>CM031238.1:547414916-549896489 GCA_018340775.1 Taxus wallichiana var. yunnanensis | reverse complement strand
AATTTTTGTGCATGGATATGTGTATGGAATATTAAATGCACATTATTTGGAGGAATAAGTGGCTAGAGAGTTGGAAATTAATAGTGGCAAATTTAATAATAGTTGGGAGTTGAATAATGTGTTGGAAATTAAATAATGTGGCCAATGTGTAATAATAAATGTGTGTGGCTTGGAAAATATTTAATTACAATATACACATTATCCCACACGTATCCCGAATTAGTAGAATGAGATAAATATAAGTAAAAACATTGTAATAACAATATGAGAAGGAGGCCATGACATCCCTCCATAATCGAGTGTGTTGAACCTAGCTGAGAGCCCCTAGCTAGTAAATAATGGGGCCCACTTGTCCGTCACCGAGTGTCCAAGACTAACGTTCAAACCAAAATTTTATTCTTTAGCACATATTGCCATGTGTCAAATTTTCATTGGTCCACATATCAACCCAGTGTCCAATGTTAACCTTTTTGCTGACCAAAATTTGAACCTACATAACTGGAGCTCAAAGTGTCTACTTTTCACATTCTTATAGTCATCGAAATCTCTCTAAAGGCTCTATAACACTTTATGGTTTATGGAAGTTTAGGGAACATTTAAAACTAAAATTAATCCCCGATCACTTACACACTTAGAGCTCACTCTCACACACGTGTAAAAGACAAATGAGTCGACTAATGACTTTTTCACTTTACTATTTATAGTCATTTTCATTATTCACTCTATTATGGTCATATTTCACATTCACTATTCAACTAATACACCTCGCACACTTTTGCTAATATCTTGAGTGGTTTTACTCCAATTTCTATATCGTTTGTGGAATTCTCTTCAAAATTCTTCCTACCATCGTATCATACACATGACACACACATTATTTCTCCTTAACATTGTCTTTCACTCAATCTACACACATTTTGTGATATCTATCATACATTTTCTATTAATGTGCTTACTTTTGGCTCAACATTCATTCTCATTATCACTTCCCCTTTCTTTGAAAGGGGGCATACAATTGGGATCATCCTATAATTCCCACACACCACTACGCAACCATTCAACACATCTAATTCCTCCTTTTCAAAAATTTACTAATATACCAAGCAATATTTCATCATTTTCTATCGATTCCCCCTAATGACCTAACCTGGGGAAACAAGCGTAAAATCTCTCTACGAGTAAAATAATTAATCAACCAATCCAATATTTTCAAGTCTATAACAATCAAAATCATACCATACAACACATTCGGCCTCCCAGATGACCTAACTTGGGAGTTACATGCAGCCTCCTAGATGACCTAACTTGGGAGTTACATTCGTTACTTTCCCAGATGACCTAACATGGGAAGTTATTCTACATTTTGCATTTGCTTCTAGATGACCTAACTTAGAAGCCATCACACATTGTGGTGACACCCTTGGAGTGGGGGAAATGAGACGTCATTTCCTTTCCTATACTACTCCTATATGGGTCAACATGTTTGATCGAAATCATTGGATCCAAAATCACTAAAAATTTGATATGTGTCTATCTGTAGTAGCTAGATCTTTTAAGGATGTAGTTAAAAGCTGGAGAATAATTCACCTTTCTCCCTACACTCTTCTTCTAGCGGAAAGATGCCCAAATCCTCTGGTTTTTTCATACACATGCAATTAGGTTGGGAACTAATCACTCCCTACCCCATCACATCGTCATCATACAAAATTTGAAATTGTCAATCATTCCACATCATAGAAAATAGCCTCATTTAGAATACTTCATCATGGTCTTACATCTCTCGTTACACCACATGGATCAACACACCGATCCATGATTCGTCACACTATATTTTTTCATTCAAAGCATGCTCTTCACCACATCTGCGTGTTCTTCTACAAAGATGGTCTTCTCCGACTTCTCTCATGTATGCATCTCTAACTACTTTATGTTATTGATCTTTCTCTCACTAACATAAAATGGGGGAAAATGTAGTCACAAAATCATGCACTAACTAATATTATTACACCACCAAGTATGTTGTTTTATATACGGATCTTGCTTAAGAAAAGTATTCATTGATGACTCATTCCATGGTCCATTTTTCTATCTTATTGGTCTTTACCATTGTTGGTCTTATAAATTTTCACTTACTCACACAATTCTAATCAAGTCTCGGAATTCATCTCATTCAAGTATTCATTCGGTTGTCGTCACTAGTCTCTAACTAGGGTACCTAGAGATGGATTAGGGTGTTTGGGGCACCTGGTCATGATTATAGGAATCTTGGTCCCCATCACACTTGGTTTTATTTATTTTTATTTGAGGTCAATCTCTTCAGTTTTTCCTCTCATCTCTCGAGGTACTATTTGGCATGTCGGGTCATTAGTGTTGAAATTTGAGCAAGATATCCTTATATAAACACAACATACATACTACCTTAGGGGAAGACTATTTCTATCAAGGGATAACTATCTACATAGAGCAAGGAACTACATTTGGGAATTATTCTGCATCACAAACTACATAAGAAGGGAATTATATTGTTTCTATACCACACATTTTGCATTTTGTCTAGCTACTACTTGATATCTCTGTGTCATTAGCGTTAGGACAACCTAGGCACATTATTGCACACATAAGCACACAAATCCACATTGGGTTTGAGATGTAGTGAAATGATCAGTCATAAGTCCATCCATTTGGTAGCTAAGGACAGTCGACCCTTGCATATGCATCTTTCATTTTTAGGGTTTGATTCTTTGTATGGGGTTTTGTAAGTGATTTTTCATTGCAGGTTTACAGTGACATCAACAAACCAAGCATGTCACTCACCTGACCATAGGTGAAGTATTATGAAGACCTAATGACCATATTTGGATCACATTTTGAGTTTTTTTGTAGACCAGGGAACCCAAATTTTAGACCAAGATGCCCACATGTGCCCCTATCCCTCTCGAGGCGCTCCAGTCAGTCGATATGCCTATCTTGCACTTTTCTTCGAGATTCGTTTACGACACTCTATTCTACCATTTCACCACTCTGTTCAGTCCCAAATCATTACAAGGTAAGACTAATTTAGGTAAGTACCTTTCCCCTATCATTTAAAATATCAAATAAATTACTTAGCATTTATATTTCATTTATGTGTCATTTATCATAGTTGTACATTTATGATTTTAATAAAATATTCATATTTTATTGAATCACTATGATACTTGATGCAAGTGCATCACTCCCGTGGGATGGTATAGTTGTACTTAGTCAAATTTTTGTTTTCTAAGATCTTTAGGATGTCTTTAGAGTCATTAAAAGTTCATAGTGTTCATTTCATTTTGTTTGTGTGTTCCTAAGTTGAAGAATTCAAACCATGGAGTTTTCCTCCATTTTATGAGATTTGCATTTTCGAACCTTCTTGGAGCCATTTTAGCTTTCTTAGTAGGTATAAGTGCTCTATTATGTCTCAATAGGTCTTTAATAACTTGTTTGAGTCTTATTATTGTCTTGGGGTTCCATTATGATGTATAGGAGCTATTCTAACTCCTAATCTTGTTATAAGCCTTTCTTGATATGTAACTTGCATATATGACTTAGTCATAAGCCATGATGGTCATTTATAGGAAAAATTCAAGAAAATAATATATATAAGGAATTTCCTAACTATTTTCCCCTATTAATCAATCAAGGAAAGAAGAAACTTGGAGCTCCAAGAGAAAAATTTGAGGTTTTTTGTTTTTTTAGTGTATGCGTACAATTGTGAACCCATCTTGTGAATGATTTTTATAGTGGACAAAGGTAAAAATTATAACATTGACATTGAATAGTATAGATGCTCATAAGAATCATTTAGTTAATTTTTTTCATTTATTTGTTAAGTTATTACATTAATTTTGTGAATAGTTCAACTAGAAGGAGTCTCGAGAAAACTATAGCCATAGTTTGACCCCTCAAACTAAGACTAGATTGACATCCCGAGTGAATGTTAGGCTAAGAGGAATGGAGAAAGTGATATCAAAAGGATCTTAGTTATACATGCAAGTGAAAACTATACTAAAAATTACTTGAAGAGCCTTAACAGCTTAGTCTACTCTATTTTCTAAGTAGAGCGTGGTGTCTTTTGAGCCAAACATGTACTTCAAGGAGATAATGGTTCACTGGTAATATTTAATGCCTCTAAATGTGATTAGATTCCTTCTCAAATAATTTTTATTCTTTAAGGTTAGTAGATTTATTTTGGTAAGCAATGATCGTTCTCGGGCTTGTATAGTGGACTTAGCTAGGGTTTGAGATTTGAAGGCACAAATCGATGAATCTTAGACTGAAATTTGGAGGAAAATATGTTGAGAAGGTCCCTTTAGATATTTAAAATGAATTTTTTAAATTTCATTGGTTATATTTAAATATATTCTTGATAGTCCTCACATAGTCTTGTGCATGTAAGAAAGAGACCTAATTTGAGGTCCAAGATAGTGGTTTCTAGGTATTTTTCACAAAAGAAGCTAGCATGAAATTTTATACATAGTAAGTTTGCTAAAATGGGTACTCAAATATGTGACTATTTTATATGGTGAAGTACTAAATCCAAAGTTATGCCTGATTTTGCTTTAAGACACGACTATAAAGGAAAGATAGGCCCCAAGGAAGCTTGTATATGAAGAGGTATGTACACTAGGGAATTGAACCAATATTTTTGGCATACACTTGGAGGTTGGTAAAGGGTAATAAAATTTGTGGTAACATTTTCAATGGATTTGTATAAGTCTCTAACTCATAACCTACAATTATCCTTGTTCTCAATAAGCCAAATTAGCAAGTTTTGCAAGAGTTGACTAAATTAACTAAATATAGTGATTTGAATCAATTTGTGGAGTGTTTTAGCATGGTTAGAGACTAAGGATCATGTTGTGAGGTTATCATCAGTTCATTAGATAATTTGAAGTCAAATTTACAAGTTTTGGAGGTATCTTGAGTTATGAAGAACAAACATATTGCAAGCTAAGAGTGAGTGATTGGAGTTGTTGAATTAACTAACCTGCTTGAGTGTATTGAAGATGTTATATTCTCTACATCAATACCCTTCAACAAAGCACTAGATAAAAAGGAAAAATTAGTTGGTGGGTGAGGCTAGTTTACCTTTTATGATCAACCCCTATTGAACTAATCCTAGTGTTGTACTACAACCCCTCAAGCAATATCAAACCTCATATATTTCTCCTATTGTATGTGTAAATAGTGTATGTAATCTCAACCACCCTCTATGTGTGCCCTCATGTCTCTTGACACAAATATAACATGATAAATATAGGATATAAAATATATGTGACATGATAGTACGTAATGTGGTGTGCTTTAGTTGATAGACTAAACCCATGTGTCCTCAAGACATTTGACAATGTTTGGAGTGACTTGCTTTTACAAAGACATGGCCCTAGGACCTTTCGGTGCTTCAAAATCAAGGAATCTAGACTACTTGACCTGGTTGAGTACTTCATACCTAATGTAGTGGTTAATCTAAATGATGTGAAACTTATTTAGGTATATTTAGGAGAGACTTGAGTGCTTTAAAATTCATATTTGTAATAATATCTTATGAGAGTATCGGTGAATTTGTAAAGTGCAATTGACTTGCTTATATAGGATTCCATAGGTTAGATATTCACATTATGTATGACCTAATAAGATGAACCGACTCACATAATGATTTTCAAAATGGAAAAAAGTCATTTGATGGAAGGGTCCAGGACCGTATAAGTTAGTTAAAACCATAGCCCAATATGGACTATAATTGTATAGTTTTGCATAGGCAATAAATGATGCAAAGGATAAATTTCATAAATTATGCCTAGGGTTGAATTAATGCTTTATTTAATTAATATTCTCTTGATGAACAAAAAATTAGAGCGTATAGATGAGAAATTCAAGAGAGATAGAGAGCTATACTTATTGATATTAGAATGTAAGCATTTGTCTTAACATGGGAACAAAGTCAAACTTGTCATTGCCAAAGGATAAGTTACCAAATTTGAGTGTCTACAATTCTTCACAATATCATCAGCATAATCATGTCTCATACTTGCACACTTATTTAAGTGTAAGTGATGATACCAAACCAAGTCTCATCTAATGCATAAAATAACACTATTACTTCTCTTACAAAGTGGATTTAAATCTAGTTTCAAGAGCTAGATAATTTATTTAAGATAGAATATAGAATATATTTAATCTATTTTGTACAATTCCATTACAATCTAAATGTTGTCAATTCCTTATATTTCTTGTAATTTAGAGTGTAGTATTGTGTATGAATAGGTCATTTCAAGAAATTTGAAGAATATAACACTTTGGATAACTTTGGACTAATCTTTGGGTGTCAGTATAGTAGCTCTAGATTTTACTTAGTAGATCTAAAATTTGAAAAAGTATAGGACTATCTCAAACTAAAGCTACAAATCTCCAAAAGATAAATTGAGAAATTTTTTGGTTCCTCTTATTGGTAGGAGGAAAACCTCTCCCCATTTTACACAAAAGTTTGAGGAGATATATGCATTTGAAGTTTTCAGCAAAATAAGGTTGAAGAGAAGTGGATAAGATAAAAACATGGGTTCATTAGAACTATGATATCTCCTCGATTCTCAACAAAAAAATATAATTTCAAAATGCTTTGGAAAGATTACAACAAAGAGCACCAAACCCGAAAGAGTTTGAAAACTTTCTTCAAAGATTTGAGATTCATTTTGCAGTCACATAATGAATGGAATTTTTGGATACAACTTTGCGTAAGGAAGATTAATACCAATTGTTCTTCAAATTGAATGCACAATTATGATTAGAAAATCAGGGATGATAATATAGTGGGATAGTTATCATGCTTGAAAGATTATATTATTCAAGGGAAAATTTTGAAGGTAGAAGAGTTATAATTGAAGAATGAGACAAGTAGGAAACACTTGTTCAAATAACATTGTCACTTCCTTCAATATAACATTCTTATTGATCATTTGTAGTAATTAGAAATAATTGTCTTCCATTTTTGTCTCCTTAGCAAGTGGAAGAAGTAGTCAAGTCTAGAGTTGTAGTGTTTGAATAAATTCCTTCCACATTTGTCTCCTTAGCAAGTAGAAGACGTAGTCAAGTATTTCCCAAGATTATAGCTAGGTATTTATATATTCTTGGAGTATTGAACATGTGATGAGTTATAAGTATCTCTCTAAAGCATTCAATGAAATAACAAGAGAATAAGGATTATTTTTGTAACATCATTTCGATTAATAAAATCTACGGTTCAAGTACCTTGGAAGCATTTTGTGTTTAGATTTTAAACCCAAATATGAGGGAAGATAAAGGACTCACTCTTATCCAAGGATGATGATGGTTTATTTTTTTCTTATAATAGAATCCATATTGTTTACTTAGATTGTTTAAATCAGCAATGTGTGTTTTACTTACTTAACAGTTTTATGTAAAGCTTCACTTTCACTGTTTACTTTCATTTATTTATTTTTCAGTTATTTATTTAATTTTATTAGATTAAATTTAATTGAAGTTATTTAATTTTGTTTAAATTATTTTCAATAATAGAGAAAGGAACTGGAAAATCATTGTTTCCTTCAACCCCTTTTGTAGATAGCCTTAGACACCGTCTCGA
This sequence comes from Taxus wallichiana var. yunnanensis, assembly GCA_018340775.1. Classification (NCBI taxonomy): domain Eukaryota; kingdom Viridiplantae; phylum Streptophyta; class Pinopsida; order Cupressales; family Taxaceae; genus Taxus; species Taxus wallichiana. The sequence continues at coordinate 549,888,865 of CM031238.1, read as the reverse complement.
TTTTGACATTCTTTAGGATTAAATAATGCGGATTGCAACAACACTCATCAATAAGCTTATATCTCTCCCTCCCAATATTGATGTTTATATGAGTATGCCTCAAGTGAACATAAAATCGGTGTATTCTCCTATAACATCTAAGCCAATTTGTCTTACATCCAAAGCCACAAGCGGTATATTCTACTCCTAGTATTCATAATATGAATTTGAGGTCTGAGTATCCCACCCCTACAAGTTTCTCTCCTCACCCTCTTGATATTATCATAGGGTGGCTCGTGTTTCTCTTGTGTCTTTATACAAATATTAAAACATATAAATAATCTCGTAAGCATAAAAACATTCAAATATTATCAAAATATAAAATTAAGACCTACATATGATGTGATTTACTAGTTATTTACTTGATGCATGTTTTTTTGTAGATGGTTTGATAGATAACATATTCTATATACACTTTACACACATGTGTTCATGAGGTATTTGAGAATGATAAAAGACATACACAATAATCTACAATACTTATATGTTAGATCTCTTCTTACCCATTGGCGATCCAACATCTAGGAGCATATCTTACATTATCAAGTGTTATTGTTTCATTAAATATTGTTATCTCACATTCTCATTATTATAATTTTTGATATGATGTTATATATTATTTATTTGGACTAACGATGCTACCACATGTGCCTTATGCGAGCTAGTATCTCTTATCTAAGTGCCTCTGGGGATATTATCTACTATTGTAGTGACTTACTTGCTTATATGATTGTTTTCATGTATAAAACATATGGCCTTTGTTATTATTTTTTGTGCGACACTTTTGTGTTAATTTTCTTTAGCCTTTGTGGCATTTGCTTATGTTTTTTTATGTGTATGATGTTTTTATGTCTCTTGTTTGTGGTTCTTTTCCTTTTCTATGACTAACATATATGACATTGTTTGTGTACATGTTTATTATTATGCTTCTATGTTTATATATTTGTACGGTTTTTTGTTTTAGTGCTTGTTTTCTTTTATGCTTGTTTTCTATCTCTATATGTTATGTTTTCTACAATACAATCTTTTGCATGAGTAGGATCTCTATGGTGGACACGTAAACAATCCCTCAATGCAATCCAAAATTTATTATATCCTACATTTGAAATGGACACGCATCATTTCTTTTGATTCAAGTGATCTATTACACATCTCAATCACCTCAAAAAGTGGTAATTCGATTTGGGTTATCACAAAGATATCTATGAATTTCAAGCACATAGATAGAATATAAAAATGAGAGAAAATAGAAAATTATATACAAATATATAGGGAAGATGAACATATATACACCAAGATTGGAATTCACACAAGTACAAAAATTTTCAACATGGGATGGAGCCATTAAACATTATTATCCAGGATGAACAGCTATTTCCTTAAAAGGATATCAATAGAAAATGCAATATTCTCCGAACATATGAATTTTTATAGGTTTGTGATATAGGCTCAAATATATTTGCAATAATTCATGTAATATTTTATTACATTTTGGTATAGAATGTGGGGGGATGAGTGCTTCGTTCCATTTAGGTTATATGTATCTTAAACATCTTTACACTACATGGTATGGGGGCATGGAAATCCTCCTTTTTCTATATTTTATCATTACATACTTGATATATATGGGACATCATGCAGGATAAGGGATGAGTATATACTTCATTCCCATTTGAGTTTACATTATTTTAAACATTTGGGCCTAGATCCATCTATAACGGTGTGGTCTATGAGTAAAATATTTTGGGATGACCGTAAAAATTGTGACACCATTATTCTTACTCTTTAGGGATTGCTAGACATCCTTTGATGACCCTCCCTTTTATAAGGTTCTTTGGGGTTGCTATAAATCCCCATGACACACATATTTAGTGTTTGGTGAAGCAAAACCCAAATCTCTTATGAATCTAGCATCTCCATCAACAAATTGGGGAATAATTTCCCCCGATCCTCTAGTGGCTCATTTTCAATCCATCTCTCCAAGCACTTCATGAAATATATTCTCTTTCAACAACTAAACAAGTTTACTCCTTCCTTATTTAGTTTACTTTGTAAATTTACAAGTTGCATTTTCATGTTATAAGTTTCAATTACATTTTCAAATATGAGTTAAAGTTCAATTCTTTGTATTGACATTGAATATAATTTGTGTTACGAGGTTTCACTTTGGAGATCATGCCAACACTCAATAAAATTAAGCACATCGAGTGAAGAGAAAGTGTTTTACACACTTAGGAATATTTTCCTTTAACCATGTAATTTCATTTTATACATACTTTGGGGGAATGTTGAAACCTAAATTTGGTAATTTATCACTTATTAATGACAACATTGGCTTATACCTAAACAATAACTTGTGTACACATTTTGAGCTTGACTACACATCCTCGTCCCTATTACATGATTTACTTCCTCATTCACATTGCTTGGTTGCTCGTATGACTACTTGTATCAGTCCATAATAGTATATTCCTCCTAGGTATCACTCCTAGAACTTTAAATAACCTAAACACTTGCCTATCGAGGACTAATAAACATGGACCAAACTACCAAATGGTTTGTTTTGAAATGGATAGAGTTTTTCCCAACCACCAAAAATCATTTTATAAATTTAATATCTTTCTATGGGGTGGTACTTTCCTCATGGGTCAACTCACACGCCCACACATAAAGGACAAAAACACAATACCAAAATAAACCGGGTAAAAAAATTCATTACTTGTTGTATGACGCGACTTGGACTCAATTGGAAATACCAATATCACATGAGATGGTTGTCAAACATGGACCCACATCTACAACGAAATAACACAAGATGTACATCAATGTCACACTTTCTCAAATAAATGAATGCAAAACAATGACCCAACCATAATATGAACTCAAGGAAAACATGTTCCACAAAACATCATTCCCATGGTTATATCATATTTACAATTAAATTTTATTACTTAACCTTATAGGTTTTAAGAGAATTTATCATGTTAGCACATATTATCGTTCTACAAAGTTAAATATTATTTATTTCATTTCAGATTTAACTTATAATGAGTACTCTTAATTTGGTTATTTTCTTCGTTACCATAATTTCCGAAACTCAATTATTATTTTGACACATTTCAAAACACATATGAGTCTCATAGTGCTTGGTATCAAGTTAGATTGTTTTTCCCTAAATCATATTTACTTGACATTTTATTTCACTTCCATTACAAAAAGGAGGAAATTCACAAGAAGTTAAGAAGGGGAAAAATTAAGTCTAAGGGTGGATAAATTTCCATTTTTGTAGTTGTTATGATTCAATAATTGGTTAAAGTCAATTTAACATTTACACATCATGACTTTCATTTTCCATATAAGAATTCATGTTCTCTCAAATGCTTAAACTCACATGGAATAATTTATATTCATTTCCAACCTCATAAGATGGCTAAATTAAGTTATAAGTAAACTCCAAGTTTTACTTTCTTTCTAAACCGACACCTCATGAATACAATTTAAAATCTAAAGGCTAATAACAATTTTTTCCACATTTGAACTCTTAATGTCACATTATAGTACACAATTTTGACAATTAGAATTAAATGTAAATCTCATCATCAACCAAACCTCCTAATATATATTTTAAATAAAACCACTCCCATCTGAGTAACCCCAAACTCTCATGTACTAGCATTATATAGTTTGCATTTGATTTAGATCCTGATTCTCTTGAGGTATTAACGTGAGGCACCACCTCACTTTATGGTTCACCAAAGTTTGTTTGGTCATCTTTCAAGATTGAAAAATTTTCATTTCCTAATTACCCTCGTGATCCCAAGCACTTACATTGTTAATTTCTTCCATTATAACCTAGTTTCTAAGACAACCATATAATTACATTGTGTTAGACATTACGTCCCTCATGTCACAAAAGTGACACTATACCTTTCAACTATTACAATATACACAGTTCCACATACACAAAAACCCTTGACTAGATTCATAGGGGAAAACACACATACCTAGATAGTACTATTAAACCTCTAGGACTACATGAGAAGGTTGATTTCATGACATATCTCAAGATAAAATTTGGTTCCTAAAATGATCTCACCCATTTTCACAACGATCCCCTTGTGAACTATTTATAGATCGATACTTCACTTAAAACTTATTAAGGTGAATGACATACAATTAACACAATGCTAAAAGGTTAACATTCCCAAGGTTTTATAGATTAGGATCATCCTAATAAATTTTAAAGTAACCTTCTAATAATGTTAAACCATTGGAATTATCATATAAGAACATTATTTATTCATTTAACATTATCCAAAATCACATACACTCCAAAACATGCACACGCAAATGTAACTCAGCTACGTATCCATAAAAGAAGGGTTATCATTTTATTACAAAATAATAAAAATTTCTCGTTCCTAATACAACAATGTCATTCTACACTTTCACGTCAAATGGTGTTATTGTTTTCAATAAAAATGTATTTATTTCATGGTACATGTCATCATAACATATTAAACATGTTATTGATTCCTCTTATCTAGGGTACTTGCAACCACAACATGGTCATCACAATAGTTGGCATGGAGTCTTCCTACAATATAGCATAATTAGCAATTTCATAGTTTCCCATTAAAAATGAAACAACACTTTACACACAACAAAAGTATAGTAAGATACCATAAGTAATTTCATTCCATATGTTAGTGTGTACAAAGTTTCCGATAGTTATTTGACTTGAGAAGGTCCCATGAATTTTTTTTCCCATTTTGCTACAAGTTTACAAAAATGTTCAAATTAGCCAAAATGGTTATGGAGCTACATTCAAAAACCAAATTTTGAGTCTCAATCACACCATGAGACAAAACCTATCTACTCTCTTATCTACATGGGAACCCTCATATTTGACGGAACTCAAATATGGTGATTATGGTTGAAACAATGACTACCTTTCCAGAGCTACTTATTGTAATTACGTTAGTTTGACGTTATCACCGATGACCGGAGGCCTACAAAATCCACTTGTAAAAATAGCTTGTGAATAATTTTCCAAAACTAAATTTTGATTGTGATTTTCATATATAAATTATAAAGGTATGTGGAGGTAGAATTCCATTTCTCCACCCAGGGCCTACACTACGATCCATAACCAAACTAAACTTTTAACTTTCAACAGTTGTCCAAAGTTGCAAAAAGGTCCACTAGGATCCTAAATGCATGATTATAATCACTCAAATGAACATACCATGTCATTCGAAGGCTCAATGTAACACTCCATGTGATAGGAAACACATTTTAAACTTGACTTTCCAATCACAAGGTTCATATAGGTGTTTGGTGCGTCACAGAAAATCATGTTTTATTAACTTTTACAAGGTAAAAATGGTATGTTTAATTGAGAACTTGAACTCAACTCAGCAAACCAAGTGATTATGGTTATCTAGTCATGTTATCTAAGTTTACCAATTGTCACCAGGTATGGTTCGAGAGTAAGGTTAATACTTTAAGTAGTCATTCTGATTGGGTAGAAAAGAGGTAATTTTAATTTTTAGTACTACATCTCATTTAAATTTATTGAAATCATATTCATCATTGGTGTGATCTTCAATAATATTGAGAAAGGAAAACTAGAAACACTAAAATCATGTAAGATAGAGATAAGATAACCATTCCTGTTAATGTAATTGGCGAGTGCACAAGGATCAAACTAAGCCAAAATCACGGTCATCCACACTTCAAGCATTTGTCAATCAGTTCTCGTGCCTCATCTATGCTTCTAAATTTTGCATACATGTCTACTAGGCTAGTCATAACCACATCGACAATGATCCATTTTCAAAATTTATAATGGATATCCACACCCTATTCCAAAGCTCAAAGTTTTGATCAAGCTAGGAAGATGCTTGCAAAGGTTGATGAGTCTCGGCTTTAAACATTAATTAAATTTTATTTAAAATATCCAAAGCTCCATAAATAATCTAGTTTTGGGTACATCTAGTAATGATTGTAGTCCAAGAGACCACAATTTTTTGATAATTTTATCAAACAGATTCACATTCCTATACATGCCTCCACATTTGGCACATTCTAATATGCTCTACGAACACCGGTAAAAATACCCACATAGTCACTTATGATTTAATTAGCTTGTTAAAGATAAATTTTAGGGATTCCCCGAGATAGTCGAGCACAACCAAGGATGGTCTAATGTTAGAGATCCCTACATAAATGAAGTGTTACATCCCTCATCCACAGACCATATAGGTCACCTACTTAAAACAAATTTGAATCTTATATGGTCGTGGTCCACCCCCAAGCAACCACGCCTCAATGAGGAATTGTTAGATAGTCCCCATACTCATTGCATGCCTCAATTTTGCATGCATATCTACATAGCACTTCAACAACAACACTTGCCCATACATCCCTCAAACTCTTTCCCATTCACACACCTACCTATCACATCTCGCTTGAATGGTTTCAAGGCATTTTTCAACAAACCATTTGTGCACACCCAACAACCATGGAATTTCTTGAAATACATTTCTTTGACGTGTTTTTTCTAACAGTTCACTTTCTTGATATATGATTCCAATTTTGTATCTCCATATCTAAAAAATACCTCTTATTTTTGTTTTAATACACATTTGTGCCCACTTCTAAAGCTTCTATATTGTTGTGCGGGACTAGGTTGTGGAAATTTGGGTTTACGCTTTGTCAATTTCAATTGTTATAAGGTTTTTAAAGCCTCTACAATGAACCCAAAAATGCAAGCCTGTAATCAAACATTCTCATTCGGAAGAGGTAGGGAGTATGTCGACAAAGGTGAATTGATCTGGTTGGAGACTTGTTTATTGTGTATAGTGGAACAATGCAAATTATCTCGTGATGTGTTCATTCCTTTATCATTTCCATCACATGACACACTCCACCACCTTCCCTATGTGCCCTACCCTAATCCACCAACCTCCATAAATTTTCCACATATGATGTTTTATTTTATTTTATATATTTTTTCTTTATTTCCAAATTGTAAATTCTAACATCATGTTCTATTTTATTTTATATTTATATTTAAATGTTTTGTATATACATCTATTCAAATACAATAATAACAATAATAATAATATCTTATCAAATAAATAAGGAAAGCTCGAGGAATCGATTTTGGAACAAAACTTGCAAATCAAATTCCTGCTAAACTCCAAATGATGTTTTTATCAAAAGGCACCATTCATGAGGGGTTCCTCACCTTTTCAATTAGATGAAACATAATGATCACGATATTTCCCTCTGTTTATAGGATCATCATCCTCAATGCAACACAACACTATGGTGAACTAGAGGGATATTTGAGTAAGGAGTAGACAAACGAATAATGTCAATTATAAGAAAGAATCCGGTGTTAATGTGTGACCACACAAAACACATAAAGAATTTTCTCGATAAGATTAACAATCCTTCTTATCATGGTTAATTAATTATTTTTTTGTAATCTTACCCAATATTCTCTTGAAATCAGCTTTGAAATATTATTTTCTCATTAGTATTAGTTCAACGAATAAGTGTTCCTTAATCATTTTCAATATCTAACAATTCATTTTCATTGTTTTAACCTTGTTTCTAGAAAAACATAATATCATACTTAGCCCCAAAACATATCACAACCAAATTCACATTACATCACTTTACATAACCATTAATAGAGAAGTACAATCCACACATCATAGAACTTGACACACATGCCCCTAACATGGATCATATACATAATGATGAGTGTTGACAATCCTCTTCATTAAGAATGTCAATCCAAGGTTGGTGTCTGATGGTTGTATGCAATAGGAAAAAGAGATCTTTGGAAAACAACTCCAAACACAATCCAAACTTGCATAAATTAAAACCAAGCTTGTAAATGAAAAGCACACTTGTAGAAATCAAATCACACTTGTAGAAATCAAATCACACTTGCATAATTGAAATCACACTTACATAAAAAAATTCTGAATTAAAAACAAATGAAAAATAAATAAGACACCTGTAGGTTCACAAAAGAAATTGTACGGAAAGAAAGATTACATAACATAAAATCAGAAATTCACAACAAAAGGAAAACTACAGAATAAAGAAATGAACATAAAACATTGATCCATCTTCCTTAGAATGAGTGGCCAGCTCATTCCTTGGAAGAGGACTTAATTCATACTTGCAAACTTTAATTCAAAACCTGTAGAATAATTTTACTCAGAATATTGGAGAGAAAGAATGGATTTTCATTGATTGGTAAATTATTTGGGTGGTCAATGTGTGATCCCAATGAAGTATTTTCTAGAAACCAATGTCATGACGAGAATTCCACTTAACATGTGGAATAGAGGAAACAATACCTTATGAATGTCTACCAATGACTCCACTAGTGAGACCCATAGAATCGAGCATGAGAGGCCGAATGCGGTGGTATGTTTCTCAAAAAATCATGTAGGCGATCAAAGTAGGATACACAACATGCGGTAGTGTAATAGGCATAGATGTGGAAGAACATGCGATGCTATGAAGCTTCACGGTGTATGAGCATCAAGAGCGGGAACATAATCAAAGACTAACGAGACCAATGTCGGCGGGTTCGGGGAGTAATAGTTGCAAGTGGACTAGGAGCATGGATATAGTTGTCCACAATATGATGGTGATGATGTAGGCTAGCAAGTTGGTTTTGCGGGAAGTGTATTATTGTATCCTTATCGTGAATGAGTGATTGTAGAAGAGAATTTCACTTTTTGAGTGATCTATTTTCTTCCACAAATTTTACAATATCCTCTTGAATTCCACATACTTCAGAGAGAAAGCATATCATTCTTAGAATCCATGAGAGATACAAAATGTAACTCCCAGAAGTTTAGGACGTCGGGCTCAGCCGAAATTGCGTCCACAATTGATTACAACACTCCTCCATATTTGACACTTTATAATTATAGTTTAAGTCTCAAAATAAATATTTTTAATGGAAAGAGCACGAAAAAATAAGAACTTTTGCAAAAAACGGCACTCAAAACTGAGTTACAAATCAAAAGTTACAAGTTTTTTAATATTTTGCTCTGTTATTTATTTTAGTTGCCACTAAAACAAAATAAATTGTTGTTGCCTTCACCACACAAATAAAATTAAAGGGGGCTCTATTCTAGTGAAATCTAGTGTTATTTTGTCAGTGTTCGAGTAGTTGATTTTGGGTAACTCATACAGATTTGTAGCGTCACTCCACCCATTCAGTCGGTATAGGAGGGTGTGGTGTTGATCCTGCTTCTTCGGGTTTCGTGTTCTTGCCTTGTTACCTTGGATTTTCTTGGATCGTGACACTCTGAGTTTGTGTCCTTGCCTTGTTGCTTTGGTTATTTTTCTTGGATCGTGGCACACCTATTTGCAGCAGTTGATTGAATTATGTTTGGTGTTTTTTGTTCACTTTCGACATCACTCCGTTGACAGTCTCCTTGTATGGAGTTATTCTAGTGAAACCCAGTGTCAGTTGTTTTTGAGTTTTGTGATCGAGCAGTGGATTCAAACCATAGTGCACACCAAAATTCTTCAGCATTGTATGATTTTTTTGAGCCAAGCTTCTTGGGATGCCTTGGAGTGGGTTTTACTCTCTTTACTTTGTTGTTACTAGTTTTGGGTACCTTGCGGTGTCCCTTTTTTCCCAATTATTATACATGAGTACCTCATCAGGCCTAGTTTCCAGGACTCATACTATGGACATGCTACTTCTATTTTATCCCCTAGCTTCACTTGAGGGGGGTGTTAAAGTAGGTATTTACCTTAGCTCATGTTCACCTAGGTACTTTATTTACCTTTATTGTATTTATCCTCACCCACTTATGTGTGTGGATATTTATTTTATCTTATTTAGATATTAGGAGATATTATCTAGTTGTTAGGTATAGTTATTTCCTTGATCTATGGTATTGACTAGATCCTTGATGTCTAGTTCTCTCCTAAATCTATGGTGTTGACTAGTACTTTGATGACTAGCTATTTCCTTGATTTATGGCTTGATCTACGACCTTGACCGGTTCTTAGATTGTTATTCCTTGCTTATTTAAGCAAGGTACCTTCTCATTGTATTGCATTGAGTTCCATAATAATATATGATATTGATGGTCATTTGTTTGTAAAGGTTTATGTAAATTTATTCTGGTGAATTACTTTCATCTTATTGATCGTGGTGTTTGATTAGCATCTGTGTTCTTGGCTTGGTAGGATCTGGTTATCGTTCCTTTCAAGAATACTTTCGTACCATAAACCTTGATTCTGTGATAAGGCTAGGCTTACACAAAATGATACTTGTGCTAAAATAAAATTAGATAGTACTAATCCATTTTCTATTCCAATCAACATTTAGGAAAGGATGGAATGAATTAGCCATACTATTATTTCCATGGTTATTAACTTATGAGTTTAATCAAAAATCTCACATTGTGGGATTTAACTAAAAATGCAAGAGTTATTTCTTGTCATCATTAACTCTAATTTTTCCAACTCTCTTTTCTTTATGGAGTATTGTTGGTTTTCAAATAGGACTTTTAGAAGAGCAACAGTCAGGGGACAAGAAGTCCCTCCTCTTTAATGGGAGAGGTTCCCTTATTCAGAAACGAACGTATTTACAAATGTACAAAATATTATTTTATGGTTGAACTTGGATATTACGAAAGTGTTTTCCACAAGGATCATCAGTTACAAAAGGACTGAGGAAAGGGAATAAGAGGATGAGCAGAATAGCAACATTCAGAATTATAGATAGCAGAATAATTCTTTATGTATGCGAAGTTTCAAGGAATTTAAGACAAGATCATTTGCATTGGCTGAATAGGATTAAATTTAAAGACACAAAGTTCTGTAAATAACCTTCTTCAGATTCATTAATCAAGGACACAAAGTTCCTTCTTGGTTATACAAGATCGTTGTATTTGCAAAACCGGACAGTATGCAATCAGAGAGACTAACAAATTAGAGACAAAATGATCTTCACAATATTAAATGGAAAACACAGAAATAGCAGAGATCAGATAGACAATGAATAGAAAGCCCTTTTGTATTGATTTCTTTAAGATCTATTTACACTTTCAGAAAATATGCCAAGTTCTTCCTCCTTTCAAAATGGCGCAAAGAAGGCCATTATATAGCTTACAATTCGGTTACTCCTCGTAACCGTTTCTTTTAACTAGAGAATAGTTAAGGAATGCCAAACGCAATTTCTTAACTAATTACATGGAATACGAAAGGAATGGCGAGAAGAGAGAAGGAAGGGGAAGGAGACAGGTGGCCAGTTCTGAGAGGGACCCACTGTCTTTGGAAACCGCTGCTTGAGTTTCTTCCACGTCTCAGCCATGTCCTTGCCACGAGGGACATGCCAGAATTTTTATCTTGAGAATGAAAATGAATATCTTTGGAAACTGATGTAACCAACGCCTTGAAAGTTTCGTCCTTCGTAATCTTGCTTCTTTATTTCTCCCAAGCCTCCTCCGGGATCTTGATCTTCATATTGATAATAATGAGCTGCAAAGCCGGCTCGGAAAGGAGTTTCGAGAGGAGGGGGACATGCGCGGGTTTTCAAATTACAAGGGTTCGAAACAATGTAAGAATTACAAAGGAGGTTTTGCTCGTTATATAGCCATTGAGGAGAGAGAAGGATAATCAATGCGCATTTGAATTCATATTTTGAAAAACAACATATTCGGAAGAGCGGAAACTAAGTATGGATGACCGTTGGTTCGGCTTGGACAAGTGAGACGCGAATGCGCGAAACACGCTCTGCTCGACCGATTCGGGTGAAACAGGAGGGGATGCACAAATGCATTTTGGGACAATTGGGACGGAAAAGAGCGAAGTGCGCGACTCGGGAGTTTCGGCCGAAAATGGGACAACTTGCACTTTTTAACTTTGGGACATTTGGGACATGAAAGCGCGGTTGGGCGAATCGGCCGAAAAATGGAACAAAAGGCCCATTTGGACTTGGGACATTCGGGACAAAAAGTTTCGAGTACACGGTTCGGGCGGTTCAGAAAATTGGAACATCTCGCATAGTAACCCGGACACTTGGGACAAAACTTCCGACGGGCCCAAAATGGGACAAATTTGGAGGTTTCGGCGATCGGGAACAAAATGCACTTTCATACTTGGGACGAAGGGACAAAAATGTCCGACAGGCCCGAAATACTTACTGAATGACCCGAACTTAGATTTTTCGACTTCAAGACTTTTTCCACACCACCACTTTCGTGAGAAAAGACATTTAAACTCAAAATTTTGAAATTTTTACTTTTGACAGAGCGGGGAATTTTGAGTGGACAACAAGTATTACACATGGTCACAAAACACAAAAATTTGGTTAATCTTGATTTATGTCATTTAAGAAATTGCACTTGTTATTATACACTAAAAGGTAACACCTAGATTTATCTAATTACTAAATATTCGGTGTAAATGAACCCATAGAGGAGATAGCATTTGGGATTAATCTCTAGGAGATAATACATCCATGGGCCTATGCGACTTCTTGGGGAATTGATTATCTAATAAGGATCCTAACTAGGATAGGGGTCCACACTCTTAAATATATCAATCTCTAACATCAAGATATATTAATCCCTAACACCAAGATATCCAAAAAATTTCATTTAAACTAAATTGCTCAACCATGTTCCAAATGAAGGAGGGGAGGAATAAATCTCACTTGTATACTTCAAAATTTAAAAAAAAATCGTCGACAAGTAGGTCAATCTAGGATTTTTGAGAGCCCTTGGATTCGAGGGATCTCAACCATAGATTTTAGGTTGAGAAGAAAACCCCATAATTTTTATCACCAAATTATATCTCCTTTCTTTTCTCATTCATTTCTTTTACATTTCGCTTTGCAGGTAAACCAAGAACTTTCATGGAGAAGGTAAGGAGTTGCATTATGTTTTTCCTCTAATTTATGGCATTTATTTCAAAATAAGGACTTCTTGGATAATCATTTATATTTTTTCAGTTTCTATACTGATATATCATATAAGAAACTAGATTCGGAGTGCGTGTGTGTGCGCGCACACACACACACATTTGGGTGATTTAAACACTATTTTGGTTCCATGACAAGGCGATCGTGGCCACCATTGGCTGCTATATATCAACCATGGCTTCATACTTATGAATAAAAATATGTATAGCATAAGCTCATCCTATTATATACTCATCTACTATGTTGTGATATTGGGGTTTTGAGGCTGGTTGTGGCCCCTTCAAATATATATATATATATATATATATATATATATATATATATATATATATATATATATATATATATATATATATATATATATATATTCCCACATGATCTAGATCATGTTGAACACTCGAGGAACTAAGAGGGGAGGGTGAATCAAAGGTGCACTATTAAATTTTGTGAACATGGATTAAATTATCAACATAACATTCATTCATCATCCTTTTCAACCAATGAACTGAAAAAACATGAAATCATAGAAAGAGAAAGAATAAACACATGAGGACACAATAATTAAGGTGGGAAACCCAATAAGGAGAAAACCCACTGAAATCAGAGCAATATCAAGGACAAATGTCCTATAACAATTCTGATGATCTTGAAGCACCCACTCCAATTTTGAAGTGCCCACTCCAATACAAATCCAAGTACACACTTGACTATTTTACAAGAACCTACTTGCAATGGAAGCACCCACTCCAAAAATTTGTGAGCAACAACTCAAAATCAATCAAAGAGTTTTGATCACCTTTAACTTATTTTCTTACATCAACACATTGTGATCATTGTTTCATCTCTTCACTTCATTTTCACCTATCTCCACAAATCAACACACTTTCATACATCTCTCTATAACAAGCTATATTTCATACACCATGAAGCATATATATACACAAGCCTATCTTTGTTTCATGTCCTTTACACTTCATATTCTCACCTTCATGTCTTCCTTCTCCTTTCAACTTGAACTAAAGATACCGAAGACAAGACACAAACTACCAAAAGAGGAAACATTTCCTTTGCAAGGACAGTTTCAAACTTCCTTCATTACCTCAACTATCATGACTCCTCATGAACCTATGGGAGAAAAAAATATGTTTCAACCATCTGAAAATCAGTTACTGAAACTTAGAAAAGTTGAGTTAGTCCCTACAAACTTCCTTTTATAACCATTACAAAAGTTTTATCTTCTAGCCAAGCGAGTGTATGTTTTTCTTTTAGTTCTCGACCATGTGCCAATGTCATGAGCATGCAACCAAGTTGCTAAGTGTTCTAAAATTCTCTATCAACTGTTCACCTTCTCCACTCTCATTATTCTCCTTACACACTTATTTGCTCCACACATGAGAAGCACTAATGGTTATAAGGATTAGTATAGACTTGAACTTGAGGAGGAAATGCACTTGTGAACTAATATCAAGAATATATTCAAGATATTAGGACTGCATGGAGGCTCCATCAACAATCAAATCTTTAAGACCATAAAGATAGAGAGTATAGCCATTTTCCCATCTTCTCATTCACAATTATGAACTCTCGGTCATAGAAGAACATGAGACCAGTCAAGAATGAGCTTGTCAAGACATGGAGGACAAGTGTTCAACTATTTTCACCACTTAGAGATGATGATTTGTGAGAATTTTGTATCAACACCAATAAGGGAACCAAGACATTACACATATCCTTCACAAAAATTCACTATGATAGGTTGTTCAATATTTTGTTAAGACAGAGTTTCATCTTTAAAGTTTTAGCAATTCTACACCTTTCTCGAGTCAAGCATGATTACAAGAGCACCTTTCAAGAATGTTAGAGATATTTGCATGGCTCCTAGGCCAAATAATTGTCTAATTTCATCTCAAAGAGATCAAATTTGCTTGATTTTCAAGACTAAGCACAAGTAGGGTTTGGGATTCAAACCCCAGCTTCGCTCCACCATGCATCTAACTAGTTGAATCTTATTTTCATGACTTTCCAATTTAGGATATCTTCAATGAGATCCTATACACCATTTCTAAAAATTGTATGCTTGGGTTGTTAAGAGAAATTCATTAGTTTAACTCGAATGTTAGCCTTCTTGAAAAAATAAATAGGCTAGGTTGACATCAACAATACTTGAGACTTCAATATTCTTCATAAGATAATAACTGGAAACCATTAAGTCATCTTGAAATTGTACCAAGTATTCATGACCATTTTACACTTCAATATCAAGTTTATATACAAGAATTTCCTTGAATCACCATGATTGGTTATTGCATGCATAGTCTTCTAGCAGTAGGAAGGAGAAATGCATCTTCATTTCAAATTTTTCTCACACAACTTTCTTAGAAAATTTTGTGAGAATTTAGAGGACAACAAGAGCTATCTCTGACCATGTTACGAATATATTGTTTGTAACATTATTAATAGTGTGTGTGAGTTACTTATTTGTAAAATGTAATATTTAGATATTACATTATGTGAGTGAATGATGAGTTGTAATGTAATAGGAATTAATAATGTAAACAATATGGGAGTGAATGTTACAAATATATTGTGTAACATTATTAATAAATTTTATTATGTGTATTATTATTTAAATGAGATGTGAAACTCATTTAATAATAATATAGTGTGAAGTTGTAATAAACAACTCACATATAGAATTGAGTGAGTTATCCTAGAGATAAGTGAGAGATTTGTAGAGAGAGATTTGTGGAGAGATAAGTGGATTCAAGATGAGATTTGACTCCACCATAATAGGAAGGTCAATCTCTATATATTGTAATCTCTTTATGAATAATATATCCCGGATGAATACAATTGTATATTATATTATTCGGTGTTTTTAATCTGCAAATCTCTACCAAAATTAATATCCTGACAATTGATTCAAAATAGATCGAATAATATAATATGCAATTGTATTCATCCGGGATATATTATTCATAAAGAGATTACAATATATAGAGATTGACCTTCCTATTATGGTGGATTCAAATCTCATCTTGAATCCACTTATCTCTCCACAAATCTCTCAAACTTATCCCAGGATAACTCACTCAATTCTATCTGTGAGTTGTTTATTACAACTTCACACTATATTATTATTAAATGAGTTTCACATCTCATTTAAATAATAATACACACAATACAATTTATTAATAATGTTACACAATATATTCGTAACATTCACTCCCCTATTGTTTACATTATTAATTCCTATTACATTACAACTCATCATTCACTCGCATAATGTAATATCTAAGAGTATTTCAATTCCTAAGAGTATTTTATCATTAGAATTAAGTAGAGGAAGTCGGTCTTCTCCGAGGTTTGTCTCGGTTCAATTTCCACAACTTGGAGACAGTCCCATGTTGCCTCAAAGCCCCAAATTATAGCTCCAACAATTTTGGCACGCCCGAGGGGACATTGAAATTGGTATTTCCAATTTTATCAAGTTTGGATGTGTATCTTGGTGAAACTCTAGCCTTTGGAGGCTCTATAACAACACATATGGCAACTCCATTAGGAAAATCAACTAGTTTTAGCGATCTAAAGTGTTCCTCATTCATGAGAAAGATACAAACATGGTCTAAGGCAAGAGAATAAGGCGTATTTGAATACCTGCAGTTATTCCCAAGAAGAGGAAGAAGAGGAAGAAGAGGAAGGCATTCGAGATCTCCATCTCCTTCAAACAAAACACTCTCAACACCTCCACCTGATAGGCCCTTCTTCCAACCAACAAGAATTCTTAGACCAATCGAATGGTTGCACAACAACCCAATCTATTTGTTAACTACACGGGTAGAACCCACTTTCCCTAAATGCTCATAATCCCATTCCACTAGAAGCTTTGAGGAATATCCCATTCTTCGGTGGAGAAAATCATACTAGCCCAACTAATCACATCCAAGATATTGCAAATGTTTGTGTTATCCATGAAATTGTTGAGATAAATGTAGCTGTAATACTTTTGGCTTCATCATTTAAAGGAAAAGCTTTACAGTGGTTCGGGAGCCTAATAGTAAGCTCAATTCAGAATTGGAGACCTACAATAGAAGGTACCTTTATCTACTTTTAAAATCTCTTAATTCTGATATATTTGTTATGATACAATCTATGGGAGGGATAGCTCTACCAGCAGCCTATGCAATTGAAATTAGAGCTGAAAATAGTTAAATACAGGCTAGGAAGATACGTCAAGTTGTTCAACCTACTATTGTTCCTATCCCTAAGCCAAGATCACATCATGCTACTTCCACATCTCAAACTCTTGCTCAGCAAAAGGAGGATGAAGAAATGAAGGCTTTGATCAAAAAATTGACAAACAAAGTCATATCCCTAGAAAAATAACAATCCCAATCCTATAAAAGTTATCAAAATCAAAGGTAATCTTCAAAGCATAGATATCAACCATTTATAAACCAGTAGTCTAATCAAAGATATGCACAGAATCAACAAAACAATAGTTGGGAGGGTTAAAGTTATCCTCTTACATTGGCAACAATTCCTCCTCCACAAGCACTTCCTGATCCCGATTCAAGTAAGGCCTTAGTTCCTATACAAAACAATATAGCACAAGAAACAGAGTGGTGTTTTCCATGTAATCTACCACATAACCAACTTGGTTATGAAATGGAAATGCATTCAAGCATACATGGTTCAAGGTTCTTCTAGTCAACAAGAGCCACTTCTAGAGGCACCTGCCTGACCGCAAAAGAAATTCAAGAGACCAACAATGACGCCAATCTCATGTTATTTGGAGTTGAGGATTTTTATGTGGTCAATCAAGTGGTAGGAAGCTCTAACAGACCTCAAATCAGCATTGCTGATAATATGCGGCATAAGAAAAGGATGCTAGAATCACAACCTTCATCTTCTACGTGTTAAAGCAATGTCGTGACCAAGGAAAGAGAAGTCGTGTTAGAAAAAAAAAAATTCGCATGAGGTACTTGGTAAATCCATGGTGGATACGGAGGTTTTGTTCAATGAAAACCACCAATTCAAATTCCACAACAAAGAAGGAAAGAACATAATGTGCCACAAATTCAAAATTCGGTGGATCTTCCATTTCGTATTGTTGAGAAAATGAAGAGCACAAATGTTAATGTAACAATTTGGGATGCGCTGACAATTCCATCACAATGAAATATCCTATGTAAATCCCTCAAGAAATTACCTCAGATGGATCCAATACCGTAAAAATGCTCATTCCATGGTTTATGTCTATCAAGCAAAAGAAGACCAGGTAAAATTGTCAAGACCCCACCCTTCTAAATGTCAGTAGTTGTGGGAAAACACTTAGTTCATAACTTGTATGATTGATTCAGGGCCTAGTACCTCTGTAATGCCCAAGAAAATTGTTGATATCCTAGGTCTCAAATATAGTCTTGTGTCTAAGGGAATTTTACAACTTGATGGGTCAACCATGGGTGTATTGGGAGTCATAAAAACCTTGAGTTAACACTTCATTCCTTCCCGAGCCTCGCCATAACTCATGACATTTCAGTCATGATTTTTCTCCCATGTTTCTTATTTGCTTGTCTATGGATTTCACTGCCAAGATAGGGGTTATTTGTCTTCATATTGGACTCACATGCTTATGAGAAATCAATATGGTACAATATTTACCATATAGGTTGAACCCATTTTTCCTACGACATTGAGTCATATAATCCTACTCCCATCCAATCAAATTGTTTAATTCAAGAAGAACATGAGCAAGGTTTAGTTTCAGATGAGAAAATCATCCCTCTTTCCATGCCTGATTTATTGCTAGATGAATGGGCTGAGAGAGACCACAAGTTTGATCCTTATGATGAAGAGCTCAAAAATTTTGAGACTAGTCTAGGCACTTATTGAATTATCTAAGAGGAATGTATGATGCCCACAACATTCAAACAAGAAAAGGAAAATGGGTGTGGACTATGGAGGATGTTCTTTGATGGCTCTAGAAGTAGAAATGGAGCCAATGCAGGTGTTTTACTCATCTCTCCAGAAAAGGAGAAGTTATTCTTTGCTCATAGATTGCAGTTTGCATGCTCTAACAATGTGGTTGAGTATGAAGCATTGGTGCATGGTTTGTTGATTGCGGAAAAGAAGAAGATCAAAGAGTTGCAGGTCTTTGGAGATACTGAATTGGTCATTCAACAAGTTCGCTGAATGTGTGCCATAAAGAACAAGTTGTTAAAGGCATACAAACACAGAGTTTGGGATATGTTGGAAGGATTTTACGATATTAATCTACAAGTTGTACATAGAAAAGCTCGAACAAAAATGCGATCAAATGGAGGCTTCTAGTTCTCAATTTTCACCAACGGAAGATCTTATCAAATGAAATGTGCAACATATAAAAATGGTGGTCAGGAAATCCATTCCAAATAATCAAACCAGCTGGTAGGTTTTTGAAAGTGATGAATAAATCATCCAAGTTTATAGAAAATGAAGTCGAGTTCTCCTCAAATATGTAACCTGAATTGCAGGAAGTCTATGGTGATCAAATAATCCAACTAAAAAACAAGTTTCTAAAGGGATTGGTTACCTGAATAGATTGTCAACCTAGATGATGAATTCAGAGGTGTGGAGAAAAATATGGCAGCAAAAGGAGAAGATTTCTAACCGGTCACTATTGCTCCAAGCAAAGAACTTCTACTTGGGAAGGTATGTAATGAAAGTGAGAGGAAATATTTCATCTCCCCTGTGCAAAATATTCAAAGATGATCTGTTTTCACGGGACTATGAATATTTAAAAGAATTTAATCCAAATATAGTTCAGCATTTTATTGATCTTTATTCTAATGTTAAGCCAACGAGACAAAAATAGAGGCCGATTAACCCCAAAATTGAACCCCTCATGAGAAAGGAATTATCCAAACTCATTGAGGCCAAGATAATTTTTCCTATTAAGTACTCTACTTGGGTGGCAAATCTGGTTCCAGTGAGAAATAAAAATGGAGAAATCAAACTTTGTGTCAATTTTAGGGACTTGAACAAGGCCTCTCTTAAGGATCATTATCCTTTACCTTCCATGGAGCATATTCTACAAACAATGGTAGGAGCTAGGAGATTTTAAATATTTTAATGGCTACTTGGTTTCTAATCGGATCAAAGTAAAGGAAGAAGATTAATACAATATTGCATTCACCACAAAATGGGAACATTTGCTTATCAAAATATGCCCTTTGGCTTATCAAATGTAGGTGTTACCTTCTAAAGAGTGATGGACATTGCTTTCAAGGGGTACATCAATCAATTCATCTTGGTTTACCTAGATGACATTACTATCTTCTCTAAGTAGAGCACGGATCATATGAAGCACCTGGAGAAATTATTTGAAAGATGCAAGGAATTTGGGGTGTCTCTCAATCCTAAGAAGTGTAACTTTACAGGTTTCTAGGGGAAAGCTTTTAGTGCACATTGTCTCAAAATAATGCATTGTCATTGATCCAGAGAGAATTGCAACTATCGCGGCTATTTCCTTACTAGTTCATAAGAGGGCATTACGTCTTTCCTCGGAAAAATCAACTTTGTTAGGCGTTTCATCCCTAACTTCACGGGTTTGGTAAGACCTATTACTCTCATGCTCAAGAAGGATTCAACTTTTAAGTGGAGCGTGGAGGGAAAATATAGCTTTGAGAAGATGAAACAAGAGATTGTTCAGGATCCTACATTGATTAACCCGAACTATAACAAAGAATTCATTCTATATGCCTATGGGGTTGAATCAAGCATAGCCACAATTTTAACTCAAAGAAAAGTAAACAAGGTCTAGAATATCTGGTGGCCTTCTTCAATCAAACATTGAAGAATTATGAGCTCAAGTATAGCCACATTGAAAAAAATTGTTTTCTATCATGAGAGCCTTAAATAAGTTCAAAAGCGTAATTGTTGCTAGCCACATCAAGGTTTTAGTGTCACATTCCAACATCAGAGACTTCATCATGGGAGTAGAGATCAACGAAAAAAGAGCTAGATGGGTAACTAATATTATGGAGTATGATGTGACCATCAAGGCCACAAAATTAGTAAGAGGAAGGGCACTATGTGAGAAGTTGGCTTTAGTTTTTGGAACCCTAAGAGATTTCCCTCATGAATGAAGAGCCTTCAAACAATGTTGAATGGAAGAAGGATGAAATAAATGTATTCAATGATCACAGCTGGATTGCGGATATGACTAAGTTCTTGTCTATTGGTGCTTACCCTCTTGGTTTGAATAAAGAAAGAAGAAGACATTTGAGGTTGTGATCCATTCCCTACGCATTGATTGGTGGCATATTGTTCAAAGGAATATTGATGAAGTGTTGCTCATGTGAATATAAGGACACAATATGACAAGGTCCTTACTGAGTTCCATGATGGTTTCTCATGTGGACACTTCTTTGTTATATACATAGCTATGAAGATCATCAAAGCAGGATACTTTTGGCTTACATTGTTTGTGGATGCTCACAGATGAGTGACAAAGTGTAAGGATTGTGCGCTCTTTATTGGTAAGAAAATATTGGCAGTTCTCCCACTTCATCCAATCTAGACAGACAAACCATTTACACAATGGGGTATTGAATTCATTAGTATTATAAACCCTTCATCTAGTGCTGGTCACAAATGGGTTTTAACTGCAACATAATACTTCACCGGTGGATGGAAGTCATGTCATTGAAGGAAGCCACTGAATCAGTCATCTTGGACTTTCTTAAAGAAATTGTTTAACAGTTTGGTGTTCTACAAAATATTATCTATGGTAATGTAAAAGTTGTCTTAGGATCTAAAAATTTTAATTAGGCTTTTGGTCTTTGAATTTATCTAAAAACTTCTTCCAATTATTACCCCCAAGGTAATGGATTGGCGAGTCTACTAACAAGAATTTGATTAGAATCATGAAGAGAACAATGGACATCAACCAAAGGCAATGGCACACAAAGGTGAGAAATGCTCTTTGGGTGGACATGATTACAGTAAAGAAAGCTATTGGCACTTTTCCCTACAAACTGTATATGGTAAAGAGGTAAGATTTACATCTTCACTAGAGTTTTCTTCACTCGAACTAGCTCAACAACTGGAATTTGAAGGCACAAATCAAAGGGACCTCAGATTGGCAGAACTGGTAGAACTGGAAGAAAATATAAATGTCACCATGATCAAATTGGAACAACATCAGAATTCAACCAAACAATGGTTTGATAGGAAAGCTAAGGATTAGGCATTCATGTTCATATATCTAGTCTTAAAGTGGGACATGGATCGAGCTAAACATGGGAGACACTCCAAATTTGATGTTATCTAGAGTGGACCATACATCATCACCGCTTCAAGGAAGCTAACTCATTTGAGTTATCTGATCTTGATGGGAATGTGCTTTAAATCCCAATCAATGGGATCCACCTCAAACCCTCTCATTAAGATATTTCATTGCATCTTGTACATGATAGTTTAGGATTTCATTCCTTTAAGTGCTTTCAGTACATTGCATTTTTGGTAGTGTAGGTTTATTTCCCTAAGTGACTTGTACAGTTTTATTTCTTGAACATGTTTTTGTGCACATTTCCATCATTTTCTCAAGGTTTTTGTTGAAGGTGGTTCAAGATATTAAGGATTAGTTGCAATTATCTCATAAAATCAAATGTAGAGCAAATAAAAATAATATTTAAAAACTTCAAGCTAACTTCATGCCCAATGGATACCAAGGCTATTGATCGAGTTAATCTAGCAGACAGATGCCCCCCATGAGTCGCCAAAAATGTTATCCATTTTTGCACTTTTGAAAAAATAGAATAAATTAAGTAGCCATGGGATGAGGAACAAGGACCATGGAAGAGTTTAACATGCCATGGAATAAAGGGGAAAAAACCACAGCCAAGGGTGAAATACTACCGAAGTCCGGGAAGCCGCAATACAACGCTTTGTTTTAGCAAAATCTACGGATAAAGGCAAAAAGGAAAGGCCGCGGGGTGAAGGAAAATAATTCCATGGATGATGACAAAAGCTGCACCACATTGGATATGGCCACGAATGAAGAAGCAAAGCCGCAAAAGTCAAAAACCTGCGGAGAACTAAAACTAGAAAGCCACATATCAAAGAAAATGGAAGCTTTCGCGTGGAGCTAAAATGGATATAGTTTCTCAATCCAATGATCTAATCTTTACAAATCTTATATCATTGGACAAATCTTGGCCTCCTCTATGCAATAAAATTAGATTTCTTGAATCAAATGGCGGTAGGTGGGCGAAGCAAAAGGGAGGCATCTCCAACATGCAAAAGGTCTTTTCTAGGCAGCAACCACCAAAATTAAATGTAGTATGGGCATCATTCCTTCTTCAACAAGTAAAATGGTGTTGGAAAATGGGTTTTTAGAGGCACACAAACATTTTCAAAGAATTGAATGAAGATGGTTGGTTGGTAGGAGGAATTTGAATTTCCCTCTCTTTTCTTCTTCTTTCTTCTTCTCCTAATTTTCTATATATTGTAAAGTGATGCCTAGTTTTAATGTTGGATACTTTGGGAATGCAAGGGCATCACATAAGTGGTGTGCAAAGTATTCTAAGGGTCGCATGCCTTGGATGTGGTTTTTGTAAATTTTTTGCATCTTCCTCCTGTATCGTGATGATCTGTGCATGATCTTTAAGTAATAAAATCTCTAGTTTTGTGGCTCGTTTCTACCTTAGTTATTGTTTTATTGTGTTTCCTTACCTTTCATTCACTCGCAGTGTGTTATATGTGTTTTTCAGAATCTGTGTTCATTGTGCATCGTGAAAATGGGAATCTGGACTCTGTTTTGACCTATGGTTTTTGTTTCCACCCTCTTCATCATTGTTTTCACCCATTTTCTCTCTTGCTGAAGTATTCATCCCCTTATTTTGGTGTTATTTCCTTCTCTAGTTTAGGTTTATGTTTTATGCATCTCCTTCTCATTTATTCCCTTAGAAAGTTAGACTAGAGGTAGATATTTGTGTTTCGATTCCTAGGAGTACTTTAGCATTAAAAGTAAGTAGAGGAAGTCAGCCTTCTCAGAGGTCTGTCTCAGTTTGAGTCCCAAAACTTGGAGACAGTCCCATGTTTCCTCAAAGCCCCAAATTCTTGTGATTTAGGATGGGTGCAAATTTGAGCTCCAACAACAACATCAATGCACATGGTTCAACAATCTCCCCCTTTGTCATTGATGTCAACACAATCCAAATACCTTAATGGAAAACACTCAACCCAACATTCTTCACAGCACACATTTTTTTTCATACACAATACTCCCCCTTTGACGTCTATGACAAAGGGTTTATTGACACAAGAGATAAACAAACCACATAAGTACAACACAAAGATACCTCAAAGAGCTCCCCAAACTTGTGCATATGTTCTTTGACACTTGGAGATTTTAGGAGCATATTTGATACTTGATATGCTCCCTTAGGTGGTTTTAGGCGTTTAGTAGTGTTAGGATCGGGAATGACCCCTAATTCTTCCCTTGGATACTAAAAGGTGGCTTTAGGTAGTGGCTTTGTCAAAATGTTAGCTATCTCTTCCTTAGTACTCACATGTTCCAATATGATTTTCTTGTCATTCACTTGCTCTCTCAAGAAGTGGTATTTGATTGGGATATGCTTAGTTTTAGAATGTAGCACATGGTTCTTAGATACACTTATGGCACTAGTACTATCATAATATAGAGGTGTTGGTTCATCAAATCTGATTTTGTAGTCCTCCAAGGTTTTCCTCATCTAAATTACTTGAGTGCAAAAAATTGCAACTGCTACATACTCAGCTTCACATGTTGAAAGGGCCACTAATGATTGCTTCTTACTTAGCCATGATACAAGACACTTGCCCACAAATAATTCCCCTCCACTTGTGTTCTTTCTATCATCAATGCTCCCTACCCAATCAGCATTTGTGAATGCCTTTATGTTGAACTCCTTACTCCTTGGATACCAAAGGCCATAATTTAGGGTTCCCATGAGATATCTAAAGATCCTTTTAACTTCTTGAAGATGAATCTCTCTAGGTTCTTCTTGAAATATCCCAACTAACCCAATAACTTGCACTATATCTAGCCTAGAAGCAGTAGAGTATAGTAGGCTATCAATCATGGATCTATACAAGGTTTGATCAACTTTTGGTGAGATGTCCTCTTTACTGAGCTTGCATCCCATGATCATTGGTGTCCCTATTGGTCTATAATTGTCCATGTTAAACCTTTTGAGAATATCCTTAACATACTTGGTTTGAGATATGAAGATTCCTTTCTCGATTGGTGATTTGAATTCCCAAGAAAAAAGTGAGGTCTCTAAGCATTGAATTTTCAAATTCTTACTTCATGACTACAACAAACTCATTTTTGATCCTCTCATTGTCTCCCTAAAGATTATGCCATCTACATATATAAAACCAATTGGAAAGTTTCCTTCTTCCTCTTTTATGTATAAATTACTATCAACTACTCCTTTTCTAAAGCCTTAATCAACAAGATACTTGTCTAGTTTGTTATACCAAGCTCTAGGAGCTTGTTTGAGACCATATAGAGCCTTCTTCAACTTGCATACATAGTCTTTGTCTTCTGTGAGGGAAAAACCATCTGGTTGTTCAATATAAACTTCTTCATTTAGGTGACCATTCAAGAAATCTGACTTAACATCCATTTGGTAGATTTTGAACCTCTTGTGTGCTACATAGGCTAAGAATAGTATGATTTCTTCCATCCTTGCTACTGGTGCAAAGGTTTCATCAAAATCAATTCCTTCCATTTGGGCATACCCTTTGCATACTAATCTTTCCTTATTTCTAGTTACTTCACCTTTTTCATTTAGTTTATTTCTAAAAACCCACTTTGTTCCAATCACATTCTTGTCCTTGGGTCTAGGCACTAACTCCCAAGTTTCATTTTTCTCAATTTGATCTAATTCTTCATTCATTGCTTTCACCCAATGTTGATCTTTGTTAGCTTCTTCAACATTCTTGGGTTCTACCATGGATAAGAGAGTTGTGTTCTCATGAGTTTTCAAGTTTTTCAACCTTCTTCTTGTGAGTATGCCTGCATCTTTGTTTCCAATAATCTAATCAGCTAGATGATCTTTCTTGACCTATCTTGAAGTTTTTTTGTGTTTTGTCTCTCTTGCTATTCATCTACTTCTTCATGAGTTCTTTTCTTCCTCTTTACCATCTTCTTGGAATTCTATGCATGGAGGTTTATCTTCTACATATTCTTCACCATTTTTGGGATGAGTTTTGATCTTCAAAGGATAGGAATCATCAAAATTTACATTAGTACTTTCCACTATCTTTTGGAGTATTTTATTATAGCACCTATATGTTGCACTTACTGAAGAGTATCCTATAAATATTCCTTCATCACATCTAGAATCAAACTTTCCTAAATTTTCCTCATCTCTCTTGATGTAGCATTTACTCCCAAACTCCTAAGATGTTTTACATTTGTTGGCCTTCCTCTCTAGAGCTCATATGGTTTCCTATTAATGTTCACTCTTATGTGTTCCATATTAAATATATATACAATTGTACACATAACCTCTCTCCAATAACCATCTGAAAGTTTGGACTCATTTAGCATTGTCCTATCCATCTCTTGAACTATCCTATTCTTCTCTCAACCACCCCATTTTGTTGAGATGTCCTTGTTGCTAAAAACTACCTCCTTATTCCATGTTCTTCATAGAAATCATCAAACTCATTAGACCAAAACTCACCACCCCTATTTGATCTTAAGCATTTGATCTTTGTATTCTTTTCATTTTCCACTAAGGATTTGAATGCCTTGAATATTTCTAATGCTTCCGATTTTTATTTTAAGCATGCAACCCAAGTCATCCTAGTATAGTCATCAATCAACAACATAAAATACTCATCTCCTTGGATGTTTGCAGTTCTTATGGGTCCAACAAGATCAGTGTGTATCAGTTCTAATGGCCTTGATGTGGAATATTCCTTTGACTTGAATCTTCTCCTATTTTTTTCCCATGTAAGCAATCTTTACAAAGTGCATCAGTTGGTTTGATGATTCTTGGCATGTTTCTAACACATCCTTTTGAGCTTATTTTGACAAGGTTATCAAAATTTAAGTGCCCTAGCCTTCTGTGCCAAAGCCAACTGTAATCTTCCTTAGTTGTAAAGAACTTTTCTTTATGGACTTCCTTTAGCACATACATGTTATTCTTGGTTCTCTTTGCTTTGCCAATCTTCTTGTCGATTTGATTTCTCTGATATCACACCCTTTGTCATGGAAAACTAATGTGTACCCTTGCTTACACATTTGACTAACACTTAGGAGATTGTGCTTGAGACATTCTACATATAATACATTTTCAGTGACTAATTTTCCATTATCAAGGCTTAATGATCCCTTACCAACAATGTTAGTTGAGTTGTTGTCTCCAAATCTATGACTCCTGAGGCATTCTTAGTTAGGGAGATAAACTTGTTCTTATCACATGTCATGTGACTTGAGAAGCCACTATCAAAATATTATTAGAGGTCAAATGTGCACCCACCCCTGAATCATAGACAACTTGGGATTTGAGACAACATGGGACTATCTCTCGGTTGTGGGACCTACAAACTAAGACATACCTCCAAAGAAGGTCAGCTCCCTCTACCTATCCTAATACTAACACTACTCCTAATATAGAAAGTGAATTCTACCTAGAAGTGCCAGGGACCAGGGATAGAAGGAGATGCAAAAAAAGGGGAAATCCTAAGCTAAGGGGTGATAACACCAAAAAAGGGGGTGGTTGAGCTCTCTCCATGAGGGGAAGGAAAGGGGAGAAAAAAAGGGAGAGAGGGTAGAAAAAACATGCCACATATCAAGAACCTTGCATCCTCCACTCGCCCACGCATTGACAACACTGCAAAAATGGAACCTACAAGTAGGAAATGCACAAACATGCCAAAAATGAATAGAAAGGAAAGGCTACAAAATAAAATTAGCTAGGGAAGACAAAATGTGCCACAAAACACACTTTAAATTGCTTGAAATATGCACAATTCCACTATATTCATGGCAAAAGGCACGAAATTACATTGTAGAGGCCAGTTTGAGGTCTGGAACTCATGGGAAATTGATCACCATTTGGGCATGGTGTCGTTACAAAGAAAACTCAACCCTTCAAATGAGAGGGTTTTTACATATATATAGGAATTTTCTCACCTACCCTCATAAAACCCCGATAGGTGATTGAACAACCCCAACTACCACCATCAATGTGGTAGTTGAGTTGTCTTTATGCACCTACCTTTGCTTGATCTATGACCCATGAGCCATCCAACCCCTATTGGGTTGGAAGACCTATCCTACATCATCCATGTGAACCATCCAACCATGTCACCTTCCAATGACCTATCCAACCTCAAGACCCATCCATCTACCTAGTTGGGTTGGATGGTCGTCTATCCTCCATCCGTGCATGACCACCAGGGTTGTCCAACCTCGTGACTTGTCCAACCAATTGGGTCCATATAACTATCGGGTTGTCCAACCTCGGTCATTATACGCAAACCAACCTGGATTTGATGGCCATCCAACACCTATCCATCCCTCTAGGTTGGGTCCAACCATCCAACCCATCCAACCCCAGGATCCCCAACCCAATCATCCAACCTCCGGGGCTAACTTCCGAAGGCGATATCTCGAGCTCTCATATGAGTTTTGGGGTTAAATTTTATATGATTCCACCTACAAACAAGCCAATTAATCCAATGGTAGTGGTATCAATATCCAAGTTTGACTTTAACACCTCCAAAAAACCCTTATTTCTCAGGATTGTTAGTTGTGTGCCAAAAGAATGAGTTTCCTCGAAAGTGTGTGATGTTTCAAGATGTCTCATATTTTCCACCATGTAGGTCATGGAAAATTATTTCCATAGGAAATTTTTGGGCTTATAATTCCTCACACAGCTCTAAGAATATTTCTTTGAAGCTCAGGTCCTCTTTCATGGTGCGTGCTCCTCAAGGCCCGAAAGCGCGCTTCTAATGAATCGGCTCCAAAACCTCAGAAAATTCCCTTCATCACTTGCAATGCTTTCCAAACTTGAAATCTCAGTTGTATCCCTCCAAATTGCTTCATGACTCCTTTTCTAGTGCTCACACCCATTCTAAACTGCCTTTCTCTTCTAACACCCAGGACTGAAATTTGATGGTTGTTTGGGTGTCTTTGAATTTTGAATGGTTAAGTCCACTTATAATGAGTTATCCAAATTAACCTAGGGGTGAATTTGGGATAACATTTGGTAACCTCTTGGGGACATCTTCCTACTAGATGAAGAGACCAATAGCCTTGAAGCATCCATTGGGCATGGAGTCAAGCCTAACCTTGAAGAAACTAATCTTTCCTTTGAAAACTTGTCCCCTAGACTCATGTGAACTTAGTACCTGGACTAAAACTGCCTTGGTTTCTCTTAAAGCTGATTTTGGGATTTTGTGATTACACCTATAACTATTCCCAAAACTAAATTTTTACTAAGGAAGGATGAGGAGAATTTGAACCTGTAATTGATCTATCGGGGCTGAAAATATACATTGTGAAAGCTACCCCAAAATATGATTCCACCATGATCTACAAAACTTATGTACAAAGGAGAAAATCATACATACCCAAGTGGTGTATGTAGAGTGTGCATAAGCACTTCTTCTACTGAAATCAAACCTACCTACCCTACTCTAACCAGAGACAAAGAGGATGATAAAAAAAAAAAAAAACCTGCAACAGGTTGTGAGAAGTAGCATCCCTTCCTCACAAAATGTGGCCATGTGATCTTTTTGGTAACAACAAAATCAAATGGTGGAAATGGAAACATGCCTTACACTCCCAAGTTCTTTAAAGGATTGGCTAAAAAAATGATGAATACCTCCTCCTCTAATTGTTCTGCATTTGGTTGGAGGTGTTGCAGTTGATCCTCGGTACACTGAAACTCTTCCTCATGTTCTGAAGTGACCATGACAGATGGAAACACTATTTTTGCTCCAAGCTAGCCAAATACCTTATTGGGAAAGGGGATTTGGGACCAATGGGATGATCCTTGTGATTTTCCCACTCTTTTGAAGCTCATCCCCATGATGGGGACATCCTGCAGACCTTCCGAATGTGGTTGCTTGCAAGCTGATATATACTTTCTTCTACTTCTACACACAACCTTGTGAAAGATTCTACCTCCTTCATGATGAATTCTGATTTTGCAATGATGTCATCATCTTTATCTTCCTCCTCCATGGATGGTGATGAGAATTCTTGCAAAGTAAGAGGCTCGTTGTGTTGGAAGACAAATGGTGGGGCTACAAAAGTGGTGAGCTCAATGGGTTCCTCTTCACCAATGCAATCTTCCAAGTCTGATAGAAAATCAGCCTCTTCATGATCAAGCACTACAAGATGCTCCTCTTGGATCTCAGCTTCCATGTGTTCCTCTTCTTAGATTTGGAGTTGATTCTTCCTTCACTTCTGATTTTTCTTCTGAGATGAATCAACAACTTCCATGAACATAATGCCATCATGCACACTTTGGAGGAGAGAGACTTGATCATCATTTTGTTTGTTTTCTCTCTTTGTAAAATCATCTTCCACCTTTTTTTCTTCATCCCCAACCTCTGTTGAGGGCTTAGCCAACAAAGTGGCATTTGATCAGACTCAAAATTTAAAGCCCAATCCTTCAAAATTTGTATGAACTCTCTTATGCTGGGCTCTTCAACTGATTTTTGTGGTGGAGGGGAAGGAGTAGGATCTTCTTGTGGAGGAGATGGAGAATTGAAGGAAAGAGGGTAGAAAAATGAAGGTGGGATGGGAGGGAAGAAGATGGAGAAGGGGAATCCTCAATGGGGGCTAGCAAGTAAGAAACTAGGGATATGAAACTCAAGTTGAGATGGTGTAAGTTGGGGAGGAGGAATGGGAGGGTTATAGGATGAAAGTGTAGGGTTACCCCATTGAAAGGGTTCCCAACACTAGATTGGTAAGCCTCCATTTCTTCAACCCATTCTACTAATCAGGCATTATTTCAACCAAAAACTGCAGCTTCTGCTTGAGGGATGAACCAGTTTGGTGCAAAGCCTATCCATGGGTAGGGATTTTTGAAACCAATCATGGTTGCCTTAACCGTGCACATAAGTTTGGCCTATCCATCATGCTCATCTCCATCTCCTCGATTTTCTCTAGAAATCGGCATCTTCCATGGAAATTTCCGCCATCACCTGCATAACCTTATTCTTGATAAACATTTGGTTAGATGAATAACCATATGGGTCATTGAAGGATGGGTTATGCATATATTATTCATGATGGGGTTCATATAACTTATTTAGAGGAGGATTTTAAAACTATGGGGATGGAGGGGAATGGTTTTGCTATTGCAAATGAGAATCCCAAGAAGTGAATGAAGCCATGATTGCATAACTTCATGAATGAATGAAAATGGAAAGATATGGAAGGAAAATGGAAATGAATGGAAAGAAAAGGGAAAGGTATGTAACCAAGATAATGGGTTGGTCAGATCTATGGAGTCACCAGTTGTGCTTGAACATGCCTCCAAAGGCTGAAATTCCACCAAGAGCACAACAAACTTGATGAAATGAAAAATGAACCAAAACACACACCTATCAAATGTATAGCTTTGAATGCTTCGTCCACCAGTGTGCCAAAACTGTTGGAGCTCAAATGTGCACCCACATATGAATCATAGACAACTCGGGATTTGAGACAACATGGGATTGTCTCTCAGTTGTGGGACTTGTGAACTAAGACAAACCTCCGGAGAAGGTCGGTTCCTCTACCTATCCTAATGTTAACACTACTCCTAATACTGAAAGCAAAATCCTAACCTAAATGCGTCAAGGGACCAAGGATAGAAGGAGATGCAGAAAAGGGAAATCCTAAGCTAAGGGGGTGATAACACTAGAAAAAAGGGGTGGTTGAGCTCTCTCCATAAGGGGAAGGAAAGGGGAGAAAACAAGGGAGAGAGGGCAAACAAAACATGCCATAGATCAAGAACCCTGCATCCTCCACTCACCCACACATTGAAAACACTATGCAAAATGGAACCTACAAGTAGGAAATGCACAAACATGCCAAAAATGAATAGAAAGGAAAGGCTGCAAAATAAAATATCTAGGACAAAAAAACTTTCCACAAAACACACTTTAAATTGCTTGAAATATGCACAATTCCACTATATTCATGGCAGATCTAGAACTCATGGGAAATCGGTCACCATTTGGGCATGGTGTCACCATTTGGGCAAATAAAAAAACTTGACCTTTCAAATGATAGGGTTTTTACATATATATAGGAATTTGTCTCACCTACCCTCAATAAAACCCTAACAGGTGGTTAAACAACCCCAACTACCGCCATCAATGTGGTAGTTGAGTTATCTAACCCATGAGCCATCTAACCCCTATTGGGTTGGATGTTTGTCTATCCATGTGACCCATCCAATCATGTCATTGAATGACCCATCCAATCTCATTACCCATCCAACCTGGTTGGGTTGGACGATTGTCTATCCTAGGTCACTACAACCACCGGTGCCGTCGAACCTCGCGACCCATCTAACACGGGTCCGTACAATCTGCCAAGCCATCCGACCAGTAACCTTTCTAACCTTGGTCATCGTATGCTTAACCAACACGGGTTGGATGGCCATCGTACACCCATCCAACCCCCTAGTCGTCCAACCCCTAAGCCGTCCAACCCAATCATCTAACCTCTAGGGGCCAACTTCCAATAGTGATATCTCGAGCTCCCGTATGAGTTTTAGGGTTAAATTTTATATGATTCCAATCGCATACAACCCAATTAATCCAATGGCAAAGTGATATCAAGATCTAATTTTGAATTTAACACCTCCAAATGGCCCCTTATTTATCGGGATTTCCGGTTGTGTGCTAGAAGAATGAGTTACCTCGAAAAGTGTATGATGTTTCAAGATGTCTCATCTTTTCCACCACATATGGCATGGAAAATTATTTCCATAGGAAATTTTTGGGCTTATAATTTCTCACACGGCTCTCAGAATATTTCTTTTAAGCTTAGGTAATCTTTCATGGTGCATGCTCCTCGAAGGCCTAATAGTGCGCTTCGATGAATCGGCTCCAAAACCTCTGAAACTTCCCTAAATTACTTGTCATGCTTCCCAAACTTGAAATCTTAGTTGTAACCCTCCATATCACTTCATGAAGCCCCATCCAGGTGTTCAAAATCATATTGAACTCGCCTCTCTCTTCTCGACACCTAGGACTAAAATTTGATGGTTGTTTGGGCATCTTTAAATTTTAAATGGTTAAGTCCACTTATAAAGAGTTATCCAAATTAACCCAGGGGATCAATTTGGGATAGCATATACCATATCTTTCCCTCATCTTGAACATGAAACTTTGTATGGGATATCATGGTTTATTCCTCCTTCTTAGCAGGATCTAATTTTACTACATATATATTTTAATCTTTTCTTAGAGGGTTTTGATTACAGGCCTTTACTATGTGTCTAATATTTTGAGATTGTTGAAAACTACACCCTTGTCCCTTCTCATATTTTGTGAATTATAATGTCTTTCATGACCTTTAGCAATTTTCCTACATTTTCTAGCTTTATGAACAAACATGTTGCATGAAAAATAGTAACCATAAAAGGAGCGAGTATACCTCATTGCATGGGAGGGTCTGAAATTCTTGGTCTATCTCTTGGTTTCATTTTTTATCTTCTTGTTGGTAGTGTAATATGATTACGGAGAATTATTTCCATTTTTCTTTTCTTTTTTTCATACATCCTTATTTTCCTCTTTGTATCATAATCCTGACTTGTCACTTGCATTTCTTTGGTTGCTTAGAAGGTCAGCTAAATCATGTGTGATTTTGTCAAACTTCTCAAATAGCTTCACTTTTCTTGACATTTGATCTAGCTCAGTCTTTAGGAGTTCCATTTCTTATTTGAGTCTTAGGCACTCTTCTTCTTTAGATGTGAATGATAGTGATATCAACTCTAGTTGAGATTCTAGTTCCTTGAACTCATCTTCCTCCTCTCTCTCCTTCATGTTGAGTTTCTTTTCATAAATACTAATTTTATCCTCATAGTCCTTCATCTTGGATCTCAACTTGTGGTTCTTCCTTCTAGACAGCTGAAACTCTTCAAGATAACTCACCAATTTAGCTTCAAGGTCTACCACAACACCTTCTTCATCAAAGTCTTCAACTTCAATGTGATTCTTGCCTTTAGAGTTGCTTTCATGTGATGTTTCAAAATCCATGAACAAGGTTTCATTATAAGCTTCATCCTTCTCACTTTCAGAACTATTGGTATCACTTGATTCAGTTGAACTTGAATCCTCCTTGGTGTAGAATTTTATTTTGTTTTGAAGAAATTCCTCTTTCCTTCTCTCTTGAAGTTCTTTTTATGTTTGATATGCCTCTTACCTTTTTATTCATGTTCATCTTTCTCCTCTTTGTTCTTGTGAGGACACTTTGATGCAAAGTGACCTACTTGGCCACAATTGAAACATTTAAAGGGAAATTTTCCCTTATATTTACTGAGCCTTTTCTCACAAACATGGCCTCTATCTTCTCATCATCCAACTCCACATCAGATTCTTCTTTATTTTTCTTTGGGTGTAGTTCCTTGTCATCTTTGAATGCATCTTATTTCTTACCTAATTTTTCTCCCAAGGTTCTTAATTCATATGCACCTAAAATGTCATGAAGCTCATCCAATTTTAGCTTAGTTATGTCCTTGGCTTCCTCCACAACTAATACTTTTACATCATATTTGGTATTTAGTGACCTTAATACCTTCTAAGAAATCATATATTCCTCTTACTTTTCACCTAGCCCTCTTATCGGGTTTTCACTTCATTCAATCTTTGCGAGATAAGAATTAATGTTCTCGTTCTCCTTCATTTTTAGGGTTTCAAATGTGTTCTATAGGTCTGCAATTTGGCAAGTTTTACTTTTTCATATCCCTCATATATGTTTTTTAGTTTTTCCACATATCCTTAGTTATTTTGCAGGTCATGACCTTTAAAAATTTTGTCTCGGATAGCTCACAAAGGATGGCATTCATATCTCTTGAGTTATTCTCATGAATTTGTTTATCACCTGTTGAAGTGATGAGTGTAATAAGAATGGTGTATCCATGCTCAACTACTTCTTATATATCATGTCCAAGAGACTGAAGGTATATCCTCATCCGGACACTCTAAAATGCATAGTTAGTTCCACTAAAAAGAAGTGACACGGTCATGAAGAAACCACTTTGTCTTATATTTTTGTCCATGTTTTGTGTAAGAAGGGTCTCCTTGAAATGGTTAGAATTTATCCAAAAGGTACCTACTATGATAGAAATTGTTGAACACTCGGCACCGAGAGGGTGGGGTGAATCAGTGCCTTTATAAATTTGTGAACATGGAATTCAATTATCAACATAAAATTCATTCATCATCCTTTTTAACCAATGAACTGAAAAAAACATGAAATTATAGAAAGAGAAAGAATAAACACATGAATTAAGGTGGGAAACCCAATAAGTTAGAAAACCCACTTTGAAATTGGATTAATATCGGGGACAAATTTCCTATAACAATTACAATGATCTTGAAGCATCCACTCCAATACAAATCCAAACACCCACTTGACTATTTTACAAGCACCTACTTGCAATGGAAGCACCCACTCCTAAATTACTGAGAAACAACTTAGACTTTCAATCAAAGAGTTTTGATCACCTTCAACTTATTTTCTTACATCAACACATTGTGATCATTGTTTCAACTCTTCACTTCATTTGCACCTATCTCCACAAATCAACACACTTTCATACCTCTCTCTGTCGTAAGTTATATTTCATACACCATGGATCATATATATACACAAGCCTATCTTTCTTTCATGTCCTTTACACTTCATATTCTCACCTTTGTGTCTTCCTTCTCCTTTCAACTCGAACCAAGGAGACCAAAAGACAAGACACAAACTACCAAAAGAGAAAACATTGCCTTTTCAAGGTTAGTTTCACACTTCCTTCATTACCTCAGTTGTCTTGACTCCTCATGAACCTATGGGAGAAAAAAATTATGTTTCAACCATCTGAAAATTAGTTACAAACTCAGAAAATCTGAGTTAGACCCTACAAACTTCCTTTTCTAACCATTACACAAGCTTTATCTTCTAACCAAGTGAGTATATGTTTTTCTTTTAGTTATTTGACCATGTGCCAACTGTCGTGAGCATGTAACCACATTAATAAGCATTCTAATATGTTATATCAACTCTTCACCTTCTCCATTTCTCGCCATTCTCCTTACACACTTCATTGTTCCACATATGAGAAGCACTAACTGTTAGAAGGATTAGTACAGACTTGAACATGAGGAGAAAATGCACTTATGAACTGATATCAAGCATACATTCAGGATATTAGGACTACAGGAGACTCCATCAACAATCAAATCTTGAAGATTGTCAAGATAGAGATTATAGCCATTTTCCCATCTTCTCATTCACAATTATGAACTCTCAGTCATAGAATAACATGAGACCAGTCAAGAATGAGCTTGTCAAGACATAGAGGACAAGTGTTCAACTATTTTCACCACTTAGATATGTTGGTTTTGATAATTTTGTTATCAACACCAATTAGGGAACCAAGACACTTGAACATATCGTTCACAAATAATGCACTATGACAGGTTGTTCATTGTTTTGTTTGGACAAAGTTTCATCTTCAAAGTTTTATCAATTCTACACCTTTCTCAATCAAGCATGATTGAAATATCACCTTTCAATAATGTTATAGATATTTATATATCTCCCTAGGCCAAATAATTGTCTGATGTGATCTCAAAGAGATCAAACTTGCTTGATTTTCAAGGCTAGGTCACGGGGAGGGTTTTAGGATTTAAACCCTAGTTTTGTTCCACCATGCATCTAACCAGTTGAATCTTATTTTCAAAACTTCCCACTTTAGGGTATATTCAATGAAATCCTATAAACCATTTCTAAAAACTTTTATGTTTGGTTTGTTAAAAGATATTGATCGATTCAACTCATATTGTTAGCATTCTTAAACAAACAAATAGGACAGTTGGACATCACCAAGATTGGGACTTCAATATTCTTCATAAGATCATAACTTGGACTCCATTAAGTCATCTTTAACATGTACCAAGTATTCATGACCATTTTACACTTAAATATCAGGTTTACATACAAGAATTTCCTTCAATCACCATGATTGGTTATTGCATGCCTAGTCTTCTAGCGGTAGGAAGGAGAAATGCATATTCATTTCAAAATTTTCTCACACGGATTGCTCAAAACACTTTGTTAGAATTTAGAGAACAACAAGATCTATCTATACCAATAATACTTTCTTCATAGAGTATCAAACAAGCACCTCTACCTACATATTTCATCGAAACTAGTGTTATTTTATCTTGTACATATCAAATCTATATTGCCTGATTGGATTTTATTGAGCCCTAGAGAGTCCTTTACATGTCTAAGACATCAAATGATCTTGATCAATGCATTTTGTTCCCATACCTTGCATATTTCTCCTATCGCTCTAGGTGAGGGTTTTGGAGGGTTTGAAACCAGTTTAGAAAAATGGATAGAACTCTTTTATTTCATCATCATTTGATCTCAAACCTTTTGCATTATATTTTTATCCCAATTTCCTCTAAAAATATCTTATGATTTATCTGAATAATCCTGTCAATTTAGAACAACTACTAAGAAGTTGAGGTGCTCAATTTTTACTTCTCAAAAACTCGGTTTTGAAGAATGTGACTCCATAGGTTTGATTTTCACTTTATGACCTTGGAATTTTCCTCCAACTAGAAACATCTCCTATGGTTTTTTTGTCATGAGGAACTCTGAAAATTCTGGTCCCATCTCATTTGTCCATAATACTAGGCATGTTCTCAAGCCTTCATTTGCACTAGGTCTCCTTCAAGCTTCAAATCCTAATTTCTAACCTTTGACACCTTCATATGGCTTGTGCGGTGCTACTTCACACATCTCCAGTGATGAATACCCTTATTATCCTTACAAACCATCATACATCAAGTCCTACTAGAACAAGCCTTAAGACTAGACCCAGTTTGGCTAGTTTTCACCATAGAGCACCAAGTCTAACTGTAAAACTTCATGGAACCATCATTACGTATATGAGATGCCTCCTACAACATGTAAGACATAATTTGGTTCATACCAAACACCTCAAGACAATACAAGCTCTCAAACCCTCAAGATTATGACTTGACTTCTCAAGGTACCAACTTCACTCACCAAGACAATGCACATACTAACCTTTGGACTCATAAGACCAACATTGATACATGTTAAATGATTGAATGACAAGACAAAATACACACCATAACAACATGAAAACTAAGGTACACACTTTTCCACTTTTTCATCACTGACATCAATGCACAGGGTTCAATATACCATAACCTAAGAAATAATTCAACTCTTCCACTTGATAATCAAGCTCCATTCCAAATATGAAATTCCCAGTTTTAATGGTTATATGTTTATATAAAAACATATAGAATATGTTATTTTTTTGTGTGTGCGTAATATATATATATATATATATATATATATATATATATATATTATACACCACGAAGACCTATCTAGCTCAAGCAATTGAACCATATACAATGGTATGGCTTATGATGAAGGCAAAAGAAATTTCATTACAAAAATATAAATAAGTGTTTGCACATATAGGCCTAACTAAAATTTATTTATGGATGAACTACACTTGCCCACATACTTGCAGAATAGATCATTATTCCTTTCCATTCTTAGGGCTAGAAATATACAATAATGTAAAATAATGCTTCCATTGTGAGGGATAAACTAATTTTGCTCCATTTAGTTCTAACTACTACATGAAGAAATGCCTTTACACTAATCATGGTATTTTTAGTGAGAAGAGGCAATAGATGGAGCTTTATTTTGTAACACCGTAGAAATTAAGGATCCATTTGGAAGGTATAATACAAAGGTAGTCACATTTAATTTCTCTAAGCCTCTATAATCACGCAAACATAGTTACATATAACCAAATGAATAACATATTTAGTTTACTGGACAAGTTCCCATCGAGCATAAAATATACATGAAGGGAAGTTGTGATATATTTACACAAGTAGTTATCTTTTACACTAAAATGCAATGCAATCATTCAATAATCGGTGTTCTTATCTTTTACATTTACATCAATCGGGGTAATAGTATAATCTATAGGATTTATATTTTCTAATAAGGATATTATTTCCATTCCTATGTCAAAGCCTTCTCTAAATATTGAGAGTGTCAAAGAACATACCAAGTATTTATTTACATTTGAACCAAACCTATACACACACAAAGAATACACTTTCCTTATTCAAACTTAAATCATCAAGCACCTAAGAAACCTACTTGTAAAATAGCTCAAGTTTGGTAGTTATAATGTAATTTTGCAACATCTACTCTTGAGATAAATGATAATGGAAACAATGACTGATACATGTTCAGGGGCTTAGTAATCTCATCCAAACACCATTTTTTCCTTTATAAACAAAGCACAATATTTCTTCATAAACACAATGAAGTAAATACTTTCTTCCTACACCATTTTACAAATCTCCTTTTTAGACAAGTTTACAAGAGGA
Source organism: Taxus wallichiana var. yunnanensis (assembly GCA_018340775.1). Classification (NCBI taxonomy): domain Eukaryota; kingdom Viridiplantae; phylum Streptophyta; class Pinopsida; order Cupressales; family Taxaceae; genus Taxus; species Taxus wallichiana. The sequence continues at coordinate 549,849,162 of CM031238.1, read as the reverse complement.
ATAAAAATAACATTTGCATTCCTTTTCAACATAAATATTGTATGTAAATATAAGATATTCTCTTTATTCATACACACAATATCATCCTTTCAAACCAAGGATAACACAAGAGATAACAATGAAATTTACAACTCTAACCCAAACCCTCTTACAATATGTATTCCCTTACAAACTTACAAGAAGACAATAACTTAAAAGACAAAGTGGATAAGCCTCCCTAAAGAGATAATAATGTGTCATTTTTATAATAATTCTCCTTTTCTCCAAGCAATGAATATCCTATACAAGGCTCCAAGAATCATGCCCCAACACCAAGAAGTAAGTCTCCAAACACAAGAGAGGTGGTTTGGTTTTGATCCAACCAATTAGCATCATTGCATGCCATCTCCATAAAAGAAGGATGTGCTAGCATCCCTCCAATCCCATGGGGAGAGAGGTCACATGCTTACACGGTGCACAAGGTAAGGGAGGAAATAAAATATTTCCATACACACCAAAAAACACCAAACCATAAACCAACACCAACAAGAAGATCCAAGATTCTCATGAGGGGAAGAGGGCAAGATTTCCCATTTGATCACATTTTCAATTCCAAATGAATTCATCACTTTGCAAGAAGTCTCAAGAACCCCACTCCTTATTTCTTTCATAACCCAAAACACAACCAAGAAGCTCCATGCTTCTCAAGATGGGTTCTTCCCTCTTCCCAACACTCCAAAATCCATTTCAAGTGAGATGGATGGAGAAAAAAAAGGAAATACAAGATCAACCAACACAAAAGAAAATTCCTAAGACCAAAACAAGCATACCAATCCATAATTTTCTTAAACAACATAAATCCAAACCAAGAGGTGTGAGGCCTACCTCACAAGCCAAGTAACCCAACTTCCAAGTGCAATCCAAGCTCTCCAAAAAAACTCGAAGAAAAAAAATGAGGTGAGAAGTCCTTACCCCTCACAATGGATTAATATGAGGAGAATCTAAAATATTCACACCAATGAGAGGGTGACATGTGTCACCCATCTCCTTATCAAAACAAGACACCCCAAGTCTCCATCATACATAAGATAAAAGACTTAATGGAGGAATATCTCACAAAATTAAAAATAAAACAAATAAAATCCCTCTTAATTCCCAAGTGGCTCTTAAAAAAGATAATTAATTAGAGTGTTGACAAGAGAGTCTCAAATGGGAGGAAAATCCCATTTGAACCTTGAAAAAGGTCCTCCTACCCATAGGTAGGGTCCAAGGGGTCCATTTTAGTGTAAATGAGACCCCCAACAAGTAAAACACCTCTTATAAATTCCACTTTTAGCCCAAATTCGGGTTTGGGAAAAGTGGCACACTTTGTGAGGTGGTGGGGCCCACCTAACCCATGCTTAGGTGGTCCCACACCTCCTTAAACATGATTAACTAACAAAATCATCACTAATACAAGTAGGAATCATTAAACCTTAAAAATGGATTTAAACAAGAGATTAAAATAATTAAAACTAAAATGAATCTAAGGAGACAACAACTCAAGGTGCCCAAATCAAATGATGAAACACACACGAGGATGATGGTTTTCTCATTTCCATCCAAATCCAAAGACACAAATAAGGGAAAATTTATCAAACAAGAGGCGAGGATTCATCCAGACAACCAATTGTGTAATATTGGAGGTGCAAGCACTGAGTCCCACATTCTCCTGTGGTGAGCCTATAACTTGCACACTTGATTCACATGTCATCATACCTACTTGATATAATAAACCAAGTGAAATGATATTACATACGTCTAAATAATCAAATCAATTACTATCTTAATCATCCAAATTAAATAATCAATTAATATCCATAATGAGATAAATAGCCAAATGACATACATCCATAGTATACCAAGATATAATCCATCTAAATCTCATCTCAATAACATCCATAACAACATCACCAAAACAAGAAATAATGGTAACAATAGTAAATTGGCACTATGTGCCTCATACACAACTTATCAAGTCAGGTTAACATATTCAAGATAAAGAGATGACAAAATAATATATATTCAAATCAATTAACCATTATGACAACTATCCAATTTATAATTTGTTTAATCTTATATCAATAATATCCATAATATAATATATAAACCAAAGGTAATGATAAGGGCAAAGAAATTGGCATTGTATTCCTTGTATAACATCCTACCAAGAACGAGTTAGCGACAAGTGCTAATATGACCAAAAAATCATAATAATTCAAATCAATAAGTCCCGCAATATCAATTCAAATATCCCAATCATGAATAAAACATGGATTTAATGTCATCGAGAGGAGAGAAAATTTGTGGGCATTATAATGATACACTCGTTCTGAAAAATGTACAGATTCGCACTTTTGATGTAATTCCTAGTCATAGTTTCCATAACAAAGCATCTACAAGATCACTTGTCTTTGTTTATTCACTATGTTCATTCATATCCTTCTTGTACCACTCTATGTAGCTTAGTACATCTTCCCTCTTGTGTTTTTGAGCTTATAGCATATTGTAAACACTTACGAGGACTAATATGCTATTCTAATATTGTATGATTAATGTTTGAAGTTAATTAATCAGAATAGCCATTATTATTGAACAAGATAATCCTTTTTAGGTTTTGTGCATTACATAACAATCTTAAGTTAATCTTATAAAGGGTGTAAAAATTTGGTGAACTTGTCTCTTGCATCGAATATTTTGCATCGGACCCTAGCTACCCCAAGGTTCATTTTTGTATGCTCTTCTCATTCATTCTTGGTGATGTATTTTTCCTTCTATATATCATCATGACTAATCCACAACTCTTCTATCATATTTTCCTTAAACCTAAGGCTCTCAATATCCTACTAGTATGAGATATTATTCCCCTTATGTCGGTACACAAGTGGCATTATGGTCCCTCTTATTGGTTCCTATTATGTTATTGATATATTTGCTAATTCTATTTTCATTATTAGCGTTGATCATGTACAAGGTGAAGGCTCTAACACTAACTTCGATAATCAATCTCGTGGACTTCCTAAGATGAGGAACAACATCTTGCATATTTCTTACAAGAAATCCTACTAATATTGATATTAGCAATATGTTTCCCAAGAATAACTTAATTTTTATCCATAATATAATATTAATACATCTAATATTCCCACCACTACAATGCCCATATATATAGGGGACCTCGTATCTCAAAGACCTAATGTCTTTATGTCCATTCCTACATCTATCGTTTTCCCTACATGAAATCATAGTGGGTCTCATGTTTCTTCTTCTAGCACATAGGCTCTTGAAACCCTTGTTCATTCTTTACAAGCTCAAATATTACAATTACAACAAGGTGCATATATTACTCTTCATTTTATGGATTATACTTGATTTCTTTACAATCCTCTTGCACCTAATTGGATAGTTATCCCTTGCCTCTTAGTTTCATTATTCATAATCTTATTAACTATAATGGAAAGAGTGACTCTGCATAACACTTGATCATTCCATGTGGCATGCTTTGACTATGCATCTAACGATATCTTACTTCTAAAGATCTTCCCTAAAAGTCTTAAATATTTTTCTTTACAATGGTTCTATGTGTATCAAACCTATTAAAACTTTGATTAGTTTAGAGCTGATAATGAATGCAACTAGTTTTAAATAGATTTGAACACTATATATTACATATTATAGAAATATACAGGCATTTACATATTCTGATGAAAACTAGGCCATTTGTAAGCATACCCAACTAATATATCAATTAAAACTACAAGAGAGGTTAAAGGAATGACTTAGTTGATATCGGATAATTTTTGACCGTGTGTCACCACTAGAACTAGGAACTGTGTAGGATTTTGGATGAACCCCGATCAATTGTTTAAAAATTATCTTTGGGGTAGACCCATATATAAGGTCAACACCAAATAATACAAATCGACCCTTCCCCACTATCTTAGACCATTAACTCTTTAAATTTTGATTTTTCATGGATTCCTTCATTGTCACTTATTTTACACTTGTGTATGCTTAGATCCACTTGAAACCCTATGTTTTTCACACATACCTAGAGAAAAATCCTATCTATCATGTTACACACTTAAACACTCATTAAATATAAAAATAAAAGATACAAATGCTTGATTTAGACTAAACTCGGTGGTAATCGTATGTAGCCAAAATTGTAGGGTATTGCACCACCGGAACGATGTTACACATGCCCCAATGATGATACAGGTCACCTCGCAAGGTGTTCGGGATCCAGAGAAGCTCACAAAGTATATGTTAGCATCCCAAATGCTTTATCCAAGTTCCTTGTGCTTTGTTTTATCCCTTGCCCCCCTTTTCTTGGCTTTTTGACCTTTAGTAATGAAACCACCACCTGCTTTCAGGCGCAGTCCTTCACGCATTCTCTAGCACGTTCTTTTGATCACGACTTGCATGAATTTTCAACATTTACTAGCTTTTCTCAAACCGCCTTGAGCTTGTATTTTTGTTTTTGGTTCCCTGTAATAGTGTTTCTCCATTGTTTAATGGTAAAAGAGTTCCATTCTAAGTTACCCTTTGGTGAATGGGAATTCTATAAATAGCTGGTTTGTTTTCAAACAAATGGCCCTCATCCTCTCAATTCTCTTGTCCAGTTTTTCAATTTCTTGCTTAGAATTTTGTTAGTTTCATGTTTTGCTTCCGTTGTTGGCATTTTAGAGATCATATCATCTTCTTGTTTGATCTTTATTTCATTATTGCTTCATACAACCAGTTTAGCATAGAATAGATTCATTTCTAGACTAGAATCCATTAAAGTTGCAGTTTTTTATCACAAGGATAGATTCCAAAACTCTCGGCACACTTGCGTTGTATTCTCATAATAAATCCCACTAGGAATTGCATAGTCAAGCTCTGTTCACTTGCGTTATCCCTCTCCTACTCGCATTGTATTCGAGTCTATATCCAAAGTTGTCATTATTAGAATACCATCTTCTATTGATACTATCATATACATGATTTTCTGGATTCAAGAGGACATGAAGGAACGAGGAGATCACACTGAGGGGACGAAATCACATACAACTGGATTTACCACTGTTCTGTAAATGCCAGGTTTGAGCTATCAAAGTTCTAGTTATAATATATCAAATAGAGTAGTAAATCATTCCATTTCAGTTAAATCTAGCTTTCTATATTGCCAGGGAAGTTGTGGGGATTGATAGTTTATGAGAAACTGTGATTCATTCCTCACTTCTGAGGTAGGATCGAGAGTCTTTCCAATTCAGAATATATAACTGCTTAGATATTTAGGATAAAATCACAACTGCACAGGCAAATAGCCATACCAGGCTACGTTGCTTGTTTTATTTTGTTTCTAGATTAGTTGTCCATTTTATAAATATACTAGAGTAGTTGCTCTTTAATTTCACTGAAATACATCATTGAAAAATATAAAAATAGAAGGATGCTTACATAGTGTAAATACCTCTTTTATAATCAGTTTATTAAATGTTAGTTAAAAATTGAATCATTTTATGACAATCACAGGACCTAGAGAGCCTAGAGAATATATATTTGAACCCATAGTACCTCAACCAAATCTACCCATGACATTAGCTGATATCGATCAGGACCTTAGGATACAGGTCTTTCGAGCAACAACAAACTTACAAGCAATTAGTGAGCAACTGAGAGGATTAAACATCGAAGATGACAAGGCATATACGTTCTGGTCAAATCATCCCAATTATAGATTGCCTTGATAGAACATTTGAATGACCGTACAAGGATTCGAAAGAGAGCAAACATTTGGTTGCGATCCTTTGGTTCCACAGCCTAACACAGGAGACCTCCTTGTTGACATAGACACTAGTTTACGTATCCAAGTTGCCAGAACACCTGTTAGGTACTTCGAGAAAATCATACAACTTCTAGTTCTAAACGTAGAGGCTGAAAAGGCATACGATTACTGGATAGTTGGAAGAAGAGATTGATTCTTCACATGACCATAACAGGTCCACAACAACCACGCACTCACGATTTTGATCCCCAAGTCCCACAACCCAATGGGCCTACAAATCAGTTAAGTATTGACACCGGCTTGCGACGCCGGTATTTAGATCCTCACCACTCCCGCCAGATATTATAGTACAGTTCTCTGTATTAAACATAGAAGTGATCAATCTAACATCTTCTAGGGCTAGACCAGAAAATCACCCATAGTTCATTACAAACCCACTAAATCGCCCACCACCATTTTCATGACCTTGTCTGGAGATATATACAAATCTCCCACAGGTCACTTTCCACGTATCCAACAACCAAGAAACAGGGTCTCGGTAGAGCTTGACATTGATTGGAGCCTCCGAACGGCCATTATATCCAAACGAACCATTACACCAATTCAGGTTAGGAGGGCCTTCTTCGCCTTAGATTCACAGATTCCATTATTGTGTATTGAGGATCTAAGATTACCCGATTAGCTTGTTTGTATCCATTCACATTTTAGCATCCACTGGCTGTCTCGACACGACCTCGGGAGGTCGGTATGAGGAAGGGGTACTTATAGATTCCCATGCTCACATATCACTTTTCCATCGTGATAAGAACCCTATTTGTGATTCATCGAGTGTTACACTACATATCATACTCCAAATAGTTCTCGTAGTGCTTTATGTAAAGATGCATGTGACTATCCCTTGACCTAGTTTGGCCCTTGTGCTTCCACACTAATAGTGTGATGTGTTATTTCATCTTAATAGAAATCATTTTGTGTAAATGAAAATTTCATATTTATACGATTTATCTCTTTATTATTCAAGTTTAGTAAGTGGTAGATAGATATGTGCTTAAGAGATAATAAATTCATATAATAAAATTGTATAAATACAAGTTCATACTTTTAAATTTAGACCCTATTGGTGGGAAAGGCTAACCCAAAATATAGAATTCAAAAGAAAAAAGAGTAACAAATGGGCCCATGATGAGAAAGCAACCAAAAATCAAAGGGGTTATGACCATACAACATGGGTCAAAACCATAAATACGGTCTTGGGAAAGATCAAATAAAATAAAACAAATAAATGAAAATAGCTAGAGATATCTTTATGATCACTCAAAATCAAATCAAAGAGGTAAAACAATGAAATACATGTTCAAATCAATCAATAAAGAACAAGGCAACAAATGACTCACGCCACTAAGACATGGTTTCATTGTACGAACTCACATATATTTAAATACAATAAAGGCATGATGCAATAATGATTTTATGCAAATTTTATTATCTACATTTATCCCCCCTTCATGCTAGTGAATGAAATTTACTAGTTTAAAGGAGAAGAGTATCATACCTAGAAGATAATGTTGAAGTAAGAACAATTTGTAGGTGTGTTAAGATTAGTAACAATGCATGGTGAACAATGTGAGACATCAAATGACTCATATGGAGATAAGAGAGAAGCATATTGTAGGATTCAAGAGATGTTATAGGTGGTTAATAAGTGTTTGGAGATTACATTTGGCCTAATCAAAGAGTTGGGAGTTAAAAAATCTCCAATAATTAATTTCAAAGCTAAGTGGGAAATGGGTGGCCCCTATACCAAGGGAAGAGTATCACAAAGCTTTATAGTTGCCTCGAATAAAACTTCCCAAAAACAAGACCACATTGTTGCAGATGGATCTATGTCTTAGAGATTTGGAAAACCCTAGAATATGGAAGGGAAATGACATCTCATTGCCCCACCATGTATTATATGGGAGTATTTCTAGTAATTGTATTATGGATGACTTTTTATATTTGAATAATTTATTTCCCCTTATATTTATAATAAATACAATAGAGTTTCATGTTTGTGAGTATGTTTATTAAGTAATTATTGCATTTTCATAATAAAGAGTGACCATTTGAGTTTTGGGATTGTTTAATAATGTATGGGAAATATTGGCCTTGTGTAGCTAAAATGTTTGGTTCATGTGTGATCTATGTGCGGTAGGATGGCCTTGCATAACCAGTCCACTAAATATGCCTATTGATTTGTGAATAAAAATAGAGGAAACAAGATGACCTTGTATAGTCAGCCCTATATGGTTGCCCCCCTTTCAGTGAAAGGGAGAGTGTGAAACACTATCGTTTGAGGCAAAAGATAGAGGTAGTGGTATTTCATAAATTGTAGAGAGAATTGTAATCTAGGAATATGAATCGAGAAGATTGTATAGATGCGTCGAAGAAGAGACAATGGAGTTATGTAGATATACAAGGATGTGAATAAGAGCTTGTGTATAATTATGGAGGATGTATCATATAAATTAGTGACTTGTGGAGACATAGTGAGTATTTTGGTATAAAGTATCGAGTGTAGATTGTAATGTTTAAAGAGTGTTTGATATAGTAGTATGGATTTTGTAGAAGTGTACATTAGAAATTGTATCCCTGATAGAGGAGTTGGATTTTTGGAAGTTTGTCAATAAGATAATATGTGTGCCAAGATAATGTAGAATGTAGAGAAGATCAAGTCTTGATAGATTATATGTGTATTGAATATCTTCATGGATGTTTTCTTAGAAAAATTAAGGTAATGAGCACATAAGTGGAGTGTGTGTAAATAGACTTGCATAAAAGAAGGTTCACGAGACCCACATAGAGTATGATTGAAGTGTCATCATGTTTTAGTGCAGAAATAGGGGAATAATGATCCCGATGATGAAGATGATAGAAAAATAGAAAATTAAGACTAAGGTATAACGTGTAGAAATGTAGTGAATTAAGGAGCGAATGGAAGTAGGTTGAGATATGTGACTATAGGTCCAAAAGGACTCATTTATTATAAATAGTATGGTATAAATTCAAATAGTACTTGCATTATTACTTTGTTTGATAGTGACTAGTGTTTTGTGAGATATTTTCAAGAGATAAGATGTCACATGCTAGAGAGGCTTTAAATTTATGATTTTGATTGAGTGGAGGATATCATTAAGGTGCAAACAATCAATGAGCTAGTAAGTGTTGAAATCTTGTAATTTTGAAAAATAGTAGTAATTTTTACTAATTTTGTAAAATGGTTAAATTGGTCCAATTTTTGTGTTATTGTATTTGTTTGAATAAAAATCATGACAGAATAGTCATGTCTCGATACGATGTTAAGTTGCTGATTTTGGTGATATAGATTTTGAGAAATGATAGGGGAGGAGGGATCCCATGCCCCTAAAACCCTCGTTCTTACAATTGAATCAAAATAGTGTAGGAAAAAAGGAATGAAGTACTCATGTCTCCTGTAAAATTATTTAAACCGAGTCATAGGTAGTTGAGACTATATAGAAATCATGTAAATAGCTTGTAGAATTTGTGAGAATTGAAAACTTTATAGGAGACACCCCTTATCTAGGATTGTATATTATGGTCAAGACAATAGTGTGGTCCTAATATTTCTATATGGTGTTGACATGTGGTAGAATTTTCCACTTTTTATCATTTGTGTGTAGTTTAGAGGATTTTGACCGTAGAAAAGTATGATCATGTACTATGTGATCTCATTTGTGAATGTAAAAATAGCCTAAGGAATTGGTGGGATGTTAGAATAGATTGGTGATGATAGTGATGATGTATAGACATATGGGAGAAGGTCATGACCCTCATTTTATTGTTATTCTTGAACTAATGAGACATATATGTATATAGATGTTTTTGTAATGAGTTCATATGGTGTCATTATGTGATGAAATGTTTGATTACCTATTTAATTTTACTTTGTTACATATATTTTCATGATGTAAATGTGGTATTGATGGCATAGGTATTGTATGATAGTGCATGATGACCTAAGAGTTGAGAACTACATCGATGATTCAAGATTTAATATGATGCAATATTAGATATAATTGTTGTGGATTATTGTAAAATAAGTAGAGTTGTGATAAAGAGAGTGTTAGCTATGTGATCATGGTATTGATGTTTTGGAACTAATTTTGGATGTAATTGTAATGCAATCTAGTGTAAATATACATAAGACAAAGTATGAATTGAATGTTAAAATGTGTATGATCCTCACACAAGTTCCTAAAGGCATATAAGTAAGGAAACATGTTATTTAAGAAATAAGGAAGGGTGATCCTCGCATGTTGTAAAGTCTGCCTTGCGAAAGGGTAGAAATGAGAAGAGTAGGTGATGGATGAATTCATTAGAGTGTGATAAGGAGACAAAGTGAGCACACAAGTGATTAATCACTCAAGATTATAAAAAATGCACTAGGATGAATCATGTGCGAAGATAAAAATTTGACACTTGTCATGGATGATACCAAAGGTGGTGTATGATTGACACATGAAACTTGTGGCATGAATCTATGCTCTTTAACACTCCATTTTTATTAACCATTGAGGTTTTTGTGTAGTAAAAAGTCCATCATGCGGGTAGTTTCTCAAAGGAGATTTTAGAGTTAGTACCTTAATGTAAGAATGATCATGGAGAGTCAAAATTTCTAAAGGGTGGAGACAAAAAGGGGGAGAATAAGATCTATCAAAAATTCTTGTGATGAAATTGATGATGCATTTTTCTTTAAATAACTAAATCTTATGATCCGATGCATAGAAATCATTGTCACATTTCCATCAAATGTTGGAAGATACAAAAGGAGGACCTTTTTCCTATTTGAGTCGAAAAGGAGGGTGGTGATTATTAGGAGGTAGTTTAATTATATTTTATCCATAAAAATGAGGAGAATATAATGTAGATAATTAATGGCCTTGTAAAAATATAAGGGCTTAGGCCTATTTATAAGAGGAGACTATATAGTGGGGTTGGGTTTAGGGTGATAAAAAATGTTACCAAGATGTAGGAATTTTATTTGATCATCCTTATGTGGTAAATATTGACCCATGTCATAATTATAAGTGATAGAAGCAACTTTAATATCTTTATGTTCATGTGTGGGTGTTTTTGGAAGGAGTTTTTGCTCTAAATTTACAACACAAAGACAAAGCTCTATGAATGAAGGACATGTATCATAAAGTAATTTCTCTTTGAGAGGAAGTATGATACCATGACGAAATATGTATTGCATTTCTAGATCAATGGGTTGATATAATAGAATGTTTATATTTATCTAAAATCATAAGATATAATTAGTTACAAGCTCGATTTCACCTTAATGGAAGGATGATAAATGCTCATATGTAACTTGAGGGCCTTTAAGATGGCTAAAGTGGGCAAGAAAAGCCTCTTCAAGCTCAAGAAAAGTACTCAAGGATCCACTAGGAAGATGATTAAACCAAGACCTTACATCACTTGTGAGATTCCTAAGAAAGGATTTAAGAAGTAATCTATCATATTATATGAAGCCATGAGTGTCTAATAATGCCTAAGATGCACATAAGGATATGATAGTATTATGCCTTCATTTTAATTATTTGGTTATTCTACCATCGAATAATTAGAATGAAGGCATAATAAAATCCCTACATAAGGGATATTTAAATATCTTACGCCGAATGGAACTTTCCATAAATAGTGTTTGAATAAAGATTATCATAATAGGCCTTACTTTCTAGAGTTAAGGTATATAGTTTACGTTACAAATCACCCGCCGTGTGTGTATAAGGGAGATAACCTCTTGATGAGGTATGTCATAGACACCTAAAGGCTCATTTAAGCGTTATATTTTACCATTAATTAAATATCCACAGAACATTATTTTGATTAGAAATAATATGATAAATGGTATTTTGGGGACATTCTTTGGGTATATCATGAGGCTCTACATGTGTAGACTCACATAGGCATGTTAAAGGAAGAGCACTAGCTAAACCATCTGTACTAAGAGAAGAAATGTCCCTATGTGTATTACAAGCAATAAGAGGAGACGCTAAATGTGTACATTTGATATCAACATTCACATTGTCATGTACAATTGGTAAAGAATAAATAACAATAGGATCATTGTTTGTATTTTCATGGAGAGGGTTAGAGACATAAGAAACATCATTCATAATATACACAAGAGGATCACAAGTTACATCATTACTTTTTCATTTAAGAAGAAAAGAGAAAACATAAGTTACATTATTCATAATATGTGTAATAGAACTATTGTTGCATTCAAGAGAAAGAGTAAAACACGAAGTGCATCGTTCATAGTACTAATAAAGGTATCAAAAACATATTCATCACTAAAAGGATTTATATCACTATTAAAATAGTAAGGGATACTATAAATGAGGGTATATATGGAAGGAATATCATCCTCAACTAAACTACAAACACTTTCATCATCATTATATTCTACATCTTCTCTCTCTGAGTAAGATCATCCACTTGGGGAAGGGAAGGGGTTTGTTCAAAACCACTAGCTCATTCATTGAAATCATAAGTGTACAAGAAGAGGTATTATAATTTATATAAGTGGACCTACATTCATTATTAGTATCATATTAACATGTGTTAGGAGGAAGAAAATTGCTAGTAAGTGCAACATTAATATGTGGAGGTGTAGTGCTTGTATGTACATTTTTAAAAAGAGAAGGGATACAATCATCCAAGGAGATCTTACGCAAGGAAATTTATATTTTTAAGGCATGGGGTATGTGCAAAAACGTGGTAGAAAATCAATATGTGGTTTGTAATAAGGGGTTGGTTCACAATTAGGGTCACATCATCCAAATCAACATATGAAGAAAGAGAAACATACTTTTCAATCCCAAAAGTGGTATGAACCTGATTAGATGGTTATGACAAGCCATGGTTAAATAAAGAATCAAAAATATGAAAAGAAAGATCATACACCTATAAAACCCTAGGATTTTTGGAAATTAGAAGGTCCAATCAAAGAGGGTAAGTAAGAACCTAAACTAGGTGAAGGGTTTAAAAAAAAACAAGTTCACCAAAATGTATTAAACCCATTAAAATTTTAATTAGTTTAGATATGATAATGAATGCACCTATTTTTGAATAGATTTAAACACTATTTATTCTAAATTATATAAATATACAATCATTTACATATTTATAATGAAAACTAGACTATTTGCAAGTATACCCAAATGATATATCAATTAAAAAAACAAGAGAGGTTAGAGTAATGACTTCATTAATAGAAAATAAATTTTAAATTGTGTCACCACCAAAATTGGGAACTCTATAGGATTTTGGATGGACCAAGATAAATCGTTCTTTAAAAATGCTCTCTAGAGTAGGACCGTGTAGAAGGTTCAGAACGGATTATTCAAAATGACCCTTCCCTACTATCTTGGACCATTAGTTCTTCAAAGTATAATTTTTATGGGTTCCTTCATTTTCACTTATTTCACATTTGTGTATGTTTGTATCCACTTATAACCCTAGATTATGTACCTTTACCTACAAAATAAATCTTAGCTATTCTCTGACAACACACTCAAGCACTCATTATATCTAAAATAAAATATGTAAATGCTTGAGTTAGATTGAACTTGATGGTCATCCCATTTGTGAGTCATCAAGCACTACACTACATTTCAGAATCCATGTAGTTCTCTTATTACTCTATGTAGAGTTGCATACAACTATCCCTTGACCTAGGTTGGACCTTGTGCTTCCACACCAAGAGGGCCATCCTACTTCATCTCAATAAAAACTTTTATTATAGATGACAAATTCAAAATTATGCCCTCACATGTTGTGTATGTAGTATGCAAATGTATCTCTTGCTTCTTCAATTCAATAGGTGGTAGATAGATATGTGCTTTTAATGGAATAATTGCATATAGTGAACTTGTATGTATACAAGTTATTACTTTGAAATTTGGACTTTATTGGTGGAAAAGTGACCCAAAACATAGAATTAAAAATACCAAAGGGCAATAAATGGTCCCATGAAGAGTATGCAACCAAAAATAAAAGGGTCATTACCGTCTGACAACAAGGTTCATGACCATAGTATGATCAAGACCCATTGTAAAGTCTTGTACTAAGCTCAAAAATAATAAAACAAAATGAAAACCACCAGATATCTTTGTAAGATAGCTCAAAATGAAATCAAAGAAGTAAAACAATTAAATACATATTCAAAATAATCAATAGAGAGCAGCATAACAAAGGAATCATGCCACTAAAACCTCGGTTTCCTTATTTAGAACTCACACATAAAAATCTAATAAAATGATAATGTAATAATGATTTTGTGTAGATTTTAATGTCTATGCTTATGATCTCCCCACACATTATGTGTGAGCTTTCACTACTTTGTCCAATTAGTTTCTTTCACATTTTCTATCAATATTGGTAGCAAAGTGTCTTATACTTAAATGACTAGAGTCAAAAAGGATCTAATGAGCACATCAATGATTATGTTTTATGTTACAAGACTATGATCACTAAAATGAATAATATATTGGTTGATAACAAAGTTTGATATCTCTTAACACAAAGATTGTTTTCCCTTTGTAAGAATCAATTATATTTGATAAGTTCCCCTCATTTGATCATCTACGTCATATACTTTAAGAACATGAGGCCAAGTTACTATATCCGAATAAGCTTAAGTACACGGGTAGTTCTTTTACTACATCTAGTGCAAAATTACCAAGTAAAGCTATATTCAAAGGCATGACTAATGGCACTAAGCCTACTACTAAATAAATTATTAATGTTGTATCCCTACCTACTAAACTAAATACAATTGTAGCCTATATGGAGGTAATTTACATGTTTACCTTGTGCTCCACACATTATGCTCAAATAATTACTTGAGTATAATATTATACCTATCTCCCTCCACCACTTGAATTTGATTCGAGAAAGCCTCATGGTAAGATTTTTTTATGCTAATGCCTATTGTAACTATCATAAATGAATTGGTCACCTCACCAATTGATGTATTAAGATTAAACATGTTGTACAAGATCTTATCAATACAATGCAATTAAATGGGATGAGCCCATTGAATCCTCTAAGCCTACCAAAGATAATCCAAAGATAAAAATATTCAATGATCCACATCCTAATCATAACACTGACAAATCTACTTTGGAAGTGTATAATTCTCATCACACAATACCACCTCCACTTTCTTATGATCACCCATTAGATGCAATGATTGGCATTGTTGTTCTTATGACACCTTCTCCACTGGTTATTACATTTGATGACTTTAATATGGATGATGCTCTTGTCTCATATACTTTGTATATTTGTGCATCTATTGATCAAGTACCCATATAGAATATTTTAGTTGATCCACATAATAAACATAATGTATATACTCTCAAGCTACTTTACCCTCTCAATTATTATAAAAATCACATCACACGTGATTCTAATTCTGCTTATGGACATATTATTCTACATATCACTATTGGATCTCACATTAAACAAGTCTCATTTCTAGTGGTTCCCACTCTTAGCTCAAGTGACATACATTTAGGCATTCATTAGTTACATACTATTAGTTTTTTCCCACTTATCATACACCAATTTTTCAAGTTTATTCATCAACAAGTTGTCACAATTCATAGTATACCTCTTAAGGATCCTCTTCTTATATTTCCTCAACATAATTTTATAGTTTCTTATTTACACACTATATCTAATGAATCTTTCCCTCTTAGCTCTCCAAATAGGCCTTAAACTTCACAAGCTATCTCTAGTGGCTCTCATCCTCCTATGTTTCATCATTGGTCTTGTAATGCATACATTATCTCTAGTGGCTCTCACCCTCCTAGGATTCCTCATTGGTCTTCTAGTACACACATTATATCTAATGGTGCTTTCCTTCTAGATCTACACATAGTCCTTATACTTCACATGATATATATAATGTCTCTTTCCCTATCAAATCTCCAGATAAGCCTTTTGCTTCACAATTTATCTCTAGTGGATCTCGCCCTTCTAGGTTTCATCATAGTTCTTCTAATGCACACATTATCTCTAGTGGCTCTCTCCCTCCTAGGATTCCTTGTCTATCTTCTCATGCACACATTATAACCAATGGCTCTCACTTTTCCAGTCCTCCTTGTAGGTTTATCCCAACACACACTACTTCTCGTGGATCTAGTACACCTAGTTCTCCTCTTCGGAGGTTTATGGCACATATTCAAGCCTTTGTACCACTCACACATGAGCATCTTTATTTATCACAATTGAGGACCGAGCCTCCCATTTCTTTTGGATTTATTTTACCTCCTCATGAGGCTCTCATTGGGTATCTCTTGTACCACTCTTCTCCCTATACATAGATAAATTCAAAAATATAAAAACATTCACATATTTGTAAAAATATAGAACCAAGACCTATACTTGTGGCTTGCATTATTAGCACATTACATCAGATATGTTGTTTGTCACTATGATTTGATTGATAGCATATATTTTCTACTCTTTACACACATACATTCATGTGGTATATTGATCTTGATGTAGGACACATAAATCATTACATGCTAATAGGATCTACCTTGGTTCCTTACATTATTCTCTTAGGGGCATCCATCCATACTATACATGTGTTATTATTTTATTATAGTTAATTTCTACTTCCTCATTACACTTAATTAAATATATTTTTACATGTTATCTTATGAGCTAATAGGACTAACACATGTGTCTTGTGCAAACAACATATCTTGTTTCATGTGTTTTCTTATTACTTGCTAGATTACTTTTATCATTGTTTGTTAGACATGGTTTCTCTTTTCTTCCATCATTACTTTTCTATTTCGTTATATGTGACCTGAGTGCCTTGCTTGTCTTGTAACTCCATGGCTTTTGATGCCTTCTTGCATGAAATTTATTCTCTTATATGTGGCCTAAGTGCCTTTATTGTCTCATGGCATCATGGGTATCCTATATTTGTGGCTATATGCCTTAATGTGACTCTTCTTTACATGATATTGCTTATTGGCTCACTTGATTGTTTTTATGTCTCTATACTAGTTCTATTACATTTACATCAAAACTATCATTAGTGATCTTATTTCTATCAATATTATTGATTTTGTTGTTATTTTTCGTCTCCTTGTGTATCATGGTCTCCACCATGCACAACCCCCTTTATAGGTACATGTTCTCAAAGGTGTCCACTACTTTAGCATTCAACATCTTTTTATAGCTTCTTAGATATAAAATGCATGGGTATACATATCTTCTTTTGAGATGCGCATTCAAATGCTTTATCACGTGCATATCAAAAGAGGGGCATTCATCGGGATATATTCTACATCTACAGGTAGACTTATGGGTTCAGACATAGGGTTTCATAAGGAATAAGCCCTCTCAAAAACATGTATGGATACCAAAATTTGGAAAAATTTCATAGGTACAAGACCACACAACAATTCTAGGACCATATGATTGTTCTTGACCTTACCATACATTTTTGTCCCGAGGGAAGTTACAATAGAATTTTCTACGATTTTGGATTTCCACTTACGGATATAGTTTTTGGCATAATCTCAACTTAGTTGACACATTTCAAAGTAGTTTATAGGGTACATGCAATATTTCACTCCTCCACTATAGTACTCAGTTTTGGATACAAAATACAAGGTTTTGGGGGCACGAGTATCCTTCTCCATCATCATTTTAACATCCTACACACTTCTACTTGGCAATACAACACATGGGAAGGGCATAAGGGCACCCATTATCTTTTATACCTTATGGATATATATACAAAGTTGGGCTTAGGTTCATCTACAATGGTGTGGTCCATGGGGTTATGGAAAGTATCGAAGTTGATAAGTTCTTTGTATATAGTCTTTCATATCCTCATTTCAAAGGGGAAGATATCATGGTTACTAAAAAATTTGATACACAATCTTCTTCCTTTATGTTATGCATTAGTACCCCTCTCTTCTTCTCTCTACATCATATTTGGTGTTGGGTTACATGAACCCAATACTTTGGTTTCTCCTTTGACACAATTGGGGATTGTTCACCCCCAATAATTTGAAAAGTTTGGCAATATAATCCAAATCTCCAACTGTAAGAAAGGATTTAGAACTCTTCCCTTCGTAAAATAGACAAGTGTATTCCTTTGGTGATTTACATCTCTTTATTTCACCTTATACAAAGTTTAAATTCTATATTTACACTTGAGAAATAGCTCATTTATTTACTATAGACATTGAATACAATTTGTATTATAGGTTTCATCATCGAGCATGTTAATACCGACCCATTTGGATGACAAAAAACTTTGAATGATGACAAGTGTCCCTACACACTTAGGTATAATTTTCCTTTAAGCATGTGGTTTTCATTTCATACTTAAAGGGGGAATATATACACTCAAAATTTCCAATTTATCATTTTTACATTGTTAGTTATGACTGTGGTTCTTGGCTAAGATAAACACCCACATCCTATCCCCACTCAATACATCTTGTTATCTCTCTCCTAACTTTCTTGTTCTTACACACTAATGTGTCGACACTTTCTGAATATAATTCCATAAAATCAATGTGTAAACTCTATCCATCATGATGCAACTTTCATGTCCATTATCTCCTATCCAAAACCATGCAAGTAAGTAAAGATCCGGAATCCAACCTTGGTCAACTTGTATGGTCTTGAACCAACACATCTTCCAAATTTGTTTTTAATTGCTTTGTTGGGTATTTTTATCCTCTTGGGTAAACCTTTACATGAAAATTTACCTTAGGAGACCTAAATAAGCAAGTTACTATCACCTCATTTACACACCCGACAAGAATAATGAAAATCACTTAGAAAATTGATTGCAAATAAATTCAAAAGGCACTCGAGGCTCCCTAAATATTCCCAAAGTTGATGCACATCTACTAAGGTAGCCACTACTATAGTTCTAAAGCACTCAACCAAGTTAAGGAGTTCAAATTCCCTCATTTCCAAGCACTCAAATATCCCTACTCAATGTCTTAGCAAGAGCATAATCATCTCAAGCATGTTCAAAGTAATTCAAGTTGTCAACTAGATGCATTCATTTAGATAACACATGCCATTTGGATAACTATATGTGATTTGAGGCCTCTTTAAAGTAGTGTCAATGTAGGCGGTGCATGAACTACACTTCAACCCAAACACTAACCTTATTACAAGGTCTTCCAACTATGGTTAGGGTTTGAGTTTCGTTCAGTTGATTTCATATGGTTTTAAGCTTGTGTAACACTTAGGGTTTGAAATCGAAGCATATTTCTAGACCACCAAAGGGCACAATAAGTTGCGTAACCTCACTCCCATCAAGTCCATGGATGTATAGCCATTCTTAAAAATATATATGGTTATGTGTCGGTGTAGTTTCTAGAATGAAGCATCTATAGGCTCATTTCTCCAAGTTTTTAATTTGTGTTTCCATATCCTTCTTTGTACCACTTTGTGTAGCTAAGTACATCTTCACTCTTGTGTTTTTAAGATTGTAGCATATTGTAAACACTAGTAGAAAATACCAATAAATTATTATGATAATGTTTGATTAATGTTGGAATTTAATTAATCATAATAATAAGATTAACCTGTAGAAACCTTACATTCATTTTTAGTTATTGTGAATTACATAAAAATATTAAGTTAATCTTAAAAAGGGTGTAAAAACTCGTATAAAACCACCAAATATTTCTTTATGTATCCCATGATTCCATACTTGCCTAATTTGTACTTCTAAAATGTAGAGATGATACATCCTCATATCGCTGCTAGGATTTTCATCCTTTTATCATATCCAAATCAGCCCATCGAGTATCCAATTAGCTAAGTACGTATTCCTTCTAGAACTTTTTTCGCATAGAACACTTACTTCAATTGATTTATCTTCCATATTGTTAATATAGATATATTGTAATCTACACATTGTTATTTAATTTCTATTCTAAATGTACATCTTATTTCTAACCCTTAATCCAAAATATCAAAACAAGAACGTTGTATTCTTGTTTATTTTGGGTTAAATCATGTCCAAGAGATAGAATTTGCAATGGAAGTCCTGAGAGAGGCTTGACAAGAGGTAAGAGATGTTTATAAACATTTATATCAATCCGGAAGGTGTATGAGTAGCTAGGTGAGAGAATGAGGAATATTTGCAAACTCGAAGAGATAAATAGGATAATGCATTTAAGCTTTATTTGTGCGTAGAAGTCAATAATCATCAAACACCTAATTACCAGATTTAGGTGTCTACAAATGTTATATCATAGTCCAATTTGATTTACAAACACAATTTACAAATATTCCATGACATTTGTTATTCTATTTCAAAAGTTTAATACTATCAATTATGGAGGCACCAATATCTTTTGTTCCCTTTCAATTATCAATTATTGCGAGTATCATGGGGGAACGAGTATAATTCACTCCCTTTTGATCATACAACTTGAAATCTAGATTTTTTTAACATTGTGGTTTAGTTGGAGTGAGTCATATATGTTGGGTTTAGTGACACCCATTAACATTGGCACTATTCCTCGAAACCCATTATGGTTCCCCATTTTAGAATGGTATATTATGTATTAATTATTAAATCAAGTATGTTGGGTCTATTACACCACTAACCTAATTATCTAGCACTTTGGTTTTAAAAATTTAGGATTGATCACCCTCAACTTTCCACTTATTCTATAAGAGTCTCCTTTTCCACGTTCCTCGGCTATGTGACTCAATCTACTCTAAATGCTTAAACAAGAAGCCTCGATATTTATAGGGAAAATTGGTTTCTACATATACATATGTACTCCTTCCTTTATCTTTCTTTCAATTTTTAATTTCAAGTTTCATAGGTAAAGTTTCAATTTTCACAATATGGACGTTGACTAAAGTCTTATTTTCTAGGTTTTTCTTTATACACCGAGCTCAAACATTCAATCATTCAAGAAAGGAAAAGTGTGATTACACACTCATGTGCATATCTACTTTAATTATAAAATTACATTTACTTAGTAAAAAAAATTCATTTGGCATTTGATACGGTTAGTCTTGGCTTATATCCATCGTATATGATTTGGGTGCATAAACCGAACTAAATTCACTGCCTTGTCTTGTTATAAGGCTTGCAATGAGTTAAATCCCTCACTTTGTATTCCTTAATCTCATACACTAATACTTATATTAGTTAAAAACACCTTATATCTCTAGCACAAACTTTTCCATATCATCACCAATTTTTATCCCTACTAGACTAAACCATGTAGTAGGGACATAATTGACTAGTCGATTTTGTCCCCGTTGGTCAATCTTATCTATATCTTTTTAATGGTCTAATTTTTGAATGGAAATAATTCTATGAGTTGGTTTTACCTTAAGGTTATACTTAGTGTGAAATATTACCTTTGGAGGAACTTATAAATAAAAATCAAACCCTCTCATTTACTCACATGCTTATAACTTGATAATTATTTGACAAACTTCTATCAAATATCAAGAAATTTGCCTTATTGTTCCATATTTTAAGAGTATACACTAGGATCTACCCCCAAAAGTATAAAGCAATCGAAACTAATTCAAGAGTTTTCAAAGCCAAGCCAAAGCAATCATTATCAAATATCATTGAGACCCAACTTTTAAGTTGCATACATATAGTCAAAAGGAACACAATTGCACTTCCATATACGTGGGAGAACTACATTTTAGTTTCAACTCTACATGGGGTAATGTACATGACACATGGATTCCATAACCAAAAATCCCTTAACCCTATTACCTCTATCTAATGCCAATCCAAGTACTTGTATAGGAAAGTTATGGTTTGTTATTGTAGGAACATGCATGCATATTTGCAGTGATCGAAAGCAAAAAGGGTAGAACAAACTAAGATGAAGACACATAAACTGAAAAAAGGCATAGAGATAACTAGGATAAGTCCATATAACAGTTGATAGGTCATTTTTATCATTTTGTCCGTTCGGTTGACTTTTTCCCAAGAA
This sequence comes from Taxus wallichiana var. yunnanensis, assembly GCA_018340775.1. Classification (NCBI taxonomy): domain Eukaryota; kingdom Viridiplantae; phylum Streptophyta; class Pinopsida; order Cupressales; family Taxaceae; genus Taxus; species Taxus wallichiana. The sequence goes on along the minus strand of CM031238.1, from coordinate 549,827,313 downwards.
AAAAAAACTCTAGTTGCAGAGATGAAACACTTACATCAATATTATTTGTTGTTTATTTCAGCCAAGCCCAAACTAGTCGTCCAAAGAATAGAAAACTAAGTGCTCTACCTTATTATCATTTTCCTATATTAAACATGTGCCCCAATCAATCAAACTTCTTAATCATTTATCAGTATGTGCAAATATGTATATTGAATATTAGTTTAATAATTTGAATATACATGCCTTCTAGATTTCAATCCTAATTAGGGTTTTCTCTAAGTTTCGGGTTAAATCAATTAATTTCTATTGTATTAGTGTATTTTTATGCTTATTAATTATTGGTATGAGATAAATTAATTGTTATGTTATTATTTTATTTATGTTTTTATATCATAGAGTTTAACATGATTAAATTGATCGAATTCCTACAATGGAAACAATGGGTGGGATGTGATGGTGTGATCATGCAAGGTTTTATTTTTTATATTAAATTTGACGTCTATTTGACCATCACATGGTAATTTTGACAATAAATTTTACATTTACTTGACTATTATTTAAAAGTTTTTTTACTTTTTAACTTTTAAAATCCAACCAAAAATTGTGCCCCTTTTTTCCTCTATTTTTTCATAATTCTATGGAAAATATGAACATAATGGAAGACAATATTAATCAATGTAATATGTGTAAAGTCCAAAATAAAATACTTGAAATTGGTATATATCAACATTTTTCAAATAGATGTATTTAAGATATCTGTACTAGCAAATAAAACATTTATAAAAGAGATAAAGATGTTGGTTGATGTGATAATTCCAACATATAATAAGAGTCACAATGGGATTAGTCCCTACCACAACATGAAAGGTTAATTAAAGAGCAATAAAATGGATACATTTAAGTACGAAATATTTTATTTGCATAATGAATACAATTTAGAGCTTTCTAAGGCGAAACAATAAAATATAGTTATAGCCTTAGAGACGATGCTACATGGAAACAAACATGATGAGGGAATTGAGTTTCTATACACACGTGACATATAATCTATGAGATGGAGGTTTTTCTATGAAAATAAATTAATCGATCAAACAAACTCCAAAAAAATGTGAGTATAGTTTAGTAATGGTATTAAAATTTAGTAAAATCACAAGTAGTAATATAGATTGATGTGTTATTTCATGTTTTTTTAATTTTTAAATATATGTTTTTTTAATATTGGTAAATAGTTTTTTGAAAGGACTATACCTTGTGTACGAAAGGAGGCCTAAAAGCCGTAATAAGAGAGAGGAGCAGAGAAGTCATGATCAAAGCACAAAAGTTACAAAGAGAACACCGAAGCAAAACACCACACAAACGAGACTTAACAAGAAAACAACGGCAACAAAACAAAGAAGCCTACGGCCAAGCAAGCGTAGTAAACAGACTACTTCTTGGCCGCTTGATCAATACTCATCTTTACTTTTTTCCAAGCATGGTACATACCCAAATGTGGTCATATGAGCAAAGATCCGTCTTATCGAGCTCCTCTCTCGGTTCTTTTACTCTCTTTCTCATTGCCCCAAAGAGTCATCGACACCGCCGAGTTGCAAAACACTTCTTGCATGTCCTTCGATGAATTCCTCTATGGCCCCGAATGCTGCAATATTATACTCATGCCTAGTCTTCGCTTTTCCCAAGCGGGAGTCAAGGAGGTCGCTTTTTTGTATATTTCATCAAGTCAAGCTATCACCAATGCTCCCTTCTCCTCAATGCTTTTTTTTGCCTTTTTGCTTAGCAAGATTTTTTACCTCATCCTTCAAAGAATTTAAGCTCACCTCTAAGGCCTCCAATCTTCTGAAGGGTTATCCGTCAGTGCCGCCTGGGACCGGCACTACTAATGTTCAAAGCAGATCACGAGCAATGTCATCCAAAGGTTCATCCCCTCGCAGCAGACTCAAGGTGAGTCTCCTGTAAGCCCCGTGACACGTTTAGAAGTAGAGACAGTGGGTGGCGTGGCAGGGGCAGCAGCAGGAGGAAAAGAAGGAGAAGCATGAGCACTCGCATGGGGGCATCAAAGACCGGAGGCGGGGCAAGCAGCAGTAGGGAAGAGCAGGGAGACAGGACTGCAGCAATGCCCAGAGCCCAAAGCCAGTGCCGGAGAGGAAGGGAGACCGGGAATTTAATAAGGCAAGGCTTGTGAATAAGCGTAATAAGCCCTTGTGAAGGGAACCGCCCGGTATGCTTCGGAACTCCAAAATGGAGCGCTCAAGAGAGTTTAACAGATAGTGGGGGGAAAGCAAACCAACCTACTCCTACGAAAGTGATTCAAAAGACAAGGTGCTTGGCAGGGACAAGAATAAACCCGCCTTCCAAGGATATGTAATAATCATCATGCGGGTGACTTCATCATACTGGAGAAGGAATCAAATTAACAAGCTGCATCTGCCGCGGTGTTGAATATAAGCTTCTCCTCCTCCTCCACAAATCTTCTCTCTTCACCTCTTTGATAACCCTCTGTTGAAGAAGCGGTATCCTTCCAAGCCGAGGCCACCGCCTTGCTATGAGTTCGCATTAATAAGAATCTTCTGCCTCCATAATGACCATCCTCTCATTCCAAATTCCTTGCAAAGCGAACAGAGATGTTTTGATCATGCCCTTGCACTCTCTCCACAAAGTTGGTGAATCCGCCAATACTAAGAATGTTCCAGAGCTCGGTGTTATCTTTCCAAATGTGGTCCAGACACGGCTCAATCTCGGCAGGAGGCCCTCCCATCTTCACAAGGATGTGCTGGTTACAACAATTTTCAAAATACCTTTGGGCGTTGAGAGTGATTCGCTTTCGCCATATGGGTCGATAAAAATGGGAATCAGAGCTGTTGGTCCTCCCACGAACGGTCAGAGGATCAGCCGATCCGAGTCTCAAGCGTGAAGTCGCGCGTGGAAACCCTTATCCTCGTGCCTTTCACTCAGAAGTTATCTTCGGTTTTCGCGGAGCTTGGCAACCGAATATCAACAAATATCAGACTTCCCGCGTGCGCTGCTTTTAAATTTAGACGGCTCCACTTGAAGTTCCTAAACAAAATCTTGCCATCATTTGGAGTAGATATCATATGCCACGCCAAATAAACTAAAACAGCACCTGTGGAAGAATTTATGGATTTCCTCCAAAGATTAAAGCATATCTTTAGAGATTGTTTGCGTGTGAAGGTCCGCATGTATGTCATGTCAGTGAAGCCGATTAGGATACTATCATTATCCCAAATAGTGAAATTTATATTAATGCCATAATTGGCCATTGCATCGGCCAGCTTGTTACCTTCCCTGTAAGTATGTATGATTCTGATGCTGTTGAAGGTATGACTGATGCTTATGGACTCAGAGATAAAATCTTTGATATTCCAGCTAGGAGAAGAGGACTGATTAAGCAGATTAATAATATTAAGGGAGTCCCCTTCAACAATGAGGTTCTCGATATTTTTGGGTCCGAGCAACTCTCAAACCCCAGAGAATGAGATAAAGCTTCGCAAAATGATTGGTTTGATTCCCATTTTTCCAAAGATATGCAACAATCAAATTACCTTTATGGTCCCGTATTGCTCCTCCTCCAGCTGCTGTTCCAGGGTTCCCCTTAGAGGCACCATCAAAGTTCAGCTTGAACCAATTGGATTCAGGGGGATGCCATTTGACCAAAGATCTATCCACACTATTCCCTGGTTGCTCCAATATCCGATCTCGCCAATTTGATAAGATGTGCTTTTCATTTTCGTGGTAACAATTGTTCTTAGAGGTTTAAATCTAGCCATGTCCTCTTTGATGCCTCGGGAGATCTCTGCCAAGAGTGAGTTTAAAATTCTCGCTTCTTATTTCTAAAACTATATTATTTCTATCCTTCCGCATCCTCCAAATTAAATGCGGATGGCTAATTTCCATTCTTCTCGATAGCACAATGTCCGAATGGTGGGTTCCATTGGTTCCACAATGAGTAAGATCCTCCTAAGATCACCCAGAGAGCTTCAAATTTGGAAAGGACAAAGTTCCAAACTCTAAAGGCATAATCACAAAGTGTAAGAACAGATGTCTAATGTCTTCATAGTTATTCCTACAAAGGTGGCACCAATTGGGAATGATAAAACCTCTTTTCATCAAATCACAAGGGTGAGAATTTTGCCTCCGATGGCCAAACAAAGAAAAAAATTTATTTTGGGGGTTAACTGCATCCAGATCAAGTTCCAGCTTAAAGTCGATTGGTTATCAGGGAAAAGACCGGTATAACCAGATTTGACCGAGTATTTACCCTCGTGTGAATTGCTCCAAATCAGCTCATCCTTGGAATCCAAATGACACAAAGGGAAGAGATCCAAAAGGTCTTGAGGGAGGAAATAGTCTGCTTCGCTTCCAATACTCTCCATAGTAAGTCTTTTCCAATTCTTGTTGGTGCCATTTCCATCAATGTAGTCCTTAACTTTAGTTCCATATTTTCTTATAAGACTGCCCTGCAGCCCCAAATCTCTCCAAGAGATTATCATTGGACCAGCTTATCCTCCCGTGGTTAATGTCGCTGCCATCCCCAATTTTCCATTTGCTTCCCTTCTTAATGAAGTTTCTACTCTTAACCAGATTATTCCAAAAAATGGAACCATTGGGGAGTCGCTCATCATGCAGATAGGAGTAAACAAATTTTGCATTCAAGTATTTTGTTTTAATGACATCAATCCAGTGGTTGTTTCTCGAAAGCAATCTCCACCCATCTTAGCAATGAGTGCCTCATTCATTTTCTCAATATTTTTATTCCCACCTCCCTAGATTTAGGGGTGCAGACTTTATCCTGTGCCACAAGGTGAAATCAACTTTTCTTCCATGCCTTGCCATAAAATTTTTTTCAATCCTTTCAATTTTCTCTCTCGAAGGAGGAAGGAATTTTGAATAGTGACATGATATATATGGGCAAACTTTGGAGTGTGCTTTTAATGAGAAGGCACTTACCAAAGACTAGAGAGAGTGGTCCCTTTCCAACCACCATTTTTTTCTCGAAATCTCACAATAAATCATCCCACACCGTGTGAGAGACTTTCTTCGTGCAAGAGGGAGGCCTAAGTACGTCATTGAAGAGTACCAATTTTACATGTACCTGCACTTTTAGCAATCTTGAGTTGTCTTTCCTGTGGGGTGTTAAAGAAAAAAAGGATGCTTTTGTCGTAATTGATCTCTTGCCCTAAGCGATTCATAAAGCCGCAGAAGAGCCTTGATAGCTTTAGCTTCAACCACCGAGGCCAAAGAAGAAGGATAGTGTCGTCTCGCAAACCGTTGATGAGAGACACTTAACCGAGAGAAGTGGGTTTAGAACCCTTTAAAAGGCCGCCTTCCACCGCTCCGCTAATTGTTCTACTAAGGTCACACCAAGGATGAAGAGAAGGGGGAGATGGGGTCTCCCGCCTTGACCTCTCTCCGCCGGTGAAGAATCCCACAGTTTCTCCATTAACAACCACAGAGAACTCCGGGTCAGATATACATGATTTAACAATTTTTCTAAACTTTTCTCGTGAACCCAAATTTAGATAGAATCCTGTCAAGGAAGACCTAAGAGACTTTGTCAAAGGCTTTATTCATGTCGAGCTTAAGGATCATGTTAGCCTTTTTGTTATTTTCCATAGAATGCATAGTTTCGTGAACCATAATCACACCGCCTTGTATTATCCTCGCTTTAATGAAGCCACTCCGCTTTGAGATGAGATCCTTCATTATGAGTCATGAGCTTAGAAGCAATAATTTTGGTGAAGATTCGAAAATAGCATTAACCAGATCGATGGGTCCGAAATCCTCAAAATCTTTGCATTCATTTTCTTAGGTGCCAAAGACAATGTGTGTGTTATTGAGCTCTTTTAGAAGATTTCCCGATCTAAAAATTCATTAACCGCTTTGAGAAGATCCTCCGAGCATATTTCCTGCAATTTCAAAAAATTAATGGAGAATCCATCCGGTCCAGAGCCTTATCCCCTCAAGAGAAAAAAACAGCCTTTTTTTTAGCTCATCAAGCGCGACCGCTTTAGTGATATCTCTCGAATTTCTCGGTCTTCAATATCATTCTGGGGATTGCCTCTAGCATGAAGGAAATAGCTTCCTGATTGCTTACATACTCTCTCTAAGAAGATTTTTGTAGAATTCAAGTGCTTGCTTCTTAATGTCAGTTTGATTTTTAGTAATACTTCCGCTGCTTTTAAACCTCTAAAATCCTATTATCGGCCCCGTGCTTTAGAGTGGTCATGTGAAAGAACTTTGTATTCCCGTCCCCCTCTTTAAGCCGATAGCTCTTGATTTAAGGCGCCAAAAGGATTCTTCTCTACCGTATATCGTGTGTAACTCTTAAAGAATTCTCTTTTCATTTACTTCATCTTCAACTCGACTCTCCCCATAGTATCCATTTTTAACTCAAGATCCCAAGCTTCGCTTTAATTCTTTCTTTTTCCAAGATGTTTCAAAAACATTTTTGTTCCAAAGTTTGACTTGCTTTTTGACATTTTTGAGTTTTTGACCAATCAGATCAAGGCAAAGGCCTTCCCATTCCAATCCCACCATTCCTTTATTCTATCATAGATATCAACGTGCTCCATCCACATTTTTTCAAATTTGAATGAGCTTCTTGCAGTTTTGGTCCAATTTAGAAAGCTTAAAGCAATCGGATTATGATCCGATCCACCTCCGGGGCAAAGAGAGGTAAAAGTCTTGGCTAAGAATCCAGCTTTGCCGAGATAAGAGCCCCCGTCCCAGCCTCACCCGAATGAGCCCCTTTCCCACCCTTCTATTGTTCCAAGTATACTTATTACCATGCAGATCCACATCAATGAGGTTTTGTTCGTTGATAAAATCGGCAAGATCCTCCATACCATTAGAGAAGGTGGGGTTCCCCAAACTTTTCGCCCGGGTTTGAGGGGTGTTGAAATCTCCCATGATAAGCCGCTTAGCGAATCATGTGGTTTCTAAAGATTTTAAGATCAGCCCATAGTTTTCTTCTACCACTAAAGCAGAGTTAGGGGCATAGATATTAGACAAGATCCATTCACACTTTTTTCAATAAGGACAAACTTAATTGCAAGATGATTAAAATTATCACTAAGGATCATACCAAGATAAAGGCCTTTTATCCCAAAGAGTCACAATTCCCTAAGCACCCCCGAGAATCAACAAATGCCATTTCGAGCTATCCCAAAAATTATTTTTAATATTATCCATGGACATTGCTTTCATCTTAGTTTCTCAAGAATCAAAATGTCAAGTTACCGGAGTCCCGTAACTCCTCGATGTTTCTTTGCTTAGAGTAACCGTTAAGGCCTCTAATATTCCAAGATATGATCTTCATATGGAATGGTTGGTTGTTGGATTTGCTTGGTGGTTCAAATGTCGCCGAACACCATCTCGCAATCTCCTCTCTGCTTTCTTAGCTCGAGAGTTTTTTTAGAGGGTCTTCCTCTTTTCGAGCTTCCTCCAAAATCAGCTAATCGTCTAACCAAGATCTGGTTTTTCCGGAGGTAGAGGTGTCCCAATTGTCAATTTCCTTTTTCTTTTCACTATAAAGTGATTCTGGGATCCTTTCAAAGCCTTCCATTCTTTTTTTTTTCTTTTTTGAGATGACCAAAGTGAACCCAGAGTCTGGATCTTCCTTTTCCTTGGCAGGCGTAATCTCCCCTTCCTCTTGTTCCTTATGAATATTGACAGGAGTGTGATTGCAATGCACTGCCACCACTGCTGACATGCCGAGGTATGGCAAATGATCCTCACCCCTTTCTCTCCAAAGAGGGAGAGACTCCAGGGGCTCAAACACCCTCATATCCTCCTTGATACAAGCTTCCTTTCTAACGAAAGGCAGGATTTCTTTCTCTTCTGAACCAGAAGGGATTAAAAAGGTCTTCTTTTCCATGGTAGGCGTGATCCCCCCTACCTTTTGTTCCTTATGGATACTGTCAGGAGCATGACCAGAATCAGTTTTGAGGCTGCAACAGTCCTGCGCAGACGCTGTTGAAGTGCTGAGGTATGGCAGCGGATCCGCATTTCCTGTCTCTCCAGAAGAGAGGATCGCCAGAGGTTCACTCACATCCATATTCTCCTTGTTGTAAGCTTCCTTTCTAATGAATGTCCGGATTTCTTTCTCATCTGAACCAGGAGGGATTAAACCTTCTTGTTCGTTCACTTCCAAGGAATCCTTAGCAAGGTCATCCTTCACAGAAGTTTCAAAAGGTTTGTCCGGAGATGCCTTCATAGTTTTGTCCACTACTTCATTGGAAGCTATTGAAGCATCTTTGGGACGCCAGACAAGATGTTTCTTAATATGAGTTCTAAAACCCCTTTTTTCTTTTTTTTTTTTTTCCCCCTGCTTTTAACTGCACATTTCTCTGACTGGGACCTTTATCTTCAGTTTTCCTTTCCTGGCTTGGATCCTTGTTGACTTTGTTTAGATCTGCGTCAATCTCAGGCTGAACAGAAACCAAAAGAGGGGTCTTCTTCTTGTCATAGCTTTTCATCGAGTGACCAATGCTTTGCATCGCTTACATCTTAAGGTCTCAACTTCAATTCTTTGAGTCCAGATCCAAATCTAGTTTTCAATATTATGTGCTCTGAAACTCCCGATCAATGGTCGAGACAATGCGTAACCGAGCAAAAGCAAGCCCGGATCTGCTTTCTGTGGGTCCATCTAAGCCAATAGGTGAGCCAAGGATTTTGCAATATTTAACAAGATTTCATCATCCCAAAGATGCAATGGCAAACCTCGTAGCCTACACCGTATAGGAATGGTGTTTATGTTTTCTCGTATTTGGATCAAAACCCGATACCATTTTTTCAAAAAAGACCCATATTTCCCAACCACCAGGGGCCTCCAAGTAACACCGAATCTAAATCCTCTTGTTGGTTAAATTTAGCCAAGAAAAAACCTTTTGGCATAATGGTAATGCTTAGGGCTCCCTTGGGTTTCCATTTTCTCAAAGCCCATTTTCTAATGAAATCAATATTAGGTCTAGAGCCAAGAAACTTACCAACGAGGGAGAGGTTTGTTTGTTTAAAGCTCTATCAACAAAACCATCTCTGGACCCTAAGACAGTGGCACCCTTTTGTCCATTTCCCATGTGAATGCTTCAAAGGCTTTTCGGACCCACCTTGAGGTTAGGGCTTTGAAAAAGCTTATTCCAAGCCAAAGGTGTGGATCTCAAGTATTTCCTCCTTTCTCTCAAAGCCGTCCGATTGCAGCCTCGAGATCTCGCTTTTCCTCAAGCAAGTTTTGTCATATTGCTTGATTTCTCAGCCTGTAATCGGCAGAGACCGCACTGGCAGTACTCCCGCTTTTTCGACTTTCTTACCCGTGTCTTCAAACGCCCTACATGGGCTATAGCTCAATAATTTTTAACCGCATGTTCGCGGACATTCTGCGCCAAAGTCATGGAAATCGGAAACCGTGTCCCCGTAGATCTCTCCATCGCTAGATCTCTCCATTTGGTACTTTAGTGTATTATTAGTAATGTTGAAGTGTTTGGTGGTGGTATTTTTATGGGTAAATTGAGGGAATCATACTAGGGCCCTCACCCCTAAATTCAAATCGACAACACAATGCAATAATGAAAGAGAAGGGAGAAGAAGTATGTTACCAATTGGCTTGCCCTTGATTATGATTCCAAAGAGAGGAGAACAAAACAAGCACAACCTAAATAAATACTCTTTTCCAAGGATACTAAGCCAAAGAATGTACCAATAAAGAGCTAATAAGAACAACCCAAACATACAACTAGAAAAGACACAAAACTAACCCCACAAACTAGACACAAAAATAAAATGATGATAAATAAATCTTAGAAAATGAGTTAACAGGGTTTTGGAAACACTCTCCTCCCACTACGAGAGACAAAACTTGTCAAATAATCATGAGAGCTAACTTTAGGCCCAACCTCTGCATCTAACCATACTTTATCGCTCTCCCATTCTATGGTTTTTACACTTGACCAAAGACTTGCAGGGAATCGAGGCTATCTTTAAAAATGAATGAGGAGAGGTAGGTTATGGAGAGGTGTCGTGGTCATCCTTTCCTTCGACACCAACAATGCTTTTGTATTTCATCCTTGAGGATACCTCCATTCTCGGGGACGTTAGCACTAAAGATAAAATCAAAGGAAAAACTACTTGAGATTGAGTTCAAGCATGCTCGCATAGAATTGACATTCATTTCTTCACATAAAATCTACATCAAGGGCACCATTCTTCCACCGCCATGTTAAGTGAAGAGTTGATTCATGAGGGCCAATATATTTTGAGGGATAAGCTATCACTTAGTTCCCAAGTTGGCTATAATGAAATCATCTTAAAGGAAGGCCTTTAAAATTTAAGTATTTTGTCCATGAGCCTTCGAGGATACCAATTTGATGGATTAGACCTAAGGCTTTGATAGGTCCACCGAGCACAAAATCTCATAATTTTTCCATTACAAGGTGCTTTAAAACATAATAAATGAACCCACCTTTTCCACCAATTCTTTAAGGAGCCTTGCATTCTTCATGATTAGGGGAAGGTTATACAATTTGATCCATAGATCCACCTTAATAATTTAGATGCATTGAAGAATGGAGATGAGGGACAAATAAAGACCCCATGAAAGCCATAAAACCATGGCCTTTTTGTCCAAACATATAGATTGTCTTCAAGTGATCTAAAGATCATATGGAAGAAACCATTCTTCAAATGATGGAAGAATGCTTAAACAATATCCCTCCAAGTTGTTCTTGACTAAGAGGAAAGGTCTACAGGGAATGTCTTAGACCCACACATTTACAAATAAGATATTTTTTCCCCATCTCCCTTTATGTTGAGACCAAACCATCATCTAGAATTTCAACCATTGGTTCACTTGGTGAGAGAGAAACAAGAACATCTCCAATAAAGAAGGCTTCACTTCCAAGGAGACGGTACCTCATTTGTAGAATTGAGAGGATTCCCTCAATTATTAGTGTTGCTCACTCATCTAGCCCCATCTCTCGGCCTTTGAGATCCTTCCTCCTCTCCATCACTTCCCTCATACACACTCAACGATCTTGTTCCATCAACTATTTTTATGACAACTCTAATGACTTGTTTATACACTTTATTTTTGAAACAATTGTAACGACTTATTCAAATGCTCTGCGACTTGTTTAGAAACTCCATCCAACAACTTGTTTTGTGATGCTATTAAGTAGCATAGTAATTAAATGTTTTAGATGACATCACACCTATTTATATAAGTTGAGGTGTCATCTAGAGTTTTTTTAATTTTTAAAACATAAGTTGATATGTTGTGTTGTACTAAATTGTTTACTAGTCGAATGGTGTATGTCACATCATAATTATTATATAATATGGTTGAGGTGTTATTCGCGGTGTTTTTATTTTTGAAAAATATGGGTTGAATGTCATTGTTTTTATAAATTATTTATAAATTGTATGTTGAATGTCATATCATAATTATTATGTGAATAACTAATTATTTTAAATTCACATTGAAAATAGTGAATGATTATTATTTTTAATCAAGGGAATATTCTATGATAAGACTTTGAAGAAATTTCACTTGTTAACCAAGAAAGAAGAAAAGAAATGTATTTTAAAATGTTTTTGGATAAAAATATACAAGTTCAAATTTTAAAATATAAAAAAATTCAATATATAATAAATAATACTATTTTTTGATTGGTTGAATGTATAAGCAATAATACTAATTTTTTTATAATAATTATAATATGCCATTAGTTTACTTATCTATTTATATCATAAAGTTTTGACACAATAAATGAAATATTTCAAAACAACACTCCAAAAATATTTCATTTTCTTCTAATCTCAAACTTTAAACATATAAAAATTATTTAATATAAACTATGAGTTTATGGTTAATTGATTTTTAATTAAATCAATTTATTTAAACCGAGGGTATACCCCGTCACTTATATGTTCATAACCCTTGGGGTTATATAAATATGGTCATGGGCCATAATCGGTGAATTGAATTCAGGGTAAAAACATGGAGCAGAGAGTGAGGAAAGGAGTTACTGGATTGTGTAAAGTTTCTCTTAATGGAAAATTATTATCCGTGGTTTTTTACCCCATTGGGTTTTCCACGTTAAATTTGGTGTCGTTGTGTTAAATTCATTTATTTCACTTTTGTTAAATGTTTGGTTATTAATGTTTGGATTAATATATATTTTATATTTATTTATAACTCGGTCCTAATATGGTACTAGAGTGGTTTGGTAATGTTTATTAAATTAATTAACCAATAGGCATGATTGTTGGTTGGTTGGTTGGTTAGTTGGTTATTATTATTATTTAACCCCCCTTCCCTCAGGGACATGCTTTTTGATATTGATGTGTGCACATGTGAAAGGGACTTTGGATTCTTACCTATATTTGAAATATTTACCTACATGAAAACCTTTTACGAGATCAAGTAAGGATCAACTATATTTGAAATATTTCCAATTTTTATATAGTTTCACATGTGTAGGATAAAATCTATTCAAAGTTAAATTCAAAGTAAATGAATAAGAAGAGGAGACAAGCTCCATCAAAATAGGGTTTCAATTTTTCTCATTGGAAGGTTAAAAATGTTATCCCTCTCGTAAATTCCAAGTTAAAATTTCATGTTAATTCATATTTCTTCCCTTTAAAATTCATTTAATTATTTTATCTTGCCCATGTCATTTGGGCCCCCTTTAATTAGGGTTTGTTTCATTTATTTATAAACCATATATATAGTTTAAAACTATATTTATAAATTTTTTTAAACTATGTTTATTTAATATTTATAAATCCCTTGTATATTAAATTTTATAAAAATTTAAATCTTAAAACCCATGTTATTTATAAGGTTATAAACTTTTTTTTTATAAACTATATAATATATTTAAAACTATATTCAAAATTTTTATTTTAAAATTTAAAAATATTATAAAATATATTAAAAATATAAAACTATACACTTTTTTTATATGTAAAAAGATCCTTTATTCTATATAAATAAACTATATAAGTACCAATGTGATTTTTACCTAAAGCGGCCCCATCTAAATTTCCTATGCATTATATTATAGTTTATGATGGATTAGAACTTTTATATTTTTAAAACTAATAAACTATTCTAAGGAGTGTGGGTGGCCTCCTTCCTACCACTCCCATCTCTTATTGTGTCCATGTGGCGTACTCTACATAACCTTCTTACCACTTATTTATACCCCCATGGTATGGACACCTTTGTTTGGGATTTTTTGAGTCCCATCAGACCAATCCTCTCTCCTTTGTGTCTGGTTTAATTGGTTATGTGAAGACGTGGTGTTTTTTTGACATTTTTGTTTTTATTTTTTGTTTTAGGAATTATATCCCACATTCCTTTGTGGCTCAAGTCACATATGTATTTAAAATGTGGTGGGAAGTCATTGGTTTCGTGGCTTAGACCACGTTTGGTTTTTTGTAACGAGTTCAACGAACTTGACCTCGTTACCTCTGGTCATTATGTGTGGCTCGGTTGTTGGTTTAAATTGCAAGTTGTATGGTGGATAACTCACTGAGTGGATCGATTTAGTAACTATATTAGAATATTAATTAGATTGATAAAATGTTACATTGGTGGTATATATATATATATATATAACTATATTGGTAACTCAACTCGATCTAATCGAGTGATGGAAAATTACATATATATAGGAGAGCAATGCTCCAATTTTTTGTATATAAGTATATGTTTTTAATATTTTATTTCTCTCATTTTTAATCAAATTTATTCTTTAATCACTTCTTTAAAAAAAAAATTAGTTTAATTAGAATTAATTTTTTTTTCAAAATATATTTTTTTACGACATGACGACAAAAAATCGTCATTGTCATTTATATATAAAACTAAAAAAATCACTCACATTTTGATTGAATATTATTGTCAAACTAATACATTCTTGTGTAGATTATATGTTTGACATGACCTTTTTTTTCGATGTAAATTCATCAAATTTCAATTACGAGGCTTAAATAACGACATGGGGATTTTGTTAACCTTGATTGTTTTTAATCCTCATTATTCTTAATTATTCAAATTTATTTACGTGAAAATGGGGTCTAATCATTTTACTATTGATAAATCTCATATGTTGAATGGGAATAATTACAACATTTGGAAAATTTGATTGAAGGTAGAATTCATGGCTCATAAACTATGGGTAGTTGTGAATGAAATTGAGAAGGCTTCAATTTAAGACAAAAACTAATTGAAACAACATCATTTATATCAACAAAAATGTGTAGGAAGTGATGTCCATTATTTTGTGAAGCATATATGATGATTTTCTGCTTCATATCGGGAATCAAGAAAGTCCGAGTGAGGCTTGGACTCAATTGGAATCGATGCACGAAGGTACACGCGGTTATCAAAAATCATTAAATTGATTTTAGAACTAATGACAACTCCCATGAAGGGAGATGAAAAAGTAATTAATTATTTGGAAAAATTAAAAATATTAAGTCTCAATTAGATGGGTGTAACTTGTAAACTTAATTCAAGATAAATTACTTTATTTTATTATTCAGTTGAATATTCATGAAAATTTAGAAATTTCATTTCAATTTTGAATTCTAAATATCAAATAGAATAAGACATTCCATATTTACAAACCCTTAGTGCTCTCCTGATTCAAGAAGAGCAAGTAATGAAAAATTTTGATTCTAAAGAGAATGCCACTCGGCACTTCTCGCTCAAAAATCAAAAAGTAAACCTTCTAGATTCAACAAAAATCAAAAATCAACTTTTAAACCTCCTAGTAAAGACAAGAAACCAAGAAATTTAAGAGTTAGCTTTGATGGTAAATGTCATTACTATGGAAAATTTGGCCATAAGAAAGAAGAATGTAAATTTAAAAATAATAAGTCAAATTTCAAAACCAAAAGGGCAAACAAATCAGATCAAAATCAAAACCAAAACAAGAATCAAAAAATAATCAAAAAAAATCTAATGTAATTGCTTTGTATGTTGCCTTTGTCACTTTAAAAGGAAAATGAGTGGATATTGGACAGTGGTGCCTCTAGGCACATGACCTTCAGATCTGATATCCTATTTGACCTTAGAGAGTGTAATGATCAGATCTACTTGGGTGATCATTCCATTCTCGACGTTCAAGGACAAGGTAAAGCAAAAGTTTCAAATGGTTTTATTAACAATGTTTTGTTAGTTCCTAAACTTAAAATGAATTTTCTTTCTTGTTCTCAATTGACTCAAAATAACTATAGTGTAACATTGTTAAAAGATAAATGGTTTATTAAAAATGAACATGATGTTACTATAGTTGAAGGCATACAAAGAGATGGTATTGTATGTGTTTAATGGCTTTCCCTTGCTTCTTGTTTAACATCTCAAAGAAGTGACATGCAATTGTGGCATGAGAGACTAGGTCATGTCAACTTTAGAGCATGTATGACATGTCTCGACTAAACCTAGTGTCTCTGATGTCACACCTATTTCCCAAAATCATGAAACATGTGAAGGATGCTTACGTGGTAAGCAATCTGCTAACCCCTTCCACAATCATCATGATGATAATTCTTCTGAACCTTTGGAACTTGTCCATAGTGATGTCCGAGGACCCTAGAAGTTCCATCCCTTAATGGTTCTCTATGTTGTCACATTCATTGATGATTTCTCTCGTATGATTTGGTCTTATTTTATTAAAAATAAATTTGATGTCTTGTCAAAATTTAAGGAATTTAAAGCTTTAGTTGAAAACTCTTCTAATTATAAAATTAAGAGGCTTAGAATGATAATGGGGAGAATATGTCAATAAGGCATTTGACTCATTTTGTGTCAATGTGGCATTCAAAGAGAACTGACTACTCCCTATTCCCCTCAATAATGGGATTGCGGAAAGGAAAAACCACACCATTCTGAAATGGCTAGAACTATGATGCATTCAACACAAGTTCCTAAATTCCTCTGGTGAAGCAATGAACATTTTGTTCATATTTTGAATAGAGTTCCCACTAAATCCTTAGTTAATTCCACTCCTCTGGAAAAGTGGTCAAATCAAAAACCAAGTGTGTCTCATTTGAGAATCTTTGGTAGCCCTGCTTCTCTCTTCATTCTGAAATCAAAATGGAAGAAGCTTGATCAAACCTCTTTTCCTTGTATCTTCATAGGATACAATGTCAAAACTAAAGGTCTTAGGATCTTTGATCCTTTAAAAAGAGAAGTTATAGAAAATGAAATGTAAAAGTTTTAGAAAAACCTTTTTGTTCATCTTTTCATCTTCTGTTTCTATTATTCATGATGATTTTAATGAAAATGAAAATGAAAATTATGAAAATAACAATGAAAATGATGTGTGTGATGAAATTAGTAATGAACCTATAGTTGAAAAAGAGTTAGTACATGTTTCCTCTATAACCAAAAGACCTAGATGGGTTGATTCTATTATTCAAGACTCTAATCCTGGAAACCTTCAAAAATGACTAGAAGTCAACATATATATCATGCCTTGATGACATTGTATGAACCTAAACCCCAATATTTTGAAAGAAGCTTCTTCTAATGAAAGATGGATAAATGCAATGAAAGATGAATATACTTCCTTGATTAAAAATCAAACTTGGGATTTAGTCCCTCCTCCTAAAAATGAAGTATAGTCGGATCTAGATGGCTATACAAGATTAAATATAAAGTTGATGATAAGTGTTGATAAATTCAAAGCCAAGTTAGTAGCTCGAGGGTTTACTCAAAAACCCAATGTATCACTACATTGAAACATTTGCACCAGTTGCAAAAATGAGCACAATAAGGATTTTGATTTCCTTAGTTACTCAATATGGTTGGGAAATCCATCAAATGGATGTCAAAAATGTTTTTTTGAATGGTGATTTAAAAGAAGAAATCTATATGACCCAACCTAAAGGCTTTGAAGAACCAGTAAAGAAATGTATGTTTGTAAATTGAAAAAATATTTATATGGTTTAAAACAAGCTCCTAGAGCTTGGTATGCAAAGATTAACAATTTTTTCAATGAAGTTGGTTTCTCTAATTGTTCTTCTGATAATGATTTATTTGTTAAAATTGAAGAAAATAGTATCATTCTCATTGTATTATATGTTGATGATTTACTTATCACTAGTAATTATAATAGTTTAATTATGAAAATTAAAGCTAAATTAATGCAATACTTTGAGATGACTGATTTAGGATTATTGCATCATTTCTTAGGCATGGCTATATTTCAGGATAAAAATTCTATTGTTGTATCTCAATCACAATATGCCACTAATTTTCTTAAAAGGTTTAATATGATTGATTGTAAACTTGTTTTCTATTCCTATAGAAGTTGGATGTAAACTTGATCCTAAACCTACATGTGAAAAATCTAATCCTACTTTATACAGAAACTTGTAGGTAGTTTGATTTATCTAACTATTACTAGACCTAATATTGCTTATGCAATAGGGATTGCTTCAAGGTTTATGCAGGAGCCTTATCAAGATCACTGAAGTTAGCCAAAAGAATATTATGTTATATTAAAGGCACAATTAATTTTGGTTTACATTATACTTCTTCTAACAATGCATATTTATATGGATATTGTGATTTTGACCATGTTGGTGATGTGATAGATCACAAGTCTACAACTGGATATGTGTTCAAGTTTGGTGCAGTGTCATTACTTGGAGCAGTAAAAAGCAACCAATAGTCTCCATTTCTTCTACTGAGGCAGAATATAGAAGTGCAATGGAAGCAACGAAAGAAGCCATGTGGCTGAAGCGGTTATTGAAGAGATGCACATGGAAGCTAAAGGAAGTACTCCTCTTCTATGTGATAGTTAGAGTTGCATTGCTCTCACTAAAAATCTAGTTCAACATCAAAGGACAAAGCATATCGAGATACATATGCACTTTATTCCGAGAGAAGGTTCTCTGTGGTGATATAGATCTCTAGTACTCGAATGAAGATCAAGTTGCAGACATGTTTACGAAGCCATTGTGTGTTGTAAAGTTCTGCAAGTTTCATGTGCAATGCTTGGCCTTTCAAGTTTCCATTGAGGGGAGTGTGCATGGAAATGTCACCTCCTAATGGTTGGCTAGTTGATGAATCCTTCTCCTTTATACTTCTACTCCATTATAAAGCATTGTAAATAGATCTTTATGATCTTTGTAAACTAATAGAGTTTACAGTGTATACAATCCAGTGTGTTGCATCTATTTGTAAAGGAGGTCTTTGTGTTATAAAAGGCTCCTAGAGATGTGGTTTTAAGAATTTTCCATGAGAAACCATGGGATGTAGTCTCACAAATCATGCTTAGCCTAAATCATACTTCTAATTTATGGATTCCAAATCCTTTTGTACCAAAAGGTAAGTTGAGCATGATGAAGGTGTTATAATTCCTTCAAAAGTGATATGCTAGCCTAAACCTTCACTAATGGTTTATGGATTTGTAAATCATGTTGTACAAAAGGGGGAGTGTTAGAACAGTAATATCCATACATTCCCCACTTAATATTAAGGGGGGAGTTAGAACATAATATTAAGTGTTGTTCCCCTTACTTATATTAAATAATTTAGAATACTTATATTCTAAATTATTTAATATAAACTATGAGTTTATGTTAATTGTTAGATTTATTTAAACATATACCCCATCATTATATGTTTGTAACCCTTGGGGTTATTTAAACATGGTGGGCCATAATCGGGTGAAAAAATTTCACATGGGGTTAAAAACATGGAGCAGGAGTGAGGAAAGGAGATCTTGGACTAGTTAAAAGTTTCTCTTAATGGAAAATTATTATTTATGGTTTTTACCCCATTGCGGGCACTCGGTCTCTGAGAATAGGCACCACAGTGCACTGTGCAAATTTCATATGGCCGGGACGTGGTCTCAAACCTTCATTGTGTGTCACATTAGATTAGTTTTTCCTTGTATCAAATGCCGTCAATAATCCAAAATGATGAAAAGACCAAAAAGGAGTATCAAAACCCTAAAAAATAAAAATGTAAATGAATGGGTCGATCGACCTCACCGCCACAACTTTGGGCTTACTAACTGAGCATTGTACTACATTTCAGACTCAAATGTAGTTCTGGTCAGTGTGTGCATAATGTGCCCTAAGTGCTCTTGTGTCAATCACACTTTTTGAAGTAGAGAGTAATAACTACATGTAGAAAATGTGATAGAATGTGTGTATGGAATAGAATAGAATCCTCCCCCTATGTTGTGTGTGATGCAGATGTCATAGTTGTGCCTTGTGAAGGAGCTATGCAGATGTAACTTATCTCTAATGCAATAGATGGATGCAACTCTAGGTGGATGATGGTACTGACTAGTGTTTGGTTCCTCATTGTGGTCTCATAACTTTATATTTATAGGGTTATCTTGATCTAATTTCGTAATTAACCCTAAAATGGTGACCACCAAAAAGATAAGAAGCTAAAATGGATAGAAAGAGCCCAAAAAGTGGTGGGAAAGATAAAAAGGATCGGGCGCCCATGGGCACCGTAGTACTAACCTGGGCACCCCAATTGAGGCTAAAATAATGTGAAGTGATGAAAGTTGATTTGGGCATGTGGATGTGAAAGGTTGGGAATGACGAAATAAAATAAAACAAGATGGCCAAAAGACAGGGGTTAATTAGTACTTTCTTCACTCAAGAACCTTCTAAATAGTAGTATGAAACTGGGATTAAATAATATCTAAAGTGCATGATTTTGTGACTACATTTTTCCCCCACTTTATGTTGGTGATTGGAAAGCTCGAAGTAACATAAAGTAGATAGAGAAGTGTACCTAATTTCCATGAATATTGTCATAGAAAACAGTCGATGGACTAGACAAAGCGTGGAATGACAAAAAAATGGTAGAGCATGAAAACTAAAGATGAAAAATGTGGAAAAAAGTGATGAGAGTGAACCTAGGGTAGAAATGTGGGTGTTGTTGTTGATGTATATAATGTACTTGTATGGTTAGTATGGTGTGTGTTGTCGTGAAGTGTTGTCATTGCCCCCCCCCGACTTGCTTGTTTCTTATACCGCCAAACCTGCAAGGAGAAAATGATCAAGTAGTCAAATATATATATACATATATGTGTGTGTGTGTGTGTGTGTGTGTGTGTGTGTGTGTGTGTGTGTGTAAAAACTCAATGCAAAAGATGAATGTAAAAGTATGTAAGTGTAAAATACACAAATGAAAAATGTAAATGGAACATGTGCACCTGATCCATGTCGAGAAAGAGAGTGTAGAAGGATATCCTGTAGTGAGATTTTTCTAGTTGATTCATGCCACCCTGGCCGAAGAAGTGTAGGGAGGAATTTCATTGTATCCTCCAAGCTCTAACTACTTCCTTGAATTTTTGTGAAGAGATCTTTGTACAACCTAGTTTTTTGAGTGATCCGATGCCACAAGCTAAAGTAGTGTAGGAAGGCACACCCACTGTAACTTTCAAGCCTGTAACTACTTCCCATATTTATAAGGACACCATGTCCTATAAAATTCATTGTGTATGAGGTTCGTATATTGGTCTGAACCCACTTGTTGTGTGTAACCCAAAATGCCAAGGGCAGAAAGTGCACTAAACTGAACCGATGTAAACGCGTTGTGTAGTATGTAAAACCCCAAATGATGCCCCCTTTTTGGGTTTTCATGTGACGTCATTGATAGGAGAATACTGCCCCAAAAGAGGACCAACCGTATGTACTATGAAAATATACCCTGGATGGGAAAGGGGAATGTGCTTGGTAGAAACCAAGGCACGCACAAATAAGAAGGCTAGCTAAAGACAAGTGTTAGTATGAACAAGCATGCATATAGAAAACAATGTATAAGCTACGCAAACAATGTATAAGCTACCAAGAAAATTAGTAATGTAAACATGCAAGAAGACAAAGTAAGCCGCATAAAGAGGGTTGCAAACATGGGACATCACTCACAATTTCACAAGACATGCAAGGCCATCATGGTTGCATATAACAAACAAGTGTACACCTCAAACAGAGGATGAGGCTTGCATACAAAAACAAGCAATAACAAACAAAGTAATAAACAAGTATGGAAGTAAATATCCTGCATAAAAATGTTGCACATGAAGCACCCATTAGCATGTTAGAAAGATAACCAATATGTCAAAAGCATGTATAACCAAGTAATGTAAGGTGCTAAGTACAAAATGAAATAATAGCACTGTGAGAGATGAATGTGGATGCCCCAGGACCAGGTGTAAGAAGGGTAGAAGGTGAGCATCCATGTTGTGTGTAAGAGACTTGTATCTGCGATCACAACTAGAAAAAGACATGAACGTGCATGTGTGGATGATATAGATAAATGACATACAAGTAATATAACTAGCATATGTAATAAAGTGACCATGAACAAGCAAAAGTAAGCAAGAGTAAAAGCAACCATAGTATGTAATATGTTGTGGATGGATGGAATGGAATGTAAAATGGAGTGATAGAAGCCATGTGCCGCTTTGAGTGAATGGAAATGTATACAGTGAGGTTCATTTGGTTTTCCCCCTCAGCAGTCAAGAATGAACCGTAAACAACATTGCATCATCGGGAAATGGTTGAATAGTATATATTGTGTCTAGCGTGTTGTGATGAGTATGTACATGTAGTGATGATGATATGTGACATGTAGAAGATATGTGCGTGAACCTTATAGCCTAAGTGTATATCATGAAAAAATGAATATATGAGTGATGATTTATCACTAAGCATTTATCACTACAAGATGAATAATATGGAGTGGTGATGTAGCCTAAAGCATATACCACTATAAGATGAATAATATGGAGTGGTGATGTAGCCTAAAGCATATACCACTACAAGATGATAGAGTAAGTGACGAGTTAGCCTATAACGTGTGTCACTATCCTAGAAATATTGCATGATGAGAGTTGGAATGATAAATGCGTGATGAATGTAAGGTCCATTTGATTTGTACACCCTCGGCAGTTGAGTATGGACCAAGGAACTAAAGTGCGTCATAGGGTAGTGAGTGCAACGCGTAGAAGATGATGTATGATGTGTGATGATTGAACGACCATGTGATGAGTAAAATATGTAAATATGTGATGTGTAGAATTTAATGTAAGATGTGTAGAATATGTAAAGTGTAATGTATAGATAGGCGTGTAATATAATGTAGATAGACTAGTAATGTAGTATGTAGGATGAGGAGTGTATGATGCTAGACACGTAAATAATATAAGTATGATATATGCATAATGACGACTAGTATGATGTATGAGGTATGGCATGCGATATGTGAATAGATGTGGTGTGTAAGACCTATAGTGCAGTGTGTGGGGTTCATGTGTAGTAATCCCTCAATAGTCAAGTGTGAATCAAGCACAAGAGTGTGTCATCGGGTAATGACGACGCTAACACATGTGATGAGTATGCCTATGTGAGAAGATTGATGTATGAGAATGCAAAGATGATAGATGTGTAGATGTGGTGATGGGTGGGGAGATGTATTAGATGTTATGCCCCCAAGTGTACATAAGTAAGCTAACTAATAACCGTGAAGGAAAAAGGTCATCCATCCGATGTAAGTGATGATGAAAGCATATGATCATGCTCTAATAATGGTGGTATGGTAGATAGATGTTGTGTTGGTGAATGAAGTCTATGTGCATATGAAGGATGAATATATGAAGAAGTTCATGATGTCACAAAATGCATCGGTGACGAAACCTATATGATGTTGGGTGTAAAGATGATGAATACCCGCATGGAATAAATCGAGGTGGTGACCAATATCGAGATGTAGTAAATATCTTAGGAATGGGCCTATACCGATGTGTAGGACTAGTGGAACGATGTGGTCATGTAGATGAGGCTCGAGTAGGTGAGCTAGGAGTAGACTGTGCTTTGAGAAACATAGAGGGTGATGTGCTAAATGAAGTAGGTGATGTGTGAGTTGTCATGCAAAGAGATGACGACCATAGAGTAGATGGGGGGACACTATCAATAGAAATAAATTGATTGTTATAAATGAATTTAAGTCGCAAATGATTCATAGAAATGATATATTCTAAGCAACCAATCCAATTAAGACCAAGAAGCATGTTACATCCACAACTATATTTCTAACGAGGAAAGACACCAACGTAGTAAGAGGACCAACTGTAACATGTAACTTAACAAAACCAAAGGGTTTGTTGAAAGGGTACTCAATATGTAATGTGGGATAACCAATATCCTTAAGAAGTGAAATGGAACATGCACTAATGGGCCATGATGGATCAACCTTAGTGTTTTTGATGGAGGTTGAGCCAATAGATGCATTGATATGTAAATGATTAGATGAGAAAGTCGCATGATAATCATGGCCGTAAAAAGAAATGACAGTGGTGACGCGTGTCGTGTTTACTACTAAGAAATCGAGAGCTCCTGATCCAGAGGAGGTATTGCATGATATGCATGATTAGCAGAAGAGTTAGATGTTTTCTTGTCACATTGTTGAGATTCATTGTTAAAGAGCTTGAGTTTACCCTTGTCGTTGGTTGGGGAAAAGCTAGAAGATTATGAAAACTCTAGTTTGTTGTCATCAATTAGGTCTTGAATGATGGTATGGAATTTGAAACACCTATTTGTAGAATGTCCCACACATTAATGATAATCACAATGGAATTTTTCATTGTAGTTTCTACCTTTTGTCGCGATGGGTCTAACTTGAGTGGCGGGAAGGGTAATAAGATTGCTCTCGAGAAGTTGTTTTAATATAAGATGTGGAGCCATTGGAAAGTTTTTAAATGTGTGCCGAGGTTGCTATGACTGAACCTCCTTAGCAGAATGACTACATTGATAGTGATTTTAGTGTCGGTTGGTTTAGTTGTAGAGGGTTTGAATGGTGTCTTGTTTGGAAAACGAGTGGAGGACGAAGCATGTTCCTGATATTTAAGCTTTCCTATGGATAGGAGTTTTGTCTCACAAAGCTTAAGAGTATGGCAAAGTTGATCGAACAAAGGAGAGGCTTCAAAGAGAACACTCTCTTAGAGAGGTGGTAAAAGACTCTGAATGAACAAGTCCTAAAGCTCAGATTCCGCAAGCACATTTTTCATCTTGGCTAGATTATTCTTATACCTCAAAACATAGTTAGCGAGGTGTTCATTTGATCCCTATTTAAGTTATGCTAGTTGAGTGTAAGAGATCTTAGAGCTGATATTGATGGAGAAATGAGTAAGAAAGGCATCAACTAGATGTGTGAAGGAAGTTACCAAGTGGAAAGGTAAGTCATAGAACCAATGCATCACATAATCATGGAGACTACGAGGAAAGAGTTTAGCTAGAAGAATATGATCATCAACAAAATCAAGACAAGTGACATGAAATGCTCTAAGATGTTCTGCGGGTCACCATGCCCATTAAAAATGGGAAGCTTAAGGGTGACAAATCTAGGAGGAAGAGGGTAAGTAGAGATGGTAGGTGTGAATGGAGTATGCAATAATAAAGTATAATCTAAAGACGATGATGCATGTGAGGTGGCCTATTATAACTTACGAATTTGAGCTTGAAGGTCATGATAAAGAGAAGTTAAGTCTTGATTACCAACGGAGGAAACCTACCATATATGAGAAACTAAGGGCAACGTAAAATTATTGGTAGGAAATTAAAAACATGAATAGTAGAAATAGGTGGAAGAGTAGAAGTGAGTGGTTGAGTAGTAACATAAGTGGGTATGGCCATGGAAGCATTAAGTTCCACCAAATTAGTAGCTTCCTCATGAGCCACATGTAAAAGTAAGTCTAGATCTTGTGGATGTGTAAAGCAATATGATCATTAATGGCCTTAATATGTTCTTTAGTAAAATCAAGTATGAGAGTGAGCCATGGAGAAAGGAGAATAAACCCTAGAATGATAAGGTATGAATGAAGAATCTAGAAGCGTGAATGATCAAGTCGGGTTCACCAAAATGATTAACTAAAATGTAGATAATATGCACTAGTTAATCTAAGCTATGAACAATTGTAAATGCAGTAAATAAAATGTAGTAAAGCAATATGTAAATGACTCAAGAAACTATGCAAAAGGAAATGCTAACCCTAATAGGAAAGAGAGAAGAGGAAATAACTCAACTGATTAGAGGAGCTCATTGACTGTGTCAGTAGAGGTGACTAAAGAAACTCGGAAGCAGGAACAATTGCGTAGAATCCCTTAAAAGGATGGATTTGGAGTATCTGGTTGGAATGGAGTGCCTGGAGAGGGATTGGGGCACATGTGAGTGTTATGGTCTATAGAATAGGCGCCTTGTCTGTAAAAGATCTAGGACTGAATTTCACAT
Source organism: Taxus wallichiana var. yunnanensis (assembly GCA_018340775.1). Classification (NCBI taxonomy): domain Eukaryota; kingdom Viridiplantae; phylum Streptophyta; class Pinopsida; order Cupressales; family Taxaceae; genus Taxus; species Taxus wallichiana. Next base: position 549,802,040 of record CM031238.1, on the reverse strand, counting down.
GGCCGGGAGGTGGTCCAAAACCTTCACTGTGTATCACATCGATTCATTGCCACTGTATCGATGTCGTCAATAATCCAAGATGATGAAAAGACTCGCAAAAGAAAAAAAAAAATAGTATACCCTAAAAAATAAAAATATAAATGAATAGTTTAGACTAACCTCATCTACCACAACAATGGGCTTACTAATTGAGTGTTGCACTACATTTTGGACCCAATTGTAGTTATGGTGAGTGTGTGCATAATGCTCCCTAGGTGTTATTGTGCCACCCACACTTTTTGAAGTAGCGAGCAATAACTAGATTTAGAAAATGTAATAGAATTTGTGCATGGAATAGAATAGAATCCTCCCTATGTTGTGTGTGATGCAGATGTCCTAGCCTTGTGCCTTATGACAGAGCTATGTGGATGCAAGTGATCTCCAATGCAATAGATGGATGCAACTCTAGGTGGATGATAGTAGTGACTAGTGTTTGGTCCCTCATTATGGTCTCATAACTTTATATTTACAAGCTTCATTGATCTAATTTCATAATTAACCTCGAAATGGCTGACCACCAAAAAGATAAGAAGCTAAAACGGCTAGAAAGAGCCCAAGAAGAGGCAGGAAAGATAAAAAGAAATCGGGCGCCCATGATGGGACCAAGGCACCCATGAACGCCCCAAGATTAGCCTGGGTGCCCCATTCGAGGCTAAAATAATGTGAAGTGACGAAATTTTATCGGCGTGTGTATGTAAAAGGTCGAGAATGAAAAAATAAAATAAAATAAGATTGCCAAAATAAGGGGTTAATTAGTACTTTCTTCACTCAAGAACCTTCTAGATAGTAGTATGAAACCGAGATTAAATAATATCTAAAGTGCATGATTTTGTGACTATAGGGGTTTTCCATATTAAATATGGTGTCACTATGTTATTTCATTTATTTACTTTGTTAAATGTTTGGTTATTAATTTTTGGATTAATACATCTTTTATATGGTTATTTATAACCTCGGTCCTAATAGTTTGTCACTATCGTGTGTCCACTTTCGCACCAAATATCCTCCTCTATAGGTAAAGTTGTTTGAATGGAACCTCGATGCTTCTACAATGTTCGTCCTCGTAAACATGTTTTTGTTGAAGTCGACCTCTCCCAAGAGTTGAAGGAGTTTGTGGAAATTCAAATGGGAGATACTTGATACTCCTAGCAGTGTTTTATACATTAACCTGCCTAACACATGTTTTCATTGTCAAGCCTCTGATCATAAGATCAAGGATTATCCTCTCTATGTTCCATGTCATCACCTAGTACCTAAAGCATCCTTTGAATGTGTAAAACCCCCTCAGGAGGAAGGGTGGAAAATCATTGGAGGATGGAAAAACAAGAACAAAACAGCTCAAGCCAAGGTGTTCAACAACAATGGCTTGACCGAGCCAAATGTTAACGAACAAGCCACCGACAAACGATACTCCAAGAAGTTGGTTTCGATGACTTGTTAGTCCATTTGCCTAAGTTCTCCAAAGACACCCAAGGCAGCCACCATTCTTATGGAACCCAAAACTTCATATGAATTTCCTCAACTCTTTTACCTTTACTGCACTATTGCTAACAACTGGTTCACAGGGCCCATCCAAAAGGGCCCGAAGTCCTTCTTGCCACTCCATGACCAACTCGTGATCATAGCCCGACACACAGTGTGGAATCTATAGAGGAGGAGTATAATATAGAGTATGTCGGGTGAAGGAAAGTTGAGTTACAAGATTTCTTGAAGCATAATAATGCTCAATTTATGCAAAATTAGTTTGATGCCTTGGATGGCTTGGATGCGGATGGTATGGCCCTTGACCACCATTTCTCATGAATTGCATGTCATGGAATGTGCGGGGTCTCATAGAGTCCAATCACAAGTATATAATTCATGATGATTGTAAAAAAATCTAACTTAGATATGTTGTGTCTGCAGGAAGTGAAAGTTACAGGTTTTTAGTTGGCGATGGTTTGTAAATCCATCTGGCCTAATAGCCTAACATTTACCAGTAATCATGAAAATGGACATGGGGTTTGATCCCCTTTTTACCCCAAATGATGGCCCTTCTTTATGGACCATAGTGCGACCCCACCAATCATGCCATTTGGGCCTTATTTAATATTAAAAGCCACCCTTTAGGCTTCATCAATATTTATGCCTCTAATGATGTGGCTGAAAGAGCTGATCTTTGGTGGTGGATAGCAAATGAAATTCCCAATGCTTATTGGGTCATATGCGGTGACTTTAATATGGTGGAGCTTCCTCAAATAAGTATGGGTGCCTTCCTATGTGATAGAGAACTCATGAAAGGGAGGCGTGTGGTTTTATATGTGTAATAAATTCAAGTTTAATGACCCCAACGCCTCTTACACACCCACCTCTAAAGCTTGGTTTACTTGGTCCAATCTCCGAGGTGGATTGGATCGGGTTCTCAAATGGTTTAACGAGTTCAGGTTGTCAACTCAATATTTTTTAGTTTGACAACACTTATTCCTTGCATGTGGAAGTGATGTCATATTTTATCCTTTCTGACCACTTCCCTATCCAATTTCATATCACTTGGCAAGATAGGCGACCCTTTTATCATAAAGGACATTTTTTTCTCAATACTTCCTTGATGGAGCATAGGCCCACACTCAATCATATCAAGCAAGTGTGGAATTTAACACCTTAGCCACGTCATCTGTAAAACTATCATCCACCTCTTCATTCCAACTAGACCTAGTGGTGGGAGGATGCGATGACTAGGATGACCAGATTCCTTAGAATCTACGGTCGACAACTAGCCAAAATTTGGTGCAAATCATACTCTGCTACCTCCTCCACTCTTATTCGAGCACTAGTGGTGCTTGAAGGAAACCCTTTTTCGAAACTCTACAATTCTAGGTGATAGATCTCTATCAGAAAATTTAAATCGCAGATAATTACAATGCTCAGGGTGCTCAAATTTGTGCCCGTCTGCACTGGATTAAAGTGGGGGATTGTGTTTCAAAGGAATTTTTCTTTCCCTCAAAGCCAAACATTCCTTTTAGAAAATTCATGCCATATGTGATGGTTGAACTCGCTCACGGATCCCTAGCTTATGTTCCAGCCTTTATAAGCCCTTACAAACTAGCTTTTCAAGCTAGAACGCCCTTAGTTGAGTGATGTCCTACCTTAGATGAATGTTTGGTCATGGTGCCATGAAAGATTTCTCGGGCATAGAAAATTTTCTATGATCGCATGCTCACCCTCGATGACCTTTGCAAACGACCATACACGTGGCCAATGATAAAGCACCTAGGTGAGATGGTTTTCCCCGTATTCTATAAATCACTTTGGGATATCATGTTGACCCGCACTTTTTAGGTCTATATGGAGGGATTTCAGAGTCATTAGTTTGATTCTCACATTAACAAAGGGAATATCAAGTTCATCCCTAAGCCTGGGAACCCGATATGATCACCAATTGGCAACCTATTACCTTACTCAATGTTTCCTAAAATGTTATTTCCAAAGCTCTTGCCATTCGGTTACGACACATTCTTCCTACCATTATTTAGCTAGAGAAAACTGGATTCATCCAGGGGTGTTACATTTTAGACAATATCATAGCCATCTTAGAAGGCATGGAATGGGCTCACAAGTCCAAACAACCAAATTTCTTTTCATTAAAATCGATTTTGAGAAATCCTATGATATGATAGAGTGGCCTTTCATTCTTGTTATTCTTCAGGCGTTGGGATTTGGTCCAATTTTCATACAATCTGTCAAGATTCTCTTTGCGAATGCCTTAGCTCAAATCACCATTAATGGGCACAACTCAGCTCCATTTGGCCTCTTCCGATCCATATGACAGGGTTTCCCTTTAGCGCCTGCTCTTTATGTTCTTGTGGCGGAAGGTTTTGGATATCTGCTTGCCAAAGCCAAATCCCAAGGGCTTGTTAAGGTAATTTCCTTTCCTTCTTCTCGATAATTCCCAACTACTCAATGGCCACTTTGTTGGCGACTCCCTTCTTACCATAATTGAGGATGAAAGTAACATTTACAATGCCATGCAGTGCTTATACACCTTTTGTTTAGCTTTTGGTTTGTCCATTCAATGACAAAAAACACAATGTTACAGACAATCCTTCCTCCCTTCACCCCCTCTAGATGACTTCGTATGATTAGAATATGATTGACCATGGTGAGATGTTTAAATTTTCTTGGAATTCCTTTTTCTTTTCAAGCGTCACCTATAAATTTTTAGTAGTATGTTGTTCAACGGGTGGCTAAAAAACTTGAATACGGGATAACCAAACCATTGTCTCTAGTAGGTAAGTTCCAAATTTTCTCCAATGTTCTTAAAGCCATGCATGTTTATTACTCCCCTTATTAGGTCCCATCCAAAAATCATGCAAAATTTGGAAAAGCTTCCCAAAGATTTTCTCTAGTCCAATGTTTCCTCAGGCAAAGGGTTTCACAAAGTTACATGGGAGACCTGTTGTCTTCCTAGAGATTATGGAGGAATGGGCCTTATCAATATTTTACGCCAAGGGTAGGTGCTCTTTTTTAAATGATAATTAACATCATCAAAGTACAAGAAGCTTGGAAAGTGCTTCGCGTCACATAGCATTGAGGAGGGTTCTACCTATGGTCATCCGACTTTGGAAGGGTTTAGGATTTATCAATCTTCTCATTGCTCATGTTCCTATCAAAGTGGTCGACACCTTTGTTCTCAAGAGCATCTGGGAAGCATGGGAGAAAATCAAACCATGGCTTTCATGGAAGGGAAATGACTTTCGTAATGGCCTCTCTCGTTAACCGCCAATCTTTGTGGTTGTCACCACATCCAATTCTAGGATGGGTGCCTTATAAAGGTCCCCAGGATCCATGTGCTTAAGTTTTCAAGCGTGGAATTCACTCTATTTAGGACCTTTTTTTCAAGTGTAGCCAAGCTTGGTGTCCTTGAAGTTGTAGACACTAAATCACATGCTTGGCTACATTTCTAGGTCCTAATCACATACGATTCTTCATATGATTCCTAAGCAAGAAAACTAGGACATCTATACTTGGAATCTTTACTTTCTTTCTTGTTTTCTTTATCGTATAACATACCCCACGACCCAAGATGATCTTCATTGCTTTATCTTTCTTGACTTTGGACACCAACACCCACCAAGACGCTAGCATCCGGCGTCCTCATCCCCTCTAGGTGCCCCGACCTCTTTATATCTTACTCGCCTCTTTTGGGCCTCTTTTATCTTTTAGGAATCTTGTTTTCTTATGGGTTGGAATTTTAGTTGTCAATTATGAAATTCAAATAAGGGAATCATAGAAATACAAAGCTATGTGACCATAATAAAGGACCAAGCTCTAAGCATCTATTATCACCACCTAAGGTTGCATCTAAAGGCAATTTAAGAGCATCACAACATCCATATAACTTCATTCAAGGGACAAAGGATCGCTTATCAGTGCATACACACATAGGAGGGGAAGCTCATTTTTCCATCCACACATCTAATTACATTGCTACATATAGTTATTGCTTGTTATTTGGTGCATCTTTCACAAAAACTTCTTAGGACACGATTCTACACGCATGCACATAGAACTACATGGATTACGAGATGTAGTGCAATGCTCACCATAAGTTCACTCTATCGGGTGACCATCGGGATTAGTCCTAATCCCCTTTTGCATTTTTTTTTTTTAGGATTTTATGTGTTTTGGGGTTTTGCAGAGATCATTTGTTTTACAGGTTATAGGAGAACTCGTGATCTTCCAACAACATAAAAATGACAAACAACGAAGTCTAGCGACATTTGTGCAACATAGCAAAATAAGTTTCGAGTATTTTCGTAGTCATAGGCACCTACCAAAGGTCTCTAGCACCCATGCACCCATGACCCGGTCCCAAGCATATCTAAGTGCGGTTGCGATAGATTCCTCCTCCTCTGTTCAATAGTTTTTCACTCGAGAATACTTCAAGATTTATTACAAAATTAGCTAAGTCTTTTATTCACTCTCTTGCACCTAAGGTTTCATATATTTTTAGCTTATTTATTGTGTCATCTTATAGCTAGAAGATAATTATCATAATTTACATATGTTACTCTGCAATTAGGGTTTTACAAATTCCATATTTGTTAAATCATTTGGTGAACCCATCGCTCGAACCCAACCTTGCTTCTAGGTATTTTATCATCTTTTTATCATGGCTCAATCTTATGGACCATTTACTAAGGCACACCTTCAAGAGCTCAATGATCATCTTGTTGAACATCCCCAAGATCTAGATCTACTTTTATTCACGTTGCTCGTGAGGAGGCCACCAATCTTGTTGAGCTTAATGTTCCTACATCCATCCCCACTTCTATGCCTATTTCTACTCAACCCCCACTTCCACTCTTCCACCTACTTCTATTGTTCCCATATTTGTTCCTACTCCTACCAACCACTTCAATCCACCTCTTGTTTTTGACACGTGGAAAGTCTCTTCCACTAGACACTCAAGACATAGCCTATCTCTATCAGGATCTCCAAGTTCAAATCCATCAACTATAGTAGGATACTTTTTTGTGCATCTACATATTTTGATTCTACTTTTCTTTTTCATACTCCTTTCACACCCATCATTTCCAAGTATGCACTTCCTCCAAACTTTGTCACTCCCAAGCTTCCCACCGTCAATGGCCATGGTGATCATTAAGAGCATCTCTGAGCATTTCATTTAGTGTGTCTAGATTGTGCGGATGATCATACTTTACTAGAAAAGCTCTTTCCGTAAAGCCTCCCGATTATGCAATGCGGTGGTTCTATGATTTACCCGTCCATTCAATAACTTCATTTATGCATTTAGCCGATGCTTTTCTTGCACATTTTAAAATCAATATTGGTTCTAAGATATCCTATGCTCAGCTTCTTTCGCACAAATCAAACAATGATCTAATGAACATCTAGTGGACTATTTTTTATGATATAAGAACTTAGATAAGATGTCTAATGTACTCGTGGACTCGAGTTGGAAGATTTGTTTGTCCAAAGTCTCTTACCACCTCTACAAGAGAGTTTCATCTTTGAGACATCTCCTTCATTCGATCAGCTATGCCATACTCTTAAGTTATGCAAAAGAAAATTACTATTTATGGGCAAGCTTCAATATCATGATCAGGTTTAATCTTCTACTTAATTTAAAAACAAATTAACTTTCAAGCCATCTACTAAACCTAATGATGCAAAACCTACTTTCAATGACGTCTTTACTCTAGAAAAACTTTAATGACAACCTCCAAAGCGTACATTTATTAAATTGCCTTGTGATCCACATATTTTATTTCCACAACTTGTTGAGAGAAATCTTATTATGCTTCCTCCTCCACTCAATTTGGACCCATCTCTCCCTAAGGGTGGCAATAATAACGAAAATTGCAGATGTGACTATTATCAATGCATGCATTCTATAGATTGATGTTTCAAACTCCAACATCTTATTTAAGATCTCGTCGACAATAATGCAATAGAGCTTATAGAGCCTTCGACATCTATGATGGTCAATGACAACAAAAAATCTCAAAATTTTCAATGATCCATTGCCTAAACATGACAAGCAAATGGTTGATTCTTCAGCTAATCATACATATCGCGTAGTGCCCCCTTCATCGGGGGCCCTTGATTTTCTAGTTACACATATTGAGGCATCTCTACCATTCATCACATTCTCTAATCATGATTTTCATGCTACATTTTCTTCTAATACATTACATATCCCTACTTCTATCGATCTTATGCTATCAACAACACTATGGTCAACTCATCATCCCCTCTTTGTGTGTGTTCTATTGCGCTCCTAGTTGCTATCAATTATCCACTCTCACAAATTTCATATCCAATTCCAAAATTATATGGTTATGTCAAACTTCTAATCAAAATTGGCCCTCTCACCATGCTTGTGACATTCGTTGTGCCACCTTCAATCAAAGGCTATGACATGCTCTTAGGTATTCCTTGGCTCCGCACTACTCAGACTATCTTTTCCATGACTCATTTGTGTCTTAAGTTCATTCATGATAAGCAAGTTGTCTCTATCCAAGGTGTTCCATCATCCACTCCATTGTCGCAACCTCCTCTCGAGGTTGCCATTGCACTAGCTAGAGCATCTAGGTCCCCTGGACCTCTCAAATATAAGGCACACTTTGCTTTTAGCTCTCATATTCACACATGACCTACTTGGTCTCATCAGTCCACTAGTACATCCCATCATAGGGTCCAGGTCCACCACTCTCGGATGACTCCTTCATATAGGTATACATCAACTCCTCGTCTCTTTCTAATAGGTGTTCATCACCTCTGCGGTCTACTTCACATAGGTGTTCATTATCTCTTAGGTCTCATTCAATCGATACATATTTGGTCTCATATACCACTTATCTTAGAGCAAGGTCACATGCCTTTATCTTCACAGGCATCGGGTAGAGGACCTTTGCCCTTCACTTTTGTGAAATAGTTTATTCATCATTATAGGCATCATGCTTACTCTCCCTCCTTTGTAGTAATCTTAGGTGTCTTACATTTATACTAATACACTTCGTGCTCGCATCTAGTCTATCTCATGCATCTTACACACATTGATACACATAACTTGTATCATCATTACCCTATGACGCACTCTAGTTCCACAGATTCATACTGACTCATTGAGGGTCTAAATCTGAAATGAACCTCACCACATTCACCCTACTTTTTCTCTATGCATCATTGATCAATATTTCTAGCACGCATGTTCAAACCATTTCCCGATGATGCACTCTTGTTCTATGGTCCATTCTTGACTATTGAGGGGTCTTCTATAAATGAAACTCATCTCATACATATTCATCCACATACACTCGGGGCATTTTGCTCTATCACATCCACATTGCATATCATTCCATCTCACTCATTCACATCATATTGCATATCTTTGTTGCACATTATTCTTGATTGCTTATACTCACATGTTACACATTAGTTATATGTTAGTAAGATATCTTGTGTGTCATTATAGTTATCATATATACATGCGCGTTCACTTGTTCTTGAGTTGTGAATGTAAAATTTCTATGTATCCTTTACACGTAACATTGACATTTGGTGTTGTACCTCTTACCAATCCCATCGAGGATCCTTGGGGCATCTACTTTTGTACACACACTATAGGTGTTATTGTTTTGTTTTATACTACAACTTATTCTTACTAGACACTACCCTATTAATATATACACATATTGACATACTTTTTATCTTTCTAGCATGCTAATGAATGCTTCATGTGCAACATTTACCTTGTAGGAATTACTTGCCACCATGGTTGTCGAGATACTTTGTTTATCACTATTTGCCATTGTTTGCGGGCTTTTCCCTATGTCTTGCTTATTCATTGCTTGTATGCTTTTAACCGCTTCAGCCTTGATTATCTTACGACATTGTGAGTGATGTCCCATGTTTGTAACCCTCTTTTCACGGTCTACATTATGTTTTTGCTTCCTAGATTACACATTTGTCTTCTATGTGTGTACTTGTCTTGATTACACTAACACATGTTCTAGCACTTTATTTACAAATGTCATGGTTTTACCAAGCATATTCCCTACCCCCTTTATAGGGTATCAATTTCATATCAACATCTGGTCCTCTCCTTTGGGTCGCATCCTCCTAGCGATGTCACATGCACCCCAAATGAGGGGGCATACATTGGGTGAATCAGTCACCCCATTTAGCAAAGATACATAGTCATAGTACAAACCTACACATTACAAAAAAAAGCAAACATACAATCACATAACGACCTGATTTTGACTTGGGTCCTCAACATAACACAAACACCATTGCTCGAGATATAGACATGAGTGCTTGGGTGCTCCTAACCTTTCCTAGGTGCCTATAACTAGGGGGTAGTTACTAGAATTTTTCTTAGATCAACATGGTTCACAAGAGATCTACATAGTTGTTTTCACAAAGACAAGTACAATCCTCCAACAATTAGAATGCATTTTATCTCCATTTTCTTCTCTTTCTACTTGGATCAAACTAGAGCAAATCAAAGGATCATCACACCATCTATAGTGGTGTATAGATTTTGGGAAGTAGTCAGGGATGAAGAATAACATTAGCCCTTTCTCCCCAACACTTCTTCATCATGGCCTGAGATCACCCAAAAACTCACACACGGCGTAAGATCGCCCAAAAACTCATACTTGGTGTGAGATTGCCCAAAAACTTGTTCTTCTATAGTGTTTTCAAGACACTTTTTATCCTTTTCACTCCTCATGGATCAAAGTGCACATGTTCCTTTTACTAATTTTTCACATTTTTACATCCTTTATACATATTTGGATTGAATTTTTCATATACACATATTTGATTACTCTTTTGCTCTTCTTTTTGCAGGTTTGTCCTTATGAGAAGCAACCGCCACATCAGTGAACAAGTCAAACACAAGAGATAATGACAATAATTGCAACACAACATAACACATACACTTCATCCCTAGGGTCACTTCCTCTTCCTTAGCTTCCACGCTTCATTTTATCACTCCACAATTTTTCTTATCTCCTCGCCACCCTTTTTCATCATCAATCTACATGGTTATCAGGTGCGCATCTTCTATTTATTTTATGTTATCAAGCATACACTCAACAACATAAATTGGGGAAATATAGACATTAAATCACACACTTGGGTACATTTCTAGGTCCTAATCACATGCTACTATTAATATGATTCCTAAGAGAGTAAACTAGTAATTGAAATTTATATTTGGCCTCTTTGCTTTCTTTCTTGCTTTCTATGTGGTTTAACACACCCTACAACCTAGTCCGATCTTCATTACTTTATCTTTCTTGACTATGGACACCGATGCCCGGCTAAGATGTCAACGCCTAGGTGCCCTCGTCCCCTCTGGGCGCCCTAATCTCTTTATATCTTACTCACCTCTTTTAGGCCTCTTTTATCTTTTGGGTATCTTTTTTTTCTTATGGGTCGGCCTTTTAGTTGTCAATTACGAAATTAAAACAAGGGAATCATATAAATACAAAGTTATATGACCATAATAAAAGACCAAGCTCTAAACATCTATTATCACTACCTAAGGTTGCATCTAAAGGCATTATAAGAGCATCAAAGCATCCATATAGCATCATTCAAGGGACAATGGACAACTTATTCTACATACATGCATAGGAGGGGAAGTTTATTTTTCCATCCACACATCTACTTACATTGCTACATCTAGTTATTATTCATTATTTAGTGCATCTTACACAAAGAGCTTTGCATGCGGGATTCTATGACACGAACACAAAATTACATGGAGTTTGAGATGTAGTGAAACATTCATCGTAAGTACACTCTATTAGGTGACCGCCAATCAGGGTCAATCCGACTCCCCATTTGTATCTTTCTTTTTTTAGGATTTGATGTGTTTTGGGGTTTTGTAGGCTATCATTTGTTTTGCAGGTTACAAGAAAAATCTATGATCTTCCAGGGACATACAGAAGACAAACAACAAAGTATATCGACATTTGTGTGACACAACAAAAACTAGTTTCTAAGTATTTTCATAGTCAAAGGTGCTACTAGAGGTCTCTACAGCACCTAAGCGCCCGACCTAGTCCAGGCATATTCGAAAGTTACAGAATTTTATTGAGTGTGGTTGCGATAGATTCCTCCTCATGTTCGGTAGTTTTCATCTCAACATTGTTATCAGCCAATTTTGACTTCGCAAAATTAATTAAAAAATGGAAATTTTGAAAATTTTCAAAAGTGTTACTTTGCGTGGTTTATCACCCTCATGACGACCGTCCCCTTTTTGTGATCGTTTCGGTCTTCGTTTCATCCTTTTCGGGTGAGAACTCCTCCCGCCAGGCTTTAAATTGCATTAAAATACATTAAAATTAATTAATTAATATTTAATCAATTAATTGCTCTTTGTTTGATTAAATTATTATTTTTAACTTGGGAGTATTTAATTAAATAAATATTAATTGAAAGATTCATTCGACAAATTTTTATTTTATTGCCGGGGAAGTAAGCTTATGCTTCCAACTACCGGGAATGCCAATTTGGCTTCCTGAACCTGGATTTCCCCTTTCCTGGCAATCTTCTTTTAAATTCCCGCTTGTGGGATTTTCTCCACCATTTGCCAAATCATGGATTGGCTAACAGGCAAGAAATCTCCCAATTTCCCACATGGGGAAATTGAATGGAGATTGCCAGCCCACTTTTCCATTCCCGTTGGCAATTGGCCGTTGCTTTCCCCATTTCCCCTCTGGCGATTAATTCCACTACCGGGAAGAGAGGAAGTTGGATTAATCCTCATAACTTCCTCCGTCAAACTCGTTGGAAAGAGTCGTGCGAAGCTTTCCGATTGCTTCTTATTTCTTCTGAAGGACATAATATTTTGTCACATCCCACAATACTGTGAATGCCAAGTAAGAAGGTTTTTGTATTACAGAGAAATCCACGCCTGAGAATACAACAAAGAAGTAAAGAAGGAACAGTTTTCCCAACGCCATTGTGAAGGAAGATACATCAGTTGTGCATGCAAGGTAGGTAGCAGGCCAAAACCAAATCCCACGCACCTGTCAAACAAGCTCCCACGCATGCAAAGGAAAAGGAGGTAATACACCAGTCAAAGAAGAGCATTTTTCCACAACACAGGACACCAAGGAGAATCACCATGTTGCCCAAGGGTGAAGGAGATTACCACGCGTAGGAAGAATTAATTTGAAGTCAAAGAATCTTCACTCGGTGCCAAGAAAGTCTATTCTAAATCCACGTAGCCTATCAAGGGAAAATATCAGCATGCAGTTGGTAAAATACAATAATCACAAGCCATTTTGAGATGTCCACACATGCACAAGGAGAAGACAATAACACACTAATTTTAGCAAAATCCCACGCGTAGGAGGAAAGATAACAACAAAAGTCTTTTTTTGTCTTGCACAAGAGCCCACGCATTGGGCAAAGGAAAGCTTTAAACTCATACATATACCCAAAATCATACACGTTGCCAAAAAAGCCAGTGTAAATTAGAAAATCCACACAAATCTTGGGTCACTTCCATACCAAAGACAAGAGGAAAGAAAGAACAACAACCCACACATTGGGCAGAGGAGAACTATCCAAACACAACTAAAGGAGATAAAGAAAGAAAAGTTTCCATGCATCGGTTGTAGAAGGATCTCCACACACCCGTCCATAGCCCAGAAAAGAAAGAATTTCACATGTGAGGGTAGTAGGAAATACACCACGCCTTGGGGAGAGAAAAAGAGAACAGTCAAAAAATTGAAATAAAAGCACAAGTAGCCACCACGTGGGGGGAAAGCAAGGAGTCGTTTTTCCAACGCCCAGGGGACAGTTTACAAGACCCACGCATTGGACAAAGAGAAGAGGATGTTTCCATCACGCACAACCCACGCCAGCCTGAAGGAGGAATCCACGTAGGAGTTTGACAACAAAATACTCACGCAAGGAGCAGGAGACCACGTGGGGGAGAAAGAAAGGAATTACATGTGGATAACAAACAATCCAAGTTACATTTCAATGCAAAACAATGAAATTAGTTTCAATGCATTAGCCTATGCAAAAAAGGAAGATAGTCTAAAGCCAAAGTTCCATGCAGGCGAGCAACCAGAACAGTCCAAATCCAAGCTCCACGCCAAGGCAAAGGAGAAACCACGCATTGAAGAGGCAGAAGTTTAACATGGAAGTATTCAGGAAAAAAGTTATTATTCATGCATTTGCATAAACCAAGAACTCTTCAAGTAATTGGGCTATTAAATAATACCACACGTTCAAACGCCAACGACAAGAAAATTGCAAGTTCAAAGTATTTGTTAGAAGATCAAAGTAATTTCCATGCCGAAGCAACTTGAATCAAGCAAGGCGAAGAAATAGTGGATTAAGAATATTGAAATTGATCCTGCACTGAAGCCATCGCAATCGGGAGAATTTAATTAAAAATAAATATTATTATAATTTTGCTCGATCTGGAATTCGAGCTTAGTCTCGATATTTTTGTTTGTGTTGATATTTTAAAAATTTGTAATTTGGGATCAATTATTATTATTATTTTTAAAATAATAATAATAATAATAATAATTAAACGAGCCTTATTTTTCTTGTGTTGACGGTGGTTCGGAGACTAAGACCCGACCCCGCTTGCGTTGTTTTGCGTGCCTGAGTCATTTTTCTGTGAAATTCATCATGGCTGAAAAGTCTAACAAATCAGAGGGAGATCGAGGAAGCCAGTGGAGAAATCAAACAAATCCACCCTGAAGTATGAATTTCAAGGAATTATCCCTCCCAGTTCCATTAAGTTAGCATATGACAACATCACTGATACAAATCTAGGTCACATCAATGTGCAACAATTTTGCGAGTGGGTGAAAACTGAAGGCAAAACCATTTTCTCATATAGACTTTACCATAGTGGTCTACCCCAAGCAGCAACATTTCATGTCTCGGTGTAGTGTCCAAAATTGGTTATTGCTTGCGTGGAGCATTATGATCCTGAGAGACGAGGAATTTTTAAAGATAATTGCGAGCCTTTCCTCTTAATCACACTAGAACACATTGAGGAATTGCTCGGCATACCCGACTTTCTCGAGAATGCGGATATCACTCGCCAATCAACGCACAAGAATTCTAGGATGAAGAACCCCTAAGATGGAGCAAGATGGTTAATAACAACTGGTTAGTAACCAAGAGACCTCGAATTGACAGGATTCCCAAAGAATTGTACCATGTTGAGTTCGTGGAAGAAATCGGGGACATGATTACTCTCCTAAGTCGAGTTTTGGTCTACCTTCTGCTAGGATTTTCCACCCATGGATGTATCAGTTTATCTGTATCATCCTAGCCAAGAAAGAGTTTGTGGATTGGGCCACCACCATCAGTAACACCCTTCACAAACAATTGATAGAAGTTAAGATGACTGGATCCTTCTACATGACTTCGTATTTGACTTATGCGGTAGTAAGAAGAAAGTTATTTTCGGGACTTGAAACGAGAGGAGTCATGGGGCCATCAAACAGTGTTTTTCATTATTACCCTCAACTCAACTTCAAAAATAGTTCTCACCATTTTAGAAGAGTCAATGATGCATTCACCTTCCGCGTGATCTAGAACCTGAATCAGAATACTGAGGAAAGGTTTTCCAAAGAAGCCATGAGTGTCATTTCCCAATGGGGAACCTGGTTTATTCAATTTTCATCTTTTTCCTACATTCGCGTGAGTGGCTTTGTTGGTACCCCGTGGAAACTTCCTAAGTACGTCAGTGATAGATGGGCATTAATGGAGTTGGCATGACAATTATTCCAAGTTCACTGCCTTCTTAGTGACAAACACCGTTCAAGAATTCATTTCCCAATCCAAATCGGGAATACCAATGTCCAAATATTTTCAGTGCACAACTCATGGAAAAAGAGTTTGCTCTCATAACCATCCATCCATATGTGAAGAGATCCCAGTTTGATATCAATGGATATATGCAAAAGATTCTGGGAGCAAAGTACCAACATAATCCTACCATGGAAGATTTTTGGGCTGCTTTTTCAGATGAACATGAGGTAAGAAGACAGAGTACTCTCTGATTAACACTTGCTTAGATCAAGGCCTTCCGCATCAAGAGTCTTCTCGATTCATTCATAAATGATGATGAGGATGTCATCGATCCCTCATATGATGTCGTTGCCTTTACCCCATTGCCTCGAATCGACTGGACCAAAAGAGATGATTTTTCTCTTGATGGCAAGAACCAACCAATTATTGAAAGAAGCATATCTTGGTATGACAAAGAACTTGCCAAATTGCAATCAATTCCAGATCACGTTTCGGGATCACAAAAATTGCCAATACGAAGGGGCCTCCATTCGACCAAAGTCTCTTCTCGATCAACCTCATTACCATCTAATCATACACAACAAACAAGAAAGGAGTGGTTGCCGAAATCCACTTCGCCAAGTAACGTGTCACAAGGAGAAAGATCTAAAGATCCTAACCCCAAAGAAGGAAGAGAGTGTGTGTTCGGATTTTCTACCTCGAGTAGAGATTCTTCTACCCACATTGTTAATAGTGCTCGAAGCTTTAGTATGAAATGATCCTCACCATGCTTCAAACAAGCATCCACTCGGTTGCGCAGTAATTCAAATATCAAACACTTCAGAGCATGTGGTTCATGAAGGGATTTCCCAAAATATCCCGAATAATCGGGAAGTGGATATTAAGGTTGTGTCTCCTCAAATCGAGGTCATAGATAGGATTCAAGAAGGATCTCATGATGTCGGAAATAATGAGAATATTGATTCGAACTCTAGGATTTTGTATGCTGAAATAGTGAATGATACTCCTTCCTGGGTTGATTCTAAAGTGAAGAAAAGGAAGAGAGTTGTCAAGCCAATTGACATTGATTTTGATGCCCTTTTCAAACTTTCGAATGACTCCATTCCTAAGAAGCCTAAGGTGCTTTCTCGAATAATGGTGGATAATGATGGAAACAAATTTGCAGACCTTGCCATTCCATAAGTTGATAAGGAGCACGATGCTATGACACCTGCCGACTATGAAGTTTCTAGACTTGGACTTGGAAGATCTACATTAGAAAGTGACATGGCGATGGCTCGAGATTCAATTGATATCGTGCTAAAGAGACTTGAGAAATACAAGTCTCAAAACTCTCGGCTCAAGGCTGAAAAGAATCAATTAGTGGAATATGTTCAACATTTGATAAATCCCATATCATCCACCTTCCCAATACCTAATGCAGTGGCTGCCCCAGATGAAGATACTCTCAATTTGTCAAAGGAAATAAACACATTGGGCCATGTCACTAAAACTTGGCTTTCAAAGATTCTTGTTTTAGGCCAGGGGACGATCAAGACCGCGGTTAAGCTTCATGAAGATGTCAGTGCGTATCTTGATCTAATTCTTTCTTTCAAAGAAACTTTTGTTTCTACTATATCAAATTTGGATGAGATATTGCCCAATTTACAAGAGATGACAAGTATGGAATCTTCAGTTTTAGCTATTGAAGGAATTCTCAAATTTGAACATCGAGGGACACATTTTCTTTGGTGTCTGCATCTCAAATCAAGAAAAATGCTTCTCAAGGATTTTATGATCCATTATGAAAGCATGTGCAATGAAGCCTTCACTTCACTCTCCTTGATTCAAGAATTCATGGCTGAGATTCCTTGTAACCTCGTAAATGAGCATAATCAAAGTTGTTCATCGGAGCAGGTGGAAGAGCAATTTTCACAATTGTTTAAGGACATGTACACTCCCGCCAACAATTTCTCGTTAGTTTCAATGGAGCGGTGCATCAAATTAAAGAACTTATTTGAAAACGCTCAATCCAAAATTGTTAATTTAAATGATATGCTAAGTAGAATTCTTGAATTGCAAGTATTTTGTGAGGCTATTCTTCGACCAAGTGAACCTCCAAAAGAAGAAAAGATGTTTGAAACTTTGGGAAGGTTTAGATCCTTTCAACTGGCAAAAAGACAGATCCTAATTTCACCGGCGGTTCAGGGAGTTGATTTTCTTGGTATCTAACGAAGTGGGAGAGTCCATTTCTCATACGCTTGAGATAAGCGGACCCCATTTCAATGGATAAGGCACTTTAGTTATTATTGTATATTTTAAAAGGTGTTGTTATTTGTTTTTAGGAAACAATGGATATTTTAAGTTATTTCTATTTTTAGTTGTCTTTAATAAAGTTGTTGAAAAGGTCAAAGGTCACTTAAGTGCCTTGTTTAATGATCATGTAAAACCCTAACTACTTTGTAACCAACTTTTGGGTTATAAAAGGAAGTGAGGGGCTCATTTGTAAAGGTGAATTTGAGAGAGGAGAAGAAAATACTTTTGTGAAAGCTTTGTTTCAGGAAGAAAATTTGTGTTCTTTTGTGAAAACATTTTGGAGTTAATGAAATACAAACTTTGTGTCTCATTCATCGTCTCTTGTAACATTTGATGTTCTTATGTTCATTAGATGTCGTGTGTTTGAAATCTTGCATGCAAATATTATCTTTGTTATTATTGTCAACGTTATTAATCGGTTGTTCTAGTTCATAGTGATCAAGCTTTGATTATCTACTTGCTCATGTGTGTTCCCTTTTACACGTTCTTATTTGGCTAACTCAAACTCTGTTTTATTTGTGTTAGTTATTTGTCTTTCTTCTTCATGCAATATTAGGCTATGCGTTTACCTAACACTTGCATGTTCTTTCAATTAATTCCATTTCACTCCTTTCCTTCATCCCATTCCATCTCCCTCATTCACTTTTCTTTCCATTGATGTTCCAAAACATCCCCCACATACAATTTTGAATGTATAGATGTAAATATAGTTTTGGTTTTCAATAAAGGAAACCTCACCTTCATTGAGGAGGGACTTCATTCCCACATTGTTGCATGTCATTTGCATGTGTGCAAATCCATATGCTAACAAGCACACTTTGAGATTTATTGCGAAATCAACTAAGTCTTATATCCCCTCTCTTACACCTAGGGTTTCATATTTCTTTAGCTTATTACTCGTGTCATCTTGTAGCTAGAAGCTATTTATCATAGTTTACATATGTTACTTTGTAATTAGGGTTTTACAAATTACACATTTGTTAAATCTGGAATGAGCTTGTTGACTGGAAAAATTTGTACCTAAGTATCAAGAGCACATTTGATAGTGGCACGAAGGAAGGAGGCGTGGAAGTTTGACAGAGTTACACCCTGCAGATTTGCACCCAAGAAGATAGAATTTGGGACTTAACTATTTTTGCATGTTATGAGATAAAAATAGACATGGAGTGATGAACACACATTAGATAAAGATAAAATACTTAGAGGCTATGCAAAGTTATTTTGGGAACAAGAAGAAATGCAAGAGTCGTGCATAGTTCTAGCTAATGATAGGATTAGACTTAAAGTTAATTATAGACAATCTATTATTAGGTGAAGCTTGCATTCTTCTTTAGTTGTTTTTGTAGCGGCACATGGCTACTTTGAGCATGTAGCCTATTTTGAGAGTGTATGGGCGATGAAGGACAAGTCCCCACTACTATATATATGTATTGATTTGCACAATTTTGAGGAGAGAGTGAGATCATGGGTGAATGTATGTAGCAGAGTTATCTTAGTATGATTATGCGCGCGCATGAATTTGTGATGGTAATTATAATGTATTCAACTATGGGTTTTGTTATGACTTAATATAATGGATATTTGTGGATGGATATTGATTATTGATGTTACTTCTCATGACTATTGTGTGGTGAATCTGATCTTGATCCTTATTTGATTTATTATGCACTATGGTTGCGAGCTAATTCTTGTTATGCTTTACCTTTAATTACTTATGGTTATGGAATGTATGAATGATCATGCTAACATCTTGAAAAAGCTGGTATAAAAAGAGGGACCTGGTACCTTTGCACGCTTTGGGTGAGCACTCATATCTATCTAAGTGATTGGCCAAAGTGCATCTAGGGGTTGAGTAAGAAATAGAGACTACATTTTGGTTTCGTTATCGGGACCTATTTTCAATCTATTGCAAGGATATTGCATGATGAAGACGTATCGATTGACTTTGGAAAACATTAAGAGTTGGGTTGTGGACTTAGAAGACTAGTTTACTCATAGATATAATACTAGACCCAATTTCAATGCTCACGCGTGGGTTGAAGAACATCTGTATCATGAACTCTATGAGACATTCTTTTGATGTTTTCCTATAGAATTGTATATGAGTGGTTGGTAACATATGCATCAAAGTAGAATTGGAGGTATAGAACAATTGTTTGGACACAAGAAGATTACCAGACTCTATATGATGTTGATGTGACTTGGACACACATTGTAGATCATTGGTGGAGTGGTGTTTTGCACAGTTACACGTTGGAGTACGTTGTTTCTACTTATTCCCGTCTGCAGGGTTGCCGAGTTTCAATTCTTTCATGAACCCAAAGGATCTTATTTACGTGTTATCCCTTTAATAATTAAGATCTTGTTGGTGACTCTGGATTTGGAAGAATGACCTATGGCTAGCTAAACCTCCACCGCGCATGGGGCAGGAGTAGGTGTGGTGAAAGATGGTGGACCTTATGACAGAAAAGGAAAGAGAGGAAAGATGGCTTAAGTATAATGAAGCGCGGGAGAGGGGATTAATGAAGAAGCGTGACGTTGAGGAGTTTATGCAATTGTGGAGATGGCTGATGTGCAAAGGATTCGAGGTTCATGTGGAGGACGTGGAACTTGAGCAACTGGCACTCCCCCATTTAGGCAAGCGCGGAAGAGAATCCCCTTCAGCTTCACATGAGAGAACGTTAGAAGAAGAAAGAATAAGGATCATAGGCATGCATCTAATCCCACCCGGTGACCTTAACATTGTGTTTGGTGTTCCAGCCTTCTGAAAAACAATTTTTGAGAAACATGATAGTGTTGGTGATAGAGTAGCGACAAGTATATTTAATTTTGCGTTGAGTACAAAAGTTCATCAGACAAAAAAATCATCTATGGCTAAGCAAACATCTTCTTTGTTTGGTGGTCCAATTGGTGGTATATTTTCTAGCACATTATCGGGGCGGAGCGTGAGCATGGGTGCACAAAACATTAGTAATACTACTTGGAAGTAGCACAACTTCGCAGACCATGGGAGTTCAATTTAGTATAACAATTGGAACATAAAGTAGCTCATCCTCTGGTTTGGTGCCTATTATAGGAGATGGATTAGGAGGATATGGAGGCTCAGGATCTATTGGATATGTTGGCTCTAGAGAGGAGGGGATCTTGGAGGTAATATAGGTTTTGGATCTGGTAGGCATGATCTGTACCCCACAACAAGTCTATTACGAGATGTCTCTTTGCCTACTAGAGTATAGAGGCATTGAGGATGCAATGGAGCATGTGCATATGTGTGAGATACTATGGCAGCTAAGGGAATCACAACTCCTGAGCGTAAGGCAAGCCAGTTTGCTACTAATTTTGTAAGGGTGAGCACATAGTTAATATAGGAAGTATGATCCGAACCAGACTGTTGTAGATTACAACACACTGTATGATGCTTTCTTGGTTGAGTTCCATATACCTAATTTTGAACAGAAAAGCATCAACACGCTGAAGGAGATTCATCAAGGCATGGTTGAGAGCATAAGGGAGTATGATGTATGCTTTAAAACTTTGCTTTATCAAATTTGTCTTATGATATTCACCCTAGCCAACATGCACATTGGTTTGTTGGCGGTTTAATCACACCTTTCAGAAGGGCGCTCTCTCATAAGACGTTTACAAATTCATGTGAGACTTTGGAGGCGAAGATTACATCTATGGCAAAATAGTTGGAGAAACTATCAACCAATTTGGCACATGATATGTGCAATGGAATATGGTGTACGAGATGCGAGGTGAAGGACATACTAAAGATATCTCGCCCTCGTAAATGGGTGTGCGCCATGTTGCTTTAGATCAGTGAGATCTGTCATTTAGATCATGATTTGACTAGATGTCGATATTGCGTGCATGATCTAGAAGAATGTGTTCTTATTATTGTAAGATTTGAAAGTCTCACACTCATGATATGAAAAATTGTAGATTGATTGATCATATTCATGAAGATATTGAAATTGGTGTGTGTCGACTAGCATCATGAATAATTCAAAGGAGTAGGAAGGACAACATCATGAAGGGTGCTCTGATGGAGGTGGTAGAGGTAGAGGTTACCATGGAGGATACAAAGGTCGTGGTCATGGCGGTGGAAGAAGTGACTTCCCTTGTGGAACCTATTTTACATGCAGATCCCTTGATCATTATAGGTGCGAATGCCCTCGAATGTAGTCTGCTCATGGTGTGGGAAACAACATAAGTTTTAAGAATGTCCTGAGTTATATGAGCATATGAGTAAGAACTTTAAGAATAATTATAAGGGCACGAGGATGATTAAAGTGCAATGCGTCATAGAAGACCAATGGATGCCTAAGATTGCACCTGATCCTGAGATGTTGCCTTTGTTAGTGACTACATGTCTTGAGGTCACGCACACTCATGGGATCCCAAAGAAAAAACTTGTTGTTATAAATCAAGAGGTGATAAATGCGAAATACCCGATCCTCGCCACCGAAAGAGGTATATCAAGAGACTATGAAGGTTATTAGAAACTTGCAGGGTGAGATACAATGCTTGAAGGAGTAGTTGTGAAAGAATGCAGATATAGGTGCTTCAGAACTTCTCAACCTTTGAGAGTAACACCAGTAAAGAAGGCCAAAGAGAAGAGAAAGAAAAGGCATCGGTATGTGCTTGTGAAATACAATGCCGAGGAAAAGTCATCGCGTGGGAGCGTGCACAAGAGATGTTGCCACGCCTAGCCTTGAAGTGTGAGAAGATGAAGAGATCGGCGGTGACAAACCATTGTTTAATATAGACGTCCCGGTCACAAGTGTGCGTGGTCTTAAAGAAGAAAGCTACTCTGGTCGAGATATAGAGATTGAAGACAATGTTGCACACCCAACTAGTGGACCTAAGGGTGAAATTGGAGAAGAAAAGAAGGAGGGCACTAAAACAAGGGGAAATATAGGTGAGCGCACCAATGAGCAAAAGAAATAAGAAATGGTGCAGACAACAAACCTTGGGTACATCAACGACCCAACAAAGATTATATGCACTAGGTTCCAGAGCACAATTGCCACGACACAATTATATGGACGGGAGTTGATGGATCCAAAGATGGCGAACACGGACACAACCAACAATTATCGTGGAGTATGCAAACTCATATAGATGAGCCTAATTTTGATGTATGTGAAGAGTCATGTGCCTCCAGGAGAATGAAGAAGGCACCACATTCCAGACATGTGGCCATCAAGCCAACTCAATTCTTGGATGAGCAAGCAATAAATGCTTTAGTGAAGATATTTGCAGAGAGGTTGCGTGCAAGAATACGTATAAAGTGACTACTATTCGAGACCATGTTAAAGGATAAGCATGATAAAGAGAAGGAAATTCAACGCTTGATAGAGGAAAAAGAGAGAGCTAAGGCGGCTAGCACGTGCGGTTTTAGATAGAAAATGGTAGAGGATATTGGCAATTAAATTTTGTAGGCAAGACCACATTATGATGAAGATAAGGTGTCTTAGAGATTCCCATCCACATTACATTACTTACATACGTTAGTTCATTTGATATTGGATGAGGATACATTGCAAGTGCCGGGTGAGGAGGAACTAGGCGTGCGGAAACAAAAGGATCTTTGCAGAAATATGGAAAGGGCTAAAAATGCAGTTACACACTTTGGATAGTTGAGTATGATGCCATACTTGATACTTTAAGGGATAAATTGAAACTGGAAAATTTGGCATTTAAAATGTGTGAAGAGCCGGAGAACATCATTAAAACAAGGACCTTGGAAGAGGAGAATGCAATCCTTGTGGTGAAAAACAATGATACTTTAGGGCATGAGGAGAGGTTGGCGTTACTTAGCGAAAAAGTGCAATGTGCTTAATGCAAATAGGGGGCCCTCATGATGACAGGATCAAAGAATTGGGAAAGTTAATGGCGTGACGTATGGATGTTATGGATGGCATGGTGTCAGGATTGGCGAATGTAGTCAGGGTGTTGAAGAACAAGGGAGAAGACATGAATTTAGATGAAATGGATGTTGTACTTGGTGACATCCTGCTAAAGCCAAGAAGGGACTCAGTGATTGGGAGGAGTTGGAAGCAGACATCAAGAATGAGTACCCTGAGTTGTTGATACCTACAGAAGATTAGCATGTTTGTTGTTGAGTTAGTTTATTATTATTTCATTCTTTCTGTAAATTTGTTGTTGTACTTCATTCTTTGTTCTTTGAAGATGGAAGTTGGATGACCACATTGTCGAGGCGCTAATGAAGCTAGTGTGGGGTAATGTTGACTGGACAAATTTGTACCTAAGTATCAAGAACACATTTGATAGTGGCGTGAAGGAAAGAGGTGCGGAAGTTTGATAGAGTTGTACCTTGCAGATTCACACCCATGAAGATAGAATTTGGGAATTAACCCTTTTTGCATGTTATGAGATAAAAATAGACATGGAGTGATGAGCACGCATTAGATAAAGATAGAAGACTTGACGCTACGTAAAGTTTTTTAGGAACAAGAAGAAGTGCAAGAGTCATGCATAGTTCGAGCTAATAATATGATTAGACTTAGAGTTAATTATAGATAATTTATTATTAGGCAAAGCTTGCATGCTTCTTTAGTTGCTTATAGTGACGCATGGCTACTTTGAGCATTCGACCTATTTTGAGAGTGCATGGGCGGTGAAGGAAAGTCCCCATTGCTATATATATGTATTGATTTGCACGGTTTTGAAGAGAGAGTAAGATCATGGGTGAATGTATGTAGCAGAGAGTTATGTTGGTATGATTCTGCGCGCATGAATTTGTGATGGTAATTATAATGTATTCAGCTATGGGTTTTGTTATGACTTAATATAATGGATCTTTGTGGATGGATATTGATTGTTGATGTTACTTCTCATGACTATTGTGTGGTGAATTTGATCTTGATCCTTGTTTGATTTATTATGCACTATGGTTATGAAGTTGATTCTTGTTATGCTTTACCTTTAATTACTTATGGTTATGGAATGTATGAATGATCATGCTAACATCTTGACAAAGCTGGTATAAAAAGAGGACTTGGTACCTTTGCGTGCTTCGGTGAGCGCTCAGATATGTCTGAGTGATGGGCCAACGCGTCTAGGGTTTTCATATTTCTTTAGCTTATTGCTTGTGTCATCTTGTAGCTAGAAGCTATTTATCATAGTTTACATATGTTACTCTGCAATTAGGGTTTTACAAATTACATATTTGTTAAATCAAGAATGAGCTCAAAGCTCAATTCAACCTTGCCTCACATGATCGTGCCAGTATCACTGACATAATCTCTTTTGTTCCTGATCATATGAGTCACAAAATTTTTGTGCTTCCTTCCCGTCCATGGTGGACAAAATGGAAGTGGTTCGTGAACACCCCTTTCGGAATTACTCTACTAGTAAAGGTTATGCTTGGCTATCTCCACATCTTCCCATGGTTGACAAACTCAACACTCGGTGGGGGTTTGCATTCTTCTCCTTCTTGTTAGAAGGAGATTCGACACTGTTTGGTCCGCTTGTGTGGAACCCAAAATTGCTCACTTTTTGTGGCGTGTTCTCTACTAAGGCCTTTCGATTGGTGCCTGTTTGGTTCAGCTTGGTGTCTTGACTCCCAAATGTCCTTTTTGTGGACACTGGAAACCTTATCCCACTTATTTTGGTATTGTAGTAAATCCCAAAAGGCTTGGAATTGGATTCACTCATTCTTTCTCCCATTCAAACTAAAATGTTTCACCTGACATCATATTCTTTTAGAGATAACCCTAGAATGCCTCACATGTTTTCCCAAATTTGGCATGCTTTTAGAGGGGAAATTCTCTTTTGGCTTTGGAAAGAAAGGAATTCTTGTTTATTTGCTAATGTTGAAGTTGATCAACATTTCTCTATATATAATAAGTTAGTGGTTATCTCCAATGTGTTGCTGCAGATTCAAGTGCAAGTGAATAAGGTGGCCCTTGAGGTGGAGCACCTCCGCACCCTTTTTCGTCATCAGCGACGCCCTTACAATATTGCTCAGAGTCACCTTTTCCTTCTCGCGCTCTTTGCCTCGTGGTGGTCATCCTTGAGGTGGTTGTTAGAGTCGCTCCCGGCGTTGCTCATTCAGTTGTGCTCGCCGGTCCCCATGCAACAATCACACGAGGAGGAACTTCTCTCCTCTGCCCCTAGCTCATTTGGTCCCTCTGCCGTCTCATCAACTCTGTTGGGGTTGGGTTGAGTGGTTGGGACAAATGATTTAGGTCGTCCAACTCTTGTTTTCAATTCTCAATCCAACTTGGCTGATGGGATTGAATCCTCATAACTTACCCTCGTGGTTAAGAGTCAACCATGCCCAACGAGATTTATTTAAAAATAAAATAATAAATAAATAAATAATAATATCGATTGATATTATAAGTAATATTAGCAAAATATAGTTCGAATATTTTTCCAATGCGATTGAAGGCGTAGGATGAATTGGAAGCATTGTAAATTGTGATACTAGATTGTTGTTTCCTCAGATTACAGATATTTGCGAAGGCAGGCGAAGGCTAAGATAAGACATGAATGAGTGAGGATAAAAACATAAAAAAACTTGCACGCCCTCCTTCACTCGTTTAGTCAAACACGAGCACAATGATCGTCGCTCAGGCTCTGTGCTAACTCCGTAGCCATGGCCACCGCCATCACCAACACCTGCTTTTCCGCAGCCTCACCCAGGCTTTTCAATCCCTCCCATTATTCCCACTTCCATCTTCGTGCCTCATTATCCACTAAGCTTCACAGCTCTCCACATGGATTACAAGCTGCGACTAACAGGGTTTGTACATTAGCATTGCCATGGCCGCCCAAAATTAACACCCCCAAATTAATCAATAGCAGAGGTGGGAGGCTGCCTATAATATGCAGAGCGGATCTGGGAAGCTTTATAGCAGAATTGAAGCCGGGGATGCGCGTGAAACGGACAAATTGGCGTCTTCGGTACGGGACCAAACGATGAAGGCCGTGGACGCGCTGGGAAGAAGAGTCACCATTGGCGACGTGGCCAGCAAGGCGGGCTTGAAGCTCAACCAGGCAGAGACGGCTTTGCAGGCCCTTGCAGCTGATTCCGGGGCTTTCTCGAGGTATAAATCATCTAAAACTTCATACATTTCTCTGTTTCTTAAACAATTTCCATCGACCAGCTAGCGCTTCAATCTAAGACTTTCCCATGACTACGCCCCACATGCTGGGCAGCTCTACCACTGGTTCGTGGCGTGGCTTGTTTTCTTCCAACATTCTCTCTGTTCTATTTTGCCTATAAAGATAATTAGATTCTAATTTTAAAGTGCTTGCATTTATGCTAATTTGCTGCTTGATGTTTGTTCGGAGTATTGAAATGTCATGTCAGACATTGCTTTGTTAAAGTTCTGTGTGCAATATATTAAAGGGGTAATTCGATTTGTCTGGGATGTAGTACTGCCGGTGTAGGTGGATTGGTAAGTTTAAATTTGCTATTGAATTCTGTGACAAGGTTAAAACCCAGGAGTACAAAAATTCGAACAAATATTACTGAATAGAAAAACAATTCTCTTGGGTGTTTACAAAGAGGGTTTCATACACCATATTGGCGTCTCGCTTGGAGGTGACGTACAAAACTACCTTTACATAATACATCTCTCGGATAGGGATCAGAAGAAACAAAATTGCCTCAGGCTCTTTTATTAATAAAATATATAACAAAGCATAATGTAACAAAATAATAAATTTGAAGGTATATTTTAATATGCATTTAACTAGAGAAACACATTCAAAATGAACACAATGAGTTGGAGGAACCATATAGACATTGATTATGAAATTACTCGTATGATATAAAGATTATCAGCCCTCAATTGGACCCAATGTCTCCACACTGAATTCCCCAATTCAATGCAAATCATCTATCCTATTTTATGCATATCCATGTCCCAAGGGCCAATACCATTGGATCAAGAAACTCTTCAATTCTTCACACGATCAAGCGTTCCATTACCTGTGTCATTGTATTTATTGAATATCATGAATATAATGTTTATAACAGCTGTCCTGTGCTCATACATGGTTGGCCTAAAAGCCGGTCAGCACTTGTTGTCTGTCACTTGTTTTAAGGGTTCTGTCTACCATTCCTATTTTTCCATCTTAAGTATTCATGTAAAACAAGACCAAAATCCAACTTTATGTAACTTAATTAACGACACTGATCCAACACCCATTGATCCATATTCGTATTACACAAGACATATAACCGACTAAAGTGACACAGGAGCTATGTTGCAAGAAATGAGAAAACATGACAGCAGCAACAACTTGACGAGGAATGTAATAATGACGCGACAATGTGACTGTAGCATTCCCATGATGACACGTATGAAAAACGCATAATAACCCAATTGACTAAAATATGATCTAAATATTTCTCTTTAAAACAAGATATAAAACGTTGCATTAACACTATTTTAAGTGAACTCAACGCTTAAATAGAAATTAAAAGTCACTTTAATTAAATAAAGTGCACCTACCACATGGATCGCCCCACTTTGGGAAAATAAGGAGGAAAAAGTATATGAGGAGAGGGGAGCTCATTTCATTATCTTTTATCATCTAATTTCCTATGTGTGAGCAGTTTGCTTCCATATTCAGCTGTTGAGGACAAAATCCCTCATTGGCAAGCTGTTGAGGACGAAAACCCTCATTAGCATTCAGATCTTGGGGATGAAAACCCTCAATTTCTCCTTGGTGGTCTCATACGAAGGTCACACTTGAGCTTCAAATCAGATTTTCAGAGATTCAGATCAGATTTACAGAACTAGGGCACATTTCAGATCAGAATTTGCAGAAATTCCAGCTAGGGCATCATTCAAAAATTCAGAAAAGGCAGAATTTCAGTCAAGGGCAGTCAGATCTACATTGAAGGATCAACTAGGGCATCATTTCCCATCATTCCAGTTGAGGCGCCACACTTTGGGAGGTCATTTCAGGCCTATCCTAGGGCTGATGTCACCCTTTGAGGGTTTGGGTTAGCTTTTGCGGTCAGTTTTGTATTCAGAAAAATAAATTATAATTTGCAACTGTCTTTTGTAATTTTTCCCTACATTTCCAGCCAATAAAATTAACAATTTTTAGTCATTTAGAGAAAATTCAGAATTATTATTTTCAGACCTTAGGGTTTGAAGAAAATAATTATTTTCAGGGGTCTTTTTAGATAAATCAGAATCCGATTTTTCTTATATTTCACAAGGGTGTGTGGACATTTCAGCATTTTCAGGATTTTAGCCCTAAGAGTTTGATATCAAATTCAAATTTCATAGTTCATCTCTCAGATTTCAGATTATTCAAGTTTCAGTTTAAAAGGGTTTGCTAGAAATCCGGATCTTTGTTATTTTTGTCGGAAAGGGACATTACAATGGTATCAGAGAAGTGATCTTCCTAGCCTGTGAATCATGATGACAACAACTAATCGACCAATGTTTTTTCCCAGCAAAGTTCTTACGAAAGGAAAAAAAGATAAATCCCATTCAAACTGTGGTGATACAATTAGAAAAATTGAAAAGAAGGTTGAAGGAGGAAGAAGAATAATCAAAGTTGTTGGAGATTGAGAAGGAACAACCCATAGGGGAATCTACCATACAAAAGGAAAGTGGAAAAGATGTTCCAGCACTAGTAGAAAAGAATTCTTCCCTTGTGATGAGGAAAGAGGTAGAAAAAGCAGAAAACAAGAACAAGAGGATCCCAACATACAACTTGAAGGTAAAAATTCTTTGACAATAGTTGATGCCTCATTGACTTCTAATGATTGCATGTGGCAGCAAAATAGGGGAAGATCGAAACAACATGGGTTTTACTGGGTGAATGCAAAGAGCCTAAGATGGAGGAATATACACCATCCTTCGAACTTTGAAAGGATGAGCCTTTTCAGAACAACATTCTGGAGGGACATGTGTTCGAAGAAAATATTGGGAGTCACATGGATAGAAGGGTTGGAGGTATCTCCACAACTTCCGATTCCCTACATTTCCAGCCAGTAAAATTAGCAATTTTCAGCCAATAAAATTAGGTACTTTTCCTTACATTTCCAGCCAATAAAATTAGCAACTTTCAATAATTTTATTTTTAGACCTCAGGGTTTGAAAAAAATTATTTTCAGAATTCTGTAATTATTTTCAAGGGTCTCTTTAGATAAATCAGAATCTGAATTTTCTTTATATTTCACAAGGGTTTGTGGACATTTCAGTATTTTCAGGATTTTAGCCCTAAGAGTTTGATATTAAATTCAGATTTCATAGTTTATCTCTCAGATTTCAGATCATTCAAGTTTCAGTATAAAAGGGTTTGCTAGAAATCCAGATCTTTGTTATTTTTGTCTGAAAGGGACATTACAAAAATACCATTGTGTAGCTCTAAACTTAATTGCTACCTTACGTGTTACATATTGTCAGAAAGCTCTTGACAAGAGGAATCCAAATACGAAATCAAATCTATAAAATTATATATCAAAGAGACGTGCAACTGTTTGAGGCGTGCAATTCAGTGCACAACAAAGGTTATAGCTGCACAGTAAAATGTCAATTTTGGCTCAATACTTATCCAATACCTTAAGTATTATGTATCATCGGAAAGGTCTCAATGAGATGTATCAAAATATTAAAATAGAGTTAAGAAATTCTATGTTAAAGGTGTGCACATCGAGTGTGCAATAATTCAGGAAAAATGTCAAAATATAACCATCATTTCTTTCTCATAAGTTGGTTTTGATAGATTCTTACCTTTGAGTTTACGACTCTCAAATGCAATAGGGCGGCCCTCTTGTATGAGTATTGTACCTATACCGCACCTTGAAGCATCACATTCAACAATGAAGGTTTTGGAGAATTCCGGAGTAACAAGAACCACAAAGGTGGTACACATGGCCTTCTTTAGTGTCTCAAATGCCTATGTTGATTCCTCATTCCAATGGAAGGAATCTTTCTTCAATAAAGCTATTAGTGGTGTTGCATTCCTTCCATAATTCTTCACAAATCTGCGATAGTAACCTGTAAGTCCTAAGAAGCCCCCGACGCTTTTGAGGGTTTTAGGTACCTTCCAGTCCACCATGGCCTTGATCTTGTGAGGATCTACTTTTACACCTTCATGAGAAACAATATGACCCAAGTATTCTACCTCCTTGACTCCAAAAGCACACTTGGAGGGCTTGGCATAAAGGTGTTGCTATTCAAGAGTTTCCAAAACCTTATTTACATGATGTAGGTGTTCCTCCCATGTCTTGCTGTAGATTAAGATATCATCAAAGAACACCAGGACAAACTTTTGCAGAAATGGCTGAAAGATAGAATTTGTAATGTCCCTTTCAAAATAAACCAATAATCTATGCAAATTTCTCTGATTTCTATACTTAGGAACAATTGTAACTATCACAAGTATTCATTGACATATTCACAAACAATTGGCAAACATGAACCATTCATTGACATTTCCACAAACAGTTGGCATACATGCACTATTGCTGCGCTCAAAACAAAATGAAAACTATGGAACCCTAACACATAATGCTGAATACATTCATTGTTATAATGTTATGACTGCACCTCAAATGACAATATTTTATTGAAAATCTCAACACACATTTGACTGATATCTGAAATAGCAATACACAGAAATATAGGACAGTGAACTCCTTTATAGATATCAATCAATGAGTGGCTGCACACACAAATTCTGAATGCTCACACTGACAATCTTTCCTTGCAAACCAAGCTAAAATGATACCAAACTGAAATAAATACTTATCATAATGATGGGGTATTGTAGCATTATTGTAGTGGCCCTATAGTAGCAGTACAAAAGTACTGCAGCAACGATATAGAAGTACTGTAGCTGCTGTACGAAAATACTATAACGGCACTATAACAAGCTGAATCTGGAATAATGATCCATAGGATCCAAAAACACACCACTTTATTAGTTCCAATCAACACCAAGAAAAAAGTGAGAAAAATGAGGTAAACGGAGGTTCTGGAAGGAACCCGGTATGCGGTCCTGACACTTTCGAATAGAAAAGAAGAATGGAATGTGAGTGGACGCGTTCTTGAAGTGTCCAGCCGTGTCTCTTCCCTTCCATGCCCTTTCACATCCTCTAGTGCACGAGAGGACATGGGAAGGCCTATAAATGCATGAAAGGAACAAGAGAATAGGCATTCGAAGATCCAGAGAGATCGAGAAGCAGAGTTTAATGAGAGCAAGTGAGCAAGATCTTCAGTGCTAGAATGGAATTGTAGGAGCAAGGTGTAGAAACAGAGCAAACAAGTAATTGGAGAGAAGGTTTACACTGTTGCTTCTTTTCATACTTATTGTAATCTGTAATTGTCTATGTTAGACCAATAAAAGTGGGAAGAAAGAGCAGTTGCCCTTCTCGACTAGTTTTCCTCCTTGGAGGTTTCCAGGATAAAATTGTTGGTGTTGAAGTTTGAATTATTTCCTTCTCTACAATTTCCTTTCTATAACACTAGATAATCAGTCACGAAGCTCTAAATTTCAAGCAAATCTATCATTTTCCAAAGTTGAAAGTAGAACAACATAGTTGTGTGATTCGTAGAGTTCTAAAGTAGAAGTTTACGGATCAAATAAACTTTAATCTTTCGGCACAAATGCGATCCCTGGATGGAATCACCACAAACAAGAGGGTTTTCGTCCTCCAATCTAGCACACCAAAGGGTTTTCATCCTCGGGTGAGAAGATGAACACAAGTGCTCACACTTTGAAAATAGGGTTTGATTTCAATAGACAATGGATAATAATCCTTCCTTTTGAGCCCAACTCCTTTTATAATAATCCTTTTAATTCCAACCCTAAAAGCATTTAAAACACTTTAATAAAATATTAATTTTTGGCCCCCCTTATAATAATAATACATAAGTGTCTTTTTACCATGTTATAAAAATTGAAGTGACTTAGGACCACTTAAGATATGATTATTAAATCATTTCCCTAACTTTATGCCTTAGCTAGCTACGGAAATAAGGAATAGGCTACAAGTCCTCAAATAAGATTAAGTCGAAAAGGGGACATGACAAAATCATCAAACTCGGAATGTAGAGGGTGCATATGTAATGCCAAAATTCATAGTGGCCCTCATGTGTCCTAAATGCTATTTTATGAATATCCTCATCTTGAATTCGGATTTGATGATATCCTGATCGAAGATCTAATTTTGTAAAATAAATAACATCATGTAACTCATCTAGCAAATCGTCAATGACATGAATAGGAAACATTGTATTTGTTGAGCTCCCTATAGTCTGGGAACATGTGCCAAGTTTCATCCTTCTTGCGTACCATCACTACTGGAGAAGAGTAAGCACTTTGACTATGGCGAATAATGCTGGCTTCAAACATTTCTGTACTGCTTTTACAATCTCACTCTTTTGTAGATAGGAATACTGATAAGGTCGAATGTTGCGCGGTTGGTTGTTTGGTACTAGATGAATGGCATGATCATGATCTCGTTTGGGAGGCAATCCTTTCGGCATATCCCCAAAAACAACTGAGTGCTCATTAATAATTACTTGCAGATCTAATTGTATATGCTCTTTTGATTGTTGAAGTTCCATTGAAAATAATTGTGCCACAAACCCATTTGCACCCTTCTTAAGCATCTTCAACATTTGATGAGAGCTCACCAACCGTGGAGCTTTTACCCTCATCCCGTGTAACTCAAAAGTTTTCCCCTCAAAATGATAACACATGAACAAATCTTGGAAGTTCATCTCTACAGTTCCCAATGTAGTAAGCCATTGGACCCCCAACACAATATCTGCGCCCCCCATGGAAATGGCATACATAAGGCTATTTAGCAGGTAATCTCCCATGGAGAGTTTAATATTATGGCACTTTTCAAATAACTAACCTCCATCTGCAACCATGACCTAGAACTTTGGGGTTGGATAAACAAAGCAATTTTAAGCTCAACGCCAACTTATGATTGATGATGTTGTGAGTACTTCTGGAGGCAATTAATACTATCACCCTTTGTTTCTTCACAAACTCGATGACCTTCGTGGTCAGGGGGTGCTATTGCCCGACATGGCAAGTGATGGTTGAGATTCTTCAACATTGACCTCAAGCACCTCTTCTCTTTCACGAGATGCTTTATCATCTTCTTCTTCCTCATTGAGCCCATCGATGTAGAACAATTTCTTCTCAACACATTTATGTCCTTTGCTCCATTTGCTATCACAACTGAAACATAGCCCTTTTGCTTGTTTCTCTTCAATTTGTTGAGGAGTCAATTGGGTAGGTTGAGGGAATGATGGTACCAAGGTGCTACGATCTCTAATGTTAGTGAAGGTATTCCTCTTCATGGCAACTTATTTCTTCTCTCGCGTTATGTGCCATGATAATTGAATCAAAAACATTGACTGGATCGAACGTTCATACCTCATGTTGGATGTGATCCTTGAGACAACGCAAAAATAGGTCATTCGAGTTCTCATCCGTATCCACACTCAAGGACAAGTTCTAGAACTGCTGAATATAATCCTTCATTGACCTTGTTTGCCACAACTTTGCTAGTTGGTTGAAGTACTCAACCACACTATTATACTATAACGCGTTTATAACTCCTTTGTTAGAACCGAACAGAGATGACACTAAGAGCCTTCTTATTTTGAGTGCACAACTAGCGATACCAAGTGAATTGTTTCGTCTCTAGATATAAAGATCCCATAGTAACCTTCTGCCCACTTGGGATATGATGTAGATCAAAGAAATTCTCCATTTGGTTGATCCAGTTGAGCGGGTCCTTGCCATCAAACTTATACATGTCCACCTTTGGGAGTAGGTTTGCCAGAGTTAATGCTCACCCCGAGGAATGCGATGCAGTATTTGAATCACGATTTGGATGTTCATTAGATCCACCTTGAGTTAGTTGAGAGGATATCAACTCAATGTTTTTAGATACCATAGCCATATCTCCCTCGATGTTTTGGACACCTTAGCCATATCTCCCTAGATTTTTTAAACACCATATAGCCATATCTCCTTTCAATGCCTCCACCTCTCCTTGCATGTTATGACACATCAAGTTGACTTCTCCTTTCATGGTTTGCAAACTCTCCACTAGGGGTCATATTTTGTCATCCACCAAAGAAGACAACATCAGAAGTTCCACCCCATTCAAACTCCGATTCAACCTCCTCTTTGTTAGGAGTTTTCCTTGGAGTGGTGAATCCTTTTCTTGGTCTCGTAGTAGATCTCTCTCGCCATGGTGATTAAGGTTTAGGTTTTTGGCCGATGTCGGCTAGATAGACAAAAATACCAAAAACAAACCCCGTTTCAAATTAAGAAAGCTTTTCAAAAATGTAAATAATTAATTTGCAGCATGTGGAACAAATTTATGAAAAACCCTAAAATGAATATAACTTCCACAAAACAGATCCAAATTAGCTGAAATTTGAAGGGTAACTTCCACTACTTGTGCTGCAACTCTAGTAAAAAAAACTACAGAAAAAACCGCAAAGGCTTGTGAGATATAGACGAGTCCCCAAAATTAGGGTTTCGGCCTGATTTTGGCGTAAATC
Source organism: Taxus wallichiana var. yunnanensis (assembly GCA_018340775.1). Taxonomy (NCBI): domain Eukaryota; kingdom Viridiplantae; phylum Streptophyta; class Pinopsida; order Cupressales; family Taxaceae; genus Taxus; species Taxus wallichiana. The sequence continues at coordinate 549,766,836 of CM031238.1, read as the reverse complement.
GAAGCGCTAATACCACTTGTAAGGAAATTACTTAAATAGATCAAAATAATAGCATCAATATAACACCAAATAACACCAATAGAGAGATAAGATTATAATATGCTAGTAGAAATGACGTAGCCACTTTGCATGGGGCAACTTCCACACTTTATGATAAGACTCAAATGCTCAATGCGATGTTCATCTACTAGTTGCACACTGCTATATATACCCTACTTATGCTATGTAAACCACTTCGGCCAACCTACTAAGTATATGAAAGCATAAATACATGAGATATGCTAAGAGATTATGTTAGCCACAATTCGGCCATAAATATCCCGATACATCACACCTTTGCTACAATCTTACATGTAAGGTATGCAACATATTAGACAAATACATACAACTCAGCCAATAGGCCATAAATGTGAATTTTCTGCGTACCTCAACATCACAATATATATTATTAATAATCAGATTTAGAATAATGTAATGTCCCCTTTTCTAAAATAAAATAATCAATAATTTTTAAGTCGGGCTTGGTCAATTCTCCATAGGGGCAACTTAATATTATTATTAATATAAAGGTATTTTTAATACTCATTTTTTTGTCGACAAAAAGGATAAAAATAAAAAGATGGAATGGGAAAAAGAAAGAAAAAAAAACTTATATTTTCATAAAGAGGTTAGTCTTTGGAGTGCATGCTTGAAGATAAAGGAGAAACATATCTCCCAAGGAGGTTGGTCCTCATGGGGATCATGTTTTAGAGATTTGGCACCACATATGAGCTATATAAGGGGTTCGCTTGGCTTGGAGAAGATTATGCATTTTTGGGATCTTGATATTTTCTTGGAGTTGGAGCACGCTTTGCCTCTTTCTCTCATCCATTGAGGACGGAAACCCTCATTGGATCCTATTGGGGACAAAAACCCTCAATAGTTACAACACTTGGGGACGAAAACCCTCATTTGTTGCATTGGTGGCTTCATTCGGAGTCACATTTGAGCTTCAAAATTCAGAATTTCAGAACGACAAGGGTTTCTATCAGTGTTAGGGCACAAATTCCAGCTAGGGCATGCCTTTTTGGGGCTGCCACATTCATTTCCAGCTTGATCTACCCATTTGGAGATTTCGGGATCACTTTTCAGTGGGTTTTGATGGTTAGAAAAATCTTATTCTAATTTTATTTGATAGCTGCCATTTTTATGGTCATTTTGAGCTATCATTTGCATTTTTCTCCAAGTATTTATGAAGTTACAAAATTTTGAAGTTTCAGCTGTTTTTGAGCATTAATTAATTCCAGTAGTCTGCAATTTATGGTTGAAGCAATTATTTTGCATGATTTCATCAAGGGTTTCATGTTGTTGATGTATTTCTAAAAATTTGTGTGTGGAGAAGGCAAAAATCTGAATTTACCCTAGGTTGCTTAGGGTTTGGTGGACCTAAAACAGGTTGCTGCCCTAGTTTTTGCATAAAATTCAGTTTACTATCAATTGGGGTTTGTGCTATTTCCTTGTTTTTCAGTTTCAGCCCGGAAAGGAACATTACAAGGGAAATCACAAGTCTTATCTATCTATGCACATGAACTATTTGCAATAGTATACAAGTATTGATATGTGAAATTGATGTAGGAGCATGTGTGTTCACGTGCCAACAAAAAAGTTAAGAGTAGTTTTTGTGTTTGTACATATTATGTCACAACATTGGTAGATTGCCCTAGAAAGGTTCATGCGGTATCTTCATGATTGTGGACAAATCCTCACAATCTGGCGTAAGCAAATATTTACTTGCCACAAAGCAAAAAAATGGCTATTTCAAAGTTAGGAGGCCTTGTGCAGGGTAAAGGACACACACAATGCATCATGACACTTTCGTGTTATGCATACACACTTCAAGAAATGGTGCAACGCTTGTAACCCTTGCACGAGATCAAAACATTGTGTAAAAAGTGGAAGTGTGGTGCATGATTAGACTCCTTCAAAGCATCCACAATAACGCACATCTTGATGGCACACACTTATATTTGAAATTGCAAAGTCATCAAAACTTCCTCAGGAGATACATGAAAACCTTGTGTGTGGACATCTAGCACAAGAATGTGTAGGTTCTTAGAGAACATAGACGGTAGGATCACTTGTTGGCCGCATCGAGATGACAAATGGAAGTCGATGATGACTCACCTAATTTTAATAATTTGTTTGTCGGGCCGACTTGTGTTTGCATCAAGTTGTGCTATGTTATGTGTCCTTTTGGCCTTATTCCTCATTTAATTTTTGTAACACATTTATTATTTATATGGGTAAGATTTAGTTGAGCCTTATAATATAATTAGTTGATTGCTTATCTATATAAACACATCACTACATTTGTAGAAGGCATTCAAATTTTTGTGAGGAAATAGTCTAGAGTGTGGCTTGTAAGGTTGCTTTAGTAGAGATATGTGCATTGTCCGGGGTGGGACTATAGGGCTGAATCACTTGGGGTAACACTGCGGTGTTGACTTGTAATCCTACGAGCATTGTGTTGTTGTGGTAAGCTAGATTGGCGGTGTGTGCTATTTTTTCATGTTGACGAATAAATAAGTTTGTTGTTGTAATTCCATTTGTAAATGATCTTTTAGTAATCTGCATGGTCTAAGGCATCCCTTCTTTGGGGCGCCTAACCTTAATTGCATCATTTGTTATGAGAGCAGACAACTCGGGTTGAGAGAGCGAAGAAATCGAAGTTCTTCATCTTTGTGAGGTGGGTAGAGAACAAAACAAGGTGAGTAAATGGTGACCTATGTAGGTTTGCAAGGAGGTGCAACAGGAGGGGTCTGCGATTGTGAAAAGACAATATGCCGCCAAGTAAAGTGGCATGGGAGGCATAGTGATTGTAAATGTGGCTAGAAGGCTTGATGAGATTGTGTAGATGTTGCATGACGGTACATATCAAATTGATTGTAGTATAGGAAGATACAAGAAGAGGATTTGTCCCGAGGGATGATGTAAGTGATGTGGAAGAGGAAACACAAGAAGCGAATGAGGGCAAAATGAAAAAACCAAATCTAGCTCAAGATGTTTGGTGAAGGAGAAGAAAGGCTTATCAAAGCCATGCCAAAGATCGAAGGGGAGTGTGAATGAAGGTTCCTTGTTTACAAGCGACTCTAAATGTGAAAGAGCTTATAAATTGGCTCACGAGATGCAAGAATATTCCAAATTCAATGAGATTGTGGAGGAGCACAAGGTAAAGACCGCACATACCAAGTTGAGAGGTCATGCAACATTGTGGTGGAAAGAAGCTCAATTGGAGGGCACTAGAAAGGGTAAAGAAAAGATTATCCGCTAGGAGAGGATGGTCATGTGAAGCTGAAAGGGAAGTTTTTGCTTGGTGATTATCAGCTTGGATCTATCAAGGGGTTGTAGAGTTTTCAACAAAATGAGTCATGTGGGAAAGAGTATGCTTAGGAATTTTACAAAATCACAATTCAAGCTGGTCGTAGTGAGATGGATATGGAGAAAGTGGCGTAGTGAATAAAGATGAGATCAATATAGTGAAGATGTAAAGAGTGGAGGAGGGGTGCCGGTATGCCTTACAAGTGAAGGAGAAGTTAGCACACAAGAAGAATGTTTCATGAGAGCCAAAGGGAAGCTCCCGGTGGTAGAGAACTAACAACACATGAGAAAGGGAGTGATGAAGGCGCAATCAATGCGCAAGGACATCAAACCGGAGGAGGAACCACTTCCGTAGTGTTACATGTTTCGGTGTTGTGCATTTGAGTGCCCTCATGCACATGGTCATGGTGAGGAGAAAGGAAGTGCACAAGTTGTTCAAGCCTTCACAAAAAGCAATTGAAGGCAATCAACATGTAGAAGAAACCGAGTAAAGAGAGATGTTTGTTGCGAGGATGGTGTTGAAGTTCAAGGGAGAGAAAGAGGAGTCACAGGAAATGCAACATATTTTTCGGATGAGGTGCAAGACACAAGGTAAGTGATGCATAGTAGTGGTCAATAGTGGAAGCACATACAATTTGGTGTTCGCAGAGATGGTGAGGTAGTTGGAATTGGAACACAAACCGGAATCGGAATGAATAATTTGGTTGGTAGAAGGACAAGTTGGCGTTGTACAAGAGCAATGCAAGGTGGAGATGAAGATTGACCGGTTCACGGACGAAGTTTTGTGTGATATCTTACTGATGGATGCATGTCATGTTCTTTTGGCAAGGCTGTGGCAATTTGACTGGGAGATGTAATACGATGGGAGAACCAACACAAGGTGCGAGTGCAAAAGGATGAACAAGACTACATTCTTGAAGACGCGGAGGGAAAGAGATGGGGTTGTGCACGAAAGGCATTTGATTGTGCGTAGAAGAGATGAACGATCCTGTGGGATGGAAGAAACAAAGTGTGGGACATTACACAAACTTTCCTAACACCCAAGGTTCGCAAGTCTCTCAAGGTTCATAGAAATTTGGTTATGCACACCGTCCTCAGTGTGCCGTGGTCTCATTGGAAAAGGAAATCGATGTTGAGTAGTAGTGGATCCACGATGCCTACTAAGTAAGTGAGAGGGTTAGGATACACAAGTAAAGAACACATGGAGGAAGACTTGCCTCATTGATTCGTCCTCATTTGTGTGGGCCACCCGAAATTAAAGGACAATTAATCACTCCAATGTTTGGAATAGGCTAAAAGAAATGAGGAATTCATTCTCGTAGTTGAGGAGACCGCCTACAATGTCCTATGTTTGAGGGTGACATCCTTGTGAAGTCCCGAGGGAAAGGCCAAACACCTATGGTTATGATAATAGAAAAAGAAGGAAACCTCTAATATCTCTCAGATAAACAATAGTACCTGCCCGAATGTCATAGTGCATGGGGCATCTCTAAATAAAGTGCTTCTCATTCTCCACCTCCTAAAGAGAAAAGAGAAAACAATTCCTATCATTATGAGGCATATGATGGAAAGGTTCAACTCAGTAATTGGTGGGAACTAATGCTCAACTCACCATGAGGAATCCTTAGGTCGTATGACCACTTGCATTGAGATAGTTGGTCGAGAATTTCACCACCAATAACCTTTAGGTTGTCGAAATGCTCATTATAGAAAGCCATCTTGGGGCCGAGGTTGCAATGAAGAGGTCCAAGTGACCTAGTTATATTATCTCGCACCTTTATAACTCTATTAATCACATTCTTGAAAGGGAGAAGGTGAGGAGTGTAATGTCCCTCTTTCTCGAATAGTTCGGTCGAAGACCTTTGGCATGTTTTGTCTACCCGACGGCCAAAGGGTGTTTTCAAGGGTGACTTCGGTTTATTATTTTTATTATATGGTGCTCAAAATAAAGTAAAATATCATTAAAGCACATATAATGAATTAATAGACGGTTTAAGTGACTTTGACTTAGGAAAGTGCATTTAAATAAATTAATAAATTATTTAATGTGCCTTCCTAGCCAAAAATGCGACTTGCTTGGGTAAGGGTCAAATAAACCCAAAAATGCGACTTGGTGGGAAAAGGAAAATAATTAATTAAAAATTAATTATGAGGATTGGGAAAAAGTGCGACTTGTTCCTTTGGAGGGTTTTTTGGCTATAAGGGAAAAATGCGACTTGGGGAAAGGGCATTCAGATAATCATTATTTTTACCCCAGAGTTAGCACTGAGCTTTGCAGACAAAATCCAAGGACGGAAACCCTCTGGATTATTCCTCTTGCGGACGGAAACCCCAGGAGCAGTGAGAGAAGCTTCCATCCAGGAATCTTCATTGTTTACACAGGTTATTCATCATTCCAGCAGTTTCAGAGAAAAGAATAAATTGCAGCAGTGGGCATTTGTACAACTTCCAGAGTGGGGCGACTTCTTCTACAGTTGTTTATTGTTGTATCAGAGGTATTCTTCATGATAGATATTTATTGTAATTCCCAGCAGCAAATATATCAAATCGATTAGGGTTTGAATCATTTACAGTGGGTTTTTGGACAATCTTTATTATTAAATCTATCTGCAGATTTATATTTGTATTGCCGTAATATTTAGCATCAGAAATCATTATTAAATACACGGCTGAAATGTTTATGAAGAAATCTGCCTGTTAAACCCTAGGCGCCTTTTCTGTATTCACCCGGATTGCGGGGTTTTGCTTTATTTAATTTATCTATGCAGTTTTAGTGTGGTGTTCTATGAATTCCTTTGATGTTATCAGTTCAGATTTGAGCCAGAGCAATATTAAAAAAAAAAAAAAAAAAGTATTTAGGCAAAAACGGGTTTGGGATCTTTCAAGGAGCATTCAATAAGTATCTAAATGAAGAGAGCTGATCAATAGAGATGTTGAAAAATTGAGGAAGCAAAGGAGCTTCAGAATACCAACATCGCAGATGTTCAGTGAGACCCAAGGGAACAACCCTTTGTGAAGAACAAAGTGCCAAATATGGCTCTCATGGCTTGAGGCTATTACCCAGAGACTTTGAAGAAAAAAAGTGAGCTTGAAAATGGCCTTCAAACAAAGATGTTGGGCAGAAAACTTGACCTGGAAAATGCTTTGTTAAATAGTCTGTTTGTTTCAGATTATATGCTGAAGCATATGAGTTTGGACCTTCTCAATATGTGCTCAATCCACAGATCCCAAACGAGGACTTTGAATTTCTTATCCATTATGGGTTTAATCACAATGTTAAAGAGGCACATCTTTGAGGGAATATCCTGGAAATGTATTTGAAAGGACAGGCACTCCAAAAGCAGAGTGAGGCATATTCGTAGGAAAGACGTGACTGAAAAGCAAGTTCGAAAATGAAAGATGGAACATTGAACTCAATTCCCAAATATGTACATGCTATCGTGAGCATCCGTGGAGGTATTGATAATCACAAGCTTAGTTTTTCCAAGGTTTACCACCAGTTGGTGAAGACCACAAAAGCAAGAAAGGGCATCTAACTGTAAAGAGAATTCTCAACTCGGATGCCTTGAATATTGATACAATTTTGCACTCAGACAATGGCTATTCATTTTATAATATATTAGAAGAAAATATCAAATAAATGTTTTTTCAATCTGTCATTAATTTATTCCCAATTTAAAAATAAATTATGTTCCAATAACGTTGGTGATTCATGGCATATTAAAAATATCTATACTGTTTTAACTTTTGAGCTGTTATTAATTTATTTTTTGATTTTAAAAGAAACTGTAAATTAAGAATGTTCTAGACCAAAGTTCATTCTATTTTGTCAAGTGCTTCTGGCAACTACTGAAATACAATTTAACTAGAGAAACTCAGAAATAAAGTTTTAAACATGCTATCAAACTACCATTGGAAATTGGGCCTAAAGTAAAACTTACTGAAAGAATTGTTAACAATGCGTTGCTATTACTATTATTTTTTCTTTCCCTGGTTTATTATGTTTCTTCTGGTAATTTTGTTCAGTTTAGCTGGTACTCAAGATGAGTTGAATTGGCAGGAAAAAAATGAATAATATTTTAATTTTATGAAGGCAAAATGTCTTCTGCAAGGTGCTTTTGACAGGTTTCAGATGAAGGCGATGTGCTTTATGTTTTCCCGAGTGACTATCAAGTGAAACTTGCTGCTAAATCTCTTAGATTGAGATTTAAACCTGTGGTTGACAAATTAAAGGTATTAGAGGTTTCTTGTTTTCTCTTCTTTGAGGAAGTAGAACTGAATTATAACCAGATAGATACTAATCTGGTCCTTGTCAGGCTGTGGCAGAGTATTTGATCAGGGTGTCATTTGGAACAGCACTCCTTGCTTCAATTGTTATTGTTTACACAGCAATCATTGCTATTTTGTCTGGTAGAAGGTACGTGACTATATTATCTTCTACTTTTGTCACTATAACCTGTTTTCACAATAAGCCATTTATAGTTTAATGGTTAGTGGGCTGCATTATAATTGCTGGTCTCAAGTCATATGTTTTTTTAGTCAATCACATGTGCCCAACGTATATATATGTTCATACCTGGTGGATGGGTAAGAAGGCCCTTAATCATCTAGAGAGCTCAAATCACCACAATTTATTGTTCAAAGTCGGTGCCTTTTGATGTTATCGGTAGTTGGTTATTGTGGCACTATATTCTAGGTATTTATACTGGGTATGCATGGATAACAAGATATTTATTTCAAAAAGGCCATTTACGAACAGGATTTTCTGTACTTGGTTGTTTTGATAGTGAGGAAGATAACCGTGGGAGACGGGAGAGGTCTTATGATCCAGGGTTTAGCAGGTCATACAATTCAGGATTTAATTTTTCATCAGCCCAGCCGACTTATTCTGGTAATTTCTGTGAACCATGGTCCTTCTATGTAATTTTCAGTATTATGTTTATATTGTGCTTCTGAATGTTTAGCAGTCTCGTTTACCAAATGTGTGCATTGGTTTTCCTCTAGAAGGAAAGTTTCCAAGCATATAAAATTCTGAGGTATCATGCATAATGATAAAAGCGCGCAGATGAAATATCTTTATCATATTTAAGGAGAACTAAATTTTGATTGCTTAGAACATTTTAACAATGTACTATGAACTACCTTAAAAACAATTGAAGTGCATTGTTATATATGGAGGTGTTTGTACTGAGATTTGCTTTTGAAATTCAATAAGATTATTGTGGCTTCTGAGATGAACTTGCAAGGAAAATTCCTTTATTTGATGAATTTCATGTTATATCCCGAGGTTGAAATTAATTAAATAAAGGGGACAATAATAAGGCTGTGTCCCCACGGAGGGGCTTCTGATCTTTTTTTGTTGCAGCAGAAGGCCCCATGATTTTTTTAGGCCAACTACAGGAAAGGAAAAAATCAAGTCTTGGAAAATAGGATCTCCACTTGTTTTGCTTGCTGAACTTAAGAGTTGGCTGGAAGTTCCCCCTACAGTTTAGGGATTCTTTCGTCCACCTGGTATGTATTTTTCATTCCCGCCATTATTTTTGGTGATTTTGGAGGGAAATGTTTTCTTTTGTATTCCCACGGAGGAGGGGTTCCTAAATTATCTCATCCTGTAGTGTTGAGCAAATTTTAAAAAATAACATGGGGCTGTACTACTGCTTAAATTTCCCTACATTTTCTCAGCAGCACCTGCTGAGATAATTTAGGAGCCCCCCTCCATGAGAACACAACCTAAGAGGAAAATAATATTGGTTCTCAAGGCTCATAACAAGCATACAAGAATTTTTTTAATGTCCATCAATCATAGGTCTAGAATGATGCACTAGACAGACGGGGCTGCAAATGGATAGCAAAAAGTTTTGAAAGTTAGTATTTGAGGTTCATATAAAGGGCCTTCTAAAATATAGTTTGTATTGGTGATTGTTCTTGTTGGTCACTAAGGTTGCCATGCAATCCCACTTCAAGTGCCTTTGCCCTTTGCATCCGAAGCAGAGATGTGACTTATGTCCCTTGTATCTGCTTGGGATATTACTTGATTCTGCTTCGATGTACCGATTTTAATCCCCTTTGGATGCTGCTCCTTTTGTTGGGTCCTTGGCTTCTGTTTTCTTGCTTGTCTTGAACTTGCTCTTCAGAAAACTTGGACCTATAGATTGCTTCTACCAAAGAATGTGGGCCTATGACCCCTATCTGATCAGCTATAGCTCAGTTGAGACTGCATATTAATTGATTCAGCTTTTACATTTCATCATTTGTGTAGGTAGGTGCGTAATATTGAAATATCTTCAGTGTGTTGATTTTGTTGGCGCCCAAAATGTCCCATGACATTTTGAGGCTTTAGGACCCAGTTTCAGACATCTTAGCTTTTTAAGAATGGGTATTGGTGTGTTCATTTTGAATAGTCTTTTGGGGTCCCTTTGCCGGTGATGACTGTTAATGTGCTTTTTCCATGCCTTGTCGGCCTAGGGCGGGGCACTTGCTGGAAGGTGCATATTATGTGTATTACCTTGTGCAGATGAAGAAACAATGAACCTGTTCTTAAAAAACTTTTCCTGGGAAGTAATGCTAATAGGGGGATCACATTGCAATCATTGTTATGTTTATTCTCATGGTGCATTTGGTGTTACAAAGCAGTGAGCATGGAGGCGAATTCCAATTTATGTAAAGCAAAGTCTAGAACTTTCACTATTATATTTTTCTGCAAAATATTATGGTGATAATACTTGCACCTTGGAGGAGGATTTGAATATTTCAGCCCCAAAGTGTGGGTTGAGGTAAGACTGGCAAGTGTCTATATGGAGATGTGATTGTTGTACGAAGGTGCATGTGGAGAAATAGAGCTTTGAATATACAACAAGCCCTAATAACATTGCAATGCGGGCACTCTAACCTTACGCGGATGGCAACAATGGAACAAAGGCCACGGGCTTGCAATGTGGCGAATGGTAAACCCGAATCATCGGTAAGGGTGCAAGTATGTAGAGTTCATCGATAAACTGGTGTTTGTTAAAAAAATATGATGGTTTGTTGAAGATGCTCTTGAAAATTGTATGATCGACAACATTGACCATGGTCGATGCCGTCGCCCCGAAAATGCATGATGACGAGTTGATGTCGTCGGCTTGGAAAATTGCATGACCAATCGATGCCGTTAGCCAAAAACAATCTTTTAATTCCACATGCGGAGGTTTGAATGTAAAATGGAAGTCTATATGTAAAAGCGGGTGTATTGCATAATGAGGTGGGGTGGACAAAGCGGATTGCGTGCATTGGATTGGTGGTTTGTGCCAAGTAGGTGTAATGTCCCCTTCTCGATATTAATCCTATGAAAACCCTTAGCCCAATTCTCTTCTCGGGGGCTTAAGGGGTGTGAAAACGGAGAAATGTGGTGACTTTAATTTTAAGTTGCTAAAGCATTTGTTATGTTTATTTTATAAGGCAACATATAATAATGTCACTTAAAGTGATTAAAAGGAAAAAGGTAAAAGTCAATGAGGAAATAGAAGTGGCAAATCATAAAAAAATTTCAAATACAAAGTGGGGCGACCCATATGAGTGTTTCCTTGGGGTTTGTGATAGAAAAAAGGATAAATAGAGGTGTGGGGAGCCATGGGGATTTTTTGTCAATCTATTTTCTCTCAGTGCATGTTAAGCTATTTTGATTGCATCAAATCTTAAGGACGAAAACCCTCGAGGAGAAGGAGCTTCAGGGACGAAATCCTCCAAGGTTTGAAGGTTGGGGAATGAAAACTCCTCAACTTTGTGAGGTGAATCCACAGGGGTTTACCATTGTGATACACTTTAGATTTGCAGTTTTGGAAGGTTATAATTCAGATCTAGGGCACGTTTTGGGGCTGTTTTCAGTCTATCTCAGCTGACCTTCAAAACAAATCTGAATTTGTGAGTTTGGGAGGTTTGGATCAGCCAAACCTTGATTATTTTCAAGTCATTTTGTAGCTGGAACAGATCTGGGCACTTTTAAGCCAAAAGTGACCCCTAGGAGATTGTTGCGACCCCTTTTGGAAGGGTTTTTCATTGCTGTTCGGTCTGCGGGTGGTTGGAGACTCTTTGGCATCAATAAAGGCAATTTTAACATCATTTTCCAGCCCTCTATTGGTACAATTTTGATAATAATCACTGCTGTTAATTTCTACACTGTTTCAGCCCTTGATCTATTTTTGTAAATTCATACAAGTGTAGAAAAATTTAGATTTCTCTTGTAAGTTTTTCTTAGACCCCAAATTGCCATTTTTGGCTTGTGGGTATCTTGGAAAGTGATTATTTGCATCAATAAAAGCTATTTTCAGTCTGTTCATTATTGTGTGTATTGGCAGTTTGACATCAATTTTAGAATTCAATTTTTGTGGAGTTTCCAATTTTATTTAATTCAGATTCAAAATGGGATATTACAGTGGTATCAAAGTTGTGACTCTCCCAACTTATGAAGGAAAAAATCGGTTTTGCATGGATGCGGTGATATCACTACTCAAGAACTCCGGGAAAGGAAGGTATGGGTGATAGAGAAAGACCTCCACCAATAGATGAGATGAGCTATTTCAATAAAATGTTCACTAGAGGTAACCGAGAATTACAAAACCGTTTGTTGGAAGTTGAGAGGGATCTAAGAGACTCCAGTAGGAGCTATTATTGATTTGAGGCAATCTATACATGGGCTAAGCACTACCAGACTGAACCCTCAACGAAATCAAGGTGTTCATGGTGAAGGAAGCTCTTCTACCAATCATGGAGAAAGGGTTTCAAACAAGACCCCCTCTAAATTCTTCCGTGTCAATCTCTTATAGAGAGAAGAGCCACAAGTGGAGTTAGAACAATCACAAGCACTTGGGAGTTATCAAAGAATGGGATTTGTATGGAGAAGAATATGCATCTTTGAGCAACAACACAAGAGATTTGCTTTCTTTCAAAGATTTTTGCCAACTAAGGAGAAGTGAAGGACCAAAGAAAAATAAGGTCAGTCATCAAGAGCCAAGAAGAGATGTCCAACTTAGATTGGGTAAGATTACACTTCCTACATATGATGGTATAGATAAATGTTCGACTAGTTCTTGGTTACAAAAATTGGACACTTATTTATCACTAAATCCCATGTATGAAGAAGAGGCCCTCAAATTTGTTACTTTGCATTAAAAAGATGTGGCTCACGAATGGTGGTATCATGACAAAATTACACAAGGACATGGTTCTATTACCACTCTTGATGAGTTCAGTCAAAGGTTATTAGAAAGGTTTGATTTAAAGGATCCGTATGCATTTTAGAGAGTTGGCACAACTCAAACAAGAGTCTTCAGTAGATAAGTATGTTGCTGATTTTCAAAAATGTGTAGTCATGGTTCCAGATGTTAGTGAAAAAAGGTTGGTTGTTTTGTTCATAAAAGGCTTGACTGAACCTCTTAGGGGCTTGGTGAAGGCTTTTGAGCCTCCTCTTTAAACTGCCATCAAGAGATAGCTGAATTTGTATAATGCCCCTTTTTGGGATTGAAACTGAAAAAGAAGGAAACCACACAAATCCAAGTGAAGTGAAATCTGATTTTTTATAACAGCAGTTGTAATATTCTTTAAAACCTTAGGGTGAACTGTATAGGAGCTTAAATTCACCAAATAACCATGCACAACAGCTGAAAAATGCTTGTAAATAATTATTTCAACCACAACAATCAATATCCATCCAATTGGCAACAAATAAATGGAGAAAATCAGCGAATATATACTGCTGTAATTAAATTTAGGACAGCAGCAAAACAGCCACAAACCAAGGCTGAAAATGATAGATAAACTCCACCAAAAATCACAAAAATATAGATTCCGGCCTTATAAATTATGGAGATTCAAAATATAAAATCAGATATGAAATTTGTGCCCTAGAAAGCACCAGACCAACTTCAAACCCTAGTTGCTCCCCTAGGGAAGAGCTCCAAAAATGATGTAAAGCCTTTGCAATCCTTCTTGATGTCACCAACTCAAAATGGAGGGTTTCCATCCACTAAGCCACAAGGAAGGTTTCCGTCTTCCTTGGATGCCACACAAGAGGGTTTTCGTCCTCAAGTGGAAAGGTAGTGAGCAACTAGCCCAACAAACCAATTGTATATGAAAAATGTGCTAAAGATGATTGCAAATGAAGTCCTTAAGTCCCTTTTATATCCTTCCCTTGGCACCAAAAGCCAATTAGAAGAGGACCGACCTCTTAAGCCTTACTTTATCTTCTATTTGCTTCTTTATTTTTTCTTCTGAAATGAAATGCAATTCCTTCCCTTGTTCATTCATACTTCTTTGCCACGAAAAGGGAATGGCAAGAAGTCCACTTTTAGGCCCTCAATTCGAAAAAGGGGACATTACAATGTCTCTTCCGAAATTGCTTATCCCCAAGCAATTGCAAACTCGGCTGATCCAAACCCTTAGTCTTCTTCGTTATCTCAATATGTAGGGCAATGTCATTCGAGAAAGAAAGTGGCTTCCTTGACAAATCATTTGCCACCTTATTATTTTTATACACCCTTTTGAAGGACAATTTGTTTCCATATGGGTAAAAGCAAAAAGGTGTGCATATCTTTTTATATCATATGTACAAGCCTTCCATCTTGGAACCAAGAATGTGAGCAAGCATTTCAAATGCCCTTCTTTCCAAGGTTTGGAAATTTCTATAACACATACCTTCTCAAGATGATTTTCATTAATGATGTTGTAATATTTTCCTTCCAAGAAAATACACAAATCATCTTGTGTGTAGATAGAAAACAAAGTATGACAGTCTTAAATCACCTGATTTTCCACCCAACTTAGAGCTTTGTTGAAAACCGAATTGTTTTGGCCTCACAGGTAAGTAATGAAACTGAAACCTTATTGGGCCATGAGCCATCCTTAACCTTATTACAACTCAGAATTTCTGAGTTAGAACCAACACTCGAAAATATTTCGAGATACACCTTACCTCCATGGACTTGCTCTTTCCGAGTGTCATTCTTCGTGGTTCTTTGCAAAACTGATTGATCTTGTGGATTGTGGAGGTGAAAACATGGCAACGACATAAGAAAGAGTACATAGTTATCATTTCTTCCCACTTCATACAAACTCATAAAATTCCTTCCCTTCCATAAGCAAAGAGAGGAAAAATCAAAACTGAAACCTTTACCTTCACCTTCTTCGAGCTTCAAGGGTTAACTCGGATTCCAAGGATGTAAACAATCTATGTAACTCTTCATCATACCTCTTCTTTTCTCAATCGTCATGTGCAACGCAACCCCTATTTTGAAGTCCAAACTCGTGACAGAGTTTATGATGATCAACCCAACATGATGATGAAAAAGGAAACAAAGGATCTGAAATATGCGTGTACCTTGGGCTGTCGTAAAAAACCACCTCATAGGCTTTGCTTGGGAGATATATAATGAGTCCTTGGCAAAGAGTCTTCTCCCAACCTTGCTCCTTAACCTCATTAGCATAGTTAGGATCACCAAAGCATGGCAATGATAAATAATAATGCAATAGACTCTTGTCATGATCAAACAAAATATCATATGGCTTACCCTTAGTTGCTGGTCTGAAAATTACAGCGGACTGAAAGTGGTCATGGGCACCCGAAAATGCCCTTGTCTCATGGGTGTACCTCATAACAACTTCACTCGGAAGCTCTGCTTTACCTTTCCTCTAGTATTCAGATTTTTCTCCACTTATAACCCTGTTTTCAGCGTGTTGATCATGATGTGCAGCCACTTGCCATGGTTTACAATGGAGCCTCAACCACGACATTTTGTCATTCTTTTCGTCAATTGGCTCAAGACAACAAAACTGAATTAGTGTAGAAGAAGGCAATGATTTTGGAACACCTCCATACCTTTGGACACCCCCAATATGCTCAACTCCTATTATCTCATGAGGCTTGCTTGGGCTATCTCCAACATTCACTTCATCATCTTGCTCCTCATGCTTCCAAGTTCCCTTAGTATTTTGCCACATGCAACCATTAGAAATCAAGGGAATATCATTAACAATCAAAAGTTCTTTACCTTCCACTTTGCTTGGTTCTTGCTTAGCAATTTCTCCATTCTCTTGAGCTTTCATAGGGCTGTCCGAAAATCAGTCAAGGAATCACCTTTGGCAATGGTGGTGGGTGCTTCTAGGGCTCCCAAAGGCTGATCCATCATTATGAGCTGCTGCTGCGATGGTTCTTCCTTCTTAGCATGGTGGATATCTTCCTCTTCCAATGCATCCTCTTTACCCTTAAGCAAAATCTGGTTTCTTTTCAACATTTTGCCACACACACCCATTAGAAACCAATGAAATATCATTAAATATTAAGGAACCTTTACCTTGGGACTCATGCTCCATGATTTCCCTTTCCTTTCTAGGCTCATGCATCAAACTTTCATCAAACCCTTGTGTCTCTATGGTGCTGTTTGGAAAATCAGTCAATGGCTCATCCTTAGGGAAAATGATAGGTACTTCTACCTCTTTCTTTGGTTTCTCCACCCCAAAACCCTCTTGCAGATCTGATTTTTCTATTTTTTCTCTCAAAAGAAATCCTTTTGGGTTTGGCTTGTTGGCACTTTCTTGTTGTCTAGGGTTAAACCCTAGCATCTTCTCCCATGCTCTAGCTATCCCATTTTTGGAATCATCAAATGTAGAGAGCGTTTGATCTAGAGGATCCTTACTGAGAAACACCGGTCTACAATCTTCCTTAAATCTGTTGTAATCGGTTGCAGACCGCGTAGAGCATGGCGAGAGTTTTTCAATGGTATATCGAACGTTGAAAACAGAGGTTGTATGCAGGTTATCAGCACACTCGAAAATTTGGGCAATCTAGTAAAAATATGGGATTGCGTGCAGGTTTGAGATGACATGGACGCGTGCACACTTGCCATGTGGACCAATCAAACAACGACAAGTGGCAATGTGGTATTGAACAAAAAGTTGTTTTGCGCCTCCAGTCTTTGACACTCGTTATCGGATGGGTGGGCCCCGCTATTTGCTGGCCTCAGCCAGGGTCGACACACTCTTTTTGCGGAGGGGTGCCTTTGCCTCTGTTTCTTCATATCACTATTATCAAACTTCTGTATTTAAGTGCCTTTGTTATTCACCACACTATGCATGTGGGATATTAAGCATTGTATTGTAAATCATGCTAAGCATTTTACCATGCATTTTGACCGAGTTACCATGCTCAACTCACCGAGTCAGCTTAACAGCTCGACCAACCTGCCTAAGCTTTAGTTCGCCACCTCATCAACTCACCAACTCCTCACATATCCCGTGCACTGCCGGTAGACCCCAACTCCCCGCCTTCCAACTCACCACACTCGCCAACATCCTCCATACTTGGCCAACTCCCTAACGCTCACCAACTTGGCGAGCCCAAAGATCCACCATACTTAGCCAACCCGCCTATCAACATTGCAATGATTCACCAACAAAAGCGCCCGAAGCCACTTAGCATACCGGTCGCCTTATTTTTAAACACTACCTATTCGCAGCGCACGGGAAGGTGGGATCTTTGCCCCACATAGTTTACAAAGCAACGGTGGAGGTTGGGGGATTGACCTCATAACCGCTTGGATGCTAAAAATATAGTCACCCCTAGGCCATAGGCAATTACCAAGTGTATAAATAGAGGAGTCACCATATGAAGAAGATAATTGTAGTGTCCCCTAAAGGACAATATTGAATGCACAAAGGATTCCACTGCAAACCCAACTGAAAATAGAACACCAATACAAAAGAAAATACTGTAGAACTATTTTCCTCTAGAAAATGCGATTTGAACCAAAGAAGGGAAATACAATATAAAATAACAAACAACTCTTTTTCTGATTTTTTTATATAAAAACTGATTTATGGAGAACAATGAAATAGATTGGTACCAAAATAGGAGCTCCAGAATCTGATTTTTATTAATAGAAAGTCTGCAGATCTGACCTGTGATTACAGCTGTAGAAAGAGGGTTTAAAACCCCACAAAAATGACCAAAAAGTATTGGAATAAATATCTGGAAATGAACTCCCAACAGCAGATGTAAAAACTTATTTTTAGACTTCCTTAAACACTGCAAAATCAGCTCCAACTGGGTCACTCCAGCTGATATATAACTTGATTCAATAATCAGATTTTTAACCTGAATCTTCCACATACAAAAGATGAATCCAAGGAAGAGTTTCCGTTCTTCCTTCTCCTTTTTTTGAGGGGTTTCATCCTCAAAAGTTGCAGTAGTAGCTCCTTAGCTCTCAGCCAAATTTAGAAAATATGGAGTGATAGAATGAATGCCCAAGCAAGTCGAATTTTCCCTAAAAGGAAAGAAGAGACCCAAAGGCAACCTCATAAACCTCCAATCAACATGCAATAATTTTTTAATGTATTTTCCCCCCATTTCCCTTCCTAGGCCAAGTCGCAATTTCCTTAGGGAGAATACAAAAATATATTGGCTTCTTTATCCTTTCTAATTCCCATTCCCTTTTTAAGCCAAGTCGCATTTTCTCCTAGGATGAATACAAAATACATTTGAACCTTTTTCTATCCTAGATTTGTCATAATATTAAGTCATAAAATTTCCAAAGGGGATCGGGGTTGTTTTTGCGAGATAGAATATTGTGACAGTTGAGGAAGATCATTAATTGCCTTGTACACCAAAATTGTAAGTGTTTGAAGGTTATTTTAATAGATCGGTCCCATTATTATGGACCCGGAGATGTAGGCTTCATGTCGAACTCCGTTATCAACGGATTGTGTCATTGTTCTCTGCATATATTTTTTTGGTTTTTTTGATTTCTATAGTCAATTCGCAGAGTTTAATTAATTATTAAATTATGAAAAATCGTCATATAGCACTTAAATCTGAAAAATCGTATTTTAAAGCAATTTTTCAAAGTGTGTTTGCAATTGCTTTTCGATTATGGATCAACATCACCCTCCCCAAGGCATGTTGAAGATCCTCCTGTGGTACTTGAGGTCTAGGCTTGGGCCCATACCTACCCTTGCTTACCCCTATGAATTCGGCAAGTGAAATAACATCACGGATCTCCTTCGAAAGAGCCCTATATTCTTCATAGATAGCCACAATGTTGTGACCCACTGATGTCGTGCTTCTGCCTCCGAAATGACTTCTTTCTTTGGTAAGAACCTAGGTCGCCATTCCATGATTGTATTGTCACTGCCTTGCATGAATACCCTTAGGATGGGAAGACCGAAGCTTTAATACCACTTTGTAATGTCCCTTTTTGGGACTGAAACTAAAAAAGAAGGAAACCACACAAACCCAAGTGAAGTGAAATCTGATTTTTTTATAACAGCAGTTGTAATATTCTTTAAAACCCTAGGGCGAACTGTATAGGAGCTTAAATTCACCAAATAACCATGCACAACAGCTGAAAAATGCTTCTAAATAATTATTTCAACCACGACAATCAATATCCATCCAATTGGCAACAAATAAATGGAGAAAATCAAGGACTATAGATCGCTACTATTGAGTTGGAACCAGGTACTAAGGTAGTAATTACTACTCCATACCGTCATCCTAGAGTCTACAAATAAGAAATTGAGAAGGCCATCAAAGAGCTCTTGGAGATGGGTCACATAAGGCCTAGTTCTAGTCCTTTTGCATCATTAATTGTTCTTATAAAATAGAAGGATGGGACTATGAGAAGAACAGGCATTGATTACTGCTTATTGAACAAGAGGACCATCAAAAATAGGTATCCCATACCTAGGATTGATGAACTTGTTGATGAGCTACATGGAGCTATATATTTCTCCAATATAGATTTAAGATCCAGTACCATCAAATCCTGGTAAGAAAAGAAGATGTTTACAAAACTACTTTTAGATGTCATTTTGGTCATTTTGAGTTTCTTGTGATGTCTTTTGGGTTAACCAATGCCCCCACTACATTTCAATCATGTTTTTAGGGAGCATTTGAGAAAATTTGTATTGGTATTCTTTGATGACATATTGGTTTATAGTAAAACATGGGAGGAGCATCTCCAACACTTGGATGTGGTGTTAGGAATTTTGGAGCAGCAATCACTTTATGCCAAGGAATCAAAGTGTGAATTTGGTGTGACTGAAATTTTATATTTGGGGCATGTTATCAATGCCAAAGGTGTTCATGTGGACCAACAAAAGATCATAGCCATCTTGGATTGGCCTCCACCCACCACTATGACACAATTGAGAGGATTCTTGGGATTATGCAGTTATTACAGAAGATTTGTCAAAGGTTTTTCCCAACTTGCTGCCCCCTTGACTGATTTAACCAAGAAAGGAGCTTTCAACTGGTCCAAAACAGCCCAAGATGCATTTGACAACTTGAAAAAGGTAATGAGCACATGTCCTTTTATGTGGACCAACAAAAAAACATAGCCATCTTGGATTGGCCTCCACCCACCACTATGACACAATTGAGAGGATTCTTGGGATTATGCAGTTATTACAGAAGATTTGTCAAAGGTTTTTCCCAACTTGCTGCCCCCTTGACTGATTTAACCAAGAAAGGAGCTTTCAGCTGGTCTAGAACAGCCCAAGATACATTTGACAACTTGAAAAAGGTAATGAGCACATGTCTTGTACTTGCTGTTCCAGATTTTTCAATTCCTTTTGTTGTTGAGTGTGATGCATCCGAAGATGGTATTGGGGCTGTTTTGATGCAAAACAAGCATCCAATTGCATTTGAGAGTAGGAAACTCAAAGATATTGAAAAAAGGTACTCTATTTATGATAAGGAAATGTTGGCAATCATGCATGCCTTGGTGAAATTCTGGCAATATTTAGTTTGTGGCAGATTTGTGGTGAAGACGGATCATAATAGCTTGAGGTATTTCCTCAACCAAACTGATTTGAATGAAAGGCAACAAAAATGGGTGAGTAAAATTCAGTCTTTTGATTTTGAAATTGAATTTATGAAAGGGAAAAATAATATAGTGGCTGATGCATTATCAAGGAAGCCATATTGTTGTTCTATGACAGAAATTACAGCAGATTGGAGGGCTGTTATAACAACGGAATATGCAAAAATCAGTTTGCTAGTGTTGTCCTAGAAGGAGAAATTGAAGATGAAAGATACAAGGTAATAGATGGCATTATACTCTACAAAAATAGAGTGTATTTGACTCCGAATCCAAGGTAAAACATAAGATTTTAGAGGCTATGCATGATTCTCCCTTGGCTGGTCATCCGGGGTACTTTAAAACATACAAACAAATTAGAGAAAATTTGTTTGGAAAGGGCTCAAAGGGGAAGTTCTTCAACACATAAGGGAATGTCTCACATGCCAACAAAGCAAAGCAGAACATGAATTTCCAGCAGGTCTTTTGCAGCCTCTACCAATTCCAAATCAAAAGTGGGAGAGTATTTCTATGGATTTCATCACCGGTCTTCCCACGGTTCAAGGTAAGAGTGTTATTTATGTTGTGGTGGATAGATTGACTAAGTATGCACATTTTTTCCTCTTCCCACTAAGTTTGATGGACCACTAGTGGTTGGAATATTTTTTAAGGAAGTTTTCAGACTTCATGGGCTACCAAAGAACATTGTAAGTGATAGGGACAACAGATTTCTGAGTTCTTTTTGGCAAGAACTCTTTCATCTTTCAGGTACAGAGTTGACTCCTAGTACAAGCTACCATCCCCAAACGGATGGGCAAACAGAAATTGTCAACAAATGGATAGAAGGGTACTTAAGGAGTTTTGTTATAGGTCAACAATCAGCTTGGATCAAGTGGTTGTATTTGGGGGAGTTTTGCTACAATACTTCCTATCACATGTCTATTGGTATGTCACCCTTCAAAGCTTTGTATGGTTATGATGCTTTTTCTTTTGTGGATGTTGTCATTCCGGATAGTAGAGTTCCAGGGGCTAAATATTTGGTACAACAAAGTCAAGACATCATGAAAGCACTCAAGGACAACCTCTTACATGCCCAAAATCAGCAGAAGTTGTATGCAGATCAGCGAAGAGTTGAGAGGTCATTTGAGGTAGGAGATATGGTTTTTTTAGGTTGCAGCCCTATAGACAATCTTCCCTCAAAGGGAAAGGAGCTAAAAAGCCAAACCACGGTTTTATGGTCCCTACAAGTCATAAGGAAGGCGGGAATGTTGGTTATGAGCTAGAACTTCTGCACAAAGCGAAATTCATAATGTCTTTCATGTTTCATGCCTCAAAAAGGTATTAGGACAGCATGTCACTCCTTGCTTGGAGCTGCCCCCTCTTAATGATGAGGGCAAATTGGTGCTAGAACCGGAAACTATCATAGATGTTCGTGAAAGGAAGCTAAGGAACATGATCATCGAGAGTATTTGGTACAATGGAAGGGTCTACCTCTTGAGGATGCTACATGGGAAGGTGCAACAATTCTGGAGCATCCAAGCTTGCAATTGCTTGAGGGCAAGCAATTTGGGGAAGGGAGGACTGAAATGTCCCTTTCTCTAAAATAACAGGTCAAAGACCCTTAGCCCAATTTTGTTTCCCGACGGCTAAGGGATGAATAAAAGGGAAACTTAGTCATAATGAATTAATTATAAAGTGCATCATAAAATTTTATTATAAGCACTTTTATTAATTTATTAATGACAAAGTTAAAAAAGAAAAGAAAAAGTGACTTTATGATTTTTATTTTCCCCTAAGGAAAAATGCGACCCATGTGGAGAAGGAAAAAAGGCAAAGGAAAATATTAGATGCGGGAAAAGAGATCTAATTGGTTGTGTTGGGTGGAAAAAGGCCAAAATAAATTATAAAGGCAAGTTGCCATGGAAGGGAAGGGTATCTTTTTGCATCTGATAATTCTCTAAAATTTGGTACAAGCTTGCATGCTTACCATTTCAACTCCAAAGGACGAAAACCCTTTGTAGTTTGCTTGAGAGGATGAAAACCCTCTCTAGCTTTGGAAGAGGAACGAAAACTCTTCTTCCCTTGTGTTTTCCAGTTAATTCCAGCAGTGTTGAAGGTCTGATTTTGCAGATTTATGTTGATTCTAGCTAGGGTTTGAAGGAGGATAATTGTTGCTGTGATCCACCTTTATTTTCTAGCATTTCTATAGTGGAGCGACCCACTTCTGGGTGTGTTCTGAACACTCTAGGGCATATTGAGGGCAGATCTGATTGGTGATTCAATTATCAGATTTTTAAGGACCAAATTCAGCTGATTGGTGTAATTTTTGGGCTGAGGAAACTCTGTTTTCAAGCTTGTCTGAGAGCTGTTCATCTGCAGATTTTAATAAATAAATTCCAGCCTTCATTTGCTTCAAATCTGGTATTTTTCTAATGTTTTTACACAAATAAATATTGTTGATCTGTTTTGGGTAATATTTGGGTGAATTTTCTTCAATTGTGAGTATATTCCATCCTCAAGGCAAGTCACACTTTCTAGAATTAATTCAGATCTGCATAGTTATCACATCTATATATTTTATAAATTGATCATTTGAGATCAGAATTGTGACTATTCCATTTGAAGGGTTAAATTGTCCATTTGGGGACATTACAATTGTTTTGTTATAAATAGCAACCAGATCTAGGATGTTATGTAATTGAATGAATGCAATGTTGAACATACTGAATGGTACTGTAATGTATTGTGTGCTAGTATTGTAGTTGCACAAAGGCTGTACATGGACTAGTGCAATACTACAAATAGATTCTTGTGATAGATTTTGTTGTACTTTTGGGTCAGATTAGGTGCAATAAGAATTTTTGTTACTGGGTTTTTAACTTGAAAAGTTTTCCTAGGATAAACCTATGTCTATATCTTGTGCTTTACTTTTCCTTTGTGCTGATTTTAGATTCATACTTCTCATTCATCTTATTTGTTTTAGATCTACTTAAGTTTGTAGTTGGGTTTGCATTTATTTCCCAATAAAATATAATTTTATATGCTTATCTCTATAGGTCTAGGAGGTGAGTATTTTAACACTTGCATTTATGTTTTGGCCACCACTGACCGATGTCTTTAGTTATTTACAACTCATCATTTGCATGTGCTGTTTTAGTTTACTCGTGCAGAGATATATTTGAGAAATATATGCTTCTTGTTTGTATATTCTTCTTTGCAATGAGTGGATATATGTGTTGGTTGCAGTTGAATTTATTAATCCAAGTGTGTTTGTTTCCAATCTAAATGTCAATTGTGTTTCCCAGCAGGAATAATTTTGTTTCATAAATGCTCTTGGAAAACATTTGAGGCAGGATAGCAATTTTCTGTATTGATTCATTGATGTTTCACTGATGTTAGATAATTCTCCCATTGAAGCTATTTGTGAGAAGCAAGATGTGAGTCTTCCTGTTGATTTGATTATTTATTGTAATTTAATCATATTTAGTTTATTCTTAACAAAGAGCCAGTGATAAAAAAACCTTGTGTATTTTTCTGTGTTTTCCCAAAAATATGATACATTTGGTCGGTTGTATTTTGATATTTTCTCCTTGTGTTTTGATGCATGTACAAGTGCATAATAAAGTTTTCTTTTCTCAGTATTGTTACTACCAATCTTTATTGTTTGCTTTTTTCCTTACCTTTCATTATTGAATCCTTTTAGGTACTGGGATCCATATTACTACAGGAGACCGAGAAGAAAAGAAGGAGGCGGAATGAACTTCTTTGAAGCTGTAGTCTGCTTTTTCTGCAACAATTGCAGTTAAATAGTTATTGAGACTGAAAATTTGGTTTGCATTTGACTAATGTGCTATTCCATCTAATTTTTGTGATTTTCAGGTCTTCTCATTTGTTTTTGGAGATGGTGATCCCAATCAAGGGATTGAGGAAGAGAGATGGAAACTGGTAAGTTTAAATATTTTGATTTAGAAGACATTTGCTGCTTTCCTTTTTTTTTCCTTGAAGCTAGAAAACGTGGAGCTTTTGCCAATTAAAGAAATTTTAGTTTTCAATAGATGATAACAAATATGGGTGTACAGTTGATGAACCATGCATTTGAAAATAAATGTTGATGGAAAACAACATGCACTAAACCATTAATGTAGTATTGCTTTGGAACAGCGTGGTAGTGTAGCAGAGATTATGTTTGTTAAATCGAATACTCCTATAATAATTTTTTCGATTAATGCAATCTTGACCTCTAGAATTCTTTCCATTCATTTGTTAATCTGAAGTAGCAGGTCTTTTAATGTTAAACAGGGATGTTCCCAAGCTTATCAATATTGAAAAACTATGTAGTCACTTTTCTTGACAACATAGGCCAATCTCTTGTAAAATTTTGGATATGGATTTTCAAAAACCATTTCATGTATATATGCATAATTATCATAAGCAAGAAAGTACTTGGCATTAGTTGCGTCTGAATGTTTTCCTAGATTGTGGCTACAATAAATCATGCAATTTAATTTTGTTTTCAATCAATGTAAAGAGATCCTGGGTTGCTGAGCTTCCTAATCTTTTGTTCAGTGCTAAAATATATCATCTAGTGAGCTTCCCTACATAATGTATTTTTACTTTACATTTTAATGTGTGACTTTTTAGTTGTAGCATGCACTTAGACAAAATCTCCACCATCAACAATTCCTTTCATTCTTATTGAGAAAAGATCTTTATTCATTACTCATGAAAGAATGCTTTGGAAGATTGATAAGGAAATATGATAATTTGCTAGCAGTTAAGTTTTAGAATTTGATTGTAAGATCAATCCTGTTCCTATGTGTTAGAAAAATTATATTGGAAAGAAGAAAAACAAAAATCCCTACAGAAATTGGTATATGGTATTGTACTGGGAACAACAGATTTAAATGACCTATATTTACATGTGAGCTCAATGCCTGCCATGGAGGGATGCCAAACTTTTGTAGAATGTAAAGAATCAAGACATAAATAACATCAAGAAGTCCAAGGGGTTTTGGTATAATGGTAAAGTGGTATTGTTACCATATTTCAAACCACAGAAGTTTGTGCGAGAAGAAGGGAGATGCATGCAATAAAATAATAAACATGGAGCTGCTGTTCTACTCCTAAAGTTGGCGCCAAGGAAAGATAAGCATGAAGGCATGAATAGAAAAGGGACTGCTGTTCCAAGTTAAGAGCATGTGCTAAGAATAGACAAAAGAAATAAATAAATTTATTAGCAGCTGTTCCTAGATCTGGCGCCAACATGAGGAAGAGACAAATAAATGAATAAAACAAAAGGAACTGCTGTCCCCATGCAAAAAGGTAAAGGTAGCTCCAGTCCAAAAATAGAATTTAATGAATAAAACAAAAGTCAACTTTTGTCCCCATGCGCCAAAGATAGAGAAGGGGAATTAATTAAAAATAGAAAACTGCAGTCTATTCTTAGTAGTTGGCGCCAAGGATAGAATGAGAATAAATTTAATAAAATAAAATGTTGTTCCTAAAGCATGCTCCAGCAGGGAATAAGGAAAAGAAAATAAATAAAAACAGCAAGCACCATCTATTCTGGACACAACAGTCTATATAGGCTGATTTTTGGATTGTAAAATTAATTATATACTTGAGTGTTGATTTGCTTTGGCATCTTCAGCCTTTGTACTTGCACCTTTGAATAAAATAAAGCTTCGTTTTTTCCCTCTCATACTGCTGTTTTCTGATTATTCATTGTGTTTGATAGGATATTGTGTTTGTCTTAGTGTGGAATTCAATCCCTCTACCGCTGTCATTCTTCCTAAACCCTTGAATTTAATTTTGCAAAATAGTTTAGAGTTGTGCAGGTGTGTGAATCTTTAAATTCTGTGTGCGAATTACATGCAAGTATCAAATTATTGGTGTATCACCCCTATTTCCCATTTTCCGCATTCCTTTTCCCTTTTCCTTGTCAAAGTTTTCATTTTTTAGGTGATTCACAAGGGAACCAACCCTCTTTGGAGGTTCACCTCAGACATAGGTTACCCACAACCTCGAGGTGTTCCAATTTTGTCAATAGGAGAGAGAGTACACACACCATTCTCTATTAGGGTGCAACTTCCGGCCGACAACAAGTACATTTGTTAAGAGAGTGACTCAAGTTCAAATCCCCACATGGCAATGTGGTGATCTGTGACTTTGTGGATATGCACATATAATAACAGTTCTAGGCTAAGGATTATTCATCCTTCGAACTGATTTGGGCGTGACGATTTTCTTAGTTGCCCTTACTAAAAATAGACACCACAACCTCGAGGTGTTCCATTTTGTCAATAGGAGAGAGAGTACACACACCATTCTTTATTGGGTTGCAACATTTGGTTGTAAATAGGTACATTTGTTAAGAGAGTGACTCAAGTTTAAATCCCCACATGGCAATGCGGTGATCTACGACTTTGTGGACATGCATATATAATAATAGGTCTAGGCTAAGGATTATTCATCCTTCAAGTGATTTGGGCGTGATGATTTTCTTAGTTGCCCTTACTAAAAATAGACATAACACACAAAAATAGAAACACTTAATCTTAGAATTCTCACAAAGTAGAAGAGACACAATTCCAAGAAATATTGGGACAATAGAGATTCAAGTTGTAATGATAATGGGTGACTAACACTTGCACACCCTCGAGTCCGATAGCACTTGCATATCCAACGTAAGATAAGAGAAAATTCTTCTCTAAATAAATAATTCATTTATAAAGATGAAAATATATTGATACTTTAGTTGGGGGAGGGTGGAGGGAGGAGCTCTATTTACATAAAAACTGCGAATAGATCCCTAACTTGGGCCATGTTACCATTAAATGACAGTAGGCCCCTATTTAAGTGACAGTTCATGATAAATTGCTTAATGCGTTAGTCCACACAAGTGGTCCACGTCAAATACATAAAATGTAACACCCTAAGTACCGAGGGTGACAACTTTGTATGACAAACTGCTTTAGAATGTATTATCCGATGAGTGAAAGCGATCTTATGTCATAATTTATCCTGCTAGATACGTTCTTCCTTAGAAAACATTTTCTACAAAGTTGGAAAAAGTAATGTATGCAATAATATGAGTGTATTTAAACTTAGCAAAAATTAAGACTTCTATTTAGTACAATTATGGTGCAAAATGCATATTGTGAAATGAATTGATTATAATTACATTCTAGAGACCCAAAGGTCTATGTGACAACGAATGTTATTGCTTTAGGACAATTTACGTCCTTATGAAGATTTATTCTTTGTCTCTGATTTGGACCAAAAAGTTCCCTGGATGCTTTATTCTTGCCTCTTGAAAGAGTTCTAACACGGAGTCCGAATTAGGGTTCATACATGACACATGAATGCCATCGTAAGCTAAGCATTCCATGGGGAAATATTTCTCTGTATTAATTGCTCTATAATATAATATACCAAAGTTAAGTCTCGGGGATGGGGGACACGAGGACAAGGTTTTGGGATGATAAACAATTCCCCATATTTTGGGGATGGCGGGCGAGGATGTGGGGGCTGATATTAAAATAATAATTAAAAATTAATATTAATATTTTAACTTTATTCAATGAAACTTAGCGGTTTAAACTTCATTTAATATCTTTAGGGTACTTTCTTTTGGTATAATAACAACTTTTTAAAGTACAAGCTTTAGAAAGATTTCAAAATTAAACTAATTGTTGACTTCCCCTCCTAGTCCCTAAGATGTTTGGGACGCCACAAAAGTCTAGGGGACATGTCCTAGAAAAAATGATAGTATGTTTGATCTTTTTATCAAAATGAGTTCGATCGGGAAAAGATCCATACAACAACGATCGTGAATGATAAAATTGTTTCAGAAGCGAAACTAAAAAGGATTCACATTCATATACATAAGAATTCCACAGGAACAGGGAGAAGCTCATATTTTCTCTTAGTGCAACTAGGGCTTTCTTCACACTCTAAAATACACGTCCTTTCTTCCTAGTCCTCCTCGGGCATCATCCATCTACGTCTCACATTTGAGTTTGTGTGAAGAGTCCTTATTTATGTTATAAGTACCCACTCGCTCCATTTCAATTGTTTCACTCATAAGTAGTTTGAAATTCTATGAGATTGTGATGT
The DNA here is from genome assembly GCA_018340775.1 of Taxus wallichiana var. yunnanensis. Lineage (NCBI taxonomy): Eukaryota > Viridiplantae > Streptophyta > Pinopsida > Cupressales > Taxaceae > Taxus > Taxus wallichiana. The sequence goes on along the minus strand of CM031238.1, from coordinate 549,738,535 downwards.
TTCCCTCCCATATCCTTTCTCCACATGGCTATTTTGAATTTACCTTACATAGTTTTAATTTATTTACAATAGATAAAAATATGTAGTGTAAAGGGTTTGACGAATGCGGTTTGTGATTATGAGTTTCACACCATAAACCTAGGGATCACTCCCATGGGATGTTAGGCACCTTGTGGATAAGGGGATATAAGTGAGGGTTTTAAGAGGTCCGACCTAATTTTTACCACGACAACCTTTTTCCAAAAAGATATGGCTACACAGTTTATTGTGTCAGGTTAGAAAAACCTTGATTGAGAGGTGAAAATTACAATGATAATACCCATAGAAATCCCAAAAAAAAAAGCCCATAGCAACCGAGCAAAAAATTACAATAATAATACCCAAAATCCCAAAAAAACAAAACGAACAAAACAAAACGATATACATCAAAAGGTCATATGAGCTTTTTCAGCTCAGTCACAACATTCTTAGCACTAACAAGCCACTTTTTCAGCCAGTGAGTCTGCTAAGGCGATCAATTCAGCACAATCTTTGTTGATGGCGGCTCTGGTATTCTCCATGTAGTCTTCCCAGTTCCTTAGCACAGTAAAATCCCTCTGAAGTTTAGCTAGGATAGAAGTAACAATCTCCACTTGACTGTTGTCATTTCCAGTACCAGTGATTCTCATCAATTTCCATTTCAACCTTTTTCCAACATCATTCACGGGTTGGATTTTTCAATTACGAACAGGGCTGACTTCTTCCATAGAATGGGTCTGACTTCCTCCATTTCGATCTTTTTAGCAGTAAAGATTGGGCTGGATTCTACAATGAATGGAACTTCTTCCATAAAGAATGACCTCAGATGTGTGTCAAGAGATCATAAAGCCAATACCAATCCCAGGGGCTTTAGTGAGCGGATGTTCCGAGTTGGAAGTGGAGAAGGAAGTTACACAACAAAGGGCAAGGGCTAAAACAGGGAGGCGTCACCAATAGGTAGGGGAATTCAAAAGGGGGAGGCACGAAGAAACGCTACTAGCAGGGGAACCCGAACCCTCAAAAGAGGTTCCCACAATGGCCACATAAGAATCGAGAGTCGAGAGGAGACTTTTTACGACGTTACGTTGTTGGGAAGGACGGGAAGATGAGGATGGAAGCGGGGAGGCAATGGGAGTACGGTGGCGCTTGCCCAATTTAGGAGGGAAGTAGAGAAGCTCAGCAGGGGTGGCCGCATATTGGAAAAGGAGATAAAGAAGACATTGATGCAGAAGGGGGCCTTCTCCCTCACGAGCAAGATTGATGAATTTTCCAGAGATTGAAACAAAAAGGCAGAAAGATTAATCTTCTTATCACGACGCAGGTGTGAGAGAATGAAGAAATGAGGACCATACACTAGCTTATAACACCCGTCGATAGTGAAATAACGCATGATTACTTCTGCAACTCTGTTCCAAGGTGGGTACAAAGACTCCCTTTCATAACCCGAGAGATATTTAGTAGGTTTCTCACCAGGATCAAGAAATTCCTCCATTTCCGCCTTTAGCGACCACTTGAAATAGATAACACCCGAGGCCGGAAGACCAATCACCAGCAATGATGGCATTGGTCGAAATTGTGAAGTAGGTGTTGCCCACCTAACCTTGCCCCTCATCCATGAAGCCAACACATCGTACGAGACTTTGGCCGAATAACCCGAAATTCGTTCCAAAAAGGTGGTAATTCCATTATCGTTGAGAATGTCCCACACCTCTTCATCCTCCCGATAATCCTCGTAGGAAACAGGCTCAATGCGCTTCAATTGGCCTCCCATGGCGTCGTTCAAGACAAAAACTGTCAAATGCAACTCAAAGCTCCATATTTATAAATCTTGTTTGCATTTTGCGAGGTGAACTCATGAATACGCCTTGAATAGAAATGATTACGAGGCATAAAAGCACATCTTTCCCCAAGATCCGCATGAGTTCTATTTCGATTGCCACACGTGCTTTTACCAATAATCCTCACAGAAACATACTTAATGCGCTTCAATTGGCCTCCCATGGTGTCGTTCAAGACAGAAACGTCGAAATGCAACTCAAAGCTCCATATTTATAAATCTTGTTTGCGTTTTGCGAGGCGAACTCCTCATGAATACACCTTGAATAGAAATGATTACGAGGCATAAAAGCACATCTTTCCCCAAGATCCACATGAGTTCTATTTCAATTTCCACACATGCTTTTACCAGTCTCATGTCACATCATCATAATGGTGATATTAAGGCACCATTAAAAAAAGAAAGTTTCCTTAGTACTATCCTGCTAACACCAGAAGCAACAAACATAATCAACAAAAGGTTAACGCTTAAGAGAGTAATCATTGTGTATGAGTTGGAGGAGATCACTTGGGAAGTTCCCAATCCAAATTTTTTGCTCTTCTTGTTGGACTCCCATGTTAGCAAGGCGGTCAACCACCTTATTACCTTCCCTGTATACATGTTGATACTTGATTTCCTGGAATCTATCTTGTAGGATGCGAATGTCAAATGATATTACTAATAGTCCACTATCCAGGGTCTTCAGAATTTAGGATTTTGATAATATTCAGAGAATCACTTTCAATTATTAGACGCTCGCTCCCAATTTGGAGAGTAAGCTCCAGACCTTTAAGAATAGCCATAGCCTCTCACCTCGGTGATTGGTGCCTTCACTTAGGTTAGCTGTAGTGGCAGCAAGAGGGGCACCGTCATTGTTACGAAGAATGGCCCCCCTCCGGACTTCCCGGATTCCCTTTAGAGGCGCCATCAGTGTTGAGTTTTAGCCATCCAGGGGGGAGGAATCCAATGCACATCAACATGCAACACGAAGCCGAGGATTTAGCTAGAATTTTGTATCGCCAGATGCTGACACCAATTCTTTTTGCCAAAAAGTTAACCTTTTGCTGATATTTCTTCCAGAGACAATTGTTAAGATTCTCTTGGAAGAGAATAGAAATGCTTTTGACAACTCGTAGGATCCATAATTTGCTCTTTGAAATACGCTGTTCCACTCCTTCCAAATACCCCAAAGGCCATGTGGGAGGATGAGCTTCCAAGCCAGAGAAAGAATTTGGTTCGAGAAAGGGGAGCTCCATTGGTTGAAAGTAGCATGCAATGACTCAGGAAAGACCCATGACACCCCAAAATGACTTAAGAGCAAGTTCCAAATGGTTTGGGAAAAGGAGCAGAGTGAAGAAGGTGAGAAGAGGACTCCAGAGCCGCACAACAGAAGACACACCTAGAGGGAAGAGAGAAGCCTCTCCTCTTGAGGTTTTCACCAGATAGAAGGCGTTCCTAAAGGATAACCAGGCAAAAAAGCCAATTTTGGGAATGATTTCGAGGGCCAAATATGGTGGAGAGGTGGACCACAAGGAGTGCGAGGCTTAGAGGCATAGGCCACTTTGACAGTGAAATTCCCAGAAGAAGAAAGAGGCCAGATGCGTTCATCCAGAGGTAAAGAGAAAGGAATGTACTATGAAGCCAAAAGGTTTCGTAAACTTATCACACCCTCACTTTGGATACCACTAATGCTTAGGCCAATCAGGATTAGCCAAATAGGTTTTGAGTTGGAAATCTGCCAATATCCATAAACTTTTCTGCCATGAACAATTAGAGATCTTTTGATCGGATCCTAGAAAGGGTCTTGACAGAGGGGTTTATCACCAATCCACCAATCCGACCAAAATCAATTTGATGGCCATTTCCCATATGCCATTTAGTGCCAACACGTAATAAGGGAGAGAACTCACCACCAATTCCATATGGCCAACCTCTTGGGGAAGAGTGTAAAAAGTTGCCCGTGTGAGTGAGATATTTAGAATGAAGGAGATGAACCCAAGCTGCCGAGTTTTCAGAAGCAACTTCCCAACCGATCTTAGCAAGCAACGCTTCATTCATATCAACAATGCGCCTAAGCCCCAGACCTCCCAGGTTTGTCGGCTGGCACACAACATTCCAAGAGACCAAGTGGATTCTCTTCTTGTCTTCCGAACCCAACCAGAGAAATCTTTTTTGAATTTGTTCAATAGCATTGATCACCGTTGAAGGCATTTTGAGCAAGTGACATAAAGTAAATAGGCAGACTTTGGAGGGTAGCTTTGACCAGTTGGAGTTTACCAACTCTGACTTAGGAGGGCCCCTTTCCATCCGGCCAATTTCTTTTGATAACGCTCAATAACCGGATTCCATAGGCTATTAATTTGTCTACCTTTGAAAAGAGGTATACCAAGATAAGAAGACGACAGATCCACAATATTGCAGCCAAAGATGTTAGCAATCTTCCTTTGTCTACTTGGCGGGGTGTTTATAAAGGCAATGCCACTTTTGGAGAAGTTTATCAACTACTTGAGAGGCCGCTTGATAACATTCCAAAATTTCTTTAAGAGCTTTTGCCTCCACCACCGACGTTGCACTCAAGAGTAGAGTGTCATCTGCAAATTGGATGTGAGTAGCAGTGGGGGAGCGTGTGGTGATTTTAATACCATAAATAGTAGCAATTTGTTTAACAACTTCTAAAGCTCTGCTTAGCGTGTCCACCATTAATAGAAAGAGGAAGGGCGATAGGGTCACCTTGTCTAATTCCTCTGTTGTTCTTAAAGAAGCCAGCCGAATACCATTTATGAGGATTGAGAAACACGGTGAGGAGATACAGGTAAAAATCCAGCTACACCATTTGTTATCAAATCCAAAGCTTCATAAACTCATAGGAGAAAATTCCAGCTGACTCTATCAAAGGCTTTTTGCATATCCAATTTGAGAATCATACCTGTTGTCTTAACATGTTGGGCTGAGTGAATTGCCTCATGAACCGTGATAATACCTCCTTGTATATAAGTTGTCCACTTATGAAGCCATTTTGTTGTTTAGAGATTAGTCTGTTCATCAACGGTTTTAATCTTGTTTCCATCATTTTGGTGATTATCTTGTAGGTGGTGTTGCAGAGACTTATGGGCCAAAATTGGCAACTGATTTAGATCCCATAGATTTGGGGGCCAATGCAATGAAAGTAGCATTCCATTCTTTTAATAGGAATTACTTTTTAGAATTCATTCATTGCACTAAAGAGATCATGCTTGATAATTTCCCAATAGATTTGGAAAAATGCAAGTAGGAAACCATCAGGGCTTGGTGCTTTATCTCCTTTCATAGTGAAGACTGCTTTATGAATTTCTTCCATAGAGAAGGGCTTCATCAGACTTTCATTCATTTCAGTAGTGACAAGCTTAGGAATGTGTTGTAACATCTTGAGCATGTCATTCTCATTAGGAGGAGCCTCTTCCTGCAGGAGTCTAGAATAAAAGAGATAAGTTCATTAGAAATATCTAATTCAAAGGACAAAAGGTTACCTTCAAAGAAAGCAACTCATTGATTTTGTCTCTGCTTTTGTGCTTAGATGTCGTGACATGGAAGAATTTTGTGTTTCGTCTCCCTGGTCGAGCCAGAGGGCCCTCGATCTTTGTCTCCAGTAGGATTCCTCCTCGATCAGGGTGTTTTGGTAGTCATTGATTAGAGAAATTTCTTTCTTATGGAGCTGATCAGTTCTACCTTCTCTCTCGATTTCCGATGAGATGCTCATAATTTTCTAAGTTAGTTAGCTTTTGCTTGTGGAGCTTAATGTTACCAAACACTTTAACCTTCCATATCTTGAGTTGTTTTTTGATTTCTTTAAGTTTTTAGCAAATCTGAACATAGTTGTTCCTTGGACGTTCATATCCCACCAGCTCTTAATGAGATTATCCAACTTATTATTTTCCAACCAAGCTAACTCAAATCTAAACAGGCATTTTTAGTCCTGTGATTGGTGTTGGCACAAAGAAGCAGAGGATTGTGGTCCAAGCAAGCTCTAGAGATAACACTGAGATAGAAGTCTGAGTAGTGGAAGATCCAATCCATAGATCCCAATGCTCTGTCTAGACGACTTTGGATATGATTCCTTCCCAATCTGTAGTTAGACCAAGTGAAAGAGGCCCCATGCAGATCCATATCAAAAAATTCTCCTTGTCTTATAAATTCAGCTAAGGCTTCCATACTGGTGGGGCTAAGTAGGGCTCCACCTTGTTTTTCAGAGGGGTAAAGAGTGCTATTGAAATCTCCCATGATCAGACAGGGAAATTACGCGCAACTCCTTTTGAATTCAAAATATCCTACCAAAGTTGTTCCCACGTGTGAGTCTAGATTTGGGGCGTATATGTTGATAGCAATCCAATATGTATCTGAGCCAACTTCCTTGAATAGCATGCCCAAGAAGTTTGGGTTTTTGATGAGGCAATCACCATGCATAAACTTTTGGGTTCCAAATAGTGCACAAACCCCCAAAGTTTCCAGTTGAATTTTGGGAAGCAAAGGAAGCATTCGGCCATAGCTTTGGAATATTGTCTTCATTTTTAAGTTTAGTTTCCTAAAGCATGATGATATCAGGAGAGTGGTTAAATCTAATGTCTTTTAGGACTCTCTTCTTTTGCAAAGAATTGAGACCCCTGATATTCCATGAGATTATTTTCATCTTTTAGATTTGGTTTTGTTCCCCACTACCATGGGGATGGTACTTTGTGTTCCTTGCGCCACGTTGAGTGTTGATTCTTGTTGTAGCTTAATATTGTCGAGTCCTCCCTCTAGTTTTCTTATACCTATATCAGCTTTTTTACTATTGCTTCTGGTCTTACGAGTTGATTGTTGTCTTCAGAGGCCACTGGAGAAGGGGAAATGGGTGCCTCAAGTTCCAGCTCAGGGAGGGAAAAAGTGGGGGAAGGGAGAAGGGGCCTCCACCAAGGGGACAATGGAAGAGGGGATCAACATCTCAGTAGGGATAACAGATGTAGGGGAAGGAGCCTCGACAATTGTAGCAGGAAGCGGGAAGCCAGGGTGGCAATAGTGGGGTCAACAAGATTGATTTCTCCATCTTCCAGAAGAGCGAAGGGGTTAGAGGTAGTGACCTCTAGGGCCTCCTTCGGATCACTTTAGGTATATATTTCCCTTTCTTCTTAGGGGTAATTTCAGGATTTTTCGATTTAGCTTGTGGCTTAGTAGGGCAAGCAGGGGCTTTGTGGCCTATGCTTTTGTAGATTGAGCAAGCTTGTGGGACATATTCATATTCAATGGGTGTGTCCAAACTCCAAAATCTGAGAGCAGATCAATGGATTTTGGGAGTGGGCCACTAACATCAACATTAACATAGAAACGCACATGAATAAATCTAGTTTTGGCCTTAGTGGCTTGATCTATGGCGATGAGAGAGCCCATGGAAAGAGCAATACCTTCAATGACCATTGGATCCCAAAACTCCAGAGGAAGGCCTGGCAGACGCACCCATATTGGAGCATGAGTCATTGTTTCAGTTAGCGGATTAAAGCCAGAGTCCATTTACGCATGTAAAAACCTCACCTACCAAAAAACCAAGGACCTCCAAGAAGAGCCCGCGTGAAGTCTTCTTTGAGGCTAAAGGAAAAGAGAATGAAGCCATTTGGCATGACAACAATCTCCAAGGAACCACAAGGGGCCCATTTCAGTGCGCGCCCATTTTTTAATGTCTTCTGTGAGGGGTCGGGGACCCATCAACTTGTCGACCAGAGATAGATCTCTAGATGCAAAGCAGCCTGACGCCGTGATGTGAGAAGGAATCTGCAGAGAAAGTGTCCCTTCAAGCAGGACAGGCGACAACTTCTCCATATGGGGGTAGAGGAGGGCCCAACCACCGTGTTTTTCCATCTCTAACTTCCAAAAACCGGCATATTCATGATTGCTCAAGCCCAACACTAGAATATAGTACCATCCTCAAGGATGAGGAGTCAATGAGTTATGAGGGCATCTAAAGACACGTTGTGAAGGCTCATCACCCATAGACAAGTGCCTTGTTCATGGGCATTTGAGGTTTCCACGTTTTTGAGTTGAGGAGCTTGCTGATGTGCCTGGCTCAACATGTAACCTATTGAAATAACTATATTATGCTTTGTTTTTAGTAGATAGGTGGTGCTTAGTCCAGTTAAAGCCCGGTGTTTAGATTGGTCAGAAATCTAATCTAGTGACAGTTAGGCTTCTTGATAAAAGAATACATTAGATTGTGATGTGTTCAAAATTTCATAGCAAAATATATTCCACAATAACACCTTTAACAACAACTATATATTTTATTAATCAAACATATTACACCAACTTGGGGCCATAGTTACCTAAGTCTTGGGGATAGAAGGACACTGGGACGGGGGGACACATGGGGATGGGGGACAAAAAAATTCCCAAATTTTGAGGACGACTATTAAAATAGTTTATAAATATAAATATTTGAGTAGTTAAACTCTATTAAATGAAATTTAAGGATTTGATTGTATTTAATGCATTTAAATACTTTTGAAATTAAAATTCAACGGTTGTGGTAAAAATAACTTTTAAACAATAAAAACATCAAAAAAATTTAAAAAGGGGATGCCCCTCTAGGTCCTCAAGTCCTTGAAACTTGGGACTTCACCAAAATCTAGGGGACATGATCTTGCTTAGCTACTTGAGACCTATTGCCAACGATACAATCTTACACACACTACCGACCTAGTGGCTTATTACAACACTTACAAACACAAAACGTACATAGGCATTAAGACAACGCATCAACATTGTAGTAGTGCCCAGGATGATTTGATCCCTCCTAGATTTGTACACAAATCTCTACATGCAATATTCTTGCAATCATAGCCTAGACCCTAGGTTTTTGCCGAATTCAAATGACTTTCTCAAGCATAGTGATGTGTGTATATAGCACACACAATCATCTACTTACAATAGTCAACTACACTCCATTCTGACCATAAACAATTACACGTGTTACAAACATTAATGGAGATAAAGGCCTAAAGGAGCCATATCGCAGTCGAACTTGATGCAACACAAGTTGACCCAATGAACATCATTTAGACTCCACTAGATTATCCTTCTGTTTGTGCTATCAAAGAACTTTGTGTGCTATTATGCGGTAAGTCCATGCATACTGTGTTTCAAGAACTTTGTGTGTGTTTCTCTAATGATTTAGCTGTTTCTCATGTGGATGTGTGGAGTCGAGGTGAATCTCTCCTTCTAACATGAGCTTTTGAAAGTGCCTAACACGTTGCCGCAAATGTTTTGAAGGTTTCTCAGTTTTGTGCCATACTTTAGTCCTCTATGTAATGGTTGTGATTCTGCACCAAGGCTTACAAGCTTCGTGCCTTTCCAAAGAGTGTGTATACATAATGTGGAGGTGCTCTGATGCATGCTATGCGTTTGATTCTTGCACAAGATCTTCTGCCATGAAATCACTGTTTTTCTTTGTGCCAAAGGATGTTGGGTTGTGCTATTATGGAGACTTCTCTGTGATTAGTGAAGCATTGCAGATTTATCTGGAGCATTTTGGCAATGCCACACCAAATATTTATAAACACAAACATAAGTGCACTCAACAAACAGGTGCAAAATAAAACATAACACATCTATGCTATGCAAAACTATGCAAAAACACCTTGCGTCTAATCAATATTGTGCGCTACTAGACTTAGCTTATTTTCCTACTTTACCATATTTTTGGTTGATGCAAGATTATACGTGAGCCCGATGCTCTTGCATCATATACCCCAAGTAAGAAAATGTGTGAGGTAAGTGATCACATGCATGGTCTGAGTGGTAGAGCCACCCTTTCGATCTTCTTGTAAGGTATCAACGTGCCTGCGCCAACGGGTACTCCCCGTTTTCCAACTGTAGGTGGTAGTTTGGTATGTGACCAACCCCCTCCACCAAATGCGGCTTTGTTCACTCATATCGCTGCTATTCCCCTCAAGCTAACTTCAGGTGTTTGTCATCTTGTGCAACATCTCGAGGCCACATTCTCTATTGTGGTGTGCTTCTCTATGCTATTGCGCACACTTCTTTTCTTCGCGTGGTATCACTCTTCATCTTCATGCCATCACTCTCTTGCGTGGTGTTCTCCTGCATTGTTGTATGCTCCTCTTTGTTCATCCACCCTCTGCCCATTGTGCAGGCATAATCCATCCTCCACCAACCACATCTCTTCTTTTTCCTCCAATCTATCTCTAGAATCAATGGCTTCATGTCTCTTCTCCTCTATATCTTTCTCATGATGCTTTTTTGCGCCAACTCTTCCCCTATGCTATACCCTCTACCCATTAACACTTGCCGGAGAAAGTCTTCGCTTCCGTTGTCCATAGATTACCTTAAGTTTGGCGTTCAGTCTGCACACTTCTCCTTTACATCCTCTATTGCTACGCACCTGTATGTAATGGCTACATATTCCATCCTGTTCACCGCTAACTCTAGAATGGCCTTCATGTCTTTCATTTTTGTTGCCGACATCGCAACATTAAATAGCTTATCACTTTTGCTGTAAAAACTCCGCTTCTATTATTTCAGCTTGCAAGATGACTGTAAAAGTTCATCCACCTCGTCACTCTCTTTATCTCTATTCTCTGCTGCACTCCTTCAACTATCCGTAGTTAAGTGCTCAAACATCAACTTGATCATCTCCATCTCTTTCACAAGCAAGAGATGGATGGTATTCCTCTTATCCGTGGTTGAAAAAGGCTCTCAACAAACATCTACTGCAATCACCATATCTACGGTCTCTTCTTCCACAAATAGAAGATTTACTTCCTCTACCTTCATTTCTTCCGAAGGACATGTTGCTACTCTTTCCTCTGCCATAGTTTCCTCGATCCATTACAATGCTCTTTCACTTCCCAGGACCTTTCTCTTTTTCATCCTCTACTTCCTGGTGTTATATATACATGCCTTCTCTGTTCCTCCACTTCCGCTTCTTTAATTGCACGTACTGCAATTGCCACCCAGCCAATAGGGCCGCACGTTCCATCTCTATTGCACTCTCTTTGTGACACTAGTAAGCCACTATTGTACCTCTTACAAGCCTACGCAAGTGGTCTACTTTTCAACACTCTCTCTTGTTCTCTTTCCACCAAATAGGATGGGGAACACAACACTCCAAATCTGCTACTCCACCACTTGTAAACCTACACAGTTTTCACTTCCTCACTTGTTTGCCCTTTCGTGTTCTCTACCCACTCTTGCAAGAATGGGGAACTTCACTCGTCAATCCCAAAGTTGTGCGTTGCTTTGATACCATATGATGCAACAACAGCTAGGATTCCTAATGAAAACATACTCAACACTAACACCTTCAACAAAAACATATATTTTATTCATCAAATGGATTACATCAACATGAGACCGATTGCAACGATACAATCTTAGACACTTTGCAAACCCAAAGTGGCTTATTGCAACACCGACAAAACACAATCGGCTGCATGCTTACAAACACATCAACACCACATTGTTTCCCAAATTATTCAATCCCTCCTAGACCTGTGTAGAGATGTCTACATGCAATACTCCTTCCAACCACAACCTAGACCAAGTCTTTGTAGGAATTCGAATGCCTTTCTCAAGTGTAGTGATTTGTTTATATCACACACAATTATCTACTTACAATAGATGTATCAACTACATTTAGCCCATAAACAATTAAATGTGCTACAAATCATAGTTTAAACTTGACGAGTACTCTTCGAGTTGGCAAACCCTCGCCATATATTAGCTAGGGAGTAAACTCCCAAAACTTCGCCAAACTTGCCAATCGAGTATTTGGTGAATACACACAATTTTCTTGGCTTGACTTCCCTACACTCCTAGGGTTCCTCAACTTGACCTCTCTTTATTGCTTTTTGTGTACTTCCTCAACTTTGGCTTTCTTTTGGTTAAATTCTCTATCACCGAACTCTCACCACTCAAACCCTAATAGTCACATTTAACTACTTAGCCACTCAACAACAAAAATCTAGCTTTCCATGACCATCTTTTCAAACCTAAGTCTACAAGAGAGCATCTTTATCCACAAAGGAATCTCCTTCGAAACAATTCTCTATGCTCTTGTGAAAACTCAAATTCTGCTTGCTTTGGACAAGAGTAAGTTGTCGCTTATAAATTCCAGCACAACTGGTCAAAGCACCTCACGACCACACATCAACGGCTCGAGTCCAAACCTTGTCTGCATTTACTTCAATCTTATATTGGTCCAACCCTTCGGTCTCGTAAAATTTTCTCTTTCCAACAATATATGCGGGATCCACGCAAACAAGTGCTCATGATACTCTCTGAAAAGAACACTTAGTACATGCCGATGTACAATTCGTTTCGCAGCCAAGCCCTAGGTCATGATCATCACATCCCTTTGCCTTCATTGCAAATTCCGGGTCTTTCCATCAAACTTGTTTCAAATCATTCCCATGTGATCCGATTTGTAGATTCACATGCCATACACTAATCCACTCCCCATGACACAATGGAATGGAGTTGTGACAACAAAACCAATTTGTTAGCCTATTTTTAGACCTTTTTCGTGCTCTCAAAGGATAATTATGAAGACCAAACCCTAGTGCACATTGAAGCACAAAACTTTATCTATGCTTTGACACTTTCACTCACACTTGTGCATGTGCATCTCACTTGAAGTATAGTAAAGCAGCCTAGGATCCCTCGTTAAAGGAGAGTGATACTAGAACTAGACAAGCATATGGCATTTTTCTCACAATATGAGAACTCAAGCCCCAACAACATTAACATACACCAAACACACAATTAACCTTTCGGACATCAGATCTAACACAATTCATGAATAAAACATACAATTTTCTATCGATCCATAGAGAAACATGATTTTTCCATTAATCCTTGTAAACTATATTGCAATTTATACCAACCTATGCACAATTCTTCATAGAATCATGAATACATCAATGAATCTTAATAAATATACAATAGAAGCTCGTGCAATTTTCACTCAAGATGCTATACCCTTAACCCTAGGTCATATATCTCGGATATGGATAGCCGACTTGTGGCTAACATAATCTCTTATCATGTCATATCATATTTATTTATACTTTCATATGCTTAGTGGGTTGGTCTTGGTGCTTTGCATAATGCGGAGGGTATATATAGAAGTTAGAGAGTAGACTATTATGAGGATATTGAGCACTTGAGTCTTATTGTATGGTTTGGAGGTTGCCCCTTGAAGTGTGTAATGTCCCTTTCTAGGACAAAAACCAAAAATAAGGGTTTGGCCACAAACCCCGAGAATCAGATCTGAAAATATACCAACACCAACAAATGAAAATAATTTGATTTTATGACAGCAGTTCCAACAATAATATAAACCCTAGCAGTAGAACTGTAAAGGGGCTTAAATGCACCATAAAACCATGCACAATAGTTGAAAACACTTCTAAATAATTATTTCATGTACGACAACACTTATCCATTCAATTTGCAATAAACAAATGGAGAAAACCCAAGATAACACACTGTTGTAATTAAATTTGGAACAACAATAGGACAACCACAAACCAAGGCTGAAAATGATAGATATACTCCACCAAAAATCACAAAAACATAGATTTTGGCCTTATAAATTATGCCGAATCAGAATATCACATAAAATCTGAATTTCGTGCCCTAGAAGGCACCCAAATGCTATCAAACCCTAGTCGCTCCAACTAGGAAGAGCTCAACAATGCATGCAAACCCTTGTAGATGTCTTCTTTGATCTTCTAATGTCCAAATCTGCAAGAGGTCTTCAAGTTGTTTTCACTTCACCCAAAAATGGAGGGTTTTCGTCCTCTAACCAGCCACAAGGAAGGTTTTCATCTTCCTTGGAAAAACCACACAATTGAATTTTCGCCCAAAAGTGGAATGACAATGAGCAATCAGCCCAAAGATCAAGTGTAGAGTAAATGCGCCAAAATAGATGATGAAAATGAAGTCTTTGATCTCCTTTTATATCCCTCCTTTGGCGCCAAAAGCCAAAATAGAAGGACCGACCTCATAAAGCTTCTTTGGGGCTTTTAATTTGTTTTTAAAACTCTTCCAACCCAGCCGACCTGCCTAAATAAAGAAAACACTAGAGAAAACATTAAAAATTAGTAAAAGAAAAATGAATTGGGAATGCAATTCCTTCCCTAGCTCATTCAACTTTATTGCCACGGAAAGGGAATGGCAATAAGTCCTTAATTAGGCTCTCAAGTTGAAAAATGGGATATTACAAAGTGGTGAGTCATTCTACTTGCATATTGTGATCAATTCTCTATATTTTGGTGTTATATTGCTGCGGATATTCAAATCTATCTATGTAATTTCATTACAAGAGGTATCAAAGCATCGATTTGGCCACAATTGGGTCAAAACCCTAATTTTGAAGATTCGACTATCTCAAAAATGGTGGCGAATTTTTTTGCATTTTTTTTAACTAAAGTGACAAAATCATTTTAGTAAAGTTGCTCCCCAAATTTCAAGCTTTGTTGAATTATTTGGCACAAGTCATAGCCATTTTAGGATTTTTCTTTAAATTGCTTCGTAGGCCGCTATTTGGGGAATTGTTCTAAGTTTCTTATATTTTCGGAAAACTTTCCAATAACTAGCTAGGGCTTGCTCTCGGTGTTTCTCTTTGTTTGGCCAATAATCATATGAAACTCAAAACCCTAAATTTCTAATCTTCGTAATCCAAGATGTAAAAACCTTACATAATAACATGGAGATCAACTAGAGGCCAAGGGAAGGGTCAAGCCACTCTAGGAATGACTCTAAATAAGGAAGATATGGATTTTGAATCTTCAACTTCTAGACTATCAAATGTATTTAACCAACTTCATAAATGGGTTAATAATATGGTGAGTCTGAAAAGGACTTCCACCATGCTCTTCAAAAACTGAAAGATAAAATGGAAGATAACCTTCAAGCACTAGGAGGTAACATTCAAGACATGAAGAGTGAAATGCACTGGGGTTGGAATCAATGAGAAAGGAGATGATGAGCACTCTTTCAAGCATGAAGATGGGCATGAATTCTCATTGAAGTCACATGGGTTCTTGAAGCAAAATGTACCCAAATCCAAATCACATAAACCAAGGAGGATCCTCTGCACAAGCTAGTGGATTTTCTAGCTAGTTGTGTAACGTTATTCCAAAAGTGAAAATGCACAGATTCAATGGAAATGATCCGATCACTAGGATCAACCAAATGGAGATTTTTTTGATTTGCACCAAGTCCCAAGTGGGCAGAATGGTAATGACATCTTTGTATCTGGAACTAGAGAAATTCACTTGGTATCGTTGGTTGTGCACTCAAAAGAAGAAGGCTCTTAATGTCACTTGGTCAGTTTTTCGGAGGAGCTGCAAATGCACTATAGTAGTAGTGTGGCCGAGAACTACTTTAGCCAATTGGCAAAGCTATGGAAAACAAGATCAATAAAGGATTATATTTAGCAATTCCAGATCTTGTCATTGCGTGTGGATACAATTTCAGATGACAATCTAAAGGATTTGTTCTTGGGTGGTCTCAAGGATCACATCCAACATGAGGTACGAATGTTTGATCCACTCTTTGTTTCTGATTTTATTATCATGGCACGTAGGGCAAAGGAAAAATTCCTTGCCATGAAAAGGAATAACTTCACTAACATTAGAGATCGTAGCACCTCTAGTACCATCATTCCCTCAACCTACCCGACGGACTCCACAACAAATTGAAGAGAAACGAGTAAAAGGGTGTGTTATAGTTGTGATAGTAAATGGAGTAAAGGACATAAATGTCTGAGAAAAAAATATTCTATATTGAGCGACCAAATGCGTAAGAGGAAGGGGATGAAGAAACTGACAAAGAGTAAGTAAGAGGTTTCTAAGATTGTGTGGTGAGGAATCTCAACCAATTATCTCTTGCCATGCAATTTCTAGCATTAGTACCCCACGAACCCCGAAGGTAGTTAGGTTCGAGAAGATTGATTGACTCTGGAAGTACTCACAAGTTCATCAACCATAAGTTGGCTTTGCTCTTAAATTGCTTTCTTATCCATCCCTAAAGTTTCGGTCATGGTGGCGATTGGTGGTATAGTTAGTTGTTCAGGAAAATGCCATAAGATTAAGTTATCCATGGGAGATTACTTGTTAGACGGTCCCATGTATGCCATTTCAATGGGGAGTGCAAACATTATATTAGGGGTCCAATGGTTTACTACATTGGAAACCGTGGAGATGAACTTCCGGGAATTGTTCATGCGGTTCCATTATGAAGGGAGGACTTTTGAGTTGTGAGGATGCAGGAAAAAGCTCCGGAATTGATTAGTTCTCATCAAATGCAGAAGCTGCTTAAGAAGGGTGTTGATGGGTTTGTGGCACAACTATTTTCACTAGAAGCTCAACCATCAAAAGGAACTATACCATTAGATCTACAAGAAATTATTAATAAACACTCAGTTGTTTTTGGGGATATGTTGAAAGGGTTACCTCCCAAAAGAGATCATGATCATGCTATTCAACTAGTACCAGGAAGCCAACCACCCAACATTTAACCTTATAGGTACCCTTATCTCGCAAAAGAGTGAGATTAAAAAGATGGTACAAGAGATGCTTTAAGCGGTATTATTCGCCATAATCGAGTGCTTATAAAAAAGGATGAAGGTTGGTGCATGTGTCCAGACTACATGGAGCTCAACAAATACACAATGAAAGATACGTATCCTATTCCCGTCATTAAAGATTTGTTAGATGAATTACATGGTGTTTGTTTATTTTACAAAATTAGATCATCAATCGGGATACCATCAAATCAAAATTCTTGATGAAGATATTCATAAAACAAGATTTATGACACACAAAGGCCACTATGAATTTTTAGTGATGCCTTTTGACCTTACAAATGCACCATCTACTTTCCGAGTTTTATGAATTCAATCTTTCGGCCATTTTGCGAAAGTTTGTCCTAGTATTCTTTGATGATATAATAATCTACTACAAGACTCGAGAGTAACATTTACATCATGTCAATAAGGTATTGGACAATCTTGCACAACAACACCTTTATGCCAAACCCTCCAAGTGTGCTTTTGGGGTAAAGGAGGTAGAAAACTTGGGTCATATTGTGCGTCATGAAGGGGTAAAAGTGGATCCTCATAAGATCCAAGCCATGGTGGATTGGTAGATTCCTAAAACTCTCAAAAACCTTAGGGGATTCTTAGGGCTTACGGGTCATTATTGCTGATTTGTGAAGAATTGTGGTAGAATTACAGCACCACTAAGCTATGACTTTGAGATCATCCACAAAAAGGAAAAGAAAATGTGGTAGCTGATGCACTATCCATGAGAGATGAGTCCACAAAGGCATTGTTATATGCCATGTCCATTTTACAAGTAGATTGGGTAGATTAGGCAAGATCGAATGGCAAAATGACAAAGAGACCCCATTTTACAAGTAGATTGGATCATTTGATTTAAAAATCTTTGTTTATATTCAAAGTTATAAATAGAACCTTTTGTCATTGTTTTATTTATTTTTATTTTCTATAAAAAATTAAAAGATAAATTTAAAAGAATCCGTTTGTTAAATCATAGAGCTAAGTAGCTCTATTGGTTAGACAAGTCCTTGAAATCTAAGAAAGAGCATAGAGGTGTGGAGTTCAACTCCCAATCCTTCTCATTATAGAGATTATTTGCTAAACAAAAAAATGGTTTGAAAATAGTTTAATGTTTTTCTCTTGAGAAAATTTTGGCGAAAAAGTATATTATTATAATTCTAGTTTTTATAAAGTTTATGAAAAAACAAAAGAAAAGGCATTATGTTTTTAGATTATTTATTTTCCTTTCAAAAATTAAGGTTTTATTTTATGTAAAACTAAGTTTAATTTTTTCCAAGAAAATTAGATAAATTATCATTTTTTAAATAGTGAAATAAACTACTTTCTGGCATTTAATTTTTTGAGTTAATTTCATGTGTATTGTTTGTTGTCGTAGTTGGTATTTATCGTTGAAAATGGTCGGAATAACCAATTTTTCAATGGATAAATCACAACTACTTAATGGGACTAACTATAACATTTGGCGAGTTAGGTTGAAAGCCATTTTCATGGCAAGAAAACTATGGGATCTCGTCACCGGTGTGGAGAAAAGACCCACTAGAAGATAAGCAAACCCCGAAAACCTAAGTGCCTTCTCCCAAAAATCTCAGGAGGCCATGTCAATCCTATTACAAAGTATAAAAGACAAGTTCTTACTGGACATAGGACACATGGAATCTCCCACTGACTCTGGAAACAACTAGAAATGATGCACGAGGGCAATCGCCTCTCGAAAATCATAAAACTTATCATGGAACTTTTCATAACTCCCATGAAGGGAGATGAAAAAGTCATTAACTATTTGGCCAAAATTAAGAACATCAAAGCCTAGTTAGATGGTGTGACTACCAACTGTTCCAAGACAAACTGTTGTACTTCATAATTCAAATCAACATACATGAGAAATTTAGGAACTATATCTCAATTCTGAACTCAAAATATCAAAATGAGTCTGACTTACCTGACCTTGACACCTGTCCTCTCTCCTAATTCAAGAAGAATGAGTAATGGCCAATTTTGATTCAAAAGAATGCCTCTTAGGCATTGTTCTCACAAAATCAAAAACATTTCAAAATCAAAACAACAACAATTCAAACCAAAACCAAACTTCAAATCAAAAGCTAATCCTAACAGTAACCCTAATAGGAATAATAAAAATTTTAAAGTGAAGTTTAATGGAACATGTAATAAATGTGGTAAATTTGGTCATAAAGAATCAAATTGTCGTGTGAAAACAAACAAGTTTGTCAAAAATGCTAGAAACAAGAAATTTAACAATCAAAAGAAGACTCAAAACCAAAATCTAGATCAAAACTAAGCAAATAACGCTGACAAAACAATAGATCTTTACACTGCACTTTCACACTTGTGTCAAATGATAACAAATGGATCCTAGATAGTGGTGCCTCCAGGCACATGACCTACATACCTGACATCCTTATAGATGTTGTAGAATGTCGGAAAACATATATCTAGGAGACAATTCTATCATTCAATCTGAAAGTTGTGGGAATGTAAAACTTGATAATGGAATAATTAAAAATGTTTTGTTTGTCCCTAAATTGAAAAAGAACCTTTTATCTTGCTCACAATTAACTAAATAAAACTATAAAGTTGTTTTATTGCAAAATAAATGGTATGTGAAAAATAAATTTAGTGATGTTATTACTTTTGGTATTTAGAAAAATGGCTTATACATCTTTGATGGATTTATTTCTGAAGTATGTTTTTGTCTTCTTCTAAAAATGATCTTCAACTTTGGCATGAAAGACTAGGACATATATGTTTTCATCTTCTTCTAAAAATGATCTTCAACTTTGGCATGAAAGACTAGGACATGTAAATTTTAGGAGAATGTATGAAATGTCTCGTCTAAACCTTGTAATAGGTCTTCCTAAGATGAAATATGATCATGAAACTTGTGAAAGTTTGCTTATGTGGTAAGCAACACATTGAACCATTTCACAAACATCACGATCCTAATTCATCTCACATTGTTAGAGTTAATTCACAGTGATGTTAGAGGTCCACTCAAAGTACCTCTCTTGATGGAGCCTTGTATGTTATAAGTTTTATCGATGATTTCTCTAGGATGACTTGGTCATACTATATTAAGAAAAAGTCGATGTCTTGTCTAAATTTCAAGAGTTTAAAGCCTTAGTTGAGAATGCCTCTAATTTGAAAATTAAAAGGATTATAATTGATAACGAAGGTGAATACATTAGTAAAAAGTTTGAATTTTTGTGTCTTATGGGATTCAACGTGAGTTAACCACTCCCTATTCCCCACTAACAAAACAACATTACAAAAAGGAAAAATAAGACTATCTTAGAAATGGCTAGGACTATGATTCACACGTCAAATGTGCCTAAGTTTCTATGGGCGAAAAGATGAATACTGCAATCTACATTCTAAATAGGGTTCCTACTAAACCTTGTATCAAACTACACCTCTTGAAGTATGGACAAAACAAAAACCTGATATCTCACACTTAAGAATATTCGGTAATCTTGCTTTTATCTTCATTCCTAAAGTTAAACGAAAGAAACTTGATCCTACCTCTTCTTGTATCTTTGTTGGTTACAAAGATCGCACTAAAGGATTGAGACTTTATGATCCTTTTAAACATGACATTGTAGAAAATAGGAATGTCCATGTATTAGAAAAACCATTTTGCGAAGCTTCTTCCAAACCTCCCTATGTTTCTTCAGAGGAAGAAACAAAAGTCCTAGAGGATGAAAATCCATCTCTAGATAGTATGGATGTAGAGGTTGAGGAGCCATCACAAAATGAGTTACAAACTAAAAGACCTAAATGGGCTCATAACTTGATTAAGGACTCACATCCTGATAGTCTTAGAAAGATGACTCGTAGTCAACATACTTATCATGCCTTGATGACCTATATGAGGTTGAACCACAATCTTTCGAGGAAGCTAGTCAAGATGAAAGATGGCAAGAAGCTATGAAAGCTGAATACAATGCTCTTATCAAAAATAACACTTGGGAATTAGTCCCTCCTCCTTCAAAAAGAAACATTGTAGGATCTAGGTGGTTGTATAAAATTAAGTATAACTTTTGTAGGAGAAATCGATAAATTTAAGACACGATTAGTAGCTTGTGGGTTTACTTAGAAACCCGATATTGATTATGTTGAAACCTTTGCTCTCTGTAGCCAAAATGAGCATTGTTAGAATTCTCCTAGCATTAGTTGCTCAATATGGTTGGAGATTCACCAAATGGATGTGAAAAATGTTTTTCTAAATGGTGATTTGAAAGAAGAAATATATATGCAACAACCTAAAGGTTTTGTAGAACTTGACAAAAAACTATATGTTTGTAGACTTAAAAAATCTTTGTATGGTCTTAAACAAGCTCCTAGAGCTTGGTATGCTAAGATAAATGACTTCTTTCAGGATCTTGGTTTTAGTAATTGTTGTTCTGATAATGATTTATTTGTGAAAATTGAAAATGATAAGATTATTATTATTGTTTTATATGTGGATGATTTGTTAATTACTAGCAATGATCATAGTTTAATTTTGAAAATTAAAGATAAATTAAAACAACGTTTTGAAATGTCTGATCTAGGTCTATTAAATCATTTTTAGGGATGGTTATTTTTCAAGATTAGAACTTGATCGTTGCATCTCAATCACAATATGCTAATAATTTTCTTAAAATATTTAACATGATTGATTGTAACCATTCCCATTGAAGTTGGTGTTAAATTAGATCAACTAATTGGTAACCCTACTTTGTTTAATTTATTTTTATTTAACTATTACTAGGCCCGATATTCATATTAAGTGGAGTTGTTTCTAGATCATGCAAGATCCTTATGAGGATAATTGGAAAATGGCTAAAAGGATTTTAAAATATATTAAAAGAACAATTAATTATGGTTTGTATTATTCTTCTAGTAATGATGCAAAATTATTTGGTTATTGTGATTCTGACCATGTTGGTGATATTATAGATAGAAAATCTACTACTAGATATGTTTTTCAAGTTTGGTATATGTGCCATCACTTGGAGTAGCAAGAAACAACCGACAGTTTCTATCTCTTCTACTAAAGCTGAGTATAGAAGTGCCATGGAAGTAACGAAAAGAAGCCATGTGGCTAAAAAGAATGCTAGATGAACTCCATATGGGCATCAAAGGAAACACTCTTCTTCTATGTGACAACCAAAGTTGCATTGCTCTTGCGAACAATCCAGTTTAGTATCGAGATAACAAAGCATATATAGATCTATATGCATCTCATTCGAGAGAAAGCCTAAAATGGCAAATTGATCTCCAAGTTCTGTCCCTATAAAGATCAAGTTGCAGACATTTTCACGAAGCCACTATGTGCTTTGTGAAGTTTTACAAGTTTTGTGCCTTGTTAGGCCTTTTAAGTTGCTTATTGAGGAGGAGTGTGCATGACAATGCCACCTCTTAACGACCTTTTTTGTAAACTTCCTATACTTCATTTTGTAAAAGATCACTATATGTGAGTCTTAAGTAAATGATCACAACACGTGAGTTTACTTGTAATTCCAACGAAACATTAGTTATGGGAGATCCTTGTTTTATAAAGGCTCCATAATCTTATGTAAGTCTTCATATGTAAAACACTTATTCTTGAGATTTTTGTGTGGGAATATCTATATGATTTCCCTTGTTTACATGCTAGCCTAAATCGTCGTTGATGATTTATGGATTGTAAATCCTTTTGTATAAAAATGTAATTTGGCATTTTCCCCACTTAACATTAAGGGGGAGTGTTGGGGTGATAATATTAAGTGGGGACACCATTAGTGGGCCACCACTTTACACCCCTTTAAATGTTTTATTATAAACATTATTTAAACCTATTTAAAATAGGTTGTCGATTCCCCTCTCCACTTAATGTGGAGGTTGTGATTAATTAATTAAATTAAAGTTAGAGTGAAACGGTGCACTTGGGTGCAACCGAATCACCCACCCTATAAATAGGGTGATCTCTCATGAGATTGAGGATGGCAAAAATAATATTTTTCATATTACAAACTTTTGTAAAGTGTGATTGTAAGCATTGTGGGACCCGAGGAGGAAGTGGAAGTGCTGGGTTAAAAAGTGTAAATTCTCAATAAAGGAAAGTGCTATTTTGTGGGGTTTTTTACCATGAGGTTTTCCCCATGTAAACTGGTGTTGTGCATTTACTTTTACTCATTTACTTTGTGAAGTTATTTCATTTATTTACTTGCACACTTAAGTTTATAATCCTTGGACAATTTATTTAGTGGATCTTTAATTGATTTATTACATTATTATTTATTTTGTTTTTTACTAACATATTTCATACTTCTTCCAAAATGTCCACATTCTGCATTATATGGTTACAATCCACTATCCCTCACTTCTAGCTTATAGGTCCAACCTAAAGTAAAAGTAGTTTTAGATCACATTCAACACCAATAGGAGGTGCTCTCGAGCCTTTAATAGAACTTGGTAATGACACAAAACCACATGAAGCAACAAGCGGATCAACACTGCCGTGAGCGAAGCTTTGAAGTTGGAGACTTAGTTTTTATACGATTGCGAGTCATATAAACAACTATCTTTGAAACAACAAAAAAGATAACAAGTTTTCACCCAAATACAATGGCCCTTATCAAGTGTTGCAAAAAATTGGTAGTGTGACATATAAACCGGGCTTTCTCAATCAACTAAAATACATTCAGTTTTCCATGTTTCTTGCTTGAAGGTCATTTGGCGTAAGGTGTCTTCTCGGTCGGTGTCACCGACGCTTGATGAGGAGGGATGCATCATCTTGGAGCCTGAAGGAATCCCATGGACACGTACTAAGAAATCGAGGAAAAGGGTCATCATTGAGTATTTGATCAAATGGAAGAATTTGGACCTTGAAGATGCAACACATGAAGATGAAGCATTCCGACAACAATATGCAAAGATTACCAACATTGGGGACAATGTTGCTTTGAAGGGGAGGGGCATGCTACACCCTTAACCTTAGGTCATATATCGGGATATGGATAGCCGACATGTGGCTAACATTATCTCTTATCATGTCATATCATATTTATTTATGCTTTCATATACTTAGTGGGTCGCCCTTGGTGCTTTGTATAGTGTAGTAGGGTATATATAGGAGTTAGAGAGTAGGATATTATGATCATATTGAGCACTTGAGTCTTATTATATGGTTTGGAGGTTGCCCCCTTGAAGTGGTTGAGTCATTCTACTTGCATATTGTGATCAATTCTCTATATTTTGGTGTTATTTGGTGTTATATTGCTGTTGATATTCGATCTATCTAAGTAACTTCATTACACAAGAATTAATTAGACCCTTAATGTACAATTATTTCACCGAACCCTTACAAATTATACAAGATTTGATCTGATTCTACTCGATTACCAAAAGATACTCTCCAAGTAGTCACTAGCGATTCTACAACTAAGAATGAAGGGTCTATTTATGGACTTTTCCCTAATCTTGAGAATATCCCTTTGATCCTTCTTCTAGACTCTTCTCCTTCGCTTGGTTGTTGCCGAGTTGTAATGCACATTTAGGCTTCCGAACCTTCCCTTGGTTCTTATGTCGATTACTCAATCCCGGATACGTCTAGGCTCATTTTTGTTCGCCAAGTATCTTCTCTCTTCCTTGGAATATTCACGTAGATTCTTAAGCGGTTACTTGCAACTTGGGTGTTGTGGTTTTCATGTGATCATCCACATCCCACTCATGTGGCTTGCTAGCTGAATGCAAGAATCTATTTCTCCCAACCAACAACTTTATCATTTCTTTTTTGTTTCAATTTACAACTTATGAGCCCATAATAACAATCCCTACTTTTCCAAGGTAATGTTCATAAATATACAATTTGAACCAATGCAAATTTATTGAGAGACCTTGCCCTTAATCGTTACATTGTTTAGGAATCACATTTACCATCTTAAGCATGACAAAGTAAATCAACAATGTCTAAGTGAAGCACATTTTGATCAATTCATAGCTTTGATCCTCTCGTGAGTCATGGCAAGGATTGGTTCGTATGAGTCCATCAATTGATGATGACATGTGCCCCATCCATTGACTCAGACTTACTGCATTCATCACACAGCAATTTCATAGCATAAAATTGGCCTACATGCTATAAAGTCCACAAAGTATGATATTCCTAAAAAGACAAGTCCATTCAAACATGTGTCACGCAAGTCAAATAAGCAAAGGAGTGTCACACTCAATAGTCAAACCACTTTTACCAACAAACTTTCTTTTACAAGCTAAGACCTTCCACAGGTACAAAAACTAACGTGTGACTTGTGTAAATGATTGGGCACTTGCAGGTCTGTTACGAATTGTTCACAACTGTCAGTCACAGACATTATACACAAGGAATTCGTACTTGCACATGAATCTCTTGTGTATCATTTCTAGTCTCTAACATGTACGACCAATTCTTATAGAGTACAAATATCTTGATACTTTTCCATAAAATATACATGAGTTTTGCTACAAGTGTTTCTTGCCTCATCTCAATAATAACTAAAAATGTGACATAAGCATCTCAATCATTAATTTCAGCCAGTATCAACAGTCTTTAGTCCAACCAATGAAATACAACAACCATCTGTTTTAGAAATAAATGCAGATGTATCCATTAACGTATCTCAGTTATAATCACAAAAGACATAATCTGAAAAATTACAGACATGTGTCTCACACATCAGGTCCAATTCTTCACAAATCAAAACAAGGCTCCACAAGTAAGTCAATACATGAGCTTAAGTGATAACAACCTACTTACTCAGGATTCAAACTCAGGATTCAAGAGCTTGTATGAATCATGATCTAAATGACACAACTGTTTTCAAAAGCATAAGTGACATCAGCATGATTGCCAAGCATTACTTTACATAGATAAGTTGCAGGAAAAACAATACTATTAAATTAACCACTCCATTGTTTTGGCAATGTTCATCTTAACAAGGTAGAACACCCAAGCACAACTTTATAGCCCTTCAAGCCAAGTATACAACAAGAAAAGTCACACACTACTATTGTCTACAAGAAGAAATAATCCAAGACAACCACAAATTGTTTTCAACAATGATTCAACTTCACAAAATGTAATATCCCCTTTTGGGATATTAATTAAAATTTACTAAACTACTTGCAAAGAAGCAAACTTAGAAGAGAAACCCTTCTAGGTTCACCTCAACTAACCCAGTGTCGGCTTCAATACAACCCAAATGGGGTTGGAGTGAGCCAAAGTAAGGGTTTAGATGGGCTAGCTAGTCGGAGAAAACACTTCTTTAACCAATTAATTTGCAGCAGTAGTAAATAAATAAAAATACCCTGAAATCAGCTGAAAACTTCAAAAATTGATATCTCATGCAATACTTGGAATTTTTCAGTGAAACAAATTGCAGATGAAAGATAAAATTATACACTTCCCAACCAACTTTAAATCAGAATTTTCTGAGCACTTTAAGCCCCTCAAAACAACCCACAAATATTGAAATCAAGTCGCCCAAGGTTAGAATGGCATATAAAATAAATTCCAGATTTAATACTTGACTTTCCACACTCAAATAAGCTGATTTCAGATCTGCAATAATTCTTTTATGACAACTTGAAAACCTCTACAAAACCCTTCAAACAGTGATATAAAATTGCCCAAACTAGTCGATTTCCTTAGAGTAAATTCCAGCAATATTAGCAGCCCAAAATATCATCAAATAAAGAGCATTTGCATTAGAAAAATTAGCAAGAATAGTTCAGATTTAAATCCTTGCTAAAGAGCACCCAAATCATCACCAAATGTGCCCAAACAAGCTCCCAACAAGTTGATTTCTTCAAGGAATAACCAACATATAATGGAGTTGCATACACTATAAATCACTCTCAAACTCTCACAACTCAAGCTTAGAACACTCTCAATAATGGCGACTTCACATAGGCAAGTAAATTTAAGCAAACTCATCAATTCATAGCTCAAGAAGGAACACACACTTCACAATGGGTGGTGTTAATGAACACCTTTTGTTTTTTGATCACTAGTGGGCATTCATCCCTCTTCAAGCATGAAGATAAGTTATAATAACTGTCAACATGCGAAAAGGGGTGCCTAACATCTTTTTTATAGAATTTCCTTGCTCAATCTATAATCCATTTAAAAGACCTCATTCCCCTTAGTATTTTGCATGGTACTTGAATCATAGCATGCACATTTTTTTATCTCCATGCACTCTGAAAATGACTGCAACTTTGGCCGGTGATTCGTCCTACCATGTTGGCCACTCAACAAAATGATTGCCAAAAACATAATAAAGCGAAACCTAATCCTTCACTTTCCATTCCAAACCCTAACTCATATCAGGTTATGTTTTTAACCATGGTTCCCATTGATTCGAAATGCCCTTTCTTCTTCCACAAAGTTTGTGCAAATTTTGAGGCATAGCAGGCCTTACAAAGGTCTTTAATAATTTTATTTATATTTGAAAGAAAATTCCCAAATTGATCATAGTTCAATTTGCTATGGCTCTATGGGCTTAGTTTAAGTTTTATTTTCAAATATAAACCCTTGCCCAAACACATCCACAATAATATTAAATCCATCTTCACCCTCCTAAGGAATTATGCCTCAAAACAATTATTTAACCTACAAGTTTGATAAACCAAGCTACTGCATATCCTTCAGCTCAGAACGATATCAAAGTCGAAATTGAAGCAAAATAAGGATTAAACCCAACCGCAGAATAAGGATTAAATCCAATCAAAAACTAAGTCATGCAAATAAAGAAACCAACCAGCTTCCATGCAAGAACTGCAGAGTTGATCAAGACTAAGTATGACAGTGATCAAAATAACATTGATATAAAGCCATCAGTCTGCATGTTGATTAATGTGATAGTCAAAGACTACCTGCATCAATCGATAGTTCATGAATCAGCAATTGATCCTCCATCACGTGTTAACATGACAACAATTTAATAGCAACCATCATCAAAATACTCAAAAGCCCAAAATAAAAATCACACAAAACATGTCAGCAGACTGTCAGGTGCTCACATTAAGTAATGGGTCTACTTGTGGACACCAACCCTTACCATGACCCGTACTATGATCTATATCTCCACACATGCACATCCAGAAAACATTTATAGCATTCGTCGGTGATGTAATATAATCAACAATAAATGCCAGAAACTGTTTTAAATAATAATCAGTAAGATCCCTCAATAATGATCATATACATCATTATCAACATAATACCAAAATGCCAATAATACCAAAATGCCAATACTGAAATATATCCATATAATCAATAAAAGTACCAATGCTAATCACAACAAATACTTAAACATGATAATTGTCAAATAATATGTGTCATAGTAAGTAGTTAAAAAGGGGAAATGACAATTTGTTTCCAAGATAAACATCCCTTTTCAATCTTGTTCTGCTCTTTCCTTTAGCAATTTTCTTTCCTTATGCCATTAAACTTGAATGGCATGTCTACTAAAAATTGAGAGAAAAAATAGCTTTCAGCTGTGATTAGATCACTACTAACCTGCAACGCTCTCTCTTTCCTACATAACATTAAGGCATTTGCTTCGACTATATCCCCTGGTTAGGACCAATGACTTCGTCACCCTGAAACCCCTCTACCTGAATATGAGTTGTACTTGAAATTTTGATAAAATCACATACCATCTTTGTATGATGGCTATCAAAACCCTCCGGCTTTCTTCTTGGAAATCCTTGGACTGCAAGGTCCTCCCCTTCTAGTAGAAAAGTGTTGCATACTCCCGTGCTGAAATCCCCACCTAATCACCACAAGATGGATTAAACCCATTCTAGAAGTAAGTCATGCAATCAAAGAAATCAACCGGCCTCCTTGCAACAATTGCCAAGTTGATCAAGAATAAGCATGAGAGTGATCAAAATGATATTGGTACAAAGGCATCATTTGGCATGTCGATTAATATAATAGTCAAAGACTATCCGTATTAATTGATAGTTGTGGAATCGAAAATCGATCCTCTGTCGATTGTCCAAGTGACAACAAAATAAAAACAATCATCACCGAAATACTCAAAAGCCTGAAATCAAAATCAAATAGAACATGCCAGCGTAAAGCCAAGTGTGCGATAAAAGCAACACATGCACCAACAATAAAAATACAACATGCAACCACATCAACATGAATTAACATGCAACATCAAAACATGAAACAAATCATGTGGACTTCCATGGCTGTCACCAATGCATGGGGTCAACAAAACTGTTGGGGTGCTTGCATGAAGTAATGAGTCTACTGAAGACCACCCCTTACACGTACATGTAGAATACATCATCACTAGTGAGATGTCCCTTAATTGGGAAAATTAGAAAATACTGAAAATTCACAAAAGCCCTTACTGCTGGAAATAAAATACTGGAATTACCCTTAATTTCTGAATTTTTAAACACAATTTATGACAGCAACCCAAAATTTATTTTATTTAATTTGCAAACAGCTAGGTACAATTTAGAAAAAAAAACCACGCTGAAACCCTAGCTGGATTTACAATTTATTTTGCAGAAATAGAAGCCCTAGCTAATTAACTGAAAAACCACACAAAAACCAACCCGGAAGATGCCCTGGATATCGAATGGCGAACAACTAAAATTCCCAAGGGTGGCGTCCAAACTAAAAAGTGCTGGAAATGATGACGTCAGCCCTAGAAAGAACCTCAAAGTGTGACGTCAGCGTTCTAGGAGGCTTTCCAACCAACAAAATCGTGCCTTAGTTGGTTTTGGCAAGTCTGATCTCTTCGATGATGCTCGATTTATGTGAATGCTGAAATCCAGTTATTGAAGCCCAATTGCAGTCCTTGATTGGAACCACCTCACAAGACTGGAGGGTTTCCGTCCTCAAGTCTCAATCCACCAGAGGGTTTTTGTTCTCAAGTCTCAATCCACCGGAGGGTTTTTGTTCTCAAGTCTCAATCCACCAGAGGGTTTCCATCCTCTAATGCTGAAAGCTGAAGCAAATGCTCAAACTCCACAATATGAAAAGTTGAATGGCCAAATAGAATGCCTTTCCAAATGAGCCCCAATGTCCTTTTATAATTTTCCTTTCACTTTTTCCAATGAAAAGCCCCCAAAAGCAATGTCCCATCTTTTAATTTGATGTTGACTTGCTTTATTAAAAAGTTACCTTTATTTTTTAATAATAAAACATAAGTTGCCTTTTATAATATAACATAAAGTTACTTTTGGCCAACTTAGTTAAATTATTAAATTTACTTCCCTTGCACCACCCCATTAGCCTACGGGAAATAAAAATAGGCTAAGAGTCTTCTAATTTATTCAATTCGAAAAGGGGACATGACAAATAGCATTTGCTGGCTGATGTAATATAATCAACAATAAATGCCAGAAAACTGCATTAAATAATAATTAGTAAGATCCCCGAATAATGATCACATCATAATTGACATAATACCGAATGCCAACATAGAAAATACCCATATAATCGGTAAAAGTAACAATAGTAGAATAGTGTTGCATGCTCCCGTGCCACATTCCCCTCCTAAGCCCCGCCAAACGCATTTTCATCCACTTCCACCCAATCTTGAGCGATCCTTGTAGCATCTTTGCCTCCTCATTAGGCCTTGGGATATGCTTTCTCTTCACTACCATTTTCCGAAAATCTCAAATCCATCAATTACTCCAAAATGGATAGTGTTATGCGGGGACACATCCCCCAAATCCCGTGGGTCTTGGGCGTCCCAGATGTTCCGGAAGCCGAAACATGGAGGAAACGTTTCCTCCACGTTTCCAAACTTTTGAGTTAAGAGGAAATGTCCCGGGGACGTTTGACAAATACAAGAAACGCCCTGGGGCGTCGGACGCGTCTGTCGTCCCCCGAATTCTTGAGAGACGTCCCAGGGCGCTTCTAGACGTCAACAACACTTTTTTCTTTAAAAAAACTTTTTCACTTTTTAATTTAATTAATTTCTTTGTTGTTTTCTCTTTAAAAACATTTACCGGTTAACCATAACCCGATTGTATTGTATTAAAAACACATTAAGAATCGAGAGTGATATATAAATACCAAATTTTTGAGCACAAATGCACATGGTGGATTGTCATAACATACTATGAAAACCAACAACATACATATTAATATTAAAAATTATATGAACACATAAGTATTGTCTATGTATGTTGCGAGTTTTTACTATTTAATATGGATGTCGGGCGTGAATCTGTATGTACATGGTGGACTGATATATAAAAAAGAACTGCGTTTCGTAAAATTTCTAAAATTTATCTCGTATATTTTTAATATTTGTAATTTTATATATTATTTGAATAGTCGTCCCCCGCCGTCTTGAAAGTTTGGAAATTTGTTGTCATCCCGGAAACTTTGTCCCAAGCGTCCCGCCGTCCCATTGTTTAGTCTTAGGTAACACTCAAAATGGATCCTTAAGACACCAATGGTGTCATCATACTAGAGGGACCTCCATACAATTGGCTTCAAGAATTGACTTCATTCACAATGTACCTTCAAAGACCACACTATTCTATAACCGCCTTAAGCAACCTATCTTATAAGGCTCTCTCTTTTTTCAATTGTGCTGATCTTGTCGCATCCAACACTACTTGGATTTGTTTCCTTCTTCACACAAGTTTGTAGTTGTCGGACATAAACCCGCCCAACCATGTTCTTGATCTTGTTTACATTGACATCTACCCTCAATCGCTCTTCCTCCTATCAAGCAGAGTCTTTCTTGGTACCGCTCTTGCATTAACAGTGATGGTGAGTAAAGGATCCCGCCAGGTTGGCAAACAACCAGCCCACATGCTCATTCCATACCGCATAATCCTCGACATCATTGGGGTAACCTTTTTGTCTGGATGTATTCTTGAACCACATTGTTCCAAATGAACCAAGTCGTCGGGCCACAAATCTTCTCTCTTAATGTGTCTAGGCCCCTAGGGTGCCTGAACTTCTCTACCAATCAAAGAGTCAGATGTTGGTTATGATTCTATCTTCTCCAACATTGTTTTCAAACTTGTTTTGAAGGCGATTGATGTCAATGATCCAAATTATTTATAGGCAATGATGCCAAAAATGTAGTATGGAAAATGTGTATGCTCAACCAAACCAGAAAGAAATATACACGAGTGTATAGAAATTGGAATAAACACTTGACACTGTACAAATATAAGAGAGCACACACACAAAGGTTTTCTAGAATATAGAAAACAATATAAGTAGGGAGAATCCAAGAGAGCTCTTAAACTTGTGCTTAAGCACAACATAATTTGGACAATGGTCGTCAAACCACTTCTCATATCATACACAGGACTAATCCTGATTACTAACCAAAAGTTTAATATGCTCGCAGAAACACATTGTCAGAACACACATGCTAATTGTCTTTTCTCATACTCGAGTACAACAAAACATAAACACTCGAGTAAGCCAAGTTTCTAAGATAGATTAATACATACCATACTATATCATTGATTAGGTCTATTCAAACAAATATATTTGATTAAAAGACTACACCGAATTGGATTGATAAACAAATGTTATCACTTTAGGTCAATGTATTTAGTTTATTGACTAGAATAATTTTGTTTAAGCTCTTTCAATCATGGTTGATTGTTATCAAGTGCTTGAAAAGTTTAGAAACAATACCTTGCAATTATGCCTCTTTGAAGATCTTCTTTATACCTTGTTCATTTCTATACAGCTTTTGGTTTTGATGGTCCATGATTCATATTTCAAGTGGAGTTTAGCCACAGATTCAAATAGGTGTTGCTAATGTATTCAAGAAAAAGATTTTGTTCTTAGTTCCATAGCTCTATTCTTAATGGTTTTCCTATGTTCTGCACTTATGTATTCTCATCATGCCCATCATATTTAGTGAAAAAGGATTCAAAGTTCAGAACATTTGCAACATGTATAATTAATGACACATTGCTTAGATTCTGTTGCAATAGTGTGGATTCTCCAGTAATGTAATTACTCTTGATACTTTGCACTTTAGATTGTATCTTTTGAAGCTTCAAAATTTATTATATCTATATATAGCATGTGTTGATGGATAATTTTACAGATTGGAGAATACATTACTTCACATGGAGGTGTTGTTACAGCTGAAGAGCTTGCTCCATATTTAGATGTTTCTCCAGTTGATGAAGACAAGGTATAAATCATGATTTGCAATTATTGAGCAGAGGAAAATGTTCATTTAATACTATCATTTGGCTATTTATCCTTTATGGGATTCTTGCATGTTATTCTCTTCGTCAAAGACACTAGTCCTAGATGATAGCAACTAAATGAATTATAGCTTAAATATGAACTGCTGCTTTATCTCGCTAGATTAATTACCGTTTTCACAATTGCAAGATCCTGAAGTTCTTTTTATGGGAAGGATTAAGGTAAAGCTATATTAAATAGAAATGCATTGTTAGTTTGTCCGACTTAGATGCGAGTATTGATCTCATGCACTTTCCTTTGATAAAGATAAACTATTATGCTGCTTCATTTTGTTTGTTTCAACTGGATGTGAAGCTTATTCTACCTTTTTTATCTCTTTTTGTTCACTACATTAGTTTCCTATTTGGAGTCAATGTTTCGTTTGGTTATGACTACTGTTCTAGACCCCCTTTATGGCTACATCCGAATCCTCTTGTAGAATGCTTGAAATGATTGGCAACGCAAGTCAGTTGTATTCTATGGCAGGATATGTTCTGCATTTTTACTGAATGAAGATACTAACAAGACATGCATTTGTAAAGGTTTAATTGCTATAACTCATACATTGGATTGCCCCTTGAAAATGCGATTATGCTAATGATCTGAAGTCATAACAACTACCCCATACTAGTCGCTAAGCGTTTAAACTTTAAACACGTAATCTTTATTCGTGAAATTGAAGGTATAGGAAATGAAATTAAGAAGATATGATACATTTTATTAGTATGGCATTCATAACTTCCATGTAGAGAAATTTCAAGAAGTTTTTGAGAACTTCAAAAAAAAGTTTTGTTTGGTTTGGGAATATATAAACAATTAAATCTATATATATTTCTAAAAAAATCTTAATTCCCTTAAAAATTAAAACCATATTTTATGAAATGAAATTTAATTATAAAGTCTATAAATAATATTTATAAATTCATAAATAATCAGTGTTACCTGGGGATGCCTCCCCTAGATTTCGTTGGTGTCCCGGACGTCCCAAACGTTTTGGGGACTTGGGGACTTGGAGGGGACGTCCTTTTTTTTTAATTTTAAAAAAAAGTTTACGATGTTTTTACTTTAAAAACGTTGTTAGTTTTACCAAAAACATTGAATTTTTATATTTAATAAGAGCTTAGAATTTAAATTAATAAAAGTGTTTTAAAAATTGTGAATAATTGTTGGATTTGATGCAAAGACTTCCATACCTTGCAAATAATTATTTCAAACTGAAATAGAATCCAATAAACCATCCAAATGAAATCGGATTTTTATAACAAATAAATGGAGAAAATCAGGGCGAACTGAATAGAATTCATCTGCTGTAATTAAATTACTTGTAAATAATTATTTCAACAATAATCAATATCCACAAACAAATGCTGAAAATGATAGTATAAACATCTGTACCAAAACAAAACATGAAAATATAGATTTAAACATCCTTATAAATTATGCCGAATCAGAATATAAAATCAAATTTGCAGTTTGTGCCCTAGAAGGCACCCAAATAGCACCAAACCCTAGTCGCTCCCTCTAGGGAGAGCTCCAAAATGCATGCAAAGCCTTTGTAGATATTTCCTTGATTGCCCTAGGTCCAAATCTGCAAGAAGTCTTCAATGAATATCTTCAAATCACCCACAATGGAGGGTTTCCGTCCTCCACCAAGCCACAAGGAAGGTTTTCGTCTTCCTTGGAATGCCACACAAGGGGGTTTCGTCCTCAAGTGGAAAGTCAATGAGCACTATGCCCAAAAACCAAGTATAGATAAAATGCGCCAAGATGGGGTGCAAATGAAGTCCTTATGTTCCTTTTATATCCTTCCCTTGGCACCAACAACCAATTAGAAATGGACCGACCTCTTTAAGCTTCTTTTAATCTTTTAATTTGCCTTTATGATTCTCCAACACAACCGACCTGCTAAAATAGAGGAAAATACTAAAAGAAACATTAAAATTAATAAAAGAAAGATGAAATGTAATGCAATTCCTTCCCTTGCTCAATCAAGCTTCATTGCCACGAAAAGGGAATGGCAAGAAGTCCATTGTTAGGCTCTCAAGTCGAAAAAAGGGGACATTACAGTCCTCCCTTCCCAAAATTGCTTGTCCCCAAGCAATTGCAAACTCATATGCCCAAGTATCATCATATCAAAGTAAAGGAACATGTTGTAGTGTTCCCATAATCTGGATCCTGTGCCTGTTAGATGAAGGAGCTTCATCCCAAACAAACTCATACCTCTATTGCCCCTTTCTTCATGGAAGTCTTCATCATCTTCTACTTCAAAAACAACAATGATATTACCTTTCTTTGCATGCTCAGCTATACTAAAAAATCCTTGCAAATGCCATCATAATTTTCATGGAATCTTATCCAATTTGAGGCTATCAAATCTGATTTGTTCCCTCCTTTCAGCTGAAACCTTCTTCCTATATCAACCTGTGATGGAATGCTCTTCAAAAATGAAAATTCACTGTTGTTCATGGCTGCTAATGGCAGTCCCAAATCTGATTTTTGCAAATTCAGCCCTATAACCATGGCATAATAACTACCAAATGGAAATCTTATGAAGAAAGGCAATTTCATGAGTAATGTAGGGACTGAAAGTTGTCTTACATAGGCTGAAAAACTAAGAACAACAGGTCTACAATTGAAATCAGCAGACATCTTGGCCTTTAACTCGAGAGAATCAACCTTCCCTTGCTTAACATTCCTATGAATTCTGATTTCATCATTTTGCAAGTGAAACCCCAACTCCTTGTGAATTTTGAGGGTAAATTCCTCTAAAATTTGGAGCTCTTGACCCCAAAAACAATGTGTGCCTCAGCTGAACTTAAAACAAGGAAGTCAAAACAAAATTCATACCTCTTCATGGGGCCATGGGTTAACCATATATGAAACTGAAAAGTAGAATCATCATCATTTTCCTCTTTGACTGCAAATTCATCATAATTGCTCCCCCTTTCCCATATTTCCTTTGGTTCATTCATGGAACCATGGGTTAGCAATACATAGAAAAGAAAATCAGAATTCTTATCAAGCTTATGATGCCTCAAACATGCCATGCTAGAATTCTCCCCGCTTCATACAAACTCATCAAATTCCTTCCTTCCATAAGCAAAGAGAGGAAAAATCAAAACTGAAATCTTTACCTTCATCTTCTTTTGAGTTTCAAGGGTTCACCCGGATTCCAAGGATGTGAGCAATCTATGTAACTCTTCACATGATGAACTTCTAAAGTTCCATTCACGCTGTCCCAAATATGGCTGTAGCTGTACCAATGCAATTTCTTGCTCCAAATCAGCATTATAGTGGCCGAAAACTCTTCTAAAACAGCGACAAACAATCCCTCATTGATGGTAGGTGAAAAACTCTTCCCCCTTGTGATCGAAAACACTTTGGTGATTGTCTTAAAAGGGGTTAACCAGCTGGTTCTGATGTGGACAGCAGCAAAAAGAATAAGATAACAATTGTGTCATACCTCAAACTCTTCATAAAAATCAACCATATGGGGACTGAAAATGCTTTAACAACATCAAAGAACTGAAAATTACTCCTCATGTATATGGCTGAGGCTGCTTGTATGGCTACAAATGCAATGTTGAGCAAACTGAAAATGTTGATAACAGCAGTATGAATTTTTATGACAGCGTGCCTTGAAACCCATAAAACATGATTTCTACTACTTACATTTGTACCACCAATTTCCAGCTGAGTTATAATGCTTGGGCAGCAAGATAACATCTATCTTGCTCACTTCCAAATGTAAAATTTATGAAATCAACATCCACTTTCATTGGAAGACTTCTTCTAAGAGTATGTGCATGAATTAAGAGCTGAAAATCTCTATGATACGACTGCTGTTTTAAAACTGAAAGTGTGGTGGTTATCTTACCATGTGCAGCCCATAGATCTTGCCTTCTTCCGGTAATTCTTTCCATCCTCTTTGCTGTAGCAACTTGAGGATCTCCACTTGTCATGCCTTGAAGCACAACCTTTTGATCACCAAGTTTGAATCTCAACTCCCTAGCTTGATAGTTTTGGGTAAATTCACCCAAAGGATGCAACCATTGAATCTCAAGTATCAAATCCATACCTTCAATACCAACAACATAGAAATCATTACTTACCATGTGCTTTTCCAAGGTGAGCTTGAGTGGTGGGAACCTCTTGGTGCAAGGGATGATGAGGCCATCTTGTAGCATCTCACCCTTCACAAGGAAGTTCGAATGCACAACAACTCCATATGATTTCTCATAGAATTTCTTTCTAACCATATGCACGAAATGAAACACTCACTAGCCATAGTAACATGGAACCCATTGAAGACTTCCCTTCTTTGTAACTCAAAGGATCTATGAACTCTTTGCCACTTTGGGTGTTCTTCACTTTATCATCATTTCCACTATGCTGTCCATGATGACACAAATATGGCAGCGACATAGGAGGAGACCAAAAACTGAAATGTGATTTCCAATATCATACCTTCGGCTGTCCTTAAGCTTGTCCATCTTCTTTTTCCACCTTGACTTCGTCCATACTTTGTTGGCACATGCATGGAGCCTCTTTGTGGTTCTTACCAAAGCCATGAACACCCTCAACTTGACTCTTAGGAGCTGCTGTCATAAACAAACCAGCAAGCTGACTGTTATCATGTCTCTTTGAGAAATGGGTTCCAACCATCCCTTTCACTTCCCTTTCTTGCTCATCTCATCACCTTCTTTTTCAACCCTGATTCATCACATGCTGAAATATTATCAGTATTAACCAAACAATGATCAATAATTACCTCATCATGTTGACTCTTCGGCACAATGATGGGAGTAAGGGCCAATTCTTCATCCTTCATGGTTCCATCTCTTTCAAAATGCAGATCTGATTTTTTCAACATGTGTGTGACTATTGAAGCTCAAAAATTTGTCATGTGGACTTGAGAACCCTCTACCTTCAAGCCCTTCTTTATGCACAACGTCCACACTCTTGAGTGTGGGGTCCTTATGGAGGGTTGACCCCTTCCTTGATGCTTGGGGTTTTGACCTCGTGCCAATTCCAACTCTTTCTGTTTCCAACTTCACGAACTCTGCAAAAGGTAGGGCATCTCGGATCTTCTCTAAGAGCTCTATACTCTTCATACCATGTACCGATGTTGCTCACTTTGGATGGCTGAGAATTAATGACTTCCTTTGAAGAGCTCCTTCCACCATTTGGACCTTGAATGGTA
Organism: Taxus wallichiana var. yunnanensis; assembly: GCA_018340775.1. NCBI lineage: Eukaryota > Viridiplantae > Streptophyta > Pinopsida > Cupressales > Taxaceae > Taxus > Taxus wallichiana. Next base: position 549,700,650 of record CM031238.1, on the reverse strand, counting down.
TGGATCAGCCGAGCCATTGTGTTGGCCAATCTTTCTTGCCCTAGGGCAAGCTTTTCGAACTTTGGCTTCATGAAAATCCTATCCATCATATTGATCTTCTCAAGGAAACCCTCCGCTTTCCTTCTTCTTTGATAGCTAGAAACCCTTGTAATGTCCTCTTGGGAAAAAAAAAATAGGTTGGGAAGTTTGGAAACCACAACCACCCCAATGTCCCTTTTCAGATAAAACTGAAATAGAAGGAAACCACACAACACCCAAATGAAAAAATCTGATTTTTATAACAGCAGCTGTAATTATCCTTCAAACCCTAGGGCGAACTGTATAAGAGCTTAGAATTCACCATACAACCATGCACAACAACAAAAAATACTTGTAAATAATTATTTCAACCACGGCAATCAATATCCATCCAATTTGGCAACAACAAATGGAGAAAATCAGTGAATATATATTGTTGTAATTAAATTTAGGACAGCAGCAGAACAACCACAAACCAATGCTGAAAATGATAGTTAAACATCACCAAAAATCATGAAAATATAGATTCCGGCCTTATAAATTATGCCAAATCAAAATATAAAATCAGATTTGCAGTTCATGCCCTAGAAGACACCCAAATAGCACCAAACCCTAGTCGCTCCCTCTAGGGAGAGCTCCAAAATGCATGCAAAGCCTTTGTAGATATTTCCTTGATTGCCCTAGGTCCAAATCTGCAAGAAGTCTTCAATGAATATCTTCAAATCACCCACAATGGAGGGTTTCTGTCCTCCACCAAGCCACAAGGAAGGTTTTCGTCTTCCTTGGAATGCCACACAAGAGGGGTTTCGTCCTCAAGTGGAAAGTCAATGAGCACTATGCCCAAAAACCAAGTATAGATAAAAATGTGCCAAAGATGGGGTGCAAATGAAGTCCTTATGTTCCTTTTATATCCTTCCCTTAGCACCAACAACCAATTAGAATTGACCGACTTTGTTTAAGTTTCTTTTTAATCTTCTTTTTTATGATTCTCCAACACAAAGCGACTCTTAAAATAGAAGAAAATACTAAAAAAATTAAAATTAATAAAAGAAAGATGAATTGTAATGCACTTCCTTCCCTTGCTCAATCAAGCCTCATTGCCACGAAAAGGGAATGGCAAGAAGTCCATTGCTAGGTTCTCAAGTCGAAAAAGGGGACATTTGATGCCTGTCTGGATTATATAAATTTAACAAAGACATCAAATTTCATTTGGATAACATTAAACAAGTTGTTTGGATCGCAAGCGGGAAGCGCAACAACGACACCGCGAAGCGTATTAGGCTCAAGATGGAAGAAGGTGACAGTATGGTTGAACACATCAATAAGTTTTGTTCTATTTTAAATTAGTTAGCTGGAATAAAAGTAGATGTGCATGATGATGATGCAAAAGCTATATTGCTAAATAGTATGCCACCCAACTATTCTAACATGGTCTTCACATTGAGTAAAATAAATCTGAGTTTAGAAGATCTGATTTCTTCTCTGATAGAGGAAGAAAATAGAACTAAGAAAATTGATCTAGAGGAAAGTATAATGTATGGAAAATAGGATAGATCATATGCTAAAAGGAGATCTAAATCTTTTTTTAAGCAGGATCCACTTTCAAAGATACAAAGAAACGATTTATTTGTTATTATTGCAAACAATTTGGTCACTGTCTATAAACCGCAAGAAAAAAGAATAAGATTTACTCGATGGAAAATACAAGAAAATGCCAGGGCTGTTGATGAAGAAGAGGACTATGAAGAGGTGACAAATACTGCTTACACAAAAAATCTAGTTGATGAAGACTACCTCTATTAGATGACTTTCAATCGGAGGATGGAGGCAATGGAGGGAGGACAATCAACATCCTTTCACCAGCCACAAGCGACGGGTCGCACATTGATGTTGAGGCATGTGTGTTTTCAACGTGTTCATTTTTTTAGTTTGTTTTGTGTGGTATTGAAATACGAACAAAAGTGTATTCCTGTTCACATGATAAGTGAGAAAAATTATGATGTAATCCCCTGATGGAAAACTGTAGTAGAAAACTAAAGCACAAGAGTTTTACAACATTATGATTTGTGTAGAGGATGAACAAATGTGTTCGTGTTCATGCCTAGGTTAGTGGTCAGCTTGTGAAAACCATTTGTGAAGGTTGAACAAATGTAGAATTCCTGTTTGTGGTTCCCACAATAGTCTAGTCAAATTAGTTTCCAACAATTATGGTTGATGAGAGGTTGAGTTGCTTTTCTACATTTTGTTCGAGTTGTGGACCAAAATCATGAGCAAGAAGAGACGGCATGCTGTAGAAGAAGTGTTACTATGTGTCTACCATGTTCAGACTAAAGGGGAGAATGTTAGGAAAATAATGTATTAGTGCTCTATGGTTATAATGTATTAATGTGAATGAGTTTTAATGTATTGTAAGTGAATTAAGTAAGTTGTACTCACCCCACATAAATAACTCTTGTTAGAGCATTTGTAGGGGAATAGTTATACCTACCTCCTTAATTGAAGGACTGCAATAGGCCTGTATAATTGTATCCCTATGGTATGAATTTAAGAACGAAGAATATTTTCTATGCAAATATCCTACTTTGATTTCAGGGATGATTCCTGGCCATGGCTGAATGCAGTCCGGGCGAGGGGGGTTGTGTTTCTTCTCCTTCTTGAGACTGAAACAACTGCTATTAGAGGTAGGTCTTGTGATTTTGAAGAAGAACAAGTTTATTTCAGGAGGTACAACTCTAGGGATCGTTTCCCTATGGATTTCGTTCTGCTCAATTGTGAGAAGCTTGAAGGTAAGCCTAGGGTTGTGGAGGTAAAATCTGAGGTTGAATCGTCTCTCAAACCTTTGCTGCCAAACGCAACCCTAAAGATGGGTCTTTCAACCACGATGCCAAGTGAGAAAATTGTATTGATGCTTCACATAACAATGCCTGCTTTGGGAGATCAGGGTGTTGGCTCTTCCACAAACGAATCCATGTTCGAACTCCATTCGTTCCCGATTCCCAAATAAGTTTTAATGGATCTTCTGCATAATGACAACTCAATGGTCTCAAATTTGCTTTCCTTAGATTCTAAAGAAACTGCCTTCAATGGTGCTCATCCCATTAACAACTGCAATTTTTGTAGGTAGTCTTCATATGTTAAAGGAAAGGACTCAATCTCCAATACCTCTCCTTCCAACTCAGCATCCAAGACTAACTAGTTTGATGGCTTTGCTATTAATGCCCTTAGCAATGCAACACCGTTACTTGAGAACTCTATTGAGGAGAATCCCATGCCCTCTTACACTGAGATTCTTAGGATAAAGCGCAACATGAATCCGGAGGAATGCCCAGACTCCATGCCTTCTGGTGATGAGAACTTCAATTTTTTTCTGGACAACAATGAGTATTCGAAGCTTGTCAAAATCTGGAATGTTGTGGTGTAATTCTGTTCTTCCTTCATCGTATGTTGGATGAGGATGCTTTTAACAAATGGTGCTTGCTGAACTAGGAGGCCAAAGGGATCTCACTAAATTCTTACTAGGGGTTGGGATAAAATATGTTTGCCTCCTATTCAATTAAGATACAACTGCATGTTAGGTTTTGCAATTTAGTACTTGGAATATTGTGGGTTCGCTTATTTATGTGTAGTCTTGGAGGGTAGACTTTAATTTGGAGGATCAATGACAAGCACACTACCATCTTTTGTTGGAATTCCATACACTCCCAACTGACCTACAACCTTTTGCGGATGTATTTGCCAATTGTTTTGGTAAGATATTTATTTTGGATGGACGACGTAATACCTTTCCGGCTAATCTGAGGGTGTGCGTAGAGGTAGATTTAAAGAGGAAGCTTCCTTCAGTTATTTCTGTCATGACAGCTGATGGTGTTCGACAACAAAAGGTTCACTACATGAATCTGCCCAATGCTTGCTTTTCTTGTCAAGTACAGGATCACTTTATCTGTGATTACTGAAAAGAAGCTTTGAATGTTTCCCAGAGGGCAGCTTCCTTGTTTGATTCTGGAGGCAACCGATCAGGTTTCTCCATGGATTCAAACCATGGTGCCAAAGAGGTTTGTCTTGTTGTCAAAGAAAAGAGCATGCGAATCACGCCTCTCATATTTCAAGCAGAATTTATAGGGGTGGTCCAATACCCTTCATTGAATGTTGGGGCCCCCATCCTTCATTCAGTCCAAGACCCCTCCTCTAGACGGAATGATGGGGGTGGCTGGGGTCAAAACTCTATCCCTGTCTCTTTGATGGGTGTTAGCTCTTAGCATCATGGCATGGAGGTCGAGAGTGGCTGGCGAATAAATTCTAACAAGCGGAAGGAAGCTTCTTCCCCTGCTCAAGTTGATAGATAAATAGGTCCTGCTCCTTGCGTGACTGCCTTCAAGGAAACAATGACTTCTCCAGACATAAATACCTCCTTCTTGGGGTGTGTATTGATGAGTAATAGGTTCAGTTTGCTAGGTAACCCTCTCTTCCTTGAATGAAGCTCTCTCTTCTTTCTTGGAATGTAAGAATGTCCCCTTTTTTGAATTAATCCAAATTGAAGGCTTCTTGCCCATTCTTCTTCCCGTGGGCAAGAAGAAGATGAACAAGGGAAGTCCTTGGGTTGCATTTCAGATTTCTTTCATTAATATATATACTTTTACTTTGTATTTTGCCCTCTTTAGCAGGTCGGCTGGGTTGGAGAGCCCTCAAAGTCAAATTAGAAATTAAAAGCAAGCTTCTAAAGAGGTCGGCCATGGGAAATTAGCCCTTTATGACCTTTGGCGCCACCATAAGGGTATAAAAGGAGTTGCATAGGCTCATTTTGGGCATCACTTTTGCATATATACTTTATCTACTTGGTTCTAGGGCTGATTGCTCTAATCCAAATCCACTAAGGGGTGAAAATCCATTAGTGTGGCAAGCAAGGAGGACGAAACCCTTCCTTGTTGGAGATTGGAGAACGAAAACTCTCCAAGTTGGTGGTGTTGAAGACATTCTTTGAAGACTATCTTGCTGGTTTGTAGCCAGGGCATCAAGAAGAAGACATATCAAGGGTTTTGGCATTGTTTGGAGCCCCTCTCCTAGGGAGCGACTTGTATAGGAGTGTGATTGGGTGCCTTCTAGGGCACAAATTAACATTCTAAGTTGATATTTGGACTTCTCATATTTTATAAGGCTGATATATTGCATATTTGTCATTTGTTGGGGTTTGGAGACCTCACTTTTAGCTCATTTTGTGGACTGCACTTCTGCTGTCATAAAATTAATTGCAGTTGGGTATTATTTCATATTTTGGCACATGTTTTGGATGGTTTGGCTTGGTGTTTGTTCCATTAATTCAAAATAATTTGGAGAAGGATTTGTACACTTGTTTTTAGCTTGTTTGGAGGGTGTTTGATGCCCTAAAGTGCAATTTTCAGTTCGCTGCTAGGGTTTCAGTTAATATTGGAACTGCTGTTATAAAATCCAGATTTCATTCATGTTTGGAATTGTGTGATTTCCTTGTTTGTATGATTCAGCCCTAGAAAGGGACATTACAGTGCTGATGAGTAATAGGTTCATTTTGCTAGGTAACCCTCTCTTCCTTGAATGAAGCTTTGTCTTCTTTCTTGGAATGTAAGAGGGATGATGATCCCAATCCGTAAACAGGTTGTCCGCAGTGTTCTTTAAGAAGTTAAGCTAAACATTGTTTTTTTACATGAAGTCAAGTCTGCTGGTTTTGAGCTTCATAATTGCACGAGTTATTGTTAGAATGCTTTCTTTTGGTCTTCGATCACATCTAGGGTAGGGGTGATCCTCGGTAATTCTCCTTTTTAGCAAAATTTTGTTGTGGGGCATGGATGCAATCTTGACAATAGATTTGTTTGGAGTACCGCCTTGCTTCAAGGAAGGCTGGAGTCTATTTCGTCTATGCACCCAATCTTGGTTCTAAACGTGCTCGGCTTTGGTATTAGTTGGCTTCTTCTTTGCCCGATGTAGAATGGGTTGTTGCTGGAGATTTTAGCATGGTAGAACGGGATGGAGATTAGGCGGTGGCGTTGGTATTGTTGTTAGTGGCTTCGAAAGCTCTCTTGGTCAAGATGTAAGCCTTCTCTTCTTCTCTATGACCCCAATTGGGGTGAAAAGGAGTTGGATGTTGGTGGCTGGTACACTTGGTCTAATTTCAGGAAGGGTAAGGATAGAGTTCGGGTAGACTGGATTGAGTGTATGCTCCTTGGGATGACTTGTTATTATCTAGATGCTTGCGACAGGTGAAGGTGTTGGCTGACCCTACCGGCTCGAGACCATTTTAACATTCTCACCTCTATTTGAGTTGGGCAAGTGAAGGACTCGGTGCCCTTTTCTTTGTTCAAACTTAATGTGTCTCACCTAGATTCCTCTTATTTTTGGGCTCTTGTTCATCATATTTGGAACCTCATTCCTTGTTCCAGTGGGGATAGAGGTTGGCTATTGTGGTGGGAGGTTTCTTTTTGGAGAGATGTCAAATTCATGAGAGGGTGGGGTCGTTTGATAGCTTGCAAGTATTGGCGGGAGCTTCAAGAAGCCAAGTAATAGTTAGAGGAGGCTCGCATCTATTCGGAGGTGGATCTTCACAAGATCTTCACAACTTGTCTTTGTAGGAAGAGGCAGGTCACTTAGAGGTTGTTATGCAGAGAGGGGAGGAGTACATCATTAGAGGAGCTCGAATTCGTGCTTGCTTACATTAGATTCAAGAGTGAGATGAGGGCTCCAAATTCTTCTTTGACTTCTTAAAGAGGAAAGCATTAGCTGATAGGGTGCTTGGTATTCATAAATCTGATGGCTCGGTGGTGGGGAATCCAGAGGGAATTTGTGAGGTGTTTAGACAATATTTTCAGAACAATTTTTCTCCCTACCCTCTCTCAGATTTAGTTGTGGCTGCTGGAAATTCCTGCTTCTAGGGTGTTCCTCTCAAAGTTTCAGTTGGGAACATAGCTAATTGGACAAATATTTTACCAAGGACAAACTGTATGCCTCTCTTTGTTCTACGCAAAATAGGAATTCCCATGGGATTGATGGTCTTCCTTGTGAGTTGTACAAAGCAATATGTGACACTGTTGGAGATGATTTTTTCTTCCAAATCTTTTTCTACATGTTGCCTATTAGAGTCCCTTAACTGGGTTTGATTAAGTTGATCTCGAGAGTGTTGCTAGGGATACTCAGGAGGATGGCATCCTATCACATTGTTGAGTGAAGCCTTCAAGATTCTATCTAAGGTCATTTGCTTGCTCGGACAATGGATGTGGCCTGAATAATTGTTCGGAGGGAGAAAACTGGTTTTGTGAAGGGATGTTTTATTTTGGATACATTATTTTTGCTTGGGAAGCTATGGAGTGGGCGAGGGAGATTGGTTAGTAGACTCGCTTTTTGAAAATTGATTTTGACAAGGTGTATAATCGGATTGATTGATCCTTCATCAGTTTTTTTTTGATTTTTAAACGCTTTTGACCGGAGCTTAGAACTAGAGGGTTGATCGGACCCCACATAAAAAAGCGAAATAAACCTGTAACACACAAAAGCCCAACAATGGCTTAGAGAGAGGGATAAAAGTAAAGAGATTAATTCCCACCCCGAGATGGGAAATAATAAAAAATGTTAGCTCTCTGTCCTTTCTTTGCTTTTCTTTTCGACACCTCTTGCCACTTACTAAGATTTGAACTAACAACCAACATGAGATTGTTTTCGTCTTCAACTTCCGCGCTATCTGGTAAAAAGTCCGGCTCTGAGTCTGACTTTCCGGGTGAATGTCCACGCTTCGTACCTCCTACAACTGCCTGGTTATTCGAAACATTTTATGCCGGTTTTTCCACCCCATTCTCATTGTTCTCTTTTTCTGAATCTTTCTTGAATGTCGTAGTTGATACTAAATCTGGGCTTGGAGTTCCCCATCTTGAGGCTCCCTTCTTTGTATTTTTGGTATTTCTATTAAACGGGCACGAGGCGTGCAGATGACCTAGATTGTTATAGATTCGACACCGAAAGGTGGTGTTCTCGTAGTCTAGGGGTTGGACTCGCTGCAAGTTCCCAAATTTCAGATTTATGTGATCTGGCAGACCTTTGCTTGAATCTACTTCAACGCACAATCTTGCAAAGGTGCACATTCTAGAATGTATTCGTTCCATATCCTCTTTTATGAAGTTACCTAGGGCGTTACCAATATCCTCCAATGCATACCATAAATACAAGGGTAAATTGGGTAACCTTACCTTGACCGCGTTATCGTGACCGGATGAGTGTTAGGGTTGAAATCCGAGAACCATGGGGTTAAATACGGACTCAACATTACCCTGCAACCGTGGTCCCTCGGATAATCACTATTGATATTCTTCATGATCTCCGAAATGGACTATGAAAAAACCTTTAGAACATAGGGAGATTTCACACTTGTCCAGTTTTCAAATACCCATTGATACAGGGCTGAAGAGGAGGGCCAAAGACCGTTAAATCAGCCTATGATTGCATCTTTTGACAAGGTTTTGAAATAAGCATCAACCGTAGGGTTAGTGATCTCCACCTCAATCGCTTCCTCTGCTAAATCGACCGAGATATGGCTGATTTCCTGCTTGATTCCCCATTAAACCCCAACACCTCCTCAAAGAGTTTGGAGAGAGGGTAAAGAACCGTGTTATTTTCGTTTTTGCTTCCTCCCGGCTTAGTCGCTACCCTACAGCCTCCTCTCGATCCATCTCTACCAGCAAATGCACCAGATGGTGCCTTCCTGCTTCCTATCTGTCTCGAACCTTTCGCCTTAGCTGGTCCCTCCTCCTTCCCGGCGTCGTCATCCGTGTACCGATGGCCTTTGCTGCCCACCGAGCTTGGTTTCAACCCATTCCCTTCCTCTGCACGCCGCTGGTTTTAGGGTTAGTTTTGTCCATTGCACCAACTCCTGATCGTTCCCAAGTGAAAGCACTTTTATCATTGATCCTTCATCATTGACTTGTTTAGGATTTAGTCCACGTTGTGTGGGGATGGTGAACACTCTTTTCTCCTATGCTTCTGCTTTAATTTCAATAAATAATGCCTTGTCCCCTTGTGTTCTCCTATATTGTATTATTAGACAAGTATGCCTTTTAGCTTCCTATCTCTATGTGTTGACTGCTTGGGTTACTTGCTGGAAGTGGTTCGCATTCAGAATCGTCTACAGGGTGTTTCCTTGCTGATGGGTCGGAGATGATCAACAACCATTTGTTGATGATTCAGTCCTTTCTATGCAAGCTAATTTGGAGTTGGTTGATTGTGCTAGAGTCTGCTTGGCTGTGTTCTGCTATGCTTTAGAGGCTATTGTTAGCAACCACAAAACTAAGTTTTAGATCATTGGTTTGGAGTTGGACAACACTTCTGCTTGGATTCCTCTTAAGCGGTCCTTTGTTCAGCTTGGGGTTATCGCTTGGGCTTTTGCCTATTGCCATGTGGGATTGGTACCTCCAGAGATTAGACTGTAAAATCCTTTCTTTGCAAAATAAGGACCTCTCCTTGGCGTGGAAATTGATTGTGGTTGGCAAAATTCTTCACGCCTCTCATATCTATTACCTTTCTTGTTGTCTGCCTAGTAAGGCTCAATTCCATTGGTTGGAGCAGATTTTGAGGTCTTATTTATGGGCTAGGTATGGGGGTGCTCATGGTCTTCCATGGTGCCATATGCTTCTCACTGTGTAACATATTGGTAATATTAAGGGTCTGTTTGGTCTGTGTGACATGATCTTTGACCCTCAACATTTTCAGATCTTTGGCTTCTTTGTCCTTAGAAGTATATGGCCTACTTGTAGGAAGGTTGCGAGATTAGTTAAGTGGCAAATGTCAGGCAGCCATGCGGGGTGGGATTTGGCTAGAAGGTCAATTTGGAATTGAAAGCTATTGAACACATGTATTGTGGATCTTCCTCACTTTCAGGACAAAAGATTGAGTTTTTTTATTGAAAAGATCTTTGGGATGCCACCTCTCCTTCATGGAAGGATTGGTGCTCCTTAGCTCGCGAGTATACTCTTTCCTTTGTTGATCGGCCTTCCATCATGGAAATTGAGAAAATCATTTCCTAGGAAGATCTGTTCAAAATGAACATTGATATGCCAGGACCCATTTGGCGTGATTGGGTGTGGAGCTACGGACACCCTCTTGAGCAGTTTGACACTCGTAGGTTATATTCCACTCTTCATTAGAGGTGGGAGCTTGGTCCAGTTCTCAATGCAAGATGGATGCCCTCCGATGTTGAGAGGTTGCCCAGTGTTTGGTTGGTGAAAAAGTTTTATAAGCTCCAGGTGTTCAGATGATTACTGATTTACCAGGGGCTTCCTACTAAAGCACATTTGGATAAGAGTGGTCTTTCTGATGGCCTTTGTCTGTATTGCCACAAATTGTAAACAGCTAAGCACCTTTTTTAGGACTGTTCGTTTACTGGATCTTGTTGGAACCATGTGCGAATGAAGCAGTCAGCTATCCTTCAGAGGAATCTCTGTTGGTTCGCTACTGTGTTTGGCAACTCTAGTTTGCTAGCTTGGCTGCCTCTTAGGGGCATTTGGCATTGTTTGGGAATTGCTTCTATGGTCATTATTTGGAAGCTTCGTTGCATGTTTGTTTTTGCCAATAAGGTCAGCTCTTTGGATGATTTTTTCTTTACTTGGAAGGAGGTTCATATGCAGCAGTGTACTAAAGGGTATTAGGCTATTAGCTAATCAAGGAAGTATTCTGATTTCATCTGTCCTTGTTGCCTTGAGGAAGAGATTGATATTCTTGTATTTTTCTTGGCCTTTGCTTAGGCCTCCTATTTGTAAATATTTTTGTGAATATATGAAGTATCTTTTCAATAAAAAGAGTTTTACAAATGAGATTCTATTTCATTAGGACAAAATTATAACTCAAAAGGACAGTCATGGTTCACAGTCCCCAACTACGAGTTTTACATCCTCAACACATCCGATTGAATGATAGTTCTCAAATGCGGTTCTTGTCAGAATGATTTCAGACTGTGCTCATTGCTCATAATGATTTCACAATGTCTTTCCAACCTCTAAGATCCAATTTGAAGTTAAATGTAAATGATTCCTTCTGAAGGCAAAAAGTTAATAACACAGTTTTCCTGTTGTTTGGAGTGAATTTGAACTTAGCATACAAGGTGGCGGCTTAGAAAGTATACATGGTTACAGTGGAGTCGTGACTTTAGATTTTACATAAGAAATTTAGAAAGATTTTTCATTTTTTTAAGAATTAAAAAATTTATTGATATAAAAATTCCAACCACAACTTGCTTACAATTCAAGTTTCAAGTTTTCCAAGGATTCTTTTTAGAAACAAAGAATTTAAGTACCACCCTTGAATAGGTACTCAAAAAAATATGCATGCAAAAAGCATGATCTAACATGCAAAGCCATTAAAAGCTAGTTTACTTAAAAGATCATGCTAGCTTTTAGCAAAATCTTGCTTTTTTGTGCAAGCAATGCATGCTTGAATGTGTTAAATTTATTATGTAAACACTAACTAATGAAATATTAGTTAATGTGTTTTAGTTATACACATATAACTAGTTCACCTGAAACATAATTTATTTTATGCTTGATAACAGACGGACACACACAAGATGCTAGTGTGTCGTATGCCTTCTGTTCTCTTCATTCTCTCTCTCATACATACTGACATTGCTATGAGTGCTTGGCATTCCGGGAATCCCAAGTTGGGTACAGATGAAGCAAAATTCAGTAGGCCCTGGAAATGGGTACGAATTATGGAAGAGATGAAGAAGAGTTTCAAACCTGTTCAAGGAAGCCCTAGGATGAAAGTATGAGTGGTGTAGAGGCAGAAACAATTGGGTTTATCAAGTTAGGGACCTTGTTGAGGGAAAATCGTGGAAAGGATCACAAATGTGATTTTTATCAGGAGGAATGGATCTTCCATTGATGTTGTAGGAGAATAAAAGTTCAGTATATTTTGTATGCCTTTGGGGCATGACTGAGTGTAGATCAGGACATGATGAATTGAAGAAACATATTGTCACAAATAAAACCTATTTGTAGAACTTGAAGTTGGACGCTTCCAGACCAAAACATGAAAATCCGTGAAGAATATTGTTGACCTGAGAAGATAGGATTGCATTTATGGTATAAAACAATGAATGTTTTATTCTGATCATGTTACCTGGAGAACGTGTTAAAAGAAAGTGACCATAAGTGAGTTTGTGATGCTGAGGCACTAGAAAGTGTAGAACAATGAGTCATGATTTCTTGAAAGTAGAAAAATACAGTTGTGACAGTCTTGATGATTTGCAGACTCAATAACTTGCGATAAATCGACACTAGGGGACAATATCAATGAAGATACCAGAAGAAGGATGGAGCATCAAATTGTGATATGTTGGAGACAAAGAATAGGACTAGATGCATGAAGAAAAGCGTTGCAGATTGTTGATGCAATTTACAATCGCAATTTCTGGAGATCGTGCTAGGGCACAAGACGATTGAAAACCAGGGAAAGGTGGGTGCAGAGTAGAGCAATGTTTTTGAGATGAAAAATATGAGTTTGAAGACCATATTTGTTGATCCTCGAAAAGGGGTGGCACTTAATCCCTTTTATCACGAGAGTGAGATAGGTGCCACAAGATAATTGGTTAATGCAAAAGCAAAAGTTTTTGATGTGGCAACACAAGTATTGACTAGGAGCAGGTAATCTGGGATTGTGCGGTCACTTGAGGAAATAGGATAAGACTCTAGAAACTTATGAATATGTGCTAGCTTGTGGACAACCATGCATCTTAGGAGAATCTGGAAAGGAATCTTAGGAATATTCACGTGACAACTGGCTACGCCAGGTTGTTTGTTGTTTCCATAAATACTTGTTTATTCCTCATTGTAAATTTTCGGTGTTTTGTATTTTGAAGCTTTTTGGGACTGATATGCAACATTTTGTAATATTAGGTAGACTTGTTACATTATTGGTTTGAGCTGTATTCATGTTGATGAACATTAGGATTCCGTGAGAGGTTTTTGTACATGTTCATGACGGATGAGTTTGAAACTGTGTGTCTAGCTGTATCTTGTAGCGCATAGAGCATGGTTATCCTTAGATCAATAATATAATGTATTCTTCTTGCAGCTCTGTTAGTTGTTCAGGATTTTGTGAGTAGTGAGTAGATCATTAATATAATGAATTTGTGAGTTTTCATTGTGGATTTGTGTGAAATTCATCTGCAACTTGCTGGTATCCAAACTTGTTCTCCCTTTCAAGCCGAGCAACAACACAGATTGGACGTGGAGCTTAGAGGCAGATAGATCATAGTGTCGTTTTGTAGCCGGGATGAGATCTAACTGGGTCCTTTGTTACTCGTAGTTTGTGGAGAGATGGATAACACCTTAAAAGGATGTGATCTTATCCTAACTATTTTAGGTTGTGCCTTTCAACCAAGGTAAGAGAACCTATTTTGTAACCTCTGTTATTGAAGAACGCTGATAAATCCTTTTTTCGCACAAATTTTATAGAGAAGACCTTGGGCAAATATGATCAACACACCAAATCTCGACTCTCACGAGTTGTCACTTCCAGATTATGGAGATATTTTCAATACAAGCCAAAGGTTACTAAAGACATTAAGAAATTCTGATTGTTCTGCATATTTTTGCAAGTAGATTTTGTTCCTTTGTTGATACACAGGCAAACAGGGGTAGTTCAGGGGTGGATCAATGGTTTTTTAAAATGATTTTGGTGGGAGATGAAGCAGACAAAGTTGATTATACCGGATCCTTGGAGGGACTTCACAATAATGATCAACTTCACAACAGTAAAAGCTCTAGAATACCAAGACGCGTTCCTTCAACCGTAAGGTGTGCTTCAATGAAGGCCAAGATCAAAGACGTTTTCACATAATCTTTGAGACTCCAACACGAAGGCTTGAATTGGAAGACTCAATTAAACAGGAAAGTTTCGATTAATCACGCCTAAGGTACACCCGAAGACTTACAGACAATCTTTATCAAAAAATGATAACAAATTGATTTTAAATTTGTTTATCTCATCCAAGATGAAAGCTCTTCTTGAAATGAAATTGCAAATACCATTAGATTGTCACAGGGACAAGATCTTGTGTGATTTAACAAAAATTTCAGTATAAGATTGCAATAGGAACGAAAGAAACTATTTGCAGACATTTTGAAAATAAAGCAGACACAAAATTGCTAGAGATTAGACACAAATTAATTCCAAAATTGCTTAGATTCATCAGCAGGGGAAAGCTTCCAGAGCAATCTCGCTCGCTGCACGCCAATGGCTATACATCTGTAACCAACTTGACATGATAGAAAATCTAACACAGAAGAAAATAATAGGTAATCTCGGCTTTGGCCTCTCGGGAAGACGACTTTCTCAAATTTTTTCTCAAGAATTCATACTTCGACCATTTGCAAGAGTAATCTCATTGCATTTATAATACACCCTTCACATCCAATTTTCCCCCCCAAAAGAGGAATATTCGAAGCACCTTTGTTGCACATATCGGATCATGATTTGCAGAAAGTGACATTCAATAGATTCATAAAAAAGTTGCCAGGTGTTTTCAAAAAAGGTGAATCATTGCAAATATTTGCATCATTGTTGAAACTAGAGGCATATTCTTCATCCTTGGTGCTTGCAACACCTTTTCCCCTCAAAAGAGAAGAATATTCGAGGGACCTTTGCTTGTTACCAATTTGTTTCAAATAGAGACATTTAACAAATTCAGATCCGAAATCTGCCAGGTGGACCAATTATGAACTGATCATGTCTCTGGGACCCTCGAATAATGACTAGGATGCCATGCCACAACTTTTCGGGAGTCCTAATCATTCTGATTTTGTCATGCGAGAAATCCCTCCTTTAATCATTTTTCAGAGCCTCTGCATAGCTGGACTTGACAGGTCATCCCTTTTTGCTCTTGAGGCAACGCCTTTTTAACCTTTGCTACTGTAATTTCATCATTTCATTTTTTTCGCTCCTTTTCTTCCGAAATTTTACTTTGAACTTCTAGATATGGCGTTTTGCATTTTCGCACGAGCCCAAGCAAGAATCCACTTCAAAAGTACTTCAGATTTAAAAATTGAGCTCCCAAATTGATTCAATTGAACTTTGCAGACCAAAACGACACAAATTTGCCAAAAATTTGATGAAGAATGATGCAAAAATTCATCTCCAAACATCGTGGAGCTTCAATGGAGACAAAATGAAATGAAATGCACAACTACCGTTGATCCTGTCTTTCAACTTTTAATCTGAACCCTCCACATGGCAAAATGTGGTTGGAAATGGGCCTGGGAGCATTTTTTGACATTTTATAACTTCTGGAAGAAAGTAAAATTTTGACATTTTCTCCACCCCTTCGCCTTTAGAAAACAAGCTTGACATGTATCCCAATGTGGGTCCCAGAGGAACTAAGGCTCGATTATGCTATTTTACCTCGTTTTTGGAAAACGGAAAATTTTGCAAATTTTCCCCGTAGCTCCACTTCTCAATTTCTCCGCCCGCTACGTGTCTCAATGGCACAACGTCAAGATGGTCCCCAAGAGCAGAGACTCTGAGCAAGCGCGGGCTCACCATGTGGACATGTTTTGGGTTGAAGTGAGCCTTAGAATTTTTAAAGTGTCTTGCAGAGCCACATCCAACCAGAAAGGGCCACATTTCAACTGATGCCGAGAAGTAATTTTGACTGGGAAACTACACCCGTCAAAATGTAAAATGCAGGAGAACCATCATTTGAGCCCAAAATGAATCATTCTTCATATGGACAGAGGAGCGAAAAACAAATTTTGGGCTTTTAAGAGATCTTCGACCGAGGAAGGGACTGACCATGGCAACCAAACAGAGGACAGAGTCTTCAAGCACCAATACGGGAGACAGAAAACATAACAGAGGCCGCAAACTGAGGGATTTCAATGACAAATGGGGCGAGACTAATTTGAGCACCAACATAACTCATGCTAGGGTTTGAGTCCCATTAGATCTTCACAAATTCTCATAATGTGATGTTTTGAGTGTTCTCTCTGTGTCTCGTGAGGCCTTCAAGTGCAAGCTCGATTGAATATGCCGTGCATTATTGATGTGTATTTTATTATGCGGTTTTCCTAAATCTGCACAAGATCTTGTATTGAATGCTTCAAATTCCACGGTTAACATTTGGCTATGTTGTTTGAACCTAATTAGTATTGGTTGTGAGGATATGATATGAGCCGTCATGCATGCCCGAACGATCGGGTCGATTGTAAGTTATTGTGGAGGTTGTCAATTTTTGTGTTGAAACTCTAGGTATGGTTGGCTAAATTTGTAATGTGTGCGGGCTAGACGATGATAGAGTTCGAGGTGAGACTAGATTTATGCAGATTGTGTTGAAGATGGAAAGTTTCATCATCAAAGACATTTTATTGTGAAGAGATGTGGGAGGCAAGCCTGATGAGGTTGCTTTCTTGACTTCTGAGAGAGAAGGGGTTTAGTCTTGTGATGATCTTTGTTGAAACCCTAGGTGGAAGGGGAAAGCATGGGACAAACTCGTATGATTGTGGAACATGCTTTATTTGTGAAGATTTGTGCAATAAGCAATGTTTTAAAAATCGGAACCGGACTCGAACCGGCCGAGGGTCGGACCGAACCGGATCGTTCAAACTTTATGAATCAGTTACTAAAATACCTAAAATTTTATATTTTTAATGAAAACAATATATATTTGAAAGGTTAAAAACCATGATTCTAACAATTCCACACAAAATATACAAAGTTTGCTCTTATATATATGTAAGAAAGGTGTTTATAGCAAAATGGCACGGACTCCAAGTCCAATACACAATACATATATCATATATGAGATTATGAAACAAAATACATAAACAATGAGGTTCTAAATGGCCTCCATAGCCCGAGACTCCAAAAACACAACATGCTATGATCATTGATACATTACAAATACTACAAGTTACAAAACTCTAGAATAAACTAGAATAAATTAGGGTTAAGAACAAATAAAAAAAAAAATGTAATAAAAACGTTTTTTATTAAATTCGCCGTATCAAGCGGGGTCAAACCGGCCGGTTTGGGTCGAAACCGGACCGGTTTGGATCGAAACCAAATCGGTTTGAGGCCAACCAGTTCAACCGAACCGGTTCTTTGACCGGTTCGTGAAAAAAACTATTAAACAGGTCGAACCGGCCGGTTCCGGTTCTAGGTTATTGGTTTTAAAACACTAGCAATAAGGGCTCTTTGAGTGATGAAGGATGTGTTGATGTGGATGGATGGAAGCTTTTAAGAGAAGGAAACCCATGATTTTAGAGACTTTGACCTAGACTTACCCGGATGCCAATGCCTTTGCATGTTGCGCTTGTCGGGAAGAAGGTTTTCCGTAAGGTTAGGGTTTGTAGAATTTCGAATTTTTTTCAAGTGAAAGATTGTTGTTATGTAGGTTAGTGGATTTTGCGTAAGGATGAGTCTTGGTGGTGGAGGAAGTCAAAGTACTACCGGAGTGAGTTCGGGATTGACTACTTTTGCGGTTGTTGTGAGAGGGGTATCGGTGAATCCTGTGTAGATGTAGTGGTTGTTGGTTTTGCCCAAATAGATGATCTATGATGTGATGACGAAGCTACCATAGAATCATGAGATAAAAGATGTAGCAAACCACACACATAAGTGTGAAATCATATGAAGAGCAAAGGGGATTTTCTCATTACAAGCAAATGAAAGTCAATTTGTGACGAAATTATTTGGTAGTGCACATATGTGGTATAGAAAGTGTGACCCTAACCAGACCCTTTGGATCTTGATGCACTAAAGGCAATGTTTTTAAAGGAGTTTGATATTCCCGAATTTGAGAAAGAATGTATTTCTACGTTGAAGTAGATCAAGTAGGGCTTGATGGGTAGTTATATTGTTTGATGACCTACTGGGACTTCCTTATGTTGAAAGTCGTAATATTGACAGGAGATAAGTAATATCTACAAGGTTACTACATAGGATAAAGAGTATTTGGACCATAGGAAGATGGGAAGGTAGAGCGAGTAGCAAGTTTGTGTTAGATACTGCAGGTGTTTCTTTTGAAAGATGGATGATGAAATGATATAAAGTAACTAGACGAAAGTGTGTAGGAATGATGAAGTGGAACAAGAAAATATTAAAGCGTGTTCACATTGGAGTGGTATGTGGAAATCAAATACAAACTATGCCAAAATGGACTATGAAGTGGGTTCCAAAGGTGACACGATAGTTTCATAGGGTAGTGAGGATAAGTAGAGAGATTATAGAAATTATCCAAGTATAATGGTTCTACTTGTGTGAAGGTGTACATAAATGATCTAGAGGCTTGTATACCGAAGGAAAATGAGAGAGTTCTTATGTTGGATCATACTATGTGGGTCACTGCCATGCATTGGTGTACTATGCCTGATTGCATTTGTTGGGATGGGCACAAATCAAGAACTTTGTTTGGTAGGGCGCGTATGTGGTATAGATTGTATGACCCCAACTAGACCTTGTGGATTTTGATGCATTGAAGGCAATGTTTTTAAAGGATTTTTAATATTCCCGAATCTGAGCAATAAAGTATTTTTGCGTTGAAGGAGATCAAGAAAGACCCGATGGAACTTTCTTTCTTTGTTTGTATGCCCACTCACACAAGGTTTAAATTTAGGAAATTAGGTCTCAAAACACGTGATCCTTCTTCGTACCTTCCTCACACCCTTAGATGGGAGATCGAACAAATTTAGAGACTTTGACTTTAGATATGTTTGAGCAAATGGTAATGGATGTTTTGCAAAACCAAAGAGAAGAATTCAAAGAACACAATGCATTGGAAAGAGCAGGATTGTTGATCACTTCTCCGAACTTCTTAAGTATGTACACGTGAGTCTCGATCCCACTTCTCCACTTTGACCTTTTGATGGTCACACTCCATATAAGGTACAAGTCAATTTAGACATCCTTATGTTTGAAGGAAAAATACATGCATATTCCCTAGATAACTGGCTTAATCTTGTCTATTCATACCATGCAGCAAATCAATTCTTAGATAGAGAAAAGATTACACTTCTCTTTTTGAAGCTTTATTTGTAAAGAAATGGCGGAATAGCTATTGCACTTTGCATGAAGATGACGTTGACTTATATTCTTTTGTAGACACATGGAATGGTTTTGTTGAAGCACTTAAAAATACGTCTTATGCAATTGGGAACTATCATGACTAGTACATCAAGTTTTCACTATTGCACCAAGGCCGTGATCTATCTGTTCAAGACTGCATAGACACTTTTGGCTCCCTTGCTGCAAAAATAAATATTCAATAATTTGAACAAAATCTCATCCTGGAAGTATAGGTCAGGCTTGAGATCATACATTCAATCTGACATGCACTTCCTCTAGATCTCCTCTTCAGGGAAGCCTACATATTTTCTTGCTAAAGTCTAAACTAGTGGAATCCCATCCCATCGGCTTGTGGTAACCCAATTGTGCACATGCCAAAGAAAGATGGCACATGGAGGTTATGCATTGAATACTGAGCTCACAACCAGATCACAATGAAGAACCACTATCCTCTTCCCAGGATCGAGTATCTATTGGACCAGCTCCGCAGTGCCAAGTTCTTCACTAAAATTGATCTTAAGCCTAGATACCATTAGATTCATGTTGAACCTACAAACATTTAGAAGACAACCTTTAAAGCGTAGGAATGTTTGTTTGAGTGGTTGGTTATGCCCTTCGGCTTGACTAACACACCCATGACATTCATGCGGATGATGAATGACATTCTATGGCCTTTCACAAATTTGTTTGTTGTAGTCTATCTTGATGACATCCTAATCTTTAGCAAAACATGGGATGAACACTTGTACCATATTCAACAAGTGTTCCACACTTTGTGGCAGAAAAAGCTATATGTTAATCTGGAGAAATGTTCATTTTCCATGTGGGAGATATAGTATCTAGGATACATAGTAGACACACAAGGAGTTCATGTGGACCTGGCCAAGATCCATGTCATCCAAGAATGGCCTACACCAAAGAATCTCACAGAGCTTTGCAACTTGTTGGTGTTACAAAATTTCTACAAGAGGTTTGTACTTGGTTTTTTATCACTTTACTTGGCCACTGTATCAGATTACAAAAGGTGGCATGTAGCATCCTTTGTCTGGTCAACTTCAAAACAAGAAACATTGGGTGAATTAAAATGTTGACTCTTTTTTGTGCAAGTACTTGCATCACATGATCTTCAACAAGCACTCGGGATAGAGACCGATGCATCCAAGTATACACTCAGATCCATCCTAACTCTACATGGTCTCTCGGTTGCTCACTACAACGCAACTTTCACTGCATTGGTAAGAAACTATCCGACATATGATCACGAACCTTATGCTATTGTCTAGGCATGTAAGCATTGAAAGCATTATCAATCTCAAGATGCTTCAGTTCTAGTAGACTTAGAACAAGTTGCAGCAACAATGACATAAAAATGATCTTCTTATCTTTTAAAAAAGGGAGTATTTTTATTCAAGAGTAGAAGACAAAGTTACATTGTATGATTTCCAGACATACACACTACAGACCCAATACTTAGCCTGAGAGGTGTAGTGCTGAGCTCTAGCATTCCAATTACAACAATTCCACCTCAACATGAATTATAAGAAGGGAAGTGTCAATCCAGTAGCTGATTGTTTGAGTTGACCTTCAGCTCAAGCTGTTCATATAGTGCTCGACGGTTGTCGACATAAAGTAAATGCTTGATCAAAGTTGTATCCTTCCAATCCAAGCTTTGCAGAAATCTATCACAACTTGCTTAGTCGAAAGTCAATTCCAAATTTCTACTTGCGGGATGGACTCCTATATCACCTTGGTCACTTGTGTCTACCGCATGAAGGAGAGAGTCATATACTAATATGTGAAGCTCATTTTAGTAAGGTTGCTGTTGCAGGACACTTTGGAGATGAAAAGACCCTTGCGATGATACAAAAGTATTTCTTTTTGCCACACCTCAAGTTAAACATCACCAAATACATCAGTTTTTGTACCGCATGCATGGTTGCCAAACCGGTCCATGAGAAGCACCTCTTCTAGTTCCAACGAGACTAAGGGAATATCTTTCCATTGATTACCTCTCAGGCTACCCTACTATGAAGCATGGAAATGACTGTGTTTATGTAGTAGTTTATAGATTATGTAAGATGGAAATTCTTATACCTTTTCAGAGATCTATTTCCTCTTTGGAGACTGCCAGACTATACTTTGAAAATGTCTAGGTCCATTTCGAACTACCGGAACTATAATCTTTGATAGGGACAAGGTTTTTGGGGAATTTTTGGAAAGCTCTTTGGTCTATGATGGACGTAAAGCTGATTCAGTCTACTGGATTCCATCCGTAGATTGATGGACAAAAATAAGTGGTTAATAGGATGATCGCACATCTTCTCAGCATGTACATTTGGAAGAAGCAACACACATGGGATGGAATCCTTCCTATCATTCAACATAGCTACAATGGAGTTCTTCACAACTCTTCCCCATACAACCCTTTTCAAGTTCGTTTGGGTTTCCATCATCTGGCACTCATCGATGTAGAATATCCCAAGTGGCCATCAAAAGTAGCAACTCCTTCAATTCAATAGGAAGTTCACAAAGATGTTATGCTAATTATGCACATTTAGTGCATTTAACAAGTGCAAACCATTTTGCAACAAACAAACACTAAATACAAGCAGCGCCATGACAAACACTGCACACCTCACACCTTCCAAGTTAGTGGAGTATGGCTTCATTGCAGATTGAAGACTACAAGGACCTTACCGCAAGCTTCGTTCTTTGCAATACAAACCCTACACCATCACCATGAAAGTATGAGATAACACTTTCGAGCTTAATCTTCTCACTTACCTTGAGTTGCATCTGTTTTTTAAAACCTAGAACTCTTGGAGCACTAGATTCCACCATTTTGGATACTTATGACACTGCAGAGACACTTAAGCAATCAGAATCAATTCTAACTACAATGTGCCAATAGAAATGGATCATCGTTGATGCTGAAGTCAAACAGACAAGACAACAAGATATCCTTCTCTTCCAGATTGTCAAAGCAGGTTAAACAACTTCTCATGGAAAATGGTTCACAAAAGCTCAAGTTGCTAGCAACGTAACACATCTTCCGTAATTGCATGCAATGGGATCATTGCTTTTCAAGGAGGCGCGACTGATCAGGTGGATTTGAGACCTCAAATAATTTGCAACACCATAGGGTTGTTCCGTGTCATGATCTGTCTTAATAGTGTCGTTAGCATCATAACATGCACATGTTTGTATACTAGGAGGTCCTACGATGCTACCTAGTTCTGTAGTGTTAGTACTGTACCACATAGTTCTGCATTACCGCCAATAAAAGATGGACTGATAATTAGTTATCAAGTGGTTATAGCGGTTTAGCCTACACTTCATCTTCCTCCTTTGTATAATAAGGTATCTTCCTATTCGTTTTAGGCAAAGTTGCTAGTAACGAGTAGATCGATATCCTACATCCGTCCTCTTGGATCTTGTATAGGGCTTTACATAGTATAAATTTGCATTATAGTTCTATATTTGGTGTTGATTTGTATTCTTTGTTGCATAAGCACTTTGATCTATCTTTCGGTCTTCATCATTCATATACATTTTTCACATATAACACATCTAGATTCTCTAAAATATCCCTTTTAGGATATCACTCTAAAACTCAGAAATTAATTAAAAATCTGCAGACTGTAATTCTGATTTTTCCAGGACAGCAAGGTACAGAAATCTAAAAAAATTATATCTTCAAAAATATTCACTTTCAACAATACCCAAAAGCTTCAAAAGATGTAGAAAAATATAGAGAACAAGAATATCCAATCAGATTTCCGAAATTCTGATAATTGAATTTTTAATGATGAAAATATAGCTGAAACTTACAAAATTAATAACTCTGGAAATACTTGGGATCTGATTACAAATGATAGCTCAAAAGATAGATAAATCCAATATCTATCCAATGCATATTCAAGCACAATTTTCCAATGGGTGGAAGGCACCCAAACTGCTCCTCAAATCTGGAACTGAGTAGATAAAACCCTAGAAAATAGTTGTTCCAAATTTGAATTGAAAATCTGAATGTAGAAGGTTGGGAATATGAAATATCCTCAAATACGAACAAGTTAGGGATATGGATCTGAAACCCACACCGAAGAATGCTCTACCAGCTAGAGATGGATCTCTCACAACCGAAGCTAGAGATCCTGCAAAATCTGACCTCTGCTAGCAAGAAAAATCCCAAAACATGCAGCTCTAGAGTTTGCATAAGCAAAATCTAAAAATAGAAGTAGATGCTTTAAAAGCCAAGTCGACTTGCTTTCATAAGCAATCTTGGCTTAATAGCCACCCCCAACCACCAATCACCTACTTTTTCCTGCATTTAATTTTTTCTTTGGCCCTTTTTCCCTCTTCACATGGGTCGCCATTTTCCTTAGGGAAAATAATAAAATAAAGTGACTTTATCATTTTATTTCTTTTTATTTTATCACTTTATCTTTTCTTTTCCTTTTTTCTTTTTTTTTAACTTTATCATTAATAAATTAATATAAAGTGCTTATAATAATATTTTAAGATGCACTTTATGATTAATTTATTATGACAAGTTTCCCTTGTATTCCTCCCTTAGCCATCGGGAAAACATGAATGGGCTAAGGGTCTTCGATCGAGAAGGGATATTACAATCCTCCCTTCCCCAAATTGCTTGCCCTCAAACAATTATAATTCATATATCCAATAGCCATGTGCAAGAGACAAAACATGCTATAGTGCTCCAAGATTCGAGATCTCAGTACTGTCAAGTGAGAGAGCTTTTTCCACAATACATAGCTCTCATGATGATCATACACACAAATTTGCACCAAGGGTATCACATACTTTATATTACAGATTTGATCCTCTAACTCATCATCCTTCTCAAGAGGAAAATAAATCTGAATATGCAGCAATAAATATGACATATCATCATTCTTTTCATACCTTACAATGTCATCAAGGTCTTCAGTTTTCTTTGCCTTCATGATATCTTGGCTTTGTTGTACCAAATCCTTAGCATCCTTGTTCAACATGGGTTGAATATCTTCATGATAACATTGTTGCAATAAAAAGATGTATCTCTTACCACATAATCCACATCCCGTGCGATCTGCTCTCTTTTGAAGGAACCTTCCATACTCTTGGATGACACAACTTGAGGAGTACCATTCCTCATACCTTGCAAAACAACTTCCTTCGGATCAGCATGCTCTTCTTTTTCTTCTTCATCTGGAACTACCTCAATATAATGGGCTGCCCCTTGCTGCCCAAAATTTGGTGCTTTTTGTTCACTGTTTGAAGTAGTTTTTGGCTGTCCCAAATGCCTTTGTAATTCAGGTACCAACATATGATGATCTCTCTTGGGCTTGCTACCAATCTTCATCTTGCAATAATCTGAAAATGACATATTATCTCTGAAACCCTTACTCAAAGATTGGTATTTTTCCCAACAAGACTCCTCATCAATCACCTCTATTGGCTGCCCTTTATTATTGCTCTCACCTTTTTCCCCATTATTCCCAGATCTGATCTGATTCATGTTCTGTGTGAGTTGACTCAAGTAGAGGTTGGTTGTCTCTTGTTGTTTCACCATGTTGATGAACATTTGCTTCATAAAATCCATATTGAGATTTTCATTCACTACCCAACAGGCTAGAGGAAAGGTGGCTCTGATACCACTGAAATATCCCTTTTAGGATTACTCTAAAACTCAGAAATTAATTAAAAATCTGTAGACTATATTTTTGATTTTTCTAGGACAGCAAGGTATAAAAATCTAAAAAATTTTTTATCTTAAAAATATTCACTTTCAACAATACCCAAAAGCTTCAAATGATGTAGAAAAACATAGAGAACAAGAATATCAAATCAAAATTTGAAATTTTGATAATTGAATTTTTAATGGTGAAATATAGCTGAAACTTACAAAATTAATAACTCCAGAAATACTTGGGATCTGATTACAAATGATAGCTCAAGAGATAGATAAATCCAATATCTATCCAATGCAAATTCAAGTACGATTTTCCAATGGGTGGAAGGTACCCAAATTGATCCTCAAATCTACAACCGAGTAGATAAAACCCTAGAAAATAGTTGTTCCAAATCTGAACTGAAAATATAAATGTAAAGGTTGGGAATATGAAATATCCCCAAATACGAACAAGCTAGGGATATGGATTTGAAACCCTCACCGAAGAATGCTCTACCAACTAGGGATGGATTTCTCACCATTGAAGCTAGGGATCCTGCAGAATCTGACCTCCGTAAGCAAGAGAACTCCCAAAACATGCAACTCTAGAGTTTGCACAAGCAAAATCTGAAAATAGAAGTAGATGCTTTACAAAGCCAAGTCGACTTGCTTTTATAAGCAATCTTGGCTTAGTAGCCACCCCAACCACCAATCACCTAATGTTTCTTGCATTTAATTTTTCTTTGGCCCTTTCCCCTCTTCACATGGGTCGCCATTTTCCTTAGGGAAAATAATAAAATAAAGTGACTTTATCATTTTATTTCTTTTTATTTTATCACTTTATCTTTTCTTTTCTTTTTCTTTTATTTTAACTTTATCATTAATAAATTAATATAAAGTGCTTATAATAATATTTTAAGATGTACTTTATGATTAATTTATTATGACAAGTTTCCCTTGTATTCCTCCCTTAGCCGTCGGGAAAACTTGAACGGGCTAAGGGTCTTCGAATTGAGAAGGGGATCTTACATTCTCATGTAGAGTGTTGTCCACCGACTCTCCCCTAATCCTCGAATCAAAAAGACTTCCTCATTTCTTTTGGACACCATCTACAACTCATATTCGATCTTTTGCTCAAAGATCTATCAAAGTGGAGCAGATAAATAGTATTATCAAGAATGACGTGACTCAAGTAAAACAAATATCCAAGTTTATTATTAATTCTTGCTTGACATTGAGCTTGTATCATACTTTTGCATGTGTGATCTTCATTCCCCTTTAGAAACATGATTTGCTTCCAATTTTGTTACTTTGTAGATGGAGGTAGAGGAGAGTATAGTTTGAGAAAAGTAGTGGTTATTGAGGAATGCGAAGAGTCTAAGATTTTCAAGAAAAGCAATTGAAGAGATATGGAAAGAATTATGCTAGATAATACATTCGAGGATGGGTATGAAAAGATGTTAAAGGCATGTGAGGCACTTGTTCTACTTTGGATAATGGTTGATGCCAACAAACCTTGTGTGGGCTTTGTGTGTAAGGGCATGAATAGAGTGAAGGAACAAATCTAAAAATATTTAGCATATGATGTTGAAGAAGTTGAGCATATTCAGGATATTGTGGAAAAGTAATGGTTCATGCCTCATTGTCCTTTACTTCTGAAAATTGTTAGTTATGATGTAAATTAATAGATGTAAATGATGATGTGAATGAGGAGATAAAGAGAGGTTTATCTCCACAATAGACAGTTTGTGCAATGTCCCTTTCTAGGGATAAAACTGAGAATAAGGGTTTGGCCACAAACCCAAATGAATCAGATCTGAAAATACACCAACACCCAACAAGCATCAATCTGAAAATGACTGAAAATACACTTCAACCCTATTTGAATAATCAATAATCAGTCCTCTAGGGCAGTAAACTGTATAGGGACTTCACATCAACATATAACCATGCAATAAGAGCTGAAAATGCTTCCAAATAATTAATTCAACTATGACAATATTTATTAATCCAAATTACACCAAAATAATAGAGAAAATAAGTGATCACACCCAGCTGTAATTAAGTGTAGAACAATCGAACAACCAACACCTAGGGCTGGAAATGATAGATAAACTTCTCCAAAATCACCAAAATGTAGATTCTAGCCTTATAAAATATGAAGAACAAGAATATCAGCTCAAAATACTAAATTATGCCCTAGATGGCACCAAACTCAACCCCCAAGCAAGTCGCCTAGGGCTGGAAATGAAGAACAACTACATAAAATCACTTTGAAGTTCCAATGTGACCTCCATGTGAGATCACCCTTGCACACAAGAGGGTTTTCGTCCCCAAGTGTGATCCTATTGAAGGGTTTTGTCCTCAATAGGTGACCAAGGAAGGGTTTTCGTCCTTCAATGGAAAGAAGAGAAGCTACTTGCTCCACCTCCAAGAGAAATCAATATCGAAGATAACATAATTCTCCTTTAGCAAGTTGAACCACCTTATATAGGCCTTGAAGATGTCAATGGGAAAATAGATTCCTCTAGAGAGGTCGACCCCCCCTAAATGAAGGAAAAGAACATTAAAGTCACCATGTAGGCCTCCACAAGACTGACCTCCATAACGAAGAAATAGAAATCCTCCTTGCATTGTTTGACAAGTCTTGCACCACCTAGTTGAACCACGCCAATGTCATAATTAGTAAATAAAATAATTAATTACGAAAGTACAACACTTACAACCATGGTGAGTTCCCTTGCTCCTTCCTTGATGCCCACGGAAAGAGGAATGGGCATAAGGTCTTCCATAGTGAACTAGCTTGGAAAAGGGGACATTACAGTCCTCGCTTCCCAAAATTGCTTGCCCTCAAGCAATTACAAACTTGGATGCTCCAATAACTTGGATCTTGTACTTGTCAAATGAAAGAGCTCTTGCCAACACAAGCTCATATGCCCAAATACCATTATACCAAGACAACTAAATCCCATAGCTGTCAAGTGGAACAACTCCTGCCCACAATGGTCACGGTGTCTACTCCTTCCATCACCCCTATCTATGTGGTCTTCCTCAATGAAGCCTTCTACCCAAAGCATGAGAACATCTTTCAACACAACTTGCATGTAAGCTGAAAATAAGTCATGACAGCCATAAATCACTTGGGATTCCATCCAATTCAGCACTAGGATGGCTAGGAGTATCTTCACTAGTGGAGCTTCACCATTATCATTACCATGCAAGGAAACCTTCTTAAATTGCACATGGGTACAACTTGTTAAAACTGGTCGAGTTTGCAAAATAAATAACAATAATATACACATAATAAGACTCGTATCAATAACTCATACAAGGATATATTCAATATATCTTGGACTTCTTTATTCATTCGGTGCAATTTTACATAAGAGAGATATTACATATATAATGGGTTGATCTCCTACTAACGTGGAGTCAACACTCATCTCCAAGATCTCCCTACAATCTCTCTAATGAATCTCTTATCCCTTTATTCTCTCATACAACTTTATCTATGTGAGTTGTTCTCACAACTCACTCTCACAAAATAATCTAACTATTACAATATTATATTATCATCTAGATAATATAATTCCAAACATATTATTAATGTTCACACTAACATATTAAATTCCTAACATTCACCCCCTTAGTGTGAACATGGGGAGTAAATCAAGTCACTATGAAGTGTAACATATCACCATTATGCTTGACATTCATACACTGGTGATCAAGAACATATCCAACAACTATTTCATGTGGATACATCAACCAATTGATAGTCAACATCATCCCCACCTCTTGGGAGCCAAACTAGAATGGGAACTATTATCAACTGAAACAACAACTTTTGTCAAGACTCTTGACTGTTACATAATTGTTCCTTGAATCTCCACATTTTCTTTTACATCAAGGGAAAATATAGGAATATATAGTCATATTCCAAGTTTTATTTGCACCCCATACAAGAAAATAGAAAATTTGTCACTAAATCATAAGCAACCTCGTCGTTAGTGACTGACGAGAGGTTGCTGATCAACCTCCTTCCTCTCGTTGCCTCCGACCTCCATCTGACGTGCTGCTAACTCAGCCGGATTTCATCAAGGTGCTCAATTTTATGTAACTCAATCGGACGTCGGATTCCACCGAAAATGCGTCCGTAAGACAAATTTGTTTTTATATATTTTTACGACTTTTACAATGACTCAACTTTGACGACAACTCACAAATTTGATGAAAAAACTTTGACTCTGACTTACAATACTATGAAATCAAACGATTTCAGCAACTTTACAAACCTATTATACTTAATAACTACATAAATAAATAAAAAGACTTATTCACACTTACGTATGGACACTTCGGATATTACATGAATTTAAAAATAAAATAAACTAATGATGGAATCTTTTAGACAAATGACAAACAAATTAATGGACACTTTTTGTAACATAAACTATGTAAATACACGTTACTCAACTAATGACAGCTTTGGACTTTACCTTTACTTTACATATTAAAAACAAAATGATACTTAAAACTTATGGTTTTCAATTTAAAAAACAGATCCAACGATCTGACATTTTGAATCCAATAAAACTCTTGAGGTATTACCAATACTGATGTTGATAACACAAATTATTAGAAAAGTAAACTAAACAAACAAGACAACGTTTTAATGACTTGGATGAGCATATGTGGAGCAGATCGAGGCTGTTAAAGTTTCAGACACGGACATGATGATACTGCACAGATGATCCAACCTCTCCCACCAGTTGACCACGAAATAAATCTAAAGCAATGACTACGCTACAGACACAACGCAAATCACTTCTTGCAATATAATGCCAACGACCGGATTTTGGAGAATATGGCATGCACATATTCAGATACCTCTGCGCAGAAATATAGAAGACGTTATGCAAATATTCTTCCTCAGAGAAATCTGATTGTAACATGTCTCTCTAATGCATGTGCGTGCAAGGAAATGCTTGGAGCTGTGATGCGCATATACAGAAAATTAGAGGTGCAAAGAAAGCTGAATCATGTAGATCTGTTGTTCCTTAACCATGATTGTAGGTTTCTGATATTCTTGCAATACTTTCTTCTTTTTACACCTTTTCCTACTGCAGAGGAGAATATACATGCGTAGCTACAAAATTTTGTGATTTATGCCCTTAAGTTCTCCAAACACGTTTATTTCTTCCACTTTTCAATATACCATCATTCTTCAAAAATAGAATTGCATCTACAGGAGCAATAACAAACATGCACTCCCCTTCTATAGTTATTTTAGATTTCCATCACAAACCTTAGGGATAAATTGCTCTGATACCAATGTTAAAACTGGTCAAAGTTTGCAAAATAAATAACAATAATATACACAAAATAAGACTCAGATCAATAAATCATACGAGGATATATTCAATATATCTGGGACATATTTATTCATTTGGTGCAATTTTACATAAGAAGAGAGATATTACATATATAATGGGTTGAACTACTAACATGGAGTCATCACTCATCTCCAAGATTTCCCTACAATCTCTCTAATGAATCTCCTATCCCTTTATTCTCTTATACAACTCTATCTACGTGAGTTGTTCTCACAACTCACTCTCACAAAATAATCTAACTATTACAATATTATATTATCATCTAGATAATATAATTCCAAACATATTATTAATGTTCACACTAACACTGTTAAATTCCTAACACAATTGTTCATGACTGAAAATATTGTGACTAGCAATATAGAAATGATACAAATATGACAAACCCATACAAACTTTTGTAATATGACTGATGTAGAGGTGGTAGGTACCCATACAAGGATTGCAAACTTCCTCATCTTCAGCTGTAATCCCATATGCTCCCCCATGTGATTGGGTGAGAAACAAACTGAGTTGCACTTATCTTTTAATACCTGTACCTGCACATGGAACAAACTTATTATAGAAAATAAGAGTTACTGTTGTCACCTAGAAGTTGCACCTTGACAGAGAGAATGGTGTGTGTACTCTCTCTCTTGTTGACAAAATTGGAACACCTCAAGGCTGTGGGTAACCTATGTCTGAGGTGAACCTCTAGAGAGGGCTGGTTCCCTTGTGAATCACCTAAAAACAAGGAAAAGGGAGAAGGAATGCGGGAAAAGGGAAATAAGGGTGATACACCAATAATTTAACACATGCATGTACTTCTGCACACAGAGAAATCAAAGATCCACACACTTGCACAACTCTAAGCTATTTTGCATAATTAATTCAAGGGTTTAGGAGAAAGGACAACGGTAGAGGGATTGAATTCCACACTAAAGCAACACAATATCCTATCAAACACAATGAAAAATTAGAAAACAATAGTATGAGAGGGAAAAATAGGAACTTTTTATTCAGAGGTGCAAGTACAAGGCTAGGATTGCCAAAGCAAAACAACCCAAGAGTATGTGTTTGATTTCAATACAAAATCAACTTATATAGGCTGCTCCATCCTAGAATAGACTGCTGCTATTTAATTTATTTAATTTCTTTCTTTCCATGCATGGGACAAAAGTTCTTTGTCTTATACTGCCTTTTGTCTCATTTGTTTTTTCCTTTGTCTTTTCTGCTTTGTCCTTTTGCTTTTGTCTTTTCCACACTTTATCCTTTTGTCTTATCTATTTTGTCTCTTTTGCTTTTGTCTTTTCCACACTTTATCCTTTTGTCTTATTTGTTTTGTCTCTTTTGCTTTTGTCTTTTCCACACTTATCCTTTTGTCTTATCTGTTTTGTCTTTTCCTCATGCACTTGGACGCAGACTTAGAAGGAACAACAATTGCTTTATATTTATTTTATTCCATCCTTCATGCTTGGCGGATAGGACAAAAGCTCTTTTGTTTTATTCATTTATTATGCATTTGACCGGAGCTGCCTTTTCCCTTTATTTATTTGTCTTTTTTATGGGCTGCTGCACCAAAACTGGACTGACTGTTTGCTTTTCTATTTTATTTTAATTCTTTTATCCCCTTATGGCGCATGGGAGCTCTATTTTTACCTTGTCATACTCATCTTTTGCGCCAACACTAGCCTGAATTAGCATGCACTTAAACATTCTATTTTTCCTTTTGACGCAAATTCATAAGTGCATGAATTTATGGCAACATTTTGGCGACATCACGGGATTGTTTGCTTGCTAAACAAAAGATCGTGTAGCCTTCTCGCATCCACCGGCTATGGAGTCACATTTTTATGTCAACAAGTTGTATCCTTTGAAACAAAACCATTGAAATTCCCTCTCCAACAAAAGAAAAAACATGTGTATGCAAACACTTATTGAAAGTAAACTACCCTTAACTATTCCTAATCTAAACAAAGAGTAAAGAAAGCTAAACAAACCCACATACTGGTTGGGAGAAATAACTTCCTTTTCTCAGAAAGTGCGGCCATGAGATCAATTTTGCAACTAGATCACATGGTATAAGTGCAAACATGGCTTGCACCATTGATTTGCTCAAAATATCAGCCCAGAAAAGAATGAACACCTCTATAGGATCCACACTTTGTCTTTGTAGATGTTGGGGTTGATTTTTGGCAACTTGAAGCTCTTTCTTATGCTCTGAAATGAGCACAACTGATGGCAACTCCTTTTGTGGCTCTAAACTAGCCAAATACCTGATTGGACATGGTTTCCTCATAGCTTTGATAGACTGATTTTCTTGATATGCCCCTCTTCTTTGTGTGAAATCTCATCATTTGGAGTGCTTGAGGCCCTTTCTTGCTTATATTGGATGCTTGTAGACTGATCTACAATTTCAATTGGTTCTTCCTCATCATCAAAATCTTCTAATTCTGATAAAACCTCTTTATTTTCCATGCTTGAGGAAAAATCCTTTTGAATTTGATTTTTTCGTTGATGTCCTCCTTTGTATATGACTGTTTGCAAGCATATCGAAGGTGATATAGGCTCAAGATTGCTGCTATGATCCTTAGAAACATTCATATGCTCCTTTAAAACATCATCTTTACGTTGTATCTCAAGAGATCTAAGAAAACTGTCTAACCTTTGCTTGTTGGTCATATTCCTCCCGCTGCTCTGTAATTTTAACCAGATTTCGTGCACTCCTCTATTGTAGGCTTAACGAACCATGGAATTTGTTTGTCCTCAAACTGTAAGCTCCATTTTGTTAGATTTTGCCTGAGAACTTCACTTGGCTCTTTAGTTGGCTGCTCTTCCAAACTGATTTGCTGATTAGCTTCATTCCAGAATGGATTTGGGAATATGAGGGGAGGGGTGGGTTGGGTTTTTGCAATTGATTTTGCAATGGTTGAGATGATTGGAGAGGTGTAAGAAAGCTAGGAATTTGGGACTTGGGCTCCGGTTGAAGTGGTTGGAAAGTAGGAATGGGAGGCTGCATGATGATAGTGAAGAATTACCCCATTGATAGGGTTTCTCAACACTATATTGGTAAGCTTCCATCTCTTCATTCCACTATGATATTTGTGGTATCAATTTAGACACAAAGTCTATCTTCTCTTGAGGGCTATACCAGTTTGGTATAGGACCGCCCATGGGTATGGTACCCTGAATCCAAGCTTGGCTTCCTTGATGGTACTTGTTGCCCTCATTTGTACCATTTTTATCTCCAAGTGTTGTACCTGCATCTGAGAAATATCATTAAGCATGGAATTGTTTCCATAATCTGCATATTCCTACTCCTGAAAAACACCATGATTATTAGGATAACCATACAAATTGTTTGGATCATGGGCATATTCATTATGATAGGGCTTATAATACTAATCTAGAGGAGGATTTTGGGGAAAAAGAGGTGGAGGGGAGTAATAATTCTCTTGAAACTAGGAATTCCAATGAGGAATTGAAGTCATGATTGCACAACCTCATAAAAATATGGAAAGATGGAGGAAATGGTCTGTCTGATTGAGAAAAAGGGATCTTTGAACCAATGGAGTCGCCAGATGTTGAATATTTGTGTCTGAAACACTGATATTTGCTAAGAACAACATCAACTTCTTTAGCAAATTTTTGTATTGTCCCACCGGGCGTGCTAGAAAATTGTTGTCACCCAAAAGTTGCACCCTGATAGAGAATGGTGTGTGTACTCTCTCTCCTGTTGACAAAATTGGAACACCTCAAGGTTGTGGGTAACCTATGTCTGAGGTGAACCTCCAGAGAGGGCTGGTTCCTTGTGAATCACCTAAAAACGTAAAATTTAACAAGGAAAAGGGAGAAGGAATGCGGGAAAAGGGAAATAAGGGTGATACACCAATAATTTAACACATGCATGTACTTCTGCACACGAGAAATCAAAGATCCACACACTTGCACAACTCTAAGCTATTTTGCATAATTAATTCAAGGGTTTAGGAGAAAGGACAGCGGTAGAGGGATTGAATTCCACACTAAAGCAACACAATATCCTATCAAACACAATGAAAAATCAGAAAACAACAGTATGAGAGGGCAAAATAGGAACTTTTTATTTAGAGGTGCAAATATGAGGCTAGGA
Organism: Taxus wallichiana var. yunnanensis; assembly: GCA_018340775.1. Taxonomy (NCBI): domain Eukaryota; kingdom Viridiplantae; phylum Streptophyta; class Pinopsida; order Cupressales; family Taxaceae; genus Taxus; species Taxus wallichiana. Next base: position 549,666,389 of record CM031238.1, on the reverse strand, counting down.
TTGCCAGATTAAAACAACCCAAGAGTATGTGTTTGATTTCGATACAAAATCAACTTATATAGGTTGCTCCATTCTAGAATAGACTGCTGCTATTAATTTCATTTCTTTCTTTCCATGCATGGGACAAAAGTTCTTTGTCTTATACTTGCCTTTTGTCTCATTTGCTTTATCCTTTTGTCTTTTCAGCTTTGTCCTTTTGCTTTTGTCTTTTCCACACTTTATCCTTTTATCTTTTTGCTTTTGTCTTTTCCACACTTTATTTTTTTTTGACGCTAACACTAGCCTCGAATTAGCATGCACTATTTCCTCTTTTGGCGCAAATTCATGAGTGCATGAATTTATGGTAACATTCTGACGACATCACATAATTATTTGCCTGCTAAACAAAGAGATTAGTAGCCTTTTGCATCCCTTGGGCTATGGAGTCACATACCTTTGTCAACTTGTATCCTCTGAAACAAAATAACTGAAATACCCTCTTCAACAAAAGGAAAACATGTGCATGCAAGCACTTATTGAAAATAAACTACTCTAATGATGTTGAATCCTCAATAGCAAGCTTTGAGGAAAATCCCATTAACTGGGATTGGTAGTTCTTCGCCATGCAACCGAGATAACTGAAAAGCATTGTGAGGCTTGCAAGCTGAAATAACATATGGCCCACTCCAAATAGCATCAAATTTGGTGTGATTTCCTGGTTTTGCTCTATTTGCATCCCACTTAAGAACAAGATCACCTTCCTGAAAAACTCTTGCAACTGCTTTCTTGTCAAAATTCTTCTTTACCTAAGCTTGATGAGCTTCCATGGTGAGCATGGCTTCATGTCTTAATTCTTCCAACTGCATAAGTTCTGCATACCTTACCTCCATGGGACTTGCTTCCAACAATTCCATCTGATGAATAAGCTCTAAAGCGGGCAACTCAAGAGAAATTGGAAGTCTTGCTTCTTTGCCATAAACCAACATGTATGGAGAGTTACCAATAGACCGCTTAGGAGTGATTCTGTCAGCCCATAAAGCTGATTTGAGTTTAGTGTGCCATGATCTCTGATTTTCATCCAGAAGTCTTCTGATAATCTTCAACAAATTCTTGTTTGTAGACTTTGCAAGTCCATTACCTTGTGGGTAATAATTTGATGAAGTACTCAGGTAAATACCATTCCGACAGCCCACTCTGTAATTTTAGTACCAACAAAAGCAAGAGCATTATTTGAAATAATAGTAGCAGGAACTCCAAATCTAGTAACAATACCTTCATAGAAGTCAAGCACACTAGTTTCATTCGCTTCTTTCAATACAACTGCTTTTGTCCATCTGGTAAAATAATTAGTGGCTGTAAGAATCCACTTGTGTCCCAAACTGGATGGTGGATTTATCATTCCAATGAAGTCCAATCCCCACTGCATAAAAGGCTGATCTACTGAAATAGGATGAAGAGGAAGGGCTGCAAAATTTTCTTTTCCCACGAAGAAAACACACTTCTAACATCTTCTTACCCGTGCATAACAATCTTTGAAAATACTTGGCCAATAATAACTGCTTTCATGATTTTGAGAGCAGTAGTCCTTGGAGCATAATGGCCACCTGATAAACCTTCATGAAATTCTTGCAATAATCTGTCAACTTGTGAAGGTTCTACACATCTCAGAAGAACACCATTAATATCCCTTTTAAATAAAATACCATCAATGAGTGCATAAGGAATAACTTGTAACCGGAAATACCTCCTTTTTGTCTTATCCAAACCTTGGGGAAGAATACCCGCATGCAAGTACTTGAATCATGTCTTGTGTCCAACTCACAGAAGATGGTATTTCAGCTGCTTGTGGCTGATTTATGAGTGCAAAACCAACAACTTTCTTTGACTCCAAATCTGAAACTAAATGCTCACATAACCCTTTACCTCGGATCAGCTTTGTTACCTTGAAGTCTACGTCATATTCCATGACTTTTGTGATCCAACCAGCCCTCTTTTCATTCAAATCCTTGCTTAACAAAAACTCTTTCACACTTGGGTGAGTAACCATAACATGAATTCTATTATTAGAGAGCATATATCTGAAATTTTTTAAGCCTCTAATAACAGAAAGTACTTGTTTTTCCAAAAGTATACTTCACCTCATAGTCATGTAACCCTTTGCTAAAGAAAGCAATGGGTTGCTCTAAATTATCATGATTCAGCTGAGTTAAGATAGCTGAAATTGTTTCAACCCCTGCAAATGCATACAATATAAAATCCTTTGAAAAATTTGGATTTGCAAGTGTTGGAGCTTGAGCAATAACTTCTTTAATGGCCTCAAAACTGATTTTCCCTTCATCTGTCCAACTGAAACTCATATTCTTTTTCAACATAGCAGTTAGAGGCTTTGATAAATTAGCAAAATCAACAATGAATCTTCTCACAAAATTGATTTTACCCAAAAGCTTTGAAGTGCTTTCTTGTGTTGAGGTAAAGATAAAGCTAGAATTGAGCTTACTCTTTCTGGATCTATGGCTAAACCTTCTTTTGAGACCATGTGGCCCAAAAGTTTACCTTCATGCACTGAAAATATGCACTTCTTTGGGTTGAGAGAAACCCCATACTGTCTGCACCTTTCAAAAACTTGCCTCAGATGGCTCAAATGATCATTAACACACTTAGAAAAAACAAGTAATGTCATCTAGATAAATCAAAACATTGACATTGATCAAACCTTGGAAAGCCATATCCATGGCTCTCTAAAAAGTGGCTCCTGCATTAGATTAACCCAAAAGGCATCTTTCTGTAAGCATATGTCCCCCACTTAGTAGTGAAAGTTGTCTTGTATTGATCCTCTTCTTTTACCAATATTTGATTGTAACCACTGTAACCATCCAGAAGAGAGAACCTTTCTGCACCTGATATTGTTCTTAGAATCTGATCCATTGATGGTAAAGGATAATGATCCTTTAGTGAAGCCCTGTTTAGATCCCTGAAATCAACACATAACCTTATTTCTCCATTCTTCTTCCTCAAGGTAAGATTTGCAACCCATGAAGAATGCTTGATAGGAAAGATAATACAAGACTCAATAAGCTTTGTTAGTTCATTTCTCATCAAAATTTCAATCTTTGGATTAACAGGTCTTTTTTTTGCCTTACCGGTTTGGAATTAGGCTCAAGCTCAATGGTATGTTGAGCTAATCTTGGATCAAAACCTTTTAAATCCTCATACTTCCAAGCAAAAACATCAATGAATTCATTGCATAATTGAACAAAAGCTTGCTTTTCTTCCAAATTACACAACTTACCATGCTTCAAAAACTTTCCATCGTTGATTGCTATGTCCTCATAGTTTTCTTGCTTTGTAGACATCTTGATTTTGTCTCTTTTCAGCTGATCATCATTATTAAAAATACTCTCAAGGGTTACCAATCCTTGGGGCAACTTATTAGTCTTTAATTGCAAGATTTGTTCACCATACTGTTGCTGCAATTTAGACTGATTTTTTGAGGAAAATTCAGCTTCTTCCTGAATAAAACGTACAATCTGTTCATCATTCTCAAACACTTGCCAATTAGTATTGTTATCAGGAATTGATGGCCTTACAACCACCTTAATATGAGGCTGATTATCTTTTCTTTTCACTCACTAGGAATATCAAAATCAGCCCCAACAGCTGCCAATCTATCAGCTTGTTTATTCTCAGATCTAGGTATTGATTGAACATTGAATGCATCAAAATCTTCTACAAGATCCCAAACTCTATGTCTATATGATTTCATCAAGGGATTCTTTGCAATGTTCAAATTTCTCACCTTGATTTATGATCAATTCACTGTCACCAAATACCTGTAGGTACTTAATTCCTTTCTTTCTAGCCCACTTTGTAAACCATGGATTAGTGCCTCATATTCAGTTGCATTGCATGTACAACTAAACTGAAATCGAATAGAAGAATAATACCTTTGACCCTCTGGTGATATCAAAACATTACCTCCACTTGATCCATTCTTGCTTCTAGAGCCATCAAAGTATAAACTCCATAATCCTGTATCAATCTCATCAATTTTTGACCAACAATGGTAAAAAAACATCCTCTTGATGCATGCAATAAATTCTCAAACCAGCATCTTTAATGTATGTTTCTTCAGCATATTTATAAGGATCAAAGCCATGATGGTCAGTTCCCCACTCATCCAATAATAGATTTGGTATGCTCTCAGAGTGGGTGTCTGAATCATGAACAACTGGATGATCTTCTTGGTCAAAAACAATACAATTTACATTGCATGCATTAGGTACATAAGGCTCAATATGAAACTTAGCAAGAGGCTCAAAATTAATTGTTACCTTTGTGCCATACCTTGTTCTAAAAATAGATAAGACCAATCTGATGATAGATAACCTCCAATCTTAGCTGTAAAATCTCTAGATAAACACAAAGCGAAGTATGGAGGTAGATCTACTACCATAATATCCTGTAAGATTGGAAGGCTTGGACATGCATGCAAGCCTAACTTCGATCTCTGATTATACCAATTGTTTTAGTAGCTGTGCCATCCAACTGCAAAACCCTTTGTCATGTGGCTCATATTTGAGTCCTAGCTTATCTGCTATCTGCTTAGGCATAATTGTACTGCTAGCACCACTGTCAACCATGCAATTATGGACCAAATTATCACCAATAATCAAAGAAAGGTAGAAAGGAGGAGGCTTACCAACCCTTTTTGCCTAGAAATCATCCTTACAGGATGATCTGATTGGCAAAATCTTGTGCTAGCTTTATCTCGATTGACCTTCAGAATCGATAGCTTGGCCAACTCATCTTGTAACAAGCTCTTTTGACTCGGAATAGTCAACGTATCCCACATGAGCTTTCTTCATCTGATCTATGATATTAAGGGAAGAGTTGCCCCCTTTTGCTTGACCTTTTGGAACACTTTCAACCTCTTTTCCTTGATTCTTTTGTGTTTTCAAGTTGTCCTTTAAAATCTCTCGTGGGTTCTCCCATCCCACCTTATTTTAATGAGAGTTCTTTGTATACCCTTGTATTAGCTGCATGCTGATCCTCTTGTTGCCAATTTACCAAATTTGCCTCTGGTGGCTTTGGTGCTTCACTAGAATCCCCTTGAGGAGGAGCCTCAACTGCTGAAAGTTGTGGAATCATCCCTTGTGCAATCAAAGCTTGATTTAACATTCCATTAGCACAAGAAAAAGGATCATGTGAATGATTGCATGGAGCACACCAAAAAGGTTCCTGAATTAGATTAGTCTATATTGGAACAAGAGCCATAGATGTAGAAGGAGCATTAGGATCAGCTTTAATGGCTGGTGGACCTTGATATGGAGGCCTACTTGTAGGATATGTTGGATATGAAGCGTAGTTACCATGTTCGAAAAGTTCGGGTTGTTCGGACATGGAAAAAAGTTCGGAAGTTCAGAAATTTGCAAAAATTCGGTTCGGTTCGGTATGGTTCAAAAAAATATAATTTTTCAAAAATATAAAATTATATAATCATAATATATCCATGAATGCACAACTATATAATGTTTAAAAACATTTAAATTCATCAAATAAACTTAAAAAATATGTTTATATAAAAAATATCATTGTATTCACTGTTAACAATGAATATATTACTATTATTGTCACGAATTATATTACTGGCACTGCTACTAATAAATTATAAGTTATAACAGTAATATATAATAACAATAATATATTGTTATATAATATAACAGTAATATATAAATTATAATAGTAATATATAATATATAACATTGTTAATAATAAATATAGCATAGTTATTATATATACTATACTGTATACTATTATCATTTTACCTAATAGGCTAATATTGTTAATATATACAATTTTACCTAATACGATTTATAGTTAATCTATACAATGAAATATATTATATACTATACTCTTAATATATTCACAGTTAAATATATGTGATACTGTTATTTTAAATATCTCTATTACCGTAAATTTATATCATATAGTATTAGGGTAAAAACTATACCGTAAGCGAATACAAATGCCACGAACTGGGTTGGGGCCACGATCTGGTAAACCGCCACGAATGCTTGGTAAAACCACCACGAATGCCCTCGAAACCAGACACGAATGCCCTCGAATGGAGAAAATACGAGTCGCAGGAGCAAAACCAAGCCGAGCAAGAGAAAATAGGAGAAAATACAAGTCGATTTAGGGTTTTTTTGCATTTAAAACCAAGTCACAAATTTACCTGCGATTTTCCACGATTTTGCCTGCGTTTTTTCACGATTTTGCAAAAACGCACCAACCGAACAAGTTCGGTTTTCCTCAAAAATTCGCTATGAACCGAATTTTGCCCATGTTCTGAAGTAATATGGTAACTATGATACTGAAGGTTTAGAATACTTGAAAGGAGCTGATATGGTTTGACAAGTTTGTCTCTCAATAGATACAAATTTATTTCCAAAAGCTTGCAAAATTCCTTTTATTTCACTCAACTTTGAGGGCTGATTTGGATTAGTCATTGTTTGGCTAGCTACTTTGCTGGAATTGGGTTTATAGCTGAAGTTGGTGGCTGAATAGTTGGAAAGATAGGCATGGGAGGTCTAGGTGCTATTTTGCCAGCTTGTATGAGGTTATTTTCAACTCTAATGGCTAGATCAAAGGCAACAGGGATTGAGTTACCCCCATGGACTGAACTAGGACAACGATGTCACTTTGTTTAAGGATCTCAAATAATACAAGAATGCATGCTCTGTTGTAGGCTTGATGGCACGGGAATTCTTTCCCAAGTTCTTTGGAATCTCAAATTAAAATCAGCCATGAACTCTTGAGGGGCTCTTTTGATTGTGCTCAATTGCTCAATCAGGGAAAGGTGGTCAGATTTGTCCTCAAATTGGTTACAAAGGGCTGTTCCTAATTCATCCCAAGTACTTGATAGAATTAATAGTCAGATTTCGGTACCATTGCAAGGCTTTATCTTTAAAGGAAGCTGCAAGAAGTCTCATGGCTACATTCTCCTGAGTGATATTATAAACAGAGCAAAGATTTGCAACATCTCTAATGTGCTCTACAGGAGTGGTTTGAGTTAAACCGGTAAAGAATGGTAAACTCTTTAATGCGGAAGCAGGGATATCATTGTATACTGTAAGATTCAAGGGGCTGCCATCATTAAAGGTCACAAAAGCTTCATTTCTAGGAACAGCCATTAGGAAATTTAGAACGGGAAGTTGTGGGATTTTGGGCAATTGATTTAGCTTGTTAGCTCGGGAAAAATATGGGGAAGATCTATGAAATCTGCTTCTTTTATAAGAATGTAAAGGTAGCTGAATAAATTCAAAAGGTATACCTTTAGCTTTTGACTTGGTGGTCACTTTTGGCATTAGCTTTGACTAGTCTACAACCAGTATGTCTGTGAAAATCTAAGGAGTCGTTAGATGCTGATTTCTAAATACTTTATGCTCTGCAAACTGCTAAACCAACATCAATTCTTTGAATACTTGTCCGACCGGGCGTGCCAGAAACTGTTGTCACCCAAAAGTTGCACCTTGATAGAGAATGGTGTGTGTACTCTCTCTCCTGTTGACAAAATTGGAACACCCTCATCGTTGTTTCTTCATGCCTCATGGATATGATGGCAAGTTCTTTTTCAATGCTTGCAATCGTCTCATATTCTCCCCTCAAGTGATAAATGTTCAAAAGTTCACTCAGGCTGTCCCAAACACAGCCATAACCATGTGTTTTGTTTCGCAAAATCAGAAGGATAGTGGTTGAGATCCTTCTTAACACATCGACAATGATATGAGATTGCAAACCCTTCAACCTAATGGTTGGATACTCATATCTAGTTGTCAATAGAATGGATAGGGAGCTGAAATTGTTGCGGACAACGAATGAAACATTAGTACAACTTTCATAATGATTACCATGGCCTCCAAACGATGCTTCGAAGCTGCCCTAGACTAATCTCTTCAAATTTTGGCTCGGATAAGAACTTATGAGTGCTGGTATGTAATTATAACAGCCATACTTTTCCCGGAATTCCATCCCAAACAATACCAAATATGTTGGAACATTGACCTTAATTGTTCTCAATGAGTGAACCCACTTGCACACAATTTCAAACGAAAAGAATCTCTTCAAACCTGCCCCTCTATTGCTGTCCCAAGAAGATATGCACAGCCCAACAAATGAAATTGGGAAAAACATCTCATCACGGTTGTAGCATTGCATTTCATTACTCAAATTCAGAATTGTAGTGGCCAACAAACATCTTGTGAGAGTTACCCTTACCTTGTCAATGTCACTAGAAGAAGAGCACCACTTGTGATCAAAATCCACTTGGTGGCTGCAAATAGAATGTGGAACCAACTGGAAATAACAGCCACAAGATCTAAAACAGCTCCCATAATGATTCGGGGTTCATGATCCACATTTTCCAAACTCATCTCATTCATGTTAGAAAGATGACTTACACCCCAAAGCTCCCATGGAATCCATGTCTCATTAGGCCTTCTTGCTAGGTGTGTTTTAGAGAGCCAATCCCAAACAATAGCATGATATATTACTCCACCTTGGTTCATGAAAACTGAATTATTGCATACCTTGTAGCAAGCTGAATTTATATTCCATGCGGCTGAATTTATATTTTTAGTGGATGAATTATCCATCACCTTCACATACATCCAAAAGTGGCAATCTTGAAAGTAACTTGAGTCCCACAAAACCATAGCAAGATGTTTCATACAATCTTGAAAATAACATCTAGTTTGCTTACCATCTTTACACCTTAGGTATTCAGCTGGAATTATCTTCTTTTGTCCATTCCCTATGATCTTGTCTTCATGTGTGTTACTTAGTCCCCAAGAGTGTTTTATTAACCAGAACATTGATCCTTCACCATGTGGTTAGAATGCACAACAAACCCTCTATGATTGCTCATAAGTTTCCTTTCAATCCAAGGGCAAGAAATGATAGTTACCTTGATCTTCCGACTACCCATGCCAAGGTAATCTTGGCCTTGAATAGAAGAAACAACATGCCCATAGTTGTCTCTAACATGCTTCTTAGTGTATTTCCCATGATGACAAAAATATGGCAGCGATATAGGAGGAAACAAAATGTGATCATTTTTATCATACCTTGGGCTGCCAACAAGGAGCTCACCCTTATTTTGTTGGTACTTGTTTGGAACATCTTCAAAACTCTCTTCAAGGTTATGAACTCCCTCAATCTGCCCATCATTGACTGCTGTTTGGGAAATTCCAGCGAATTGAAAGTAATCATGAAGAACCAGAAGTGCCCTTCCTCAATGGATATACCCTTCCATAATGTCATCCTCATATACTTCATGTAAACCTAACTTTTCTTCTCCATTTTTCTGCCACATGCCATAATTAGATATCAATGAATCATTATTGAATATCAAAGGATTTTTACCTTCCAATTAGTGCTTCATGATTTCCTTATCTTTCCTAGGCTCGCGCTTCAAGATTTCATCAAACCCTTGGCTCTTCATACTGCTGTTATGAAAATCAGTCAATGGGCCATCCTTGGAAAGAGTGATAGGTACTTCTAGGGCGTCAATGGCATGCTCCCTCTTAATGCCCATCAAATTTGGTTCTTATTCTTCCTTGATCATGATGGAGGGATTCTTTCCCGCTAGGGATGGAACATCTTTCGCATTTTTGTTGGGCATAGCTCGAGGTTTAGATCTTGGTCCATTTCCCATTTCACCTTTGTTCAACCTATAAATTCATTGAGTGACATGATATCACAAATCTCATCCTAAGAGCCACATACTTATAGATGGTAGCAATACTTTGCCCTATTGAATGTCTTGTTCCTACCTCTGAAATGGCTCTTCCCTTGGAAGGAAAGTAGGCCTAGTGAACCATCCATAAGTTGATCCTTGGGGCTGTCGTGAAGTGTTAACTTTGGATGAGCTTCCCTCACTATTATGAGGCCTTGCTTCATGGAATTTTTGTAGGGTTAGGGCCAACAAGTCCATGGTGTCTCGCCATCTAACTTGCCCTTCAATGAGCTTATTGATTTTGGCTTCCTGTGAATCTTGGTGGGCCATGCTAAGCTCTTCAACCGGTTGATCTAAATTCTTCTTTCACAATGAAACCCTCTAGGCTGGGAGGATCGATGCTCTGATACCATTGTAATGTCCTTTTCTAGGGCTAAAATTGAAAATAAGGGTTTGACCACAAACCAAATGCACTGGATCTGAAAATACACAACACCCAATAAACATCAATTTGAAAATGACTGAAAATACACTTCAACCCTATTCGAACAATCAATAATCAGTCCTCTAGGGCAGGAACTCGTATAGGGACTTCACTTCAACATATAACCATGTAATAAGCACCGAGAATGCTTCCAAATAATTAATTCAACTACGGAAATATTTATTAATCCAAATTACACTAAAATAATAGAGAAAATAAGTGATCACACCCAACTGTAAGTAATTGTAAGACAACAACAAAATAGCCAAAACTAAGGGCTGGAAATGATAAATATTCTCCAAAATCACCAAAATGTTGATTTCAGCCTTATAAAATATGAAGAACAAGAATATTATTTCAAAACACTAACTTGTGTCCTAGAAGGCACCGAACTCAACCCCAAGCAAGTCGTGTAGGGTTGGAAATGAAGAACTACTGCATAAAATCATCTTAAAGTTCCGATGTGATCTTTGTGTGAGATCCCCTTGTACACAAGAGGGTTTTGTCCCCAGTGTGACCCTATTGAAGGGTTTCCTTCTCAATAGGTGACTAGGGAAGGGTTTTTGTCCTTCAATGGCAAGAAGAGAAGCTACTTGCTCCACCTCCAAGAGAAATCAATATCCAAAATAACATAATCCTCCTTTAGCAAGTCAAACCACCTTATATAGGCCTTGAAGATGTCAATGGGCAAAGAGAATCCTCTAGAGAGGCTGACCCCCCCTAATGAAGGAAAAGAACATTAAAGTCACCATATATGCCTCCACAAGACTGACCTTCATAATGAAGAAATAGAAATCCTCCTTGCATTGTTTGACAAGTCTTCCAATACCTAGTTTAATCACTCCAATGTTATGATTAGTAAATAAAATACTTAATTACGAAAGTACAACACTTACAACCATGGTGACCCCTCCCTTGGTCCTTCCTTGATGCCCACTAAAAGAGGAATGGGTATAAGGTCTTCTGCAGCGAACCAGCTTGGAAAAGGGGACATTAAAGGTCGGTTCATGATGAAGATGAGAAAAAAATAGTGTGAGAGCAGCTTACTCTTTTCATGAACCAACATAAATTTTCGCCATCAAGGAGGCAAGGATAGAGAAGATAAAATGGAAGTGGGATCAATGGTTGCAAAAGCTTTCCGTGCAAATCTTCGAGGTAGTGTTATAGTGCTTTTGGATGTGAAAGAAATTGAGTACACAAGATTTATCATGCAAACAAGAGGAACTAAATAAGGACTCAAAACTCTGAGATCTTATGTTTGTCCACAATGTTTTACAATTGCTTATAGACTCTTGCAAATGAAGTATGGCAATTCTTGTCTTGAAGAACCATGTTGCGAAGGAGATAAAAAATATTGGTCATGATGTTGAGTCTACAAGTAGTATAGGATCATATGACTTAGCAACTAACTGTTTTGATGTTGCAAACGTTCAAAATTTCAATTCAATTTTGAGTTCGTACTCTAAACTTTAATGTTTAAACTATTGATAATTCTTATTGCTATATGTACTAAATTTGACTCTTATTCTACCCTATCTCTTTTTTTGGTTTATTTATTTGAATCCTTACTTATTTTAATATGTACTTCATTTCTTGTTTAAAAAAGTGTATATTTTTTACTTCAATTTTTTTTCCAAACCAAACCAAACCTTTTTGAAATTCTGAATTTCTGAAGTTTTTCCATCTTTGAAGAAATTGAACTTTTGAAACATGTTAATTATGATCGAGGTGTCGTTGATTAGTGTAGGCCTAACTTGGGCCATAAGATGAATGGTTGTTTAGGGGTAATCATTGGCCTAAAGGATTATTCCTAAGGAACATGGACTAAGTTGTAGTGAGCCAATGGGAGACGCACCCTGATTTTTATGCTTCCCAGCCATACCCCAGTGTGTTTGGGCTGCACCCAGGTGCATAGGTTGTGGATTCCATATACTTGTTACATACCCACACTTGGTGCAACCCCTTTCTTGGTCAGGTATACACAACCAGTTAACATACAGTAGAATTAAGCCTGCAGAGCATGCCTATAGTCATTGTCTACTTATGCACACAATTTTGGGTTTTCCTTTAATAATATAAATGTTTTTACCTCGAAGGGAAAATTGAGGCTATAAACTATTTATGATCACTTTTTGGAATTGAACAATTTCATTGTTTAAGGTTATCTAAGTCCATTTTAAGGTTTTCTTATAGTCTTCCTTGTAATGTTTACTTTGATTTCTATCAGTGGATTTATTTTACTTGATGGAAACACGCGGTTTTAATTTTCTGTAGTGATTAGTTTTAATATTATAAATTTCAAAATTGTGTTTTATCGACATTAAAATCACCTATTCAGAATTTTTGATTCCTTTTGTTTCATGGATTTAACTAGTTGCAGTATCTCAATTGTGTCTTTTTTTTGGTGCAGAAAGATGAGTCATATGTTTTACCTGTGTTACTACAATTTGACGGACGCCCTGAAGTTGATAATAAGGTAAGGCCATTTTACAGTTCATGTAGACCCAGTTATATTATGCTGCTGGAATTTAATATATATTTGCTATCTATGATTTTATTTTGAAAAAGGGTGTCACCAAAGTCAAGCCTTTGGTGATAACCCCTTGTTAAATATTTATGTGGGCTACGTGAGGACCTGAGGTAATAGTAATAATCTTATCTTGGCAATTCATGGCTGTTATTTGCTTACTTTGATATTTGTTATTGCTGTTATATCTCTCTTGCACATGTGTGTACGCTGAAGTTATCTCATGGTTGTTAAGAATGCATTCAGGCCTCACTCAATAGTTTGGGTAGGGCTCTGGACCCCAGGTTCAGTACATCCATACAAAATATAATAAAAACTTATATGCCAAATAAACAAATTGACAGTAATTATAGCTTTTGTTTTGTATTTTAATGTTTTATTTTAAGTTTTTCACTTTGTATATATTTTTAAACGTAACGAAGTATAGTTTTTGACTTTTATATATAACTTGCTGTTTTAAACAGCAAATGGAGGACATAATTGTAATGTCCTTTTCTAGGGCTAAATATTGAAATAAGGGTTTGACCTTAAGCCCAAATCTGAAATTGCACCTCCAAACACGCACACACAAAACTGAAATAGCCGAGAATGTTATTCAAATAATCAACAAAAATATAAATCAGTCCTCTACGGCAAAGAGTTGCATATAAGGTTCACATCGACATTTAACCATGCAAATAGAGCTGAAATGCCACCAAAAATAATTTATCCAACCACGGCAATATTTATCAATTTCAAATAGATCAAAAATATGAAGAAACGACTGATGAACCACAACTATAATTATTATTTATTACAACCATACAGCCAGACTGAGGGCTGGAAAAAATAGATAAACTCCTAAAATCATCAAAATGTAGATTCTGTAATATCCCCGAAAAGACTTTCTAACAAATCTGGATATTTTCGTTAAATCCTAGAACAAAGATTGCAAAAATGAACTTTTACAACAGCAGCAACAATCTGAATAAAAACGGCGAACCAATATGGAAAAAACAACCTTTTATTTATTTATTTCCAACCGATACAATAAAACAATACCAATGTTTGAATACAATAGCCTAGAGCTGAACTAGTAGAACACTTGCACCCTGAATTGTCATTGCAACCCCTGAATGGAATTGCCAAGCTCAAATGTGGGTTTTCGTCCTCTATTACTGATGCAGAAGCAAAAGCCACTTGCAGACAAAGAAAATAATTGATGAATTTCCAAGATGTGTTACAATGAACCCCCAAGTCTACTTTTATAACTCTCAAACACTCCAAAGTGGGCGCCCCATCCTAAAAATAGGATTAAACACTTTAAATAATACTTTTTCCACCCCTTATCCTAAAATTAGGATTTACAAAAGCATGCAGCTCCCTTTTCAACTTTGGCGCCCCCTCCTTTATTTATTTATAAAATCTAACTAAGAGCCTAATAATAGAAGTCAACCTTCTATTATTATTTTATTCTAACAAAAAATTTGAATTAAAAATATAATTTAAGTGTCCTTTTCCAATTAAAATATAAAATATCTTTGGACCACTTAAATTAATTTATTTTCCTCTCACTTTCGCCTTAGCCTACGGAAAATAATAAAATAGGCTTCAGTTATCCAGAGTAATTAATTCTCGAAAAGGGGACATTACTGATTCCGGCTTTATAAATTATGAGGAATGAGAATACCAACTCTAAATACCAAAATGTGCTTCAATGTTTTTGTCCTTCAATGGAAAGAAAAAAGCTACTCTATCTCCACTCCAAGTAGATGTCAAAATAAATGATAGATGATGATCCTCTTCTCCATTCGAACTTCCTTAAATACCCCTCCTTTGGCACCAATGATGAATTAAAAGATCCAACCGCATGGCCAACCTCCCGACGCACTTTTTATCTTCACTTAAGAAGACTGACCTCATAAAGAAGAAATAAAATTTTTCCTTGCTAAGTCTTCTTTCCCCTAGTTGAACCATTTCAATGCCATGATTAGTAAGTAAAATAATTAATTATGAAGGTACATCACTTACGACCATGACAAGTTCCCCTCCTCTACTCCTTCCTTGATGCCCGCAAGAGGAGGAATGGGCATACGGTCTTCCATAGTGACTAGCTTGGAAAAGGGGACATTACAGTCCTCCCTTCCCAAATTTGCTTGTTCTCAAGCAAATGCATTTACCCGGATTCGAAATGAATCCCAGTTGTTCCTTCTTTGATGTACCTACACATGAAACAAACATATCAAAGAAAACAATAGTGTTTAACACTTTTACAATTTCTTCATCATGCCTTAGTGACATGATAGGTAGCTCCCCACAATCTTAAACATGTAATATTAAGTTTTTAGACTTCATACTAACCATGTCATAGCCTTAGAGGCTATTTGTTACATCAAAATGTTCCATATCATCAAATAGCGAACATACTCTATAGCCTTATACGTTGCTTACATCAAAAAGTTCCATATCATCAAAGAGCAAACTACTCTATAGCCTTATAGGCTGCTTACATAAAAAAGTTACATATCATAAAAGAGCGAACATACTCTATAGCCTTATAGGCTACTTGCTACATCAAAAAGTTCCATATCATCAAGAGCACTTGGCTCATCAACATCATCATCATCACTAGATTCATCACAAAGGAAGTCGGGATCATTTGCATCCTCCAAGTCTTCTGCAACAGGTTGGGATTGTGAAGAAGATTCTTTTTCCATATTTTTCATGCACATCCGTAAATTGCTACGAACATAAACAAGATCTCCTAACTTTCCAGACAATAACTTGTTTCTTTTCTTAGATTGGATGTGATCAAAACAACTCCAATTCCTTTCACATGCTAGATGCACTTGCTCCTTGACTCAAAATTCAAGAGCAAAGCGTTGTAGTTCTTTTGCACTTGATCCATAATATTTCCACCATTTGTATCCCTCAAGAAGTGGCCTATCATCTTTGGCTCCTCGTGTTGAAAATACCCCTTCTTCCCCCTAAATGCCCTTGTTTGGTGCCTAATTATCCTTGCAAGTTCAGGATCTGGAACAAGTTTGTCAATGGCTTCATAAAGCCCACCCATGACTTCAGAATCACTCTCTCTATCTATATGAAAGAGCCTAGGCTCCAGATAATAAGTTGCTTGAATGTAAGGGTGTGTGCATCATTTTCCATCTTACATCAATGACATCCCATATTTCTTTGTAATCTGCCTCCACATCATTGAATGCCTTCTGAATGGTTTCCTTACAACGGTCCATAGCCTCATAAACCATGCCAAGACAAGGAGTGTCACCATCAACCATGCGAAGCACTTCCACAATAGGTTCACAAATTTTTAGAACTTTGTTTGCACTTTCCCAAAAATTGTTGTTTAGAATAATTTGTTCTGCATGCTTTCCCTTAGAGCTTGTTGAAAGGGTAGATCTTTCCCACTCATTGCAACAAATCACTGACCTTATTGCAGCTTTCTCTTCAACTACTCTTTTTAAAGTGATATAAAAAGAGGCAAACCTTGTTTCACAAGGCCTCAATAACTCCTTAGATGCATGTTGTCTATAAATGCTCAATGTAAGGCGGTGGTTCCTTATGAAGTTTGCAATTGTCCTCCCCCTTTGAATTGCTTCATGAACCCATGGAAATTTGGCCAAGTCCTGAAGTAGCAAATTCAAGCAATGAGCTGCACAAGGGCTCCAATAGATTAGAGGATACTTGTCCATTATCATTTTTCCAGCGCCTACACAATTAGTGGCATTATCAATGACAATTTGAACTACATTTTCCTCACCCACTTCTTGAATTGCTTCATCCAATATTTTGAAAATAAACTCTGAAGTCTTCTTGTGGTTCATGGTGTCAACCACTTTCAGAAAAGATATTCCCTGGGGCAATACACCAAGACATTAATTAAGGGTCTTTGACACATGTCAGACCAACCATCACTCAATATAGTGCAACCTGTTACACTCCAAGAGGCCTTGATGTCTACCATGTTTCCAGTTACCCTCTCTTTTGACCTTTCCAAAAGAGTAGTTCTA
Source organism: Taxus wallichiana var. yunnanensis (assembly GCA_018340775.1). Lineage (NCBI taxonomy): Eukaryota > Viridiplantae > Streptophyta > Pinopsida > Cupressales > Taxaceae > Taxus > Taxus wallichiana. Next base: position 549,649,656 of record CM031238.1, on the reverse strand, counting down.
AGCCTTTCTGAACTAGGTGGAATATATCCTTTGCCAAATTCAGATATTTTTTTGATTGCATTTTTAAAAAAGGACTCCTTGCCACATTAAATGGAATAGCACTTGAATAAAACAAATCTGCTAATGCATCATCTACATCTTGTTTTTGTACTGGCTTCCACATGCCAAGAAGTGTTCCACTACCACATGTGTTTGATTGCATACGTGATGATGACATGCTTGAGGAAAAGCCTTTTGATGTGTTCTTGGAAATAGCTTCTTCAATTCTCTGCTTCTTTTGTATTGCTATATGTTTTCCAACAAGTGATTGTCGTTCCTCTCTCTCCAATCTTGCTATGATCTCTGGCGTGACATTTGGACAAGCTTTAACACCGCCACCAGGTCCACCCGCTCTTCCAAGTAGGTGGTCCACTGCCCCTTGGTTATACTGCCGGTAAAAACTTTGCTACATAAATTACATTTGATTTCATTCCCAGTCCCTGTGCGTGTCACATGCTTCCATCCCTCAACTTTCGACGTTTGAGGAGCCATGAAATCGCCTGCAAAAGTAATATATATTTTTAAAACATGCTCAAAATTCAAATATATATGCTTCACAATTATAAAAAAATAATAAAAATAAAAATGCTTTTATAAAGGAAATTATAAAATATTAAAAATAAACTATTTATACATGAAAATAAAAATAAACAAATATCTATATGCTTCACAATTATCAAAAAATAAACAATAAAAATAAATATATTTTTTATAAAAGAAATTATTTTTATAAAAATAAACTTTGCATATATGAAAAACAAAAATAAATAAATATTAATATAAAAATAAACAAACAAATATATATATATATATATATATAAAAAAATTATAAAAAAGTAACATAATTTTTTTAATAAAAGAAAATTAAAAATAAATATAATACGTTTTAATATAAAAATAAAAAAAAAATAAACAGAAATTATATAATATATATATATATATATATATATATACGTGTTCAATAATTATAAAAAAGTAACAATAAAAATATTTTTTAATAAAAGAAATTATTAAAATAAAAATAAACTTTTCATACATGAAAAATAAAAATTAACCAATATAAATATAAATAAGCAAGTAAAAAATAACAAAGTAAACATTAAAATCCTAAACACTTAACATTTAATGAAAATAATTAAAATAAAAAGACTTAAAATCAATTTCAAATATCTATATAAAAAACATTATAATTAATATTTAATAATTTATATTTAAAATTTAAAAAACGTAAAAATTATATTTAACAAAAAATCTTAAAAATAAAAATCATTAAAATTTATTAAAAATATAATAATAATTTATATTTAAAAAAAGACATTTAAAATATTAATAAATTTAACATAATAAAAAAACACAAAACTATAAAAATTACTATATAATAATAGTTTATATTTAAACAAAAAACATTTAAAAATATTAATAAATCTAATAAAGCAAAAACATTTAAAAATATTAATAAATCAAATAAAACAAAAAATTAATAAAAACTTTTAACTACATATTTACTTTTACTTCACTACGTGTAATATGATATTACACGTAGTGAAGTAAATAAAAAAACATAGTTTTAAAAACAATTAAAACAAATCGTAATAAAAAAAATCTAAACTTACATAAATGAAAACAAAAAGCATATAATAAAAAAAACACAATAAAAATTAAAACATTGAAACTTTAAAAGAACCCTACCGGCTCTCTCGATGGTCGGTGGTTTGATGCAAATCGAAATATGCTTGGTCGATGCGGCAGCTCCAAATATGATGATCTGCAGATGCTGGTTTGATGGCAGCCGCAACAGCTCTCCACACTGACGTTTATGGCAGCCGCAACAGCTCTCCACAGGCTCACGCAACTCTCCACGGGCTCACGCAGCTCTTTCCACAGGCTCACGCAACTCTCCACAGACTCACACAGATTTGTTTCTCTCTCCTCACGACTATGGCAGGAGCTTTGTTTCCTCTCACGCAGATTTTCGATGCCTATGCCCTCGCGAACTCTAGAAATCTACAGCAGAAGAATGCGTGTTCTGCAAACTCGAAGTAGGGTTTTAATAGGACGTTTTGCCCCCTTTCCCGCTAATTTTACCCGCGTTTTTTTCCCACCAATTCCGTTGCGATTTTCAAGGCGAATTTGGAAGAATTTGGGCGAATTTATTCCCCGTGTCAGAAGTTCGGCGAATTTCGAGAACCGGTCGGATCGGAACCGGACCGGTTCAAATTTTATGAACTGGTTTACTAAAAAATACATACAAATTTATATTTTTAATGAAAACAATATATTTGAAAGATTAAAAACCATGATTCCAACAATTACACACAAAATATGCAAAGTTTTCTCTTATATATATGTAAGAAAGGTGTTTATAGCAAAACGACATGAACTCCAAGTCCAATACACAATACATATATCATATATGAGATTCGAAACAAAATACATAAACAATGAGGCTCTAAATGGCCTCCATAGTCCGAGACTCCAAAAAAACATGTTATGATCATTGATACATTGCAGATATTACAAGTTACAAAACTCTAGAATAAACTAGATGACATCAATGATCAATCATCAAACTCTGCACCGCTAAAAATGGGATCCTTAGGGTCATCCTCATCAATATCATCACCGACATCGCTCTCGACTCGGACTCATCCAAATCACCGGATACATCTGCGCAACAACTATATTGGCACGAGGAATAGCATGAGTGCGATTAATGCCTGCTATGTCTCGTCACGGTGGTGGCGGTCTTTGTTAATGGCTCATCATCCTGATCCAAACCCATCCACCCCAAGTCATCGAGATCAAACTCTATTGGCTGACTCTCCTCTACCCAATCTAAGGTTGGATCTATATCATCCAAGACAATGGGATTTGTATCAAGTCTTCGGTTCAACAACTGGTTGTGCCTTAGCCAAAGGTTGTACTGCACAAAGACGAGATCATTCAACCGTTGTTCTAAACGGTTTCTCTTCTTCATGTGAATCCGCTCAAAGATGGACCAGTTGCGCTCGCACCCGAAATCTTGCAAGTTTGGCTTAGGATCCTAATTGCAAACTTTTGCAATTGAGGACACTTGACTACCAAATGAATCCCACCAATGTGCTACGATAAAAAATGTAAATGTTTAATTATTAAACAATGACGATAAAAACACAATTTTAAAAATTACAAGTAAAACTTATAACTTAAAAGCGTAATTCAACAAATTAAATTGTGTCTTATGCTAAATTTTTATGATTATTCATTAAAATTTTAATTAAATGAATTTCAAAAAACTTAGAATTGCTTACCTGGTTGGTCCACATCTCTTTCAATCTTTGCAAGGTTTTTTCCAAAGGTACTTGTGGCTCTGTTAAAGAAACTGATGTCGGTGAACCTCAAGTTGTTGCATCTCATCAAGGACCATGCGCTCTAGGCACTCGTCATGCAAACGATCTTTTACTTCTCTTGTTTGATCTTCTCAAGCTAAGCTTTGTAATAATATTTTGGGTTCAAGAAACATCCATTGCATGTATAGGGCGATAGAGTTGATTGTTCCATATATTATCTATAATCTTCCATATAGGCCCATGCTTAGTTACCCTTGTCTTTGTATGCGCCCTTATCTCTGCTCCTTTGCTTGATCCATAGCCTCATAAATATAGCCCATGGCTAATTTTTCCTCATCCACCAACCGCATGACACCTTAACAAGAGGCTCGACAATTTTCATAATCTCTGTTGTTTTTTTCAAAATAAATTGTCAAAATTTTTCTTCTGTGTCTTTCCCATCTTGTTTGCGGTTCCACTTTGATGCATTCCATTCATCACTTTGAAACCATTTTTCAAGTGCTATGTTTGGGAAAGAAGAGATTGCAACGTGAGGAAGTTTGTTGCAAATCTCGTGACAACCCACCTAACAAGTTCTCTTCCCTCGGTGTTCTTCCTCATTAGGTTTAATACCCATGAGTGTTTGTAGATATATGTGGTGGTGCTTTTGGCATGCTCTACGGTGTTCTTGATCCAATATTTTTTCCTATATCCTCAAGCATGAGGTCTATGCAATGTGTGTAGCACATAGAGTCCAAAATATTGTTTTGTGTTTAGCCTCTAACATCTTACCAACAAGAACATAATTAGAGGCATTATCTGTTATGATTTGTACAACATTTTCCACCCCCACCTCTCTACAACAATCGCATCCAAAAGCTCAAACAAATTTGCATCTTTCACCCTATTAGATGCATCAACCGATTTTAAAAACATTGTACCTTGTGGACAAGAGGCAAGAAAATTTATTATGGTGCGGTTCTTGCCATCATTGCACGCATTTGAAATAATAGTACATCTTGTTTTGGTCCATGATGCTTTACTGACTCTTAAAATATTCATCTATGGATGCAACTTCTTTCTTCAAAAGTGATCCTCTCAAGTCATGCATACTAGGGCCTTTGAAGCCCTTACTACTAGCAACAACAATGAAATCAAACATAGGGTGGATAAGGTAAGCGGGCAACATTGAAAGGGGTATTTGCATTATACCACCATCTAACAATGTATTCAAAAGCCGCTTCTTTGTATTGCTTCTTCCAAAGGTTATCCAAGGTGGGTTGATCTTTTGTTGGCATAGAGACACTAGCAGTGTGGAAGATGGAAAAAAGCTTTGAATGTTATTTCTTTTTTGAGGGTGGTTTTCTTGAATGAGTGGATGGGGCGGAGACATATACCGAAAGGGGTCTTTAACATAAACGAAGGGTTAGAGTAAGATCTTGTAACACTCAGGCATGTTCCCTCCTCCCTATTTCAGCGTCCATCTCTTTTTGCCTAGCCTTCTCTTCTCTATGTTTTTCAAGCGAGTTTTCATTTCCAACCTAATGGCATCAATATCGGGTGCATCACATGGGGAAACTTGGCCTCTTTGACCAGCCAAGTGTTGTTTCAACCTATGAATCCCCCTTGATGTGTTTCTTACAATATTTATAGAAAACTTGATTATCAACTATGTCTGCATGGTTCTATGTAGGGTCTTTTGTTTTGGGGGCCATTGCGAATGCAAATAAATCTGAAAATGCAAATAAAAAACAAAATAAATTTTAAATTTTCTATTTAATAAAATTTACAAATAGGGGCAAGTTTAAAATTTAACATACCTTTCAATGTGCACACAAATGAGGTGAAGAAACCCTCCAAGCTTGTATATGGGTTGCACCCTCCAAATGTAGATGTGAAGACCACCACAAAGAGCCCACACTTGATGCCAAACAACCCAAACTCACTCCAAATCAACACTCTTCAATGCTGCCCCAAGCCTTCAAATCCTTCTAAATAAGAAAGGTGCTCACAAATAGAGGTGAGGAAGTCTCTATATGGATGCCAATATCACCACAAAGAGCCCACAAGCAATGGCAAACAAGCTCCAAGCCGCTAACTTCCAAGCTCACTCCAAAACTAAACTCTTCAATCTTATGCTCACAAATGCTCAATGAGAGAGGTGTGAAGTGAATTGAGGGGGCGTGTATATATAACACCAAATTAGGGTTTAGGAGAATTAAAAAATAAAAAATGTAATAAAAATGTGTTTTTGTAAAATTGGAAGAGCCGTTTAAGGCTATGCAAGCCACGACTCGACTGTTTGGGTCAAAACCAGATCGGTTTGGCTAGTTTGGGCCAAACCGGTCAAACGATCCGGTTTAATGGCGATCTGCGAATTTCGTGGTCAAACCGGTCGAACCGTTCGGTTTTGATTCTGTTTGACCGATTTTAAAATACTAGTGGGAATAGAAAGGGGCTGTAATAGTCTAACTGAAATTCATGCTTTTCCTTATTTTGTTGGTGAACCAAAGATTCCCATATCTATTGAAGCATCTCCTCTTTAAGACCTTTTCAAAAGAACCTTCCTCTCACCTTTTCGTGTGTCTTGAGATAGCCTAGATGACCAGCCAATGGGGCATCATGAACAACCCTCAATATCTTGTTCTTCACCCTTGATTTAGATACCAACTAAACTCCATTCTTGTAGAGAATGATCCCATCCATTATTTTGTACCTTTCATCCACAATTTCTTCCTCAAAAACAACATTAGCAAACTCATTCTTGTTATACTCTGCTATAATTGAAGACTTCCAATCTGCTGTTATTTTAGATAAAGAGTAAAGATATGATTCTTTGGACAAAACATCTTCTAACAAATACTTGAGTTGAGTGGTTTTCAAAATCATATGTTTGAGTATCACCTTCTTGCCTTTATCCATGAAGCTCAAATCCGCACTTTGGTAGCTAAGAGTGAGCTCTCCCAATGAATGTAACCATTGGACCCCAAACACAAGATTTATATTAGTTATGCCAATCATATTAAAATCATCACATACCTCATGCTCTCCCAATGTGAAAAGGAGTTGGGGACACCTTCTTGTGCATGGCATGGAGTAGCCATCCGCTATCTTGACCGTGAAGCCTTTGAAGTCTTCCACCTTCAAATCCACCTTTGCCCTCAAGCTCTCATCAATGAAACTGTAAGTAGCTCCATTATCAATCAAAACCGTGACTCCTTGTCCATGGAGGGTAGAATCCTTCACAACTTTGTTAGGATACATAATAAATTCAAAACAATCCTCCATCAAATTTCTTTCTAACCATATGCATGGAGTAGCAATATCAAGGACTTCCTCTTTCTTACAATTCAAGGGATCAACTGGAACCCAAACTTTTATGCCCACATAATCTTGCAAGAAAAGATCTATGTGCCATATGTTACTCCACAAGTTCTTCACATTACAAGGCATCAAACATGACATGTGATCTTTCTTAACAACAAGCTGCCCATAATGACACAAGTATGGCAGCGACATAAGAGGAGATAAAATGTGATTTTTTTCATCATACCTTGGGCTGCCAACAAGGATCCCACCATTTTTTTGGTACTTGTTTGAAACATCTCCGGAACTCACTCCAAGGTGGTAAACTTTCCCATCATTGACTACTGTTTGGAAATTTCCAGCGAATTGAAAATAATCACGAGGAACCGGAAGTGCCATTCCTTCATGGACATACCCTTTTGTAATGTCATCCTCTTTACCCTTGTGCAAATCTGATTTCTTTTCAACATTTAGCCACATAAACCCATTAGAAACCAATGAAACTTTATTGAATATTGGGACTCATGCTCCATGATTTCCCTTTCCTTTCTAGGCTCATGCTTCAAACTTTCATCAAACTTTGATGTCTTCATACTGCTGTTTTGAAAATCAGTCAAGAGCTCAACTTTGGCAATGGTGATGGGGGCTTCTAGGGCTCCCATGGGTTGTTCCCTTTCGATGCCCAACAACTTTGGTTGTTCTTCTTCCTTATTTGGCTCAAGCTCCATGATTTCTTCCTCTTCAACTTGCATGATGGATTCCTCCATTACTTGCAGCCCTAATTCTTCCTCTTGTGTAGCTCGTGACCTAGGCTTGGGCCTTGATCTTCCCTTGCTTACTCCCATGAACTCAACAAATGACATGGCATCACAAATCTTCTCCGGAAGAGCCCTATACTCCTACTATGTAGCAATGTTGTCCACTTTGGATGGTTGAGTATTATTGACTCCCTTTGAAGAGCTCCTTCCACCATTTGGATCTTGAAGGGTATGGATCAGTTGAGCCATTTTATTGGCCAATTTCTCTTGCCCTAGGGCAAACCTTTCAAATCTAGCATCACCAAAAATTCTATCCACCATTTATCTTCTTGCAAGAAACTTTCAGTCTGGGAAAACTGAAGCTTTGATACCACTATAATGTCCCTTTTTAGGGCGAAATCTGGAAATAAGGGTTTGACCTTAAGCCCAAATATGAAATTGCACCTTCAAACACACACACATCAAACTGAAATAGCTGAGAATGCTCTTCAAATAATCAACACAATATAAATTAGTCCTCTAGGGAAGCGAGTTGCATATGAGGTTCACATCAACATTTAACCATGCAAATAGAGCTGAAATGCCACCAAAATAATTTATTCAACCACGACAATATTTATTAATCTCAAATACATCAAAAATATGGAGAAATGAATGATAAACCACTGCTGTGATTAATATTTATTACAGCAACCATACAGTCAAACCAAGGGCTGGAAAAAATAGACAAACTCTTCATAAAATCATCAAAATGTAGATTTCGGCTTTACAAATTACGAGGAACAAGAATATCAACTCAAAATACCAAAATGTGCGCTAGAAGGCAACTCGAACTCAACCCTCATGCAAGTCGCCTAGGGCTAGAAATGATCCATAGGGATCCGAAAAACACACCACTTCATCGGTTCCATCAACACAAGAAGGAGAATTAAGAAAAATGAATAAAATGAGGTAAACAGAGGTTACGGAAGGAACCGCCGCCTGCAGTGCGGCGGTTACAAAACCGCCCTTGACCAGCGGCGGTCCCGAGAGACCGCCGGTTTGCTCAAAGGCGGTGGTCTTGACACTTTCGAACATAAAGAAGAATGGAACACGAATGGGCGCAAATTTGAAGCGCCCAATCAGTGTCCCTTCCCTTCCATGCCCCTTCACATCCTCTAGTGCACGGAGGACATGGGAAGGCCTATAAATGCATGAAAGTAACAAGAGAATAGGCATTCGAAGATCTAGAGAGATCGAGAAGCAACGTTTAATGAGAGCAGTGAGCAAGATCTTCAGTGCTGGAATGGAATTGTAGGAGCAAAGTGTAGAAACAGAGCAAACAAGTAATTGGAGAGAAGGTTTACATTGTTGCTTCTTTTCATACTTATTATAATCTGTAATTGTCTATATTAGACCAATAAAAGTGGGAAGAAAGAGCAGTTGCCCTTCCCGATTGGTTTTCCTCCATTGGAGGTTTCCAGGATAAAATTGTTGGTGTTGAAGTTTTGAATTCTTTCCTTCTCTGCAATTTCCTTTCTATAGCACTAGATAATCAGTCACGAAGCTCTAATTTTTCAAGCAAATCTGTCATTTTCCAAAGTTGAAAGTAGAACAACATAATTGTGTGATTCATAGAGTTCCAAAGTAGAAGTTTACGGATCAAGAAATGTAAATCAGCTATATAAAATCACTTTGAAGTACCAATGTGACCTCCGTGTGAGATCGTTCTTACACATAAGAGGGTTTTGATCCATAGTGTGATCCTATTGCAGGGTTTCGTCCTCAATAGGTGACTAATGAAGGGTTTTCGTCCTTGATGGAAAGAAGAAAAGCTACACTAGTTCCACTACAAGTAGATGTGAAAATAAATGTTAGATGATGATCCTCCTCTCCATTCGAACTTCCCTAAATACCCCTCCTTTGGCACTAACCTCATGGCCGAGCTCATGGATGAATTAGAAACTCCAACTTCATGGCTGACCTCTTGATGCACTTTTTAATCTTCACTTAAGAAGACTGACCTCATAGTGAAGAAATAGAATATCTCTTTGCTAAGTCTTCTTTCCGCTAATCGAACCATTCCAATGCCATGATTAGTAAATAAAATAATTAAGTATGAAGGTACATCACTTACAACCTATGTCACAAGGTTTGTGTTCGTGTTCGAGTTCAACAAAGATTAAATTCGGATTAAATTTGGCAAAGATAAAATTCGGAAAAAATTGTGATTAAATTCGACTAATATAAATTTGCAATTTTTATTAAAATAAGAAAATAATCCACAAAATAAAAATAAAATAATCATTTATTTAATATTTTAATCTTTATAAATGTTAAATTTATTATTTCAAATATTAAAAAATAAAAAAGCTAAATAATAAAATTAAACTATTTTTTTAATAAAATAACCATACATTTAACTTAAAAAAGGAAAAGTTAAAAAGTTAAAAAAGTAAAACTTAAAACCAAAAAAGAAAGATTTTAAAAAACCTAAACCGTAAATACTATAGAATTCAAAACGATAAATATTTGAAACAATAGCTAGTGTGGCTACTCTACTCACGGTTTACTGTGCATATTAAATATCAATGTAAAATTATTATAAACAAGGAAATATTAAAAACTCGCATGCCCTTGATGCCGCCACTCTACTCGCAGGCCACGTTAAACATGGGTTAAAAGGTTTAAAATTCCTTCAACCCAAGTTAAACAGGTTCAGAATCTCATCACATGGTCTTGACAGACAAAATTTTTAGGGTTTCTTCCCCACGACGTTAGGCACGAATTGTAGGGAGTTTTTAATGACTTCAGTTTTTTTCGAATATTGCCGAATAATAACGATTTTTGTAGACAACTTTGAAGTTCGCCAGTATTTCAAAAATTTTCCTTGAATTCGGCGAACCCTTTGACTAAGCTTACAATCATGGTAAGTTCCCTCCTTTGCTCCTTGATGCCCACAAGAGAAGGAATGGACATATGGTCTTCTATAGTGACTAGCTTGGAAAAGGGGACAATACAATAAATGCCCCTGTGTACCTATTGGAAATGTCCTGGTACTCATGCGACCTTGGTTGGGTAGGCCGTAGGTTTGAATACGATGTTTGTGAGTCAAATATTACCCGGTTTGTATCGGTATGGATACAAGGACCAAAATAGCATAACCCTATGATGTAGATTTGGACTTGCTTCATGTTATCGGTGGAGGACCCGATATACCAACATGAGAAGAATTTATGTCGATGTGTAGACATCAGTTTTGAACCTCGGGTAATTGATCCTACCTCATAAGCAAAAGACAAAGATTGAATCAATAAATTATAAGAGAAGGGTGAAGATCAATAAGATTGTGGAGGAAGAATCATGTAGTCGGTATCAATTTCAATTAAATACCAGTCTTGGATGCTAAGGTTGATTCATTACCCACATAAGTTAGAGAGCTTGAAGTATTGCAAGGAGGACCTATTGAAGGTTTGGATAATGCCATTGTTGCAATGAAGGATACGGAAGTGATTATGCACCACGAAAAGGATCAAAAGTTTCTTCGATGAGTTCATTATCTGAAAAGAGAATAGTAGTAGACTTGTTGAAGAAAGAGTGGATTTGTAATGTCCCCAATTGGACAATTTCTGACCCAAAACGGAATAGCCGCAAATCCAATCTAAAATAGCAAATTATGGGACATGTATTTGAGAAAATATTGCAGATCTGAATTTTATATGAAAAATGCGACTTGCCCAAGGAGTTATTACTCCACAAAACTGAAAGAAAATCACTTGAATCTTATGCAAAACAGATCAGAAATTTTATATATGCAAGAATATTAAGAAAAATACCAATTTTTTGACCAAGAAGAGGGCTGGAATTTTATTTTAAAATCTGCATAATGATAGTTATAGACTTAGCTGAAAATGGAGTTTCCTCAGCCCCAAAAATATGCAAACCAGTTGATTTTGGCCTCTAAAAATATGACAAAGATGTTGGTGATGAGATCTGGGACAATTGTGCCCTAGAATGTGTCAAACTCCACCCACAGGGGTGTAGATAACCCTAGATCTAGCTGAATTTGAAGGTAGAAATCTGCCCCAACACTTGTGTCTTCAAACCCTAGTTGGAAACAATATAAATCTGCAACTTGCCCTTCAACACTTTGTTGAAATTCAAGTAGAACTTGAAAATCAATGGAAACCCACCTCGAGCAAGGTGCTTCCTCTCAGAAGAAAGAATAGTTTTCGTTCTTCTTTATAAGTTTAAAGAGGGTTTTCGTCCTCTAAAGCCAACTTCAAAAGGTTTTCATCCTTTGGAGTTTTTATGGAAAGCATGCAAGCTTACACCACAAAGAAAAATTATCATATACAAAAAGAGATGCCTTTCCTTTGCAAGTCGTCGGCTTTTATAACAAATGTTGGTCTTCTAGTCACCCACAACCACCAATCATATTTTTTTCCCCGCATTTAATATTTTTCTTAACTTTTTTCCTCCTCCACATGGGTCGCATTTTCCTTAGGGAAAATAAAATAAAATAAAGTGACTTTCTTTTTCTATATATATATTTTTTTAATTGATAAAGTGGGTTGAAGGGACCCGTTCCCTATTAATAAAGCAGAGGCCAGATCCTCTGGAAGGCAACAGGCTTTAAAAGCCAAAAGTAAACAACTACAACTGAACACCAACTTCCAAAAGCATTAGAATAACCAAAACAGCCTAAATAAAAATTACTTCCCACCCTGCGATGGAAAATAATCCTCAATGCTGCCCATTTGACCCTTTTTGTTTTTTCGCTTTTTTACTTCGAACCACTTGCCTTGGTCAGTTGAGATAACTAGCGCAAGGTCACTAGAAATTGCCGAAGCAATCCTTTTATCTGACACGAAATCCCGATCTGATTCTGAACTTTCTGAAGTATGTCCCCTTTTCGTTCCACCTACTATCATGTGATTTTCTGGAGTTCCCATCTCAGTATCTTCCTTCTCTATGGCTACTTTATTCACGGGGGTCGGATTATTCGGAACATCCTTAAAATTCAAAGCAGATACCAAATCCGGGTTAACAGAGCCCCATCCGCTTGAAGAAGTCGATCCATTCTTTTTTGTAGATTTCTGGTTTTTATTGACGGGACAAGAAGCTTGTAGATGACCCGTTTTTCTGCATAATCTACATCGGAATGCAGTATTCTCATAGTCTAATATCTGGATATGTTGAAAATTGCCAAATTTAAGATTGATCCGATCCGGTAATCCCTTGCTCAAATCGATTTCAACGCATATACGGGCAAACGAACACAGACCCAAATGCGTTCTATCCAAGTCTTCTTTGATAAACTTGCCCAAACCGTTACCAATGTCCTCTAGGGCGTACCATAGATGCAAGGGGAGGTTAGGGAGCCTAACCCAAATGGGTGTTTTGGCAACCGAATATGTGTTCGATCGAAATCTAGAAACCATGGAGTTATAAATAAACCCGCATGTCCCCAGAACCACGGACCATCATCAGACATCGTTGATAGTCTTCATCTTCTCTAAAATGTACAATGAAAAAGCCCTTAGAACAGAGGGATATTTCACACTTATTTTATCTACAATGATCGCTGACTTTCTTTTTCTAATTTTATTTTATCACTTTATCTTTTCTTTTTTTTTTAACTTTGTCATTAATAAATTAATAAAATGCTTATAATAATATTTTATGATGCACTTTATGATTAATTCATTATGACTAAGTTTCCTTTTTATTCCTCCCTTAGCCATCAGGAAACAAAATTGGGCTAAGGGTCTTCGACCGAGAAGGGGATATTACAATCCTCCCTTCCCCAAATTTCTTGCCCTCAAGCAATTGCAACTCTTATGCCCAAGTGCCATATGCAATAGATAAAACATGTTGTAGTGCTCCAAGAGTCTAGATCCCGTATTGTCAAATGAGAGCTCTTGCCAAAGTATGTAGCTCTCATAATGCCCACAATCATGAATTTGGGACAAGGAATCCACATGCTCCATATTACAATTTGTATTACCATACTTAGCATGAGAAAAACAAATTTGAAATGGTTTAGTATGGAGTAATAAATATGATCCATTATTATCCTCTTCATACCTTCGAGTATCACCCATATCCTCATGATACTTTGTCTTCATGATAACTTGACTTTGTTGTACCAATTCATGATAACATTATTGCAATAAAAGAGAAGATGTACCGATTACCACATAATCCGCATCTCGTGCAATCTGCTTTCTTTTGAAGGAACCTTCCATGCTCTTGGCTGCCACCACTTGAGGAGTACCATTCCTCATACCTTGCAAAACAACTTCTTCTCGGATCAACATTCTTTTATTTTTCGTGTTCTTCATCTAGAACTACCTCAATATAATGGGCTGCCCCTTGCTACCCAAAATTTGGTGCTTTTTGCTCATTGTTTGAAGTAGTTTTTGGCTGTCCAAAAGGCCTCTTTGGCTGCCCCAAAGGTGGTGACCTTTGTTGTTCATAAGGTACAGTCTTAATACCATTTCTAGATGCATCACATTCAACAACACGATGAATGGATGATTCGAGAACATCAAGTACCGGGCATGAACTCATTACCTTTTTGCTAATTGCTTGTTGTATGTCTGTTCTTGGTTGCTCCTGTTGAACTCTTCTATTCCTTCTTGTTCCTTTGTTATTCTTCGCTTGGCAGTAGTCTCTGAAGGATAGCATCTCCCTCACTCTGTAGCTAAGGGCTGCATACTCTTTACCCCATGCCTCCATGTCATCAACATCATTTGGAATTTCTTCCTCAACTGGTTGTTCCTCTCTTTGGAGAAACTTGGCTCTGAAAATCTGATGTGGAGGCTTGGTGGATGTTCTAACTGGTCCAATAGAGCTTCCTTCACCATTGTTGGTTGCTCCTTGATTTGTAGATATATTGTTCCCTTGTAGAATCTTTGCCAAATCTCTAATGGAACCGGTCAATGCTTCACGCATTTCCCTTTGAGATTCCCTCAATACATGATGCATATCTCTTTGAATTTCTCTCATAGACTATTGTAATTCTCTCTGACTCCTTGTGATCACTTCATGCATGTAACTTAGCATCTCTGTTGGAGGAGCTCTTTGATCCCGCTCATCCATTGTTCCTTTCTACATTCAGATCTGATTTTTTTTTTTCCCTTCACGGGCTGAGAGAATACACTACTCGAGATACCACCGTAATGTCCCTAATTGGACAATTTTTGACCAAACAGAGTAACTATAAATCCAATCTAAAATAGCAAATTATGGGACATGTATTTGACAAAATATTGCAGATCAAGGAGTTATTACTCCACAAAACTGAAAGAAAAACACTTAAATCTTATGTAAAACAAATAAGAAATTATACATATGCAAAAATATTAAGAAAAATACCAATTTTCTGACCAATAAGAGGGCTGAAATTTTATTTTAAAATCTGTAGAATGATAGTTACAGACTTAGCTGAAAATGAAGTTTCCTTAGCCTAAAAAATGCAAACTAGCTGATTTTGGCCTCTAAAAATATGAAAATATGTTGGTGATGAGATCCGGGACAACCGTGCACTAGAATGTGTTAAACTCCACCCACAAGGGTGTAGATAACCCTATATTTGGTTGAATGTAAAGGTATAAATCTGCCCCAACACTTGTGTCTTCAAACCCTAGTTGGAAACAACGTAAATCTGCAACTTGCCTTTCAACACTCATGTTGAAATTCTGAAGTAGAACTTGAAAATCAATGGAAACCCCTGAGTAGAGCTTCCTCTCAAAAGAAAGAAGAGTTTTCGTTCTTCTTTCTAAGCTTAAAGAGGGTTTTCGTCCTCTAAAGCCAACTTCAAAGGGTTTTCGTCCTTTGGAGTTTTTATGGAAAGCATACAAGCTTACACCACAAATAAAAAATTATCATATACAAAAAGAGATGTCTTTCCTTTGCAAGTCGACTTGCTTTTATAACAAATCTTGGCCTTTTAGCCACCCACAACCACCAATCAGATTTCTTTCCCCACATTTAATATTTTTCTTTACCTTTTTCCTCCTCCACATGGGTTGCATTTTCCTTAGGGAAAATAAAATAAAATAAAGTGACTTTCTTTTTTAATTTTATTTTATCACTTTGTAATGTCCCCAAATGGACAATTTCTAACACCAAACGGAATAGCTGCAAATCTGATCTATAACAACAACTTATCAAAGGTACACTTGACAAAAATAATGCAGATCTGAATTTCTACAAGGAAATGCGACTTGCCTTGGAGATGATTCATACTCAAAATTGATTGAAAATCATCCAAATCTTTAACCCAACAATTCAAAATTTATTATAGATGCAAGAACACAAAAAATCCAATTTTTCAGATCAAGAAGAAGAGCTGGAAAATTTATTAAAGTTTGTAGAAAATCAGCTTACAGACAAGGCTGGAAAAATGTTTCCAAAGCCCAAATCAGATGCAAATAAGTTGGAAATGACCTCTAAAAATATGGTAAGTAAGATGGAGATGAGACCTGCACCAGCCGTGCCTTCGAATGTGTCAAACTCCACTCACAAGGGTGTAGATAACCTTAGATCTGGTTGGAAATGCATGCCAAAAATCAACTTAACTTTTTTTTTTGAAACCCTAGCTAGATGTAACAAAAATATGCAAATTAGGACCTTCAATACTATTAGAACTTCAAAATTATCCTTGAAAGTCAATGGAAACCCTTGAATAGAGCTCCCTCTCACAAAGGATGAAGAGTTTTCATTCTTCAATCCTTGGCAATAGAGGGTTTTTGTCCTCTAATGCAACACGTCTAAGGGTTTTCGCCCTTTGAGGTAGAAATGGAAAGCAATTATTTCAACCAAATTTTAGATATGAACATATGATAAAAAGTGATTTTTTAATTTATAAAGTGTTTTTCCTTATTTCTATTTTATCTTTATGAATACACTTTATTATAAAGTCACTTTAATAATAGAAAGTTGCTCTTCCAATCAATCGTTATGACTTAAAGTTGTTTTTTCTATAAATATTACAAGTCTTAATAAAGCAACTTAAAAATATAACGATAAACTACTTCCCTTGCATTTCCCTTTAAGCCCTCGAGAAATCATCTAGGGCAGAAAGGGTCTCATGGTGAGCTCGTGTTAAAGAGGGACATTACACACTTTATCTTTTCTTTTTAACTTCGTCATTAATAAATTAATAAAGTGCTTCTAATAATATTTTATGATGCACTTTATGATTAATTCATTATGACTAAGTTTCCTTTTTATTCCTCCCTTAGCTATCGTGAATCAAAATCGGTTAAGGGTCTTCTCAACCACGAAGGGGATATTATAGGATTCAAAGCCATCAATGATCTCAAAACCAACAAGATTTAGTGGCGAGAAAATCATCATCCATAAACCCATTGCTTAAATTGGGAGTACTATTGGAATGTGAATGACATCAATGATGATAAAACTCGTGCCTGAATGTTTCTAGGACATTATAAGATTATGCAATTAAATGATATGATGAGCTAAAAGCTGATGAAAAATACTTGGGTATAAGTAAAAACAACTTTTGACAAGGAATTTAAGAAGTGGCATACAAAATGCCCAAATATTGAATGAATTAACAAATTTGAAGCAAGGGCAAGATGATGTCATGTTTCTTTTTGTGAAATATTTTAATTAGGGAAATAATTAATAATAATATTTTTAAGTCATTCCTTTCATAATAAAAAGGACGCTTAATTGTATTGTTGATAAAGTAAGTCAAAATAAAAATAAAAGGATGGCGTTGCTTTTCTAAAAGCTTATTGGAAGCTTTCTTTGACAAAAGTGAAAATAAAACTACAAAGAGGGGTGTTGGGTCCATGGGAGATTATTTTTTCCTATATCAATTTCACTTGCAAGTTTGAGCATCTCGCTTGCTTTCACCTCAGAGGACGAAAAACCCTCTAGTGGATAAGGAGACTTGAGGATGAAAACCCCGTGGTCTTTTGAGGTGGTTACATTCAGGAACTAAAATTGTGCTTTCAAATCAGGATATCGTCAAAATTTAGCATTGGGAGAATCATCAAGCAGATTTATCAATTTTCTAGCTCCTTCCAAGGTTCGTGCTAGGTTTCTGACCATCCGTACTGTAAGGCAACAACCATACATCCCTCCATTGCTGACGTCATCATTTTCAGCCCTAAATCAGTTCGCTACAATAACACTACAGTAATATCAGCCCTAAATAAGATTGCTATAGTGATACACTGTCGTACTAGGGTTTAGACCTAGCATTTCAGACTTCCGAACATTGCTATATAATGTCTCTTTCTAGGGATGAAACTGAAAAACAAGGAAATAACACAAATCCCAAGTGAAGTAAATTCTGATTTTTATAACAAACTGAAATTTGGAAATGTAGTGAATAACTTGCAAAGGGTGAAAATTCAATCAAATATCACCATAAAAATCATCTGCAACATAGATAAACATTTTAAGAATATTTTGGGACACTTTTCACCATAAAATCCAATGAAATACTTAGCTGGAAATTTAATTATAAACAAAAGTACAGCCAAGAGAAATGACCAAAAATGGTGTCTCCAAACCCCAACAATGATGAAATATGATAGAAACTAGTCTTATAAGTTATGTTGGATCTGAATATCAAAGAATGAAGAAGTTTTGTGCCCTAGAAGGTGCCCAAATGATCTTCTATGCAAGTTGCTCCCTAGGAGAGGAGCTCCAAATAATATTAAAACCCTTGAAATCACTCCTTGATGCCCTAGATGCAAACCAACAAGATGGTCTTCAATGAGAGTCTTCAACACCACCAAATTGAAGGGTTTCCGTCCTCTAATCTCCCACAAGGGTTTCTTCCTCTTTGATGCCACACTAATGGATTGTCACCCAATAGTGGAATGGACTTAGAGCAATCAGCCCTAGAGACCAAGTATAAAGTGTATATGCCAAAAGTGATGTGCAAATGAGCCCCTAAGACTCCTCTTATACCCTTTGGTTGGCACCAAGAGCCATAAGGTGTAGACCGACCTCTTAAGCTTGCTTTATCTTCTAATTCCATGTTGGAAACTTCCCAACCTTGCCGACCTCTTAATGAGCTTTACTTTATCTTTTAATTTCATGTTGGGAGCATTATAATCCCAACCAACCTGCCTTAGGGAGTAAAACACCAAAGAAAAACATTAATAACAATAAAAGAAAATAAAAACGAAACCCAAGGACTTCCCTTGTGCAATTCCTTCTTGGCCATGGGAAGAGAAATGGCAAGAAGTCTTTAATTGGTGCTAGTTTGAAAAATGGGACATTACAATCCTCCCTTCCCAAAATTGTTTGTCCCCAAGCAATTGCAAATGTGGATGCTCCAATATTGTTGCATTTTCCCATGTAGCATCTTCAAGGGGCAATCCCTTCCAACGAACCAAGTATTCCTTGATACTTCGATTCCTTAACTTCTCACGAACTTCCAAGATACTTTCTGGAATTAGAACCAACTTACCCTCTTCATCTAATGGTGGCAACTCAAGTGAGGGAGTAAGGTGCTGTCCAAGTGCCCTTTTGAGGCACGAAACATGAAAAACATTGTGTATCCTACTATGTTTCGAAGCTCAAGTTCATATGCAACATTTCCCACCTTTCCTTTTACCTTGTAAGGACCATAGAAATGTGGTTTCAACTTCTCTGCACCACTTTGTTTGAGAGAAGATTGCCTATAGGGATGCAACCTCAAAACACCATATCACCCACTTCAAATGACCTCTCTTTCCTAAGTTGATTTGCATATAGCTTCTGTTGATTTTGGGTGTGTTGGAGGTTTTCTTTGAGCTCTTTCAAGATATCATGGCTTCGCTGAATTAAATCTTTGGCCTTGGGCACTCTACTATCCGTCATAACCAAATCAACAAAGGATGGAGCATCATAACCATACAAAGCTTTGAAAGGAGACATACCGATGGACATTTGAAAGGTGGTATTGTAACAAAACTCAACCATGTATAATCATTTCATCCATGCTGATTGTTTCCTATCAATGTAGTTTCGTAGGTATCTTTCCACCCATTTATTGACTATTTTTGTTTGTTCATCTGTTTGAGGGTGGTAGCTAGTGTTAGGAGTGAGTTTGGTACCTGTCAATTGAAACAATTCTTGCCAAAACATGCTCATAAATCTGCTGTCCCTGTCACTCACTATATCCTTGGGCAGCCCATGAAGTCTAAACACTTCCTTAAAAAACACATCAGCCACTATAGGTGCATTGTACTTAGCCGGAAGTGGACAAAAATGAGTGTATTTAGTGAGTCTATCAACCACCACATATAGACAATTCTTACCTTGAACCATGGGCAGCCCCGTGATGAAGTCCATGGAGATACTTTCCCATTTTTGAGTGGGAATAGGAAGAGGTTGTAGGAGCCCAACTGGAAATGCACGTTCTGCTTTGTTTTGTTGGCACACTAAGCACTCCCGGATGTATTGGAGTACTTCCCCCTTTAGGCCTTTCCAATAGAATCTTTCTCTCACCTGTTTGTAAGACTTGAAATAACCCGGATGACCAGCTGATGGGTCATCATGAACAACCCTTAATATTTTACTCTTCACCTTTGATTCAGGCACCAAATAAACCCGGTTCTTGTAGAGAATGAGCCCATCTAATACCTTGTACCTTTGTATAAAAATCACAATTTATCGCCCAAAATCGCAGTTTATCATTTAGGGTTTAGAAACGATTTATCTTTAAGAAAATCATGATTTTCAAACTGCTGATAAATCGGTGATCTCTCGCGAGAAAACCCCAAAAAACCGTGGAAAATCGCGCGTGTTAGGTATAAAAGCAAAAAAATGACCAAAGCAAAAAAAACGTGCCCCTCTGGAACCATTTCGTGACTATTTTCTCCTGCGCGAATCATGTTTTGAGTCTCTTGCACGAATCGTGGGTTGCCTGGTTCCTTCAACCAGGGTCAGTACTAGGTAGTGGTACTGCCTTTTTTATTTATTTTCATTGATTATTCATTTTTTTTTTTAAAGATTTTGCAGGTTTCTGAGTTTATTGATAATGTCGTTGTGTGTATAGTACTATATTGTAAAGTTATTCAAGAGTTCATAATATCTATTATCAACATCCATGAATAATGTCGTTGTGTGCCTGTGGCACTGCATAAGGATTTTTAGGCTTTAGGAATAAGTCGATAAACAGCTGCAATCTTCTGTAATTAAAGAAAGTGTGCAGGCAGATTTAACCAGTGAACTGTGAAAGTGTGCAGGCAGATTTAACCAGTGAACTGTGAAAGTATGAAAGCGCCAACAACGACCTGAGTTAATTTGGCATGTTAATTATAGCGACCTAAGTTAAACCTTAGGAAAAGTGATTGAATGTGGATCATGATCAATAACTAGTGAAAATAAAGATCCCAGGTTTCAGCAAGTATTCATTTTATATTGAGCATTTTTGGATTATTCTCTGATAATGGATGAAGGAGCTCAACAAAAAGACTCATTATAAACATCCTCATGCAGATAAATCCAGAAACACTCAATATACAAGCAATTAATTGTTCAAAAATTCAAAATATTCATCAACTTTATAAAAACATACAACAAAGTGTCCCTTTCATTGGTAGACTGATCCAACAAAGTAATCAGATGACTTGATTAAAAAAAAGGTCTATCCATAGACCAAGCTATCAAAAAATTGAGAGAAATTTCAGGATGATGCATAAATTACAACACCCTATCTTATTTAGAATCATACGTTTTCAATATAGCTTTGTTGTAATTTTTTCTTCATGCAATAGCAATATTATTCTTAATTTCGTCATACAATTTTATTTCTCTAAGGCTTGTAAATCTAAGACAATTTTTTTTTTTTTTTAGAATGACATCGGCATCCGGTTCAGTTCAAGTTGCTCTTAGTAAGCCTAACTCAAAAGACCCCTCTTGGAAGCATTGTGAACGAGCAGAAGGCAATTGTGTTGTATGCAATTATTGTGGAATGAAGATGAGTGGAGGTGTCTATCGCCTTAAGTTCCACATTGCACGGATACCAGGGAATGAAGTGACATTGTGCAATCAAGCACCGCCTGAGGCTCAAAGAGAGTTGTCTGCTTTCCTTGCAACTTATGCAGAGAAAAAAAGATGAAAAGAAGAGGAAAGCTGATGCACTTGCAGCCCTAGTAAATAGGAGGGCAGTGAGGGAAGATTTTGACATTGGGGCATCTTCTATTGCCCCAACTCCACGAGGTCGACACTGGGACGAGGCTCATCCACTGAAAGTAGTTCAACGATGTTTTTTGTTCCTCGAAGTAGTCCTCGGTTCACAACCTTCACTTGAAGGTACCGCTTGGAATAAAGAAATGCACAATGAAACAAGAATAGTTGCGGCAAATTTTTGGTACTACAACAACATTCCTTTCAATGTGGCAAAAAGTCCATATTGGGAGAATTTGGTCACTGCATTGACTATTGTTGGGAAGGGGTTCAAGGCTCCTACTCCCCATGATTTGAGTGGCCCATTGTTGGAGGATTCCATCATACATACCAAAACTCTTGTAGAAGAGCCAAAAAAGGTATGGAAAAAAATGATGCACCATTTTGTTTGATGGGTGGACAGATGGGAAAACCGCACATTGATTAACTTCCTAGTGGCATCAAGTGGGCAATTGGTCTTCTTGAAATCAATTGATGCCTCCCACCAAGTGAAAACTGCAAGCACTTTGTGTGATATGTTAGATGAGGTGGTGAAGGAGGTGGGTGTGGAGAATGTCGTCCAAGTTGTGACAGACAATGCAGCGGCATATGTAAGCTTGGGAGACTTCTTGAGGAGAGACACCCTACACATTTTGGACCCCTTGTGCAGCCCATTGTTTGGATCTCTTATTGGAGGACATAGGAAAACTCTCATGGGTGAAAAATGTGGTTGAAGACACAAGAAATATTACGAAGTTCATCTACAATCACACTTGGGTGCTAAACTTGATGAGAGAGCACACCAATGGAAAGGAGCTTGTGCGATCAGGGGTCACATGATTTGCCACAAACTTCATTACATTGCAGAGCATTGCAGCCTCATTAACATCCCTTAAGCAGATGTTTGTGAGCATGCGATGGTTGGAGTCTCCCTATGCTAGAAAGACCGAAGGGGAAAGGGTCATGAAGACCGTTTTTGATGATATGTTTGCAAAGCAAATGGAAGAAATCATGAAGGTAACCTAAACTTGAATATTTGTTTATTTATCATTTATTTGTTATATAATTTTTTATTAATTTTGATTTTAAATTTATATGTTATTTTGTTTTAGGTGTCAGAGCCTTTGGTTCGAGTTCTACGGATGGTGGATGGGGAGAAAAACCCAATGGGTTATTTGTACGTGGCTATGTATGTGTGGCCAAGGAGGCCATAGTTAAAAATTATGGGCACAATCAACGAAAATATGAACCCATTTGGCACATAATTGATCGGAGATGGAACAAGACACTCCATCAACATATACATGCAACGCTGTACTACCTAAATTCAAAGTTTTTCTATTCCCAATCATTTAAGGATGATGAAGAGGTTATGGATGGCCTTAATACATGCATAGAGAGGATGGTATATGACGAAGATATTAGAGATGCAATTGTTGACGATCTGCAGATTTACAAGACTCAGAGGGGAGGCTCTTTTCTTTGGCTCTATGTGTGAAAAGAAGAAACACTTCTTACCCAGATAAAAACAAATTGAGTCATTTGTATTTAGTCTTGTTACACGTAGAACTAGATACTAGAAGTCTAGAATTCTTTTATTTATTCAAGCCTAGTTAACTTACAAAATTATAAATGTTTTATTTGTAGATTTGTGGTGGGAAGATTATGGTGCAAAAACACCAAATCTTTAGAAGCTAGCCATCCGCATTTTGTGTCAGCCATGCAGTGCTTTTGGATGCGAACATAATTGGAGCATGTTCGAAGTTGTTCACACAAAGAAGTGCAACAGTTGACAACACAACGCCTCAATGACCTTGTCTTTGTGCGATACAATCTTCGTCTTCATGTGAGACAAGTGGAGGGGGCACAAAGTTATGATGCAATTGACTTGGCTAACATTGATCCATATGATGACTGGATTGCTAATGATGTGGAGCCTATGTTTACTACCATCGGGACATTAGAGGAGATAACATTGTTTGTAGATGACAATGTTGGTGTTGCAGAGGAGGAATATTTACCTTCCACTTCCACGAGGCAGCCATGCAACAGACTTATTTTAGGCATGCTTGATGAAATGGAATATTATTGATACTTCAAAAGTCACATGACTCTATGAGCATTGTTGTTTGCAAACTTTGTACTCTTTTTTGGTCAAAACTTAATCGAAAATATACATATGGGCCTATGGCATTCTATAGAGTCACTTCTCGCATCATTTAACAATGTTTTTACATTTAATTTAAGTTTATTTTATGAATTTAAATGTTTTTAAAAGTAGCGATAAAGTTGCCGATTCTTGATTTCCGAGTCAAAATTTGGCTTGGTAATTAATTGCGATAACGATTTTTTGAACTATGCCTTGTACCTTTCATCCATCATTTCACCCTAAAAAATAGCATTAACAAACTTGTTTTTGACATATTCAATTGTAATCAAATACTTCCAATCTATTGCTATCTTAGATAAAGAACAAAAATACGATTCTCTTGACAAGGTATCTTCTACCAAATATTTGACTTGAGGATTTTCCGAAGCATACCTTGAAGTGTCACCTTCTTACCCATGTCCATAAAGCTTATTTCCATGTTTTGGTAATTGAAAGTGAGTTCTCCCAATGAATGCAACCATTGGACCCCAAGCACAAGATTAATACCAGCCATGCTAATCAAATAAAAATCAGCACATACCTCATGCTTTCCCAATGTGAAGAGGAGTTGGGGCACCTTCTTGTGCATGTCATAGAGTGGCCATCCACTATCTTAACCATGAAGCCTTTGAAGTTTACTACCCATAAATCCAACTTGACCACCAAGTACTCATCAATGAAATTATGAGTGGCTCCACTATCAATCAAAACTATGACCCCTTGCCCTTGTAGGTCACCTACCATCCGAATGGATGATAACTAGGTGCACCGGACAAAGTAGCAAGAGTGCCATCCACACTTTCCGGATCTTCTTCCGGTGTATCATCTTGCTTGGCCTCATCCACACAATTTTCATCATCTTCACAATCTGAAAATACCTCAATGTAATGCACTTTACCCTTACCTAAACAACGGTGACCGGGAGACCATGGATCCTTGCAAGAGAAGCACAAATTCCTCTTTCTTAGCTCATTTCTTGACTCACCTATATTGCTGGTTTTGGGCAGCTCCTTGTGCACAATGGGCATCCGTTGGAAGGGCTTCCTTGGCTGGTCCAAGGGAGGGTTTCTAGGCTGTCCCAAGGGTCCCTTGGGCTTTCCCCCCCTCGAATTAACCTTGGAATGTCTGCTGATCACTGCTGTTTTTGGGGCAGCACCTTCAAGGTCCAAAGACTTCTTAATTGCCTCTTGAAGAGACAAAGGATCAAAGGCTCTAACCAAACCCTTGAGTGGTTTGGTCAAACCCTCAATGAAAAGAACAAGTCTCCTTTCTGTGACATCCGTAATCATGATGGAAAGCCTTTGAAACTCAGCCACATATTCCTCTACCGTGCCTTGTTGTCTTAGTTGTGCAAGCCCCGAAAGTGAACTTTCGATCAACTCTATCAAATCTCCCAATGAGTCTTCTACAAAACTCATCATATGAATGGATCTCATTGTGCCCTTGTGTCACCAATCCATGGAACCACCACTCATGAGCAATCCCCTCTAGGTGAAGGGTTGCAAATTTTATGGCATCATCCTCCGTCATAGGCCTCAAAGACAAGTATGTATCCAACTTTTGAATCCATGTGCTGTCCCTTTATTCGAACCATCAAAAATAGAGAAAGTCATCTTGCCCAACACATTTTGGACCTCTTTTGGTGGCACATTTTGTCTTGGCTCTGGCTTTGACCTCCTTTGCTCACCCAATGAACTCGGCAAGTGAAATTGCCTCCCGTATCTCCCTCGGAAGTGCCATGTATTCCTCATAGCTTGTTGCAATGCTTTGCCCCAAAGTGGGCCTTGTTCCCGCCTCCGGAAGGGGTTCTTCCCTTGGAAGGAAAGAAGGCCTAGTGGCTGATCCGTGAGCTGATCCAAAGGGCCGCCGTGAAGTATTTTCTCTTGATGAGCTGCCTGTCCATTGTGAACCTTAGGTTCATGATATCTTTGAAAGGTTAGGGCTAGCAAGTCCATAGTATCCACCAATCTCACTTGCCCTTCAATGAGCTTGTCGATTTTGGCTTTTCGTGGATCTTGGTGAGCCATACTATCTTCTTCTCTTGGCTGGTCTAATTTCTTCTCTCCTTTGATAGCAAATGAAAACCCGTATTGCCTTCTTGCATAAAACCCTCAAGATGGGAAGAACAAAGCTCTGATACCACTGTAATGTCCCTTTCTAGGGCTGAAACTGAAAAACAAGGAAATAGCACAAACCCCAAGTGAAGTAAATTCTGATTTTTATAACAGCAGACTGAAATTTGGAACAACAGTGAACAATAGCTTGCAAAGAGTGAAAATTCAACCAAATATCACCATAGAAATTATCCACAACATAGATAAACACTTTAAGAATATTTTGGGACACTTTTCACCATAAAATCCAATGAAATACTCAACTGGAAATTTAATTATAAACAACAGAAGTACAACCAAGAGAAATGACCAAAAATGGAGTCTCCAAACCCCAACAATGGTGAAATATGATAGAAACCAGCCTTAGTAAATCTGAATATCAAAGAATGATGAAGTTTTGTGCCCTAGAAGGCACCCAAATGATCTTCTATGCAAGTCACTCCCTAGGAGAGGGGCTCCAAATAATATTAAAACCCTTGAAATCACTCCTCCTTGATGCCCTAGATGCAAACCAGCAAGATGGTCTTCAATGAGAGTCTTCAACACCACCAAATTGAAGGGTTTCCGTCCTCCAATCTCCCACAAGGAAGGGTTTCATCCTCCTTGGATGCCACACTAATGGATTGTCGCCCAATAGTGGAATGGACTTAGAGCAATCAGCCCTAGAGACCAAGTATAAAGTGTATATGCCAAAAGTGATGTGCAAATGAGCCCCTAAGACTCCTCTTATACCCTTTGGTTGGCGCCAAGAGCCATAAGGTGTAGACCGACCTCTTAAGCTTGCTTTATCTTCTAATTCCATGTTGGAAACTTCCCAACCTTGCTGACCTCTTAATGAGCTTTACTTTATCTTTTAATTTCATGTTGGGAGCATTATAATCCCAGCTGACCTGCCTTAGGGAGTAAAACACCAAAGAAAAACATTAATAACAATAAAAGAAAATAAAAATGAAACCCAAGGACTTCCCTTGTGCAATTCCTTCTTGGCCACGGGAAGAGAAATGACAAGAAGTCTTCAATTGGTGCTAGTTTGAAAAAGGGGACATTACAACTAGCAGCTAGGGTATCATTCTTCAGCCAACTTGGATGCCATTTCCAGCCAAACAATTCATTTGTACGGTCAGCCGTACAAGCACAAGTTCTACGCTTAGGGTTTGTTGTTTGTAAATGCCAAGTGGGCATAAAATCTAGGGTTACAATTCTGAATTTTGCATGCATAATTTCGGCTAGGTTTCAACCAATATATCATGTTTTGTACTTTGCATTGCAATCTGATTTCAATAAAAATATGCTTTCGCCAAGGGCGTTCAACCACTTTAATTATTTCTATAAAATCTCAAGTTAAAAGGGATTTATTCTCAAATTTCAGAATTTAGGGTTTATTTAGAATCTTAGATTTATTTTTGATAAAGGGTTTGTTGACAAATCCCATAATTCAGTATTTCACCCGGAAGGGGACATTACAAAGAACTCATTAAAAGATTAGAATACGAGGATGTTAAAATTGGTAGAAATGTTGGAAAACCTGCTAGGAGAAGATTTGAAATAATGGTACTTTTTAAATGGACTGCAGAAAATATTAAAGACAGTTCAAGGATTGTGCTAATCTGAAAATACCATCATAGTTATCAATGAATGCTAGGTGTGGAACAACAATAGTATCTATAAAAACATAATTTTGAAGAAGAATATATCTAAATTTTGAAGAAGAATATATCTAAATTAGAAGAAATACTGAAACTGCTGAGTATGAAATATGGTAAACAGGTCAAAAGAAAATAGAGGCATATGGTTCCTAAAGTGCCATATAGAAGGGAACAAAGAAGTTGGATGCCTAATTGAGTATTGTGTGATCTGTAATTTAAAGATGCACGCCATAATTGAATGCCTATTCAATGCCTATCCGATGTGAAAAAGAAAAGAAAACTCAGGCATATGGTGCTTAAAATGACATAGAGAAGGGAGCAAAGAAATTGGATGGCCGATTAAGTATTGTGTGATCTATAATGTAAAGATATACACCATAATTGAATGCCTACTCAATATGAAAAAAGCCAAGGACAAGCATTGTATGCTGGCACAATATTCATCTTCAAGTGGAATGCACCAGCTCAAGTTTTGAAGTTGTACACAAAATGGAATTTGACTGACTGCAATGATGATAATTGCTTCAAGATGAAATTGACAAATATGGTTGAAATTCAGGGCAATGAGCAAAGATAAATATTTTTTTGGCAATAACAGGGTCAGCCAAAGATAAAGAGTTGGATATATCAGTAGAACAATGATGGATGAAGGATACAATCCAGGCTATTCAAGACATTAAAAATCAATCTAATGATATGGGGTGGCTCCATGAGGTTAAACTACCAAAGCAATACATGAATCAAGAATGGGTAGACTGACGACGAAGAGAGAAGAGAATACTCAAATCATTATGATACAAATCCATTGCAACAATTGGTATGTTTGATAAATAGAACAATGATAATAGTCTTGGTGAAACTGCATATGGACCACTTACCAGTAGCCCGAGTTCAAGCATAGGCAATTGCACAAACACAAGCAGGAGAACAGAGATTGAAGTGTTCTTCCTTTGAAAGGATGGTATGCTAAATGTAACTGTTGAAATTGGGAATGTGGTTCTTTCAAATGCTTTGATAGAGGTTGGATCCTGAGTAAAAATACTTGAGGAAAACAGATGGAAATTTTGGGAAAAGCTGACATTGATTCTAGCTGATATTCAACTAAAAATGCCAAATTAGGAAAGAATAACTCCAATGGGTATTTTTCCTGGATCAAGATATTGTGATAGATGGAAAGAAGGCAAGTGTGACATTTATAATTTTAAAGATGGAAAGTAGGCAAGTGCGACATTTTTAATTTTTAAGATGGAAAGTGTATTGCAGCATTGTGATGCAATAGTAGGCAGACCATGATTGGAATAGTTGAGAGCAATTCATGTAAGAGAGCATATGACTATTGCTGTGAAAATTTGGGAAGTTTGGTTGACATTGGACAACCATAAGAGACAACAATTGAAGAGTAATAATCCAGTTCAAGCTGTGGCTCCAAATTTTAGATGAATTTGAGCCCAGCATGGAAAGAGTGTTGCTTTTATATGAACATTTGGAAGACATATATACCAACCGAGGGTTTCTTCATTGGAAAATGGGTGAACATGAGATGACGAGGCATGCACACCTTTTTGGAATTGAAAAATGTCAACGGATATGAACACGACATAGAATAATGAGTGAACCTTTTTATATGATTGATATTGAAATGGAGGAAAATCCATTGGGGTTATTGGAGTAGTACAATAGAGGGAAATCAGGAGGACAAACATACTTATTTCAAATGTTGTAAAGCTAGGGAAGATGAACTAGATATGCAACCTACACATGAGTTCCTCCAAGAATAAACTATTCAATATGCAGGACTGGGTTCATACAAGAGGTACATATGGGCGTAGAAGAGGAACCAAACAAAATTCATATGGGTCCATATTTGGATCCGAACTTGCACAAGCAACTTTACAATTTTTATATTGAGTAAGAGGTTGTGTTTGATGCCGCGAGAAAAATGTGAGCATCACCATGATCTAGTACAAGGAACATTCCCAATGAGGTGGCCATATAGAATGAACTCCGTGATATGCCAAAAACTAGATAATGAAATTGAGAGGATTTTGTAATCTGGAATTATTATCAAGTTAGCTTCACAACTGGTCTCGATGAGAGGTGATAAATACCAAAAGTTTGTAGAAGCCCAAAATGTAGTCGGAAATGGAGAAGGAATTAGATTCAGTTGATTTGATGACGTATCCCATGATGGTGCCTCGTGGAGAACTCCTGAAAACACATTTGGGGACATGCTTGGTGAAGGATTTCAACCATTGCAAAGAGGAGTATGCAAAGGTGTTAAGGATTGAAGTTGCGAAGAAGCGCAAGGGATAAGTTATGACGAAAGAATACTTGACTTCATAAGGGTGTTGCAGCTCAATGAGCTGCCATTGTAATGCCCCTTGATTGGGAAAATTAGAAAATTCCAAAATTCACAAAAACCCTTACCGCTGGAACTAAAATACTGGAAGAGTCAACTGATTTGATGAGGTATCCCATGATGGTGCCTCGTGGAGAACTCCTGAAAACACATTTGGGGACATGCTTGGTGAAGGATTTCAACCATTGCAAAGAGGAGTATGCAAAGGTGTTAAGGATTGAAGTTGCGAAGAAGTGCAAGGGAGAAGTGCTAACGAAAGAATACTTGACTTCATAAGGGTGTTGCAGCTCAATGAGCTGCCATTGTAATGTCCCTTGATTGGGAAAATTAGAAAATTCCAAAATTCACAAAAACCCTTACCGCTGGAATTAAAATACTGGAAGAGTCAACTGATTTGATGAGGTATCCCATGATGGTGCCTCGTGGAGAACTCCTGAAAACACATTTGGGGACATGCTTGGTGAAGGATTTCAACCATTGCAAAGAGGAGTATGCAAAGGTGTTAAGGATTGAAGTTGCGAAGAAGTGCAAGGGAGAAGTGCTTGACGAAAGAATACTTGACTTCATAAGGGTGTTGCAGCTCAATGAGCTGCCATTGTAATGTCCTTTGATTGGGAAAATTAGAAAATTCCAAAATTCACAAAAACCCTTACCGCTGGAAATAAAATACTGGAATTACCCTTAATTTCTGAATTTCTAAACAACACAATTTATGGCAGCAACCTAGAATTTTATTTTATTTAATTTGCAAACAACCAAGTACAATTTAGAGAATTTTTCCACATTGAAACCCTAGCTGGATTTACAATTTATTTTTCAGAAATAGAAGCCCTAGCTAATTAACTGAAAACCACACAAAAACCAACCCGAAAGATGCCCTAGATGTCGAATGGCGAACAATTGAAATTCCCAAGGGTGGCGTCCAAGCTGGAAAAGGTTGGAAATAATGACATCAACCCTAGAATGCCCCCTAAAATGTGACGTCAACCTTCAAAAAGTGATGCCCTAGCTGAGATTTGTAAATCTGATGATGCCCTAGCTAAAATCTGTAAATTTGATGATGCCCTAGCTGAAATCTGTAAATTTGAAGATTTGGGGACATGCTTGGTGAAGGACTTCAACCATTGCAAGAGGAGTATGCAAAGGTGTTAAGGATTGAAGTTGCGAAGAAGCGCAAGGATAAGTTATGACGAAAGAATACTTGACTTCATAAGGGTGTTGCAGCTCAATGAGCTGCCATTGTAATGCCCCTTGATTGGGAAAATTAGAAAATTCCGAAAATTCACAAAAACCCTTACCGCTGGAACTAAAATACTGGAATTACCCATAATTTTTGAATTTCTAAACAACGCTATTTATGGCATCAAACCGAATTTTATTTTATTTAATTTACAAACAACCAACTAGAATTTAGAGAATTTTTCCACATTGAAACCCTAGCTGGATTTACAATTTATTTTTCAGAAATAGAAGCCCTAGCTAATTAACTGAAAACCACACAAAAACCAACCGAAAGATGCCCTGGATGTCGAATGGCGAACAATTGAAATTCCCAAGGGTGGCGTCCAAGTTGGAAAAGGCTGGAAATGATGACATCAGCCCTAGAATGCCCCCCAAAATGTGACGTCAACCTTCAAAAATTGACGCCTTGCTTTGAGATTTGTAAATCTGATGATGCCCTAGCTAAAATCTGTAAATTTGATGATGCCCTAGCTGAAATCTGTAAATTTGAAGATTTTGTAGCAGAAATTTGTAAATCTGATGATGCCCTAGCTAAAATCTTTAAATCTCTGATTGGATGCACAAATGCAACTCCTGGATGGAGTCACCACTAAAGATTGGAGGGTTTTTGTCCCCAAATCTGATTGCAATGGAGGGTTTTCGTCCTCAAAAGCAGAAGTTGAAGCAACAGCTCAAACTCTCAATGTAAAAATAGATAATGGCCAAAAATATGCCTTCCAAATGACCCCCAACACCTTTTATAAGTTCACTTGACACTTTTCCCAAGGAAAAGCCCCAAAAGTAACTTTCCATCTTCTAATTTGATATTGACTTGCTTAATTTGGAAAGTCACCTTTATTTTTTATTTATAATAATAAAGTAATATTAAGTTGTCACTTTTTAATAAAAAGTGAGTTACTTGACAACTTAAAAATATTAACTTTATTATTTTTACTTTATTTGAAAAAGGGGTCATGACAGTCCGCCCTTCCCAAAAATTGCTTGTCCCAAGCAATTGCAAGCCCAATTGCTCAAACTTTCCCCAAATGCCCATCTCTGTAATGCCTGGATCCCAATTCATCCTTGGGCACTTGCAATTCCATGTTCTGAATAAACTTTGCCTCACCAAGTTGTTTGACTGTGAATTATCATGAAATTGTTCCCCATGATGGCCACAAGCATGTGCAACATTATATGTTGATCTATTTAGTGAACTATCTTCTTGACTTTTGACCACAAACAACGGATCATGAGGATGCAAACATAACAAGTTACCATTACCTTTTTGTGATGTAGTTGGCTTCTGTTGCGCCACTCTGATATACTTATGAACTGAAAAGTTTGGATCCTCCCTTGGATTATGAAACAGAATGGTGATGGGAAAGATTGTTTCCAACCGATCCCATGGCTGAAATCCTTCACAAATAGCATAGTGTAAGGAAAGTTCCTCAAATCCTGCAAACCTGAAGCTGTATTTGGCTGCTAACAGCAGTCCAAAGTCTGAAATTTTGCAAATCAGCAGTGTGAAAATGATATAACAGCAGCAATGCTGAAAATCGTTTGCATAAATCATCTATCAACAATTCAGAGGCTGGAAATAGACAATCAATGACTGGAAATCTTCTCACAGCAGTAATAATCAGCATATCTCTGTTGAGACCTGAAAATCAGCACAACCCTGTGACTGAAAACACTTGTAGGGCTGTAATTGGTATAGTGCAGCAGCTGGAATCTGTGATGACAGCAGTCCTAAGGCTGGAAAGTCTGATAATGGCAGCCCTTGGTTTGTTTCCTTTGCCATATAACCATAATTGGCTATTACTACCCTTGATAGATCTCGAGATATCACCCGGATCCCATACTCTTATGTGTAGACAACCTTGAGTGAAAGGATATACTTCTTCCATATGATGTGCTTTGAATTCTAGATAAATGGCAAAAGAAGTATGAATACTCATTTAGCCTATCCACAACAACATAAATGCAGTCTCTACCATGTACCTTGGGAAGGCTTGTGATGAAGTCCATGAACATACTTTTCCAATCTTGATGGGGAATAAGCAATGGCTGCAACCAACTTACTGGGAAGACATGCTCTACTTCATTCTGCTGGTAGGTGATGTACTCCTGATGTGTTTGAGATCCTCCTCCTCAAAGCTCCACCATGAGAATCTCTTTCTTATATATCTACAAATATTGTAGGATCTAGAGTGTCCCACAATTGGTATATCATGCAAAGCTTTCAAAATCTTCTGTTTTATCTCAGATTCAAGTACTGGAACAATTCTATCCTTGTTCAAAATGAGACCATCTGCTAGCACATATTTTTCATCCTTCACATTTCCATCTAAAATGTTAGCAACAAATGTATTCTTGGCATAATCTACCATGATTGAAATCTTCCAATCACCATAAATGACAGAAATAGAACAAAGAACAACCATTCTAGAAAAGACATCAACAACTACATGCTTTTTCCCTTTTATATCAACATCATAACCTTGGATTTTCCTTTCCCACCTTTGTGGTTCATCATTCAAATCATGTTGATCCAAGAAGAAATTCAAGCCATTGCAATCTGTCTCAACCACACATCTACCATAAACCAAGTGATGTCTGAATTTTACCAAAACATGCTTGATGGCAAGAATCTCCTTGTCATAAATAGAGAAACTATTTCTGAATCTTTCAACTTCATGCTCTCCATCTTAATGGAGTCCCCCTTTTGGATTAATATGGTCTCAATACCTTCTCCTGAAACACCACATTCTACCACAAATGGTTGTGAGAAATCTGAAATGGAAAATACAAGACATGTGATGATTACCTTCTTAAGCTTATCAAAAACTTCTGGTATTCTATCCATCCATGCAAAAGCTCCTTTCTTTGTCATGTTGGTTAAGGGTGCTGCTATATGTGAAGATCCCTTAACAAACCTTCTATCATGGCTGCATAAACTAGAGAATCTCCTCAATAGAGTTAGTGTGGTAGGGAGTGCCCAAACTAGAAAAATTTGAATCCTCTTTTGATCCACCTGCCTGCCTTGAGCAATAATGACATGGCCCAAGTATAAAATATTTGTGACCCCAAACTCACACTTAAATTCTTTTACAAATAGAGCCTGTTTCTCTAGAATCCCAAGGATCAAATCTAGGTGTCTCATATGATCCTTCCATGCTTTGCTACACATCAGAATATCATAAAAATTTATCAAAACAAATTGTCTCAGCTGACCACTGAATACCTGATTCACCATGAATTGGAACATAGCAGGAGCATTAGTCAAATTGAATGGCATGACCAAGAACTCAATGTGTCCAGTAAGGCATCTGAAAGTTGTCTTGTGCACACCTCCCTTACAAACAAAGATCTGATGGTGGCTTGATCTCAAATCAGTCTTTGAGAAATGAGGAGTAATAATGGCATGCTTACAACCAATTTTCAACTCTATGGCATGTTGGAAACCTCTATCTGATAGTGATCCTAGGGACATATTATTGAACACCATACTATGTTGTTTTGGAAGCATTTGAATATCAACATAAAGACTATGTTGCTTACCAAAAGATGAAATAGTTTGCATGCTCTCCACCACTAAGCAACTTGCTGCCCAAGCAACTTGTCCTTTCTGAGAAGTCCCTTTAGCTATGACTACTCTTAATGATTCCTATAGAGATACTTCCAAGCACCATATCTTTTCCTTTAGATGTAAACTTTAGCTCCTTAGATTTGTGATTCTGTACTAACTCGCCAATGGAATGCAACCCTTCTATCTCCATAACCATGTTAGTTCTTATAACATAAAATTCATTCCATACCTTATTCTCACCCATGGTTATATTAAGTTGTCTACTTATCCAGGTGCATGGAATGGTGAATCTATCTTACAACTATGATATTAAAGCCATCAAACATTTCAGCCTTCATGTGTTTCTCAATATCTTCTTTTTGTAGCTCTTTGTTTATAACACCAGGATCCCACACGATCATACATGAACAATCTTGGATTTGAGAGAAAAGATCCTCTTTCCATTTTGTACCCTTCATCTTTTCACCAATCTCTTGGTACTTCCCATGATGACAAGAGTCTTGCCACAAACTTCCGCTAAAATCAACACTTTCATGCTTCTTGCTATAATCATGAAGATAATCAAATTGCTTACCATTAGTCGCTGATCTGAAAATTCCAGCAAGCTGAAAACCAACATTAGTATCCAGTGAGGCCCTTTTCTCATGTGCATGCCTCTCAACAAGGTCTTCCTAGAACTCCACCTCATAAACTTCTTGATTTGAAACATACCTTCCATATTCTGAGATGTGATAAGTAATCCAAAAGTTTTTCTTCTTTCAATGCCTTGTGGAAATTTGCATCAACTCTACTATATTGAAGACTAATATCCCTTTCTAGGGCAAAAACTCGAAAAATTTGATTTTGACCTTATGCTCCAAAAAGATAAAAATCATTTTATGAACATATCAAAACTTTCCCATAATTTTTGAAGCGGAAAATCACACTTCTAGGGCATCAAACTACCTTCCTTAACCAACTGGAAATTAGTGAATAAACCCCTCTATGGCAGCAACTGTAACAACACTTAATGTCATCACATTCCCATGCAATAACAAGCTGAAAATTACAGAATTTTCCAACTATTTTGTTCTTTTTCATGAAGATCTCCTTCAGCCAATATACTTGCAAAAATAAATTCCTTTTGCAAGTGATAAACCACAACTGTAAGGTTAATTATGGAGCAACCAGCAAAAGTACATCTCACATTAAGGGATGGAATGATGATTCCAAAACCCCAAAAATACCAATGAATAGGAGGAATATGAATATCAACTTTAAATGTCAAGATGTGCCCTAGAAGGCACTTAAACCCTCTACTCAAGTCGCCACCCTAGGAGGGTGCAAAATTGATGTTAGAAGACTTAACATGACAAGTCTTTCTCCTTGAAGCCTAGCTGCAAACCAACAAGATCACCTTCTTTTGCCGTTGATTCTTCCAATTGCAGAATGATGAATCGTTCTCCAACTTAATATTAAGGAAGGGTTTCGTCCTCCTTGCCTTCATGTGCCACCCAAAAATTCTTTTATACCTCTAGGGAATGTAGTAGAGCAATCAACCCCAAAACCAAGTGTATTATAATAAATATGCATGCCCAAAATGAGTCCAAGCGACCCCTTTATCTTTTGGTGGCGCCAAACCCCACGAGGGAGTTTTCCCCATGATTGACCTCATAATGATGTTACTTTTCTTTTTTGTCTTTGGCTTTTTACTCCTCCAACCCAAACCGACCTAAAGCTTATGAGAGAAACCATAAAAGAAAATGCAAATGCTTATAAAAAACTGAAAAAACATGACAAATACTTCCCTTAAAAAGGTCTCACCTCCTTCTTGCCCAAAACAAAGTGGAATGGGCTAGAAGTCTCCAAGATGAATTAATTCGAAAAAGGGGACATTAAATGAAGATTTGGAAAGTTGGCATTAACAAAAAAATCCTCTCCAAATTCTTGCAAATCTAATTTTCCTTCATGCTCCACCATTACAATTGGAAAAAAAAAAAAATTTCCCTAATTTTCTATAGGTGTTGTTTGCTTGATAGTATATCAACTTAGCTTCCTTAGCTTTTTTAGCCATTCATCACACCTTTTTTGGGTCCTCATTACATTCTCTTGCTTGTCTATAATGTGGTTAGTTTCTTTTCAACCACATTCCTTGGTTCCTTTTCAGATAATATCTCCTTACCTTTGACTTGCATGTTGAATTCTTTTTGCTCCTTCGTAAATTTTGAGGCTCAAATGTTGACCTTCCCATTTTTTTTGATATTTCTATCGATGACTTTAGATCCTTATGATATTCTTTCATAGCTTAGAGGGTTTCTCTAACATGAATTGTTGCACTATCCCCATGATTCATAGGTTGGCAGGAGCAACTCGATACCACCGTAATTTCCCTTAATTGGAAAAATTAGAAAATTACGAAAATTTACAAAAACCCTTATTACTTGGAAATAAAATACTCGAATTACATTTAATTTCTGAATTGAATTTCTAAACAACACAAATTATGGCAGCAACCCAAAATGCTATTTTATTTAATTAGCAAATAACCGACTACAATTTAGAGCATTTTTCCACACTAAAATCTTAGCTAGATTTTCAATTTATTTTCCAAAAATAGAAGCCCTAGCTAATTAACTTAAAACCACACAAAATTCCAACCCGAAAGATGTCCCTGGATGTTAATGGTGAACAACTTTTATTGAAAATCCCAAGGGTGGCGCCAAGATGGAAAAGGCTAGAAAATATGATGATGCCCTGAAAAATCTAAATTTGAAGATGACCTAGCTGAAATCTGTAAATTTAATGATGCCCTAGCTGAAATCTGTAAATTCGATGATGCCTTGGCAGAAATTTTTAAATCTTTGATTGATGTACAAATCAACTCCTAATGGAGTCACCACCAAGATTGAGGGTTTTTGTCATACATTACAATGTCTGGAAATGGATCCGTTCGGGAGGGCAAAAATCCGAAAATCTGGAATGCTTGAAAAGGTTCAAAAAAGTCTGGTCCAAAATATATATGAGTTGAATTTTACAAATACATGAAAAAATTTAATAATGTAATGTAAAATGTTATATTTTTGACAATATATAAGGTTGATAGTTGATTGTTTTTTCCACAACTATAGAAAATTTTAACTTTTTTTTCTAAATTAGGGCCGACCCATACCGAATTTATCCGGGTCGGATGAAAAATATGGATCTCTTGGATTTTGTGCAGTTCGGCCAATTTGGTAACTCTGGTTTTTCATCCCCAAATTTGATTGCAATGGAGGGTTTTCGTCCTCAAAAGCAAAAGTTGAAGCAGCAACTCAAACTCTCAATGTAAAAATAGATAATGGCAAAAAGATGCCTTCCAAATGACCCCCAATGCCTTTTTATAAGTTCACTTGACACTTTTCCCAAGGAAAAGCCCCAAAAGTAACTTTCCATCTTCTAATTTGATGTTGACACTTAATTTGGAAAGTTGCCTTTCTTTTTCTATTTATAATAATAAAATAATATTAAGTTGTCACTTTTTAATAAAGTAAGTTGACAACTTAAATATTAACTTTATCATTTTTAGTTTATTTGAAAAAGGGGTCGTGATAATCGTACTTTGGGATGCCCGTAAAGTTGGTGAAATGGGTACTTACACGCATTCATGGGAGAAGGATTCGCATTTGAGGGGTGGGGCTATAAAAATTATTCTTGTGTGAATTAATGCAATAACATGTCTTGTGAACGAAGGAGAGAACATGCATGCAACAATGAGGAATATAGAGGAAATTATGCGGGTATGCAACAAGTTGAAGTTGACATAAGGAGGTTATACAATGATTTTTAATGAGATCCAGAGTTCGGTAGTGAGGGTCGTGGCACACTTGATCACCACAAATTTGATTCTTGATGTGCGATGGGGAAAGCCTTAGAGGTCGTGTATGTAGCTTACTAGGTAAATCTGAAACAAGTCAAGTAGAACTATGCACAATATATCATAGAGGAGGTGAATATGGTTGTAGAGGAGGCACATGCATGAGGAGGTACATTTAGGTGGTGAACAATTCTCCTAATACTCCTTGATGTTCTATTTTTCATGATGAAATGGATTTTCAATGGTTAGAATTTCCCTGTTTAACTCATATTAGGGGCACAAGTACAATGGAGCTCCAACATACAAGAGGAAAGTGGATCTCTGATATGACCATGTGGTAGCGATGTTTGGTTCGGGGTGGAGGATGCTACCAAGCATACTGAAAGTGTATGATAGCATGTGAAGTTCTGCGTGACGGCTCATCATACTTCGCCATTTTGTAGATAAAACAAATGGATTAAGTGGATGATGCTACTGTATGAAGTCTCAACACAGATTCAGAAGAAGGCATCCGGGTATGTAATTGATGCTTATGTACCATGGAGCAAGGGTCACTTTTGCATTAGTAAGAATGACTCATGGAAATATCCCGACACACATTAAGCTCGAGGGTGTTTATGGATAAACAAGATCAATGGTGGCATGAAAAGAAGTTGGCTAAGGCCATGAAACACATTGTGGAGTTGGAAATGCACGTAGAAATCTATGTTGAAATGATTGAGAAGGAAAGATCAGATATCTAGGAGACGAGGATGTTAGTGGGGTGGACTCTATAAACAAGCTAGGGACAAGAGTAAAGAAGATGTATAGTGCGCTAGCCACGGCCAAGAAAGCCAACCAAGAAGCACTCCACGTAAAGGCGAAGAAGACAAGGGAAAAGTGGGAAGACCACACAAATGAGTTGATAATGCTTATCAACTCTCTTTAAGACAATGGAAAACTAGTAGGGCTAGTTGGTGAATGATTTTAGTTCAAACTTTTTTTTGTGGATATGTGCATGAGGGGAGATGGTGCTACATTTGATGAAATGTGTGGTGAATAACAAGGCTGAGCACCTAAAACGCATGGATGAAGCAAAAACATTCAATATTGGAATATTTAGGGAGGCGAGGAAGTCAATGGGATGGACTCCATAAACAAACTAGGGACAAGAGTAAAGAAGATGCTTAATGTGCTAACCATGGCTAAGCAACCTAGCTAAGAAGCACTCCACTTTAAGGAGGTGGAGACAAGGGAAAAGTGGGAAGACCACGCATAAGAGTTGATGATGCTTACTACATCTCTTTGAAATGAGGTGAAACTAGCATGCTGAGTTTTTAAACCATTTTAGTTCAAGCTGAGTTTTGTGGATACAAGTTTTTATTTGAGGCAAAGGAAAAGTTTGAGTGCCATAAATATATGGATGAAGAAAAAACATTCAATACTGGGATTTATAGGGAGGCGAGCATGCTAGTGGGATGGACTCCATAAACAAGCTAGGGACATGCATAAAGAAGATGCTTACTAGCCATGGCTAAATAACCTAACCAAGAAGCACTCCATGCAAAGAAGGTGGAGGAGACTAGGGTAAAGTGGGAAGACCATGTAAAAGAGTTGACGATGCTTATCACGTGTCTTTGAGTCAAAGGTGAAATTGGCAGGATGAGTTTTTGAATGATTTCAGTTCAGACAGAGATTAATGGATACATTCATGAGGGGATATGACGTTGCATATGATTAGATACGTGTGCACATGCATATTTGCGGTGAAGCACAAGGTTTAGCACTAGAAGTGCACAAATGAAATGGAAACCTTCAATATTGTGATATTGCAAAAGCATGTAGACATAGTGAAAACATTTGACCAATTGCAATGGAAGACCATGGATGAAGAGATAATTGTGCACAACATATGGCTGACATGACGAAAGGGATATCAAGGCTTGGAGATGAAATATGGGGAGAATCCTACAAATTTAGCCAATTTGGAAGGATTATGTTAGTTTGTCTGGCAAGAAATAAAAAGTAGTAGTCCCAAGAGATAACTATTGGATTCAATTTGAGCAAGTAAAAATTTAGTTTTGGAGGTTCTACTTATTGCGCGAGATGGAGAGAAGGTAGCTAGTGGAGGAAGAGTATACTTGTTTGGAGACAAACAGCAACATAGTATGGGAGAATGTTGACTACAAGGTTGAACACACCAAGAAAATGGTCTATTTTTGGCTAAGTACCATTGGCGAAATAATTAGTCACATGGGCAAATTAGAGGTCTCTCACAACCAAGGTGTAGGTCTAAGTCCCTTTGGTTGAATGCGGCAGCTCCATTTATTCAAAACAGGATATGTACACTATTCTAATAACCAGGGGTGGTCTTTTGATCGGGGATCACACAGGGGTACTTCCCTACACTGTGACAAAATGCTTGTAGATATTACAAGGGAGGAAATAGCTTGAGAGAGAGGTGCGAAGAGAATAGTGAGAGGGTTTTGCACAATAAATAACATAGTAGAGTTTATTTCTTAAAACCAGAATACATCCATGAATTCAATGAGAAGACACCATTAACATAGAATAAGGAACATGATGTAAATAACACAAAGTCTAAGTGCATACATTCAACAAGTACATGCTCATGGAGTGTAGTTGAGATGGAGAGGAAACATAGACAAAGGAGTTAGAGGAATTTGATAACTTGTTCCTAGAAAGAATATGGGAGCTAGTAAACAAGAATAACCATCCTTTGAAATGAGGAGGCTCTCCCAATTTATAGCTTTACAATGCAACTCTTCATCTACCCCCACATGACTCTTCATGTCCCATCACTTGTGACTTTTCAATTACCCTTAGAAGAGACAAATTAAGTACCTCTCTTATAATTTGAGAGAGTACTTTTACACATTACAAATATTTTATTGTCACTTAAGTAAATAGGACAAAATGTCATGATTACATACAATGAGGAATTAGAAAGGGGAGAGAAGAGGAGAAAGAATGAAGAGAGGAGAGAAAAGATGCTCCAAAGCATGGATGAAGGTGCCTCTGCCCTTGATGAAGATCAGCTCCGATGATGATGAAGATGAAACCTTGAAATGTGATGACCCTCCACTATGGTGCTCTGCCGATGAAGATTGATCCTTTGAAAACTTTGCCCCTTCGAGACCTCCCTAGAATGAAGCTCCTTTGTAGCACATTTGCACTCATTGAAAAGAGAGTTGATGAACATTTGACCACTGAAGACAATGAAGGATGCTTTCCCTCACTTGAACAAACCTTCCAACCTTTGAAACATTGGCATGCCTCCAAACTACCAAGTTCTTGATGCAACTTGAGACCATTGCCTGCACAATTCAACATGATGATCCCGACCCTTGGGAAATGGATCAACCAATGAGATGAGGTGAAGAATATTCCGACCATGAGTTGGATAAAAGGGGGAGATTGAATGGAATATGCTTCGAGCCTTTGATCAACTCATCCGATAGAGTGAGAAGCACATCGAGACCAAAATACACTGTTGTGACCAAAATTGGGGACCGAGAGAGCTCCTCTTCTGCTTGAGACACAATGCCACTGTCCACCCCTTTGCAAGCATGAGTTTGTCCTCCATGTGAAGGTTGGGATTAGTGAGGAATGTGGAGGATGAACAACCATGACCATTTTGAGCATTTTCCAGACACTTACTATTTTTAGTAAGTTCTTCCTGGGTGACTAGTTTTGGCAATTTTGTTGAATTGTCACTTTTGAGCACTTTTCCTCTTGGGAATGAACTGAGTGACTTGAATCCATTCATACTTCGGACTTACTATTCTTAGTGTCTTGAATATGAACTTACTAAAAATAGACATTAGCCACGGAGTGTCGGATCAAAGTGAAAATGGTTTCCAAAAATTCTATCTCACACCGGGATGCTTTGCTCCAATTTGAAACATCCCTTGTGGGATATCACTTGAAATTCACAAAATATATAAAAATAACAACCAACTGAAATTCTAATTTTTCTAATGTTTAAAACAACGATATGTAGAAACAAAAAAATGTATATTTTCCAAAATAATAATTTCTAACACTACCCAGAAGCTTCAAATAACTTAGAAAAATATGTAGAACAATAAACAAAAGAGAAATAATTTTTATCTCTCAGATCTGATTTTATTTATTTATTTTAACTGCTGAAACTGCCTAAAAATTCCAAAAATTCACAAGGAGCTGAAATGATCTTTATAAATTCTGAAATTCAGACAACAATATATTTAAATTATAACGAATCAGATCCAACCTAGAAAACTGAAAAACTCCAACCGAAACCCTAGAAAACATTGCTGCAAAACCCTAAGTAGATCTAAAAATAAATAAAGCCCAAACTGAATGAAACTCCTCCTGGGAATTCGCCAAGCTTGCCTCAAATGCTGGGAATAATCTGATTTGTAGATGGCTGAAGTATGGACCAAATAATCTCTTTTCGAAGATTGAGCAAACCCTTGAAATTCTCTGATAATTCTGATCTGAAAATTTGATTTGAATGAAGCTCCAAATTAGCAAACTAGGGAGGATCTCTCACCACCGAAGAGTGCTCTGCTAGCTAGGAGTGGATCTCTCACCACCGAAGCTAGGGTTCCTGTGGGATCTTACTCCACAAGCAAAAAGCATGCAACCAACAATGGCTTCAATATCATAAAAGAGGGAGTGTATGAATGAATTCCCCTTTTTCTCCCAAGCGCTTCCTTTATAACTTTTCATTGCAACAAAGGGCCCAAAAGAAGCCTAATGGACCTTTTTGGGGAAAAATCCACATAATAATAAAATAATT
The DNA here is from genome assembly GCA_018340775.1 of Taxus wallichiana var. yunnanensis. Taxonomy (NCBI): domain Eukaryota; kingdom Viridiplantae; phylum Streptophyta; class Pinopsida; order Cupressales; family Taxaceae; genus Taxus; species Taxus wallichiana. Next base: position 549,606,419 of record CM031238.1, on the reverse strand, counting down.
TAAGTTACTTTATCACCACTATGCCCAAAAGTACACTTAAGTTACCCCCAACGAAGAAATAGAATAATAAAGTACCATAGGGGAGCATCACACAACCTTATTTCACTTAAGTCACCTCAAAGTACGTGTCCAAGGTCGAAACATAACCTATAAGTGAAATGAAAGTGTGAACCATATCCAATAACCATCAACGTCACTAGCCCTTGGGCATGACCAAGGCTAAGACAAATGAAAAGCCTCCTAGGCCATCTTCTCGGAATTGGGGACATTACACAATTTTCGGGGTTTCTGAAAAATTTGGGTAGCATAACAACATACCAGCAAATAACAAGGGGTGTTAAAGCATGAAAAATGAGTTTAAAATGGCTAAGTATGGCTATTATACTCACCCCTCCGTCACAAACCTAGCTAACTAACTTTTAACTCACCTTGCTTAACCCGGATTAGATGAGATGAGAGCATGGGGTTAAAACTTCCTAAATGACTCTCGAGCCCCTCACGTCCCTTACCACATTTAGAAAGGGACAAAGGGACAACAAGGGTGAAAAAATGCGCCATGGGTAGCCTCATCATGAGAAGGGGGCATGAGGTTGTGAGGTTGAAAACACTTCCCTAACACCCTAGTTTGCAACTTAAGTGACACAAAGTCTCCCTCCTCCATGGTGGCACATTCTAGTGTCTCCCATGTCCTCTTCGCAAAGGGACAAAGGGATATCACTCCCTCATAAGTACAAATAGGGTCTACTTGTCATGAGAAGTTGGTCAAGTCATGTTGTGAGTGGAAGACACTTTTCTAACACCTTAAGTTGCAACTTAAGTGACGTAACTTCAAATTATGAATTCTCCTCCTTGGTGGCGCACTCTAGTGTCCCCATGTCCCCTTTGACTTTGGTCAAATGGACATCATGTTAGGTTGTGGAGCATGTTTTCATGTGAGAAAGTGTTGAAGACTGTACACTAAGAGTACTATACACTTTCCACAGCTTGTCTTAAAACGTGCCCGATATACCAGAAACATTCTTTTCTCATATGGGCGGGATTTTTGACCCATAGGTTTATGGGATGGTTTTGGCCCATGGTTTTGATACCCACGATTTTGTAAAACTGCTTAAGCAATTGTCTACTTATGTGGTTTTGTGCATATGGTAGGGTTAATGTAACATTGCAGATGTGTTTTGAATTCGGTGTGAATTCTGTAGAGTTTGTTGAGCATAGCTCCAAACAGATCTGGGTATTGTATTGAGAGAGCGGTGGCTTGTAATAAAATTTGAGCAAGTGATTCTTGGTGGACGTAGCCCAAATTGGGTGAACCACGTTAAATATTGTCTCTTTGTGTTGTGTTATTTTATTTTGCACTTTTATTTGAGATCTGTAATATTTTTTGCATATTAGTTTCTACTGTTGCGATTATGTGAGGGATTATTCCATATATTTTATCCCTTATTTCCTAACAATTGGTATCAGAGCTTGGTTTGGTTTGCTAAAGTGTTGAATCATAGGAGAGTTTTATTTTAAGTGGGAGTTATGGCGGATGGAAAATCTAGGTTTGATAAATTCAACGAGCAAAATTTTAGTCTTTGGAAGATGCGAGATGGAAGATTACCTTTATCAGAAGGATTTTTATATTCATTGCCCGAGAAGGTGAACAAACCGTCGAGCATGACGGATGTGGAATGAGATTTGTTGGATAGGAAGGCACTTGGGACAATCCGGCTATGTCTTGCATCTTCGGTATTATTTAATGTTTTAAAGGAAAAAACTACAAAAGAACTGATGGATGTATTAGGGAAGTTGTATGAAAAGCCCTCCGCCTCAAATAAGATATTTTTAATGAAAAAGTTGTTTAATATGAAGATGTCTGAGAATGGTTCAGTAGCAGATCATTTAAATGATTTTAATACGGTTGTAAATATGCTAGCTTCGGTTACAATAGAATTTGATGAAGAAGTTAGGGCTTTATTAGTTCTGTGCTCTTTACTTGAGAGTTGGAATAGCCTGGTAATAGCGGTAAGCAACTTGGTTCCAAATAACTCAAAGTTGAAGTTTGAGGATGTTGTAGGGATGATTCTAAGTGAGGAAATGCGAAGAAAAAGATCCGGGGAATCTTTTAGTTCGGGAATGCTTGATGAAAGGGAAACTAGAGGGAGACAAAAGAATAGAGGAAGCCGTGGAAAATCAAAGGATCGGGCAAGGTCAAAATCCAAAAGCAAGATAGTATCTTTGCACTTGTGGAAAGTCTTGGCATGCAAAGGATCAAGTTGGGAACTTCGGGACAAGAAGAAACAACAGAAGAAAACCAGGAGGCAAATGTGGCAACGAGTAATGTATGTTAGGATGCTTTGATTCTTTCTTTGCACAATATTATTGAATCTTGAGTTTTAGATTCGAGAACTTCTTTCCATGCTACTCCACATAGGCATTATTTTGTTGATTATGTTCGAGGGGATTTTGCGCATGTTTTTTCTTGGTGATGATGAGCTTTGCAGTATAGTTGGAAAAAGATCATGCTCGGGTTAAGATGCAAAATGGGGATACATGGCTATTGAAGAATGTCGACAAGTGCCTACTTTAAAACGAATCGATATCGGCGAGCAGGCCAATGGGAAGTGATGGTCAGTATTGTGATATTTACACCGGACTCTTGGAAGGTTACCAAGGGTGCTCTTGTTGTGGCAATAGGTAAGAAGGTTGGAACCTTGTATTTAACCACTTATAACACTAATGTTTGTAATCTTGTGGCTTCGTAAGTAGATACAACATTGTGGAATTATAGGCTCGGTCATATGAGTCATAAGGGCATGGAAATCATAAAGAAGGATTTGCTGGATATATAGAAGCGAGTAAGGTTTCTCAAGGTTGGACCTACAAAGAAAGAGAGTAAGTTAGAGCTAGTGCATTCGATGTATAGGGGCCGGCTCGGTATCATCTCTTGGGGTTCAAGTTATTATGTTACTTTTATTGATGATGCAATAAAGAAAGTTTGGGTTTATTATATTAGAAACAAATTTGATGTATTTGACACTTTTGTTAAATGGAAAGCCTTTGAGAGAATGAAACAGTCTTAAGCTAAAATGTCTCGTGTCGATAATGGAGGGGAGTATTGCATGCAATGAATTTGATGATTATTGTTCTAAGAATGAAATCCATGCAGGCAAAAGACGGTTCCAGGAACTCCGCAGAGAATGGGGTATTAGAAAGGATGGTCAAAACAATAATGGAACGTGCAAGGAGCATGATGTTACATGCAAGACTACCTCTTTCTTTTTGGCGAAGCGGTGAGTACAACCGTGTACTTGATAAACAGAGGACCCTCAAGTGCCTTGGATGGAGGCATCCGAGGAGGCTTGGTATGGTAAAAAAGTTGATTATTCATTTCTTAGAGTCTTTGGATGTGAGGTGTTTCCATATAGACAAGGATGATATGACCATGCTAGAGGCTAAATCGAAAAAATGTATTTTCATTGGTTATGGTGGTGATGACTTTGGATATAAATGTTGGAGTATTAAGGACAAGAAAATCATTCGATGTAGGGATGTGGTCTTTAATGAGAAAGTCATATATGAGCAACAGTTGCAGGAAAACATCAAGAATCCAAGAAAGAATATGCAGCGGTAGATGATCTTTCGGATGGGAAAGTGACACATGAATCGCCTCGAACCTCCTCAACAAAACCCCAAACTCCTATATTGAGGAGGTCTTCAGGGTAAGAAGAGAACCCGAACATTTTTCTCCTTCTCTTTATTATTTATTACTCACCGATAGTGGTGAGCCAAAGAGCTTTGATGAAGCAATGCAGGAAGATGCCAGGAAGAAGTGGGAGCAAGCCATGGATGAGAAGCATCGGTGCTCTCATGGAGAACTAAACATGGGATTTGGTGAAGTTACTCGAAGGAAAAAAGAGCATTACAAAACAACTAGGTGTTCGAGTCAAAGAGGAAGGAGGCAAGAAAAGATACAAGGCCTAGTTGGTGGTCAAGGATTTGCACAAAAAAAAAAGGTATAGATTTTGATGAGATTTTTTCTCCTGTAGTAAAAATGACTTCTATTAGAACTGTTTCTAGGAATAGTTGCAATGGAGAAGACTTGCACTTAGAACAAACTTGATGTAAAGACCGCATTTCTCCATGGTGATTTGGATGAGAAACTATATATGCGCAAAGAACCAGAGGGCTATGAGGTCAAAGGTAAAGAGGAGATGGTGTGTAAACCGAAGAAGAGTTTGTATGGATTGAAACAAGCTCCACATCAATGGTATAAAAATTTGATAGATTCATGATGGAGCAAGGTTATATTAGATGCCATTTTGACCATTGTGTGTATACAAAGAAATTTGAGGATGGGAAGTTATATTATCCCGTGTTTCTCTCGTGGATGATATGTTGGTTATAGGTAAAAACATGCAGAAATAAAAGTACTCAAGAAGCAAGTGAATCCTTTGCTTTATGAAGGATTTGGGGGCAGCCAAACTAATCCTTGGTATGAAGATATCTTGGGATAGGAAGGAACGGAAGTGACTTTATGTCGGGAAGAATACATTAAGAAGGTCTTGAGAGGTTTAATATGCGGGATGCTAAACCGGTTGGGACTCTTTTGGCGGGGTATTTCAAGTTATCAAAGGAGCAAAGTGTCCCAAGAAAGAGCATGAGAGAACCCAGATGTCCAAGGTACCTTACTCATCAGCGGTTGGCAGTTTGATGTATGCCATGGTGTGCACCAGGCCTGATATTGCTCATGTAGTGGGAGCGATGAGTAGATTTATGAGTGATCCAGAAGAGATCACCGGCAGTGCACAATAAAGTGGATCCTTTGGTATTTGAGAGGGACCATGGGGATAGTTTTGTGTTACAGATGTATCGAGACACCACTTTGTGTGGTTATGTAGATTTAGATATGGTGGAGATGTAGACAACAGAGCACGACAGTTATGTTTACACTATAGGTGGGGACACAACAATAAGTTGGATTTTACGACTACAAAAACTAGTGGCTTTTTCGACCACGGAGGTTGAGTATGTTGTTGCCACGAGAGGCAAGTAAAGAAATGATTTGGCTACAATAATTGCTTGAGGAGTTAGGGCATAAGCAGAGGAAGGAAAATCTGCATAGTGATAGTCGAGTGCTATACACCTAACTAAGAACTCATTTTCCACTCTGGACGAAGCATATACAAAGATTAAGGTACCATTTCATCGGGGCAACTTTGGAGGTAGAGGAGTTGAAGCCGAGAAGATTCATACTAGTCGAATCCTCGTGACATGATGACCAAGGTGGTCACAAGGGAAAAATTGAAGCTATGTTCGGCTTTGGTTGCTCTTCATGGAAACTAGTGAAGGGTCGAGAAGCTTGCTCGAGGAAAACTAGTCTCCAAGTGGGAGATTGTAAGTTGTGGAGCTGTTTTCATGTGAGAAAGTGTTGAAGACTGTCAACTAAGAGTACTTGTACACTTTCCACAGATTGGCCTTAAAACGTGCCCGATATACCAGAAACGTTCTTTTCTCATATGGTCGGGATTTTTGACTCATAGGTTTATGGAACGGTTTTGGCCCATGGTTTTGATACTGCGGTTTTGTAAAATTGCTTAAGCAATTGTCTACATATGTGGTTTTGTGCATATGGTAGGGTTAATGTAACATTGCGAGATGTGTTTTTAATTCGGTGTGAATTCTATAGAGTTTGTTGAGCATAGCTCCAAATGATATGGGTATTGTATTGATAGAGCGGTGGCTTGTAATAAAATCGAGCAAGTGATTCTTGGTGGACGTTAGCCCAAATTGGGTGAACCCATTAAATATTGTCTCTTTGTGTTTGTTATTTTATTCGCACTTTTATTTGAGAAATGTAATATTTTCGCACATTAGTTTCTCTTGTTGCGATTCCGAGGGATTATTCTCGCATATTTTATCCCTTATTTCTTAACACATTAAGGGTATCCATGTGCGCATTTGACACTTTTGGAAGTTGGGTTCACCATTCCACTTCTTAAAAATTGCTTCCGAATGCCCTCTTGCCTCGAGAGCTTCCTCTAGTGTTTCCTAGGCTAACCTTATATCATTTTGAGTGGAAAACATTCAAGGAATTCAATGCCACCATTTGCAGGACCTGATTTTGCCTCATCTTTGAAATTTAGGCCCCTTTTCAATTCTGGTCGCAGGCGGTTCTGGAAGGTCCAATTGCCACCAAAGAAGAATATGTTTTTTTGTCCAACTCAACCTATGGAGCATGTAGAGGGTCCCATTTGATTCACTTTGGCCTTTGAATCAACTTCTAACTCTCCCTGGAACTCCCAAAATCTTCAATTGAATCTTCGCCAGGATCAAAGATCTTGATTTGTATTGCCTGGCCAATATCTAAAAATACACTCCTCAGAATCCGTTGGAACCTTTTGCGCAATGAAGTAGACATCCTTAGCTTTCCAATCAGTATTTGAATGCTTTCCATTCCTTCCGAGGCTCTTGATATGTCCGAACAAGCCAACTAGCTTTTTCACCACTTTCATTTCCTTATACCATGCTACAAATAGTTCGGTATTACATAACTTGTTCCTAAACCTGATTTTCATCTAGAACTTTCCTAAATCACTTCAATGCATCTTGTAGCTCCTCTACACAACTCCCGGTGTAGGTTGTGCCTCAACAGTCATCTTCCGAGGGGTGTCTACCAGTGTGAAAAAGCTTAAAAATAGGCCTTTTTGGGCCTCTAGGAGAAATTCCTTCGAATGGTCTTAAATGAATCCATGAATCACCTCCTATGCACATGAAACACACTTGAAAATCATATTAGCACATTCCTCCTGGCCATTATGAGGGTAACACAATAACTAAGTTGGTCGAAGGATAGGTTTACATTGACCGGGAGAGGGATTTTCAAATGAGGTCTAGGTTGTCATGACAATTTTTTTGAATTTTTCATGCTAAACATTTAGCATGACAATAATACCATATACATGCTCAAAGGAGCTATGTGCGCGAGAGACGGAGAAGAAAGACAAGGGAAATCCACGCAAAGGGATAGAGAAGACCATGTAGAATATGCATGAAAAGGAGTTGCACGTTGATATATAGATGGTATATCAACATGAAACTAAATGTGTAGATGATCTAGAAGGAGAATATGATATACACACATGAGGCGATCCAGGGAATCTTCTAGAGCCATCTAGAAGATACTCGGTTGGACTCGTCTGTCATGTCATGACTAGGTCGGTGGGGGGTAAATTATAAGACGACTCCCTACCTTTTATTTGGGACTCACTTGGATCTTACACATTTTGATGGAGAGCGAAAAAGTGAAGAAGAGTTCAAGTCTTGAATCTAGTTGTTGGATTGTGATATATATTGTGTTGCGTGTTGCACGTAAGAGTTGATGTATATCGTACTCCATTTTGAGTGTGAGACCTTCTATAAACTGCATGTATATGTTGTATTTGGAGACTACTTTGTATAATTGATATGGAAATTTGAGTAGTATTGACGATGATATATGTTTATGCTTAGTCTGTATGTTTAATTGGTAACGATGAATGTTAACACAACCTATGTAATGTCCCATTTTCTAAATTAAAAATAATTAATAATATTTAAGTCAGGGCCCAACCAATTCTTATTTTGGGACAACTTCATATTATTATTATAAAATAAAAAGTATTTTTAAAATTCTTATGAGGTCGGTTTTCTTAAGGGAAGATTAAAAAGTGCATTGGGTTTCTAATTCATCCTTGGCGCCAAAAAGAGGATATAAATGTGGATCGAATGGCCTAAGAAAGGTTATGCATGTTTATTTCAAAGATTGATATCTTGGGTTTGTGCATGACGTGCCCTACTCACCACTAAAGACCAAGACCCATGGTGTGGCTCAACTTTGAGGACGAAAACCCTCATTGGATCCTATTGGGGACGAAACCCTCAATAGTCACAACACTTGGGGACAAAATCCTCATTTGTTGCATTGGTGGCTTCATACGAGAGTCACAAATAGACGTAATTGGCATATTTCTGGAACAAGGTCAAATTGCAGAGGAAAAATTGCTGAAAAACGCTTTTAAATGAGGTCTTTCTTTTCGGTTTTTATTTTTTATACCCTGTATGGCGATTTTGCACGATTTTCAAGGTGGTTTTTGGCGATTTCCATGAGTTTTATCACCATAAATTGCCAATTAATTGATAGAAAAGAAATTGCAATTTTTCAAAAGATTTATCATTTTGCTTTTCTCACAATTAATTGTGATTTATCACTGATAAATCGCGATTTTCAAAACAGAGGTTAGAGTTACACTGAAGTGATATGCTGCTGCACAAGTATCTTATTTGTTGAGCTTAGGTTGTTTAGTGCAAAATCATAGGATACGTTAAATGAGCTCAACAAACTGTTAGATATTTGAACACAATGACAAAGAAAGGAGGACAAACTGAAATCCACGATCATATTGGAGTTTAGAATGTACGCGTATAATAGAATGGCTGTTTGGTTTATTCAATGCCCTAGCAATATTTTAATGAACAATTATGTTCATAGTAAGGGAGATATCCTTAAAGGAGATACCCATAAAATATTTTAAACTTTTATTAGATTACTGGTGCATACATGGAATTAAGGATGGCCATCTGTGAGCATTATCATGATGCTTGTGCTTGTGTTGAGCAGCATGATTGGCATTAAATCCAAAGAAATGTCAATTTCCTATACCATATAGTAATTTTTAGGTCATATAGTTTGTAAAGAAGAGATGTAGATGGATCTTGATAAAACCAAACTAATAAGTGAGTCACAAGCCCCTAAGGATACAGGTCATGTGAGGTTCTTTTTAGAGCATATTGGATAATATTGGAGGTTTAATTTTTTTTTTTTTGGCGAGATTGTCATCCACAACTATTTGTTGAGAAAGGATGTATCCTTTGAGTGGGGACTAAACCAGCAAGAAGATATTGAAGATTGGAAATAATGTTTATGAGTGCTCCAATTTTGTCACATCCCTATTGGGATAAGGTGTTTTACACGTGTGTGCCTTGAATCCTGCTATTGGTTGTGCATTGGCATAAGTAGTGCACAAACTAGACCATTCACTACATTTTGCAAGTATATTGGTGAGCAAATCAGAAAAGAATTACACTACAACTGAGAGAAGAGTTAGGAATCCTATATTCAATCAACAATTATGATGTTATTTTCTAGAAAATCCATTTATATTTGTTTAGACAACCAAATGTTGTATTTATTCAATAAATCAATTGTCTATGGAAGAATTTCCAAATGAATTATTATTGCAAGAATTTTCCTTTTCAATACGGCATCTTCCATACATTGTTTGAGAAGTGTATTTACATTAGTTTGAACTGCAGAAATATAACCAATGGATCTTGCTTTACTCCCAAAGACATCATATCTAGCCACAGTCTCTTGTGGTACGCTCAAATCAGGGATATTTTCTTGAAAGTGTCCACCCTCTTCCTTTAAGAATGCCTTTGTTCTATTTACCTCCATTTGACCGTAGGGGCCTTTTACTTCAATTTGATCTTGCATCTTCAACTACTGGACACTCTGCCTACATTGCTTTATATCTAGTGTTTGTTTTGGGACATGAATGGGCTTAGGTTTTTAAACATGCCACAGCCCACTAGATTTGAAGTACCAAAACAATTACTTGACACTTTAATACATAGCCTAGTAAAGTTAACTCATTTTTGAAATTAACACACAATAACAAAAGCTGACTTTGATATCAAACAATATTTTTAACATAAGAGATTGCTTTCCAAAGACGTCACCCAAAAATCTCATATTTCACTCATGTAGCCTAGGGTTAGCACGAGCCATAAGTGGCTTTGTGATAAGCTTTGCCATAGTAAATTAATTTGACAACAGACCACTCAAAGACACATCCCACTACATTAGGTGCTTTCATTACTGAATTTTTGTTGGCCATAGACATTCGAAGTGGGGAGTGATGACTTGTTGGCCACCATTCTCTTCTCTTCCCAATGGATCTCCTTTTGTTACTTGTTAATTTGGAGATGGTACATATATCTCATGCTTGCTTCTCTTAGCCATTTCTTTCTTTTCTTTATTTAATTTTCTTTTGGTGTTGTATTAATATTATAATCAATTTACAGTCTTATCAACTGTTATTGGCTAAGTGAACATTAATAAATATTCTATATGTTTCATTCCACAAATTCCAAGCCAGAGTAAAGCTGGATTAGAATGCATCAACTGAGAATTATATTAATTTCCAAAAGCATGACCAAAGGTCAGTGGGACTTGAAATTACATCCAATTAAAATAGAACAATACTAAGTTAGAAAATAACCATAAAAGTTTTAAAATTGATTGGGATTAAAGCTTAAACCAATAAAGCAATAAAATAAGTGGGGTTTAACCCTAGCCATAAAACAAATACAAATATAAATAGCCAAGTGAGGGGAGGACCCACAAAGGGAAATAAGGGGAAAACTAACCATTGAGAACCAAAAATGAAGAATGAGGCAAGCACTTGGCATAGACACATGTCCGCATCAATGCTCTATAATGTCCCCTTTCCTTCATCGAGGGCCTAAGGGCCAATTTTTAGTCTTAGCCTTGGTCATACCCAAGGGGCTAAAGACTTTGGAGGCTATTGGGTATGGATGATTGTTACCACCTTGCTTATTTGTTATAATTTTGCATTGACATGAGTTTAAGTGGCTTGGTGGGACTAGATGTTATGTTTTGTTAAGGGGGGACCTCATAACACTTTAATGTTATAATTCTTCGTTGGGGTGACTTATGGTACTTTATTATTCTATTTCTTCGTTGGGGTCACTTAAGTCACTTTTAGTCCCACATGGAGCTCCCAACTTGGAAAAAGGTAATGAAAAGTTATAAAAGGAGGTTTGGGGGAGTGATAGAGCTCATTCTTGCATACACACTTATGATTTCCATTGAGCAACTGTTGATTGTTTTTCTAGCTTGTGGAGTAAGATCCCACAGAACCCTAGCTTCGGTGGTGAGAGATCCATTCCTAGTGGATCATGGGATTTCCGGGGCTGTCTTGCAGGTAAAGAATCCCATTGTTATAAATTCTTAAAAATAGAATTATATTGTGCAAAAAAGTGCGCCCCCTTTAGAGAGAAGAAGACAGCCTTTAAGTGGATTAAATTAATTATTTCTCCTTCTAAAATAGGCACCCAAGCATGGAAGAAAGTCAATAAGTCAAAGGGGAATAAAAGAAGTAGAATTAAATGAATTAAATTGATTAAATTTAATTTATTTAAAGGCTGCCCCTTCATGTCAAAAAAGTGCGCCCCATTTAAGATAAATTTAATGATTTTTAAAGCATTAAATCATTAAATTAAATTCTATTTTCAAAGTGGCTATGGTCAAGGTACACTATGAAGCTTAAGTGAAGTGTGAATGATTAAATTGGATTAATTTAATTTATTGGATGGTTGTCCTTAAACATGCTATTTTTAAGGAGAGAAGCATGATTTTTAATCAATTAATTGCCAGAATAAGAAAGGGCAATTATTAATTATAGAATTGTGAGGGTTATATAAGCATGGGCTGCCATAAGGGTGAATTATTTAATTCACAGGTAAAGAATTGCAGCCAAGAGTAAAAGTGCGCCCCATTTGAAGAAGGATTTTGCTCGATACAAGGTGAAAACAAGGGTAAAAGCTTCTAAATTTGGTGCATGCTTTGAAGGAGGTTGATCTTTGTTTGTATAATTGTTTGCATAGGTGTTATAGGTGCTCAGGTGTTGTTGAAAAGATTCATGCTCTCTTTATGTGCAAATTAAACATCAATTTTTGGGGCAGCAGACTTGAAAAGTGCATATTTTTACAATTAAAATTCACTATTCATGCTCCGTGGCCATTTTTGTCTGAATTAATTGTAGGAATTCATTACAGGTGCTTTACAAAAGAAAAGGAGCTCTAATCAATGTCCAATACATTGAGTATATTCTCCGAATCTGAAGAATCGTCTAGATTTGCACCAGTTTTGAAGAAATCCGGCCAAATAAGAAGAAAAAGAATTATTCGACAAAGATAGAGAGAGCCATGGCGCGAGGAGATGAAAAAGAAAGCACAATGGAGTCATGCATCACTTCCAAACTTGCAGACATAGGAGACACAGATCTAGGTCCGGAACCTCTTTCCGAATTGATTGATAGATCCAGAGCTGGAAAGACTTCACTCATGCGTGCGGTTAAAAGCACTAGAATTATCCGAGCTGCGATTTCCATGCACTGCCCGATTCTGCGGAGTTTGTTATGGAGTGCACTAGATCTTACCATCCTTCATCCAGGTCAGTGCGTGATGCTACGGGAAAGAAAATAATTCATTTGGACGCAAAGTTCATCAATTGTTGTTTGAAGATCCCAGTGCGAAAGGTGGTGACTTCCATTAGCATTCAGGATGCCGGCAGCAGGTGGAAGAAGCATAGAGTTGATTGTGTGAGCATAATGAATAGCAGATACATGAAGAAGCCTAGATCTCCTTCTAAGTTCCCAAGAACTCTTCTACAATCCCATTTGTTGCAGGAGGTAGATGATGTTGTCAAATTGCTATGCAAGATTAATGGCGAGACGAATGCTTACACTTTTCGTACATGGATGTATGCTTTCATCAGGACCATTGAAGTCAACAAGGTTGATTCCATAATCAATTGGTCGGAAATTATTAGCGACAACATTGGTGAGCAACTTCAAACGTGAAGCGTACTTTCAGCTTCAAAATGACTTCCTACTTGGTGTATGCTGCAACTTCACAAGGCATCTTTTCCAAGCTGGATAGATGTGGTGTTCTTTCTAAGGACCCCATTTTCGAGTGCTACCCATAGCTTACTATACCTGCGTGCGAGAAAGATTTCAAAGTGGTCAATGATGAATTCTTCTACGATTTCATTTGCAGGCTAGACAAAGACTTGAAGGCCAACAAGGTAAGCAAGGAAGCGTGGGGAGTTGTGTCCAAGATTGGCAGTCTATTCATTGAGTTTGCAGATTTCACATACCTCAGGGTTACAGGATTTTCTGGAGAACCAATAAAGATGCCCGGGCATCCGAATGATAGATTGATCGCCATGGAGCTGAGTAGGCAACTCGTGGAGTTACACGACCTTCAGTCGAAGCGGTAGAAGTCTATGGGCTTCTTCCCTATCACTGTGGGACATTACAGCTGCCATAACATTCATAGAGCTCGAGGGATCGAGATGCAGATGTTATTCGAGTATGAACAAGAGTTCTTCCTCGCACGGCTGAACTTTGATCCATTTGGAGTAGCCAGAAGATGATCTCCCAGAGTACGCACATGTGCCTTCATTAGAAGATTTCGGATGAAGTGCAAAAGTGAGTACGAGGTTAGAAAGAGAGATTTCAGCAGCTATCAAAGAAAGCAAGTGTTCGACTTTGGACTAGCACGGATACCTGTGGATCTTAAAGATGATGTGAATGTGGTACTTGACACTTCCATCTAATGGGAGGAGATAAAGCCATACTTCAAAATAACGTAGGAGACTGCCATACAATTGAAGAAAGGTCTGCAGCTTTTTTTGGCGAATACTTCAAACCGTTTCTTGAAAGGATATTGCCTTGATGAAGCATTGATGAATCAAGTCATGGGCAACTTTGGCGCAGGAGATTCCCTCAAGCGGAAGCACAAAGGAGAAAGCAGCAGAAGGTCCGAGAAGTTGAAAGTACACAGAAGATCTCAATCAAAGGAGAAGATCACTTCTACGACCATGGCTTTAGCTTCGGCTTCTCCAGCACCCAATACTTCACCAACTATTGCACCGTAGCAAGATACTTCCATGCCTCTACTGAATCCGTGACATTCATCTTCTCTCCTCAACCACTTCGTTCAGCACCTGTTCCAGAGGAGATGTTAAAGTTACAGATGGCGGAGTTTGAAAGAGCTTTGTCCTTGGATGATTCAGAGGATGACAGCCATAACACTGTGGCACTTTCTGATGGAGAGGAGGCAGAGCGGGAGATGGTAGTGCACTCAGCGACTTCTCATTCTCCGAGAAGTAACTTTTCGAATGGTTGGCTTCGCAGTTGGTTCCAGAAGCGAGAATGGAGATGAACTTAGAGGAGCACGACTTGCAGCTACTCCAGAATTTGGGCGGAAGAGATAGAAGGCCTAAAGTTGCTAAGGTAACTTTAAGGTTGATCATCGAGGATTCGGGAGAGAAGTTTGCTGAGATGTCAATTCTGGTAGAAGGAAAGGAGGATGAGCTCACGGCAGAAGATGTGATAGTAACCAAAGTACCCCTCGGTCAAGCCACCACTGAAGGATTGAAGCAAGACACACAGACATTGATAGATGCTCTATTCCTTAGGCTTGACAGTGGAAAGGCGGAGAAGAAAGAACTTCGTAAGCGGTATCTCAGTTGTGCGAGATCATAGCCAAGGTTGCTAAGCCTTCCATTCAGCCCATTTTAGAGCAGGTGAGTGATCATCTTATGCAGGAAATGGAGGATGCAAGCAATCAAGTAAAAACTATTGACGAATGAAAGGATTTGATTATTCGTCAAGCTGCTGTACAACTTGAAGAGGTGCCAGCCCGCCTAAAGGTTATGAATGATGCGGAAAATCAGCCGCAACAATCGGTGATAAGCATAGTGGACATGAACACAGTTGCTGAGAGTAATATGAGTACTTTGGGAGAGATCAACAAGCTGCACGGAGATGTATTGGTTGCAGAAAGCAAATTGTACTGGAGACGGATCGATCAAGAAGGGGAAGTAGCTAGAATTTGCAGTATCTCTCCATTTGGAAATCTGCAAAGTTTTGCTTTGAAAAGGATGCGAGACACTTGAGAGTAGGACATCATCCTTACATGACAATATCATTTCTTTCACCGAGGAGAGAGTGGACGGGAATGTTACTTCATACGTGTGGATCATTCCTAAGAAGGTGCCTAATTCCCTGGAAGGGTCTCTTCTGATGGTACAAAAGAGAATTGGTAAAGCTATTAAGCCTTTCACGATGAATTCTATTAGTAGGCTGGTGGCGCTGCAGGCGGATATTGCGAGGTTTGGGCCGAGCTTGGAAGATGTGGAAACGTGCATCAAAGTGTTGAATGAAGGGTTGCTGCAGTTTAAGACAGAGAAGGAAGCAATAGCTAAAACAGATGGAAAGATGTTGAATCACATGTTCGACAAGTATATTCGATATCAGAACAAAAAGAAGACATAAATGTTATAGCTGGCATGACTTCTTCTTCTATTCTTTCTTCTTCTACTTTCTATGTTCCTGGATGAAATTGTAAAACTTCTAAGTTATTGGTTTTGCAACCATTACTTAAAGTTATGTGGGACAATTCTATTAGTTAAGTGATACATGTGTCACTTAAGGAGAAGTTAGTGGAGGGTGATTGCCAAATGTCATCTTTACTTGTTGTTTGTGTTTTAGTTCAGTTAGACTTCTCATTTGTACTTTCCCTCCTACATTCTATAAGTCGGAGAAGAACCTCCGGGTTAAGGATCAGAATTTGTAAGCAACAATCTTGTGTTCTAGACTTTGTGCTGAACCCCTGAGAGCCACTTGGAGCAAAGGAATACAAAGGAGCAGGTTTCCGGAGAACTTTGTGTCACGGTGTACTGTGTTTCTTACTTTTAATCTTAGATCTCTTAATAAACTGTGTTATTTTAGATCTGGATCTAGAGCTGCCTTTGTTTTAGAATTCTGTGTTTATATCTATTGGATTCTTCTATGTGCATGCAATCAGCTCTGCCATCTACTGATTGGGATGCACATCTTCCCCATTTCTTCTATATGTTTATGTAATTACCTTCTTCTATAACTTTTCCTTTCTTTAAACAACTGCTTACTTGCTGCAGAATTATTCAGTTTTGGTTCATGAATTGAGTAATTAAAGTAAAACCCCATTTAGATATTAGCATACTTAAATTGACAAATCTGACACGGGAGCCTCATCGGTTAAATGAGGGAGATTTATCTCATGACTGCCTAGGTTTGATGCTATGCAGAAAATCTAGGCAATAGTTTTTGTGAGCTTCTTCTTTTGTTGGTGCATCTTCTTTGTCTCTAGGATTGACAAAAGTCTCCCCAAATTTAGTTGAAACACTTCCCATGAGCTATATTGATACGGGGGATTCATGATCAACAATTTCCTTTGCCTTAATATCTTGCTTTATTTATGTCCAGGTTCCTCTATCTACTACAATCGGACTCATACAAGCGGGGAGCCCTTTGAGCGAATCAACAACATCACCCTCTGTAGATTCATCATGAATTTTCTCACATGAGAGCTCTTGAATAGAATACAAGGCTTTATCTTCAGAATGCGAACACACATAAACCTCCTCCATTGCGGCCAAAAAATTTTCCCTAGCGTCTATGAGTTGCTTAGGGCTTATCTCTCCCTTGCTCCATATGTGATTGGCTTGAATAGTAGAGTCAATACATCCTTGCTCATCTCCTCTTCCCCAATTTGAGAATCATAGTCCTCGTCATCACGACACCGATTATGTAAGTGGTCTTCTTGGCAGATGCTTCGCTATTCATCCATTCACTTGCTTCAAGGTAAGATTGATTCTCCACCATTTGATGATATTCGTTCTTAGAAATCATTGGGAATTGGTGTTATTAATGTAATATGGAGTGTTCTTTGCTTATGCTTGACAAGACTTGTGATGCTTGGAGTAGCCACTTAGCATGGAAATCACTATGGACAAGAAGTTGGCTATGTGCATTTTGGATGGAAAGCTGATTATTAAAGGTTACAAATTCATTCAAAACCTCACATGAGACTTTTCATTTCATCTAAAACATTAGGATTAAAGTGTGCAATGGGAAGTGTGTTGGGTGCGTTGATTATTTGTATAGGCATTATGAGTATTCGGGGGAAATTTTTCTAGGTCAGTATGAGGGCCTTTTCAATTATTGCAAAATCAAAGCTTCGGGAGACTTTTACCACCCAATGCTTATATCATTAAAAGCCAAATGTAATGTCCCTTGTCTGCGCCAAAGGCCTAAGGGTCAAGCGAGTCCGAGCCGTGGTCATATCCAAGGGGCGGGGGACTCTATGGGCTACTGAGAAGGGGCCGCATGGTACTAATAGTCGTGTTTGGCGTTTGGGGGTCACTTTGGACCTTGGCGACTTAAATGGGAAAAAGTAACTTTAGTTACTTTTATTTTATTGACCCCTCTGTGGAATGAAACGTGCCTTGGTCTATTGGGGCTCTTTTGCCTTGGAATGTATATAAGGTGCTGGGAGAGGAAAGAGAGCATTTTTTTTCGCATACATTTTATTGACCCCTTCTCGTGCAAATTAAGCATTTTTATTGCGTTTTTACAACTTGAAGAATCAAATCCCATAGGGACCCTAGCTTTGGTGGTGAGAGACTTGTCCCTAGCTAGCAGGGAAATTTTCGGTAGTAAGAGATCTACCCTAATTTGTCATTTTGGAGCCGCTTTCGAGGCCGTGTGTGGGAGACATTAACAGAGGTTTCGAGAGGAAGGATCTCAAGGGTCTTGGGGCATTTGGGGAAGATAAGCGAGGGGCTCCAGATCGATTCATGGCAGCCATTTGGGTTGGGCGTGGCAGCACGTTGAAGCGCCTCCATCATTTTCCAACCCCATTTCAAGCGAGGCGACGCACAACCTTTATTTGGGGGTTTTTCCAGACGGCCGTTTCGAGATCTCAAGGTGCACCTTTATTTGGAGGGTTTTCCATCGGCCATTCCCATCGAATGTGGAAATACTATTTCCTATATCTCATGTCATTGTTATTTCCAAAGACTCTTAATTTATGCACTCCGATATTTAGAGAGTTACAAGCCTCTTTATAGTTTTCCCGCTATCTAGGGCACATTGTGCTTTTTCCGCAGCAGCTTTTTAATCTCTCTCAGTAAAAGTCTAGAAAAAACATTTCCTTATGTCCTTTATAATAATATCAAGCTCTATTTAAATTTTCAAGTATTTTGGGTGGACATTTTGGCAAATATTAAGTTTCTTTAGTTCGCTGTCCCAATTGTAAAAATCTGGTAAAATCAGTATTTTATGTGGCTGCAAGTTTTCAATATTTTGTGCATTTTTAAGTGGTATCCCATTAGGGATATTTCAAAATAAATATCAAAGCTATTGTTCCTCCACTTTGTGTGGTTAAATATGGTAGTTTGGAAAGATCTCAATGTGGGGTTTATGAAGGAAATGTTCACCAACATGGTGAAACAACAGGAAGCCACTAACCTTTATTTGAGCCAGCTCACTCGAATGTGAATCAAAACAAATCTAGGGACAATAAGGAACATGGTGAGAACAGTGATAAAGGGCGGCCAATAGAGGTGTTTGATGAGGATTCTTGTTGGAGGAAATATCAATCTTTGAGTAAGGATTTTAGAGATAATATGTCATTTCCAGATTATTGCATAATGAAGATTGGTAGCAAGCCCAAGCAAGATCATCATATGTCGGTACCTGAGTTACAAAGGAACTCACTTGAAGAAGAAGAAGCTTCTAGAGAAAAAGGTATGATTTCCATTGAGAAAAATAATCGCATTAGTGAAACTTTGCTTGTTGGAGAAATTATTCCAGCTCAGGAGAAGGAATTTGTATATGCAAGCAAAGAGGATGTAATGGAAACTCTAAAACGGTGTGAGGAATGGAATAGTGGAGCTAGAGCTGCTAGATTGATAGCCGCCCAAGCAAGACAACACCAACAAGAGTTCAAGGAAAAGATGTGGGCAAATGATGCAAGGAAGCCTACACCCACGAAAGAAGACTCTATGGAGCAGCTGACACATGAGGAGGAGCCTCACATGGACACTTGTGTAAAATTGCAGCCTGCTGTAATTTCCAAACCAACAACTGTTGATCAGCTTTCAGATACTTTCAACAGGCACTCGGGCAACAATGTTGGGGGCAGCTCAACATATGTCTATCTTGAACACACGGAGGACATTGATGGCCTTGAAGGGTATGAAGAGCACACTAATGTGTCTTATTTATTGTCGCCTATTCCAATTTACTTCCATCATGAGATGCATGGTATGGTAGATGACGAAGTCTTCATCATGGAGTTTGTTGGACCATTGCTCCAACTATGTGTATATGAGCATCTGGTGGATGATATATGGTGGCAAGTTTTAGCTCACTTAACAGATACAAGGGCTCAGGGGCATTATAAGCTATGGGATCCTGGTAATATGTGGCAGTTATCCAAAACTAACAATTTTGATGTTGAAAACTTTGTGACTGATTTCATAAGCCAAAGAAGGAATTCAAATGTGTCTTGTGTTGGCAAGCACGATTCCTTCATTGGGGACTCCGGTTCAAGAAGGGAGAGTAACTCTCAAGGTACTAGCGTTGGTTTTCTGATTGCTAAAAGGGTAAGAGAATATTTTTTAATCATCTTCAGCCTGCTGGACTGTGTATAACAGTAGTCATAAAGAGAGGAGAAAATGTTTTATTAATAGAGCCCATGACTGATTTTTATACCAGCTACTTGGTGGAACCCTTAGAAGGGTTAATGGGGGCATTTGGTCCTCAAAGTGCTCAAAGAATCAAGGTGCACTTTGCTGTTAAAAAAGAAGAGTTGAATTCAAGGTGCATTCATGACTTTAGCATCCTAAGGTATGAGAATGGTTACCATCTTCCTAGCTTGTTGAGTTCTCCTATGTTGTTGCCTTGTTTCTATTATTTAGGACAACATTTACATGCTTGGATAATTGAGGAAGACTATTTCATAATCACGTTTCAAGGTATGCTAGATGGAATAAACACATCTTCCATTCACATTGCTCTTGATTCAGCCAATAAACATATGTTGGCAAAGAAAATAATGCAGGGGCCCATGATATTGAAAGGACATGAGGTATGTGGTGTATTTATTGTGGTTGAATTTGCTAGAGGTAAGGTGTTTTTTTGGGATGCAATGGTTGCATGATGTTAAGGAAAACGATGATGCATGGGTTGAAAAATCAAAGGAGAATGAAGATGTTGATCCTATATTAGAAATTTTGAGTTGCAAAGGTATGATGAGCAGCCCCAATTATGCTATTTCAGATGTGTTGTCTTCTCTCATGACGAGAATCCATGGGTACAACAAAGGGTATAAAGTTCCTTATGATAAAGTTTATGGATGCATGAGTTCTAATAATGATTTCCCTTTCTCTTGCATTTACGGTGAAATGAAAATATGGGGAAAGAGAATAAAGTATGATGAGGGAGCAGCCATGTGTATTCCCAACATACAGGAAATTGATGAGTTATGTCCATGGAAAGATATGTCTTGCACAAAGAAGGTAACTCATTCATTAAGAGATGTGAAGTACTTGAATGTGTTTGTACATTTGGGTTACTTGAAGTTGGAATCATTCATTGGACATTTTGGCTTCCATGTTTATACATTTGGGTTACTTGAAGTTGGAATCATTCATTGGACATATTGGCTTCCATCTTTTGGCAAATTTGCATTCCTCATGTGGATAAACAAAAAATTTTCAAGGAAAACAAAGAAATCAAATTTCAGGGTATACAAGGGCAGATTGCAAAAGATGTGATTGGTGAAGAAAGAAGCATGTCGTTGCAGCGGTCGAATTGTGAAGGAATGCAGCCTCTTGTGGGTCATGGTGACATCACAAGGTATGAGACAAGTGGGATATTTGATGACTCCTATTCCGATGGGTTGTTTGCTGCAGACACAGAGCACACCATGATGACTTATGAGGAGAGCAAGGGTGACAGAGGTGAGGAGATAGAGACTCGCGAGATGGATGATGGAGATGGGGTTGCGTTGGATAGTGCTAGATGCAGGGCGGGAGAAGGAGACTTTTCCTCGGGAGATTATAGCTACATTGTCTAGTACTCTGATGTACAAGGCATTTAGGATTAGAGGAGTTATGCAAGGTCAGCAAGTTGGGGTACTCATTGAGAGTGGGGCAACCCACAACTGTATTAATGCCTCATTGGTTGAGAGGCGAGGATTACAGACACGAGGATTTTGAGGGCCTCAACGGGGTTATAGCCAATGGAGAGTCTATGAGGGGCACACGGTGGGTTCCCCAAGTGAGCATCATGATGGGTAACTATACAGTTACCAATGATCTCCACATCGTTGGTATGGGAGAGACCAACATAGTGCTGAGAGTGTAGTGGCTTCACTCCCTTGGTGAGTTTCGGACTAACTTTCAGACGATGGAGCTGAAGTTTAAATCCAAGGGTAGGAATGTGATTTTGAGGGGATTACCTATAGGAGCACCTAGGGTGGTTACAACTGAGAGGTGATGGAGAGGACGTTCCGGCTTGGTGTGGAGTTTAATTATCATGCGGATCAATGTGGAGAATGGTGGATGTGGGTGTGACCAATAATGTTGCACATGAGACAGCTTATAGAGATTGGGACTACGGAAAACGATCATCCGAGTTTATCATTATGTTGGTCATCCGTTTCGGTGACTGGAGATCTCATTTGCTTATTGAGTACTCCAAGAACCGACACTCTTGTGAGATTCTGGATGGCCACATATAGGATGCTAGCTGCAGATTGGAGGATGAGATGATCTTCTCTCGGGGAAGATGGAGCCTTGTGTCAGATTCATGGTGGAGGATGGAGATATTGCGACATGTGCGTTGTTCTTCCGTGATCGGGCGTTTGAGCTTTGATGAGACCTACAGCTCATGTCTGAGAGGTTCATATGGCAGAGGTTGAGGGAGGATCTCCTCAACTTTATACAGGCATATACGGTTTGTCACTATGACAAGTCTGAGCTTACGAGACCATGTTTTTTTGAATCGACATGGGACAACACTCTTATGCTTTTTGCTGCTTCTATGCCCGGTGAGCACCTCACCCACGTGTTAATCAATGGAGAGACGAAAGTGACCCATGGTTATTCAATGAGGTTCACATTCGGCGTAGGAGGTGGACTATATGGAGCTGATATTGCCTGATTGGTATGCACCTGATGAGTCTTGGGACTTTTCCTCCACGGACAAATCGAGATACGTATAAGTAGCTTGGCTCTCACACGAGTGCAAGTTAGGTAGGAGAGTTAGAACCATTTGTGCGTAAATAGATTGTTTCACAGATCGATACGGGGGATTCTACGGGATTTAGAGTGGACTTTCATACCCAAGAGTTGGTTGGAGAGGTCATGAGTGATCCCGTGATGACACCTTGCATTGGGATGGACCGATTGCAATTTCGGTGTGGGCACCAAAGGGAGAGACGGTTTGGGTATCATTCATTTCATGTTTTCGAGGTTACCTCGATTACATGGATCCGTGGATGACAGGTGAGGTGGAGAAACTTACTGGCTGAGTATTTAGGTCTTGCGCAGGACAAGAATGCTTGGGGTCAAGCATAGTTGAAAAAATCGAAATCGGGATTAATCGGCATGGTGGAAATTTTGAATCGAAATCGGAATCGCAAAAATCGAAAAAATCGGCAAAAATCGCAACTTTATCGCTACTTTTAAAAACATTTAAATTCATAAAATATACTTAAATTAAATGTAAAAACAATGTTAAATGATGCAAGAAGTGACAATGTAAAAAAAATGTTAAATGAAAAATCGCTGTACAAAATGGAGACGCGACACTCTGGAAAAATTTTATTGCTTCTAAAATCGCGATACGCCCATGCGCGGATGGAGAGAGAAAACCCATCGCTGGAAATAGGTATAAACCCGCGCCCAACAAGTATAAAGTTTAAACCGCGCCATGGTCATTTCCTCCACGAGGAACAGAAGGGAGGGACGAATGGTAAAAACGACCACGGATCGGAGAAAAAACGCCACAGCAACAGTAAGAAATGCACACGATTTGATTAAAAATACGCGCATCGTATTTAGTGCTCTCATGCGCCCGGACGGAAAGAGAAAAAATTCAAATCGATTTACTTTATTTTCGAGGCGCAGTGATCCTTGCATGAGCTTGCATTGGTGGAGATTATTTTCTCCGATTTTAGACGCGATTTTCAGGATTTTCGAGGGGTTTTTTATCATTTATCGGCGGTTTATACCATTTGAAAATCGCGATTTTTGCAAGTTTTATCGTGTGGCGTGTGGTGGAGAAAATCGCGATTTATCGGCCTTTTTGGCGATTTTGAATCTATGGGGTCAAGCATTTCTCGGGAAGGGAGGATTGTAATGTCCCCTTTTCCTACGCCAAAGGCCTAAGGGTCAAGCGAGTCCAAGTCGTGGTCATATCCAAGGGGTGGGGGACACTGGGGGCTACTGAGAAGGGGCCGCATGGTACTAATAGTCGTGTTTGGCGTTTGGGGGTCACTTTGGACCTTGGCGACTTAAATGGGAAAAAGTAACTTTAGTTACTTTTATTTTATTGACCCTCTCATGGAATGAAACACGCCTTGGTCTATTGGGGCTCTTTTGCCTTGGAATGTATATAAGGAGCTATGAGAGAAAGGAGAGCATTTTTTTGCATACATTTTTATTGACCCCTTCTTGTGCAAAATTGCTGCTGTTTGCGTTTCTACAGCTTGTGGAGTCAAATCCCATAGGGACCCTAGCTTCGGTGGTGAGAGACCCGTCCCTAGCTAGCAGGGCATTCTTCGGTAGTGAGAGATCTACCCTAGTTTGTCATTTTGGAGCCGCTTTCAAGGCCATGCGGCGGGAGACATTAACAGATTTTTCGAGAGGAAGGATCTCGAGGTCTTGGGGCATTTGGAAAGATAAGCGTGAGGGGCTCCAGATCAAATTCACGGCAGCCATTTGGGTTGGGCGTGGCAGCACGTTGAAGGCGCCTCCATCATTTTCCAACCCCATTCCAAGTGAGGCGACTTACAGCCTTTATTTGGGGATTTTCCAGACGGTCGTTTCCAGATCTGAAGGTGCAACCTTTATTTAGAGGGTTTTCCAGTCAGCCATTCCCAGATCTGAAGGTGGAAATACTATTTCCTATATCTATCATTGTTATTTCCAAAGACCCTTAATTTCTACTCCTGGTATTTGGAGAGTTACGAGCCTCTGTAGTTTTCCCGCTATCTAGGGCACATTGTGCTTTTTCTGGCAGCAGTTTAATCTCTGTAAAAGTCCAGAAACAGTTTCCTTATGTCCTTTATAATAATATCAAGCTCTATTTAAATTTTCAAGTATTTCGGGTGGACATTTTGGCAAATATTAAGTTTCTTTAGTTCGCTGTCCCAACTGTAAAAATCTGGTAAAATCAGTATTTTATTTGGCTGCAAGTTTTCAATATTTTTGTGCATTTTTAAGTGGTATCCCATTAGGAGATTTCACCAAATCAGAGTCAGAAGACTTCAAAAGTGTAAAAAGGCCATACCTGCCGATGGAAGGCCCTCTAGGTTTCCTCTTCCATGTCCTCTTAAACTGGAGATTAAAATCAGCCATGTGCCAGTAGCAGCCCTCTTGATGTCAGCCATTATTGAGATCAAGCACATGTATCCTTTCCTTGTATTGATTGCACAACCTTGCTCCCAATTCATCCCAAGCTGAAATTGAGTTATTGGGCAAGTTTCTATATCAATCTAAAGCTTTTCATTTGAACGAGGAAGCCAAAAGCTTGACAACAACATAATATTCGATTATATGGTGGATTGTGCACAAATTAGCAATATCTTTAATATGATCAACATGGGTGATAGAATCATCACCATTGAATGTAGGAAGGGCCTTCAAGGCTGATTTGGGGACATGGTTCCATTGCTGCAGCTGTAGTGGACTTCCAGAATTTTATGACACAAAAGGTAGATCTACCGGAAGTGCCATTATGTACTAATTTCATTAAAGCAGTAGAAGCATAGAAGGGGCGAGGTCTGTTCTCTTTGGAAATGGATTTTTGACCAGATAAAGCTGCAAGGTGATGGGAAATCGCTTCATAAAGAAAGTAGAGATGAAATTCTAACCAAAATCTCATCTTTAAATAACAAAAGGAGGATTTGTCTAAGATTTTCCAAATAAAATTCAAATCTCGTCCTACTGAGCGTGTCAAAACTATTGATGCTTGGATTTATCTTATGTGTCTTCGCCCGTAAATGTCACTCAACATGGGATCTTTGCACAATGTGGGACTAGGAATAAGCAGCGAACCTCCAGAGATAGCTAGTTCCGCTCCTATCTTGTGCTAAGTTTCTAACCTGCCTAATGCTGCAGTGGGCCTAAATTCAGGGAATGAATCTAATCTGCCCATCCTAAGTGCAGAAAGGAAACCTTAGCGGAGGAAAAGGGAGGAACGAAGAAAATAAAAATGGCGGCGATGCACAAAGAAGGAAGTGGTTAAAGCATGGAATTTTTCACCTCGTGAACACTGAACCGATTGACATGCATGCAATAATATCAGCTAACTTTTCAGGAAGAAAAACACAAGAAAGTGAGCTCCATCCTTTGGAGTAGCAGAACCCGACCGGAGAGTGGAACAACCACCACAGATAATCCTACCAGAATTGCACTGTCAAGTCACTCAGCTTATATTTGCATAACTGAAATGCAGACAGTGTAGTAAAAAGCTCCAAGGGCCAAAGTTCCAATGACAACAACAACAACAATGGAGCTTTAGGCCTATTCTAGAATCAAGGTGAAGAGAGAATGAAAGGAAAACCATTTAGTGCAGCTGCCTGTAATTTTAAATGCTGCCCACACTATTCAGCTGCTATAGGTTTGGATGGCTCAATAAATCTTTTGAATCAGCGACTGTTTGTCTCCTTTTAAAATCCTTTCCCATGCTTGCTTTCCGTAAAAGCTTTTATTTCATTAATGACCATGGATTGTCTTTTAATTAGAGCTTTTCTGCCCTTCACATTTGTAAGTTTATTAAATAGTTTTGGGCAGTTGACCATAAAGGACAAAGCTTTGGCAAATTCCCGTAGCTTTTACCTTTTTCATAAGCTTTATAAAGCCAAGCTTAGCTTCCTTTTAGTCTTCTCCTCTTTTAGCTTTTAAATTTTGAAATAGCTTTTACATTTGATTATAATGGAAAATAAATGATGCTATTCCAATCCCAAAAGAACGAAGCTTAGGAAAATGGAGCCTGTGGGGATCTTTCTTAGCAAGACTGAAGTAAAGTCTTCTAGTCGACAAAAAATAAATTTGTAAATGGCTGAGATTGGCCTCAAAGTGTCGCCTGATATTTTGTAGAGCTGATTTTATCAAGAAAACACTTACTGTGAAACTCCTACACAGATTAGTTATGTTATGATCTAGGACAAGGTAAATTTATATTACTGTTTTTTCATTCGCCTGTGATGATTTGTATGATCCTGCATCGAAATCCCTCAGTTTGAATTTGATGCCTTATGAAGCTTTTTGGAACTAACTAAATTATTTTTGCTTGTTTATGCAAAGAATGCTATCACTTTTGCAGATCCTTCTTATCCATATAGATGATATGAATTAACTGTTCAATTCTGTAGATTAGATAGTATTTGTTAGAAATAAGGTATTTTCTAGGTGAAAAAAGCCCGAAGTTACTCTTTTCATGCTTGAGGGATCTGCTAAATTTTGAATTTGATACAGCTATTACAGGATTGTAAGATTAGCTAGTTATTTGACCACCTAATCTATTATCATTTAAAGTTCTTGTTTATGTGGTAAACAAAAGTTGTGTTCTTTTTTCTGGCAGGGAAATATTCTGTACAGGTTTCCATCACTTCAACGAACAGCCTCAACATGGTTTGGAAGGAAGGAGTATGTTGGCAAGCGATGGAAAACATGGATTGGAGAGGCAACAAAATTTTTCAGGAAAGGCAATGGGATTTCAGGTTTTTCATTAATCCTGGAATTTGCTTATATATTTGCAACTTGTCATCTGTTTGAGGAATCTTTTTGCATGTTTTTTGTTTGTACCATGGATAGAAATTATAAAAACTTCACCAGCTTTTGTTTTACTCAAATAGACTAGGGTGTTGAATTTTATTGGAAATCTTAGAAATCTGTGACGTCGTTGTTTGGCTAGGAAGTTGCTAGGGAAAGATGCATATTTCCTTGTCTTAGATGCCAAAATTTGGGGAGTAACCATTCCACCAAAATATGCTCATCACTTGCACCCAACCTCATCTCTTTTAGACATGTTGGGGCCTAGCATCTGTCTGGAATGGAACCTATTAGGCTATATAGCAGTCAAGTCAACTTCGCCATTGGGCCATGACCCAATCGTCACATCAATGTATTTTTAAATGATAACTGCATTTTAGTGCAAAAAGATGCACTCAGGTCAGGTTAATGATATGACTAGGAATCGATGTTCCATAGGATTGTGTTCTGTGGGTTTGGCTCTGTAAGAAACACATTCGCTAGGGGATGCAGTGGGGACATCCCCTTTTCAGGGGCCTCTTGGGGATGTCCCCACTGTGTCTCCCTGCCTGTTCACTATCCATATGCCTCCCTCGGGAGCCAACTGAAACAAGAAAACAAAGAAAAAACACCTAAAAATGAAAATGACACCTTCAACTCTAAACATAATCAATTTATATCTGAAACATTCATATGCTTGCATGAGCCAAACTTTAAAATGAAGGCTGTGTATGAGCATTTTCATTTTCTGTGTCTGCTGAAAGGTTTGTTTGATCTGCATCAAACTTTTTTTGTATGTGTGAGGAATGAGATTCAATAATTTGTGGAGTTTGAGCTCAAGCCTTAATTTTCTGTTTGAGGAGTGGTATTTAAAGCAAAGAAGCTTCTGTTTTTATATCAATGTGATGTATTTCTAGACAACTGACAACTCTATTTGTCTTGTGGAGAGGTTTTAAGTATCTTTTGTATCATTGTATTTTCATTTTGACAATTTGTGCTACTATTAATCAGAAGATTAATGATTACATCAAATTTTCCTATTGTTCAATTTATTTGAAGTCTTAAAAGTTGGATACATTAATTGTACCATATATATTTTAGTATTGTCACCCCATTAGTCATCCTTTTTCCATTGGATTTTGGGTGAATTTCTAGACATTACACATCTTCTCGTTTCCTAGTCCCCACCAAAATCAGATTCGGTGGAACATAGCTAGCAATATAAGCTCAAACTAATTGGTGCTTGATTTTCTAAAGAAAATAAATAATGTCAACATTCACGAATGAGCAGAAAAGGTCAATGGGACTGAAAACTACATCAACAATTTAACTCTCATTCAGGTTTGAATGAAAAGTCTCTATGCTAAATGTCCAAACCCACTAAAGATAATAATGTTACTAAGATATAATATGTTTGAAACAATTTAATATAGGTACAAAAATCAGGGGCCGTACACATACTCATCAATGATAGGAAAATTTGCCTGATTTTTTTATTGTTGCTGTCTGGGGACAACAAAGGTACCATGGGATTCTGTAACTCAGTAAATTTTTTATCAGGACAAATGCTTCTTGTATCACTAGACTACCCTCAGCTCCCACCTACCACTGTCTCTTTTATGCTCTCTCCTGTTCGATCTGAAGCCATCCCCTGCACCCAAACCATCAATGAGCTGCCCATACTAGTCAAAAGTTGAGTGGTCTAAAAGGAGATCCCTCTTGAGAAGGCCATGGATTCTTCCCAGCCCACCACAACCCACTATCAGAACCCAAGTTTCAGATCTGTTTTGAGTGAGCCTAACCAGATCTGCAAGGAGGACCTAAAGCTTTTCATTCAGCTCATGCCCAGAGAACTATCATCGTTTTTTTTCTTTTCCCACAGAAAAAGAGAATGGCTGCTATCTAAGAATGTAAACCCTCCAAGGTTCAGTTCTCCATGGATGAAATGGAGATTAGAATCTGGCTGCTCAAGGAGAAAGCTCTGATTTGCAGATTTATGGGAGCTTTCTGAGGATCCAAAAACCGAGAATACATGTATGAGATAACTGTTGGCTAATAATGTGAGAAATAATCAACAACTCATACAGTTGGTCAAAAATGGGAGAATTAATCGAGATACACTTTCACATATTTGTCGAAAATGGCATTTTGAAACATTAATAAATAAGATTGTTGATGTGATACAAGGATTCCAGTTAACGAATCTGGAGCATGCCAATCACAACTATAATAACATAGTGGACATTTTGCCATAACAAGCTGTTCACGTGGACCCACGAACGAGGCTTGCCACATGGACATGCCAAAGCCAATATCCAGCACACAAAAAGGACCAAGTTTACTTAGAGAAAACAGCCAATCACCAAGGTATTCATGACTAAAATAAAAATTCTCAAGAAAACAAAAATCAGACACACGGCTTCTCTCAAGTCACAGGGTTGTTTAATTCTCTTGCCCACCTTTTTATGATATCAATGGACCCCGCTTATCCCTCATCTCTTGTCCCTCACCACTCACCCCTCACCCCTTACCCCAACTCCATCCATTCTATTTGTCTTAGCCTCCTCCGCACCCTATTTCATATTTTTTTCAAAAACATATCTACTCACAACCCTTTAGTCAATTGTCGACCCCAACATACTAATGTTTATAGGTTCCACCTCCCTAAAGCAAACATCCCCTTACCGCTCTTGATGATCCCTTTGGGCTCGTATCACTTTTAATGCTCTACCATCATACTTACACATGGGACTGCATTAGACTTTCAACAATTTTATTGCTTTATTTCACTTTCATTTGTTAGGGCTGCAATTCACAGATTATATGAGCAAGTCATGGGCAAAATCAAAACCTAGGCGGGGCTGTCCAAGTACTTTGGGAGTGAAAAAGGTGTCAAGCAAGGCTTCCATCTGCCCCCTACTCTGTTTGGGTTATTTATTGATAAGCTAGAAGAATGGATTGACAATATGGAGGTGGAGGGGTTCACTTGGCCAAATCGGTTGTTCTTTGGGGTTGTCCCTTAATAGTTTCTTGTTGACATATTGCAGCAGGAGTTTTGACCTTTGAGTCCACACCTCTTAACTTCACTATCTTTCATCACTTTTCTTTTATAATCTTTTGTATGGCTTGTGATGTTTTCTTCTTTAGCACAATTTTGTGTGTTTTTCATGGAGCACTTGTTTGGGTTTATTACACTAGCATGTTTCGAGTTTGGATCACTTTAGTTGGTCGCGACAGCTTTGCCTTGGCCCCACATCTGCTTCAGATCACTTTAGCTTCGATGTGAGCCGTACCTTGCTTTTTTCTCCATCAGTGTCAGAGTTTGTTATCTTACATTTGTTTTTGGAGTGAAGATAGTAGGTCTTATGAGGGGATGATTTGTAATTCCTTCTTCCTTTCATTCAATTTCCAGGTTAATTTTACAGGGGCTGTTTACGTATTTTTATGCACCTCATTATTCTATAATAGTGTCGGATAGTTTAGTTGTGAAAAAATGTTAAATATTCTAGCTATTTTATACATTCTTACGATTAGTGAACAAAGAAAGACTTAAGTCTCACTCTCATTTAAATTGATTAGGAGTAGGTTGATTGATTAGAGGCTTGTAGGTTAAGAGTAACTCCAGTGTGATGTATGGTTAACTCGGAGCGTCCCTTAGTACCTAAGCTAGTGCAGTTTTATATTTAAGTGCACCTATGCTGCATTATTCAGCATGTAAGAAACTCATTTTCAATATTATAAATCTGTCCATTTATTCATTTAATAAAATCATTTCCATATTTGTTTACTAGAGACTTTTTGTGATTTGGCTCAGGTATCCTTTGCGATCCTGTGATGTATGGAAGGGTTAAAAACCTTGACAATGCATAGATATAAGGCAATGTAATTGTTGAGGTGAAAGAGAAAATCAGTTACCAATTAAAAATATTCCACTTGAAACTAGCAAATAATATCAGGAAAAACAGTTTTTGTTTTTATGCTGAAAAGTCTAAATAAGATATAGACTGTGTTTAATTACTAGTTTCGTTTTTTTTTCTAATTTTGCATAGAATATAATATCTTTGCTTCTAAGTTTGTTCATTTCATGCTCATTTTTTAATATCAGAGGCTTAGTTACAGAGTTGCTAGAAACTTATGTTGGACATCTATCTGACCATTGGAAGGTAGGAAATTTTCAAAATAGATAGAGGGTTTGAATGTATCCTGCAAGTTGCAAAATTAGACATTCGTTATTTGGGATCAATTCCAAATGCGGAGCAGCCACCTGTTGAAAATTTACCGTTGCTCCAGTTTTGATGTTTGTTAACAATCAGAGCATTTTCTCCCAAATCCCATTAGAGGCTATCTCAAATGATTTGTTTTAGATATACAGGCAGTCTGGCAGTTAGTGCTCTTGCAAATTATGTGGCACCTTTTTCCAGCCGACTCCAGTTTCCTCTCTCACAATTTTAACCATGTCAATAGAGATCAAGTCGGCCACAAAGAAATATATTATTAAAGAGAAGTAGAACACTTTCTTCTGTGAATTGGGACTTGGTCAAGCATTTTTATAATTTATAAAAGGAATATCATGGTAAGGTAACTTGAAACAAGATCATGGAGTATGATCCAAAATGTTGATTGAAAAATCTTCTACAGATTTTTCCCAAAAGCTTCTTTTTTATTTTTATGAAACATAAAATTTGTCATTTAATGTAAAAACAATCATTATTTTATTTAAAATAGCAATATTTAAATTGATGTGCATAGTTTGTTGCAAAAGTAGTGACATATAGTGTACAATATATAGTATTGAGAATTACTGGATGGATGCATGCATACAAATAAACCTATAAACTGTTTGGGGATGACAGCAGTGGGGAATGAGTCTTCACAATACTCATTTCTAAGCTAATAGTTGCTTACATTCTCCATTTCATAAAATTGAGTTATGAGAAGAAACATTGTGAAAGTGGATCTTCATCATTTGATTAAAATCATAGAATGTAATCATCCTTTTACTAAAATCACATCATTATATTCTGCAGCAAAGCAGGTGGAACAGAGAAATCAATGGTGGTTGCTTTGGGCGGCCTTAACCTTGCTGGAGTTATTATTTTAGGAAGCATGCTGAAGTATGCATCCTCAGTTTCCTGTTTTTTTCCCTTTTGTTTGTGGTTTTCATTTTTGATATTGTATTCCTGTTTTTGTAACGTGTTAAGTGCTATTGTTTTGAAGGGATATTGCAATTGTGCAAGGAGGGTTTCTTTCATTTGTTGTCAACGTCTTTCCGCTGCTTCAGGTCTTGGTTCAGTAATGTTTATTTAGTTTAGATTCACCCCTTTTTTAATAATGCATTTTGGTTCTGTAATGTTTATTTAGTTTATTCACGAAGACTCTTTATATTTCTTATATTAAGGTTTCTGTGTGGTAGACGATATTTGATTGATTTTTTTCAAAGATACAAATGACCTATGCACTAACAATAGATGCTAACAGCTTAACATTCTGCACTTAACATCTTTGAAAAGCATAACATATAATGCCCTCTGCACTAAAAAGAAACTGGTGTGATATAAAATACAGAACTCTGTACACTAAAAACATCCTCTTAAGATTTTCTGGTTTATCTTTCATAAACTCCTTTTCAAATATTTTACAAATATTTTACAGTACTTCCAAACCTTGAAAGTTTATTGTATTCTCCGATTCAAATCAAAACATAATTTTTCAAACTTATTTGTGAATTGCTTCCACAAAATTGCGTCCTTATCCATGTGTAGCTCTAAGATGGCACTTTTTTTTATCTCTCCATTAAATAAGCTTTGTTCTACACGGACGTGTCCCTTACACTCAGTACCCCAGCTGATGTGTCCCTGCGGGGAGGAGGATGGATCGATGCAATGGGACATCCCCAAGTCATTCCTTCGACAAGAGATGACTTGGGAATGTCTCCACTGCATCCCTCGATTTCATCTTTCACGGGATGCCCAAGCATACCTTGAGTAATATCCAGGCATCCCTGCACACCAACAAGCACCCCTGGGGCTTTAAATTATTTTAGAAGGCACATAGAAGAATGAAAACCCCGCAAAGTTAACCCTACAGGATGCCTATTGGAGTAATTGTGACATTTTGACTCTCTGTTGTTTGTCTGTTGTTTGCTTGTAGTTGTTATGCAGACATTTTGACTACCACTACAAATGTGAAACTTAAAGAGTACATCAAATCTGTTAAATATTTGTGTACAGGTGTCCCCTTTTTCATCCCCTATTTCCCAATATTTGGGGTTTTTCCAGCCATCCCAAATCACGTACCTTCAAAAGGGAACTCGATGGATTTTAGAAAGTATGCATAATGGCGTTCGCAATGAAAATCATCTCTTTGTTTGGTTGCCATCTATGTGTAGACACTTGCGTTCAGTGAGAGCTTTGTTGGTCTGATAATGGTTATTGCTGTTTAATATGACTATTCAATGAATATCCTTGCTATGTTGAAGATTATGTGATTATTGTACAACTAAGTCAGAGGTGATTAAAATTTGATTCAGAATGCAATATTCCATATATGGCAAGAATCGATGGTAAAAACATGACAAGGCTGGCCATTATAACAAGATACTGAGTAGCTAACACTCTCATAATAAATTGCGGCATTAATGATTACGATTTTCAACCATCAGTCTTACAAGGGATAATGGCGAATTAGACAGTATTTTTGCAAGGAATGGTGGCAGACTATTAGCTAACAGTCTTGTAAGGGATGGTGGCAGGCTATTAGTGGGCAGACTCTCAAGGGTTGGTGGCTGACTATCAGCTAGCAGTTTCGCAAGAGACGGTGGCAGAGTGTTAGTTATCAGTCTTGCAAGGAATGGTTGTAGACTCTTAGCCAACAGTCCAGTAAGGGCTGGTGTTCAACTCTTAGTGGGCTGTCTTGTAAGGGATGATAGATTATTTGAAAGCAATATTTAATCTAAGTGGAATGACACCTATAATTATTTATTTATTTTGGTGAAAATTATATTTGATTTATATTCAATGCAAATCTCAAATAGTACTGGGTGTTGAAGACAAAATTGGGTGGAGTTTAAAACTAGTGATGTGTTTTGGTATTAAGTGTGAAGGGATGTCTATTCATAAGACATGGTTTGTGATGGTCTCTACTCATTCTAGACCTGTGTTTTGGTTACTTTCTTGTGTGATGTGTGTAGCTACTTAAGATTGTAGCTTTGTATTTTGCCA
This sequence comes from Taxus wallichiana var. yunnanensis, assembly GCA_018340775.1. Taxonomy (NCBI): domain Eukaryota; kingdom Viridiplantae; phylum Streptophyta; class Pinopsida; order Cupressales; family Taxaceae; genus Taxus; species Taxus wallichiana. The sequence goes on along the minus strand of CM031238.1, from coordinate 549,572,492 downwards.
TTGTGTACAGTTATATAACTGGATAATATGTTATACAACATCTTGACAAGATGACCTAACCTTATTCAATATTTTACAAGAAATCACAAGATTACCCCACCAATACATACAACTATACAAGATTCCATAAAATCCTTCTAGAAAGTGGTAAGGTGGCAATTCAGTTAGTAGATTGTTAGCAGAAATTGTTTAAAAATTCAACTTAGTAACCTCCCAACCATAAGGAAAATGCACAATCTACTATGAACATATCAATAATCTCTAGCTTGTGGTTGTTACCTGTGTTGTTATGGGAATTCATTCCACATAATGATCTCCGTCTCTATATAAATATGATAATGTACAAACTAAGTCGAGCACAATAATATCTTCAAATTATAAGGGATATTAAGACATTGCAAACATCTTTCCAAGTTATATCGACATCAACAATATAAAGATACCAAAATTCAAGATGACTCCAAGATTACAAAATTCAAGATACTTGTCAAGGATGATAATGTCTTCTTAAGAGGGGAGATATTTTATGGCCCAAACCATAATGCCATGACAATACAGTATTGACTGTAAACCCAACCAAGGTTGTTAAAGAAAACTTAGTAAAAATTAAAGCCAATATATGTCGGTAAACAAAAGCCAAATCAAGGGATTTCTGACAAAATGCAACTTGTTCATGCTTAGTGAAAGGTCAAAATATCACAATTTTAATATATTTTCTTGATTTTTGAGCACACTGGTTTCAGTTTACATTCTTTTGATGTCTGCCATGCTGATCCGCAATTCATAGCATCCATGACTTGTATAAGAATTCCTTAATACCAAGGCATTTCATCATCATTTTGGTGCAAACTATTTCTTTTGACGTACAACAAAGTGAAGCCTTTTACTGACTTCAGTACCATCGAAGAATTTTTTTAGCATAATACATGTCTCTTACATTATGAATGCGAGTTCTCTCTCATTTGGCTGAACAGACCTGTACTTGGGAGAACAGAAAATCTTCCTCAAAATTGTCATCAGACTGCCACATCAGTATGCTGATGTTAACATTATGTTATTTGTATGCTAGCATAAAAGGCAGCACTTTCTATTCAGTTTTGATTGAAAAGTTGGCTAAACTAGTAAATCATCTATTCACTCTGTTCTCCTTTATGATATTAAAGCCACTCATTCTTGAATAAAGTTAGCAGCAAGACATTTAATGCTGTCATTGTACTTCTTTTGAAGAAAAACATCTTATATTAATCTAGAGAAAATGATTTACATTTGTTGAGCATTATGTTGGAGTGCTTGCGTTCATACTGGTTGACGATTCGGGATATTTCCAAACTAGCTCAGTTTGAGCCACATTCACACTCCTAAAGAGCTAAGCTTAATTTGGGAGGTTGTTTTGTTAGGATAGACACTAATTTGTGCATGTACAATTTGGAGTGCACAAATATAGTGGAATCCTTATTTTGAGGGGTTCACAACAATCTCTTAGTTGTTGTGTAACCACCTCTCAGGCCTATCTAATAGGCACTCCCACCTTGTAATCTAGAGATTGTACATGTTGAGTTGAATAACATGGAGACCATTAATTTGATCCATTTCCTGTGTATGCAGTTTGTTGTACATGTTTTGAAGTTGTGGTAATGGTGTGCTGGAGAGGCCCTGGGTGAGAAGTATTGTCTTCTTCAACATGGTATCAGAGCTGTCTTCATGCAACCATTACCCAGTTGAAAGTCTGATTTTTGATATTTTGCAGTTTCACAACAATGCTTTGTGCAGTTGTGTGAAGCTGATTCGATCCCTGTTGGGCACATTGCATGAGGGCTGCATTTGACTCTCTCTGGTTTTTTCATAATCTGAAGATTAGAGGTGGTTGTTGAATCTGGTTGCAGTGCAAGGTTTCTTGAAAGGCTTGTATTGATTTAAGTTTTGGCCTAGCTCGCCTTCCAACTTGGCAAGTTACTCTGCCTAACTTAGTCCCCTGTCCAATGTGACTCAGCCTGACTTTGCCACTCTGTCTGTCGAATCTTCCCAGCTTGCTTTGAATTCCAACTCGATCCGGCCTCGGCTTGGCCCCAACTTGGGGAGTTAATTAGCTTATTTGGCCCCCTCGAGTTCTACAAAACGGGTTCTCTGGTTAGCTTTCCTGCGGCTTGGTCTCTTCCCTTGGATGGTGGTGGATTGCTCCTAATTGGGTCTCGTAGCTCGTCGATCTCTAGTGCTAGCTCGACCAACTCGCCCGATTGACAAACTCGACTTGGCTCTTACTCTATCAACTTAGTCCTGCCTCGATTTCTACTTGGTGGTGTCCCTCGGATCTACTTGTTTTGGAATTGGCTGTGAATTGGTGGTTCGGTGACAACTTGTATCAACCCCTTTGCAACTCAGCCTTTGTATCCTTTGCAAGTCAGCGAGCTTAATACGCGACTCGGCCTCTGCTTCCGCCTTCCTCCCGGTTCGATCCGACACCCCTCTGGCCCGGTTTCCACTTCGACAATGACAATGGCTTGGCAATTCTTTGCATGTGTTGGATTCAACTTGGCACGCCCTTGGATCTATAATCAAATCATCCTTCATAGCTTGTCGCACTCCTATTTTCATGGCCTTGTATCGGTTCACCCACTCGATGGCTTTTGGCTTGGTTTAAACTCAACTTTCTTTTGGTGATAAGGGTTAAAACCCTAATTTGGGCCTTTGTTTTTTTAATTTTTCTTAATATCCTAAGAAAAATATAAAGATCATATACTCCAAATTAAATTCAAAGCGTATTGAGTGGTGCATTGGTAAGATGGTTGGAGATTCGGAGGTTGCAAGTTCAAATCTTATTCATGACAAACCCAATCGCCGCGGGCTCCCGATCCAACTCGCTCGCCTTGACCCACTCGCTAGCTATCTCGCCCTCAATCAACCATCTCGTAGATCTCCTCAACTCGCCGAGTTGATAGAGAGATTTTTTTGTAAAAAAATTGAGGTATATTTTTTCAAAGGATATAATTTTTTAATGAAATTTCTCAATTAGAGGCTTATAACTACGAGTGTGGAAAGAGCATTCTTACTATAGGGAGCATTTTTGTAATTGGGGAATCTAGAGTGGGGAGCAATATTTTTGTTAAATTGCACAAATATTGTAATACAAATGCATAATTATAAGCAGTTTGGGGGGGTTTAATTTGTGGCGAAAAATTAATTTTTGGGTCATTTCAATAGTCGTTTAAAAGGCTAATTTGTGTTTGGCTTTGGGGGCGTTGCCCCTCGACCTGTTGGGGTGTCGCCCTGGACCCTCATTGTCTAGTTCAAAGGTGTCAATATATTTTGAGGTGCCCAATTGTTCTTGTGTGTCAAAGACCGGAGGGTGAGGCCCAATCGACATGTGGTCAAAATCCCTCACAAGAAACCACTCTTGCTTCCTACTTGCTCTTTATGGCTCCACGGTGTTTTGGACGCATTTTTGGAATAGCTCGTTGTCCCATAGTTTTTGAGTGTTGCATTATTTTTTTAGCGTATTATTGCATCTATCATAGCCTCTTGCCTAACATCTTTGCTTTGCGATCCGAGAATGAGATGCTTTTCGCTGAAGTGTGTCACTTCAAGAGGACATGGTCAAATTTGTGGAAGAAAATAGATTGCTCAAGAAGCAAAATTATCTTCTACATGCCCTCATTCACGACAAGGATGACCTCATACACTCCCCTCGCGGTAAATACTTGTTATCCCGTAGCATCATCCTCATATTGCGGACTCTAGTACGCCTACTCCTAGTCCACTTGCAACTATTGCTCCCGCACCCACTGACCTTGATTTGTCAATTTCTAGGACTGATTTTGGTCCTGCTCTTGATGCTTCTAAGCCTATTGCGCTTGTTACTACATTTCTATTTCTGCACGCACTGTGCCTATTGCAATAACACACTCTACGTATCCCACATCATCTCCACCTGCTCATCGACCTAGCTCCTATGAGAAGCATACTATCACATTTGGTTCTCGCATGGTCCATTCTATGGGATTTTCTGGCGGAGGTATTGGTAAACATTCACAAAGTATTGCTTCCCCTATACAGGTTGTTAAGTGGTATTCTCGCCACGGTATTGGTTTTTCGTGCATGTTTGACTTCATTGGGATCACATGATGTCAAAGCTGTAGATTTTGTTCGCTCGACTCTTGCCGAGGATCATGAGCTACACATGAGTTCTACACCTTCACTTAGGCATAAGAAACCTGAGATTTCAATTGTTAGGCATGATCAACCTGACACACATTCTGATGTTTCCTTGCATGCTCCAGTTGTGCACTTTGTACCAAATCATATGCAAGCATCTTCTTCGGCCATCCATGTTAATCTGGGATGGATATTTGATCACTTGTGGAGGCAACGTAAGCATTCATTGAGAGGAATCTATAGGCATGGCTCCTCCACTTTCTTCTCCTCCTACATTGTAATGCTCCTTATTCCGAGCTATTTTTTTAGCAGTGTAGAGTATCTTTTTTTTTTTGAGAAATCTTGTATCTATATTTTCGACATTTCTTAAGCATGTTTACAGTCTCCTTTGTTGTGAAGTTATTATGGTGAAGCCTAGTTTTAGCTTGTTAGTGTTCGAGTAGTGGTTTATCCACTCATATAGATTTGTAGCGTCACTCCACCCATTCAATAATATGGGAGGGTGTGGTGTAGATCTTTGCTTTCGGGTATTGTGTCCTTTCCTTAGTTCTTGGTTCGTGGCACACTATTTTTCGGGCGAGGTCAAATCATGTTTGGTGATTTTTGCACTATCAACATCTCCTCTGACAATCTCCTTCAGTTATATTTTGAGTTTGTTTTCCTTCTAAAGGGTAGTTATTTTGTTGAGTTATAGTGTCAGAGACTCCATTGACAATCTCCTTACATGGACCTATTTTGTTGTGTCACAGTGTCAGTTGATTTTGAGTTTTGTGTAGTAGTGGATGTAGACCACAGTGCAGGCCAAACTTATTCTACAGCAAAGTACAATTTTTTTGAGCCATGCTTCTTGGGATGCCTTGCAAGATTTTGCTCCCTACTTTAGTGTATTTTTACTAGTTTTTAGGTACCTTGTAGTGATTTTTGATCCATGGTAACTCTTTTTTCCAGTTATTGTAAATGGGTACCTTATTAGGCCTTGTTGTCGGGACTCATATTTGGATCTGTCTCCTAGCTTTTCTCATTTCTCACTCCAAATGTTGCGCTTATGGGAGGGTGTTGGAGTGCTTGCGTTCACATTGGTTGATGGTTCGAGATATTACCGAACTAGCTCGGTTTGAGCCACATTCACTCCTAAAGAGCTAAGCTTAATTTAGGAGGTTGTTTTGTTAGGATAGGCACTAATTTGTGAATGTACAATTTGGAGTGCACAAATATAGTGGAATCCCTTATTTTGAGGGGTTCACAACAATCTCTTAGTTGTTGTGTAACCACCTCTCATGCCCATTTAATAGGCATCCCCACCTTGTAATCCAGGATTGTACATGTTGAGTGAATAACATGGACACTATTATTTTGATCCATTTCTTGTGTATGCAGTTTGTTGTGCATGTTTTGAAGTTGTGGTAATGGTGTGGGCTTTGGAGAGGTCCTAGGTGAGAAGTATTGTCTTCTTCAACACATTATGACTACAAGAAACTTTCTCCCTATGAAGACAAGGAAAGAAAGTATTCGAGTCTGCACTCAAATGGGAAAAGAATTACCATCCTTTCAAAACCACTCCTTGTATAATCAAAACCAACCCTTGTCCGAAAGTCATAACATACTCAAATTGAGGAGGTATCTTCTGAAAAGCAGCCTTGCATCATGTCCTCTTAAGGGAATTGATCGCTCGAAATCAAATTATATGTCACAGACTATAGCAGCTATCCTAAGTCATCCAAGAATCCCCTAGAACATGTGCTCCCCTTGCGGACAAGAAAAGGAAATTGAATTTGAAAGATCCCAAACCCCTTTTTGCTGAATACTTTTTAAATTTTTTTAATATTTATTGCTCTGGCTCAAATCTGAACCGATAACATCAAAAGGATCCATAGAACATCATACTAAAACTGCACGATAAATTAAATAAAACAAATCCTGCAAACCGGGTGAATACAGACAAGGCGCCTAGGGTTTAATAGGCGGATTTCTTCATAAACAATTCAGCCGTGTATTTAATGATTTCTGATGCTAAATATTACGGCAATACAATTATAAATCTACAGATAGATTAATAATAAAGATTGTCCAAAACCCACTTGTAAATGATTCAAACCAAATCGATTTGATATATAACTCAGGTGCTTTGAAATTACAATAATTATCTAGCATGAAAAATACCTCAAACACTGCATAAATCAACTGCAGAATAAGTCGCCCCACTCTGGAAGTTGTATAAATGCTCACTGCTGCAATTTATTCCTTCTTCTGAAACTGCTGAAATGATAAATAACTTGTGTAAACAATGAAGATCCCTGAGTGGAAACTTCTCTCACTGCTCTTGGGGTTTCTGTCCGCAAGAGGAATAATCCAGAGGATTTCCATCCTTGGATTTTGTCTGCAAAGGCTCAGAGCTAACTACCGGGAGAAAAAAATAATAATCTGAATACCTTTTCCCCAAGTCGCATTTTTCCCTTATAGCCAAAAACCCTCCAAAGATGCAAGTCGCACTTTTTCCCAAATCAGCATAATTAATTTTTAATTAATTATTCCCTTCACCAAGCAAGTCGCATTTTTGGCTTATTTGACCCTTCCCCAAGGCAAGTCACATTTTTTGCCTAGGAAGGCACATTAAATAATTTATTAATTTATTTAAATGCACTTTCCTAAGTCAAAGTCACTTAAACAATCTATTAATTCATTATATGTGCTTTAATGATATTTTACTTTATTTTGAGCACAATCTAATAAAATTAATAAACCGAAGTCACCCTTGAAAACACCCTTTGGCCGTTGGGTAGAAAAAACGGGCCAAAGGTCTTCGACCGAACTATTCAAGAAAGAGGGACATTACAAAATTCACCTTGTAACCATCCCCAAAACCCTCTATCCGTTGAACACTTCCAAAAAAATATGGTCAATTGTCTCCTCTTTCTCACACACAATACAAAAAGCATCTGCGATATCCACCTTAGCTTATGCTTTGAAAACTAAAACTTGGTGCATTACTAGTGAAAGATCCCCAAATGGGACAATCTTGACCTCAGGTGGATTTTGTGGATTTCCCTTAACAAGTAGCAACTCAATAAAGATATTACAGATAATTATAACTGCAGACCAGATTCAGAAAGGAGAAATCGACTAGGAATTACAAGGAAAAACCATGTACCTAGTGAATAAATGTTTATCTTTCCACTCTGCTGTGAAATGCAGATTTTATGAACCCAGATCAGTCCTTAGACTGTGTATAAAGCCTTGCAAAATTCAATACTGACTGCTGTAACTAATTTTCCAGAAATGGGACTGGGTTTTATTATAACATTCCCTCAAAACAGCAATTACAAATTTATTACTCCACTCACAATTAATTCTCCAGATCATTAGCAGCTAATACATGCCATAGCGTCCAGATTTTTAGAGGAAATAGGGCAGAAATGATACTCAGAAATCTGCATACAAAATAGGACTGGAAAATACCTTTAAAGCTCTCCAAAAGTTCAGAAATTATTTATTTGGATCCCAAAATGCAATACAATGGATGATCGATCAATGCAGATCCAAAAGTCTCCAAAACACTGAGATCCAGCCAAAAGATGGGTCGCTCCACTAGAAGAAAATAAGATAACCCTGCTGCAATTTTTATTCTTCAATACACTGCTGGAAACTAGCAAAAATCTGTGTAGTCCCACTGGAAAATCCTGTGTGGAAATTCCTCCAAAGCTCTAAGAGGGTTTTCGTCCTTGGATTAATTTGCAAAAAGCTCAAGGCTTCAAATGCAAGAAGAGAAAATATCAAATCAATCTGGAATGCCTTTACAAGTCGACTTCTTCCCCTTTTAAAGAGAAGTGACCCAATGGAAACCTAAAAAGCCACCAATCAGCTTGTGGTGCTTTTTTCTATTTTTTATCCTCCTTGATCAAGTCGCATTTTTCCCCTAGAAAATACAAATTTAATAAGTGCTTTATTTTTAAAGTGCTTTTCTAGGTTCTAATTTCATATTAAGTCTATTAATTTATTATATGTGCTTTAGTAATGTTTTATTTTAATTTTAGCACAATATAATAAAATTAATAAAACTTAAGTCACCCTTGAGCTCACCCTTTGGCCGTCGGGTAGACAAAATGGGCCAAAGGTCTTTGATAAAATTATCCGAGAAAGAGGGACATTACAACTAGCCATACCAACATGTTTTGTTTGAAGGAGGTTATTGCTTTTCGGGATCCAAATAACTTGATAAGGTTGTTACCATCTCACATTAATGTCCTTGACCCACCATTGTGTGTTTAATCACTTGGTAATAGCACTAGCTTGTCTCACTTTATTATATAGATCTTAGCTTGTCTCACTTTATTATATAGATCTTCTATCTTATCATTGGAGGAGAATTTTTCATTGCTCTATGAGGATCAAAAGTGGCTTTCTTTATACATAAAGGAGGCCATGAGGCTTCGTGAGCTCATTCTTCGGTCACATTCCAAACCAGACTCTACCCGGCTGATCACTTCCTTTTCATAACGACTACCTTCAACAAGAGGCACCAAGCACCAATGGGTGACTAGCTCCGCCTCTGACTCCAGATCGGTTCATCCCAGGGATAACATTCATAGTTCACCGAGCCATCATCTTCGAGTTAGTACTTGGCCCAACACTAGGCGGCAGACAAGATCTACCATATCTTCTAGATACAATCGACATCCAAACAACTTAGTAGATGGCCCTTGCACTCTGCCGCCTCCTCGTCCGACCGTCTTTTCATCCGAGTTTCTTCCTAGTCGGCCTCAAATGTTAGGGGAGTCACTTCCACCATCCCATGATGGACTCTCTTCTCTTCTTCTCCACACCCTTCTTTCATCTCTTCTTCTCGCTTGCATGCCCACCCCTAGTTTTGGGTGTTGAGATTGTTTTCTTCATTGTTGTTGCCTTTTGAGGTCCTTTGTATCATCTTTGCATTGTTCTTTCTTGGGACCATTTGGTCCCCCGCTTTGTATTTTCCCTTGTTGGCTCTTTCAGTCCCATTGACCTACTTTTGTGGTCATTTGTTGGACATTAATATATTTATCTTATCTTATCTACTTCCATTCTCTCCTACATGGGCCTATACTATGTAATTGCACTTTAACAAGACAATTTTCAGGGATCAACTTACAGAGCTCTTGAAAACTTGGTTTGTTTGTTGGCATCAACACTTGAGCCATGTTTAAGTCCCACCAAGCTTGCCACTATTACCCATTATTGTTCTAAAGATCTCTCCAATGAATTGCAACCTTCATTGGCAGAATTTTCCTAAAAAGAATGACAAAAATTCCATCTTGTGCATGCTCTGAATTGAATGACCAAATAAGCGGCACAACTAGATCCCGATCATCCCATGGGACCTCAAATTGTAAATGGAGTGAATCTGAGAAAATCTGCCAAAGAACCCAAAGTCTCTCGAAGTGGTGCAGAATCGAAGATCTCAAATGTTCTGCATTATCAAATATGTCATGTAGCTGAAAGTACCCATATTTTATATAAATTATGGACTCTGTGACACATTAGGATCTGCACAAGGGCATCATCGTCCACGACACTTATAATCTCCCATGAGGGCTATTCCTTGCATCTTTAGAATCCCCAATCCTCCTTGATCCTTTGGGAGAGTACAGGTATCCCAGCAACAAGAAAACCCTTTTCACTCTCCTTGTTTACCCCATCAAAATCCTATATGGATCATCTTAAGCACTTTATAAGCTACTTTGGGGTGGAATAGGTCACCTTTAATTTATATGCAGATTGTTGGAGACTCAAAACTTGTTATATCTTGGATGAATGGAATCCAGGGGAATAGGAATATGCCCCTTAATAGATACAATGACTCAAGCATTGGAGTTAAAATTTCTCTTTAATGAGATATCTTTCAGTATATGTGGAAAGTGGTTGTGCCTTGATAATGCTCTACACTAACCACATTGCTTTGCACCTACACTAATTTGGGTATAATCAATAACTCATATAAATCAGAAAAGTAGACCTAATTGGAGTAATTAATAATGTTATAGATAATTAGGGTTTTCAAGGTATTAACTTATTTTTCACAAATCTATAGGAAATCGTCAACAGATAATGAAAAAGAGGACTAGACAGCAAGGCGAACAAAACCCATAAATTTTGGAGTGAATAGAAAACCTGTCTGGCGAGCCAAAATCATACAAGTATGAAAATGCATGTCCACAACTATGAATAAAAATTGACGAATTTGTTCTCGTGGATTTTGAGCTTTGAAAACCTTGTGAGATTTTCCATAATGTGTTGCGTCATTGGGAAGCTATTATCCTCCAAAACCTAATCCGGTCTCTAGGTCTTCAAGCCACATAAGGAAAATTAAGTGTTTCGAGGCCTATGCTAAACCAGAGAAAAGTTGAGCTTCCTTGATATTTATTGCGCCCTTAGACAGGTTAAACAATTTGAAAATCAACATACAAGTGTAATACAATTCACCATGCAAGATTGTGTAGTGCAAGTGTCCCGACACTTATTTTTTCAATGGATGCAAAACAAGTAGTAAGTGCTATATGCCTCTTTAAATGTTTGAATTCTACTCATGGCATGAGAATGCTTCGTAAATAGATTCTTTCCTTAGAACTTAAATATGATCTACTCTTTGCATGTGTTCTTTTAAATGAATTAAAGCACCTTTTTATTCATAGATTGTTTGAATTCAAATTAAGACCCTATTGGTGTGGATGCTTTGACACACGCTAAGGGAAAAATGCCAACAAATAAGAGCCAAAACCTAAAGGCACCTAGATCACGGGTAAAAGGACCCAAAATGCAAAGAGCTAGAACCATATAGGTACAGTTCTACAACATGATCAAAAGAGCGTGAAAACTAGGGGAAGAGAAAATTAGGGAAAATAGCTAAAATTGATGAAAGAAGATTCAGTGGGGAAAAAATAGGCATGGATAAAAAGTTTATGAGAAGAAGATGGAGTAGCAAATGGTTCACACAAAGTCAAAAGTGTCCAAATGTGCATAAACACAAATGTGAATAGGTCAAAAGTTGAACAATACAAGGAACATGTGTCAATAAGAGCCTAGCTTTGGACCAATAATTAATAAACACAATTATATTAGCGCCATAGTAAATAACTATTCCCCTACCAAAGTTAGGTGTCTACATAATGCCCCTGTTTGATTTGTGTGCATGCATACATATCAAAGTAAAACAATCATGTCAATATAGAACAATTACAGTCTCCTTGCCATGTCCACACTCATGTTTGGAAAAATCCAAGTCCGTGCAAGTATGCATAAATGAGTTAATATCTAAAAAAATCTTTGATTTAGGAACTGCTGAAATATAGAAAAAACAAGAGGATACGAATGCATACACATGAATATGCTAAGGACTGTGAAGATGCCTCTGTAAAATCAATAACTTGGAATTTGTGTTGTATTTGAATCTATCTGGTGTGTCTCTTGGCGAGACTAAGTAGAAAATGTTGAGTAACACCATGTGATTGCTTCCATGTAAGGATAAAAGAGAATGCCTTTGAGGCCTATGGAGAAAAGTTAAAATAATTGGAATATATGTCTCCCTTTTGAGGTGTGAGATGAACCCATGAAGCACATATGTCCAAAGAAAGGAATTATGTGCACCATGCATATGATAGGAACATAAAGCTATGATGTGAACATAGTAAGATATCATTGTGCAAACATGCATGTAATAAGTAGATTTCCTCTATGTGGGCCTGAGTATAAACAATGTAAACACCATTAAAAATGCCCTAAGTGGGTTTAAGATATAATCTTTGTAAGCACAGTACTAAAATGCCCCAAGTGGGCAAGGTGTAATCAATGTAGCTGTAGAAGAATAATTCCTTATGTTGATAAGATGTAAGCGATGTAATCATAAGATAGGATAACAGTCCTAGGTGGGATGGATATATCAAGTACAGGAGAACATACAAGGGTCCTTTCTTCGGAGCATGTAATGTCCCCAATGGAAGATTTTTTAACCCAAGGGAACACCTAAGAATTTTGATTTATTGCAGCACGCTGGAAATAGAGATATTAGGACAACAATGTATTTTTTTCACAAAAATAGAAATCTGAAACAAACCCTAGGTATGGCGAGTTGTTATGGAGACAAAAGAGCCACAAAGTACCTTGAATATGATCTCAAATTACCCAAATCTTATGCCAAAATATTTATAATAAATTATGAATGCAAGAACACCAAAATACTGAATTTTTGGGACCCAAAACAAGAGCTGGAATTTTATTTTTGGACTGCAGAAATACAACTTACAGAAATAGCTGGAAAGAAGTGATCCCAAGCCCAAATCCTTTGAAACAAAGCTGAATATGGCCTCCAAAATTATGGCAAAGCAATTGGTGATGAGATCCGGAACAGCCGTGCCCTAGAATGCATCAAACTCCACCCACAAGGGTGTAGATAGCCCTAGATATGGCTGCCAATCGTGCCTAACTATCCCTACTTGAAGTCTTGGCAAATGTCTCTCCATTGGCTGAATTTCTTCGCTTGAAATGCAGATCTGAAGCGGGAAATGTAGAAAACGTGCTGAAAGTGTGCCCTAGCTCTGAAAATCTGATCTTTTCCTCTGAGAATTTGATATAAGCTCAAGTGTGATCTCCGTATGAAACCACCAAGGAGAAATTGAGGGTTTTTGTCCCCAAAATATGAATACACCGAAGGGTTTTCGTCCTTAGATGTAGATTGCAAAGGAGGGTTTTCATCCTCAAATGCAAAAGGAGCAGCAGCTCAAACCTTCAATGTCAAAATAGATGAGAGTCAAAAGATGTGTCCAAATGACCCCTCAACACTCTTTTATAACTTTACTTTCACTTTTTCCAAGGAAAAGCCTCCAAAAGCAACTTTCCATTTCTATTCCTTCGTTATGACTTTTTTTGAAAGTAGCTTTCTATAATAATAAAACTTTATCAAAAAGTTACTTTTATAATAATAAAACATAAGTGTCTTTTATAAAGTTACTTTTTCGACACTTAAGTTATATTATTAATTTATCATACTTTATTTGAAAAGGGGACATGACAATCCGCCCATCCCAAAAATTGTTTGTCCTCAAGCAATGACTGATCCAACTCTTCAATTCCTTTTGATTGAACTACTTTGCAAATTCCAAGATCCCAATTCAATATCAAGAAATTATTCCTCTATACCACTATGGTATAATTGAAAACTGAAGATTCTAAACTAGAAATCACTTATACCAAACTCGTGCAATGATATTAGGATCATCTGGTTTTTCTTTGAAAACTTTATCATTTCCTATAATTTTATTCTGAAATTTCAGCCAAAATTGAAAAATCTGATCAATATATGTTTGTACCTTAACTTGGCCTTCAAATGCTTTGTATTGGAAATTTTTCTCTTCTCTTGGTTTCTCAAGTTCAAGGCTTCCCACCTTAATTGCATCCTGAAAACCGTTGGAAAATTCCAACTTTTCTTGTTGTCCTCTAGCTGAAAACTTTTTATCAAGTGCAAATTTCAGCTCCAAAGAATGACCCATGAGTTGCAACCACTGAACCCTGTTAGTATTTACAAGTTCCTTATATTCAACAATAATAATTTGGCACTTACCATAGTTTTGACCCTGCTGATGTCTGGAAATATCTTCTGGATCCCATATTAAAATGTGTAAACACCTTTGGTCAATATGATCAATGTTTTGGCTCATATCAAAATGCTCACTAAAGTGTCCTTCAATCCTCAAATTCATTATCTCTACTTGAATGGCGACTCCTCCACCCTCAATCTGCAACAATTGTGATTCCTCCACTTTGGATTTGGTGGTTGCAGTCTACATGACGACTTCACTCTTCTCCGACTTGACCTCATTGTCTGCACTACTCCTAGGTTTTCCTTGGACTTTGAACACTTTGAGTACCAACGGTTCCGATACCAATGTTAGAAGATGAGAGGTAGAATGAAGAGATCTTGGAAGGCACATGACATTCTTGGATATGTGCATGTTCATCATTTTATTATCGTAGAAGAAGTTCCATTGTAGTTGGAGGTATTTTATAACCAAATATTAGTTAACAATAACTAACCGTTAATAACTTTAACAAATGTTGTTTCTAATTTGTTGTTTATTCTTATGGGTGATTGGAAGAAAAGGCTATGTCATACCTTTATCCATTTTCACCCCCCGGGTGAAACGGACAACAAGGAGGCCTTCAGTTGAGCACTTGTCAAGCCACTAAGTGCATTCACTAGAGTTACAGGCGCTTTTAGTGATCCGGGAGCAATTTCAATGTTTTATAGGTGATGAGGTCGTAAGAGGATTTTTTTCTCTTTTGGGTTTTGAGCCTTAACAACTCAATTTGAAAAAATGAGGACAAACTCCGGTGCACCCTCGGGCAACCAAGGCGGGCAAAACTGAAAAATAGCTCTTTGCAAGCTCAAGCACCATCATCATAATTCCCGGTATAGAAAAGTTCTCCAAAAAGTTAGAGATCGAAGAAATTTAGCTATGGGGGGGTCAAAAGGTTACAAGAAGCCCACCCGGTTCAATCGAGTTGTGGGTGAGTTGAAGGGGAGCTTTGTCGAGCTATTGAGCAATGCGAAAGGTGAGCTCGTCCGAGTAGCCCGACAAGCTACTCGAGAGAGCTATGTTGAAGGGTCGCCATTGGAGTGAGGCAACGATCTCAAGTGATCGAGCTATTGGCTATTTTGAAGGGTGCGAGTGTATAGCTTGGGCAAGCAAACATGGAGGAACCCCGAGCCGAGATGAGTTGTGGGAGACAAAATGCGAGGGAAAATGTTGAGATCGTGGGTGACGAAAGGAGATCGAGCATGCATTGATGGGACGAGCCATCCATCAAGCTAGAGGCGTGAACGGAGAAGCTCAACCAAGATGGAGGATGCAAGCCCGAAACATGGCTTGCATCGGGATGAACTCGTAGGAGAACCAGCCGAGGGGATCGGCGAGTAACTCACCATGGAGCTCGGACAAAGCTCTTAAGCAATGGCGACTTGGGGATAATGAGCTCACGAGCCATGCATGGCTAGGGAAAAGGGTCGTGAACCAGGGCCAAGGTGTTCGGGTTGCCAGTGAGTTGGGATCACGATGCACAGAGGGGGTTGAGCTCAGCATGAGATGAACAGGGTTGCAGTGGAGTCATCGCAAGAATAAGATGGCCCTAAGTGGGAGTCGAAGGCATGCCACAAGAGAACTTGACGAGGCGAGTTAACACAGTCAAGCTCGTAAAGGCAAGTCCGCGGAGGAAATAAAAGGAGGGCCGAGCTCCTAGGAGCTCGGCGAGGCGAGCCGGATGGTCAAAATGAGGCCCAAAGAAATCATGGTTCATTACGGTGAATGTGGGGGCAACAATTTCAAAGCAAATGGGGTCGAATTCACCGCAGAGGGAAGCGAGTCGTTGGAGTGTTTTTTGGTAGAACAAAGGAGAAGTCTTCGTGTGGGAGGGCTCAATCGGGTTGTCCTAGTGTTAAGCGGCGATTGCAAGCCAAGTCTTCACAAACGACCTGTTAGCAACAAAGCAAGGTGAAATCGCCAATGTAAACAGGCGGGTTGCTCGATACGTTAAACAAGAAAAGAAGTGGCGAGACTTGCCTTACGGCAAACGGAGAAGTGAAGTCTTGCCTTAGGCGAGAATGCGAAACAAAGCTAGTTGAAATCGACCAAATGAATCGGCGAGCCACTCGACATACAAAGCGGTGATTGGGCAAGCCAAGTCTTGCCGGGGAACATGCATTCGCAAGTAAAAGGCATTCTAAACGCTGCACAGGAGGGCCGAGTCGTCCCAATGTTAAGCGATCAAAATGAGGCCCAAGTCTTTTGCATGAGTGTCGAGTAAGCCAAGCACAAGTAAATTAAATCGCCGAAAGAGGGTTGACTATTTCAATGCAATGATGCGTCGATTGGAGAGTGCAAGTCTTGCATTTTTAGGGAGCCAATAGGTAAGCAAGGAAAATGTAAAGTGCCGCAATGAATAAGTGAGGCAAGCACATGCAAGGCAACGATTAAGTCGATGAAGTCTTTACATTGCAAAAGGCTGCCAACAAAGTAAAGACAACGCAAATCACCACAAGAGCAAACGAGTTAACTCGATGGGCGAGTCGATGAGTGTTAGCGGTGTTTGTAGGAGGAACGAAGACTCAAATGGAAGGAGCCCTCGAAGCCCAAGCAAAGTAGTGCGAGTTCAACACAAAAGGGGGCAAACCTAAAGCGAACTAAAACCAATGTTGAGTCATGCAACGAGCTAAGGAGCGAGCCGTGGGTGGCGAATGGCTCATCACCCAATGCAATAGAGTGCCTCCGGTTTCCCAAAGAAGAAGGCTAATGCAAAGAGAGTTATGCGGTAAAGTGAGACTACTCTTAAATTAAGAGAAGTAAAGTAATGTGGAATCACCGCAGTGAGAACTAGAGGGGCAAAATGAAGTAAAGTAGCTCGGTGAATTGAGAGCTGCTTTATTTCTCTTAAAATAACAAAAGTAAAGTAATGTGAAAAGGCCAATGAAAAGAGGGTGAGATGGCGGTAAAGCAATCCCGGATCACCATAAGGAAGAGAAAATGAAAAAAGCAAAGCAATGCAGCGAAGACAAACTACTTTACTTCCCTAAAATAAGAAAAGTAAAGCAGTTTGAGATGACCGATAGTAAAAGCAGTAGCAGGGGGTCGGATCACTGCAGGTAAGGCGAAATAGAAGTAATGGCCCCTAGTTTTCCCGCAAAACTACAAAACTTCAAATGGCCATAACTTTCAGCTCGGAGCTTTGTTTCGCACGTTCTTGGACTTTTCGGAAAGATCTCGGAGCCCTCTACGTACCAGCAATTTCAGATTTCAAATTTGGTGAAGGAAGGCGGTCAAAATTGCATTATTTCTTTTGCACGCCCAAGCACTCAGTAACAACTACGTGATCGCCTTTAATGAGGCATGGGTGCCAAATTCTTCAAATTGCAAGTAAGAGTGTGAGATGGAATGGGTTCTGCGGTCACTCATGTTGCCTTCACATCAGTTGCAATTTTTGGGAATTGAGACATGCATTCAGGCTTTTTCTTTTCTCTCTCTTCTCTCCAAATTTCTATAAATTGTAAGGGGATGCATTATTGTAAAGGTTGTAAATTGCGTAAGGCTTTTTCTTTTCTCTCTTCTCTCAAATTTCTATAAATTGTAAGGGGATGCATTCCGCTTTTTCTTTTCTCTCTCTTCTCTCCAAATTTCTTTCTCCCCATGCTCCCCTCTTCTCCACAACTAGGGCTGTTGTAAATTTGGGGCTTCAAGCCTTCCTTCTGAAGCTTTGTAATGGCATTTCTTGCCTCCTCTTGCTACAATGGTGTATTGTGCATACTTTTGGAGTAATGGAAATGGTGTTTTGTGATACATTTGTCTATCCTTTGCATCATTTGTGTTGCTTTCACTTGCCTCTCATCATGCTTGCAAGATCTATGCATATTCTTGTTCATTGCAGGTTTAGTTGTGTTGTGTTTATTCAGGAATGGTGTATGTGATTTGGTCTATGGTGCATATGTCCACCCTCTCCTAGTTTCATCTTTCTCCATTTTGCAAGCTGGGAAAATTGTCTAGCACACCCCCTTTTTCTGGTGCTATCACCTCCTTAGTGTAGGATTTCCCTTTTATGCACTCTTTCTCTCCCTGTCTCCTTGGAAATCTTAGGGTAGGATGAGTTAGGTGTTTTCTACTTTTAGTAGGAGTAGTTCTAGCAGAGGATTAGGAAGAGGAAGTCGACCTTCTTCGAAGGTCCACCTCAAGCACACAAGTCCCACAGCTTGAGAGGTGGTACCCATGTTAGCAAAAAGTAGAGATCTATATAGCCAAATCTCAAGGTGCTACTTTTTGTGATAACATTACAGCACGCCCGGTGGGACAACAATCAGAAGTCAAAATCATTAGTTTGAGTGCAGTTGCACAATTTCCATTTTGTTGAGTTGATGTGTTCTTGGCAAAAGAAGTTGCAGTTTTGGAAGCCTTGCAACAAAGAGCAGTTGAAGTAATGAGGTCCTAGATCACCGCAAAGAAGAAGAGGTAATCAGTGATCTCATCTTACATTACTGCCAAGTAATCAGTAGTCAAAACAACGCAAATAAGGAGTAAGTAATTGCATCCTCAAACACCGATAAGAAAGAAAGAGAAGTAATTGATTCCAAGTTGTGCATTACTTCAAATTGAAAGTCTTTACTTCAAGTTGTGTGGAAAAGTAAGTCAATTACTTCAAAGTGGAAGTCTTAAGTAATTGCACTTTGTTGAGTTGCATTACTTTAAGTCAAGTCAAAAGGAAA
Organism: Taxus wallichiana var. yunnanensis; assembly: GCA_018340775.1. NCBI lineage: Eukaryota > Viridiplantae > Streptophyta > Pinopsida > Cupressales > Taxaceae > Taxus > Taxus wallichiana. Next base: position 549,554,074 of record CM031238.1, on the reverse strand, counting down.
GACTTACTTTAAGTTGTGAAAAAGAAAAGACTTTACTTCACTCAAGTGAAAGACTTAAGTAATTGTATCTCCAAACTCCACTACTTCAAGTTGTGCAAGTACTTTAAGTTGTGTCATTCCAAGGTGTTATTACTTAAGTAATGCCATTACTCCAAATTAAAAGACTTAAGTAAAGCAAGTTCAAAACACCGACAAAAAGGAGAAGTAAGTGCTCTCCAAAGGACCGATGAACTAAAGAAAGTAAAGCAGGTTGAGAAGACCGATTAACAAAGGGAAGTAATGCAGTTTCTAAACAGCGCAAAAAAGAGGATGTAATGCTGGTTCCAAAGACTGATAAACAAAGGAGAAGTGCATCTCCAATCAACACAAAGTAGGGAAAGTAATGCAGGTCAAGATCACCGATAAGAACAAGAAGAAGTAAGTTGTGTTACTCCAAGCTGATTACTTCAAGCAAGTTGATTACTTCAAGTAAGTTGATTACTTCAAGCTGCAGCAATTGAAAAGCTTAAGCAATCAAGGATCCAAATCCAAACACACTTGGGGACTCCACTGATCTAAGCAACCCATTCTCTGAGTTACAAACCTTTCCATCCATTTTTCATCCATTTCCATCCATTTTCTTTCCATATCTTTCACTTTCTTCCATTCCATGAAGTTGTGCAGTCATGACTTCATTCCTTGCATGGAATTCACACTTGTAGCAACAATACAATCCACCTCCAATGCATTTCTCAACTCCAAATCAGTTTTATGATCAAATTCAAGATCACTATGCCTATCCTTGTGAGCGATTTGTCGAGAATCGATCAAGCTATGAAGCCTATTAAGAAGAGAGATATGCATATGGTGACAACAATTATGTGGAGAACACTGATTTGTAGAAGATTCTAAGCATGGAGGTAGGTATGATGCAGTCAAAGGCTACAACTCAAATAAGAGCATTTAGGATTGGCTTCAGGGCACCTTGTCCATGGGTGGGCCCTTTTCCAAGACATTACAGCCTTTAGCAGCAACTTGACTTCATGGTTGAAATGTTGCCCCAACTTGCAGAATGGGTTGAGGAGATAGAATCTTATGAGCAAAGTGCAAGACAACCTTGTCAATGGGTAAGTCAACCACCAACTCCTTGTTCTCCCTTTTCTCCTTCCCAATTTTCATCGTTTCACTTGAATGTCATAGTTCTAGCTTCTTGCATGATTCACCCAAAGGTGGAATTCCCTTCCCCATCTTCTCGTCTTCCATCTCATCTCGGTTCTTACGCCCTTCCCTTCCAAGAAACCATCCCCTCCTCAGAAACAAGATGTTGTGCCTCTCCCACCACCTCAAACAATAGCAAAACTAGTTGAATCCCAACCCACCCCTCCTCTTGTAGTCCCAAATCCATTTTGGGAAGAACAAAATCAGAAAATCAGCAGAGGAGAGGAGAAACAAGAAGAGCTTAGCAAGGAAGAATTGGCAAGAAACTTGAAAGAGTGGGCTGCCAAGTTTGATATCAAGCAAATGCCATTGATAGTTAAGCCTCTAGTAAAGGTTGAAATTCAAGAACAATTGGTGAAGACTGAGATTGTAGCAAAAGTAGAGCAAGAACAAATTGATGAAGATCAGCAGTCAGTGTGCTCTGAGTGCAGCGTGCATGATGGCACCATCTTTGCAGAGATTAAATGCAAAGAAACTGATTTTTAGAAGCCCATAAGTGTTATTTTTAAATTAATCATGAACCCTTCCATTGCAGATTTAAATAATAATTTCCAGAACTGAAATAACACTCATATGCACTCAAATAATTGATAGAAATGGAAGATTTCACCTTTAGAAATTATAGAGAATCCAATCATGCAATTTGTTCACATAAAAACCAGCCACTTCACCCAAAACACTCTCCCAAGCAAGTCGCTTAGGGCATAAATCAGTTGTAACCAACAATGAAGTGTATGAAACCAAGTGTAGTGTGGGGTTTCATCCACACCAACTTCTCCACAAGGGTTTTTGTCCTTGGGAGGGTCTCAATCAAGGGTTTTCGTCCTTGAGAGATGGAAAAGGTGCTTCACTAGCAATCCTTCACCAAGATATGAAAATTCATCAAAAGCATGATTCAATAATGGCCAAGCGACCTCCTTTTATAACCACAAGGAGTGTTTTACAATAAAAATGATGGTCGACCCCTTAAGATAAAGTGCTTTTAAATATCTAATTAGTATTTGGAGCCTACATGCCCAAAATACTTTCATTTCCTAACTACTTAAGTCCTACTATTGGAGCGCTAGACTTCCCAATATGATACATGATAATAATAAAACTAACTACCTAAACAACAATAAAAATGTAATCCAAATCTTCCTCTTGCTTCCTTCCTTAGATCCATGGGGAGAAGAATGGGTTAAGGTCTTCAAAAATCAGCCTTTAAAAAGGGACATGACAATCCCCGCTTCCCAAGATTTTGTCCCCAAGCAATTACAAGTACCTAGATCCCAATTAAAGCTCAACTCTTCTTCCTTTGATATACCTGCATATGAAGCAAACTCGTCAAAGAAAAAATGTGTCCCCTTCTTCATCCACTCTTGCTTTATGGATATGATGACCGGTTCTTTTCTGCTTGCCAAGGCCTCATAAATGTTGTCCAAACATTGGTTGCTCCCAATTTCCCTCCTGTTGTCCCAAACACAATTGTAACCATGTATTTTGTTCTCTAACATCAGAAGGATCGTGGCTGGAATCCTTCTTATAATAGCTGAAAACACATCAACAATGATAGTAGATTGCAAACCCTTCAACCTCATGGCTGGATACTCCTCTCTAATTGTCAAAAGAATGGATAGGGAGCTGAAATTGTATAAAAAAAAATGCAAAAGTTGTCATAAGGATTACCTTGTCCTCCAAAGGATACTTCCAAGCTGCCCCAAGCTGCCCCAAACTGATCTCTTCAAAATTTGGCCGGATAAGAACTTATGAGTGGTGGTATGTAAGTATAACAGCCATACTTTGCCCGGAATCTTGTCCTGAACAACACCAAATCTGTTGGAACATTGGCCTTAATTGTTCCCAATGATTGAACCCTCTTACACATCATTTCAAATAAAAAGAATGTCTTCAAATCTGCCTCTATTGCTTTCCCAAGAAGATATGCACAACCCAACAAATGAGATTGGGAAAAACACTTCATCTTGGTTGTAGCATTGCATTTCATTACTCAAGTTTAGAATTGTAGTGGCCAACAAACATCTTGTGAGAGTTACCCTTACCTTGTCAATGTCACTAGAAGAAGAGCACCACTTCCTTGTGATCAAAATCCACTTGGTGGTTACAAATAGAATATGGAACCAGCTGGAAATAATAGCCACAAGATCTAAAATAACTCCCGTAATGATTTGGGGTTCATGATCCACATTTTCGAAACTCGTCTCATTCATGTGAGAAAGATAACTTATGCCCCAAAGCTCCTCGGAATTCACTTTGTAGTAATAAACATTCTTACCAACTGTGATAAACCTTTGTTGTGGAGAATTTTCTGATTGCAAGTGCCTTTCTGCCCCAAAACAGCTGTCTTATGTTGTTCCTTCTTACAAACTCCTTCCATGATGTTACTAACAAACCGATTTTTGACATATTCAGCTGTGACAATATTTTTCCAGTCAGTTGTTATGCAAGAGAGTGTCCCACAATGTGACTCCCAAGATTTGCTTCAACATTCACTTCTTCCCACATGCCATGAATTCTGATTTCATCAACTTTATCACTAAATTTCAGTTCTTTCTCATGATAGTTCGGGGTGAACTCCCCCAATCTTTGCCACTATTGAACCCTAAGAACATTTTCCTCATTAGCTAGTTCAATCACAAAAATTCATCACATAAATCGTGATTTCCCAAGAGGATTGATAACTATACTATTTTCCTTGTGCAGGTATAATGGTGCCACTCTCTCAAGCCTAGTGACCCTTGGTTATGAAGAAGACCCTTCACTCGGAATGGATGATAAGTACGTGTAACACACATTAGATGTAATGTCCCCTTTTTCAAATTAGTTCCAAATGAAGACTTCTTGCCATTTTTCTTCTCGTGGCCAAGAAGAATTTGAGCAAGGGAAGTATGTGGGTTTCATTTATGTTTTCTTTCATTTCTATTAATGCTTCTTTTGTATTTTTCCTCCTAAGGACAAGCTAGGTGGAGAGACTCAAACAAACAAATTAAAAATAGAAGCATGCACTTAAAGAGGTCGGTCATGGGGAAAAGTCACCCTTATGACTCTTGGCGCCAAAAAGGGAGGATATAAAGGTGGATTGAATGGCCTAAGGAAGGTTATGCATGTTTATTTCAAAAATTGATATCTTGGGTTTGTGCACGCATGCCTTGTTAGGAAATAAGGGATAAAATATGCGAACAATCCCTCACAAAATCGCAATAGTAGAAACTAATATGCAGAAAATATTACAGATCTCAAATAAAAGTGCAGAATAAAAATAACACAACACAAAGAGACAATATTTAACGTGGTTCACCCAATTTGGTCTACGTCCACCAAGAATCACTTGCTTAGATTTTATTACAAGCCACGCTCTCTCAATACAATACCCAGATCTGTTTGGAGCTATGCTCAACAAACACTACAGAATTCACACCCAAATTCATACACATATGCAATGTTACATCATACCTACCATATGCACAAAACCACATAAGTAGACAATTGCTTAAGCAGTTTTACAAAACCGTGGGTATGAAAACCATGGGCAAAAAACTGTCCCACAAACCTATGGGTCAAAAATCCTACCCATATGAGAAAAACACGTTTCCCGGTATATCGGGCACATTTTGTTCTGAGTCTTCAACATTTTCACACATGAAAACAGGGTCCATGACCTAACATGCCCTACTCTCCACTGAAAACGAAGACCTTTGGTGTGGCTCAACTTTGAGGACGAAAACCCTCATTGGATCCTATTGGGACGGAAACCCTCATTTGTTGCATTGGTGGCTTTATACAGGAGTCACAAGTGGACTTAATTGGCAGATTTCTGGAACAAGGTGTTTATCCGTGCTTATGGCACTCCTACTTCAGCTAGGGCGCGCTTTTGGGGACTGCCACATTCATTTCCAACTTGATCTACCCATTTGGAGATTTCGGGATCACTTTTCAGTGGGTTTTCATGGTTGGAAAATTGTGATTTCACTTTCATTGGATAGCTGGTCTTTTCAAGATCATTTTGAGCTTTGGTTTGTGTTGAAACTCCAAGTATTGACGGAGTCGTAAATTTTAGAAGTTTCAATTGTATTTGCACTTAAAAATAAATTTATAAAATACATATTTGCTCCAGATTTCATCTTGCTGGTTTTATTGAGTATTTGGGATATTTCTATGATTAATTTTCAGTCCATATTGCATGTGAATGATTGTTCCTAAGGGCTGGTACAGTTCGCTGCCCTAAGGGGATATTAATTAATGTTCTAAGCTGATTTTGATACCCTAAAAGTATAATTTCCATATCATTGCTAGGGTTTCTAATATTGTGGGATCTGCTGTTATAAAATCAGATTATTTTCAGTTCGGTGTTGGTGTATTTTCAGATCTGATTCTTAGGGTTTGTGGCCAAACCCTTATTTTGGGTTTAAGCCCTAGAAAGGGACATTACAGTGGTATCGAGCTTTGGTCTTCCCATCCTGAGGGTTCCTTGCAAGAAGATCAAAATGGTAGATAGAATTTTCAGTGATGCTCTTCAAAGGAAGTCAATAATTCTCATCCATCCAAAGTGAACAACATTGCTACATGGTATGAGGAGTATAGGGCTCTTCCGGAGAAGATTCATGATGCCATGTCTTTTTCTGAGTTCGTGGGAGTAAGCAAGGGAAGATCAAGGCCCAAGCCTAGGTCATAAGCTACACACGAAGAAGAACTAGGGCTGTAATTAATGGAGAAGAAACAACCCATACAGGAACCCATGACACAAGTTGAAGAAGGGAAAATCATGGAGCTTGAGTCAAAGAAGGAAGAAAACAACCGAAGTTGTTGGGCATTGAGAGGGAACAACCCATTGAAGCCCTAGAAGCCCCCATCACCATTGCCAAGGTAAAGCTCTCGACTGATTTTCAGAACAACTGAAGACATCACAATTTGATGAAGGGTTGAAGCATGAACCTAGGGAAATCATGGAGCATGTGTCCCAAGGTAAAAGTTCTTCAATATTTAATGATATTTCATTGGTTTCTAATGGGTGCTTGTCAAATTGTTGAAAAGAGATCAGATTTGCATAAGGGCAAAGAAGATGACATTATGGAAGGGTATGTTCATGGAGGAAAGGCACTTTTGGTTCCTCATGATTATTTTTAATTTGCTGGAAATTTCCAAACAATAGTCAATGATGGGTAAATTGAGGAAGTTTACCACCTTGGGGTGAGTTCCGAAGATGTTCCAAACAAGTACCAACAAAAATTTGGTTGAATCCTTGTTGGCAACCCAAGGTATGGTGAAAAAAATCACATTTTATCTCCTCTTATGTCGTTGCCATACTTGTGTCATTATGGGCAGCTTGTTGTTAAGAAAGATCACATGTCATGTTTAATGCCTTGTAGTATATTTGGTGATGATGTGAAGAACTTGTGGAGTGACATATGGCACATAGATCTTTTCTTGTAAGGTTATGTGGGCATAAAAGTTTGGGTTTCGGTTGATCCCTTGAATTGTAAGAAAGAGGAAGTCCTTGATATTGCTAGTCCATGCATAAGGTTGGGAAAAAACTTGATGGAGGATTGTTTTGAATTTATTATGTATTCTAACAAAGTTGTGAAGGATTCTACCCTCCATGGACAAGGAGTCGTTGTTTTGAAATTTAGGACTCCATTTGTGTGCACCTTGACACAATGAGAGAAAATGACGAAAAATAAGGCCAAAACCTAAAGGCACCCATTGTGGGTAAAAAGGATCCGCAATGCAAAGAGCCAAAATCATACGAGTATGATTTTGGAAAAATCACCAAAAGTGTGGGAAACCCAAGGAAAGAGTGAAAACTAGGCAAATAAATAAATTGGATTAAAGAGAAGTCAACAAAGACAAAATAAGGAAGCACAGAAAGACCACAAAAATAAGATAGTGTTATAAAAGGTTCACACAAATTCCAAAGTCACATAAACACAAAGGGAAACATGTTGAAAGTCAAAAGAATACAAGGAACACGTGCCAACAAAAGCCTAACTTGGACCAATAATCAATGAACATGTAAATACACTAGCAACATAACAAGTAACTAATCTTGTACCAAAATAGGTGACAGCACTTTAATTCATGTGCTGTGGGAGCTGAATCAAATAGCAGATGGACTATCAAAGCAGACATGCGGAGAGCCTGTGAATTCATTTTTGGTGACAAGGTTTTGGAGGGTCTTCCTCCAAGGAAGCTACTTGTTTAATTCTTTAGGAAAATTTCCTGATCATTGAAGAATCTCTCTCTCTATGGGAGGGTGACTATTGTTCAGGAGCCATGATGCTTTCGGTTTGAAGGTTTTTTAAAGTTAAGCTTGATTTTTTGGCTTATTCTGCTCTCTTCTTCTTCCCCCTTTTTTGGGGATCGACTTTAATAGATGTATCATTTTTATTTTGACTTAATGGTAAAAGGTATGATGTTTTCCCAGGGAAATATATCCAGTGACCAGAAGCACCACGACAATCAATTTTATTGGGAAGATTTTTTTTTGATCGAGTACAATGTCTCTCCATGTTTCTGGGATGGAGAAATGTGAATTCTGGGATTATAATAAATCCCGTTTGGGGTGTAGGCATAGATTATTTATTGCTGGTAAAAATGCAGTGCCTAGAATTGTGTAGTGCTTAAATCAGCACACTTGAAATAGATCACAACCTAGCCAAAAAGACCTTTGGAATGAAAACGTGCTCCATATCTAACAAGAATCAAATGGACTTCAAAAAAGCTGAAGCTAAATTAGCTACCAAATGATAGAACAGCACACCAAATACATGATAGAATATCAAATGCTGGCATCTATTGCCAAGGCCCAAAACAATGGTTTTATCAATGAGGAACCAACAAAGAAAAGATTAACAATCGGGCCATTAGATGTGCTTAAATCTTGCAGGATACTCGTCTTTCCATGACAATCATTACTAAGTCATCAACAGTGATAAATACTAAAAATCAAATACTGCAATTTAATTTCATCTTTCAATTTGATTAAGAGAAACTGCATTATAAGAGGATGATAAGTTGGTCTGATCTATAAGATTTCAAGTGGATCTCTACTACAGGAATTATCTGGAAAAATTATGGAAATGTGTTTCTTGGTTTTAATTATACTTATTTAATTACCCCGCCAAGATTCATGAACACATTTTTCAAGTCTATGGATGTTTAATCCCCAATGAGTAGGGCAAGCCGTTTTTGCCACATAAGTAGAGATGTGACCATTGGGCTTTTACCGTTTGTATGACTTGGGTGATTTCTGTCACCATGATAGCTGCTGACAGTGGCCGGGGCATATACCTTGTTGGAGAACTTCTCCAGCATCCAAGATTGGGTGGCTAATAAGCACAACTTTGCATTTGAAGCCTAAGTACCAGCTCAAAAGTAGAAATCAATGATGCATGCAAAAGCTGGTAGTTAACTTTTGAGCAGAGAAAATCCTTTAAATTTTGAATTGTATGTTTTATAAACACATTTAAATAACGGGAACCTTTAAGACCCATACTTCAGGATTAATTCCATCTTAAGATCCATATTTGAGGATTAACTCCATCTAGAACAAAGGGTAGCATGAATAGAGATACAAAACAAAGTAAAAATATTCTTCCTTTGCTGAATCTTCGCCACCAACCATTAGAAGTTAAAGACTTCAAGTTGTGCCCTTAGTGTTTTAAGATGAATAGCTATTGATTGGTAACTAAACTGATGCTCCATGATTTTGTTTACTCAGGCATAATGATATATCTTATTAAGCCATGTTTGGCTCTTTCTAAGCACTTTTATTAGCATTCTGTGTCTGTAAGTTAGTTTGATAAGATATTTGCAATGCCTCCTGTAATGTTTGTTTTCTTTGAAGTGTCTGTTGAATGCATAAAGAATTTGTGAAGCTATGGATCTGACAGTGTACTCTCTGGAATGAGCTTTTGTCTGCATGTGATTATGTGATTTATGAACTCAGGTTATGCATTCAGAGTCAATAGCTTGTGCACTTTGATACTCATTCCCTGTTTCTAGAGAACTAGGATTAAATTTAACTTTTGAATGGAGAAGAATAATGAAATAATCCTCATTTAGTTCAACACTTTTTAGTCTTCTATATAGAAATAGTAGGTCCAAATTTGTAAGTTGGCCATAGAGGATAAGAGCCTCTTGAATTGCAACTCATTCTTATTTTTGGATGTTATTAGTATCATGTATTTGTTTCGTTATCAAAAGTGCACATTCATTTTGTACAGATTTATGCGGGATCATTTTTTTTGTGATTCCATTATCACGTTGGTTCCTTATTCGCAAGAAGAACGCGGATATTTACCAGAGGAACCGTGCAAGGAAACAGCGAGCTCTTGCACTTGAGGCACCTGACTTCTCTCTCAGACAGAAGGTATAGTTCAAGTCCATGATGAAATGCCTGTAAAAAGGAGTTATTGTATACCAGAGAGTTATTTACTTTTATTCAAATAGGATATTTTAGAAGTGTCTGATTGAAATATTGTTTGAATTATCATTGTTAGCTGTATTTTATTTCTTTTCTATTTTTAGTAATATAAGCAGCTTCAATTAAATAAAGGCAATGTTTGAGTTGCAAATGCTTGCTTTTAATCAATGCATTTCTATATTTCTAGAGTTATTTTTTTGGATAGCTCTACCCACATTTTACTAATTTTGTTCATTTTTTTATGAAACGTAAAGATTGAAAGTGCCGAGATATGGCAGAACGAACAATTATTGGGAAAGAACGCATTATATATAGTACTGAAAGATTTAGCAGACCAAGATTATGATGCCAAAGATTGGGAGCGCCGATTGCGGGAGCTGGAAAGATCAGATTAACTGTGTACTTTAGAATACTAGTACATTAGTTGCTTCTTCTTTTTCCAATGTGAGGCCCAAGCTTACATATTTGTGTATATCAGTAGCATTATTGTATCATAATTTTTTCATCTTGAGTGCCTATATTTCCTCGCAAAAAATAAATTTCTGTTACCTACTACCTAGCATTTGATTCTCCAGTATTCACGTTCTTTTAAAATCTATTGTATCAAGAATCAATCAAAACAGACGATCGGGATCTATTTTGGTTATAATTAGAGGAGGTTTATTTGATTGATTAGGAAATCATTGTGTAGTAAACTGAATGATTGCACTTCCACAATCTTATAGGTTTTGCTAAATATTATGTAGACTATCGTTTAGTTTATAAGTCTCAAAACTTCAGTAGAATTTCCTTATCAAACTGATTACTAATAACTGAACATATTATCTTATTAAAATTACCAGATGTCATAAAATTAAATGAGAACACTAGTCAAGAAAAATGTAGTGCACAGTTGGAAAGAGCAATTATATTGCTTCCGGAATCTGTGAAAGTGCAACATGAAATATTCTGAAGACTGCAACATAACAATCATATTGCTCGTATAATGCTTCATCAAGGATATCTAAGTCATGTGGAAGACTTTCATTTCATCAAAATAGAAAGCAATTGGTGCAAGGATCTTCATGATCCAACTTATATGATATTGCACACATCCGTATCATAAAATTCAAGATATTAGCAGTGAAAAAAAAATGGCATTAAATTATTTAATAGATCAGTATTCTTTAGTAGAGTTCATTTATATTATTATAAAAGCAAAGCATTTCTCAAATGAATTATATTTGTCTTCTATCTTTACTTCAGGTTTGGGGACCGATATCTGATCTTTGTATTGGAGAAGTGAAATCTTCTCATTCTTGTGATCACTTTTGCATACTGTGAGCACAATAAACTGCTAGGCCATAATACATTCAACAATAAGGACTGTATCTTTATGTATATCTGTTTGTATAACTCTCATATGTTATAATTTATAATGGAGGGTCGAAGGTATATATAGTCAGGGAAATCTTTTTCACAACCAGTTAGTTGTTGTGAACAAACTGTTTAACAACCTAAATATGCATTCACACAAATTATTTGTGCACATAATGAGTTGCCACTCAAAACCACTTAACCACCACCTTAAATTTAAGTTAAACCCTATTCTACTATGAATCTAGACAAAACTAAGCTAGATAGATAAAGACCACATCTAACTTGGTGTGAACACACCAATATCATCCCTTAAGCGCAAAATTAGGAGGAGAGAAGAGAAGAGCAAAGAGAGACTATTATATATGGGTCTCAACAACTAAGCTTGATCAAGTTCCCATGTACAATGTTTCTAATTTTTTTGTAATTTAGCACAAGTGTTTGGAGGTGTTGAGATAGCACAAGTGTTTGCAGTTGCTGAGATATACTGTAATGTATCCCAATAAGTGCCACTCAAAACCACTTAACCACCACCTTAAATTTAAGTTAAACCCTATTCTACTATGAATCTAGACAAAACTAAGCTAAATAGATAAAGACCACATCTAACTTAGTGGGAACACACCAATACCATCCCTTAAGCTCAAAATTAGGAGGAGAGAAGAGAAGAGCAAAGAGAGATTCTTATATATGGGTCTCAACAACTAAGCTTGATCAAGTTCCCATGTACAATGTTTCTAATTTTTTTGTAATTTAGCACAAGTGTTTGGAGGTGTTGAGATAGCACAAGTGTTTGCGTTGTTGAGATATATTGTAATGTATCCCAATAAGTGGTACAACACAATAGTAAAACACATTGTTGAAGAAGTGCATTGGATAGAATGAAGACTGTTACAAAAGCATTGGGTGGATTGAAAGCCATTGAAGATGCATTGGATGAGATGAAAGTCATCACTCAAGATGCACTTGATGGGATGAAAGCCATCGTTAAAGAAGTTAGTGAAGAACTCAAAGTTGCACGAGTGGTTTGAATCAACTATTCATCATTGAGAATTTGACAAATGTTGGGGATGCCGGACAATAAAATTGTCAAGAGATGTGACGATGGCACAAAAGGTTCACCAAATTGAGTGCCATCAATTGTTTGAATTAGATGTTGTAATGTGCCAAAGGTTTATCAAGGAACACAACACTTAAAGAAGTATGTGCACCAATCTCCATAATGTGGAATGAGTGGAGTCAAAAAAGGTCTATATGAGTGGTCGAATCCCACTACTCGAACACCGAAGAAGAAAAGTTGACACTCTATGTAACAAGGTATCTTTGTTCAAAGAGACTATTAATGTGTTGAAGGTGTCAAATATATAGAAATAAGATCTCTCAAAGAAGGATGGCCACCGGTGTGAGTTGTTCCTAATACAAGGGATTATTGCCAAATAGAGTTGTACTAAATACAAAAGTGAAGTACTAGGTAGAATTTGCGGTGTGGACAATGAAGTTGAATGGTGGTGGTATCATGACTCCATAGAAAAAAATGCTTACATTGTTGTCACAACTGATTTGAAATCCATTCCATATGAATATAGTGGTAGAGGAAGATGTTTGCATGTGATTCAATGCCATGTGCACAAACAATAGATGTGAGGAAACATTTGTGTCAAGATGATCATGTCTCACATAAGCAATCTTAGGACTCAAATGCTTGAGTGGAGGTGCAACAAAAAACGTGTGTTGCTCAATATCTTTACAAAGAGTAGAGAAAACAAAAACCGAGTTGAGCTTGCATCAAGGGGTTCCAATGAAGATGAATCCCCTACATGAAAACCAATGTTATGGTGAGAAATCTAATGAACAAATTGGATAGGAGAAATGATGCCTTGCGAATATTTACCAATACCTTTGTCACGTCGATCCTTGGAAAATGTAGGAACTAAATATAGTTGTATGTTTCTCGAAAGAACTAAGCACGTATGCAGTGCATTTGAAGTGGGATGTGCAGAAGGTGTAACAAGAGCATTATTCATAGGAGGTGGCTCAAATATTAACAAATTAGGGTCAGTAGATGCAAGAGCATTCACTGTAGGTGAACTAGGTGCAATGGAATGTATGTCCAATGTATTAATGTGTTATATGTGGTGGCTCAAATACTAACAAATCATAGCCAATAGATGGAGGACCAATGGTTGTAGGCGGACTAGGTGCAATGGAACGTATGTCTAATGTATTAATGTGATGTTGTAGACTTTGTAACTTTGTTCTATAATGAGAGTATGAGGGCATTTTTGTTGGAATTGAGGGAGAAACTAAGAATTTTGCTTCTTCATTTTCTTCTTCAAATTTGACCATGTCTTTTTGAAGTGAAAAAAATCCAAAAAGGGCATTTCATTTTTTGACTATAGAGCGTGGAGGTCTAGGCATGAAGCCATTACAAATGGCAAAACAAGGGCCTTGAACTTGAAAAAAAACACACTCAAGAAATGTCAAAAAAACCCCAATAAAAAAAAATTATTTGTGAGGAGATTTAATTTCCTATTGAGCTGAGTTTCACTCACCCATATTTGTCAAAATGAGATCAAAAGTGAAAATGTGTTGCCAAGTTAAAATCGGCCTCCAAAAAGGTGATGCACAATGCGCTAGAGAAATTCCTTCTCATGAACTTAAAAGGTATTGGGGCACAAGGGTTTTGGGAACTGCCAATAGGGTTATTGGGTGGTGCGCTTCGTGTGGTCTGGGGGCAATGCTCCCTATCACACTTTAGAGTGGGGTCGAAGGGTAGTGCCCCTTGCGGGGTCCAAAGTCAATGCCTCCATCGTGATATAGGGTGGGGTTAAGCAACAACACCCCTAACACCAAACATAATTTAGAGTTTGCATAGCCTTTGAAATGGCCAAGAAAACACTTGCATTTTTTTTTAAATACCCTTTCTTTTTCAAAAGAAAATTCCTCACTCGAGCACCCGGCCACTTTCTCAATAGTAAAAACACAAAAAAGTTCTTACAAAATATTATATAAGGAGAACTTGCCTCGATATAGAAAGATTTTTGTCGTGGATAAGTAGTTGACGTGTGAAGGGAGAGTCCGACGAAGGCACGTAGCACTTACCCAAAATCAATTTAAAGTGGAGTGGTAATAGAATTTTAAGGAAAACGTGGATGTGTAAATCTCAATCACTTAGGAAGAGAGGTATGTATGGGCCACAAGGAGTCGTCGCTATTATAATTAATAATGCACATTTCCCATCCTTAAATTATATTAACCAATGTCATTGTACAAAAATGTTGTATCAAGTGTTTTGGATAAGCAAGTTGGAGCAATGAAGTTGATTGCTTGAGCAAAGGAAGTCCATTGGCGAGATTGTTGAATTAAGGTAGAAGGGGCCTAAATGGCGTAAGTTGGGCCAATGGGTTGTGTAGTCCCGATGGTGATTGGAATTTATATTTTTATTTAAACTATTCAACTGTAATATGTCAAGGTAACACGAAAGGACGGGGAGGTTGGAGGGTCATTTGATTGGCATAATGTGTGTCGAGGTTGTGCCAATGAGTTGTAAAAGTTGGCGACCCAAAGTGATGACAACATTGAGCAATGATAGCAACCAACCTTGATGGATGGAAGAGGCGTTGAGAAGCGATGATCCAGATTGTGTGAGGAAATTGAAATGGGGACACGTCAATGTTTGCTTAATAATGAACAGATCCAACACTAGAATCCCAACACAAACACTAATACTAAATGAAATGAAATGGTTTTAATTATGACCATGAGACCAAAGGTCTATAGCACCACTAAAAAACTCCAATTGCTTAAAAATTTGTGGGCTTAGTGGTATTTTTAGAGGGCTACTTCTCTTGCTTAATTGAGTTAGCATCTTCCCCAACTTTTTATTTTGCTTTCATCAAATAACTCTATCATGGAATCAACACTCATAATTTCCTCATACTTGGGTATGATGTTTGTACCTTGGGCATTCGAGGATGAAATGCTCCTACATTTCAACTATCTTTATATTGCATAGAACACAAGTCCTCTCTCCCCACAATTACTTAGGCATTGTCCTTGTCTCACATCCGAGCCTTATGGGAGCCAATCCTTAGGCGAGTAATGACAATGTGTTCCTCCATTTAATTTCAGCCCCTATATAGGCTTTTTCACAATGTTCATACATCAAAGTTGAACTTTGTGATATAGTGTTGTCTAATGTCAATCCAATGCTAATGCTATGGTTACAATCGGTTGGAAGCGGGCTGTGTGTAGTGGAGTATATAGTACACACTTCCAAACCTTTAATTATATTTATATAATGTCAATGCCAAATGATCTCAGTAAGCCAAATGTATATTCCACACTAGACTTCACCAACACGGACCTTAATTATTCCTAGCTTACAAAGAGACTTAAAAATAACTCATTTGCATGCAAAACAAAGTTATGGAGTGCTAAAATGAATGTGCAATGTAATTAAAACATAAAGGATGAGAAGGAAGGAAAAGCACAATTGAACACCATATTTTATCTTGGAGAAACCCAAGAAGGGAAAAAACTCCAATGGGTGAGGCAACTGCACTCCCCATTAACTATGTAATTCACAAACATGTACAAGTTACTGCCATTAATGGCCTTCATGGAGCTAAATTTTCATTCTCTCCAAAGCTTGCACAAAACATGCTTAACACCTTCCAGACACTTCTCTAACAACAACACCCTCAAGAAACATCCTCTCATTATTGAGAAATCATTGGCTAACCATGGACAAAGACTCCAACTTGCTTATAACAACAATGGGAATCCAAATTCCATAACTCCTCTTACATTCTTGATGATTGTTGGCATCTGTTAGACTCAAAAGATGCCCCGACATGAGAAACTCGCAATGAAACCATTTTGGAAGTCAAAAATTTACAACCATTACATTCTTTGTGTCTTCTTGTCTCAGACAAAACCACCAATGTTTGCAAATGGCGGTTACAAAACCACTACCGAGATGCAAACCCACCGCTAAGAGATACAAAACCGTCAAGGCAATTTTGTATCCTTAAAACACCTTGCAACTTCTAAAGGTCATAACTTTTGCATATGAACTCAAAATCGGGTGTCGTTTTTTAAGTGTGTATTTTTTCAAGAGGAACCCAAATATGTCATCAAAACATACATTTGAAAAATTTCATACATGGTAAAATCCATGGATTTCACATGATGTGTTTCTACAAATATCGTCTTCTACAAGTGGTACATATGAGAATTACATGAATTGGGTTTATTCAAGATCCTATTTCGGATCACACCTCCCCAATTTGAGGCTTTTAAGTCCCTAAAAGCTTCAAGAACTCAATAAGTGAGGAAAACCCATCCCCACACCACCACCCTCTCTTGGAGGTGTAGCATGTGAACTCTAGCATTCACCTTTTCAAGGTCTATTGAACTCAACTATCTAACTGTGTAGATTTCTAATAGAGCTACTTTACAACCCCATCTTTGATCAAATGCCATTTGGATTTGCTTGAAAGTTGTATTTTAGTCCATCTTCTATCCGCTTGCTCTCCTCTTCTTAATGCTTTTTCCTTCAACTCGCAACACAACATATTTATCCAACTCCTTTTGGCCATTAGAAGATTTTTTTACTTTAATGTTGAGCATGGAAGGATTTAAAAGAAACTTAAGCTTAAAATATTTTAAAACAAAATATTATTCTATAAAGAGGAGCCATATCCAATTTAATAGCATACCCTGAGAGGCTTAAGCTCTTAGTTTTATCTTTGAATCTTCCTTTGCTCAAGTATAACCATATATTGTCTTTAACAAGACAACTGTGTTCAAATCCATGCTAGCATGCCTTGCTCTGCACTTTGTTGGAGACTCCTTTAACCCCTCTTGCATGGAGGTATATCAACCAAGCAGAATGCTCAGCTAAGTGAACTCATGTCCACCTTTACATGCTCTTGATGTGGTTTTCTCATCCATCAAAGATTGTTGGTTATGATCATCAAAACATAGTGCCCAAAAATGTTGTGTACCGTCCTTTTCTTCATGGGCATAACAGTGGTATCATTAACCCCGCCTTATTGCCAAGGAATCAATACAAACTCTCCACTAGCATATGTTATCCAAGTAATAAGCATCTTTCTATAGAAAAACCACACCACATAAACCATGCACCACATGAACAAAATCTAACACAAATTGCGGAAAGTGTTAGAAAAACCTTTTATTAAAAAAGGATACCAATCTGATTTGTAAGCCAGGTGGATATTCCACACCAGACTTCACCAACAAGGACACCAATTATTTCTATCTTATAAAGAGATTGAAAAATAACTCATTTGCATGCAAAACAGAGTTATGGAGTGTTGAAATGAATGTGTAATGTAATTAAAACATACACAATGAGAAGCAAGGAAGGAAAAACACAAGTGAATACCATATTTTATCCTGGAGAAACCCAAGAAGGGAAAAAAACTCTATTGGATGATGCAAATGCACTTCCTATTAACTATGTAATTGAAAAACATATACAAGTTACTTTCATTAATGGCCTCATGGAGCTGAATTTTCATTATGTCCTGTCTCAAGCTTGTATAAAACATGCATAACACCTTCCAAACACTTCTCTAACAACAACACCTTCAAGAAACAACCTCTCACTATTGAGAAATCATTGGCTAACCATAGACAAACACTCCAACTTGCTTATAACAACAATGGGAATCCAAATTCCATAACTCTTACATTTTTTATGATTGTCAACATGCATCAAACCTGCAAAGATGCCCCTGACACGAGAAACTACTAAGAAACCATTTTGGAAGTCAAAAAATTTGCAATCATTACGTTTTATGTGTTTCTTTTTTCTGGGATGAAACCACCGGTGTTTGCAAGTGGTAGATTACTGAAACAACCGATCAAAACCGCCACCGAGATGCAAAACCATTGTTAAGGCATACAAAACCGCTCAGTGGTGATTTCGTATCCTTAAAAAACCTTGTAACTTCCAAAGGTGATAACTTTTGCATACGAACTCAAAATCGGGTGTCATTTTTTTGAAAGTGTGTATTTTTTCAAGAGGAACCCAAATATGTCATCAAAACATACATTTGATAGAGTCCATACACAATAAAAGCCTTGGAAGCCATCTGATTTTATGTTATTTTACAAGAACTGTCTTCTACAAGTGCTACAAGTGAGAATTATATGAATTGGGTTTATTTAAGATCGTATTTCGAATCACCAAATTGAAAACAAAGGTGAGAAAATCGGAGGAGACACAAACAAAGGTTATACTTGTGAAGTAACAACCGAGTTTGAAGAGTGGTATCTCCCATTGTAGCAAGGGGAGAATAGTTGTGTCCACGTGAATGAGCAAATGGTGACAAAGGTGGGGCTCATGGGAAACACATCCTATCAAATAGACTGCAAATGCACTTGGAAGGCGTTGTTGGAAACTATGTAATCTCTCCCACCTAATCACATTTAATGTGACAACTTGCAAGAAACTTAGAATTTTGAATTTGTAAAAGGAGGGATAATTTTATTTAATATTGACATATCTTGTATCAAGGATAATATTTTCTAATCCCCATTAGCCTCTCTTAATCCCTATGCAATATAGCATTAAATGTTTTCAACAACATTTGGGTAGCTTGTAGAAGAAGCCAAAACTCGCTAGATTTCCTCAAGCCTCTATAAATAAGAGGTCTATGATTGCATTTTGCAAGAGAGAAGAAAAGCACCAAAGTGTTGTCAAAAATTTAATAGAAAGTGTATATTTTTGTATATGAGCTTGTGTGTTCTTCATTTCATATATATGTTTTGAATGTGTTAGTCTTATTTATTTTGCCGAGAACACATCATCATAAGGGTTCCAACCCTTCATATCGGTATTAGAGCCAAGTTTTGGCCAAAAATTAGTACAATTTCAAGTTTTAGTGGAGTGTAGCCCAACCTAGGGAGATGAATCACGATTTTTGCATGCAGAAGGAGATTTCGCAGTTTTATAGTCCTCATGGTGGTGGTGAGCAACAATAACAACAGTCAGTCTCAACCTCAAATTCCATTATTCAATGCTAAAAATTATAATTTTGGGGCCATTAAGATGAAAACATTTTTCTTTTTTCAAGATTTGTGGGGTTTAGTTGAGAATGGGGTCAATGAACCTCGAGACCAACAAGCTTTCTAGGCACTCACACAAGTTGAAAAATATTTGTTAAAATGATAACCTAAAAAGGGATGCAAAGGCATTGTATGTTATATATCAAGTTATGGATGAGTCAATTTTTCCTTGAGTTATTGCAGCAAATCGGTTTGAAACATGCTTGTGATAGCCTAGAAATAACTTATCAAGGCTTACGCAAGGTAAAATGGCTAAACTCTAGATCCTTAGAATTTTTTTAAAAAAAATCTATAAAAAGTCTAAGTCAATTGATCGGTTTTGTATTGAGGTCATGGGTGTTGTCAATCAAGTCGGGTCTCATAGTGAGACAATAACAAACTAAAAGATTGTAGAAAAGGTCCTTAAGAGCCTTATAAGTAAATTTGATGTTGTTGTAGTGTGTATAAAGGAGTCAAAAGACCTCACCCAACTCACTATTGATGAATTAATGGGTTCATTTTTGTCATGAGTCACAATTAAATGGGTCAAAATCTTCTCTTGAATATGCCTTCAAAAGTTAGGTCTTAGTTAGCAAAGGTAGAGGAAGGTCAAACTCTAGAGTGAGAAGGAGAAATTTGAAAGGAGGAAAAATGAGAAATACTCCTGACAATGGAAGATGAACCAACCATAATTTCTATGATAGAAATACTAAGTGTTAGTATTCTTCCATCATTAATTCATCATCATACATAAAGCACTTGTGATTAGTGTGTTGATTAGGTGTCATCAATAGCAGTGTTTCACTTGCATAAGGATGTTGTGTCATTCAGTTTAATTTTAATAGGTAACTGTACTTACAAATCTATCATTCTATTTTGGGCAAGTTTTGACACTTGTAAAGTTGTTACAATGTTGTTATTGACTTGTAACTTTTTGTCCAATATCTATGAATACTACATGTTTCTGGTTAAAATAATCTTTAGATTTTTGTGTGTAACATATACAATCTTTTGCTTTTGTCATTTGGTATTAGAGTGGGCTTATGCTACCCAAATTTGATATGTTATGTGTTTAGTGAGATCTAGGAAGGTTCTGGAGAAGTCATGGCAAAGAGAACCAAGAGGAGGAGCCCTGAGGCACCATCACTCTTAGTTTGCTCCTGCCACTAGCCCTTGCACCATTTTGTAATAAAATGTTTGGAAATTATTTTTTTGCTCCTGCAAGCAAAGAGCATTTTGGGTTTTTGAGAAAAATACAGATTGAAAAAATAATATAGTTTTGGGCCCTACCCAGGTCCTCAACTCTGAGCTCCCAAGGAAAACTACAGATCACTTTGCATTGTTGCACAAGCAAGTTAGGTGATTATTGGTCACACATGTTGTTGAAGGAGTTCATGTTGCAATTTAAAGTAAGCTCAGCTTTAGAGGCGAGATGCTCCTTGCATACATTGCAACGAGTTAGAGAGAGTTTGTTTGCGTTTATGTGGTGGATTGCCTTCACTGAACCTGAGCTCAAACTCCTACTCACCTCACTTGCTAGCTAAGTGGTCAAGTTTCTCCTCGCATAAAATTTGTAGCCATAAGTTGAGGTTTGTTGCAATGAATTAATCCATTGGCGAGCTTTCTTGGCAAATGAGGTGATTCATGCGAGTGTGTTGCACTCTGCATCACTGAAAAATTGAGCATGTGCTTAGTCATATCATTAGCTCATAGCTTATCTCCAACAGAATTCGAGCGCACAATTGACCTCCAAAGAGCCAAACAAAAAAATTACGGTCTCCTTTGATTGGTGACCCAACACCCTTTGGTGTGGCATTTCAATTTAGGTGGAGCCATATTTCTTAGGAGTCTCATAGCCCTACCATTACGACGAACCCAAATCAAAATGACATCCAAAAATGCCTCTACAACCAACCATGTCAAAGAGCTCTAAGTGTTGAAAGCTTTTCATTTTCAAAGGTGACAGAGCCATTTCAAACTCTCCTACTCAGTAATGAGTTCAACAAACCCGTAATAACCTCCAATTTAGCCCTTGTTCACTCTCGATCAGCAAGCCCTCAATCACGAGTAATTTTATTTATTTTTAAATCTTTTACACAATTTTTAAAATTTAATTAAGAAATTGCCTAGTTTTATTCATAGCCAGCGATCTTGCCTAGCTCGCCCCTCCTAAGACTCTATTCTCCCTGAGGTCATGTGTTCAATACCTGGCCTTGTTTGACCTCCTTTTCTATTTGAAAATCAAATCGCTTTACTAAAGCTTAAAATTCTATTCACGTGAGATAATCTTTGGTGGGTTGCATACCTTGACCAATTACGTATATTTACTAAAGGCACATGTGGGGGTAGAGATCAAGGGTCGACCTCCACCCATTCTCCCCACCTTTTTTTTTTGCTTAAAATGTTTTTTAAAGCAACGGGTTTTTCCAAACTATTGAAACTAAGGGGATAAAAAAACATTCCAAGGGTCTTTAAATATTTTTTTGCATTTTTCAAGAATCAAAGGGGCTAATTTAGCTAAAACATAAAAAAAAATGCAAATTTTTCAATTTTTCCTTATGAAATGAAAGGGAATTTTTTTTTAAAATTTTATCACCATTAAAAAAATTCACTCAAGGGGGTTGGGGTAAACTAGAAAAATCTCTTTTCGCTCAAAAACCGTCACAATTGTCCTACTTATCCCAAAAATTCAAATAAAATATTTCCGAAAACTAAATTCCAAGCCCTACACACTAAAAGTAGTTGAGGGAAATTTAGATGCCTATTTTTCATGAAAATTTCTAGAAAACTAAAAAGGGCCTTTAATTGTTATTTTTGCGTATCTAAAAAAGGAAAAACATAATTTATTCTGTTTTTTAATTTCAACAATATTTTTGCCATTTTCTACTAATTTGTAGACTTTTGTATTTCTGCAAAAAACATTTTGCAAAAATAAAATAGAAAAATTGCTCCTAAAAACACACTCACGAGATATTTTGATCTTAGTAGCGTTCGATATTAATAGTGCCTTTGGACCACACTTATGGGTAAAGTCAACATGTTTTGATCTAATGCATCATATCTATAATATAGTTGCAAAAATGACATTTGTGGCATCATCCCTTTAAATTGTTGGGGAGTAATAAAGACACATCACTCATTACCATCCCTCCATTACCCATTCGACATGATTGCTAGGCATAAATCCTTGAATTGAGAACATCTAAGTATATCGGACTAGTCGTCCCACGTACAAATATCTCCCTTTAAGTAGATGTCATTAATCGAATGGATCCTTCTCACATAGTATCTATGTACCACTATACACTTATGTATGTTAATGTCTCTTTCATGTACCACCAAACATATCAAAAGAGTGAGCTTCTTTCAGTACTTATGGGTATGTTGGAATGGCGCGTATATAACAAGGTTTAATATATCAAGCTAATAATATATAAAGAGGATACATATGCCTGAGTGATAAAAACCAATACATAACCTTGTTAAAGATCGTGCACAATCACAATGACAAACAATGGTCTAAAATTCTTTCTATCGGATTCACAATTCCTACGTGAAGATAACTATGTTGCATGGAAAACCAAGCTCAAGACTTCTTTAGATTTTGAGTATATCTGGAATGTAGTTGATGGATATTTTATCAAGCATCCAACAAACTTTGATCAACAAAATATGATATAACAAACCAAAAAAAAATCTCATCATCATTTTGGTTTAATAGACGAGGTCTAACCTCACATCGAGAGATGTACAAACTACCAAATCAGCTTCAAAAAAAAATCAAAACATCGTGTGAAGCAAACAATCACATATAATCCTCCATCTTCAAAGCTAACTACATATTCTCAAACTCAAGTCAAATGAGACAATTGAAGCTTTTTGTGATGTGTTGCAACATGTTAATGGCTTCACTCTTAGCATTGGGAGAATCTATGGATGATAAATCACTTGTACCCATAGTGTTGAGAGGATTATCACAATCCTACAGAGTGTTTATCACCACATTGAATCTCTTGGACAAGAAACCCACATTTGAAAAGTTGATCAACATGCTACAACAACAGAATCCATTCACAATGAGATAGAAATGAAGACTAGGCACTTGGTTCCAAATTTAAAGGCAAGAATAAATAAAATTTCTCCCATGACCAAGGAAATAATCAACAACATAAATAGAAAAATCAAGGGTCATCCAACAAGAAATGTCGTATTTGTGGAAAGGAGCATAACATCAAAGATTATTGGTACAATGGATTGACCCAAGGCTCTTCAAGCAAGAAGCCTAACCAACAACAGTCATCAAATAACCAACAAAATTCATGTGGACAAAACAAGGGAAATTGGAAGAAGCAACCACAACACCAAGGGAATCTTATTGATCAAGAGGATGAAAACTCTACAGAGATGTCCTATATATTGCACAATCAAGTGATAAATCATCCTCATCCAACTCTATCTAGTATATTGACTTGGGAGACACTCAGATATGAAAAAAATGATTGGTTCATCAGCTTATATCATTCATCCACCAAGAACCATGTATCTTTGGGTGATGACACTTCTTACCAAGTTCAAGGCATGGGAAATATCAAGTTGCCTCTCAATAAACATGACTACACTATCACATGAGTTCTTTATGTTCCAAGACTTACCAAGACCTTCTATCAGTCAACCAACTACTAAACCATGATATAAAGGTTGAATTTGATTGTGTAAGTGGCAAGAAAGTGTTCCTAGTAAGGGATAAAAAGGAAATCTCAAATTAGTTGTGCATGCATCAGCATTGGCAAGATATTTCAACTCGACTTTATCCCACGCAATAATCAAAACTCATTACAAAGGATCAAAACTCCACAAACTTGTGGCACCGCAGATATGGCCACATGAGTTTTGGTATCTCGTTTCACTCACCAACACAACATGGTTAGAGGATTATCACCAATCAAGAAGAACAATTATCGCTTCACAATTGTGTAGTAGAAAAATAGTATATAGCACCATTCCCAAGATTCCAAATAGAGCTAAAGGCCTATTAAACCTAGTTCATACAAATCTTGGTGGACATATGACTAAGACCTCCATTGGATATCAATATTTTCAGCTCTTTGTTAATGATTATTCTCACAAGATGTGGATATAATTACTAGAAACAAAAGATCAAAAATTCTAATCTTTCAATTAGTTTAAGGCACTTGTTGAAACTCAAACTAGTTGAAAAATCAAGGTACTCCACTCATATCAAGGGGGTGAATTCACTAGTAATGCATTTTATGCATATTTGAAATAAAATGGTATTCATCATCAAATGATAGCACCCACATCTCACAAATGCAAATGGTGTTGTAGAGAGGGGAAACCACACTATCATGGAAATGGTACATAGTATGATAGAGGATGCAAGTTTGGCAACAACATACTGCGTATAAGAAGAAAAAACAACAATATACATGTTGAAAAATTCACCAATGTTTCTTGATAACATGACTCTATATGAAACATAGTAAAATAAGAAATCATTAGGAATTTGGAAGCAGAGCACACATGTTTATCCCCAAATAAAAAGAACAAATTTGGAAAATAACTCCACACCTTACATCCTTCTTGGGTATGATGAATACTCTATAGGATACATACTTGTGGATCCAAAAACAAGAAAAATCTACATAATCAGGGATGTTTAATTTTATGTGAGAAATGGATCTAGTTCATCCCCACAAATCCAAATACAAAAGTACAACAAACAAACTTGTGATCAATCTTGATGATGTAAAAGTGATGATAATGATAATGGGATTGATGGTGCAATTCAAGCTCCACAACCCACAACACAATGTATGCTAAGGTGGCATACAAATTTGATTAGAAATGATAAACAAGATAATGCTCCAACCACATTTGCTTTGGGGCCAAGAACTCGTAGAAAAGTAAGAGAAGAAGTCAACATGGCCTTGATGAGTAGAAATGTTTTAATAGATGAACTCACCAAGGTTCGATAAGCACTACAGTTAAGACCTTGGAAATAAGCCATGGAGGCTAAATATTAGTCCCTAATAAAAGCAACACTTGGTAGTTTGTAGATCTTCCACCTTGAAAGAAGTCAATTGGTTACAAATGAGCTTTCAAAACCAAATACAATGTATATGGTAGCATTGACAAGCACAAGGTAAGACTCATCGCAAATGAGTATGCATAAAGAGAAAGAATTGATTATGAGGAGACATTTACTCCCACGAACTAGGATCAAAACAATCAGGATGGTGTTTTCTCTAGTTGCACAATTTGGATGGAAATTCCACCAAATGGATGTAAAATGGCCTTTTCTCAATGGTGATCTTCAAGAAGATGTCTACATGACATAACCATAAGGTTTTGTCACTCCAAATTAGGAAAAAAAGTGTATACTAGTTAAGTCACTATATGGTTTAAAATAGGCACCCTAACAATGGTATATCAAGATTGATGAGCAATTCATGCAAAATGGATTTAAGAGGAATCCCTTCAATCCTGATTTCTACCTCAAAAAGTAAGTGGGAGAAGGTGGTAATTAAATAGTCTATGTCGACGATCTAGTAATCATAAGCGATTCAACAACTATGATGATGTACTAAAGAAAAAAATTAACTTTGACGTGACAAATCTCGGTATTCTACTATTGTCTTGGATTGGAAGTATGAAAAAAGAGAATCAATTTTTTGTGATTCAAATTATTTATGCCAATATAATGCTCGAGAAACTTCGGGATGATGGATTGCAAACCTATCTCTACACCTATGAAGGAAAGACTTTGTTTGTCTTAAGCGATTGATTGCACATAAGTGAATGCAACTCTTTATCGATATTTGATTGGGAGTCTCATTTACTTGACCTATACTAGGTCATATCCCAACTATGCAATGAGCTATCATTATTGATTCATGCAAGATCCAAAAGAAATCCACTAGAAAACTAGGAAACAAATACTTGAGATACATCAAAGGATCAATTGACTTCCAATTAGAGCAAAAAAATAATGACCAATTCTTTGTTATAGGATATAAAGGTCCAAACCATGTTGAAAACATTGATGACAAAAATTTCACTTATAGATATGTCTTTTCATTGGGTTCGGTCCTATATCATAGGGGAGAAATAATAAACATATTGTTTCTCATTTTTATACTTTGAAGTAGAATATCGTGCTACAACAAGAGTTGTCTGCGAAGTGATATGGCTACATCGCATTGTTGAAGGTTTGGGTGTTCCACAAAATCAGCCTATCGTCTTGTACTATGATAATTAAGGTGTGGTAAAACTTATTCTTAATCCAATATTTCATTAACACACCAAGCATATTGAAGTAAAAATCATTACATATGCGAACATGTTTAAGAACACAACATACAACTCTAGTTTTTCCCAATAGAAGAACAATGTGTAGATATCTTCACCGAATCTCTTACACGTGAAAATTTTGAGGCACTCAAAGAATGTTTTGATTGTTCATTTGAGATCATTTTAAATTAAGGATGGGAATGATATAAATAATAATTTAGTGTTATTATTCCATAGTTAATTCATTATTATGCTCAATAAAGCACATGTGATTAGTGTGTTGATTAGGTGTCATTAGTAGCAATGTTTCACTTGCACAAGGATGTTGTGTCATCTTGTTTAGTTTGAATATTTAACCGTATTTTAAATCACGTCATTTTATTATGAGAAAGTTTTGACACATGTTGTAAATTTGTTACGAAGTGTTGAAATAGTCTTATAACTCTAGTATCTATAAATACTTTGAAACATGTTTTTGGTTAATATAATCTTCAAATTTGTGTTGTGCAACATATATGAGCTTTTTCTTTTATCATTCTAAATATCTAGTTTTACAAGGCACAATACAAGATAGAATCAAAATCATGTGCAAAGGTATGAAAATTCTAATATCTAGTGTCATTATTGCAAAAAAATTGATCATCATGCGAATGAATGCAAAAAGAAGCAATTTGATTTAGATAGAAAAATACCAATTTCTCAAAAGAAAATCAGTTTATGTCATGTCATAGTTCTATGTTCATGTAATGTCTCTCAAGAGAGCACCAATGATATATGGTATTTAAATAGTGGTTATAGTGACCACATGACGTGAAACAGAAATATGTTTGCAAGTTTAGATGATTAAATGAAATTTGAGGTCACATTGGGGAAAAAACTATAATCTTCCGATTATGGGAATGGCACAATCAATATTTTTACAAACATGGTAGAAAGAAATCTATCCTAGATGTTTATTTTGTTCTTGGTTTGATGCATGATTTAATGATTTTCGAGACAACTCAAACAAAAGGGTGTTGAATTTATTTTGAACAAAATTCGTGTATTAAACTGGATAGAAATCCTAATGAAAATCTCATTACTGCAGGGTTGAAATGACTAGAGGCATGATGTTTCTCTTAAAAATTCAAAGTGAAATGGCTCTTCAAATAGTCATTGTAGGGGTCTCAAAATGATATGCAAGCTTAGTCTACATATACCCCCTCGCATGCACAAATATTGCATCAATCATTATTTAAAATGGATCTCACACTAAGATTTGATCTCAAATTCTTCATGCTCCTAAGTTATTGTTGAAACAAGTACTTAAAATGAATTTGATAATATTATTTTAAAAGGAACTTCCATATTATCCAATTCAAAATCTATGTTGTCATTCAATAATCAATCTTCATGCATAAATTATCATGCTAACACCTATGTCTAAGGGCTCGTGTAAGCGAGATCTAAATCTTGGCTCATTTCACGTAAATAGCTCCCACATCTCACAAAGCGGTGAGATCTAGTGTGGCAGGAGCCACACAAAATTTTATATGGACATCATTGCCATCTAACCTCTCGTGAAAACAAGACCTCAAACAATGTCACCTTTCAACCCAAGTTCCCTTAGTCAACAGACTTGTCCAAATGCCCACGCAACTGGTAAATCAGCCATGACAACCAATAAAACTATCACTCCAACGAGAGCTCAAGTGAGCCCTCTCATTAAAGAAAAATTTGACACCACTTTTCAGGAGATCACACCAAAAATGGATGACCGTAAAGAGCATGCATAAACCGACTTGGCTCCTTATGGTCCCACCACCGAGCCTAATGACTAAATGGAGTCATTACCCCCACAACCATCCTTTCCATTAGCACCATTACCATGTCGATGACGGGACCCGCATGGCATCATAAATTGGAATGCAAACAACCTCCATCGTGGAAATGGATGACATGTTAATGATTAACACGTCATCATTGTTTGAAATCCCCAATGGGAATCATAAACATTTGTGAAGCCATCATTTTTGTCCCCCTCCCGGATGCACCAAATAATAAATAGAAGGACTCTCGTCTATTGCTCTGGTTTTCCACTCAAACGTGAACCCCCACATCCTCCATTTCATCAAGACGAACTGGATTAACCAGAGGATGCTATTGCTTGCTCGAGGTCCCGTGTTGCAAACCCATCGTCTGCAAAGCCATGACTCACACGTCTATTGTAGAGCAAAGCACCTTGAGGATGACCGTAATCAATAAGTATATAGTTGTGCATCTCTTCTTATTATGAGTTCCTATTTTATGGGTTTGTGATTTATACAGTATGAGTTCTACCTAATATGATATGTGGCTCTAGCATATAAAAACCTATTAGGAACCATACAAAAATGAAATTGAATGTCCCCACCTTGTCACCTGAAAAAATTAAACATTTTGATTGTTCTAAGTAAGGTTTTGGAATCATAGGCTGAAACTGATAAATTATACAAAAATAAAACTCATTTCCCACTTGAGGATATGGGTGCTTGACTAGAAGACAGTAGAAATAAAGCTCACCTTGTTGGGGATCTGCCGATGATAAAACACCGATTCTGGTGAAGCATGAAGCTCGTAACCGGGAACAGAATGAACATAAATTAAATACAATGCTTCATGCCCATTAAAGAATTTTTCCCACAGAGGCAAAAATGGGAGGGGACCTTTGGTAAGGAACATGAAAGCAACCTTGGGCACAAGATTGAAAGGGCACTCCTTCCTTACTCCAGGCTAATCCAGGCTTCTATCTTCATGGGTGCTTTTCCTTCTTCTCCCCTCTTAAGACTGCAATTACTACATGTAGGACTAGAGTAGGAAGTAATAAAATTGGGGAACAACTTGTTCTATTGGGAATTTGAAAAAAAAACTTCCAAACAAATGTGTAGACCCAGTTGTTTACTTCAATCGATCTCTATTTTTAGTCCTCTATTCTTCATCATTTTCCTTGCATTTGTTGCATCTTTCTACCTACTTTTTGCAGCATAAATATTTGCAATAGTGCATAAGTAGAAGTATTCTTGGGTTACCATTGAATCAAATGTTATGTTACATAAGTAGAAGGATTGACATGAGAACTATTTGACAAAATGCCTAGAAGAAATGTTCAATGCAAATGTGATTACATGTTCTTCTATGTCTGATTGTAAAGGTAATTTTTGTTATATGTTGTCATTGCAAATGCCCCTTGTATATATGTATGTGAGATGCACAATAATTGCTTGATAAAATTCCTCAGAAGCATTTAAGTCGTGGACTGCAAATATGAACAAAATGTATTTTTCTGTAAATGTTCTCAAACTCTTTACAATTAAGTTCTATGTTTTACAATTAACTTATCTCCTTTTACATGCATAAATATAGTCTCTGAAGGAGTTTTCATTTCTCATGGTTCTTCTTCTCAACAACCTTTTTTGCCTTGCACTCAAGTTCAATGCAAATGTGATTACCTACTCTTACGTGTCGATTGCAAAGATATTTTTGTTATACGTTGTCATTGCAAATGCTACTTGTATATATGTCATGAGATGCATAAGAACTATTTGATAAAATGTCTCATAAGCATTTTAAGTTGTGGACTGCAAATATGAACAAAATGGATTTTCTACAGATGTTCTCAAACTCTTTACAATTAAGTTCTCTTCTTTACAATTAACTTATCTCCTTTTACATGCATAAATATAGTCTCAGAAGGAGTTTTCATTTGTCATGGTTCTTCTTCTCGATTACCTTTTTTGCCTTGCACTCAAGTTCATTGCAAATGTGATTACCTACTTTTCTAGCTTGCCTCTATTACTATCATTGTGACTGACATTTCTATCATTTCTATTTTTTCTTTTAAGTACATAAACTTTCAATTTTTCAGTGGTAAATTTATAAAAAAGAGGATTTAGAAAATTTATGTTATTTATTATCATTTTTACACTATAAATTCTTAAATCATGAACACTTCCAAGATTTTATATTCAACAACTATTTTTTTCATTTTTAGCATCATTTAGAATGTTTTCGAGTCAGTGGAAGATTAATGATACTGTATTTTTTCCATATTTATCATATTTTTATGATCAACCACCTTTTATCCATATTTGAAAGTTGTTACCTTACTTGCTTCCATGAGTTCAATTGCTTATTGTAACTTCTAAAATAGATTTTATGCAGTGTGAAAACCTTAAAGCATGGTAGTCTTTTAGATTATATGATGTTCCACTAAAATTTTGAACATCAAAGCATGGTAGTCTTCTCCAAGCATAGAAAAATTATTGATTGGCTACCATAACTAACTATATAAAATAACGCAAAGAGGATATCTACTTTTGTTAAAACCAATGGAGGAATAGCTATGGTAACATCATCTCAGATGTTATTGCAGTCCTTCTTGGGAGTGCAAAAGAGGATTGAAGGTGTCCATGAGTTGATGTTTGTCCATTGGCTAAACAAGCTATCCACACACAAACCAGGTACTTACAACTCTGGGAGATTCATCTTACTTTCCATGATTAATGTACTCAAGCACTCCATCACCTCTTCACCATCATCACATTTATTCCCACAAGACTCACTCTCATTATTCATCAGCTCATAATCATGGTGGCTCCAATCAAGTGAATTTAGGGATCCTTCTCCTTCTCCTTTCCTTCATGGTTCGCTACCCCAATGCCTTCTTAGAAGTCATTTTTCTGTGTATGCGACACAATTCCACTTCATTCTGCATATGTCATATATACATACAACACCAATAACATGTTTTTCTTGCTACTAAAATGTAGGTAGTTAAAGTGTATTTGTTGTTCATGTATGTCCCTTTTTATATGCATTTACCTTCTGCATAGCCATACAATGCCCTATTTAATATAATTTATACAAGAAAACGAGCCAGTAGAAGGAGAGGATGGCCAAGGAGAAGAAATTGCAATACCAAGATATTTATGTTTCCTTTTCTACGAACATGCAATATACAAACACTTCTGTAATGTCACTTCTATAGGTTTTCCTAATCAGATTTTGGGAAGCTCTCCTTGCCTCCTGCATTTAACATTTTGGTAAAAGAAAAAAAATATAAATATATTGTTTCTCACTTTATGCATAATGCAGTGATATTGTCCTATATTGTATCAATAATTTGTATTACATTCAAACATAGTGGCTTTTGAGAAATGAATGTTTGATCATTTCTTGTGATAAGAAAAGGTACATAGAGAAAGTGACAAAGATGAATACGGAAAAAGGAGTCTTGATGGCTTTGTTGTTCATAGATGACATTTCCTTTCCTCTATATGGCATTGTGTTGTATGTTCTATCCAAATATTGGCGAATTATATCTCCATAGACATCAAACATCTTCCAAAGGTATGAAAACATTTCACAAGTATCGTATACCAATTCCTTCTAAGTTTTATGTTTGTAATGTCTTCCTTTTTTTTTTTGTTCGATTTATGATGGATGACCTAGAAGAGTCCTAAAATAAATCTTTACTTATTAGAGCACATTGTAAGCAATATTATTTTTAGCAATGAATGGGAATTTCATAGCTCGGTTCAATTTGTTTTCTACTAATGATTTTTTATCAATTCGTATAGGAGAAAGAAATTGGTAGCCAATCATCATTACATGTGTGCCTTGAGTTTGGATGTTTTCCTCGGCATAACCAAGTTCCTAAGAGGCTATCAGAAGGTGCGTCCACTAGTGGGGGTGGGATTCACATTGGGTCTAGACATGTAATTTTATTGTGGTTTTCTCTCTCTTGCTATATGGAAAATGTTAATTCACTCATTTTTCTTAAAATCATACACATTTGACCATGTTGGATCTATTTGATGTAGAGCTCATACACATTCAACAAGACAACAAGTTATAATTAACCAAAACTTTGCAAAATTGTCATGTACTTGGAGAAGGAAACACTTTCCTTGGCCTAGATGGCTCTCAAACTAGAAAATTTGGTTATCATATACCTATTTATATCAAGGCAATCATAAGTCCTATTCCATGCAAAATCACCATTCACATTGATGAAAAACTAAGAGAACTTCAATCTTCTTTACTTCCTCCAAACTGCCCTTCCTAGTTCTCAAGAACAATGCTCTTCAGTGTTCATGTTTGGAAACATCTACAAACACCCAAAACAAAATGAAACCACTTCCAGATACCCTTTTTGCCTCTTAAGGTGTGTGCCACATTTCTTGACCCAAATCCCAAGCTAACACCCCTTTCCACTATCTTCCTTTTTAGACTGGTTTCTTCCCTTATAGCCTTGATGGACTGATTTTTCTAACTTATATTTTGTTATAGTGAGTTTTAAAATTTGAATGAGGGTATTTTTGAGTACCCTTTATCCCAATACAAGGTTTGACATAGTTTAGATCCACAACTTTACTCCTAAGTGTCCTTTCTCAACTCTCTCTCTCTCATTAGGCCTAATTATTTTAAGTCTCCATGTGTTATTGTTTAGACAAAAGTAGAGAGAGTTGTAATGAAATGGGAATTTTTACAACCACCCTTTTACTTATTCAAGCTTCACACAAAAATTTAAGGTCCTTCTCCTTTAAGCCCTTTAACGTTGGTGGTATTTTGCACCTAGGTCTCAAATCACTTCTACAAATCCCATTCTCAAGAAAATAGAGAGTTTTAATAATTTTCCAAACTCACAATATTAAAAATATGTTTATATAAACTATTTAATGGTGGTAAAAGTTTTTTTGGAAATAAGTGTGTGGCCTTTAAATGACAATCTCATTACAAACCCTTGGTAGGGTTTCCTCAAGCCCGATAAAAAAAAAAAGTTTTTAGGATGTTTCAAAAATTCAAAAAGGCAATTTTTGTAAAGCACCACTCCTTAACACCTTTCAAAACAAACTTAGTCATGAAATAGATCCTCAAATGCCTGAAACTAAAGAATCTCAGTCACAAAATAGAGTTCATTACAAATTTTGGACTGTGCAAGAATTAGGAACTATGATGACTTGGATATTCATTTCCAAAGCTTGAAATGAAGTAAAACAATCTTGCATTCATTCTAAAATAACAACCATACCATAGATTCAATGAAATCAATATATACTTGATATTCTCATTTAGAGTTTCCTTCCTTGACTGTGATCACATTCAAAACAGTCTTCTCCAAGATCAAAATACGACTTCTTTCTTTTTTTCTTTTTCTTCCTGAAAAAACTCTATTATTCATGTGTATCTCCCCTTCAACTACCTTCTCCCATGAGTTATTAATCCTTAACTACTTGGTAAGTGACTCCTCCCTAACTAAACCATAACTCAAGTCATCTTCACTTGGAGTCTACTAACTACCATTGGTGTTCTCATGACTAATCACTTCAAACCATGAGATTATGATCCTCAAGAGGATGTTACACATTATCCAAGTATTCCCACAACACCCTAGACTCTAAAACATACCTTAACAAGCCAAAATGGCTTCATACCTTGTTCAAAATTCAAATTTGCAAAATGGTGGGAAAACCAAAATTTTGAATTTTTGAATGACTAAACTCAACTTAACATCACCAAATGAGTCCTAATGCCTCCCTAAGGACTTCTATACCTTATACACCATATTTCAAACCAAAATTTTGACTTGACACATGAAACTTATGATTAGGAGAGATGCTCCTGCATCACTATTGTTTGTTTTTTCACACGTACAAAATACTTATGCTTGCTTACATTGATTTTTTTAGGATAAACAATGTTCTATGTCACCACCATTCATTTACATCCCATAAAGGAATGTGGGTGGGTGTTTGATTATTTCCCAAACACGGTTACATGTGAGGGGTCAACACAAGTAAGCTTTGGAAAAACTCCTTCTTTGTCAATTGTCATGCTCATATGCGCTTCTCGTTTTATTTATTTTTTTTGGTTGACATGTATTTGTTGACCACTTTGGTAGGATGTGGAAGAGCCAAACAAGGCTGAGGAGGTGGGAATGTTGGTCAAGATGAGTTTGTACCCACAAATGTATGTTTTGGTTGTACTTATTTTTTGTTCCATTCTCATGTATCCATATGTTATTCATTTTATATAATTTTTCATTCACATGGTTACTTTGACCACTGTGGTAATAGGAGGAGGGGAAGGACAAGGATGAGGAGGATGTTAAAAATCATGTTACTGATGTTGATGTTGACATGGATGATGAAGATGATGTTGATTGGCTTCCACATACCTCACATTTCGATCCCAAGAGGAGGGACCAAAACGTAAGAACACTTTGATATTTTCAAAGATGATTGTGTATTCTAGTTGATTTAATGACATTTTTAAGGCTTCTAACCTCGTGATTCCTTCTTTGATGACAGTTTATGGGTGAGTACAAGATTTTTGACATGGGTATTGGTAAACAAGATACCCACAACTATTTTTTTACCCATGCACCACATTTTTAATGATGGTAGTCGTCCATTTGGGTCACTAGATAAACTCAACTCTCATCGGCATAAGATTCATGGTAGACCACCTATTCCAAGGAGACCTCCAGGTCATCCAAGTAGTGGGAAAATAAAGCCAAGGGAAGGGCCTACACATATTAAAATAAACACAATAAAGGACAATAGACCGGATCGTAAAAATCAGAGTATTAACAAGAGACATATGCTAGAAGGAGCATGGATGGCCAAAGAAAATGTCTCAAAGTTTCTAATATGAGTAAGAAAGCCTTAAAGGCTATCAATCAATAGATGCGTGCATATGATTCTCCTCAAAACATTGTTCGAGAAGGGAAGTGTCAATAAAGAGGTGAGCATATTGTCAGAAAATGGAGGAAGAGAGGAGGGTGGAAGGAGGTGGTATAGGAAACTACGAACATCAGGTGAGATGCAAAGTGTTGAAATTTTCATGTCCTAAAATATAAGGTCATTTTTTTATGAGTAACAACTTAATTGTATCCACAACAACCATCATCGGAAAAATGATATACACGATCCTAACACCCATTATAGCGAGGATGATAAACCTTATATTGAAGGAGTACCTTTCACGGAAAGGGAATAAGGTTTGTCATGGGGGAAAAAAAGAAAAAAGGTGGGATGAGATGCTTCGGTAAGCAAGCTTAATTAATATGTCCATGCATATTGCTAATGTACTTCTTTTTAACACTTATGTGGTTGTAATATTGGTTATCATTCCTATGTAGGGGAATGTTGTGCATGAAACACCATAGCCATAGGTTGTTATGGAGAGTCGACTAACGATGACGCTGAAAATGATGATGACGATTTCATCCACATGATTTCCAACAATGATTATTTTTCTCATTTCACACAAGCTTATGATTTTCATGCCGGTGAAAATGTTCAACATGTACACATTGTCTCTACCGAGCAAGTATTCCTTTTCTAAGGTGTGCCAACCCCAAAGAATTTTTGTGTTGTGAACATTTGAAGGGCTATGTATCTAGATTAACTAGAGAAGTTTCCCTTCGGTAGGAGTAAGAAAGATACACTGTAAAAAAATTTACATAAAGATACATTATGGTCCTTGGAGTATATGAGCGTTGATTCCTCCACAACCAATTAACAAAAATCATCAAAGGTGTGTGTATCATTTTTAGTTAGCTTTGTATTTCATAAACTCTTCCTTATCTTCATCTAATTATGTTATATATCTTATAAGTTATTTTTAGGATCGGAATGAACAGGAGGTGGCATCAAAAGTAGTGTGACCTATTTCTTGGTAGTATGAACTACTTTGTATGTAGCGAACTAAAATGTTCTTTCTTGATGTATGTGTCATATTTTTGTTTGACCACTTTGCTAACATTGAAAGTTTCAAATTCAAATGTCTTCATGGGAGGTCAAGGAATCCGCATTCATTGCTTAGTCAAATTCATGTTCTTATCCTTCATAGGGAGTTTCCTTGGCATGCCTTGAACATGGATATTACTTATCATGATGTTCCAATATGTACTTGGACATTAAACTTATGATATAAAATTTTGATGTTTGAAAATATATAATGATACAAATTACTTGCACGTGATGTTTCAATATATACTTACATATATTATTTATGATGTGTAATGATATATTTAACTTGTAATGATGTTCCTGTATGTAGGATTTACACATTGATTCCTAACAAGTGTTTTATTTATGCACATTGTAAGTAATGTTGACCTCATTTCTTGTAATTAATGAGGTATGTTTAGGGATTTTGATGATTACGTGATGCATAATGTTGACATGTATGTTTTTTTCATGATGTATATGAGATGTTTTTTTATTTATGGAAAATAGTTTTGAAGGATTACCCTAATACAAAAAAGGATCGAGAGCCGGATAAATGAGAGTAAGTAGAAAAAAGGATCAAATCTAGATCTAGATTACAATAAGCCAAGCATAGTAAAAAAAGGAACTACCAAGAAAGATCAAAATAAGTATAGAATGGGAAGCGGTTAAGCAATGAAAAAAAATAAAGACCAAACCACATCAAGATTGCTTAAGAATTTTATCTCCTAAATTATCATGTTCTTGTTTTCACAAATCAAAGTGAGGTGAATAGTGCCATAGTATGATATGTGTAACATGGAATATTAGATGACTTGGTCCCTTTTATGTATGTTTTAAATAGTTGTTGAGATACCACTTATGCATGGTACATGCTTCGAATATTGTTCCATAAAATCATGGATAGCCCTAAAAATTGATATGTTATGATCATGTCATTCCTTATAATTCCCTAGTATGTCAATGATTCAATTTCTTATAAATTTCATTTATTGTTCTTCACCATTTCATATCCTTGCATTTTCTTTTTATTTGTTTAATCATTTAACTTGCATGTCCTTTTTGGATATGATTCACCGTCTCTTTTTCCATGGTTTCCATCTTATGAAAAATATTCTCCTTCTCCTATTGAGTGGTGTTGCACACTATATTCCTAATAAATTTTTAATTTATGTCCTTGCTTGTGAAACTTTGTTGGAGGGATGTTTAGAGAACAGTATTTTTAGTTCCCCTTTGGCTAGAGATGGTGGTTGGGGTGATAGGCTTTTGATGATTAAAATGATGCATAGATGTTGGGCACAATGTATGTAGTTTTTCATGATGTAATGTGGTGAGATGTTATGTTGTTGACATGTAATGGTTTCCACATGCAATCAATCATGTTGACATATTTAATTTTTATTTATTGAATATTATAAATGTTTAGTGATCGTGTTCACATGTTCCTATTTTTTGTGACAATATTTCATGGGGAATGGTGCATCATGTGACTAGTTTGTTTCCCTCTACTTCTCTCACTTTTTGTCTTTATGTATTCAAGAAGCTCACTCATCACTTCAAAGGATCAATGATGACTACGGACCATGCGTCGAGAAAGAAGAAGAGGGTGGCCGAGGAGGGTTGCAACAATTCCAAAAACCAACGAGATTGATGGAGGTAGGGAGTCATGATTTTGTGTCTTATTCTTCTACATGATGTACGTATAGTATTTTGATTTGAATGCATGGATTATGCAATAGTTCACCATCTCCTAATTCATGTTTCCTTTTATATTTTTCAGGGGTGGCTATGAATGTTGATGAGAAGGAAATTGGTGAAAACATGTGTGAAATGGAAGAGCTTCTTGTGAGGATGATATTTGAGCACAATGTGCCGGAGGTGGAACATTTGGCTTTGAGACTCTCATTGGCATGTGTACAAATTGGATCACTCACTAGGGAGAAGGAGTTTTTGTCCAACATTATTGAAATTGTAAGGACAACCAATGACAGGTTGGAAACTATCATAGCTAAGAAGAATAGTGTCTTGGAGACTCTCACTGTGGAGAACGATGAGTTACATATTACAATTTGTGCACTTAGGGGTGAGAAGTTGGAACTTGAAAAAAGTGTGTTGCCCTACAAACTTCCAATGCGTACACAAAATCACTCTGTGACTGTAGGGGAGACATAGTGAAGGCCCTAAACGTCAAGTATAATGGCATGAGTGGTGTCTATGAAGAAGAGATATAACACTAGAAGAAAGAGTTTGAGAAGATTTTCAGGGAAATTCCAATGGTTGACTATGGGTGGTTGTGTCATTTCTGAGAGGACACACCATGTTTAGCAAAAAAATTATTTTTTAGTTGGTTGAAGTGAAACCAAAATGTATTGGGATGTACGAAATAAAAAAAATTATACTGCTAGAACATAATAAAACTTTATTTGCTTTTATGAAAGCATGTAATATCAAATGTAACACAATTTCTATACTTTATGTGTTTGTTCTATTTTCAATAAAAAAAAAGCATGGACTAAATGTTTGTTGTATTTCTTTGTTATTGTCATTGTCTTTGTGGTGGAATTGGATAGAATAACAATAGACATTGCTTTTCCTAGTTGAACATTATACCATGTCCGTTATCTACTTTCCCTATTTCATGCACTTATATGTGTGAAAAATGAAGATGTTATTTGTTTGCCATGTTTCATGCACTTTTTAATGGCTGAAGGTTGTTGTATTTATAATTCATTGTCTCAATTTGAGTCTTCATATGCATTATGTTCCTTCTCTAACACTACTACAATTCTCATGATACATTATGGGATTTCTCCTACAATTTAAAATGCTCCACTAGCTTTCCTTATTATGGATTACTTTCTTAATCGACATGCTTGATTATTGCATTTAGTTGTACAATCATCTCGTTTATTGGCATTCCAAATATTTCTATTCCTAATTAGTTATGGGTCATATACTCTCTCCAATTCTTGTTCTTAGGTACATTCTTGCATCTAGGGTCCTTTCACATTCCAAACCCCCATCTAGCTATACTTCTATGTGTTTGCTTCTATTTTCAATAAAAAATAAAGCGTGGAGTAAATGTTTGTTGTATTTCTTTGTTATTATCATTGTCTTTGTGGTGGAAGTGGATAGAATAACAATAGACATCGCTTTTCCTGGTTGGATACTGTACCATTTTCATTATCTGCTTTCCCTATTTCATGTACTTATATGGGTGAAAAATGAAGACATTATCTAGTTTCCATGTTATTCTTTAGGAAACTACAATCCTTATCTATAATGCATGTTCCTCAATCTTCTACACCCCCTCCAAAGAACATAAATAATCATTCATACACAATTAACAAGAATAGACATTAAAGTTACTTATTTATTTTATGTCAAAGGAATGCAAAGAAAATCAAGAAGGGACATTAACGTAGATAAGTTAGTTTTTTGCCAAAATTTCATGTAAACCTAGAACCTTTGAACTTCCATTATCTTTGAAGCTTTATATTTGAAGTTTTAATGTCGGCATATATACTGATCACAAATAGTATTTCAATTTTACAGATACATATATGAACCATGACTTAAAGGTGGATAGTTTTATGTAGGAATAGAGGAATTGATTTGCAAGATCTGAGGCGTATGAACTCATAAGATTATAGTGCTTCATGATATTCCAATGACAATCTTATTTTTCTTAAATTTCCCACACGAGCTTTGGATTTTGTACTTTCCCTTAAAAATGCAAACCCCAAAGTAGCTTCACCATTAACTTGTCAATATAAGAATATATTTGTATGTAAAAATGCAATGAGGAAAAAAACAAGAGCAACGATACTCGTTTATTGATAAGTGCTTATAATCTCCAGATTGAGAAGAAATAATATATAGTTGAATCAAACATCATATTGAGAGGATCTGTGTAATTTTCAATGGTCTTCTCCACGATGAACAAAAGACCATAAAACATGATGGTAGAAACTTGTCCACCATAAATTATGATAAAATAAGACCTTATCTATTATACATAGTACATACACAAAATGTGGCATTGATGCATTCAACAACCAATTTTTCCTTTCTACATAATGAGCTAATTTACAATTTAACAAATCTATATTTGAAGGTTCCACCTGCTTCCCATCATATCAAAAGAACCATGAACATCATCCTCGTCATCATCAAGCCCAATAAGCTCAACTGAATGGGAAAACAACAAACTAGAAAGTCACTTGAAGGTCATCCAACCCACCACTCTCAGCTTCAAAGATAGCTCATTCCAATTACTCAAAATATGTTAACAACAATATTAATTAATACAAGCATCAAGACATTTAAGCTTTCATTAGATTACAACACATGATTCTATCTACTTATTTGTGAAAATTGACAATGTTTGTTTAGTTCATTAGCTCTTTTTTACTATTAAAATTACTTAGCTATAATGTTTTACTTTTTAGGATATTGGATCTGGGTCTTAATTTTCCCCTATGTTTATTTATTTACCCACACACACCACATAGGTTAATTTACATTCCCATTAAAATATCATGACTTAAAGAAAGGTAGGATTGAAGGAGGACCCTAGGATCAATTCTAATCTTGACCATTGATTTTGAATCTGCCCTAAAAGTGCCCTAAATTTCTCTATGTTATTTTCTTTTCTTTTCCATTCCTTTTCTCTTCCATTCCTTTTCTCATTTGTTTTGTTTTGTCATTTGCAGGTGGAGGAGGAGCTATGGAGTTTTTATTTTCATGGTATTTTTTTTGTTTAGATTCATTTTCATTATAAATTTGTTTATTTATTTTATTTTTTTTATAATATATTATTATTTTTCATAAGGATTATGAGGCTTTGATCATTAGAAAAGAGGAAGGGGGTTGTGCGTGGGGGCGGCGTGGGGAGGAAGGGGAGGGGGAATTTCTTTTGTGAGGGTGAGTGTGAATGGGAGGAGGGATAGGGGCGGGTTGGAAGCCAAGCGTGGAGGGAGGGGGGTTGGGGCAGGAGGTGAGGAGGGGGGGGGTGGGGGGGGGAGAGGCGGGCGAGTGTGGGGGGGGGGGGGGGGGGAGGAGGTGGGAGGAGGAGGGTGGCGGCGGTGGTTGGGGGAAGCGGTGGAGGGGGGGTGGGGCGGTGGGGCACGCAGTTAAAGGGGGGGGGGGGGGTTCCCTCCCCATGTCTCTTTTTTAAATTCAAAACATTTAAATATATTATTTTTTTTTTATTATTTATATGTTTTAAATATACATTTATTTATATATATATATATATATATATATATATATATATATATATATATATATATATATATATATATATATTCTAATATATTTTAATATATATATCTATAAATTCATAATTACAATATATACAAATATAAATATGATATAATATAAATTTATTTTATATTTTATATATTTTTTTTTTATTTTTATACATTTGTATATGTAAAATTTTAAACTTATATTACCTCATATAGTGAAAAAAAATCTGGTTTTGAAACAATTATAAAATTATAATAAACCTATTTTGAATTTAAGTTACATTTAATTAGTATTTCCTAGTACTTTCAATAATCTAGTCTTCTTATGGAAAGAAAATAAGATTTAAGGAAAAACTAAATATTCTTTCTTTATTTCATTTCATAATACAAAACTAATAAATAAAATTAAACTTATTATAAAATAATATATATCATTTTTTAAATAAATCCTAAAACTTTGACATGAAAACTAAAAATAACAACATTTCAAATAAATCATTTCCTTTGAACAAATAATCATTGATTTCTAAGAGGGATTCATACATAGAGATAAAACCAATATTCATTTTTAATCTAGTAGATTCACATCATTTCTTTTATAATACAATGAGAAAACTTTTAATAAACAACTAACATTTCAAAAAAAAATTCCAAATCAATGCATATTAAAGTAAATAACTTTATTTAGATTTATTTTCAAATGGGTTTAAGGTTTAACAAAATACATATTTCAAATTTTTAAACAAGAAGGATATCCATATTTCAATAATAACTTTCCTTCTCAAAAAGGAGTTACAAAATTTCTTATTAAAAGAACTTTCATTACAATATTTTGTTTCCAAGAAGCTTGAACACAATATGCAATATTTTCTAAAAAAATACATAACTACTCACAATAATTCCCATTACAAGTTTCTTACAAATTGAAGAGAGGTTGCTCAAACAAAAGTGACTCAAGTTTACAAGTAATACCAATTTACAAAAAAGAAGATTTTACAAGAAGAAAGAAAGTTTCACATAGCCATATCCTTTTAGAGATTACAAGAGAGAGTGATCCAAAAAGAAGAAGAAAAAAGGAAGACCCAGATGATAACAAGACTCCAACCAACTTCCAACTTGTGATCCAACTTCAAAAGCTTCCAAGAATCCAACACAAGGAGAAAAGAGAGCTTGTTTAACCACCCAACCTTTAGGCATCATCACATGCCTTTCCAAGGTTGGAAGGCATGCTAGCCTCCCCCAAGCCCATGGGAAAGAGGACTACTATCCACAACTTTTCACAAGAGTGAGGGTGAACAACCAACATTACATTCACATAAAAACAAGACAAATATTAAAACAAGACACCAATTTTGCAAAGATGAAAAAGAGGAGAAACCATGTTCTACCTCTAAAATGGGGAAGAGAAGAAAGTTCTCTCCAAAAGTGGTAACCAACATTAGTTGCACAAAACCAAGATCTCCACACCCTCCTTATTCCTCCAAAGTCATTCAAACCCTCCTTATTTCTCCACCCTTTCACCAAATCCTTCTTGGAAGGATTTTCAAACCCCAAAGGGGTTTCCTCACCAAGAATGGGGAAGGAGGTTCAAGCCATATGAACCACCTTCCCCACCTCAAACCATTTGAGGGGAGTAACTAAAATCCTACAAGGCTTTCCCATCAAGCCATGAGGATTGAGAGGAAAAATCCCTCTCTCTTCCCCACAAACTCCAAAACTCCATCATGCCATATGATGGATGGAGCAAAATCAAGTAAAACAACAAATAAAATCCACATGCAACAACAAACATTTCAAGTAAACAAAACTAATATCTAGCATGATATAAAACACACAAATAAGCTCAAGAAGCCTACCTCCAAAATCTCTCCAACTTCAATCTTTTCCACTTCTTGACCCAAGCAAACTCTAGCTCCAAAATCCACAAGCCTCCAAGCAAAAGCTCCAAAAAAAAAGTTCTCTTCTTTCCCCATGAGGGAGAATTTGAAGAGGAGCAAGAAAAAATCCTCACAAATGAGGGGGTGACATGTGTCACCCCTCTCTTCCCTCAAGGTCAAAGATTCTCAAATAAAAGAGAGAAAGGTTAAAATAGCTTTTAACCCTCTTCTCCCAAATTACCCAAAATGATAACAAAACAAACTTGTGCAACTTTTAACAAAGCACACTTACCCATCCACCTTACATGGATGTGACCAAAGGAAGGAAAAATGGGAGGGAAAACTCCCTCTAAGCC
Organism: Taxus wallichiana var. yunnanensis; assembly: GCA_018340775.1. Lineage (NCBI taxonomy): Eukaryota > Viridiplantae > Streptophyta > Pinopsida > Cupressales > Taxaceae > Taxus > Taxus wallichiana. The sequence goes on along the minus strand of CM031238.1, from coordinate 549,510,466 downwards.
TTGGAAATAAGCCCCCTACCTATTAGGTAGGGTCCAAGGGCCCATTTTCATGCTAAGGGAACTCCCAAACTAAAAAGGGGTCCCTAAAATGCCTAAAATAGCCCAATTTCGGGTTTGGCACACTTGGGCACAAGGGTAGAGGGTGTGGGGCCCACCCAAGGGTTCACATGTGACCCTAATCCCTTTTGATTAATTACATCATTATACAAACTCAAAACTTAATGTAAGTGGGGCCATTAATTCCCCAAAACAAGTTTACAACACAACTAAACACCCTAAGCAAGATTAATATTACAAGACATATTACATTACAAATGAGGGTCACTCATGGTGCCCAAAACAATAAACTCTAATACTAAGGCCTCATACAATAAACATGGCTAGGACTTAGCCCCATGGGCTGCTTGTGCAAAATTGTGTAGTTGGCTTGAATCCCACGTTCTCCTGTGACCTGTCACCTGCACACTCATTGCACACATTAAACACACATGTCTGATAAAATGTGAATCAACTACTCAATAAGAAATCAATGAATCTAAACTAGCATATCATCTTTCTGGAATCGAAAATGTGACAACATGCACAATTATACACAATTCACCATAAGTTAGACATAATGATAAAGTGACATATATCCATAGAATCCAAACATGCAACTACACTAAACATTTAATGTATCTCAATTAGGTCTAAACAACATCATCATAAGCTAATGTCCACAACATCAAATGAAAACTAACAACATGCTACTAAAGTCAAATTGGCGCTTATGCACCCCCAAATATGCATCCATGTCCAAGAAGGTCAAAAATCATAACATATTGTCCAACATATATCAAATCCCTATCCAAACATGTCTATGAGAAGGAAAACAAATAATATGAAGCTATAAAAATGTGGGCACTACATCCCCCTCTACTAAAATTAGACTTCCTCCTGAAGTCACTGAAAGAGATAGGGATATCTAGCCCTCAAAGGTGTAGCATCCTCCCAGGTAGCTGTTGTCTCATCATATATGTCCCACTTGCACTCTAACCTGGTCCAAGTCTCGACCCCAAGGGCCAACCTCTAGTGCTCCAGTATGCGTATGGGCTCTAGTCTCCACTGTCCCTCCATCCTCTACCTATAATGCCGACCAATCCAAAACATGAGAAACATCAGGTACATATCTACGTAGTACAGAAACATGAAATACATCGTGGGCCCATGCAAGGCATGGTGGCAAAGCTAGGCGGTAGGCAACTGGACCGATGACCTCTAAAATATCAAAAGGCCCCACAAAACGAGGTGATAGCTTAGAACCCTTTCCATAGTGGATTGGGCTCTTATGCGGATGAACTCTCAAGAAGACTTTGTCACCCACCGAAGTGATGATCAATCCTCTTGGTGTCTGCATACGCCTTCTGGCATGCTCTAGCCTACTCAAGACATTGTCTAATCAAAACAACCTGCTGCTCTAAATCCTGAAGATAAGTTGGTCCCAGAATAATCCTGTCATCTAGTCTGTCCCAACTCAAGGTGTCCTGCAAGGTCATCCATACAAAACCTGGTAGGGAGCCATACCAATGGAACTATGATAGTTGTTGTTGTAAGAAAACTCAACTAAATGAAGGTAATCTTCCCACTTCTCTTTGGTCCATCACATACATCCTCAACATGTCCTCCAGTACCTGATTAACTCTCTCTTGTCTATCCATCTATCTCTGGATGATATGTTGAGCTGAAATTAATCTAGTACCAAGAGCGGCTTGAAAGGAAGTCTAGAAAATTGAAGTGTAGATGGTATCCTGTCATTGATGATGGTCTTTGAAATCCCATGCAACCTAACAATGTCCTCCATAAATACTTTGGCGATGGCCTTGTGCATTATAGGTGACCTTGGTTGGTGAGAAATGTGCAACCTTGGTCAACTTATCCATGGTGACCATAATGGCATCATGATGATAAGAAGACATAGGGAGTCCGACTATGAAATCCATGGAGATCACATCCCATTTCCACTCGGGAATATCATGAGGATGTAAGAGTCTGCGGGGATGAGAATGCTCTTCCTTGACCCTCTAGACACTCAAGGCAACATGCAAAAAAATCTGCTATGTCCCATCGAAGACCAGCCAATAATATAACTCCCTTAGATCAGGCATGCATTTTCTTTACTCCTGGATGTGCTTTGCATATGGAGCTCGATGAGCCTCTGTAAGGATGAAGCTACGTAGATCACTTGACTTAGGCACATAGATGCACCTATGGAACCAAAGTAAACCATCTGTCTCTAAAATACACCTTGAATATCTTCCCTCTAATGAACCCTGTGACTCCAACATCTATCTAGCACCCTCATAAAACCTATCCTCTGGAAGATGCTCAAGAATCCTGCCTCTCAAATCTGACTGAAGTGTCAATGAAGCAAGCACATGTCATCGTCTACTAAGTGCATCTAACAACATTTTCCTTTCCTTTGATATATTGTACCTCCATGTCATACTCACATAGGAACTCCATCCAACGCCATTGATGAGCGTTGAGGTTTGGTTGTGAGAAGATATGCTTAAGCTATGATGATGATCTGTCCTCAAAATGAAAGGTCTACCCAAAAGGAAATGTCACCAATGCACAAGTGCATGAACAACTGCTGCAAGCTCCAAGTCATGAGTAGGGTAATTAAGCTCATAATCTTTGAGCTTACGTGACTCAAAGGCAATCACCCGATGCTCTGCATAAGAACTGCTCCCAAACCCTCTAGTGATGCATCAGTACAAACAAAAAAATCCTCTGTAGGTCCTGGAACTGCTAAGATGGGCACCATGGTTAACCTTTCCTTAAGCAACTGAAAGGCCTGCTCACACTTTTCTGACCAATCAAACTTCTTCCCTTTTCTCTGAAGAGAAGTAATAGGGTGAGCAATCCTAGAAAATCTGTACAAACCTGCGGTAATAACCTGCTAAGCCCATAAAACTCCTCACCTCAGTGACTGATGTGGGTGTTGGCCAGTCCATGATAGCTTGTATCTTAGAGGGATCTACTGAGATACCCTCTCCTGATATGATATGACCCAAGTACTGAATCTCTGTCTGAAAAGAAGCTACATTTTTCCAAGTTCCCATACAACTTCTGCTCTCTCAAAACCTAGTACTACGTCTCAAATGCTCCTCGTGTTCCTCCTCGGAATGAGAATATATCAATATATCATCAAGGAACACTAAGACAAAGTGATCCAGAAAGGTCTGAATACTCCATTCATGAGGCTCATGAAGACAGCTGGGGCATTAGTCAAACCAAATGGAACAATGTGAACTCATAATGCCCATAACATGTGTGAAAAGTTGTCTTATGAATGTCTACATCTGAAATGCGCAACTGATGATACCTAACTTGAGATCAATTTTGGAGAACACTCTCACTCCCGCATCTGATCAAACAAGTCATCAATCCTAGGGAGTGGATAACGGTTCTTTATTGTGACTTTGTTGAGCTATCTGAAGTCTACACAAAGTCTAAGAGAGAACCATCCTTCTTTTCACAAATATGACTGGCGCTCCCCAAGGAGATACACTAGGATGAATGAGACCCTTCTCCAACAACTCCTCTAACTTGAATCTTGAGCTCATGAAGCTCTGGAGTCATCATCCGATAGGGTGCCCTAGAAACTGGTGCAGATCTAGGTACTAAATCAATGGTGAAATCCACCTCTCTGCGGGGTGGTAACCTGGAAGCTCACCTAGAAACACATCTGCATACTCCCTCAAAACTACATGATCATCTAAGGGTGAATGCTCTAGAGTGCTCTCTGATCGATCACTGATGGTGATAGAAAACAACTGACATCCCTTATGCATGCTCCGCTTGAGTTGCTTAGCCAGATCATGCACGAGAGATAGGCCTCTACATCCCTGAAATCACAACTACACTCCCAAGATCATCCTGACACTCAATGACCTTATTTCTGCAATCCACCTTGCTCGATGAGCCTCGAGCCAATCCATACCCAACACTACCTGATAGGATCCTAGAGGAATAACTCGGAGGTCAAGTGTAGTGGAGAAGACTCCCAAATCAAGTACGCAACTCTCCACATACGAGTCCACGGTGAGTTTGGCCCCAGAGGCCAACTCAACCTACCAACTATCTGGTTGCCTAGCCACCACTAGCCCACACTTTGGTCCACTATAGAAGGAGATATAAAAGAATCTAAAGCACCTGAATCAAAAAGTACTGAGATAGAAATACCCCTATAGTACCTGTCGTCTCAATGATTGTGGCCTGATGCTCGGCTCTGGTGGTTGTCAACCATTGCATATACATGATGGGTGTCCCACATTGCCCACCATCTGCTCTGATCTAGAGGCTCTCTGTGTATCCATGGTATTGGGTTTGTGTGGGCACATACACATAGTGATCAGGAGACCCACAAATAAAACATCCTCATGTACCCCTCTGAGATGGGGTCCCTCCTCTAGTTGCTGCACTGATCCTGCTGGTCCAACCCTAGCAGACTGCTATGTGTGGGTTGGTTATACCTACTGAGTACCCTGTCTCCTATCCCTAGGCTCCACCAAAACCTCCTCTAGTGCCACCTCTCTGAAAGCTCTGAGTCTATCTAGCCCTCTGTTGCTGGTGGCCATGATGTTGTGTCTGTTGTTGTGGGTGTGGTGGAGCCCTCGTGGCTACTGGCGGAGGCTAGAATCCTCCTCTAGGGGTGGTGTTGTACCCCGTGACCTCTGACTCTAAAGGGCTATATCCTATCCTGAAACTTGCTCTTGTTTCTATCTCGGTGCTCCTGTGCCTTGGTCCTGTTCTCCTCAGCTAAGTAGGCCTTCTCAATGGCCTTCTCAAGCATGGGAGGAGATAACATCCTAACTTTCTCTATATCTACATTAAGGCCCCTAATAAACCTATTAACCTATAATTTCTCATCTTGCAGGTAATCCACATACTGTAGAAGATCCAGGAACCTGCTCTCATATTGTGCTACTATGTCAGATCCTTGTCGTAAGTCATGAAACTCATCGATCCTCTTCTACATGAAATGCTCTGACATATAGCGAGCCCTGAATCACTCCTCGAACATCTCCCAGGTCACTTTGTCTCTCGAGTCAAATGGAGCTTCCGCTCCTCATTCCTCCACCAAATGCCTATTGCTGCGTCTCGGAGGAGGTGTATGGAACCTTTCCTTGACATTTCTCTCATAAGAGTGCAAGCCAAAGCAACTATCCAAGCTAAGGAGCCATGACTCCACCCCAAAGCCATCTATAGAGCCGGTGTAAGTAGGTGGTGCAAGTGAGTGAAGAAGATCTCTAATCACACTACATGTATCCCGATCCTGGTGATGCAAACCAATAGGTGAGTGGGGTCACCTATCCCCAAATGGTCCCTCAAGACTATGTGTGTGGGCTACGATAGTACGAGGCTACCCTCTCGTGATGAACGGAAGGGCTACGTGACCTCTCCCACCTCGGGGTATCATGCTCTGGTGGCTCTGAGTGCATCCTCACCTATCGGCTCCTCGACTCCTAATGGAATCTCCTCCTCTCTCACCTCCTGTGGTGGTGGAAGACGTTGCTTGCACAACACCGATCAACTGCTGAAGAGCCTCTAAGATCTGAGGCCCTAACTCGGTGTGGTGGTTCGGGCGTAGGTGAACTACGTCCCAAACCCCTAACCGAGCGTCATCTCATGGGTGCCATCCTGCATGAGGTGAGCGAAGAGGTTATTAAATTATAATTAAATGGTTGCGGAAAAAAAATTTAACCAATTTATTTTTATTTATTTATTTACTTTAATGTTATTAAAATATATTTAACTAGTTAATTAATTACCCAGTGTCCGTGTGTGCGAACCTCGCTCTCTGATACCAAATGTAGTGCCCCACCTCGGGACACCGGAAAACACACCAAAAGTCTCTAAAAATTTTGGGTAATTTTTTTTTTTAAGAACTAAAAAATAATACTAATGTTTTTAACCATTTCCTCTTAAAATTTATTTTATATTTTAAATTTTTACCCAAATTAATAAACACTTTTCCCTAAATAATTTTAATTTATTTTATTTTTTTTACTAAGGTTCTACTAGGTCATTTTAATAAGTCTACACCCCTTTTAAGTTTTATTAATTTTCCCCCCTTTATTTATTTACCCACACACACCACATAGGTTTTTTTCATTCCCATTAAAATATCATGACTTAAAGAAAGGTAGGATTGAAGGAGGACCCTAGGATCAATTCTAATCTTGACCATTGATTTTGAATCTTCCCTAAAAGTTTACCTAAATTTCTCTATGTTTTTTTTTTCTTTTCTTTTCCTTTTCTCATTTTTTTCATTTGTTTTGTTTTGTCATTTGCGGGGAGGAGGAGGAGCTAGGAGGAGCTATGGAGATTTTGATTGAATTTATTGTATTTTGTTTTGTTTTCATTTTTATAAAAAATGTTTTTTTTTTTTCCATTCATTATTTTATTTTTTTTTTTTTTTTTTATTTTTTTTTATTTTATAAGATAGGTGGTTTTATAGAGGAGGAATTGGAGGGCGGGTAGGAATGGAGGAGGGTATACACAAGGAAGGGGGAAAAAAGGAATGGGAAGGTGGGGGGAGGGAGGGGGGGGTGGGAGGGGGAGGATTGGGTTGGGGGGGGGGGGTGGGAGGGGAGGAGGAGGGGGGGGGGGGGGGGGGGGGGGGAGGGTGGGTGGGGGGGGAGGGGGGGGGGTGGTGGTGGGGGGGGAGGGGAGGGGAGGAGGGGTGAGGGCGAGGGGGGGGGGGGGGGGGGGTGGGAGGGGGGAGAGGGTGGGGGTGAGGGTGTGGGGAGGGGGGTTCGACCCTCCCCAAAATTTTTTTTTTTTTTTTATTTTTTTTATTTAAATTTTTTTTTTTATTTTTTTTTTTTATTTTTATATATATATATATATATATATATATATATATATATATATATATATATATATATATATATATATTTATATATATATATATATATATATATATATATATATATATATAATATATATATATATATATATATATAAATATATTATATATATATATTTATATATATATATTATATATTTTTATTTTACAACATATATATATATATATATATTATAATATATAAAATATAAAATTACCTATATATATGATATAATAAAATCTGGTTTATAATATATATTAAAATATATATAAATATTATATATTAGTATTGTATATTTATATATTTTCATTAATCTATATTTTGTTAAAGAAAGAAAATAAGATTTAAAAAAAATAAAAAAATTCATTTCATTGAATAAAATACCAAAAATTTTGACAATTTTAAAAATTATAAAACTATATATTTTATTTTTTTAATTTCATTAAAAAAAACTAAAACTAACTTTCCTTCAAGTATGAAATTTTTTACATGAAACATAATAATAAACTTTACTTGAAAAAAGAGATTCCAAAATAACAACATTTCAAAAATCAATTTTCAAATTTGAATAGAATAATCATGATTTCAATATTTCATATAGAGGTAAAATAATTTAAATCTAGTTTATTAGTATCTAAATTTATGATAATTTTAAAAAAATGTATTTTTCAAAATAATAATAATTTCCATTCAATATTTTTATTATCAAACTTCATATAACAAAATTTCTTTCTTGCTCTAAAAAAATTTCAGATTTTTAAAAAGAAAGGAGATAAAAAGAACAAATAAGAAGATCTCAATAAGTAATAATATTTTCCTTCAAAAAGATTTTTCAATAAGAACTTTTATTCCAAAAAATAAATTTTGTTATTAATTCTATTTCATATTTTGTTTCAAGAAGCTTAAACACAATATACAAATTTATTCCCAAAATACATAACTACTACTCAAAATTCCCATTTACAAGTTTCTTTGTAAGATTGATGAGAGATTGCTCAAACAAATATGACTCAAGTTTACAAGTAATACAAATTACAAAAAAAGAGATTTTACAAGAAAAGAAAGTTTCCACATAGCCATATCCTTAGAGTTACAATGAGAGTAATGTCCACAAAATTTGAAGAAGAAAAAGGAAACCAAGATGATAAGCAACTCCAACTATCTTCCACTTGATCTCCAACTTCAAAAGCTTCCAAGAATCCAACACAAGGAGAAAAAAGAGCTTGTTTAACCACCCAACCTTTAGGCATCATTACATGCCTTTCCAAGGTTGGAAGGCATGCTAGCCTCCCCCAAGCCCATGGGAAAGAGGACTACTATCCACAACTTTGCACAAGAGTGAGGGTGAACAACCAACATTACATTCACATAAAAACAAGACAAATATTAAAACAAGACACCAATTTTGCAAAGATGAAAAAGAGGAGAAACCATGTTCTACCTCTAAAATGGGGAAGAGAAGAAAGGAGTTCTCCAAAAGTGGTAACCAACATTAGTTGCACAAAACCAAGATCTCCACACCCTCCTTATTCCTCCAAAGTCATTCAAACCCTCCTTATTTCTCCACCCTTTCACCAAATCCTTCTTGGAAGGATTTTCAAACCCCAAAGGGGTTTCCTCACCAAGAATGGGGAAGGAGGTTCAAGCCATATGAACCACCTTCCCCACCTCAAACCATTTGAGGGGAGTAACTAAAATCCTACAAGGCTTGCCCATCAAGCCATGAGGATTGAGAGGAAAAATCCCTCTCTTCCCCCACAAACTCCAAAACTCCATCATGCCATATGATGGATGGAGCAAAAATCAAGTAAACAAAAATAAAATCCACATGCAACAACAAACATTTCCAAGTAAACAAAACTAATATCTAGCATGATATAAAACACACAAATAAGCTCAAGAAGCCTACCTCCAAAAATCTCTCCAACTTCAATCTTTTCCACTTCTTGACCCAAGCAAACTCTAGCTCCAAAATCCACAAGCCTCCAAGCAAAAGCTCCAAAAAAAAAGTTCTCTTCTTTCCCCATGAGGGAGAATTTGAAGAGGAGCAAGAAAAATCCTCACAAATGAGGGGTGACATGTGTCACCCCTCTTCCCTCAAGGTCAAAGATTCTCAAAATAAAAGAGAAAGGATAAAATAGCTTTTAACCCTCTTCTCCCAAATTACCCAAAATGATAACAAAACAAACTTGTGCAACTTTTAACAAAGCACACTTACCCATCCACCTTACATGGATGTGACCAAAGGAAGGAAAATGGGAGGAAAAATCCCTCTAAGCCTTGGAAATAAGCCCCCTACCTATTAGGTAGGGTCCAAGGGCCCATTTTCATGCTAAGGGAACTCCCAAACTAAAAAGGGGTCCCTAAAAATGCCTAAAATAGCCCAATTTCGGGTTTGGCACACTTGGGCACAAGGGTAGAGGGTGTGGGGCCCACCCAAGGGTTCACATGTGACCCTAATCCCTTTTGATTAATTACATCATTATACAAACTCAAAACTTAATGTAAGTGGGGCCATTAATTCCCCAAAACAAGTTTACAACACAACTAAACACCCTAAGCAAGATTAATATTACAAGACATATTACATTACAAATGAGGGTCACTCATGGTGCCCAAAACAATAAACTCTAATACTAAGGCCTCATACAATAAACACGGCTAGGACTTAGCCCCATGGGCTTGCTTGTGCAAAATTGTGTAGCTGGCCTAAATCCCACGTTCTCCTGTGACCTGTCACCTGCACACTCATTGCACACATTAACCACACATGTCCGATAAAATGTGAATCAACTACTCAATAAGAAATCAATGAATCTAAACTAGCATATCATCTTTCTGGAATCGAAAATGCAACAACATGCACAATTATACACAATTCACCATAAGTTAGACATAATGATAAAGTGACATATTTCCATAGAATCCAAACATGCAACTACACTAAACATTTAACGTATCTCAATTAGGTCTAAACAACATCGTCATAAGCTAATGTCCACAACATCGAATGAAAACTAACAACATGCTACTAAATCAAATTGCCCAAATAAGCAAAAATCATAACATACTTGCCCAAATATGCATCCATGTCCAAAGGTCAAAATCATAACATATAAAAATGTCACAACATATATCAAATCCCTTGTCAAAAAATATGTCAACATATGAGATGAAGGAAAACAGTTGCAACCCAAGTGTATTTGATAATTCCCTACTCTTGACCTTGTTGTAAACATCTAACATACACTTCTCCAAGAACTAAAGTGTCATGTTGTTGTTTGCTTTTCTACAAGGAAATTCTCAAATACCTCATGATCTCTCCTTCTAGGCGCTTCTAGTTCATCCTCTATCCCATCAAGCATTATCTATTAATACAAGACAAACATCTTATTACAAATTCACTAAAAAAATAAAATGGAAAATGATTACAATTGGAATGATGACTTACATTATCATATATATGTACATCTTGCGAAACTCTAATATCCATTTGAGCTTCACTTTCATTTACATTTTTAAGTTCATTTTCCATGCCCCAATGTTATTGAAATAAATGGTGTCAATTTACGGTAATGTTGGCTAGATTTTCTGCATAGCACAAAACCTATGTAGTCATGAGATAAATCTCCCTCATTTACTGGTGAGGCTCCCATGTCATATTTTTCAATTAAAGTATGATAATATCTAAATGGGGTTTTACTTTAACTACTTAGTTCATGAACCATAACTGAACAGTTCTGCAACAAGTAAGCAATTGTTTAAAGAAAGGAAATATTTATAGAAGAAGGGAAAGGGAATTATATAAACACAGAGAAGAAATGGGGAAGATGTGCATCCCAATCAATAGATAGCAGAGTTGATTGCATGCACATAGAAGAAACCAATAGATATAAACACAGAATTCTAAGCAAAGGTAGCTCTAGATCTAGATCTGAAATAACACAAAGTCTATTAAAAGATCTAAGATAAAAAGTAAGAAACACAATACATCATGACACAAAGTTCTCTGGAAATCTACTCCTGTATATTCCTTTGCTTGACTCTCAAGGGTTTCAGCACAAATTCTGGAACACAAGGTTACTGCTTACAAATTTTGATCATTAACCTGAAGGTTCTTCCTCTGCTTATAGAATGTAGAGGGGCAATTACAAGTTGGAAGCTTTTAGTTGAACTGGCACATGTGGAAGTCAAAGGAAAGAAAGAACTGGCAATCTCCATCCTGGAATTCCTCTTTGCATGACATGTATGCTTTTCAATTGAAAATAGAACCTTCTATTTTGCACGTCTGCCACCTATCTCCAAGTATTTGACTTCTTCAAGTAATGGCTTTTGAACCAATCACTTAAGTTGTATAATTTAATTGATCACTCAATTACTTTGTCAGAGGAAAGAAGAAGGAAGAGGAAAGTTGCAGTCTTGTCCTTTTTCATGTCTGCATGTAGTTGATTCTTTTGCCTTTGATTCTCACCAAACTAAATCTGGGAGTAGCTGGATCTGGAAACAAGCTGGAATTGGAAATGACTGGATCTAGAAACAACAAGCTGGATCTGGAAGTGACAAGCTGGAATTGGAAACAACTGGATTTTGTCTTCGCCTTGTCTTTTCTTTTATCCTTCAAGCTTTTGCATTTCCTCTCAGACATGCATCAATGCAATTTTTTTAAGTAGATAAGTCATCATCCTTATTTTTAATTGCATATGAGCAATTACAAATTTTAAAAGCACTCTAGATGAATGAAAATTCAATGAAGGCTTCAACTGGAAGATGGGAGCATTTGCACAAGATCTTGGAAGGAATTTTCCACACACTAACTTCTTCACGGGATGCATTTGAAACAAGAGGATGAAGCCTTTGTTCGAAGCTTTTGCTACTATGAGATCTAGATCTGGATCTGCATATGGATTTGCATCTGAATCTGCATCTGGATATGGATCTGCACTTGCATATCAAATTGTGTGTCATTTTCTCCCAAAAATAGTGAAGAGATCTCTCCAATTCGGCTACATGTCCAAGCTTTAAATCTTCCCTTACTAACTATATTTGGAGTGGATGGATGCAAGGTGGATGAGCTCTTAACAATGGAGTATGGCCAAGATCCAAATGTTTTATAGCTTAAAGCTATCACAAATGATTTCTAATGCCTTTCCAAAGTGTTTGAGATATTTTGTTATGTAAACAAGGTGTTAGGTTGAAAGGGAGGGGTGACCCTTCTATTTATAGTTTTCTACTTAGGAGAGTTTGGAATTTGGGTGCACGTGGGACTAAAGGTAAGCCAAAAACCACTTTTAGATTAGATTAGGATAAATATGTTTTAGTCTTAGTTAAGCTAGGTTTAGGCTAGTTAAGCATGATTAACAGTGATTACGGACTCATTAAGAGTGGGAGGATTCTAATTAACCATTTGTGGTGGTAGATAGCCTAGGAAGCTGCCGCAAGTGGTTCGAGAGAGAACTAGGGAGGTTTTGAATGGTCAAAAGGAGGAATTTCTAGCTAATAAGAGAGATATCAACCCAATTAGTTTATTATATGAGGAATACAACCAAAAGAGTTTCGTGAAGGGCATTCAAGAATGGAGAGAAGAATGGGGAATTAATGAAATGTCGTTAATCAATTGAATTACGGGAAACACTAAGTGTAAGCATATTTTAGGTGTCTACATTTTCCCCTCTTTGGGGTGGCATAAGTGACATCACTTCAAAGAAAGTAGACAAGCATAAACAAGTATAAAATTTTGAAGGGATAGAAGAAAAATGAGTAGAATGAAGGATTCCCCCTCGATTGTTGATGGGGTGATGGAAGAACTCGATCAACGATAAAAAGATGACAAAAAGAAAAAAGAAGAAAGAACAATGTGAAGAAGAAGAAAAGGGGTATAGAAGAAAAGGATTTTGAGGAAAGGGGGATGAACTAACATCCATCCACTTCCTTTTAAACAACTTTATTTTTTATCATATTGTTAATGATCTTCATCATCGGTCCTTATTAAAAAGAACGAGAAAAATTGTAGTATGACATGAAAATCCATATATGAACAAATGTCCATTGCTAAAAACACCAACTCCATGCATGCGATGCAATACGAGAAAGTAAAATATTCCTAACTTCATGCAACATACATAATACAAGGCAATACGAGAAAGTAAAAGACGCCTAACTCCATGTAAAATACAAAATGCAATGCAATACGAGAAAGTAAACAAGCTAACCTAATAGAGAAACATAATGTAATGTTATTGTTATCGAGCTTGATTCCAACTTATTCGTGCGAAATGACAAGGGCTAAAATTGGTGCCCCAAGCAAGGATATATGCAAGGGAATAACAGATGACACTTGGATCCTATGAAAAAAATAATGTACACTATGAAATAGTACCAATAACTTGATCGGCTAAGAAGTACAGATATAGTAAGCGGACTAGCTTTTTTAATGAGGGTAGATCCAGGATGATCTACGAGTCATGCACATGAATAGGTGAGAACCAAAGAGCGATGTTTTATAGGATGATTTATACTATTTTTATTTTCTCGAAACATATTTGAATGTTTTTTGTGATTTTGAAATTTTTCTGAAACTATGCACGGAATACAAAGAAATATGGATGCCCCTAGCAATAGATGGGATGTACGGGGAAGAATGTCATGCACATGCGCAAGAAAGTGAAGATGTGAAAATTCCCTAGCATTAGGTGGGAGTATTTAAAGGAAAAATCTTCATGCGTAAAGGGTGGATCAAGGCCAATATGGATAGGTTCAATCATGATGATGAACGTAAACAAGTGACATGTTAGGAAGGAGAAATGATGCCCCAATGTACATTGGCCAAGAAACACATGATAGAAAGGAAGTAGAAGATTTTTTTTTGTGAAAGGGACAAAGGTGTCTGCAAACATGGAAAAAGGCAATACTATACACATGGATGTTTTGAATGAAGTAGAAGAACAACAAATGTTATGAATGTATCTTAGATTCCTCACGACGAAAAATGATTAGCCAAAGGCACAAATCATGATACAAGATAAGGACTAAAGCAATAGTATGAACAAGGTCCAAAAACTACACTTGGTAACATACAAATCCTATTTTCTCATAGAGATCCAGTGTGTGTACATGGAAATGAATTACCTCTTGAAGGAAAGAGTTAATAGACAGTAAGTGAAGATATTAGCCAATGTGTAGGAATGATTGATTTTGAAAGGCAATTATGTGAATGGATGGTGCAAGGATAGTCGTACATTGCTCCAAAGTCATCCAGGCATCCATAGCCACTGACGGAGGTGTATTTGATTCTAATCACAACATTTCTCTACTACCATCAGACATCCATAGCCCCGATAGAGATTATTGGAAATACCCCAAGAGAGAGTTATATATCAATTTTCTTTTGTTGTGTAGCTTTTAGCTTTTGATTTTGATTGATTTTGATTCTTTTTCTTTACGAAAACTTGTTTTAGCTCTCTTGATTGAGAAGGGTTTAAGAACCATAGATGGCTTGATGGAAGGATGTGGAAGTGATTGCAATGGCAATGACATTGTCTAGTGTTAAAAAATATGTCCAAAATTTATTCACAACAAGTTTATTAGATGTTGAGTGTGATAGGATCTCTAAAAGGTCAGTCATTCTTTAATTTATCAAGGTGATAAAAGACCGAGGTCAAACAGATACCATAGAGATAAATGTTGCAAAATGTGTGTGAATGAGCTAACCAAAATATCATTGAAGGGATGAAAATGGTGGATGAATTTTAAAGCAATGGAATGCAAGGGAAGAAATAACATCCATATGTATGCGCAATACACGATTACAATGTTTAATCTTTGTACCTTTGATTTTTAGTGTTTTTGAATTGTTTTTTTATTTTTAGATTTTTGATAGTTTTTGGAAAGTTGGGATTAACAAATTCACTCTATGATATAGGATCTAGCAATAATGTTTGTGATTTCCTTGATAAGGGATACTATACGCGTTTTTTATCAAGAGTAATGTGATATCCGATCTCGATGATCGTGGTGAGCTTGTACTCAATAAATGCATATGACTTATCCTGAAATAAGGATTTCATATGTGGGATCTTGAGCTCCCTATCCATAGGTTTATGCACTTTTTCCCATACTTGATGGTTATATTGATGTGCATTCTTGAATCGCGCTTGATTTTCAACCTTAAGATCGTTGGAATTTTTGGGAACTTTGGAGCTCTTGGAATTTTTGACCTAAGCTTGATTAAGAAATTGTTTGGGTTTCTTATAAGCTAACGCATGACTTGTCTGATCTCACAAAGTGGGAGAAGAACATGGATGTTTAGAACAATATGATGTATGAAGAGAATACGGTCCAAGGATTGAAGAGGATGGACTACTCCGTAGGTGAGCCACGGTAGAAGATGACGAAGGGCTGTTAGGATATGGCCCTAAAATGGAAGAAAGTGGGCTATGAGGACATGGCCCAAGAATAAAAGATGATGGTGTCCCATAGAAAAAAGACGATGAAGGGCTCCTAAAACATAGCCTAAGAATAGAAGCTAATGAGCTACCCCAAGGTGACCCATAAATAGAAAATAATGGAGGGCTACTAGGATGTGGCCCCAGAATAAAAGAAGATGGCAAGGGACTACTAGGGTGTGGCCCAAGTATAGATGAGGAGGGACTACTCGGAGGTGTCCCATAGATAGAAGAGGATGAAGTGATACTTGGGACGTGGCCCGAGAATAGAAGGTAATGGGCTACTAGAAGGTGACCCACAAGTAGAAAATGGAGGGCTACTCGGGGTGGCTCCAGGATAGAAGAAGACAATGGGTTACTCAAATGCGGTGACCAAAGGTGATATTTTGGATGAGGAATAATGATAGATAAGGAATTATTTGGTAATGAGAAGATAGGCCATAAATCAATGCCGGACCAGGAATTTCATCACAAAAAGAAGAATTTGAATATGGAAGAATAAGAGGATCAAGTTCCATGATCTCGAGGCTCTTCGTCTATCTTCTTCGATGAAAGGAATCATCCTTTTCCCCACAATGTGTGAAAACATCGAGGTCTAAAGAGAGTCCTTGCTTGTAATTTGTTAGAGGAGTATCTACGTGTGGACCTATAAATGTCATGATCGCTCCTTCATTTTGAAGAGATCAATCAATATAGGTTTTCGATCAACCACAAGGTTTAGATTGGAAGAAAAAGGTCTAACTGGTATGGAAGATGGGTCAATAGAAGATGTTTAATGATGATTGATACAAGAAAGTGACTTGGGAGACAAAGTATACATGGAGATAGATGTTTCGTGTGTAGAAGAAGGTCGGTATTCATACCTATATGATGGTATATTACTAGAAAACTAGTAGGATTGAGTCCAAAGTCTGCAGATTACGATGCAAAAGTTGACTTGGATGAGTACGACATGGGAGTCGATTTAGAATAGTACGACATGGGATTCGACTTAGAATAGTATGACATGGGAATTAATTTAGAAGAATACAACTTGGGAGTCGACTTAGAAGAGTACGACATGGGAGTCGACTTAGAATATTGACTAGAAAGACTTTGAGTCATTTGGAACTTTAACGAGAGGAAGAGGTCATTTGGGTGACGTATAAAGAATGTTCTATGAAGGAAGGGTGCCTTTGTGACATAGGAGTTATTACATGAATAATCATTCGAATCTAAAGCCTCGGAGGAATGAGAAGAATCAAAGGAATAATTTGAATCGAATCGGAAGAGGGATGGGGCAACCCAAATAATAATTTGGATCGGAAGAGTCTCAACCATACCACCGTCTATTAGTTGAAGGTGGGGAACAGGGTTCTTGAATGATTTTAGCGAGGGGCATCGAGGTTTAGTCATGTTGAGCATCTTTCAAGGTGAATGTCTAAACCTAGGTTTCTTATTGTCATAAGTGTGAGGAACCATGTGATAATCATTCATTTTTGGTGTTGTTTAGGTACAAATGTCTAGACCTAGATAGTGTGATGGAACTCCTTCAAAGGGAAGGAAGTGACATGTCGATTCAGGGAAGCATAATGACATCCAACTAGACATTTGGTAGATATAGGGATGTTGGTGTGATTTTCCAAAAGGGATCTAAGGAAAACATACATTGTGATAACACAATTTTGATAACCCAACAATATTTTCCTAGAATAAGTCTATGAGTTTGTTAACATGTAAGGAACAATCATGCAAGTCCACTAGTAAACCAGTCATTCACTCAAACTATTTTATGGAACACTATACCTTTAAGCTACGGTTTCAACGATAGGCACAAAATCAGATAGTGACAATACCCTATCAATACCTAGGTCGAGTTGAAATATCAACAAGATCTAAGCACCAAAGTTGCACTGATGCGATCTCTCCATGAGATATACTATGACTAGTTCAAATGCCAACAAAATCTAAGTCTTTGATAATGGAAGTTACAAATGCAAATAACGTAACAACACTACCCCAACATGTTAACCAAGATTGGAATAAACAAGGTGTTTAGTATCAAGATGATGCTATCATGATATGAACAATGCAATATCAACACTCTCAAAAGGCCTTAGACGTTGTTGGGACCGAAACTAAGTACAAGTATAGCAAGAATTTGTCAATCATGCGGGCAATGTAACGATACAATGAGGAAACTTATATCAAGTTCTCAAGAAATGAAAACAAGATGTAAGTGTCGCAATTGTATGGCTAGAATGTGGGAAGAGTAAAAACTCAAAGGGGAAATGATGATGAAACAAAATCCTAGCTATGAAGATGAAGATCACATGGCCATCAAAGATATAAGGACGTATCCACGTACTTTAGACATTTAACAACTCAGCCACAAACATGGATGAGTGTAAATAGACAAAAAAGTGGCAAACACTATCTATGACAACACTCCCGAATGATGTCTTCTTTTGTCCAAAATGGCCAACAAGAACGCAAAGGTATAGATAAAAATATGTAAAAATAAACTAAGCGGCACTTGGGCAGAGTTTTGCCTCGTCTAAAGGCGAGAAAGAAACCAAGCCAAGTGATATGTCATTAATTCCATGATGAGAAACACTTAGATCTAACTTGAGTGGATTCATGGCCTTGTTCGAAAAACAAGGTTTTGAAACCAAGCAAGTTATCACTTCATGATGGTTTGGAAAGATGTGATAATGGACTAGTAAAGTGGGCTCCAAGAAAAATGGCTTTCCTAAGTAGATCACTCAACTAGGTGTCAACAGTTTGTCTAATGCGAGCTTGATTTACCAAGGTTTCCCAAGGAGTATCTCAGCTTTACTTTACCCCCTTCAAATATGATGAGCAATAAATGTGTTCACGTGTATTCTCACTGGGGTCATGATACAAACAACTTTGACTCTAACTCACAATGTAAAAACTAGTCAAGTGGGTAAGCGGAGCGCTTCCTATTTCATCCACGAGGTTACTCAGCGGTGGATTACTTTAGGATTCCTAGAACCACCCCTCATTGTTGTAGCTTAAGGCATTATGCCAAAGGGGTTATGTTCTAGTTGAGCGATAGGAAATACCCTTTTCTAAAACCTGCAATACATTGTGATGTATGTGGTGTGTTTTTATCTTACTTAGTTTAATGTGGTTTTAAGTAGCACACCATTTGGCAACCTATAATCAAACACGTATTAGTGGGTTTTGTTTTGAACCTCCTTTCTTTGACAAACGAATTAGGTCTTACACCAAGATTAGTAGTTTTCCAAAAGATCACAATATCATGAAAGATATTTTAAGTGTTGTTTTTTATTCCCAAGATCACCTAAAAGGTGCGAGGAAAGAGCATATGCAACACAAAAACTCAACTACAATAAGAAATGGAAAACACTTTAAGTGATTTGCGAAAAAGAAACTTATTTTAGCCAACTTTGAAAGCTAATTGAATTGTTTTGAAAGTATGAAAAAGGTAGTGAAACGTTTTTTATTCCCAAGATCACCTAGAAATGTGTGAGGGAAGAGAATACGTGTTTCAAAACTTCACAAATAAAGATGCAAACACTTCAACTAAGTTAGTATGAAATGGAAAAGAAACTTGTAAACCACTGTTAGAACCCTGCAAAAAGTTAGAAAACCAAGAAAATCATAAAAATTCAAAATCTATTTTTAGCAGTTTTTAGTATTTTACATTTTCAAAGGTCTCTGGGGCATTTCAGGAGTTTCATGATAGAATTAATTATACCAAATTTATATCAATTTTGGAACTTCCCTCACAAATTTTGCTTTGTGCTCTTTCTGACGCCTATTCAAGTTCTGAAAACGGGTCAACAGGCGAGGAGATATGACCCAAACTAGGAGCACTAAAAATAATAGGAATAAATCCAAACCAAATAGAGAGACCATGTGTGACCAGAATGACACATGTGCGCCTAACCGATGGATACGTGCCTCTAATGATGGATGTGGTTTCCCATTTCACCCTGAAATCTGAGACTATCCCATGTCAAATTTTTTGTACTTTTAAAATAATGGGTCGTTTTGTGTTTTTATTGCCAGAAAGTGTTTGTATTGTGTCAAGATATTCCCAGAGAGTTATATTAGCCAATTTTGCCAAATACCCAGATGCCCGAAATTGTTATATTCTATCATTGGGGTTTGTGTGCGGGAAAATTTGTATTTAATTATTTTGAGCCCGTTTGAGGTAAATTGTGCTCCGGTTTAACCCTATTGTGATCTTACATGTCAATATTCCCATATACCAATAGGGTTTTAACCAGAATGAATCCTGGGCTTTATCTGTGACTTTTGGCAACGTTTTGCGTTTTTGGTGTTTTCCCATTTTGTTTTCTGTGAAATTTCTCTAGGTCAATTCCTTTGCGATTTAGTTTGATTCCTTTCCTAGAGTATCTGGAGATCATCTATGGATGTTATGCCAGAAGGAATTTTCCACATGAGGTCTGGTTCTCTCTGAAAAGACGAAGTCATGCACGAAAAAGCTTCTTCTGGGTAGGTCGCATTTTTGGGGAAAGGAAGGTTTTAAGCTACAATGGGATTTTTGGTAGCAGCAGGTAGGTGGGAATTTTGTACTTGCCTAGCAGGGTACTTTTTCCCATGAAAGCAACGCCACTTAAGTCACAATGGGAAAATTAGAAGCAGCAGGCAAGCGGGAATTTCTTACCTGCCTTACAGGGTAAGAATTCCCATTGTGAAATAAAAGAAAATCACTTAAGGCATTGATGGGATTTTCTTACCTGCCTTGTAGGGTAAATAATCCCATTATGAAAGTCAAACAACTTAAGTGGATCATGGGATTTTTGGAGCTGCAGTGTAGGGTGAATAATCCCATTGAAAATTAGCTTTTAAAAATAGAAATGGGCTATGTCAAAAAGTGCACCCCCTTTTGGAATAGAGGGACAACTTTAATGGCATTAATTAATTAATTCTATTTCTAAATTTGGCGCCCAAGCATGAGGAAAAGTCAACAAAGAAGAAGAAGATAAAGGGATTTAGAAATAGAATTCTAAAATTAAATAAATATAATTTATTTAATGCAGCCCCTTCATGTCAAAAAGTGTGACCCATATTGAGGAGGAATAATGCTTTTTAAAGTATTAATTGATATAATTAATTCCTATTTTTAGTGGATGAGGTCAAAGCACACTGTGAAGCTTAAGTGGACTGGAAGTAGTGAGTTAAAATTAAATAAATTTAATTTATTTAATGGTAGCCATGAACATGCACAAAATAGGTGCCCCAGTTGAAGAGAAAAACATGTTAATTAATTAATTAATTGTCAGGAATAGGAGGGGCAATTATTAATTATAGAATGGTGAATGTTATATAAGCATGGGCTGCCATAAGGATGAATTAATTAATTCTTTAGCAAGGAAGTGCAGCCCAGGCAAATTTGGCACCCAATTAAGGAGGAATTTTACACGAAGAAGGTGTTTTCACTGCCGGAAAGCTTCAAAGTTTGGTGCCTAGGTTTGAAGGAGCTTGAATTGTGTCTAATTAATTGTCTGCATAGTGGTACAGGTGTTCAGGTGAAGTTGATAAAATTCATGCTTACTTTGCATGCAAATAAAACATCAAATTTTGGGGCAGCAGGCTTGATATATGCATATTTTTATAATTAAAATTAAGTGTTCATGTTCCGATTGCCATCTTTGTCTGAATTAATTGTAGGAATTCATTACAAGTGCTTTTCTAAGAGAAAGAGAACTGAAATCAATGTCCAATACATTGAACATATCCTTTAAATCTGAAGAAATCTCCATATCTGCACTAGTTGTAAAGAATTCCGACCGAATAAAGAGAAAAAGAATTGCTCAGACAAAGACAGATTCGGCCATGGCAAAGTGGGATGAAAAAGAAAGCACAACAGAGTCATGCATCACTTCTAAGTTTGTTGACATTGGAGATACAGATCTAGGTCTAGAACCTCTTTCCGAATTGATTGACAGATCCAGAGCTGGAAAGACTTCCTCATGTGTGCAGTTAAAAGCAGTGGAATCATTTGAGTTGCAGTATTTCCATTCACAACCTAGTTGCCAGAATTCGTCATGGAGTGTGCTAGGTCTTACCATCCATTATCCAAATCAGTCCGAGATGCTGCGGGGAAGACAATAATTCAGCTAGACGCACAGTTCATCAATTATTGTCTGAAGATTCCAACACGAAAGGTGGTGACTACTATTAGCATACAAGATGCCGACAACAGATGGGAAAAGCATAAAGTTGACTGCATGGGCATAATGAACAACAGATACATGAAGAAGCCCAGATCTCCTTCCAAGTTCCCGAGAACTCTTCCACGATCTAATCTGGTACAAGAGGTGGATGATATTGCCAAATTGTTATGTAGGATAAATGGTGAAGCGAACGCTCACAACTTCCACACATGGATGTATGCTTTCATCAAGACCATTGAAATCAACAAAGCAGATTCAATAATCAATTGGTCGGAAATCATTAGTGACAACATTGGTGAGCAGCTCTGGAATGTGAGGCATACTTATAGCTTCAAAATGACTTCATATTTGGTTTATGCAGCAGCTTCACAGGGTGTTTTCTCCAAGCTAGATAGATGTGGTGTTCTTTCCAAGGACCCTATTTTTGAGTGTTACCTACAACTTATTGTACCCACATGCAATAAATATTACAAATTGGTCAACAATGGATTCTTCTAGGGATTCATTTACAGGTTAGATGGCAATCTAAAGGCTAACAGGGTGAGCAAGGAAGCGTGGGAAGCTATGTCCAGGATTGGCAGTATCTTCATCCAATTTGTGGATTTTACATACCTCAGGGTCACCAACTTTTTAGGAGAACCAGTTAAGTTGCCCAGATACCCGAGTGATAGATTGGTCATCATGGAGTTGAGTAGAAAACTCATGGAGATGCATGACCTACAGTCGAAACGGCACAAGTCTACAGGCTTCTTCTCGATCACTATGGGCCATTATAGCTGCCAGAGCATTCATAAGCCCGAGGAATTGAAGCGGAGATGTTCTCTGAGTACGAGCAAGAGTTCTTCCCAGCATGGTTGAACTTCAATCCATTTGGAGTGGCAAGGAAGACAATCTCCTAGGAGTACGTGCATGTGCCTTCATTGGAAGATTTCTGGATGAAGTGCAGAAGCAAGTACAAAGTTAGAAAGAAATATTTCAGCAGGTTATCAGCGTGGTAAGTGTTTGACTTTGGATTAGCACGGATACCTACAGATCTTAAAGATGATGGGCTGTGTTACTTGACACATACCATCGGATGGGAGGAGATAGAGTTGTACTTCAGAGAGCGTAGGTAGCTGCCATACAATCAAGGAAAGGTCTGCGTCATTCTTGGTCAATACTTCAAATTGGTTGTTGATGAAGGGATATTGCCTTGATGAAGCATTGATGAATCAAATCACGGGAAACTTCGGCACAGGATATTCCCTCAAGAGGAAGCATGGAGGAGAAAGCAGTCGAAGGCCGAAAAGATTAAAGTGCATAGAAGGTCTCACTCGAAGGAGAAGATCACTTCTACAACTATGGTGTTAGTTCCGACTTCTCCAACATCAAGTACTTCACCAACTGTTGCACCTCAGTAGGATACTTGCCATTCCTCTGTTTAATCTAGCAACATTCATCTTTTCTCCTCAGCCACTCCATTCAGCGCCTCTTCCTGAAGAAACGTTGAAGCTGCAGATGATAGAATTTGAAAGAGCTTTGTCTTTAGATGATTCGAGGATGAAAGCCACAACACTATAGCGGTTTCAGAAGGAGAGGAATTAGAGCATGAGATAGTGGTACACTTGGAAACTTCTCATTCTTTGAGAAGTAATTTCTCATAATGGTTGGCTTCACAGTTGGTTCCAGAGGCTAGAGAGGAAATCAACTTGGAGGAACATGACTTGCAGCTGCTCCTGAATCTAGGCGGAAAAGACAGAAAACCTAAAGTTGCTAAGGTAACTTCAAGGTTGATCATTGAGGAGTCGGGGTAGAAGTTCGTTGAGATGTCAGTTTCGACAGAAGGGAAGAAGGAGGATGAGCTCACGGTAGAAGATATAACAGTAACTAGAGTACCCATAGGTCAAGCCACCATAGAAGGATTGAAGCAGGACACACAAACATTGATAGATTCTCTATTCCTTAGGCTTGACAAAGAAAAGGTAGAGAAAGTTGAACTTCAGAAGTAGGTATCTCAGTTGTGTGAGATCATTTCCAAGGTTGCTAAATCTTCCACTCAGCCAATTTCAGCACAAAAGTAGGTGAGTGATCATCTGATGTAGGAAGTGGAAGATGTAAGTAACTAGGTTAAAGCTATCAATGAATGGAAAGGTCTAATCATTCATCAAGCTTTTGTACAACTCGAAGAGGTGCCAACCCACCTAAAGGTTATGAAAGATGCATCACATCGGTGGAAGCAATCGGTGACAAACATGATAGATATGTACACGATTCTTTGAGAGTAACTTTGAGTACTTTAGCCAAATAAATAGCTGCCGAGAGAGGTGTTGATTGTGAAATGGATTGTGCCCGATGGATCAGTTGAGAAGGGGAAGCAGCTTGAGTGTGCAGTATCTTTCCATTTTGAGATCTGCAGAATTATGTTGAAAATGGTGTAGTCACTTGAGAGTATGGCATCATCTTTACCAGATAATGTCATTGCTTTCACTAATGAGGAAGTGGTTGGGAACGTTACTTCATACGCAAGGACCATTCCTAGCAAAGTGTCGAATTCCCTGGAAGGATCTCTTCTGATGGTGCAAGGGAGAATTGATGGAGTTGTTAGGCCTTTCACGATGAATTTCATCAACAAATTGGTGGAACTGCAGTCAGATATTGAGAAGTTCGGGCCTAGCTTGGAGGATGTGGAAGCGTGTATCAGGGTATTGAACAAAGGCTTGTTGTAATTCAGGATAGAAAAGGAAGTTGTGGCTAAGACAGATGGGAAGATGTTGAATTACATGTTCGATAAGTATATTCAGTATCAAAACAAAAAGAAGATGTAGATGTTACAGTTGACATATCTTTCTTCTTATACTCTTTCTTCTTCTGTTTTCCACGTTCCTAAATGTAATTGTAAAACTTTAAAGTTATTGGTTTTGAAACCATTACTTTAAGTTGTGTGGAACGATTCTATTAGTTAAGTGACAGATGTGTATAAGTTTGAATATGGACCCGGATGCATGTCACTTGAAGAGGAATTAGAGGGGGATGATTGCAGATGTTATCTTTACTTTTTGTTTATGTTCCAGTTCAGTTGAGTTTCCCATTTGTATTTTCCCTTCTACATTCTATAAGTAGAAGAAGAACCTTCGGGTTAATGATCAGAATTTGTAAGCAGCATTCTTGTGTTCCAGACTTTGTGCTGAAACCCCTCGTAGCTATTTGAAGCAAAGGAATACAAAGTAGAAAATTTCTGGAGAAATTTGTGTCACGATGCATTTTGTTTCTATTTTTGTCTTAGATCTACTCATAAACTTTGTGTTATTTTAGATCTAGATCTGAAAGATGCCTTTGTTTATAACTTTGTGTGTTGATATCTATTGGTTCCATCTATGTGCATGTAATCAAATTTGTTATCTATTGATTGGGTTACATATCTTCCTATTTCTTCCCTATGTTTTATTATTTCCTTATTCTTTAAATTTTTTTCCTTTCTTTAACAGATTGTTTACTTGCTCATAAAGCTATACAAATGACTATGGTTCATGAGCTGCATGGTTAAAATAAAACCCCTAAATGGATACTAACATATTTTATTGAAAAATCTTACACGGGCGTCACTTTGTAAATGAGGGAGATTTATCTCATGATCGCCTAGGTTTTCAGCTATGCGAGAAAATCTAGCCAACAAGATGCGTGTGGTTAAATAATATTACAAAGTGTGGCTTTATGCCTACATGTCTAGACAAGCATGTGTGTGTGGGTTTTAGCAGATACATGCCCCAACAAATAGGTATGCGAGAAAGGTAAAAATGCAAATCCAATAGAGTAACACAGACACTTGCTCATCCAGGACATACAGTGCGTGTGTACTTTGACATATACACTCAGGTTTCAACGGATACGTGCCCCTTTGTAAATTGGTTTGATAATTAAGGTACATCTAGATAGGTTTGCAGCCGATTCGGCGGTGCATGCCTATTTCGATGTATACACGTTGATCCAAGACACCTGTGCGTACCCCTACAAAAGCTAAGAAAATCACGGAAATGAAAAATTTAAAAGAGCAAACATGTTAGTTTTTATCCATTAAAACCTATTTCTAGCTTGAACCCATTAAATGCTTAAGCAAAAGGGAGATTTAGCCCATCTAAAATGTGAAATATGTTAAAAGACAAGCTTTTAAAACCTATAAAACATAAAAATGGTTAGAAATGGACTTTAAAATATTGAAAATACCTTCATTAATGGAGGATGGAATAAGAGTCCCATTGGGTGTGCCAAATGTGTTCATGTGTAAATTTGTGTGCTTATGAAAAGAAGCTAAATCCTACTAACTTCAAAGCACTAATCAAACCTATACTAAACCATCAAGATAAGAGATAAACAAATGAACTTCAAAAGCATGCATTATGAATTAAACAAGCAACATGCTAAGTTTATTCTACTCTTTAGAAAGCTTAATGAAAGTGAACCTAGTTTAGATTCTAAGCAATCAAATTGTGTGTTGTTTTCTCCCAAAAATAGTGAAGAGATCTCTTCAAGTTGGCTACAAGGCCAAGCTTTAGATCTTCCCTTACTAACTATATTTGGAGTGGATGGATGCAAGATGGAGGAGCTCTTAACAATGGAGTATGGCCAAGATCCAAATTTTTATAGCTTAAAGCTATCACAAATGATTTATAATGCCTTTCCAAAGTGCTTGAGAGATTTTGTTATGTAAACAAGGTGTTAGGTTGAAAGGGAGGGGTGACCCTTCTATTTATAGTTTTCCACTTGGGAGAGTTTGGAATTTGGGTGCATGTGGGACTAAAGGTAAGCCAAAAGCACTTTTATATTAGATTAGGATAAACATGCTTTAGGCTTAGTTAAGCTAGGTTTAGGCTAGTTAAGCATGATTAGTGAGTGATTAGAGACTCATTGAGAGTTGGGAGGAGTCTGATTAACCATTTGTGACTGATAGATAGCCTAGGAAGCTGTAGAAGTGGTTCAGAGATAACTAGGGAGGTTATGAATGGTTGAAAGGAGGAATGTCTAGCTAATAAGAGAGATATTATCCCAATTAGCTGATTATAGGAGGAATACGACCAAAAGAGTGTCGTGAATGGGCATCCGAGAATGGAGCGAAGAATGGGGAATTAACAAAGTGTCGTTAATCGGTTGAATTGGAGGAAATTTTAAGTGTAAGAATATTTTAGGTGTCTACAGTATCCACCAGTAGTATATGTAAACACTTGTGGTTAGTTGGTGTACTAACCAATCCACCCTTCAATGTGCAGCGGTGCAAATTGTACTCATGAAACAATTTTTATATGTGAATGATATGATTCTATGGCTACATTGGTTTCTTTCTGACATGTTTGAGGGTATGACAACACCTCGACCACATTGCAACCCTGTGGAGCCAATGCTCCTCCCAATATTCAACAAATTTGGGTTACATGCAATGATACTTCTCTATGAACTTTATGGCCTCCCTATTAGCCATCTCTTCATCAATACATTTGTGCATAATGTATCTAAGTTCATTGAACATCTCTCACCTCACATCATATTCTCTCACTTTGGCTATCAAATTCTTCAACCATGCACATCATACATGTCAGTTGCATAAGTACACCTCACAATCAAATTTTTCCATGCATAAGACAAGCTAGTAATACTTTGCAACATAATCATTATAATTGTGTTGTGCCTATGCAATGTAATCAACACCTACCTTATTTATTTGATCTCCACTCCTGCATCGTCTACCATGAAGGCGTTTATTTTCCATTCAATATTTTTCAAGTGTACTCTTTTCCGAAGTAACTGCATCCATTGGGTGATGTCACTAGCACATGGCTTAGACATAATTAGAAATGCCACTAGAATTCCTTAGTGTTTGGAATCAAACACCGGCAACGTGTACAATTAAAACTGCACAAAAATATGTAACAAAATTCAATTTCTATGTTCAATAAATGAAGTATCAACTACTAGTATTGCTAGTATTCAAAGCATACCTTCATTCCATTCATTCCAAATGTTGAATCTATGGCTAATAAAATATTATTTCCATATCTCATAAACCAATCCAAATGAAGTGGGAGTTAGATGGACAATATGAATTAGATTTTCCCATCCTCATCAATACCTTCATTATTATATCCCGATAGAAAAACACTTCTCGGGATTTACTAGAGTCCACTCCGAACACTTTCTACATCATTGGGGTTAAACATATATTGCAGCTCCTTAATTCAGCATTCTCTATTAAATATGTCATCTATGCATAGGAAACCATCATGTTCTATTTCGCCATTCAATAATGTGAGTTTCTCATGCACCATCTCATGGTGCTTAAGGTAGATAAAGATCGGAAGGCATTCCAAACAAAAATAACATGTGAACCCACTCATTAAGTTACTGGAGTTAATAAAAGGGGCGAAAAAAATTCCTTTAAATTGTTCATATTCCTGGCCATGGAAATGATTTCCTTCACTATCAACATGTTCTACATGATTATAGGTGAGAAATACTTGATTAGGTCTATTGACCATTCTCTCGAGTGTTGAAATGACACTGACAACCACGTCTAATATGATTTCGGCCTGGTCGGCTTCCTTTTCCCTTCTTCGGCAATAAGGACTTGTCTTGTGGCAAGGAATCAATTTTATGGAAGTCCTCAGGCCCATACGAACACCAATATCTACACATTAGTATGAAACTTATTAGCACATGCACATGTAAACATGAAATACAAAAGCATCCATGTACACACAATATTTAAAATGAGATCCTACGTACATCATGTATTCCAAAGTGCTATTGATTCTTGTCTTCTTTCCAAGAATAGGTGATGGAATTTTTTTTATGTGAAACATGAAATTTGGTTGGGTACAACTTTCTATTTGATTCTCCTTTCACGAATTCCTCCACTCTATCAATCTCAATCCACGTAACCCACATATCATCTTCATTGATGTCGGCAAAGTTTTTCCAATGTAATTTTTGCATGTAAATAAACACTTGGTTGGGTTCTCAATTGGGAGATAATGGTATCCCACATGCCTACTCCTACCTACTAGAAAAATGTGTCATTACATTAGTAAAAAATGTATATGAAGATGGTGTAATAAAGCCAACATCATTAATCATAAATTCAATTTAGAGCAACAAAAAAATGGACATCTATGAACATAAAAAATGCTCAAACTATTCTAATAAGAAGTAACATCGATTCTGATCCAACTGCAATAGTCTCCCTATAAAGTTTTTATTGACATTTATTTTTTCCCTTCCCCATTAATCATATTCATGTTGAATGCAGACACACTTATCCATTAACAATGTAATGTAATTAGAAATTTAATTTTCCTTCATGCCAATTGACAGTCTATGATGGTACATTGTATCCTCTTACGAGCACAAATGCAACAAACAATATACCCATTGAAATCATTGTTTCTATTTGCATTGCTTATATCACCAACATTAGTAGGTACAAGCCAAGATATAGAGGAATGATAACAATGAATTAACATGGGTACCTACTGAAACTACTAACATTAAATAGATATTCACTTGTACAAAATATATCAAACAAAAGTGGGAATACATTTTAAAATGCATTATATTCCACTTGTACAAAATATATAGGGAATCAAGGTAGGTGAAAAGGTCGGTGCAGGAATCCCCACTACATTCATTATCACACTCATCAGAGTCGCAATGTGTTACTTTCCACTCTTTATACCTCCACTTTTCAAGTTTTTCTAGCTAGCCATCAACATCATCCCACCATGTAAGAACGTTTTCATATAAACTAGGTCAACTGTCATCCGGAGATGGGTGTACGCCAAGGTGGACTCATGGTACATTCTAAGGTAGTCTCACCATGGAATTGCGAGGACATTTTCTTCAATCCATCCTTTTGTGATGACATCTCGTACATGTGAGTTGTGACTCCATAATAAGAATAACTATTATGCTAGATGTAACAAGCATATCTGCAGCTTCCATATTTGTTTGTGACCATTCATCATTAAATATTTGCGATGTCGCTTGATTTTCCGTATTTAGTGTAATTGAGAATGGTGGTGAGGGCCTCGCAAATCTATGATTGTAATGCACATATTGTGAAGTTGATTGGATTCCATTGTTGGGATGTTGTGTAATAGTGTCCACATTTGTCATTTCCAATCATCCATCTACATAATATTAAAATGACAGTGCGAGATAAACAACATATTCATAATATATCTTGACGCATAAGCTAATTTTCTTCAACCATAACCAAAGTGGAAAAAAATTTAAATGGGGATTTGAAAAAGTGGTTATCTATGCACAACATAGATGTAAACTACAATTTTTTTGATCAACTGCTTGTTTATCAAAATTCATGATATTGAATCCCTCGATTAATTCCTAATATAAATTCATAGATGTAAATGTTGTATTGTAAAACAAAAGGGGTTTTGAAAACAGAGTTTACCCACAAATTACCTTTTCTTTTTTGGTGAAGTGTTGGTGTTGGTGACAGATTATATGAAAATTAGTAGCCCTTGTTCTCAATCCATTTTCTCTCTTTCAACCTACTCTTATATGATGCCCACACAAGGATTTAAAAAATTGTAACAAACCCTTCAAATTTTGAACTCCTCCTATGTTTTGCGTGTTGGGTGCAGGGATAGATTTCATTTTATAAAGTTGCGTCGAGCGGGAAGAGTGGTTTAAAATTTTAATTTGTTTATACTTTCAAAAATGAACCCTCCATCATGGAAAATTTTGTGGCTTTCACGGATATGTGGGTCATCGGGACGTTAGGGCCGCGCTAACGTGGAAAATGAGTTGCACAAAAACGCATAGATCCCATTTAGTGGAATTCAAAGGAAAGTTTGAAAAAAATGATGTCACTAGGTTTTTGTATGTTAGATAAGTCGTTCCCCGAAACTACTCAACATGATATTTTGTCCCGTTCTTTGAAAGGGGTCACAAATGACATCATTTGGTTCAAATATTTTTTTTTCTAAAACGTTTTCTACTAGAGCAACATTTTTATGAAAAATAATTTTTTGGGTGAAATTTGAATTTTCCTAAAAAACATTTACCAACAATTGCTTAAGAAATATCTTCAAATGTATTCAAGGTCTCTTTCAAGGATCAATCATGGTTATGACACCTCATATTTGGTCATTTTTGCTTTGGAGGCTTAAATTTGCTTCATAATAAGAATATGGTGAATGTTTTACCACTCATAAAATAGCCTAGTCGACCCTATGAGAGTTGAATTATGGCGAGAACAATATAGAGAGTATTTTCTAGGAAGCAAGTCACATAGAGTCAAGCCTCCACTCAAACTAATTCACTCATATTTATGTAGAGCCATTCAAACCCACTCAATAGTTGGAAGCCTATATTTTATCACTTTTATTGATGAGCTAAAATACTTGGATTTATGTCTTGAAGAAAAGAAAAGTTTTTGGCATTTTTAAGGAATTCAAAACTGTGGTGAAGAAATAGAGTGGTCATTACATCAAAGTGTTGAGATTAGACTATGGGGGGAGGGACGAGGGAAAGGAGAGGGAGGATTATATATCAAACACATTTCTAAATTTTTGTAAGGATTTTAGAATACATAAGTAATTTACCGCTGTATACAACATAGCATAATGGTGTGGCGGAGGAAAAACATAACAATCATATAAATGGCCGAAGTATGTTGAGGACCAAACATTTGCCAAAAATTTGTTTGAGTTGCAATCTGTGTTTTTAGTATTTATTTTCTCATATATTTGTCTCCTTTTGCCTTCAAATTGGTACCCTATCTTAGCCATAAAAAATCAAAATAAGCTGGAAAGTATATCAAATGGATGTTATGTTAACCTTTCTAAATGGTATTTCTAAAGAATTTTATGTGCAACGACTACCTATTTATGAAGCACATGAACAAAACCTATGTCCAGGACTCATGGAAGTGAGATCTTAATACTTGCATGTTTCATATGTATATATCCACTTAGGGTTAATGAATCAAACCAATTGTCCCCACATCTCATGACAGCGAGATCTAATGTGAGCAGGAGTCACACAAACTTTTATGTGGATAAATTTACCATCCAACCTCTTGCGGAAATGAGACCTCACAAAATCTCACCTTACACATGTTCCCTTGGTCAATTGACCTATCCAAACACCCACACAATTTTTAAACCAAAGTCGACAACAAATAAAAATATCACTCCAATGAGAGCTCAAGTGATCCCTCTCATTAAAGAAAAATCCAACACCACTTTTCATGAGGTCGCACCAGCTGACTGACAACTCAACGTGACATTTTGTCACATTCTTTGGAAGGGGTAGCAAAATGATATCCCTTGGCTCAAATATGATTCTTTTCCCATAACCTTTTTCTCAAGTAGTCACTTGAAGCAATATTTACAGGAAAAACTATTTTTAGGTAAAATTTGAATTTTAATGGAGAAAATTTTCAATGATCGTTGAAACAATATCTTTAAATGTGTCCAAGATCTTGTAGACACTTAAATTTGGAAATTTTCACTTTGACAACACTTGATTTGAAAATGAACTTTTGTTATGATAAATACCATCTCTCCATTCCCACTTAACACTTTCTCGAGGTATCTTGTTTAGCTTGTTTATCCTTGCACACTAACATGTTGACAAATTCTAAGAGCACAATGCATAAAATCCATAGTAAGACACCAAACAACAAGTTCTAAACTTCATTTGGTATATTTCTAAACTAGGGCGGGTCCTACAATTGGTGAGGATTTTATATCCGATCCTAGACAACTTTACGGTCTTTGACCGAAATGTCTTCCAAATTTTCTTTCAAATTCATATCTTTTGTTGGGTCTTTTACTTCATCTGGGTCATCTTGTATTAAATAAATCATCTATAGAGCCTTATATAAGCAAGTAAACATTGCCTCATTTTATAACCTAGAAATCATATGGTAATGCATTGATACACACTTTCTATACTTGTAAAAAGAACTCATAGCTCCCTAAATCTCACAATAGCACATCTAGAATCATTAGAGAAACACCCACATCAGGTCTGAAGCTTCTTACTAGGTCAGAACTATGTTCTCTCATTTGCAAGAACTCAAAAATACCTTCTCTAAGGATTTTAGTAAGATTCAAATTCAAAAGTAAGTATGGTCAAAAAGTTACCAAATCTATTTGATCTATCTAGATATCACATGTTAGGTGGAGAATGGTGTGCGGTTTGTGGCCTCTTTAGAGTAGTGCCAATGTCGATAGTTCGTGAGGGTGCCCAAAACCCAACTAATGTTTGTTTTTTAGGGTTTTTCACTCATGGTTAGGGTTTGAGATGATGTTCAACATGTTCAAAGAGCCTCATGCATGATCAAAAACTAGGGTTTGATAGCGATAGACAAGTCCAAGAAGATGTCCAACACAAAAAGTTATAAAGTAGGTCCAAGACCAAACAGAAGAGCCAAAATCATATGATATGGTCCTAGAAGATTAGTACACTCCTGCCCTAGGATAGTTTACAAAAAAATTCCATTTATGAAGCTCCTCCAAATTCACATATCCTTGTTCTAGCATTGCACATTTCTAGAACTTCCCATAATCATATGTAAATAGCTAAGTATACTCTTATTCTTCTATTTTCAAGTTCATACCTTGTGTTGCAAGTACTTAAAACATTATTATGATATTGTATGGTTAATTTGGAAAGTTAATTAATCAGAATATCCATTTGTATCTAACCCTACATCCACTTAGTGTAAATTTAATTCACTAAAGATCTTATATTAACATTGTCTTAATCTAAAAAGGGTATAAACATTTTGGTGAACCTACCTCATGATTGAACCTTGGTTGTCCCAAGGATACTCCATCCTACTTGGTTTCAAATCCATCAATTTTCTAGGGTTTTTATTTTATTTAATCATCTTTCCTAACACCAAGCTGATTTTTAAATTTTTCCCTAGGGTCTTATGGTCGATTCTACCCTTTGGGTCTCTTGTCGAGGCTCCCAATGCCAATTAGCATTTTGTTGCATATCTCAAGCATAAAAAATCTATTTTCAAATTCCTTGGAGGTTATTATTATTTTTGTATATTTAACAAAAACCTCTATTTTCTGCTCTAATTTTTAGCACAATTATCGGAATTTCAATATTACTATTTTTAGTATTTATGGCATAATTGGAAAAAATTACATTTTTAGTAAAATTCCTTGGAGGTTTTTCTTCCACATAATCATATTAAAAATACCTCTCTTAGTTTTTTCAAATTCAATTTCTATTTTCATATATGGTCATTTTATTAATTTGACAACAATCAATTTTTTCTTAACATCACTTTTGGGTCTTATCTCCTATGATCTTTCAAATGTCAGCCCTCCATGTGTGTTGATTCTTATTATTTTCCACCTAATTGGATTTTCTTCTATCATTTTTATTCCATCATGGCCTATGCTCTCATTCTTCAAGTCTCCTTATATAATTTTCTTTAATGTCATGAATCATGTAGAGCTACTCTCACAAAACTAGTACATGAAACAAAACTCCTTGATAATACAAAACCCTCCCATGTCAATTCAATTTTGAGTTGTATTTCATCTCCTACTAGTAATCATGATACCTTTTATAAGGTTTTCTTAGTGTCTATTCAATATTTACACCATGCTTTTCAAGATCAAATTCAAACTATGAATACTAAGATCACATCTCTCAAGTGTGAGATAACACATATAAAGGATTCTTCCAATGCCCATATCCATCATGTCTCTACACATCATGATCAATCTAGTTCTAATCCCACTGAGAATTAATGTGATATATATATATTATGCATGATACATGTGCCCATATAAGTGAAGTGAAATTCCTACCACCACAACATGCATCTCTTCATTTTGAAAAAAAAATAGAGAACACAATATTCTATTTGAGCTACTCAATAATCAATTAATCATTTTTTACCTACTCATTACTACCCTCACTATCAGCTTACAAAACTCAAAGGTAAACCATTTTGTAATTATCATGGAATTAATGGACATCGTGACAATGATTGTTATGTTTTACAATGATGAATCCAATAACTTGAGCGTAATGGGTTTATATCCTTTGATACATGACATTATCCTATGCAATCATCCCGAGTTAAAAATCTTAATGGAAACCAAAAGTTACAACAACTATATCTAATGAGCATACTATGATACTAAATGATACATTGTTACAACAAGAATCATCTAATCACAAAAAGGATAAGAATGTAATACCCCCTTTGGTAGAGCCACTCTCAATAAGTGATTTACCTCCGAATTTCATGTAAACCATAATGAACGCAATATCGGTTGAGCATGAACAACTACATACTACCTCAAAAAACTTAGAGCATACACAAACCCAATCAGGGGGCCACACAACAATGGATTCTACAGATATATATAATCTTCCGTAGCAAACTGAGATAAATTTTGATTGAGATGATGATATTCATTAACTTTTTGATATTCCAGATGAACATTTGTGAACATTGAATTGATTTAGATGATGATATGCATTAATTGTTTGATATTCTAGATGAACATTTGTGAACATTGAATTTAAATCCCATTACGCGAGTTGAATTTGATTTTGATGTCAATGATGATGTACAACTTGATACCCCAAGTGATCCTTGTACGAATATCTCTACTTTTCCACACCATACATAAAGGCAATTTACGTGTCTACCTTATTCTCCACACATTATACTTCTACAATTACTTGAGTGCAATATCATGTCTCTCCCTCCACTTTTTTATTTTGATATGAGAAATCCTCATAGTAAGAGCTTTGATTCTCTTGCTTCTTGTGACTATCATAGATGCATCGGTCACTTCATTGATTAATGTATCAATCTTCACCCAGATCATTTAAGCTCTCATATGCTCCAATGAAAATAAATGGGATGAAATCATGAACCCATTGAATCTTGATCATACTCTACATCTTAATCTTAACACTAACAAGTTTGCTTTCAATGTGCCCAATGCTACGTCATATAATACCATTTACAACATAATAGAATGACCCGTACTAAGAATAATCTATGTAGTTTACATTTACTTGGCACACTCCTCATGAATCTACTTCACATAGATCTTCTCTCAAGCCTTCTTTGGCCCACATCACTACTACACTACCACTAGCACTTAGGTCACATTCTTTGGCACAATCGAGGCCTAAGCCTTCTTTCCCTTTCACCGAGTTGTTTTTCCTCCTCCGTAGGCTCTCATTAGATAGCTTAATACTACCCCTCTTTCATGTACATATCTAAGCACTTCAAAAATACAAAAACATTCATATATTTACAAAAATACAAATTGAGTATTTGTACAATTCACTTGAGTTGTTAGCACTCTACATTATGCATGTTGTTTGTCACTTTAGTTTTCTAGATAACATACTTCTTTTCTCTGTACACACACGTGTTCACAAGGTATTTTGAGCATGATGCAAGACATACACAAAGCGGTACACAATGATAGGTGTTGGTTGACCCTTTACCCAAACTTCCTATTCATCTAGGGGAATCTATTTTTACACTACATCTAGGTGTTATTGTTCCATTATAGTTCATTTCTACTTCCTCATTATGCTTGATTACAATTATTATGTATATGTTATCTTTTGAGCTAACAGGACTAACAC
The DNA here is from genome assembly GCA_018340775.1 of Taxus wallichiana var. yunnanensis. Lineage (NCBI taxonomy): Eukaryota > Viridiplantae > Streptophyta > Pinopsida > Cupressales > Taxaceae > Taxus > Taxus wallichiana. The sequence goes on along the minus strand of CM031238.1, from coordinate 549,474,307 downwards.
ATGTGTCTTGTGCAACATTGACATCTCTTGTATCACATATTTTCACCTATATTGGTTATCTTTATCATGTTATCATGTTTTTACACTCTTGTTTCATGCATACTTGCTTGTATGTGTATAATATTGATTGCTTGTTTTTCATTTCTTATGGCATGTATGCTTTGATTGTCTTGTGACACCATGGGTGTCCTATGTTTTTAGTGTCATGCATATCTTGTCTATTATTTTTTCTCTTATTTGCAAGCTTACGGGCCTTGATGGTCTTGTGACATCATGGGTGCCCCATGTCTATGGATTTATGCCTTGTGTAAGACATCGTTTGTATACTTCTTGCATTTGAATGCACTATTGTTGTATTTATATGCCTTTAGAATATTGTTGTTATCAACTATGTGGTTTTTATCTAGTTTTATTCTAGTTTTTGTTGTGTGTCATGGTTTCCACCATGCGTACACACCTTCCCTTTTTGTAGGTACAAGTTATTCTAGGTGACCATGTTTTCAGCACTCTACACTCTACTACAACTTCTCATACATCTCCTTCATTAGCACACATATATTTATTTTGATCCACATGCTCAACATTATTTTTACACATTTCTCAAAAGAGGGGAATTGATTTGGGTTCATTTCTACACTCACAACAAACATATGAAGAATTTTGGGATATGATACATATATAAACAAGGTACAAGTGCTCAAAAATATAGAAAATTCAAACAAAATTCATAAGTTCATAATCATACATATTATTCATGACCATACAAAAGCAGTCTTGACCTTCCCATACAATTTTTCCTAGGGGAGAAACATCATTTTATCAAGACTTCGGTTTTTAGCTACATTCTCAAGCTTTTAACACAATTTCAAGCTCAGTTCAAATCAATATAGGGGACATGAAGTGTTTCACTCCTTCTTTATGGCATTCAATTTATAATACTCCATTTTTAAGCTCCTCCAAATTCAGATCTCCCTATTCCAACATTACACATTCCTAGAACTTACCAAAATCATCTTTAAATAGCTAAATGTGTTCTTCTTCTTGTGTTGCAAGTACTTAGAACATTGTTATGATATTGTATAATTAATGTTGGAAGTTAGTTAATCATAATAGCCATTTTTATCTAACGCTGCATCCACTTAGTGTAAATTTAATTCACTAAAGATCTTAGATTAACATTGTTTTAATCTAAAAAGGGTGTAAACATATCTCTTTCAAGGATCAATCATGGCTATGACACCTCATATTTTGTCATTTGAGATTTGGAGGCTTAAATTTTCATCATAATAAAAATATGGTGAATGTTTTACCACTCATAAAGTAGCCCATCGACCTATGAGAGTTGTATTATGGAAAAACAATATAGGGAGTATTTTCTAGGAGGCATGTCATGTAGATTCAAGGATTCACTCGAGCGAATTCATTGATATTTATGTGAAGCCATGTGAACCCACTCAATATGAGAAAGCCTATATTTTCTCACTTTTATTGATGGTTTTATCTAAAATACTTGGATTTACTTCTTGAAGCACAAATAAGAGTTTTTGGGATTTTAAAGGAATTTAAAAGTATGGTCAAGCAATAATGTGGTCATTATATCAAAGTGTTGAGATCATTTTGTGGGGGATTATGTATCAAATACATTTCTAAATTTTTGTAAGGAGCGTAAAATAAATAATAAATTTACAACCAAGTGCACACAATAGCATAATGGTGTAGTAGAGTGGGAAAAAAATAATGAAAATGTCCAAAAGTATGTTGAGGGCCAAACATCTTCCAAAAAATTGTTTGAGCTACAAGATGTATTTTTAGTGTTTACTTTCTCATATATTTTCCTCCTTTCCCCTTTAAATTGTTGTCCTATCTAAGCCATAAAAACTCAAAATAATGGAAAGTATATCATATGGATGTTAATTCATTCTTTCTAAATGGTATTTTGGAAGAAGTGTACGTGCGATAATCACCTAGTTATGAAGCATATAGACAAGAGAAAAAAGTGTGTAGATTGAAAAGGCCTTTTATGGTACCAAGAGAGCACCAAGGGCATGCTTTATAGTTGTAATGAATCATACCTAAGAAGCAATGGGTTCATTAGAAGCAATAGTGAGCCCACATTGTATATAAAACCGAATGCTAAAGGACAAATCTTGATTGTATGTTTATATGATGATGATCTTATTTTTAAAGGAAATATTTCGGTTGACTTATTCAAATTGCAATGAAAAGAGAATTTGAAATGAAAAATATTGTCCTAATGAAGTAGTTTCTTGGCATCGAAGTGAATCAATCGAGAGGATGACATATTTATATGTTGGAAAAAATATGCAAATGATGCACTTAAGAGGTTTCAAATGTTGAATAACAACCCAAGACCGACTCTAGTAGCTAAAGGTACCAAGTTGAGAAAAGAAGACAAGTGACCCAATGTTGATCCTACTTTGTATAAAAGACTTGTTGGAAGTTTGATGTACTTCATGACCCACAAGGCCAAATATTATGTTTGCAATCGGAGTCTTATTTCAAGGTTTATGGAGTCTCCCAAAATTGCCTTTGAAAAGTTGGGAAGAGAATATTAAGATATGTTTTCGGAACCACATGCCTTGGAATTTTATATGGACCATCGATTGATTTCAAGTTAACTAGCCATATTGACAATAATTTTGTAGGTAGCTTATAAGATGATTGGAAGATGACTTTTGAATGTGTATTTCATTTTGGATCAAATATAGTGTCATGGACCTCCAAAAGCATCTCATCATTACCATTTCATAACCGAAGTAGAGTAGATGGGTAGCCACATTTATAACATGTCAAGTAGTATGAATGCACGGCGTGTTGTCATACCTATTATACAATCAAGATGAATCACCACATATATTTTGTGGCAACTCAACCATTGCGGTTTCAAAGTATCATGTCATCCACAAGAGGAGAAAGTACATTCATACTAAGTGTCGCTTCATCGTATATCTTGTCAACGATGGCAAAATATACCTAGAATTTTGTAGATTTGAATATCGCTTAGTGACATTTTCACAAAGGCATTAACAAATGATAGTTTTTAGTATGTAAGAGATTGGATAGGTATAATAGATATAGGTGGTCAAGATTAAGGGGGTGTTGAAAACTATGGAATCTCTCCCACCCAATCGCACTTAATATGACAACTTACGAAGCAACTTGGAATTTTGAATTCGTAAAAGGAAAGATAAGTTTTTATTTAATACTTGAAAAATCTTGTATCAAGGAGAATATTTGGTAATCCCCATCGCGCCTCCAAATGCTATGAGGCGAGTATTAAATATTTTTAACTACATTTGGGTAGCTTACGAGAAAAATCCAAAACTTGTTATAATTCTTAGAGCCTCTATAAATAAGATGTGCATGTATGCATTTTGTAAGAGACAAAAAATAACCAAAGTGTTGTCAAAAATTTAATAGAAGGTGTATAGGTATTTTTGTATATGAACTTGTGCGTTTTTCATTTCATCCATACCTTTTGAATGTGTTTATTAAATAAAAATAAAAATTAAATATTTGTTTTTCCGAGAACACACTCTCCGGAGGCTTCCAAACTCCTCGAACTAGTGGTAATAGACCAACGTTGGTGTCGTGCTAAATGCGTTTTTTCGATGCATTATTTCCATATTATATCTTCTTCGTTGTGCTAAGCATGAGCGAGCGCCTTCAGTTTCACTCTGAGGGTGAAGATTTCATCACGATTTCCATTTCACACCTTTCATCTATATATTCCCAGGGGTTTCTTACTTTGGATTTGGTGCCGAGGACATTGCATTGAAGGCAGACTTGGTCGGGCATGCGAGTGATTTGTCTCTTCCTGTTTGACATGGGAGAGCTTGTGTTTTCCGTCGCCTATGATTATTTACATCAACAGGTCTGTTCTGGTGGAATTCTCATCAAATTCGCTATCCTCATCTATTTCCATCTTTCTCTGGTACTTGAGCACCATGATTTTCTCATCAATCTCTCTCACATTTGTTTTCTTATGCTTTGAATTAAAATCCCAATCCAATGCGTGCTCGTGCTCGAGATATTCCACCAAAAATCCAAATACAAGTCTACACCATCCCTAACCAATTATCTTTTCCAAGGATTCGTGCTTCATTGTCCTAAACTCCACATGGTTTTTATAGGTGTCAAACATTCAATTTGAATGCCTCTACAAAATTCTCAGACCACATATGAATTGGGTGATATTAAATCACTTGTCCCTTGTGGAGATCATGTAGGCTCAGTTCAGACATGCGCTGATTTCTCCTTGTTATTTTCCAACTCTTTCTAATTTTCTCCTTGATTTATTTTCATTTGAATGTTCTTCAGCGCTGCAAGTTAAGGGTGACTTCAGATGTTCTGTGTCTGAAATGAAATGAAATGAAAGATTTCAATGACGTCCACTAGACTGAAGAGTCTATGGGACCACAAAACTGAGATAATTACTCTCTAAATTTTGTCCAAACTTTTATGCTTAGGGCATCATTTTTCCTTTTGAACTAGGCAAGTATCTAGAATTATATTTTTCTCTCTTAATTTTTTCCGCCTCTTTCCTTCCTTGTTGGCATCATATTTGGGCATGTATTTTTCCCTTTTCCTCCTCTATCACTAGTTTTTTTGCATGCCTATTTTCACTCTTTAATGCTTTCAAGTTCCAACTCCACATTTTTTTATCCAGATAGTTAGTTTTTAGTGCACTTACATTTCCCATTCTTTCCATTGCTTCAGTGCCAACCACTCACATGCATGGTTTTCCATTGCTTTATCAAAATGGATGTTTCCCTGGGGTGCACACACAGTCTTATTTGACTTGTACTACACCATTCTATTTTCACAATTTTCTTTTGCATGCACATGGTTCTCTATGTACACATCCACCTTAAAACTTTTGAAATACAAATGTAACTTGAACAACTTACCAAAAAAATTGAACTAAAAGAGTTAAGGGATCATTACATGAATGTTTTTGACAGTACATGCGAGATGCACATGATCCATTAAGTAGCATGAAACACTATATTGTTGAAAAACTAAGTAGAAGCTACGTGAAAAGGAAATTTCTTGAGTTAAAATAATGAGGGAAATATTTTTGGTCGGCACTGGATTCATAGCCTTATTTATGGGTCCATCTCCTTGATTTCAAATGGTAGGGTTTCAATTGATAATCATTTAAATAACTTGTGAGCATTTCTTTATTTAGTATGTGTAATTCCCACCTATTTATGTACTCCCAATTTTAATTATATCGACTCATTGTATCTAGATTATCTATATGGACAAGGATATTATTGCATTGTTATATTGTTTTGATGTGACATTGCTTCATGATATGGTTATTTGCTAGCACTACGATGCTAACTCTTGTTAACAAGTTGTCGATAGGGCACACGATGTCGTGTTTCATTGATCAATTGTTTTTGTTGAGATGATATCATGATTTTATTTGAGCACGATCTTGGATTAGTATTAGATTCATAATTAATGCATAGTTGTAAACCTTCTTACTATGTTGGTGATTTGTTTCTATGATATATTGTTTAGCTAGCATGATTATGTATGGATGATTGATTATGATGCATATGCATATTATCGTATTTTGATTATTATGTTGGATGGATATGAGGTTTTCCTTGAGTGTGCAGGTGATAGGTATTTGGTCATGGGAGAATGTGGGATTCAGGGAACATATTTCAACTAGCACAAAAGGCCCTAAGGGCCAAACCTTTCTTCTCTTATCGATTACGACATCTTATTCATCATGTTTATACCTTGTCATATGTTGGATTTTCTTGGCTATGTAATTGTCGATCTACCTTCTTTCATTGAGGTATATGCTCATCTTGTTATAGTTCTATGATTTGAATTCTAACCCTCTTTGATTTAATGTTTACCTTTGTTTTATGTTACCATTTTTATGACCTTGGCATCTCTTGTGTCTTGGGATGTTGTGCATAGTTTTAAGAGGGATTAAGACACCTAATTAGGTGAGCCTAATTGTCCCTCCTAAATGTTAGATCTTTCCCAAACTTATATTTTGGAAAGATGTGCCATTTAGGAAGGGTAAATGGCAAGAAAATGACCTCATTTTCTTTGAAAAGAGGCTTTATCCCCCATCCCTATGGGTGGGTGGGCTCTTTTCAAATCAAATGAAGCCCATTGGCTCAAATTGCCTCTTCCACACACTTCTAATTTATGAAAATTTGATCTTTGAGAATGTTTTGGAATTTGGAAATCCTCATGATTGTTTTGAGTCTAATTTTAATTTCCTTCTTTTATTTTGGGTGAAAATTTTGGAGGGTTAACATTGGTTGTGGTTTTGTGTGGGGGTGACACTTTTCACCCTCCCATTGGTTTGTTTGGGTGGTTTCTTCCCTTCATAATCCCTCATGTCCATGGTTAGGGGGTTCTTTTGCTTGGAAAATTTTTGGGAGAGCATTGTTTTGGAAAATCTTGGAAAGCATTTGGAGTCTTGGTGAGCAATTGGATTGGATTTGGGCTTGAATTTGCAAGGTAGGATCTTGCACATTTTACTTTCCTTTTGGTTATGTGTTTGAATTTGGTGCATGTGAAATGTTGATGCAAAAATGGAAATTTTGAATGTTTAAGTTTGATTTATTTTACTCCATCCACCCTTGAGGGGTGTGGATTTTGGAGCTTGATGGGAAGAGGGAGGAATTCCTCCTTATTCACTTTTCTATGCTTGTTTGACAAGCTTGAAAGCATTTTTTGTTTACCCACTACATTTGGCTTGTAGGTAGGGATTGATTTCCATTTGGTTTGGAAATCAATCCCTATCTCCAATAAAGGAAACTTGGAGTTTGAAAAGACTTCATGGGGAGGAAATGGAGGGATAAGGGAGTAATTTAGAGTGATAAGGGGTGAATGTTTGTATGGAGTGATAAGGAGAAATTTTTTGATTAAATTGGAGTTTTTGGCTACTTAAATTGGGATTTTCCATCCCCTCTTCCCTTGAATGAAGTTTGGTGCTTCTTGGTGTTTTGCCCTTGGTTAAATTTGCTTGATTGTTGTTTTGAAACCATGTTTGGATGTGAATAAACTTCTTTTCTTCTAAGTGTTGGTTGGAATTGTGTTGCCTCTTTCCCATGGGCTTGGGAGGAGGCTAACATGTTGCCTTGATCCCTTGGTGGCATGTAATGATGCCAATTGGTTGGGTGGTCAACCAGGCTCTCTTTTATGGATTTTTGGAGTTTTCTCATGTTGTTTTGAAGTGGAATGGAGTTGTTTGGAGGGTAGATTGCAAGTTTATCATTGTTGTGAAGTTGTTCAAATTTTGGAAAAAAATTGCCATGTTGTCTCCACTTTAGTGGAGGGCTTGTAGCTTGCATTATTAAGTTACTTTTATTCTTTGTTACTCTAAGTCAAATGTGTGAAATTACTTCCAAATATTGAATTGTTTCAATGTTAAAATGTTGTTGAAAACTCATGAAAGGATTGTTACTTGTTGTTTGAAAATGTATCTTGTTGTTGTTATAAAATTGGATTAAACACTTTGTTTTCAAAGGCTCTAAATTGTTGTTTAAATCTTTGTTTTCCCTCTTGAAATATTTTCTTGAAAGTGAAAGAAATCAACTTATTAGGTAAAGTAAATTTGAAAGGTTATGGGAAAATCTGAATAATTTATCCTTCTTTTCCCCCTTGTTGAAATCTGAAAATTCTACATTTTAATTCTTCCTTCATGAAATCATGAAAATAGTTAGAATGTTTGAATAAAATCTCATATTTTTGATGTTTCATTGATCAAGTTAGGAGAGAAAATAGTGGTATTATAAGATTACATCTTGTTGTTTCCATAATGAAAAATTTGTTGTAATATATTGTAGATTTGTAGCATCTCTATTTTCCAACTTTGTAGCATAATAATATGTTTAACTTGTTCTTTTCAACTGAGTTAAATATCATAACATTGTGTGTTTTGGAACACTTAAAGTTTTTCTTGCTAGTTTTCTCTAAGTCAATGTATAGTGTAAAGTGTTTGTGTGTTGTGTGTTGTTGTGTGTGTGTGTGTTGTGTGTATATGTGTGTATGTAAATGTGTGTGTGTGTGTGTGTGTGTGTTTATATAAGTACATGTGTAATATTGAGTTACCCATATTCTACTCTTTGTGAATATAATGCTAAATGTGAGTTAGAAATAGAAATTATCATCTATTAGCAATAAAAGCCCATATAAAAATTCTAAGTTAAAGATTAGAAAATTTTAAACTTCTTCATTCTCATAATGAAAACTTGTTAAAGTTAATCCAAATAATAGGGAAAAAACATTCATTCTATTTTCATATTATGTATATATTGGACCCTACTGATATATATATATAGATGTGTGTGTGTGTGTAATATATAAATATATTACACATAATAAAATTAAACAAATTGTATTTGAATAAACTGGTGAAGATTGAAAATTTTTTGGGAAAAGTTGTTGTTTTAAATTAAAAATATATTTATGTGGGGGGGGCGGGGCATCCCACCCATCCCCCACTCCCCCTCCCACCCAACCTATGGGGTTGTGGCATATGCCACGCCACCCCCACTCACCCCCAGCCATATTTCATGGCCTCCTTCACAACCATTGCTGTCATGGCATTTCCTCCCCCTTACCCACCTTGTTTCCACATGGCCTTAAGGCCCTTACACACACACACACCACCCTTTTGGGCCTTATCCATTTTGGAATATCATATTTAATATGTGTTAGTGTGTAAAAATATATTTGATATATATAATTGCCCTCAAATAAAACAACTTTCTTCAATATGCTCTAAAGAAAGAATAAAAACAAAAAAAAATATAAATGTATAAAACTTAGATCCATACATGGATCAGATTTAAAAACAAGGAGAAACAATAGATTTTAACCCTCTTATAAAAAAAAATAACTATGTGTGCAAACCAAAATGTTTTCAAATCTGAAATAAAAATAAAAATGGAGTGAAAACTTCCTCTAATCCTCTTCATTTTGAGCTCATTGAGCTTCATCTCCTTCCTAAAAACAAAAACCACAAAAAAAAAACTGGGCAACCAAATGAAAGAGAGTGAGGAAAATGAAATAATAGATATTAGGTTATTTTTATCCTCATAAGATTTATTTTTAGGGTTTTTTATCCTACGGTGGAGATCTCTTAAATCTAAGGGCTCCCATTTAATTTGATAGTTGACTTAAGTTATTATGGTTGCACTTTATATATTTGGGTTACACCTTAATAATTTTATTAATTAATTAAATCTATTTTATAACTTGTGTAATAAAATGCAAAGGCATGGGTCCATTTAGGAGACTAAATGGGACCCATGACCATATTAAAATTTTATTGGCTTTTCATAAACATTTAAATCATTTTCAAAATGATTAATATCCTTTTTGTAATTAAATTAAACTCTCTTTAAATTTTCTCGACATGATAAGTTTAATTGATTTTTGATAACTTGACCTTATCGTCATCATGATTAAATTATCATCAACTTATAAAAATAATTCATAATTTTATTCTTAACTTGTGAAATTGGCATTATGCTAACTCTTCTCTCTTCTGTAGCCAAAAATGTGACATGATTGCAATGACGATGTGAAAGTTTTAAATCTTTACCTTACCTTTTTGTGAAAGTGGTTTGGTGTCTACTTCACCATATATTTGTGACTTAGTCATGTTTATATCATAATGTGTTAATCTAAACCACCTTTAATTAATATACCCTTTTAAAAAATTATTACCATTATTATTACTTTTAATATTTTTGATGGATATTTGGTTGTCTTTTTATCATTTTTGGAACTCGTGTTGAGCGAGGCGTGACATCTGGTATCAAAGCTTGGTTTCAACACTAAATTCTCTAGGGATTTATTGTTAGCTTTTGGTAGTTTAAGTTAGGTTAAAACCACTTTGTTTAAATCATTTCTATAAAAATCTAATGTACCATTTTTTCCATCATGCAGGATGATAAAACATGGTACTAGGTGAGGTATAATGGTGACTATAGGTCATGAGCGGTCACCTCTAGAGATTTATAGGGCCAATTTTTTAACCACAAATCCTAGATGTACTTCATCAGATGATGGGAGTCCTCTAAGATTTACTTCCCACACAACTTGAGCTAGTTGGGAGACTAGTCAGCATGACAGTGAGGCACACCCATAGATGAGGGTTCACATTCTTCCACTCACGTTCAGATTCCTTCACAACAGTGAGAGAGTCTCATAACACTACATTCATATTTTTGCATGGTGAGAGAGAGGTCTCACAACCCCTTAGTTTAGATTCAAAGAGTGGTTGAGACATGCCCTCATGGGCAGGAAACATGTAGTGTTATCTCGACCTTCTTCGACTTCATCCACCCATGTATGGAGGCACAATTGATGGTTTTGGGTCTAATTCATGGCTCCTAAGTTTAGATAGTTGTTTTGGCTTGCATCCTTATGAGATCAATGTCAAGGCTCGCCTTTCATACACCTCCTCCATGATGGAACAAGTGTATGTGGAGGAATGAGGAGTGAAGCTCCATTTGACCCAAGAGATATTACCTATGAGTTGTTTGAGGAACATTTCTCATCAATATATGTTAAAGCATTTCATTAGAAGAGGATCGATGAGTTCCATGATCTTCGACAGGGATCCAACTTAGTAGCCTAATATGAGTATAATTTTTGGATCTTCATGCAGTATGTAGACTATCTCTAGGATGAGAAGTTATAGGTGAATAGGTTCATCAGGGCCCTAAATGCAAACTTTTGGAGCTATTAGGATTTTGTCTCTCCCAACCTTGAGAAGGTGGTGGAAGGGCATATTTAGTAGAGGAGAAAATATGAGTATGGCACATGAGTCTTCGGATAGGAACAGGAAAGTTATAGGAGAGTAGTTCATACTTTCTAGATCACATATCACATGGCTCTTCCCCACCCCCGAGAGAGGAAGGTTCAAACCAGTTAATCAAGCTTTGAGACCCCCCCACACCCACAACATCCCCTCTCGAATCAGGTTCCTCATCAACAGAGAGGACTAGGCCAGGCCAAGATAGTCAGAGAGGTAGGTAGGGGTCAGGTGGCCACATTTTGGGTAGAGATAGGAGCCTAGTAGTTAGCAGCTTCCTAATCGGCTCGTTCTCGCATAGTCCACCAGGATGGGACCCACAGGATCAATACACCAGAGTACATGAGGGGCTCATTCGCACAAGGGATGCACTAGGTTGTTTCATTTTTGGGGCCCATGATCATTATGCTCATTTTCTATCCATAGAGACCCTCTTTTTCCTAAAGGCAAAATACATTTTCCAAGTAGAGACATTGGTGACATAGGGCACGCTCATCGTGTCTATGCCATAGTAGAGAACCATCAAGCTGAGCACTATGCCATGATCATTGAGATGAAAGGTATGATTAGAGGTACACCTGTTACTATTTTATTTGATTCAGAGCTTCGACTCCTTTATATCACCCTCTTTAGTGGATAGGTGTGGTTTGGTGGCTTCTAGGCAGGTAGATAGATGGCAGGTAGAGTTGGCCACTGGGGCCAAGCTCATTGTAGACACATATATGTAAAGAGTTGTATCCTTGACCTTGGAGTGTTCTCCACCACCTTATACCTCTGTATATTACCATTGGGATCTATGAGGTTATTCTTGGTATGGATTGACTTGATTCCCATCAAGCCAAAGTTGATTGTAGAAACAATTTTATAGAGTGTTTGGATGATTGGGCAGTTTTACGGTTATTTTTGGGTTCAGAGACTCATTCCTTTTGTATGATCTCCGCTATGCAGCTCAAGCGGAGCATGTGCAAGGGGTGTCAGATGTTTTATCATGATCAATGATAGATATGAGGAGATTCCAATGAGTTCACCTTTATATGAGCACCCCATCTTGTGAGAGTTTGCAGATGTTTTTCTAGTGAGCTCCTGGTATGCCACCACATCGAGAGGTGGAATTTTCCATTGATCTTGTTCTAGGTTTTGCACACGTTTCTTGTGCTTCATACGAGATGACTACCCCAAGCTCTATGAGCTCAAGATTTAGTTAGAGGAGTTATTAGAGAAGGGCCTCATTCGACCTAGTGTGTCTCCTTAGGGCACACATCAGTGATTTTTGTGAAGAATAAGGATGGATCCCTTCATTTGTGTGTTGACTTTAGACAACTGAACAAGGTAACAATGAAGAACCATTATCCTCTTCCCTATATTGATGATTTTTTGATCAGATGAGGGGAGATAGAGTGTTCTCCAAGATAGATTTGAATTCAAGTTACCATCAGTTGTGGATCACAAGGTAAATATTCATAAGACAACTTTTTAGACTCGGTATGGGCATTACGAGTTCACAATGGTCCCTTTTGGTCTAACGAATGCACCTACAATGTTTATGAGCCTCATGAATGGGGTTTTCAAGACTTTCTTGGATATGATTTGTCATTGTGTTTTAGATGACATTTTGATTTATTCTCACTCGGTAGAGGAGCACCGAAGCACTTGAGATAGGTATTACAAGTTTTGAGGGAGCACCAAATTTTTGAAATTTGGAGAAGTGTTCCTTCTTTTAAGTCAAGATACATATTTAGGGCATATCATCACAGGTAAGGGTATCTCAGTAGATCCCTCAAAGATCTATGCTATCATTGATTGGCCAACCCCACCATAGTGACTAAGGTTAGGATTTTTATGGGGTTAACTTGGTTATTACTATGCCAATTTGTTTAGGGTTTTTTTAGGATTTCCATCCTATCACTTCCCTTTAATGAAAAGGGAAGAAGTTTTGTTGTCATAGAAGTGTGAGTAGGCCTTTCAGTTCTCAAGGAGTGATTGATGACTAACCCATCCTTACAGAGTTCTGATCCTTTGGCTGACTTTGTGGTTTGCACAAATGCATCTATAGAGGGACTTGGAGTGGTGCTCATGCAGAGCATCACGTGTCATTTCTTTTGAGTCCCGCAAGCTCAAGGATATACGAACTTAACTATCCTACCCATGATCTTGAGCTTATATTTCATGGTTTGGTTCATTGGAGACATTTTCTATTAGGCATGCCATTTTTTTTAGGATAGACCATTTGAGCCTTTAGCACATCTTTACACAACCCAACCTCAACACTTGACAATGGCATTGGATGGAGTTCCTCTGTGAGTATGATATGGATATCTAGTACATCAAGGGAAGGAGAATGTTCATCATTGATGCCTTGAGTAGGAGTGGTGAACATGAGATTTTTACCTTGACTTTGCGATCAAATCTCAGAGGTAGGATACTTCAACATCTTCCAGGAGACAAATTCTACGAGGGTTTCAGGCAAGTGGTAGAGTCTCGGGGGCCCTTGGAGGGAAATTATACATGTTATACCTTAGATTCAGATGGTATTCTTCAACTTTAGACATGCATATCTATGTTCTAGAGTTGAGATTTTTTGTAGTTTTGTTCTTTTAGAGGCACATCGAGCCCCATATGTGGCTCATCCAGGGGTTAAGAAGATGCATGCAAACTTGAGACAACTATACTTTTTGGTTTGGTTGCACCATGATATTACAGATTTCATAGCCCACTGTCTTGAGTTCCAGAGGGTGAAGGCCAAGCATTCTCACCCCATAGGCCTTCTTTACCATATGATATTTCAGTGGAAGTGGGACATGGTGTCCATGGATTTTATTGTTGGTCTTCCCACTTCATCATTTCATCATGACATCATCATGGTGATGGTGGATAAGTTGACCAAGGTTTTTGCTTCTCTCTAACAAAGGTCTCATATAATGTAGTTGCCATTACACATGTTTTCATGGATGATGTAGTGAGGTTGCATGGTATTCCTAGGATGATCATTTGTGATCGTGGATCTATTTATACTTTTGAGTTTTGGACTTCATTTTATTCATCTTTGGGAACTCGTAAATTTTGTTCAACGTACCACCCTCGGAATAGATGGGTAGACAGAGAGGGTGAACCAGGTGCTTGAGGATATGCTTTAGATGTATGTGATGGATCAAAAGAAGAAGTGGGAGCATTATCTGTATTTGGTTGATTTTGCATATAATAAAGTTTTCATAGTTCCATTAACATTGGCCTTATCAAGCCTTATATGGGAGACCTTACAAAACACCATTGAGTTGGGACAGATTGGATGATAGGATTGTTCTTGGTCCCACTTATCTTTAGGATATGGAGCAACATGTTGTTCTCATCGAGGAAGAATTTTGGAGTAGGTTCATGCACTCCAAAAGGCATATATTGATACAAAGAGGGTAGAGCATCACTTCTTTGTGGGTGACAAGGTATTTCTCGGGTGCATCCTACACGAGAGTCAATCCGTTATGGAAAGGGCTCTAAGTTATCCCCTCAATTTTTGGGCTTTTGAGATTTTGGAGGTTATTGGTCCAATTTCCTATCACTTAGCTCTTCCACCATGCCCATATCCTATCATGTACACGATGTTTCAATCTCATTGTTGTAGAAGTATGTTCCTGACACATCTCATGTTTTGGATTGGTCACCTTATAGTGGAGGATGAAAGATAGTGGATTTTGGAGCCCATGCATATTCTAGAGCATAGGAGGTTAGCCCTTTGGGGAGAATGCTTGGACCAGGTTAGAGTCCAGTGGGACAGGTATGATGAGACTATATTACTTGGGAGGATGTGACACCATTGCGGGCCTAATATCCTTACCTCTTTCAGTGACTTCTCGGAGGAAGTCAATTCCTAGGGAGGGGGATGTAGTGCCCACCTATTTTTATATTCTCATTTTGAGCTATATCGACTCATTGTATCTAGATTATCTATATTGATAGGGACATTACTACTATATTATATTGTTTTGATGTGACATTGCTTCACGATATGGTTATTTGTTAACACTAGGATACTAACTCTTGTTAACATGTTGTCGATGGGGCACACGATGTCACATTTCATTGATCAATTATTTGTGTTAGATGATATCATGATTTGATTTGATCATGATCTTGTATTATTATTGGATTCATACTTGATGCATGGTCATAAACCTTCTTACTATGTTGATGATTCATTTTTATGATATATTGTTTAGCTAGCATGATTATGTATGGATGATTGATTATGATGCATATGGATATTATCATATTTTGATTATTGTGTTGGATGATATGAGGTTTTCCTTGAGTGTGCAAGTGACATGTATTTAATCATGGGATAACATGGGATTTAGGGAACATATTCCAACTAGCACAAAAGGCCCTAAGGGCCAAACCTTTCCTCTCTTATCGATTATTACATTGTATTCATCGTTGTTTATACCTTGTCGTATGTTGGATTTTCTTGGCTATGTGATTATTGGTCTATCTCCTATCATTGTGATATATGCTCATCTTGTATAGTTATATGGTTTGAATTCTAACCCTCTTTGGTTTAATGTTGACCTTGTCATTTATGTTACCCTTTTTGTGATTTTGGAATCTCTTGTGGCTTGGGATGTTGTGCATGGGTTTAGGAGGGATTAGGACACCTAATCATGGATTAGGTGAGCCTAATTGCCCCTCCTAAATGTCACATCTTTCCCAAACTCGGATTTGGGAAATATGTGTCATTTAGGAAGGGTAAATGGCAAGAAAATGACCTCATTTTCTTTGAAAAGAGGCCCTAACCCACATCCCTATGGGTGGGTGGGCTCTTTTCAAAGACAAATGAAGCCCATTGGCTCAAATTTCCTCTTCCCACACACACTTAAATTTATGAAATTTTTATTTTTGATAATGTTTTCAAATTTAAAAATCCTCATTATTGTTTTGAGTATAATTTTAATTTCATTTTTTTATTTTTGGATGCAAATTTTTTAGGGTTGGCATTAGTAGTGGTTTTTGTGGAGGGTGACACTGTCACCTTCCCATTGGTTTGTATGGGTGGATTCCTTCCCTTCATAATCTCTCGTGTGCATGGTTATGGGGTTCTTTTGCTTGGAAAATTTTTAGGAGATGATTGTTTTGGAAAATATCAGAAATCATTTGGAGTCTTAGTGTGTAATTGGATTGGATTTGAGCTTGAATTTTCAAGGTAGGATCTTACACACTTTTATTTCCTTTTTGGTTATGTGTTTGAAATTGTATATGAAATGTTAATTACAAAAATAGAAAAAATTGAATGTTTGAGTTTGATTTATGTTACTCCATCCACCCTTAAGGGGTGTGGATTTTGAAGCTTGATGGGAAGAGGAGGAATTCCTCCTTATTAACTTTATATGCTTGTTTGACAAGCTTGAAAGAATTTTTGGTTTACCCACTACATTTGGCTTGTAGGTAGGGATTGATTTCCATTTGGTTTGGAAATCAATCCCTATCTCCAATGAAGGAAACTTGGAGTTTGAAAATCCTTCATGGGAGGGAATGGAGGGATAAGGGGAGTAATTTGGAGTGATAAGGGGTGAATGTTTGTATGGAGTGATAAGGAGAAACTTGTTGATTAAATTGGAGTTATTTGGCTACTTAAATTGGGATTTTCCATCCCCTCTTCCCTTGTATGAAGCATGGTGCTTCTTGGTTGTTTTTGCCTTGGTTAAATTTGCTTGATTGTTGTTTTTAAACCATGTTTGGAATGTGACTAAATTTATCTTCTCCTAAGTGCTGGTTAGAATTGTGTTGCCTCTTTCCCATGGGCTTGGGGGGAGGCTAACATGTTGCCTTAGATCCCTTGGTGGCATGTGATGATGCCCATTTGTTGAGTGGTCAACCAGGTTCACTCTTATGGATTTTTGGAGATTATCCTCATGATGTTTTGAATCTATAATGTAGATGTTTGGAGGTAGATTGCAAGTTTATCATTGTTGTGAAGTTGTTCAAATTCTGAAAAAAATCCATGTTGTCTCCAATTTAGTGGAAGACTTGTAGCTTGCATTATTAAATTACTTTTATTCTTGGTTACTCTAAGTCAAATGTGTGTGTGTATGTATATACATACATACATAATATATAAATGTATGTATGTATGTATGTATGTATGTATGTATGTATGTGTGTGTGTAGTCATTAAATCACACACTTTAGGTACTTATTTAGTCTCGCTTTCATACTCATTTGTTCATATGGTTCTTGAGTGAAAAGACTACTAATTAACCCATGTCTTTGGCCATTTTACTTTGCTTTCTGTCATTACTTCGACCTTTCACCCGCACTTGCCCAATCTGTATTGTCATTTTTTGTTCATCATATCTATGTGTGTGTGTGTGTGTGTGTGTGTGTGTGTATCTATGTATGTATGTGTGTGTGTATGTATGTATGTATGTATGTATTTATGTATATATGTATGTATGTATGTACGTATGTATGTATGTATATGTGTGTGTAGTCATTAAATCACACACATTAGTAATTATTTAGTCTCGGTTTCATACTACTATTCATATGGTTCTTGAGTGAAAAGAGTACTAATTAACCCATGTCTTTGGCCACTTTGCTTTCTATCATTACTTCGACCTTTCGCCCACACTTGCCCGGTCTTTATTGTCATTTTTTCGTTCATCCTATCTCTTTCTGAGGTGCTCATCTAGGACTAGAGTGCCCCATGCACCATGATCCCCTCTAGGGCACTCTGATCCTCTTTGCACTTTACTCTGATCTTTTAGGCACTTTCTAGTTGTTTGAGCTTTCTATCTTTTTGGCGTCGACCTTTTGAAGGTTAATTATGAAATTAGATCAAGAGAACCTTATAAATATAAAGCTATGAGACCATAATGAGGGACCAAGCATTAAGCACTTATGCCATCACCTAAGGTTGCATCCATATAAGGCATTTTTAGCTCCATTTGTATCCATCTAGCTCCATCACAAGGGATTCATCTCGCATCACACTTCATAGAAGGGAAGTTCATTCTATTCCATGCACCATTTATTTACATTCTAAATCTAGTTATTTCTTACTACTCACAAAGTGTGACTAGCACAAGAGCACCTAGGGCATGATTTACACACACACACACACACACACACACACACACACACACACACACACACACACACACACACACACACACACACACACCTAGAACTACATTGGGTCTGAGATGTAGTGCAACACTCAATTATTAAGTCCACCATTGTGGCCGTTGAGGACAATTTGACCCCTTCATATGCGTATTTATTTTTTAGGGTTTTGAGGCTTTGTCTGGGTTTTACAAGTGTTTCCTCCATCTCTTATTTACAAGAACATCCAGTGCAGTTTGACAACATTCACGAGACAGAAGCAAAGGGAAACAGTCACTCAACAACACCTTTGAGGATTTTCCCTCATAATTTATGCATACTAGGGCGCCCCGGGTGCCCCCATCCCTTCCGTGCACCCAGTCTACTCAAACAGCTCGGGTTTGTACTTTCTAGAACTCTTGTGTGATCCTTCCTTCATTTTGTTCATCTAGTATTCATTGTGACACGATCCCCAAAGAATTTGTGAATCGAGCTTAAGGCCTCTCTAACCCTTCTTTGCACATTAGGGTTTTACATTTCATAGCTTAGCTTGCTTGGGTCATTTCCTTTATTTATTTATTTGTTATTTACTACTTTTCATAGCATTAGATTAAACTAAATTAGATCTCCATATTTTCCATTTTAGTTTAATCATTTTGGTGAACCCACATTCGAATACTCTTGGATCTTTCTTTTTCTTCCATCATGGCTCCTAAGGTCTGATCAAGTCTCTTTGCTTTAATTGATTCAAATGCACCCATCTTGTAAATACGCTCTCCAAAAAACCCTAGAGACTATGTATTTTCCTATCAACATGTTGCATGCTCAAGTCAATGCTATTTTTAATGATCGTCTTTCGAGGACTCTCTTGATTCCAAATCCAATCAATCTATTTGCAAATCCATTCAATCCCTTCATTCTTTATTTCAAGATAAATTTTAGACTATGGAATCCATGATTACATCTCTAAAATCTGAAATCCAACATCTTAAGGACGCTTCTCAGGCTCATGTTTGTTCTCCTTCTACATCTCATCTTCATTCTATGTCCTCTACATATTCTTATATTAGTGAAATCTCGTTTCTCCCCATGCCTCTCAAGTTTACAATCAATGCTAAACAACAAGACATTCTTTCAAATCTCATAACTCATCAATTAATCAGCTTTCCATCTACTCATTGTTATCCCCCTTATCGGCTTAAAAATATCAAGGTCTTCCATATTACAATTATCATCGAATCAATGGACATAATAACAATGATTATTATGATTTACAAAGTAGAATCAAACATCTTGAGCGTTAATGTTTTATCTCATTCACTGCACAACATTTTATTACATGGTATTTTCCACTTATTACATTTCAATGGGTTCCTAAATCTGATTTTTTTATGTCTAATGAGCATCTAGTCATCACTTCTAATATTTATTCTTCATTACTCAAGCGCCACCTATGTAATCTACTCAATTCAAGAAACCACCTCTCAAAATTAGTCTCACTCCCCCTCCTCTCAAGGAATATATAACACTATCAAGTCAACCTAAGAAACCTCCTTTAAAAATTAGTTTAACACCTCTTCCTCTCAAGTCATCCACAACATTACCAAGTCAAATTATGCAACCACCTCCCAACATCACTCCACCTTCTTCTCCTATCAAGTATTTTGCAGTGTCATCAATTTCTAATAAGCTCCACCAATCAATTTTGTCAAATCAATTACTCCTACTAATGGAAAAGACACATTTCAAATTCCACCACTATTGCATTGTCCCTCACATTTACTTGGCCTACCATTGTGTCACCCTCACTCTTATCATGACACATACAATGCTCTCCCCAAAATGGCATGTCACCTCTCACATCACCGCATGGATCTCCATCATCATAACACACTTGGGGGTATGGAATCTACATCCCCCACCTAATAATGACACAGTCCTATACCTACATTTGTTCACACATACATTCTAGCCTCTGCATTGTAACACACTCTTACATCAACATTACACGATGACACACTCTTGTGCTTGATTCACACTTGACTATTGAGGGCATCCTACACATATGAACCCAACACATTGCACATTAGACACTTTACACCTTACACACATTCTACACATCCCATGTTCATCTTTAATCATCATATATACTATTTGAATCTTCTTCTACGCATTGCACTCACTACCTAATGACACACTCTAGTCTCATGGTCCATACTGGATTGTTGAGGGTATACATCACAAATGGACCTCATCACATTCGTGCATTCATCACTCAACCTTCTATCATGTGACATTCTTAGGTTAGTGAGATATGTTATAGGCTAAATGGTCACTTATTCCATCATCATTTAGTGATATACGCTTTAGGCTAAATAAACACTCCTTCATTCATCTTGTCGTGATATACGCTTAGGCTACAAGGTCATGCGCACTTCATCCCTATGTCGCATTTCATCTCTACACATCCACCACAACGTGCTACGCATAACACACACTTTGACCATTTCTCGATGATGCACTCTCATTTATGGTTCATTCTTGATTGTTAAGGGCACAAACAAATTAACCTCACCGCATACACGTTCATTCACTTGGGGAAAGTGGATCCTATCATTCATTTTGCATTCCATTCCATCCATCCACAAAGCATGATCCATATCTTGGTTGCTTTTACTCTTGCTGCATTTATTTCTACATGCTCTCTTTACTACACATGCTAGATATATTTCTTATATGTCATTATTTTTACCATGCACACATGTGCGTTCACATCCTTTTCTAGTTATGATTGCAGATACAGAGATTCTACATGTAGCATGGATGTTTTGCTACTACTCGTCCCACAATGGCTATTAGGGGCATCCAATTTCGTACACTATAGGTGTTATTGTTTCATTTTGTACATAACACTTTACTCTATGGATTATACATGTTTTTTACATACATTTTATCTTTCTAACATACTAACAGGTGCTTCATGTGTAGCATTTGTTTTGTAAGATTACTTGTTTCCATGGCTATCTATTGTTTGTACTTGCACGTCTCTATTTTCTATTGTTTGCGGGCATTGCCCTTTGTTTGGTGTGCACACTTGTTTGTTTGTCTATGGCCACTATGGCCTTGAGTGTCTTATGACATCGTGAGTGGTGTCCCCATTTTTTCAACTCCCTTTTTTCGGTCTATGTTTTTCTTCTTGTGTGTTTACTTGCATTTTAGCTTACACTTTGTTTTGGGTAGCTTACATTGGTCTTCTACATGCATGCTTATTCATACTAACACTTGTTTTCCTAGCCACTTGTTTGTGTGTGTCATTGTTTCTACTAAGTGTATTCCCTTCCCTTTATAGGGTAGAGTTACATTTTACATGGTCAGATCATATTTTGGGGTTGCATTCTCCTATCTGTGATGTCTCATGCGCCCCCAATGATGGGGGGCATCATTTGGGGTTTACACACTATACATCACAATACTTTGAGTACGATTCGGTTTTTAGTTTTTTTGTCCATGACATGGTGGGTTATATAGCGAGTGGGTTCATAACAGTCTCTAGAACTCCATACACAGTGGATTTTATAAAACAAGTTGTCCTTAGCATTCTCGGGAGAAGTTACAGGTTAGAGGATACAACTGAATTTCTTCCCTACACTACTTCGGCCATTGGCATCAGATCACTGAAAAAAATAAAGATACAGATATCTCTTCATATTCTCGGGAAGTAGTTACAAGTTGGAGAATAACACACCTTTCTCCCTACACTTCTTCGGCCACAGTGGTGTGAGATCACCCAAAAACTCACACTTCACCGATATTTATAGGATCATTTATACACCCTTTCTCTTGTCACAGATCAGTGCACATGTTCCTTTTCATTTTCATACTTTCATTACATGCTTTTTACATATATACATGCATTTTTACACATATAAATGTGTATTTGACTACTTGATCATCTTCTCCTTTACAGTTTCTCTGTATGGGAAGCAAATAGTCAACAACAACAAACTACATCACTTGAGCATCACACACATCATACTAACATGCAGGTACATCACACACATTGGCATCTACACATGCACTTCTACCCTAGGTTCACTCTCATCACTTTTTACACTTTTACATCTTTAGTCTCCACACTCTAACTTGTTGGACCCCTGGAATATTGGCCAAGTATGAAGGTGCGTAGGCATGCAAGGTCTCAGTTATGGAATTATGCGCAAGGAAAAAGTGCACAAGAGAAGGGTATAAGGAATCATGTCGTAGGCGTGACGCACGAAAGGATCGAAACTTAGTCATTTTGGACATCTGGAGTAGAACATGTGAAAAGCATGACCCAGGTTGCACGTGGATAAGATGTCAGCCTAGCAATAGGTTGGCCCAGGATGGAGCATTCTTGCGATGGAATCTTCTCGGAAGAACATCATGGAATAAGGTGGAGAGCTTAGGCTTGGAGAAGCATGCTCGCATGGAGGACCACATTCGAACACTTGGCACCGGATCTAAGGGCGCTGGAGGATGGGTTGGCAGTCTAGGAAAGCTATAAATACGAGCGCCTGTAGAGACAGAAAGACATAGATACATATACACATAGAGATAGACATCTAGAGAGTGAGCGGAGCTCTGCAGAAATGCTTTGCGAGGACTCTGTCAGTGAATGGTTGTATTCGGGAGAGAATGCATTAGGCCTAGGGGTTGTAAATTTTCTTTTGGGAAGCGTAGTTACATTAAGTCCAGTGTAATGCATGACTGTGGTCTGCTTCTCTGTGACCCTCTGTAATGGTTCCATGGATGTAATAAGGTTACTGTTATAATATATACATGAATATCAATGGTTCTAATGCATATTTCTCTCTTATGAGTTCTCTTTCCTTTCATGCTAAGTATGAATGCTTGTATGTTTCTTTCTGTCACAATACATGCTATGGATTCTATTAAGCACCCGATCTGAAGTGACTGCAAGGATCTAGAGGTTGTTCTGAGCCCTATGGTTCTTGTATGTCTTCCCCTCTGAAATCTCTTACACTAATCATAGATGATGTTTCCCACTAAACTCACATAAAAGAGAGACTCGGTACCCCATGTGCCTTGGGTGAGCGCCCAGTTTTGTTGGGTGATAGGCCGGCGCGCATGGGGTTCCTTTCTTTTGGGATAGGAGTAAAAATGACTACACAACTTTTTGTCACTCCATAATTTGTTTATTCCCTCAAAGACATTTTCTACAAAGACTCTACATGGATATCGATTCATCTTTCTACTTTATGTTACTAACCTTTCGACTCACCACCATAAAGTGGGGGCAAATGTAGTCACTAAATCACACACTTTGGGTAATTATTAGGTCTCAATTTCATACTATTATTCATATGGCTCTTGAGTGAAAAGAGTACTAATTAACCCATGTCTTTAGCCATTTTACTTTACTTTCTTTTGTTATTTGTGACCTTTTCCCATACTTTCCCAGTGTATCATCATTTGCGTTCATCTTATCTCATTTGGGGCACCCCATGTGCCCTGATCCTCTTTGCACTTTACTCTCATCTTTTGGGCACTTTCTAGCCATTTGAGCTTTCTATATTTTTGGTGGTTGGCCTTTTTAGGGTTAATTACAAAATTAGAACAAGAGAACCATATAAATATAAATTTATGAGACCATAATGAGGGACCAAGCACTAAGAACTAATACCATCACCTAAGGTTATATCCATCTAAGGAATCTAGAGCTCCATTTACATCCATCTAGCTCCATCACAAGGGACAAGGTTGGTTCATCTACATCACACTTCATAGGAGGGAGTTCATTCTATTCCATGCACCATTTATTTACATTCTACATTTATTTATTACTCGTTACTCACAAAGTGTGAGCGGCACAAGAGAACCTAGTGCACGATTTACACACACACCTACTTAGAACTACATTGGAGTGCGAGATGTAGTGCGAGTGCTTAGTTAGTGAGTCCATCATTATGGCCATTGAGGATAGTCTAACCCCTTCATATGAATCTTTATTTTTATGGTTTTGATGCTTTTTGTTATTTTATAAGTATTTCATCCTTATCGATTTATAGCAACATCCAGCACAATTTAGCGACAAGTAGCAAAGGTAAGAAGTCACTCAAAGAACACCTCGGAGGAGCTTCCCGGTCATTTTGCATACCAAGGTGCATAGATATCATACCAAGGTGCCCCAAGTACCCCCATCCCTTTCCGGCACCTCGGTCTACTTAGATAGCTTGGATCTATACTTTCTAGAGATTTTGTGCGATGTTTCTTCATTTTGTTCATCCGGTATTCATTGCGACACAATCTGAAGAATTCTTGAATCAACTAAGGCCTCTCTAACCCTTCTTTACACATTAGGGTTTTACATTTCATAGCTTATCTTTCTTGGGTCATTTCCTTTATTTATTTAGTTATTATTTACTTTTGCTTTGCATAGCATCAAATTAAACTAAATTAGATCTCCATATTTTCCATTTTGGTTAATCAATATGTATGTATTATATGTAACATATATATATATATATATATATATATATATATATATATATGTATGTGTATGTATGTATGTGTATGTGTATGTATGTGTGTATGTATGTGTATGTATGTATGTATGTGTATGTATGTATGTATGTGTGTATGTATGTGTGTATGTGTGTGTGTATGTATGTATGTATATGTATATGTATACGTATATGTATATGTATATGTATATGTATATGTATATGTATATGTATATGTATATGTATATGTATATGTATATGTATATGTATATGTATATGTATAGATGTATATATGTATGTATGTATGTATATGTATATGTATTAATACATATATCTATAACATATATATATATATATATATATATATATATATATATATACATATATGTGTGTGTGTGTATAAACGAAATTATATTGAGTTAGCCATGGTCAAGCCCATGTAAAATTGCTAAGTTAAAGAGTTAGAAAATTTAAAACTTCGTGTTCTCATAAGATAAAATTGTTCAAGAGATAATCCAACTATCGGAAAAAAATCATTCATTCTAAGAGAAAACTACCTGTGTGAATATATATATATAACATAACAAATTGTATTGTGAATATGAGTTAAAACCCTTTTTAAAAAGTGTTTTTAAAATAAAATATATATAGTTATGGGGAGGTGGGACGGTTGTCCCACCCGTCCCCCACTCCCCTTGTTGCATCCCTATGGGGTTGCGCACATGCCACGGCCCAAGGCCGTGGCATGGGCCATAGCGCCTCCCCCATATCATCACAACCACGTCATCATGACCTACCCTCCCCTTACCATTGTTCCATGGCCTTGGGTCACCCATAGTTCACACTCAAACCTTATCCATTTTGGCCACCTATTTGGGCTCTTTGTCATTTCAACTTGCATTCAAACAAATGCTAATATGTATGTATGTATGTATGATCATATTTTTACTTATCCTGAAAATGGGTTTATAATTACCCTCAAATAAAAAAACTATTTCTTAAATCTACTCGGAAGAAAATCTCTCAAATATAAAAATATATATATACATCAATAAAGCTTGCATATCTATGCTTGGGCAGATTTAAAAACAAGGAAAAACAATAGAGTTTTAACCCTCTTATAAATAAAACTACTATCTTTGCAAACCAATTTTTTCCAAAACTGAAATAAGAATAACAATGGAGTGGAAATCCTCTCTGATCCTCTTGCTTTGGCTTCATTTAATTTTCATCTCCTTTCTACAAAACAAAACCCACAAAACCAAAACTAGGGCAACCGAATGAAAGAGATGAGGAAAATGAAATAATAGCTTTTGGGTTTATTTTTTGGGGTTTTTGATCCTACAAAGGAGATCTTCTTAATCTAAGGGTTCCCATTTAATTTGATAATGACTTAAGTTATATGGTTACACCTTGATATTTGGGTGTTTTAATTAATTAAATCTCTTTTATAACTTGTGTAATAAAATGCAAAGGCATGGGTCCATTTAGGAGATTAAATGGGACCCATGACCGTATTAGCCTTTTATTGGCTTTTCTTAAATATTTAAATCATTTTCTAAATGATTAATATCCTTGTCGTAGTTAAATTAAACTCTCGTTAAATTTTAAAATGCGCGATAAGTTTAATCAATTTTTGATAACTTGGTCTTACCTCTGTCACGATTAATTATCGTTGATGTTTATAAAAATAATTCACAATTTTATTCTTACTCACGAAAAGTGGCACTACGCTAACTCTTTGTTACGTAAATCTGAAAATGTGATGCAATTACAATGGCGTGAAAGTTGTTAATTCTTTACCTTGCCTTTTTACGAAAGTGGTTTGGTGGCACTTTGCTATATATTGTGACTTACTCATGTTACTATTGTAATGTGTTAATCTAAGCCACTCTTGTAATTAACATATTGGAAAAAATTATGACCATTATTATTACTTTTAATATCATTACACGAGATGTTTGGTTATTTATTTATCTTTTTGGAACTCACGCTAAACAAGGTGGGACAGGTATGTGTATTTTACATGTGCCAATTTCCCGGACATTGTGGATAATGTATGAACCCATCTATTTGATGTTCAACTTCCTAAGGTGCTTGACTTAATTAGATTTGTATATAAAAACATGCAAACCCTTTTTCCTAACACTTTTCTCTTGATGTGTTTGTCATGCCAAGTCTTATGGTGGATCTTCTCTACCCCTAGCTTCGTCTTAGCTAGAAATAATTTTTCGCCTAGTTGCATTAATGCTTCCAACCTTAGATTGATGGCCTCATGATCTTCCATGCCTCTTACACATTATACACAAGAATACTATAACTAATTTTATTAGTAAGAATGCCTCCTTACTAAACACCAAATGGAATTTCGTAAACTTAGTCAACCTTTTATAGGTTGTTTGATATGCCCATAGGACTTTAGAAACATGGTCATCCCCACCCTTCCTTCTTACATCATAAATATTTTTGGGTCATGCCTAATTTTTAAGGCTTAAATTGTGGAATTGGCATGTAGGTGGTAGGGATGATTTTATGGTGTACTACCATAAATTCAACAAGAAGAATGCACATAATTTTAGTAAGGAATTGGTTTTTTCAATCAATTGTTACATTAAGAGAGAATTTGTATTTGTTGATGATGTTTTGCTTAATGAACCTTATAACTATGAAAGTGGTGTAATCTTGTGTGGGTATCACCTTTGTCCATCTTGTACATTTTATTATTATTATGATATAACATGCCCTTATCCCATGCGCAACTAATATTATTAGCCCCACAAAGTGAACAACCCATTTTTCAAAAAAAGTTGGGCTAAAAATTATGGGCATCTCATCCTTCTTATGGGGTTTCCTAATCCTCAAAAAATGTTGCACTTAAATGTGAATTCTTTAACGTCATTATGAATATATATATATATATATATAAGTTCATTGAGAGGGTAGTCATAAACCCTTATATGTTGACTAGTAGTATTTTCATTATAATAATTATATGGGGTATATGACTATATCCATGAACAATCGGATAATGAGTGGAGTATATAATTGTATCAAGCTCTTTAAGTTGTGATTACAAATCAATGAACTTCCTAACAAGATTGTAGTTTTTCATTTGGTAGCAATTGGGTTTCAAACATATAAATACATGTAGACATGATTGTATATGTAGAAGGTCATTTTTTCTAAGATTCTATAAAAATATTAATCACTCAAGTTTTAAATTTGAAATAAACATTCCAACTATATATTTTTAAAAGGAAGTAGAAATATATTTCTCCCTACAAAGGATCTTAAATCAAATATTCTCCGATATATCATTGTAAAAAGATTTAGAGGACTCTTTTATAGTTGAATACATAACGATTTTTGAATCAACATCAAGATTATGATATATTTGGAATGTATATTGTGAATAATATATAATAAAGATACGATATTTTCTCTACATTCTAATTTCACTTATAGACTCCACTAATGGTTATCATGATTCAACTACTCATTTAAGATCAAATGAATTTACAACATGGAAATTTATTTGAAGGGTGATGACTGTCACTTAAGAAACTTAACAATCTATTGGTATTCATCGAGAAAATGTTCCTTCTTGGGAATCAAACTTTATTTATTTTTAATCATTTGAAGAAGTAATTTTCACTTTTATATTTTGAAAATAAGGTTCATCACATCTTTTACCCATGGGAACTTATTTAACTACATTCTAGTAACTACCTAGTATGGGTTACTATATAAACCTACTTCATTGAGACTAACATTTGTGAAAATGCATTAGTTATGAGAATTCAGTTGATTACTTTTAAAATTTAATGATTGAAACACTTATGTAACCTCTTATGAGGGCTCTAATATTATCAATGATATATGTTTCTCACAAATTCATTAATGATTAATAAGAAAACCATAACAATATAAAACTATTATGAATAAATATATGTTCTTTATCCTAGAGATTATTTTGATGTTTTAATCGAACTAAGTCTCACTTTGAAGTAAGTTGAGATAACTATTCTATAAAAAAACCCCACATATATCTCTTCCCCTATTTTTATTTCTTAATTGGTCTTGTTAAGTTATTTCGATGTGTGGATTACTTAATATATGTAAAACATTACAAAATACCTTTTTAGACTTATGAATGAAAAGAATGATGTAAATATGGGACTAGATTCATGGTGTAAATTTCATACATTATTCAATCAATGTGTTATCTTATTCTAAAATGATTAAACGTGTGAGTCTTAATTGTTATGTTAAATTCAATTTATTACTTATATATGAATCCAAATCTAGCTAATTTTGATTTGAAGTCATTTTAGCACCTATCAAGAGTGTGATGATTTTTCTTTCTTTTATGAAGTTTCCATATGGTTAGTGTTTGTTGAGAATATGTAAGTTAATTGCATTGATATATATTCACTCACATTTAGTTTTCAGAGTGATTGATGGTGCTTTGGTAGTTTTTATATAGGAACATGAGCTCATCACACTAGCTGAAAAATCTCGATCTCAATTTCATTCTTATGACAAGACAAACCATTCCCCTTGTTTGACTAAAATCTTGTATTTAATTTTGATATATGTATCATATGTATGTGATATAGTCCTTGTAATTTTATACTCACGTGGATTTTCTTGGTAGACTCTCACTACATACATACGGTTTAAGTTAATGGTTGGGTGGGTAAGAGAGACCTTATGGACTTGAAAATAACAAAGTTCCTATGGCTTGACCATGACTTAAATTTGTGGGTTTTATGAGTATTACTCTTGAAAACATGTTATATAGTTGTTGTCATGCAAATTTGAAACTGGAAAAATTTTAATTTTCAGGCATGACAACCATACCATAGTGTCAAAACTTCTCAAAGTAATACCTTCCCAAGATACCCCCAGGTAAGTTCATCCCCAAGGCCAGCCCTATCCATTCATTCTAAAGATCCCAATGTGAATGTCAAGTATTCCCTTAGGTGATTTAGGAAATAAAATTTAGTCCCCGTAAGTGATTTAGGATCTTATGGAGAATGCCAATTTCGGAGCAGTTTTGGGAAGGGCTACCACTGGCCTTCCCAGGACTAATACACCCCCTGAAGTGGAACAAAGGAGAAAAACTCAACATGGAGATGCATTAAAATGCCAAGAAACCACAAAGAATATATTTTGTGGAATTCAAGGAAGATTTGGAAGTTTTGGGGCAGGTCCACCAAAAGTGAGTTCTCGAAGCCTAGACAACGCAAAGTGTTAAAAAGTGCCTAAGCTTCGGGAAGCAATTTTGAGATCTCCGTAAGGGGTTAGGAGCTAAAAATATATCAATGGAAAGGTAATTAAGAGCAATACAAGGTGGTGGAGTCATATATTTCACAACACCTAGGCCCAATATGTCGACATCCAATTTTTCTCATGCTCATTATGCAAAGCCGAACAAAAGCCTATTTTTCAGGGCTCAAATGGATGAATACGAGATATGATATTCCACCACTTTGGATTTAGAAGGAAATTTATAGTAAGAGTAATATAAAATTTCATCAAAAACTCCACCAGGGAACTCCGAGATACGGCCTTCACAAGTTTTCTCTCAAGGCATGCTCTTTGGTACTCAATCATTTTTCAAAGTGGACACGTGTCGTGCATTTCAGGATCCTGGCGGGATTTCATGTCCCTTTTATCCCTTTAGAAAAGGGACAGAAGGGAAAAAAAAATGTTTCTGGCCCTTTTTTAGCCCCCATAACACCAATATGACCTCTCGATTGCCAGTGAAACCCTCGAGAGCTAGTTTGAGTCTTCCCTCTCCTCGCACGCATGTTCGCTAAGTGTCGTGATGAGGCGCGAAATGGAAATTTATGTCCCCTTCATCCCTTTGGATAAAGGGACAAAAGGGACACAAAATGGTACCCCATCCCTCCCCCTTCCAATTTGGGCATATAAATATCGGGAGTGGGCCATTGTTTTTGCATTTCTCCCTCCACACCTCCATACCCTGCCGAAATGTTGCCGAATTTTTTTATATCTCCAATCCTCCACTGTTGCATCTAGATAACTCCATGAATTTCCTCTCCATCCAAAAACATCAAAAATCATAAAAATAATGGATTAAAATATTATAAAAATGAAAAAAATTGCAAGATAACTACGAAGTCTCCCAATAAAAAATCTTCATATCTTGCAAAATACAAGTCAGCTGAGATGATATATTTTGCAGACTTCCTCATTTTCAGACATAATTAATATGTAATAAATGAGAGATAAAATGATTCCTTGAATCATTTGTTTCATGAAAAACCCCATTTCATGCCCTAGCTCACATTCGTCGGATTTCCCATCAATCCAAAAATGGAATCGAGCTAAAAATTTACACATAGACTCTAAATGAAAAACCTATCCCAATGGAGTCAATTTCATCACGATCGGAGGTGAAAAATAGACCTGCAAAAAAATCTTCATGACTCCATTAATGGCTGCCATGGTAGCTTCGTGCTCGAAGCTCTTGCTAGGTAAAAATTTCATTTTTATTTTCAAGCTTTCTAGCGACCAAAATCAAGTGAAATTCGGAGGATAAGATTGTGATGATGAGATGAGTCCGAAAATATGTGTTCCATCACAAACCAAGCACCAAAAATCCACTTTCCAAAAATAGTAATATTTCTTATACAAGTTTTCTATGTTTGGAAAGTCATCATCAAAAGTGGCTATGGCGAAGGTAGTGTGCATTGAAGATCATCAGGAAGTTAGAATGATTTTCCAGAGCAGAAAATAGTGAAAACAAACACTTACTAAAAATAGTAAGTTCCCTATATGGGTTTTTACTACAAATAGTAAGTCGTCCCAAGAATTGGTCAAGGTGAAGGTAGTGTGCATAGGAGTGAACGAAGAATCTCACCACATAGGATGATCAAAAGGAAAAAATCACCTCTTACTAAAAATAGTAAGTCTCCCATCTGGGCACTTGCTATTAATAATAAGTCACACTCAAAGGGAATTTTTGGCACAATGGGACATAAAGGGATGATCATTCAGTCAACATCATCATACAGGATCATCATAGGAATTTCTCATAGGGCATCTGAGATCTATCTCATGGAACTCAATAGTGTCTTTTGACACTCACTTCATGGCTCAAGTTGCTGGAGTATCATGTGTGAGGTGGAGGTTACGATCATCGATGAACATTCCATTTAGCCTAGAAAGGTCATTTTTTGAGATCCTATCTCTTCGAAGGGATTTTCATGAGTTGTGTTTGTGGTCATCAGTAAATACATTCAACATTTTTCTTAAACACTTAACCCAAGGTGTCCGTGAGCCATCCAAAGAAACTTCTCAAGATGTAAATAGTTCAGGGATTCAGAGATCATCACATTGGGACATTCCATCGAGCCATTTGTAAGGAGTTGTGGATTTCATCAGAGGCAGATATTTCATTGTCAACATCATTCTTCCCCCTTCTTCTTCCTTCTCTCTCTCTCCTCTCTTCCTCCCCCAACTTTCTCTCTCTTCAAATGTTCTAATTCTTCATTGGGGTTGCACTTAGTTTGGTAGTATGGAAGTTTTGGTTGATTCTTCTCATAAATGCATGTGTAAAGTTTTCTAACTCGTGTGTGCATGAATCTGATTTTATACCTACAACATTAGTTCTCCTATCTCTTTTCTCACTCCCCTTCCCACTCTTCGACAAATTATTCTCTAGTAAGAGATTGCTAGCTTTGTCGCGAGGTCGATGGAGTGCTCCTATTGGATCCTCGGCCATAAGGCCACTAGAAAAATCCACCTTTTTACATGCATGTAAATACAGAAGCTTCATCGTCTAAGTAGAGGGACTTCAATTCCCATAGCGTTGGCAAGAAACCCATAAATTTCTCCACTCGACAAATTTCTTGCCAAAATTTTTTGGATTCCTCAGTGGGGCAGATTTAGCAACATCTACACCCAAAATATGACCACAAGGTCTGAAAATTAAAATAAAAATCAAATATCCAACAAATAAAAAAAAACAGATTTCAACGAAAATCATTTTTGAAGGTGACTCCGTCAAGGAACGAATCCTGTCATGTTCGTTTCCCACACACCATGAACAAATTTCTAGATTGGAGTGAAGTACCAATGAGTGATAGTGAAGAAGAAGAAGAAGAAGATAGTTGTGGAGAAATCGATATTGTTGATCAACCATGGTTCAGGACCAGTCCTTACAAAAAGGATAATTCAAGAGCATTAAAAGGGTCTCCTACTTCAAGCAAGAACCTACAATCAGAAAAAGGAAATAAATTAAAAATTTCTGATGAAGAAGAAAGTAGGGATCTGTTGGAAAATATTCAAAGAAAATATAAGATAAGGCGTGAAACTCAAGAATATGCCAAAGGTAATACCCTCACTTATGCACAACTAAATGAAAATCTTGGGGCCATGACTTTCATCACCCTCCCTTGGGATGATTTCCTTGCATATAGGAACAATAAAATGGTAATCTCAAAACTTGATTATATGGAAATAATCATAAGAACTATGCAAGGAAATTCCATCCCCCAAATCTACCTCGAAATGTTGAAATATGTTGAAGTTATACAAGAGATGTATGATCAACTTGAAGCAGCCCATATCAAAGAGGAAGAAGAGGATTTTTGTCCTATGGAGGAATATCATGAAGATTGCTCATACTAAAGGGTATTCATCCCTGAAAATTTCTTAAATGTTTCTAAAGATAATTATAATCTTGAGCCTTATGATGAAGATCAAATCAGCACTATGTAATTTAATGAGAGACAAGATGGCAGGATCAACGGAAGAAGATATTATTATTGAACCCTCCATTGGAAATCAAAAAACCTTTAAAGATGATGAGAAAGACATGGAGATGGAACCACCATTCATCAATTCATTCTGGATCGAGGAACAACCCCTTCAAGAAGTAATATACTCAATAGAGGATTCTTGTTGCCTAATGGATGATTTGATGCCTTTTGAAGATTCCACCAATGATGAATAAATACAAGATGATGAGTTCGAAGTAAGTATGAATAATATCCTTTCAAATTTTTATCTTTTGATTAATGAAGAAATGGAGATATGTGAAGAAGCACATGAGATCAATCCTACATCATGGACCGAAGATGGTGAATTCAAGATGATCATGGATGATTTGCCTTCCTATTTTGATCCTTCAAGTGATGAAGAAATGTTGAATGAAGAAATGGAGACAATCGAAGATATAGATTCTCTTCCCAATTCAATCATAGATGGTGTGATGGAATAATCTCACTTCCTTTAAAGCCAAAGAGAATGAACGATTTAAACACAATTTATTCTCACTCGAGGAGCACAATGATCATCACGGTGAGTATGAAGTATTTCATTGTCCGTCTGAGAAAGAGTATTCAATAATGAAATATCAGGATAATGTAGAAATTTCTTCCCACATTGTTAATTCAACATGGTCCCATAAGAGGATTATATGGATTTTGAGCTCAAAGGAGTGTCATTCCTACAAAACATGGACCTCTTCTCCTTATCAGAAGGTGTGTGAATCAAGTGTGCCCATGCATGCAAGAAAGTGAATCTTGGGCAACTCAAAGCATGGAAGAGATGAGGGGGATGTTCCAATGAATCATGGGCACATATGGATCATATTTTCAACCATCTCTTGGAAGCACAATGTAGAGATTGTCAAAGGAATGACAAAGATCTGGAGGGAATTCGTGAGCATCAACATGTTGCACTCAACCGTAGAATGATGTAGTTTCAAGATCCAAGCAAGAACTCACCCATGGGAGCAATGTGCATGCATTAAGGGAAAAAAGGCTCAAATGCCATACTCTATTCCATTCCACCATGTAATTCTCAAGATGAAAGGGTGTACATATAGTAGTGGGGTGTGTAACTCCCCCACAAATGTATCCGTCAAGAGGTGGGAGTTACATTCCCGGAATAGCCGAGTCAAATGTAACTCTTATGACGCTCTATGACACGTGTAAGGCCATAATGACACCCTAGGACACCTAAGCATGGTGAATCACCTATGTGGAGGAATCCCATGTACATAAAATATGTGCATGGTAAATATCCTACACCAACACCCCCTGAAGCATAGCTTAGGTGGACACAGAGATGAAAACAAGGAGAAGTGGGTCCCGGAAACAAGCCTGATGAGGTACCCACGTACAAGAAACTCTTAAAAAGTGGAGTAAAAGGAGAAAACCCAATGGTAAAAAACTCCCCCCCAAAAGAGAGACAATTCCACTCTCTAATCTAAGAAAGATGCCAAAGATGGGTCCCAGTTATAGATGAGCCTGAAAAGGTACCCATGTACAAGGAGGTAATCTCTCGGAAAGAAGAAGAAGAGAGAAGAAGAGGGAGACGAGAGGAATGCAAAAGATTCCATGGACGGATTTGAACTCTGTAGCTCTAGGAGGTCTCCAAAAAGAATGTCGATGATGAGATCCTCTGCCTCTAGATTGAAGAAGAGCCATCTGCAGCAAACTCGTGTGCCTGCCCTTATAAAGGAAAAAATGACGTCTTGAAGGTCCGCCCACTCCACAAAGGAAACCAAGGCGTGAGCATGAAGAACTCTAAGTCTAGTCCACGAAAGTGTGACATAGGTCTACCAAGTGAGTGCAAAGGAACTAAAGGTAATGTCACGAGTGCATAACTATCAGAGTATTAAGGGTGAACACCTATAGAGAGGATGTCCAACTGATGTGAAGGTAACAAAACATCCCCCACAACAGAAAATGGATTCACAAGCAAGGGTGGATCAATGAAGGTCTCCGAAAAAGTCGAAGTGGTAAGAGTCCCGAAAGGGCACTCCCAACAACGGAGATAATGAAATCCTCGAAATACCTATAGATGGATGACGACCACCTGTAGTACATCACAAGTGTAATCTATGAAAAGATGACCAAGGTCAGGTAGATACTCGTCCTAATGAGGGGGCTCAACAAATAGAAGAGCGATGCCATATAGGTATGAGTCATCTAATGAAGGTAGAGGAGTGAAAGGGGCCTCACACACTAAAGGTGGAAAAGAGGCGGGTGTTATGACTGTATGAGGCCCAGTAGGATACTACTTGATATCTGATGAGATGGGAGGGGTGACAACACTCTCTGGAATAGTGAGAGAAGGAGGAGAAGAGTCCTTTGTAGTACTCTCAACATTAGAACTGGGTGCACAATCCTTGTCATCAGAAGTAGAACCAAGCGAGTATGTGTCAATGGAACTATCATCACATGAAGAAGAGGAGACAACTGAATCAGTAGCAACAATAATGGCGGTAGTATGTGAAGGGTCTCCATAGAGGGACTGAAGAATGCTCTAGACACGGTGGGGTGGATCTGAGTCTGCCACGTGAAACCAGAGAGATCTAGAGACATGCATCATCAAGTGACCAAAAACATGGTCACAAGTGTCAAGAAAGTCCTCCAGATGATGATGATCAGTGGGTGTAGGAACTGGCCCAAGTAAGAAGGGTGAAAGACCCTCGTGAGCGAAGTAACGTTCCATGGAAGCACACCAAGCTGAATAGTTCCCTCTCCCGATAAGAAGTGGCGGAGGCTATAAGGAAATCCTATGATGCTCAAGTCTAGAAAGATCACTCTCCATGATGGGAATTAAAAGTACAAGGTGCACAAAAGCAAGACATCAAACTCGGCCGATAATGCGTCTACGAGTGAAAACCCAAGAGTACTAATGATCCCCCCAAAATGCGGCACTTTATAAATTATTACATTTACAAAAACTGACAATGTCATCACGTAATGTGCAAAAAATCATGCAACTTTGACTAAATAAGTGCTCAAAAATGAGCAGCGATTCAAAAGTTATGGCATAAATATGATTCCCTAGAATCGATGGAAAATGTTAATAAACACGCAAACTGATTAAAAAGTGCCCAAAATGGGTGTGAAGGGTATCATGTGGGTACTCATTGGAAATGAAATCAAATTTTAGGCAGGGTTTTTTTGCTTGTGAGGGGGGATTAGCCTCCTACCAACCCCGGACCTCACCCTCCGTCTTCAACACACGAATGAAGGACATAATATAAGAAAAATAAAGCCTTAAAATATTTTACAATGCCATAACAAATTTTTTTGCCTCAAAAATTAAAAACGAGGGATTTTTTTAACCTCTAAACAATGTCTAAAATGGAGTGGGCTCGAGATGAGTTGTCAAGTCATGTGTTGAGTAGTTGGAAATGGACCTCGTTGGCAAGTTGGTAACAGTGCAGAGTTGGTTGAAGGTAAAGCACTACCTACCCATGTAAGGTCCTATCCAAGCCAAGAGTTGGCTGTTGACTGAGCTGATATAATGAACCATTGAGAAAGCCCACGTGTTGAGTGTTCACCAAGGCTCGGGCGAGTGCAACTGTTGTTGTAGCTATGCGAGCCCGAGTTAGACGGAGCCAGAGGCGGTAGTGACATGCTAAGCCAAGATTGATGCCAAATCCTCGAGCTAAGATAGCATCCGGTGGTGTGTCGAGTAGAGTTGATGCCACATGTGTAGTGTAAACATCCAATAGAATCCACCTTGAAGAGGGATGCACCTATTTGCATTAAAGAGACATTATTTTGTGCGGGTATGCAAGTGGAGTTTGTTGTAGGGTTACGTTCAAGAATGAAATGGTTGATTGTTCTTCACGTAGTAAACCAATGATCCCACGTGGATTCCATGCTTGGTAAGGGTCAGAGAATGCACGCGGGTGAGTTCAAGTTACGAGGTAACCTTCAAGAAAGGAAAAAGAGAGCAATTTCGACCGGATCGGGAGCACGGCAATGAAGAGTGTAGGGATAACAGCGTAAAATCTTTGTTCATGCAAGAGCATGCACTCCAAGTTCGCAGAAATAAGCTTGAGTAAGTCTGAAACCTATAAAAAAGCAACCTCAAACTATAATATACCCCGAAAGGCACACATTGCAATGCCAGAACAGGAGAATGAGCCACGAACATGAACCATGAATCAGCCTGAAATTATAGAGTGTTAAATCAAGGAAAAAGGTGAATCTCATTCGAACAAGGCAAATGAACATGGCAGTGGAGAATCACGAGCCAACGTGAATGCAAAGGCCCCCACTCAAGCAAAGACAACATAGTCCGAGTAGAGGATGACCACGTATAAGCAAAGCCCTGAGTAAAACCAAAACCCAAACCGTCGAACTAGAAATGGGTGAGATCACCACTGCAAATGAGTCAACGCACGTAGAAAACGTCCATACACAAGCAACCTCGAGCCAACAAACCAAGCACAAAACCCTTGAACAATGCAAGTAGAGCACAAAGCAAGGATGAGAACTGCACATGAAACTATGAGGTGGTGAGTAGTAGGAAACCAAAGCAAGCAACACGATTCTGATCCCCGAGCTTTGATACCATGTTGGAGGAATGACGAAGATCTGGAGGGAATTCGTGAGCATCAACACATTGCACTCAACCGCGGAATGATGCAATTTCAAGATCCAAGCAAGAACTCACCCATGGGAGCAATGTGCATGCATTAAGGGAAAAAAGGCTCAAATTCCATACTCTATTCCATTCCACCATGTAATGCTCAAGATGAAAGGGTGTACATATAGTAGTGGGGTGTGTAACTCCCCCACAAATGTAGCCGTCAAGAGGTGGGAGTTACATTCCTGGAATAGCTGGTCAAATGTAACTCCTATGACACTCTATGACACGTGTAAGGCCATAATGACACCCTAAGACACCTAAGCATGGTGAATCACCTATGTGGAGGAATCCCATGTACATAAAATATGTGCATGGTAAATATCCTACACCATCAAAGACTCTTTCAATAAAAAGAATATGAGCCTATAGAAATCTCGGAAGAACTTTCTATGCAAGACTACGGAAGAAATTGAAGACCCTTAACTCAACCTTTAACTCCCGACTCAAGATATGGAGATGAAAGATAGGTATGAATTGACTTGTGCTTCCCATTTTGGTACACCAATTTTTGATGTTGAGATGGAGTTGTTGGATAAGCTTGATTACTTCCCCAATACTTTGGTTTACAAGAGTGAACATGAAATCGTCTATTTTTCTTCCACATTATGCAAAGAAGTTCATGAGTGTGAAAGAAGGAAGGTGCTTGAATATCCTATGAATATTCCCAATCTCGAAGACAATTTCCCTACCATGGAGGAAGACAGTAGGGAAAATGTCGAGCTGATTTGCATGGAAAAAATTTGTTCAAAAAAAAGTGAAAAGTTTTAAGATTCTTGGGAGTGTGTTCAAGATCAACTTGTTCCCACCGCCTCGAGAATGCTCCACCAATATAGAACAAGAGTTCATGTGGAAAAATACACTCAAAGGTAAAGAATTCCTCTATGAAAAAATTGAGGGTTGTAATTTTGAAGATGATACCAAGAGAGGCTTCGAGCAAGTGGATATTGATGATAATTTATCCGAACAACAAAGTATGGAAGTACATGATTCTTATCAAAGAATTAAAAATCATAGTATGCTCACCATTCTTCAAGCTCTAATATATCTTGAACATATATCCATGTTGCAACATTTTCTGAGGAAGATGAAGGGCTTCGATTCAATGATATAGCCTCTGTTTTGGAAATTACTCACCTAGAGAAGCATAAAGAAGATGTTTAGAGAAGTCCTCGAATGAGAAGGAAATCATTTTGTTCTCACTCCTCTTGAGTACCTTGCTAATATGGGAGATGATTTTAGGCTTCCATCCAAGGATGAAGAGTGTCTCCATGATGAGGTCAATATTTCTAATTTTGAAAATATGAAGGAATGGTGTATCATTCTCACATGATATCAAGAGGAAGCCTCAAAAGGAAAGAGTTTCAAGAAGGTGACCAAATTTTCAATGGATGAAAGAATGTTCTCAGTGCAGTGTGAGTACAAGGATGGAATCATGATCAATATTATTCTTCTCAAGACATGCAAAGCCATCACTAGAGCATGGTTTTATTAAATAATAGTTTTTATGGTTCAAAGCTCAGACTTTAGTCCACTATTCCACAATGGCATGTACTTTTCTCAACCCGTTGTCGGGTATGTGTATATTCTTTCCCCACCTCTATAGATATCTCTCCCCTTGTATATAATTTCCATTTCATGTTGTGTGTGTTGTCCCTTTTCATGTGTTGTCCATTTCCTTTCATCATTTTGTGTGTGTGAGTTCTTCCTTTCAGGCTATCTCATGCAAGTTGTATGTGACTCATGTAAATCCCAATCAATAAGGCATTGATCAACATATTTTAAATTAAAATTATGGGAGTTCTCATGTCATGTCTTCACTATGCTCAATCCATAACATGTCCCCAAGCTAGAGCCAATTGTTGTCATGTAAATGTGCAACGGGAAAAAAATCAATTTTCAGGTATGACAACGATACCACAATGTCGAAAGTTCTCAAAGTAATACCTTCCCAAGACACCCCAGGTAAGTTCATCCCCAAGGATATCCTTATCAAGTTGGTCTAATGATACCAATGTGAATTTCAAGTATTCCACTGGGTGATTTAGGATCTTTTAGAGAATGCCAATTTTGGAGCGCTTTTAGGAAGGGCTACCACTTGCCTTCACAGGGACTAATACACCCCACTGAAGCGGAATGAAGGAGAAAAATTCGACATGGAGATTATTTCAAATAGCAAGAAACCTCAATGAATATATTTTGGGAAATTTATGGAAGATTTGGAAGTTTTGGGGCAAGTCCACCGTGAAGCGGGTTCTCGAGGCCTGGCGGGCACAATGTTAAAAAGCACCTAAGCTTCGGGAAGCAATTCGAGAAGTTACGTAAGGAGACAAGATCTTAAAAATATATCAATGGAAAGGTAATTAATATCACTATAAGGTGGTGGAGTCATATTTTCACAACACCTAGGCGCAATATGTCTACATCTAGTTTTTCTCATGCTCATTCACAAAACCGAACAAAAATCCTATTTTTAAGGCTCAAATGGATGAATAAATATCTGATACCCCCAAAATTGGATTTATAAGGCCATTTATAGTCATAATCATATAAAATTTCATCAAAAAACTCCACCAGGAACTCCAGATACGGCCTTCACAAGTTCGCTCTCAAGGCGCTCTTTGGTACTTAGTCATTTTTCAAAGTGGACACGTGTCAACACCAGGAGCCTGGAGGGATTTCATGTCCCTTTAATCCCTTTAGAAAAGGGACATAAGGGACACAAAAATTTACCTAGCCCTTTTTATCCCCTAGAACACCAATATAACCTCTCGCTTGCCGGTGAAGCCCCCGAGAGCTTGTTTAAGCCTTCCCTCTCCCCGTGTTCGCCAAGTGTCGTGATGAGGCGCAAAGTGGAAATTGATGCCCCCTTCATTCTTTTATACAAAGGGACAAAAGGACACAAAAATTCACCCCATCCCTCCCCCTTCCAATTTGGGCATATAAATATCGGAGTTAGCCATTTTTAGCATTTCTCCCCCCACACCTCCATACCTTGTCAAAGCTACCGATTTTTTTTTAGATCTCCAATCCTCCATTTTTGCATCCAGATAACTCCATGAAATTCCTCTCCATCTAAAAACATTGAAAATCATAAAAATAATGGATTAAAATGGCAGAGAAATGAATAAAAATGAATATTTTTGCCAGATAACTACAAAGTCTCCCAATCGAAAAATCTTCATATCTTGCAAAATATAATTTGGATTGAGATGAGATATTTTACAGACTTCCTCATTTTTAAAGACAATCAAAATGTAAAAACGAGAGATAGAATGATTCCTTAAATCATTTGTTTCATAAAAAACCCCATTTCGTGCCCTAGGTCACATTCGTCGATTTCCCATCAATCCGGCAATGGAATCGAGCTAAAAATTTACAAATACACTCTAAATGAAAAACCTATCCCAAAGGAGTCAACTTCATCATGATCGAAGGTGAAAACTAGACCTCAAAAAATATTCATGAATCCATTAATGGTTGTCATGGTAGCTTTGTTCCCGAAGCTCTTACCAAGTAAAAATTTTGTTTTTATTTTTAATCTTTACCAAGTGAGAAAAATCAAGTGAAATTCGGAGGATAAGATCACGATGACAAGCTAAGTCTGAAAATATATGTGCCATCGCAAAGGCGAGCATCGAAATCCACTTTCCAAAAATAGTAATCTTTCCTATACAAGTTTGCTATGTTTGGAAAGTCATCATCAAAAGTGGCTATGGTGAAGGTAGTGTGCACTAAAGATCATCAAGAAATTAGAGTGATTTTCCATAGCAGAAAATAGTGAAAATGAACACTTAATAAAAATAGTAAGCTCCCTGTATGGGTGCTTACTAAAAATATTAAGTCACCCCAAGAAGTGATCGAGGCGAAGGCAGTGTGCATAGGAGTGAATGAAGAAGCTCATCACATCAGGATGGTCAAGAAGAGGCAAAATCACCTCTTACCAAAAATAGTAAGTCTCCCATCTGGGCACTTGCTATTAATGGTAAGTCACACTCAAAGGGTATTTTTGGCACAATGGGACATAGAGGGATGATCATTCAGGTCAACATCATCGGGATCATCATAGGCATTTCTCACAGGGCATTCGAGATCCATCTCGGGAACTCGACAGTGTCTTTCGACACTCACATTGTGGCTCGAGTTGCAGGAGTATCATGTGTGTGGTGGACATTGCAATCATTGGTGAACATTCCATTTACCCCTGGCAGTGTCATTTTTGAGATTATATCTCTTCGGAGGGGATTTTCGTGAGTTGTGTTTGTGGTCATCAACAAATACATTCAATAGTGTTCTTAAACACTTAACCCAAGGTGTCGTGAACCATCCAAAGAAACTTCTCGGTGAAAATAGTTTAGGGATTCAAGATCGTCACATTGGGACATTCCATCAAGCCATCTGGAAGGAGTTGTGGACTTCATTGGAGGTGTATCTTTCATCGTCAACATCATTCTTTCCCCTTCTTCTTCCTTCTCTCTCTTCTCTCTTCCTCCCCTCAACTTTCTCTCTCATCGTTCTAATTCTTTGTTGGGGTTTCACTTTTTCATAATGCCCTTAATTAATTTAAAATGACTTTATTTATTTAATGTAATAAGCCACCCTTAAGTCATAAAAGGTGAATTAATCTTCTCTAAGGATGTAAAAAGTCATAAGTTGTAATAAGGCATATAAAAAGGCATTGGAGGGTAGATGAAGATTCATCTCTCATTCTATAAATTGTAAAGACATTATATTTTAAAGGGGTTAGTGATCAATTTTGTAAACTCAAGAATGCATTGTGCTTAAGAGAGAACAAAGGAGATAGCCATTTTCTTCTATTTTCCCGTCACTATTTTTCCTCCATTCTCACACTATGTATAACTTTAATTGAAATGTTAAGGAATAAGTTTATGTTTTCCAAGGCATATGAATGTGTGCATCTTTGTATGCATGGTTTCCTCTAGCCGGTAGCATGGAAGTTTTGGTTGATTCTTCTCATAAATGCATGTGTAGAAATTTCTAACTCATGTGTGCAGGAATATGATTTTCTACCTACAAAATTAGTTCTCCTACC
This sequence comes from Taxus wallichiana var. yunnanensis, assembly GCA_018340775.1. Taxonomy (NCBI): domain Eukaryota; kingdom Viridiplantae; phylum Streptophyta; class Pinopsida; order Cupressales; family Taxaceae; genus Taxus; species Taxus wallichiana. The sequence goes on along the minus strand of CM031238.1, from coordinate 549,431,388 downwards.
TCTTTCTCACTCCCCTTTCCCACTCTTCAGACAAATTCTTCTCTAGCAAGAAATTTCTAGCTTTTCGACAAGGTCAGTGGAGTGCCCCTATTGGATCCCGACCGTGAGGCCACGGGAAAATCTACCTTTTTGCGTGCATGAAAATGCAGAGAAGTTGCACCGTCTAAGTAGAGGGACTTCGATTCCCAGAGCATTGGCAAAAACCCACAAATTTTTCCACCCAAAAAAATTCTGCCAACAATAGGCTAATTACTATTTAATATGATTAAGTAGTATCATTGTATATTTTTAAAGACGTCATTGGCCAAATTGTGTTATTCTAGGTATGTATTGATAAAAATTATTTTCATAATTTATAAATTGATTTTTAAATAAAAATGTAATCAAATTATGATTTTCATATTCATGCACTTATTAAGATCTACTTGATTATGAAAATATTTGGATGTACTTGTTTATGCTAAAACATAGCAAAATCCTTTATCCTTCATGGCCATTGTGATCCATATGATTGTCTTGGCCTCATTGAAATCTTGCACATAGATATAAGGGATTTTAATGATAGAGTTTGAAGCTCAAAACGATGTTGAACTAGCCTATGAACTATAGAGAAGGAATTTTGGGTGTTGCTAATGGGAGTTTTGGAGGCTACAAAAGAACTATGGAGATGAACTATTGGAAAAGTGGCAAGTTTGGCACCTTGTAATTTATAGGACAATATTGGTGCTGCATATTTTTTACTTCCCTATCCCTTCCATAGCCTTTTGGCTTCGAGGTTTTTAGGTTTGATTGTAGTTTCTAAAGAAAATCCTTCTCTTCAAAGGTGGATTTTTTTTTATTAAACTTTTTTAATTTTTTCAGTTTAAAAAAGGAGAGGGCGCTATCAACCCTCGGTTTTACTAATATTTTTTTAAAATGTATGATTTATTATGATGTACTTTATTTGATTAAATTAATCATGAAAATATAACTATGTAAACATGGTAAATTGGTATAAGGTAATCTATTATCAATATTGACTAAGAATATAATGCCCTTAGATAAATTTCTCTTATTAAACTAAGACATGGGTTCAACACACATGTGCACTTTAATGGGTGAAAATGAAAACAATTAATAGAAATTTTGGAAAATTAAGATAATGGAAAAATATTGACACTCAAATTTTTAGGCAATTACATATGGTATTATATCTTAAGAAATGCTAGGGAACTCTAGGGGAACTCTAGGATTTGATTTTCATAATTTTGACAATGTTACTTGAATAATCAAGATGGCAAGAACAAGGTTTGATTTGAGAAGTCATGGGGATCAAAACAAAAACCAAGACCCACCTCCTCCACATCTTAATATGGAACAATTGCTACAATATGTGTTTCGATCCTTAATAAATTTCTAAACATACCTAATAAACCAATATGATGAAATGGTAGATATAAGTTATGATATTCATGCACCAAATTAGAATGTTGATAACTATAACTTATCGGGTCATCGTGCATATAATCGATTAGTAAATTCAAAGAAATACTTGGGGGTGAGATGAAATTATTCTTGAGAGACCTTTATAAAAAAATATTTTTTGAGGATGTAGCTGAAGAAAGGTTAGTAAACCTCAATAATTACTTCGTATTATAACCCTTAAACTCAAATGAGAAATCTTGGATGGGTATATTCCAACTTGTAAAAAGAGTTATCTTTTTGGTGGGAACACCAAAATGCCTTAAATTGTTTTTCAAATAACACTATAACTTATGAGGATTTAGAAGTTTGAATTCAAATCATTTACCTCTCATTAACCACATAAATGAAATAATAAAAGTTTCACAAGTTAACTCGGGAATCTCCTTAGTTTCATTATATGAGGCCAAACTCAAGAGTCTACTATGACATGTAGATTATATGTGTGATGAGGAGGATAAGGTAGACATGTTTAAGTTAGGATTTGGTGATATAATTATGCATACTTTTAATATTACCAATGCATTGAATAAATCAATTTCCTTATAATACTCCTATAGGGCATAATAGATTTTTTTTGAATAAATGTTACACAAGATTTCAAATAAAATAAATGAAAAGTTTAGATACTACAAAATTTATGAAAGGGCTTTTGAACCTAAGATAAGTAGTAGCAAAAATGACAACAAAATTTTCTATAGGATCTATTTCTAAGTAATGGAAGATAAAAATGGGAATAATTAGTAGAAGTTTTAGTGTAATATTAAGTGAATAGTGATGAAATACTTGATACTACTGAGAATGGGATTATGGTTGCATCAAGATGACTAGTAGGAGGTTATAGGAATTGTGGAAAATACCACTATGAGAAAAAATATCCAAAACTAAAGAATGATTAGTGACAAAAGCATTACATCTATGTAACTCTAAATGGAAAATTAGTATAGCAGCTTTTCCATTTTAATGGAGTCAGAATGTAAAGTATTTGATGATTAGATTTCTATATTGATAGATTCAGGTGTCGCAAATAGTTTATCGCCCCTCCCTTATAAATAAGTGTGGAATACAATCTTGTTAAAATGAGAGAGAAGTGGAAGGTATAACTTTACACATGTAGGGATTGCTCAATAATTGAGAATACAACTCAAAATAAGGTTGATTTTGGAGCTTTAGTAACAACCGTGGACTTACTTCTAGTTCCAATAGGATATTATGAGATAATCTTACAAATGGATTGGATCCATTTGCATAAGGAAAAAGTGGATTTCTTAAAAAAATAGTTCAATTTATAGATGATCAACAATCTTGTATTGTTATGGGAGGCATATTGAACAATTAAAATTTCCTTTTATTTTAATACTACAAATCCAAAAGGAAATAAAGAAAGGTTTCCAAATGTTCTTAGTTATAATAGAAAATATTTCCAAAGAGGAACAACCAACTATGAGTGGTCTTCCTTTTCTAGGATTATCAAGATTTGTTTCCTAAGGATTTAATTGGGATGAAACCAATGAGGGACTTTAATTTTTCCATCAACATCATTATCAAACTATCTCGATATCAAAATATCCTTACCATATAGAAACATAATACTTTTAAGAGATGATAGTTCAATTGAAAGAATAATTGAGAAAGGACATAATAAGGCCTAGTATGTCTCGATGGGGTGCTTCATTCATATTTGTGAAGAAAAATGATGGTACCACGAGGATTTTTTTAATTATTAGATGTTGAACATGGAAACAATAAAAAAACTACATGTTTCCCTAAATTAATGATATTTTCAATCAAATGAAAGGAGAAACAACAATTTGTAAAATTGATCTAGCTAATATTAAGTCCAAATAAATATGAATGTCCCTAAGAATTCGTTTAGGAAAAGGTACAACATTATGAATTCATGGTGATGTCATTCGGGTTGAAAAACACACATGCAACTTCCATAAATCTCATGAACATCATGTTCAAATATTACTTTGATCATTTTTTCCTCATATTTCTTAATGATACCTTTGATATAATCATGTAATATGGAATATTTTGAACACCACCTTATGTTAGTCTTAAAATGATTAGAGAAATAACGCTTTATGAAAATACTACCAAGTTCTCCTTCTTTTAAGACATGATTCATTATCTTGGGCATGTAATATATAGAGATGGAGTTTCAAAAGTCCCTTCAAAACTAAAGGTCGTAATGGAGTGGCCAACTCATAATAAAATGGCATGAAGTAATAAGTTTCATGTAGTTAGTTATTATTGTATATTTGTAGAGAAAATTTTCAAAGTTGTAAATTCAATCACATAATTGTAGTGGAAAGGAAATAAATTTATAAGGATGATTTAATAAAATCTGAATATTAAATCTAATTTTAGAGTAACTACAATGATATATAATAGAATATAAATTTTAAGCACTTTAAAGATGTTATGTGTAAACAAATGAGAAAGATATGGCACTTATTATATTTTTGTTTATCCCGAAGTATGTCTAAACAAGAATAACTAATGAACAAAGGCTTGGCGAGTGCTAGAAATACTCAATATAAATTTTGGAGCTTACAGATTAAGTTGGGCACAAGTGCAGGGCTAGGGCGAGGTGTCTAGGTGCCGATACCGTCTGTGTAGCACCTGTGACTCGTAGAGAGTCGAACCTAATTTTTCATGTGTCACTAGGGTTTCGCTATCCTTCATTGTTGGTCTCCTGTATGTCATGGGATGATCACCGAATTTTTGATATCCTATAAAACCCCCAAACTACATCAAATCCTAAAAAATAAAGATGCAAATGGGGAGTCAGACTGACCCGACAGTCACCCAACAGAGTTAACTTATAACTGAACACTACACTACATCTCAGAATCCATGTAGTTCCATGTGCTTATGTGTGTAGTTGTAGCTAAATAGAATGTGAATGTGTGGGATGGAATTCAGAACTTCCCCTTTTTATGTAGTGTATACAAAGCATTAAGCCCAAAAATGCATTCCATTTGATAATATGTAGATATATATCCCTTGATAAATTGTCTGCCCTTATAATGGTATGTATGTTGTGTATATATATATGTATCTCTTGCTTAAATTTTGATGCTAGTGACACGACATGTTGACTAGGACCTCGGGATAGGAGTAATAAAACTGAAAAGGCCTACCACAAATGTCAAAAATGTGAACAAGAACAAAGAGGATAGGAGTGCTCGTGATGGATAGGAGCACCTAGGCGCTAGTGTCCAGGACCTAGGCATTGGTGTCCCTGGGACAACCCGACGACAAATGTGAGAAGACTAACGATTAAGGATCCTTGTGACCTAACCATAAAAGGTATAGAAGTGACAGAGTGAGAGAGAAAGACGATAGAAACAATAAAAGCAAGTGGAAGGACTAGGAAGTGTATCACCAATGAATACTTTCCCTACTTAAGATCCATACATATAACAACATATTTGGCATTGTAGTAAAATAGTAATATGTGTGTGATTTTGTGTCTACATTTGCCCCCCATGTTATTTGAATGAAATTCAAGTAGTGTAAAGGAAGTAAGGAACATACCATGTGAGAAGTGTTTGCCAAGATTTTGTGCTTCTTTCTTTAAATTAGTGAATACCAAACTAAAAACTAAGAAAACCTCATTAAATGGGAGGGTTTAGGGACCTCCTAATGTGGTTGGTGATGGAGATGGTATGGGTGAATGAAAGTAGATCTTCCTTACTACGAATTGATGAGCTACACAAAGAACAAAGAATAGACATGAAAAAGGATTAGTAATAGATATGGTGGGTTTCCCCATGAAGTCGACTCTGAGAAGCGAAATCTTCCTAGAAAAGATGTCAGCCCATGTTTTGATAACAAAATTATATGATCAACAATGAAATGGAAATATGCAGATAACATAATCTAAAATATATCTGATAAGATAAAATGATCTGAAATGATAACTAAAATTAGAAATACGAAAAGTAAATCCAAACCAGAGCAGTCGACAAAGAACTCCGAGAGAGTAGATAGTGCGGTTGATGGCGTGGAGCGAGAAAAATTCCAAAATGTACATAAACGGAAAAAAATATTGGTTACGAGATGTCAAAGCGGATGGCAAAATGCTAAAAGGGTAGACAGAGTGTTGGTAAATTGGTTGGAGTGTAAGAGGGGAATGAAGATGTGAAACAAAGTGTGTATGATGTCAAATAAAATGGATTTAATAGATGGGGATATGGGTCAAGGGATACCAGGGGTAGGTGGTGTTGACTGGGCCAAAAATGAGATGTAGGCAAAGGAATGAGGTGGATAAATGGATCTTAGATCAATGATGGGTAGAAAAAAGGTGAGCAAAACTCTCATAAGACCTACAAATCTACAAAATAAAGAAGAGCATGCACGAAGGATGTATCCAAGTATTCTTCACTATGCTCCATGCTTCAAAGAATAGGATGTAGGAAGATAACCAAGTGATTAAATTGATGATAAGATCTCTAAAGATGATGCAGAAAGCATCAATCATGTAACACACGAGAGATTCAATATTTTCCATCCCTTAGAGAGGAGGGGTAAGTGTGTTTAAATAAATAGGCGGGGTTGGGTCAATGCCAACGACCCAGATCAATCGCCGGTGGCCGACACAAATGGTCCGTGCGAGAGACGTTAGGATCATAATGAGGTGGAGAGAATGGAATAATAAATAGATGGAAACATGAATGTGAAAAGATTTTGCAAGAATCGCATCGAAATGAGGCACCACGAAGTAGTTTCTCTCCAACATAATCATGATAGCTCCAGCGTAATTACAAGAAAGAATCGATCAATAATGGAAGAACTTGCTCAACAGAAACAAAGCTTTCACATAGAGGAAAGATAGTGGAGTGTCTTGGCATGCTCATAAATGAATATTAAATGGGTACATATAGGGTGCTTTAAGTAACCCTAGTGCATGACACACATGAAACCCTAAACCCAACCCATGTGAGATGACCCTCCATATGAGAGGAGGACATATAGGATAACTCACACTAACACCCCCTTCATCAAATCTAGGGTGGATATGATGAGTCGATGGAAAGGAAGACACTCCTAAACAACTAAGAAAGATGTGTTAATGGGGCCCGGAAACTAAAGGCCCGATAAGGTGCCCATATACAAACACAATCTTCCTAGAAGAAGAAGAAGAGCAAATTAGCAGCTGTAGAAGACCTCACCTTAAGAAGAGACTGTAAGTGAAGAAACTTCATCTCGGTAAAGGGCTTGGTGAATAAATCTACAATTTGATCAAATTCTCGAATGTATTGAATGTCGATGATACCATCATGAATAAGCTCCCGTATGAAGTGCATATGGATCTCAATGTGCTTCGTCCGCTGGCGATGTTGAACTAGATTTTTGTAAATAGAGATTATGCTCATGTTATCATAGTAGATAATGGTAGGCCACCGAAATTGGATGCCAAACTCGTCAGAATACCACCTGTAGCCAAATAGCTTCGTGGCAGCGTTAATCTGCTCCTCAGTATTATGCCTTTATAGATGATATCACAATTGCATTACGCTTCTTGCTAGACTAACTAATGGGACCCGAACCAAGAGAGAAAATGTAGCCAGAAGTATAATTCGATGATCTAAGTCATCGGCCTAATCAATCTGTGAACCCAATGAAGTCAATATCTACTCCTCCATGATAGTGAATCCCATCGCATAGGTGCCACGAACATAATGAAGGATCTGTTTAGCTACTTTCCAATGTAGCTCATGTGGCTCTGCATGAATCGGACATGATCCCAACAAGATATCGATAAATCGGTCGAGTGTGAGTCAAGTAAATCAAGCTCCCCACCAACTGTCGATAAAGGGTACCGTCAACCAAGGGAGTAGAGCAATCAAAAACCAACTTAACCCCGAAAGAAAAGGAGTAGGAGAAGACTTGCAATCAGACATCTGAAAATGAGATAGCAGATCAAGAGCATACTTAGGTTGCGAAATCAAGATTCCTGAGTCAGATTGTGAAATCTAAATCCCAAGGAAGTAATGAAGCAAACCTAAGTCAGTCATGGAAAACTTGTTGGCCAAGGCGATCTTCACATAATCAATAATAGAGGAAGAGTTTCCTATGATCAACAAGTCATCAACATATAGAACAAGAATGAGTATGGAGTCATCTTGCCATAGAATATAAACATTTGGATCAGAATGACACCTAGTAAACCCTTATGTAAGTAAAAAGGAGTCCATCTTGGCATACCAAGCCCAAGGGGCTTGTTTAATGCCATAAAAAGACTTCTTTAACTTACAAACGAGGAGGATTTTGGACATAACCCTAAGGTTGTTCCATATAGATCTCTTCCTCTAAGTCACCATGAAGGAAGGCACTCTTAACATCCATTTGATGGACTTTCCATCATTTGTTACGCCCGCAATGGCTAAGGTCATCAAATAGAAGTCATCTTCGCAATGGAGAAAAGGTTTCAGATATAATCAACCCCACTATCTCGGGAGAAACCCTTTGCTACTAATCATGTTTTAAACTTTTTAACGTCTCCATCTACTCCATACTTTGTTACGAACACCCACTTACACTGAGCGATTTTTCTTCCTTTCGGAAGACCGGTGAGATCCCAAGTATCATTTTTCATGAGAGAGAATACTCCTCATCCATGGTAGAATCTCACTCAGGAATACCAGAAGCCTCCCGGAAAGATTGTGGATTAGAAGTAGAGGCAAAGAAGGAGTGGGGTCCAATAAAATTTGAGTGAGTACGTCTCATATCCGAAATATCTCCAACTAAATCTCCAACGCACTTTGCAAAGTTTTCCTGGCCCAAAGGGGACCAGGAGGATTAGGCTTAGAGTCGGAAGATTCTTCACTTGAGTGAGAAGGGACATAGTCCTCATCATCACTACTGTCAGAATCAAAAGACTCAAAGGTCTGATGGTCGAGAGGATCAGGAAGAGGAGCACACTCAACAGCATCATCATCTGATGAGTCAGAATCCGACTCAGCAAGCTGAAGAACCTCAATAGGTGGAGAAGTAGAAGTCGAAGAAGACTCATCAAACTTAACACTTCTCTCAATATACAGCTCATGAGAAGTAGGATTCATTAATCGATATCCCTTCACGCCATCAGGATACCCTACAAAGATACAAGGTTTGGATTGTGGTTCCAAGGCCTTGTATTTCTTCTTAGGAATCTAAGCCATAGCCTTAGATCCGAAGACTCAAAAGTGCTCAACATCAGGCTTACATCCAAACTAGGCTTTAAAGGGTGTCATCCCTCTTACTTGCCTTGTGTGGAACATGGTTCTAAATGTAATTTGCACAATTCACTTGCTTCGGCCCAATACTGCGGAGGAAGAGACTTCGAGTGAATCATACAAGTGGCCATCTCCTTAAGAGTACGGTTCTTTCTTTCTGCGACTCCATTCTGTGAAGGGCTATAAGCAACTATATGCTGCAAAGAGATCCCTTTAGAAGTATAGAAATCCATGAACCTATTGTTTACATATTCACCTCCATTTTCGGTTCGAAGAACCTTGATAGACCGTTCTGCCTGTTTCTCAGCAAGAGCCTTAAAGTCCTGAAAATGTTCAAAGACTTCAGACTTAAGCTTAAGAAAATATACCCAAGTATATTGCAAATAGTCATCAATGAAGGTTAGCACATAAAGAGCTCTAGTAAATGAAGGAGAAGGAAATGGACCAAAAACATATCGCTTTGTGAACAAGATCCAAAGGACAAGTGGCTCTCCAGGCTTTTCCTTTGTCAAATTTCTTTTCAAGATGCTTTTCAAGAGTACAAACCTCACAAAGACCCTTAGAAAACTTGACGCGAAGCAACCCATTGACCATTTCATTTTGGCTAAATTGTTCAAGGTAGCGATGATTTAGATTTCCAAAATGCTCATGCCATATCTTACTAACCTCATTTGCATGAGTGAGAAAGGCAATGGGTGTAGAATCAAAGTAAGTGGGGGAGAAGGTGTACAACCGAGAATGGTGATCTACCTTTCCCTCGGCCCCACTTTAGTGTCATCGTTAAGCTCACAAATAATCATCGAGTTAGGACCAAATTCCACTCGCATTCCTTCACCAAGGTGAGTAATTTGGTAAACCGATAGGAGATTGGTAGAGAGATCAGGAACACTCAACACTTGGTTAAATGTTCCCCTATCCATCTCTACCAATCCACTACCAGCCCACCGACATTGTCGTGTCATTACCCATCGTGATTTGGGACATTCCACAAGGTTTGATGTTGGAAAACTCAACATGCAAAGAACCCATGTGGTGTGAGGCATTGGAATCTATAATCCATGTCAATGAAGAAGCAACTCTAGCTACAAGGGCCTTTCCTTTGTTCTTATCATTTTTAGCACCTTTTGCAGTAGAAGACTCGGCCTTCAAAGAACTTTGTTTTATGGATTCAGGAACACTTATTTTATTCTTCTCAAGTAAATGAGATAAGTGATCAATTTGTTTCTGAAAATAGTGTTGCTCGTCGTGACCAGACTTCTTGCAATAGGAACACAAATACTTGCTTTTTGTGCCTTAGGCTCAGAAGTCAAAGTGTTTGTGTCATTTTTAGGTTTGGTCTTGGTTTCTTTCTTAAATTGATCCTTTGTTTCTTTCCTCTTTTCAGTATTCTTTCCCTTGCTATTACTTGCTACAAGGGCATGTGACATGGACTTGAGAGACCCCATTTGAATGAGTTTTTCTTGTTCTCAAATGAGTTGGGACGAAAAACAGTCAAAGGAGGGCATAGTCCAAGTATCGCCCAAAGCAGCTTTTGTAGCATAGAAAGTTGACACGAAGACAGAATATTTAGGACCTATCTTAGAGAGAATCAACAAGATCAGTTGAGAATCTTTCTTTTCTACTTGACATCCTTTTAACAACAATCTAATGTGGACAAATTTCGAGAAGAAAGCTTGTAGGTTTTCAAAGTCACTAGGATTTAACCATAGTAGTTCATTTTCCAACTCATGCGCTCTCATGTCATCTAGTTGTCCAAACATTACATCCAGTGTTTTCCACGTAGTTTTAGGTGTTTCGGATGCCTCAATGTGGAAGAGCAAGTCAGGAGAAATAGACATACAAAGAAGACCTAAAGCTTAACCACTTACATTTTTTAAGTTTGTCATCTGGTTGATCTCAATTCCCATGGTGATGCGGAATAACCATTTACCCCTTAGTTTCATTATTATTTTCGATCTCCATTCAAAAAAGTTGAACAACGTAAGCAAGGTAATTTAAAGTGCATCCATAGTGTGTGAGAGAGAGAGAGAGAAATGCGAAAAGAAACACAACCACCTAGACAATAAAAACCCCCTACTTTTGGCACTTTATATTTTAGTGCATTGATTACAATCGGGTCCATGCGTGCGGTTTGAAATACTTGGTAATTTGTCTTGCATCAGCGTAATAACGCGTAAGAGAAGAGACCACAACAATGTTTCGTAGAGCACAAAAAATAGGATACCATAAACAAGCACGAGTAAAAACCAAGAAAGGAGGTGAAATCCAACCCAGTTGTGAGAAAAAACATCTCACGCCATAAAGAAAACCCCTTGTTGCAAATCACATGGACGCGCTCATTAGCCACAATCAATAATAAGGGTGAAATACAAAGTTTTAAATGAACTCAAGGAGTTTAAAGAATCTTCAAAACACCGGAAAAGAGCTCGGAAGGAAAAAAGGTGCTCAGAGTGATGTTGCACACTTGAGCGCACGATTAGAGAAAAAAATCGACAATAACGTTGTTAAAGAAATACCATTTTGAAACGTCCTATTTAGCTAAGTAAGCAATTTGGAGTTTTTAAAAAAATGATATTTGAACGTTAATGTAAAAGATGATTTTAAAGTGGGTTACTTAATCGTGAATGAGAAACATAAGTAGTAAAACTAGATGTTAAATAAATCTAATTAATTACGATTAATTAACATCTAAGGAAAAAACTTAATTAATATGATTAATTAATTAAGATTGTGTTTTTTTGTTTTAAATACTTACCCTTTTAATGAAAAATTTAAATTATTTCAACTAAAAAAATTGGTTGAAATTGTGTGTTTTTTTGTTGAAAACACAAATTAGAAGGTATTCTAATTGTTAATACTTTCTACGTTTTTTTTTTTTAAAAAAAAAAAAAGCTTTTTTTTTGTGTTTAGAAATGGAGAGATTTTAAAAAAGGAAAGCTTTTGTTTGTGTTTTAAAAACAATTAAGAAAAGCTTTAAAAATTTTAGAAAGTATTTAAAATTACATAGTCGTGATGGAAAAGCAGCCACCACAAAGTGAAAAAAAAATGCGGGGTTTTGTGTTGAAGAGCAAGCGCAGGAGGCACATGGGAGGCGGCGAGGCGGCCCGATCGATGAGGAGACGCCATGGAGGGGTTTTGGTAGGGTCGCGGCGGAGAGAGGGTCCATGGAGCAGCCAAAGGAAACACCAAAAAAACCAAAAAGCCAAAGCAAAAATGCGAGCCAAAGTAAAAAAAAGCACATCCAGAGAAGAGGTGGACCGAGTAAACGGCTCAGTCAGAGCGAAAACGCGAGCCAGGGAAGAGAAAATAAGGGTGCCAAGGATTAAAGCTTGAGACGGCTCGGGCGAGCTAGAACAACACGCGAGGCAAAACAAAGAGCTCGCAGTAGGGAATCCAAAGGAAACACCAAAAACACACAAATTTTACTCGAATCGCTGCAAAAAAAACACAGAGAAACCAAAAATAGAGTTAAAAATTCTAGTTTTAAATAATAATAAAAAATTGTTTTTAAACTAGAAAAAAAATCTATTTTGGATTTAGCTACGGCCAACTAAAAATGGCGGCAAAATCCCTGATTGCTCAAGAATACCTGCACATGCACAAAAAATGACACAACTTTCCGAGAAATCTTGTTAGATACGTTAGCAAGGAAAAACCAAAAAATAGTGATCGAAAAAACTTGCATGCGGAGTAAAAGAATGAAACCATGAAAGAGTAATCGCAACTAAAAAATAATGAGTGCACGTTTACCCGATCTCAACTCTAATACCATGAAAAGAGTTTGTGAGAATCGAATCAGAAACGAGGCACCATGAAGTAGTTGCACTCCAACGGAATCGTGATAGCTCCAACGTAATTGCAAAAAGAATCGATCAATAATGGAAGAACTTGCTCAACAGAAACAAAGCTTGCACATAGAGGAAAGACAGTGGAGTGTCTTGGCATGCTCATAAATGAATAGGAAAGGTACATATAGGGTGCTTCAAGTAACCCTAGTGCATGACACACATGAAACACTTAACCTAACCCTTAACCTAACCCATGTGAGATGACCCTCCAATATGAGAGGAGGACACATAGGATAACTCACACTAACGAGTAATGTAATGGCTAACATGATAATTTTAGCATTGCACACCTATGGGGGATATTTAATGGGTACGGGTATCTTAGGGAGGAATAAATGGATATGAGGAATCTTAGGAAGGGTTTAAATGAGGAAGATTGATGAGAGGGGATGAGAATCCCATGAGAGTATTAAATGGGGGTTTATTGATAAGATTAGGATAATTAAGGGATAAATGGGATTAATAAAATAATGATAAATATATAGGATAAGTTAAGATGGGATATCGGAAAAATAATATTTTAAGGGGGAATATGGGATTGTTAGAGAATAAGGTGAAAAGGGGGAGCATTAGGTGAGAGTGAGAGGTGTATGTAATATGAAGGCATGAGAGTGCCAAAAATAAGTGTCTACATTCTACCCCTTTTTGTTGAGGGGTTTTAATGGAAAATCACATGAGACAAAAACAATAAAGGATTGATAGGATGATTGACAAGGGATTATTGATGAGGTGATCCCCCTCAAACTAGGGATTGATGACACGAAGGGAATCGATCAAGAGTTTGAAAGAGATGGATGAAAAGGGAGGGTGGGAAAGAATGGGAAAATACAGAGAAAGACGAAGCATAATGCCCAAATAGGAAGGATTCAAGAAAAAAATAAGGATTAAAAATATGACGGTGATTTTAAGAGTCACTTGACAGGAATAAGGTACGGTCTCAAATGGGAGATGACAACAATGCCCTACGGACTGTGAATTGGCAAAAATCACTACAAGATGGAGGGAATCTAATGAGAATCCAATCAAATAGATGTGCAAGCCGTGGGACAAAAGGGTCGATGATGGACATCATGTGTAAGTAAATGTGAGGATGACAATGCGAACTTCCTTAAACGTGAGGAAGTGAGTGAATATGCATCTAGAAAATACGGGGATGGAGAAGAGAATGGTGCCCTAGTAAGGAACACAACGATGACCAAAAATGTGAGATGATATCAAAATCTACAAATGACCGAAAATAGTGTGTTATGGGTGACACACCAAAAAAGTGAAGACAAGCTAATTAAATGATGGAGATGGTGCGGGAATGAAAAGATTTAAAAACTAGGTTTGAGTCAACGATGACCATAGTGGGTTGATGGCGACCAAGGTAAAGCAGCAACAACCCTAAGGGGGTTGGTGGGATATAAAATCCCATAAGCTGGACAATTAGGCTCATTTAAACACGACCAAACAACGATTGAGATCTCTAAGTTTAAGGAGAGAGAGAGAGAGAAATCAAGAGAAATGAGGTTGGGGAGGCTGGAGGAAGCGCATAAGGGTTTCACATGATGATGGTGAGTATCAAAATCCTTGATTATTTTTACATTTTTTTGATGTTTTTATTTTATTTTTGCACTTTTTTTATTGTTTAGCTTGACACCAAGAGCAGTTGGTGGTATTGATACAATCTCCATCGGCCGAGCCTAAAAGGTGTCAACCCTACGACCTAAATGCGTTGACTTAAGATGGTCGGCATTGATTGGGGATGGGAAGGTAGATTTTTTATTTTAGATGAAGGTTGGATGAAATTTGATGATGAGACTTCTAATGATTGCATGTTTTACTTATTTTGTAGGCCCGAGAGACCTTATATTTGAGGGATAGAGTACTAGCCCTTTATGATCAGATTAGGGGAGACATAACTAATGCCGAGTAGGATCATTTAGTAGTAGTGGGATTGGGTGGATTCGACATTACCATTGGATTCCACGAGTTATTTGTTTGATGATTTCTCTAGTTAAAAAATGGGATGTGTGTACATGCACATTTTGGTTCAGGATGGGTGAGATGACAATCACCCTAGAGGATTAATATAGGATTCTAAGAATACCTATACATGGAGATCGAGTAATGTCAATTACGTAGATAGAAAATTGGAGATTTTGACACGACTATTTGGATTTGATGCCCCACACATCACCTTTACTCCCGGGGCATTTTCGTATGAGATGAGATATGATCATGTGGTTCCTCATAGCCGATTGATTTTTTTGGTGATGATGGCCATATCTTTCTACACACTACCAAACTCGGGGGGTAAGGTTCCCATGAACACTGGCGGGGGTTTTGGAGAGATAGTGGATCACATGACAATGTTCTCTTTTGGGACAATGTTACTAGCACAAGTGTATCATGAGCTTTTGATGTATAGATCGAGGAGGAGGACAAGACTAGATGTGGGGTTTCTACTCCACTATTGGGCTTATCAACTTATAACAGTCCTTAGTCTGTCAGGGCTATCATGGGTGAAAAATGATCACGTCTAGTTGGAGATTGGATTCTTGAGGTGGAGATGCAACCAGGCTCATGGTGACAGGGGAGTGAGAGATGTTGATTGGTATGGTGAAAGATTTATAGAGCTAGAGATAGAGTAGGTGAGGTGGCAACCATATCACGACTTCCTTGTATGGCTGGGAGTTGATGTGGAATTAGCGGGCATGAGGAGGATGAGATGGGTGTTAGTTCGTCACTTGAGATGATTGAGGTCATTAATTTTGACATGGTCCGGTGATAGTTTGGTGTGTATGGAGATTGTCACAGATCCGATTGTATATAGGCGGGATGAGGATGAGAGGATTTTCCTAGTCCAGTTATGGCAGATCCTTTAGAGGATATAGGAGTGCCTTGGGATGATGATGATGATGATGTCGAGGTGGGATAGGCTACGCAGATTGGATGACCGGGACATGGGCGGCTTGGCTGGAAACCGAGGGGGCCGATGGAGGAGAGGAGGAGGATGAGGAGATGTCAACATTAGGGAGGATGCGGTGTTGAGGGTGGTGATGGGGATGATGATTCAAATATTTCTGATTACATGTAGAACATGACTTAGATCGAATCGAGAGGGACACTACTTGCCATGAGTGAGAGGCTGCTAGACATGAGGTGATAGTTCTTTGATAGGAGAGGGACGAGGCCAAGAAGCAGAGGGAAAAATATATGAGGCAATGTGAGGCCTACATGGTGAGGTTTGGAGACCTTTCACCCATATTAGCTATCAAATTTGGAGAGTCATGCACTAGTAGCATCATCAGGGGATCCATGGAAGATGGGGCCTCTAGGGACTATGCCTTTATGTTTCTATACGTTGCTAGCGGTATAGGTGTGATATTATGAGGATATTGTGACATGACAAACAAGTTTCCTCGGACACGGAGATATGTAGAGCACCTAGCATTACAAAGAAGTAGGAGCGAGTGGTGTAAGCATAGCCATCACCATGTAGGAGCATGGTGAGCATGGCATAGCCACCAAAAGGGGTGGGCTATGAGGGTGGTGACAAGGCCATAGGAGTGATTTAGGCACCTGCCCTAGAGGGAAGGATTTGAGACTATCTGATGTATAATTTACTAATTTTGATGATGTATCGGACTTTAATACAAGACCCTTAGAGACTGCGACATACGATGTTTTGATGTATTTTGGACCTATGATATATATATATTATATATGATGGTTTTGTATGTGATTTATCATATGTCATATGTTTTGATTTATGATTTTATATGATGCTTATGTTATATGTGGATGTATGGTATGATGGATTATGATTATAGATATTATATGTGGATGATTATGATTTGTTCTCGATATAGATGTAATGTGATTATGATGAGTATGATTATGGATGATGATAATGTTTAAATTATGGATTTATTATGTTTTTAGGAAATTTAGAATATGATATGATTGTGATGAGATGTGATGGATTATAAATGGTAAGTATAAATGGATAGGATTATGAAATGTAAATTGGTGGAAATGTGTTTTGATAAAAGTATGGTGAATGAAAAATAGGATATGGATAGATGGCTAGAGATAGATGAAAGGAAAGACGATGGGTTCATATGACACTAAATAGGGAATGGAAAATAGAGGTTTAGAAAGGGGCACATGACTCGATAGGTGGCGACCAATGAACATGCAAAGGAAACTACACCATAGAGAAGGATGCAAGTGGAAGGAATGATCCAAAATGGATTAGAGGTAAAAAGAATGGAACTAAAAAAGTGATGCACTTGCAACCAAAGGAGTGTTAACATATAATTCAAATGATAGTTAGTCACTCTCATGATCAAGAAAGGAGAGATGGAAGGAGAAGCTTATAGATCTACTATTGACATGACAAGGGGTCAAGATATAACATGCACATGGGGAACAAGCTCTCCTTGGGTGGTGTTCCTAGGATTATGCCCTAGCTATAATGACACAAATTGATCAATGCGGGAAGTTTTTTGTGGTGGGAAAGTTGATGATGTGGGAAGCTTTCCTAGGATGCTTTTTACATATGAAAGGTTGATCAATGCGGGAAGCCTTTTACTACCATGATACAATGGGGTAGCCATCCTTTGAGGGAGTGGTCTACATTTTGATTTTTTTATTTTCCTTTCTTTTTCATTTTTCCAAAAAAATTAGATGGCGGACATAATAGTTGTCCTTCGAGGGATCAATCTATTTATTTGATTTACATGAACAATTTTCCTTTGAGGGAGTAGTTTATTATTAAGATAAGATAACTTAAGGAGCATCCTTGATTTTAATTTTACAGAAGCTAGGGATAACCAAGTAGACCACTTGGGGAGGGAAAAATAAAGATGTGCAAGTTATACTTGAATGATCTTATCATGGTTCCAGAAGGAAAATAAGAGGGGAATGGAAGTAATGATCATGGAGTTCTCACCAAGAAGGAGAACCTATCCATAAGGAACATGTTATGAATAGATCTGTGGTGATCATATTTAAGGTCATACATAGGATAGTGATGGTGGACCACATAATTCCATATCATTACAATGATAAATGGAAGATGTAACTAATGGGAAATGGATATCATAAGGTAACTAGGATCACATTGGTAGATATGCTAATAGTAGAAAGGTCACAAGTGCAAAGCATTGATAGGTTCTAGTTTAGGTTTACCATCAAGAAAATATAAATGATAAGCACCAAACCCATACTTATGTGTGATAATGTATGGTCCAATCCAGTTGGGAGAAAACTTTCCATGTTGGCTCCTTTCTAGAGTAGTGACATTCTAATTTTTGAAGAGTCACCGATGTTAAAGTCATGATGTTTGTTTAAGCATGTTTAAATCAATTTTGATCAACTTAATGATGTTAAAGGGTGGCCAAGCAATGTTCATCTAGCAACTCAAGTTGTGTTAGATGTTCTTGATGATAGTCCTCATCAAAAATAAAGCTACGAGGGAAACACGCAAGGAAGGAATTTGAACTTCCAAAGGGAGGACAGCTTTGGAGCCGTAAATGAGAGAGAAAGGAGTAACACCCATAGGGGTGTGGATTTAGTCTGGTAGGCCCAAAGGGTGAAGGGAATGTGAAGATTCCAATCACAACCTGAATTATCAATAGTTTTAGCAAGAATTTTATGAAGGGTCTTGTTGGAGGCTTTGACTTGGCCGTTAGCCTGGGGATAGTAAGGAGAAGAGAAGCTAAGCTTAATATTAAAGGAGTCACAAATATTCTTAAGGTATTTGTTTTTGAAGGACTTTCTATTTTCCGTGATGAGCTTGTGAGGGATACCAAAATGGAAAATGATGTGTTGATAAATGAAGTTGATGATTTGATTATCTTTGGTTGATGTGAGTGGAATAACTTCCACCCACTTGGTGAAATACTCGGTAGCGGTAATGATAGAATGATGGCACTGCGAAGAGTATGGATTGATAGTGCCAATGAGGTTGAGTCCCCATTGTGAAAAGGGCCAAAGGTCCTCGGTGAGGCTGCAAAGCACGGCTAGGGATGCAAATGAGATTGAAATACTTATTGGAATTTAACACATTTTTAACATACTCACAACAGTCTTGGTTAAGGGTAGGCCAATAATATCCAAGTGAAGGACGCGCTTAGCAATAGATAAATCGCTAAAGTATCCACCACATATTTCATCATGGACCTCTTGAATAGCATGGGTAGATTTAGAATACTTAAGGCAATGTAGGAGAATGTCATCAAACCCATGTTTGTAAAGGATGTCACCAAGGATAACATAACGGGTTGCACATTGAAGGAAGGATCTCTTACCATTCTTAGAAATATCGGAGGGGATATTGGATTGGGATAAGTAATTGAAGATCTAGGAGTACCACAGATCAAATTGATTGGTATTGATGTGATTGACATGGGGAATCTCATGGACATGAGATGGTTGATCGAGGCAATTTGAAGAACAACAGGCGGAGTTTACAATCTTTTCCATTGTACATGGGATAAGGGATATGAGGGAATCCATAGTGTCAACAAAATGATTGGATGATCATGGGATGGCTTGGATGGATAATGAATCAAATGCTTCAAGTAGAAATATGAAAACATCCCTATATTTTTGAAGGACATCATTTTTACATTGATAAGTGCATGTGACTTGATTGACGATGAGCTAGGAATCTCTGTAGATATCCATAATTTCAATGCCAAGTATGACGGTGGTTTGAAGGCCTAAGATGAGAGCTTCATACTCAGCCATATTGTTGGTGCATTTGAAATCAAGTTTATAAGTGAGGGGAATAGGGGTGCCCCAAGGAGGAATAATGATGATGCCAATGCCTCCCCCTTGTTGAAATTTAGAGCTATCAAAGAAGAGATTCATTTTGAGAGGAGAATATTCATGTTGGAAGTGGAAGACAGATTCATCACAAAAAAATTTCATGGGGAGTTTATTATCGAGGAGAGGTGCCTCAAAGAAGTTGATTGGAAATAAGTTGGATGCAAAGGACTTCAAAGATTTCAGTCAATCAGTTTGGTTAATGTAATATATCGGATCTTCGCAAAGATTCTTACCACTAGGATGCAACCTATTCTTATGGAGATTATTTCACAATAGCAGAATGGATTCATTCAGGGAAGAATTATTCAAGATGGAATTATCATGGTTCATGAAACAATCCATTCTATGGATAAAAGTAAAAAGGCAGGGATGGCTATCAAGTTAGACATGCATAAATCCTTCGACAGAGTCTCCTGGAGATTCATGGATGAGGTCTTATCCAAGTTTGGTTTTCAAAATAAATTCAGGAAAATCATTCACTCTTGTATTTCTACTTCCAGATTCTCAGTGGTTGTTAATGGGGAACCAGATTGGTTTTTTTGCCAAAGAATAGAGGAATCGCAAGGGACCCAATTTCCCCTCTATTGTTCATTATAATGGCTGACAATTTAAGCAGATCTATCTCCAAAGATATTAGCATTGGCATGATAAAAGGCTTTCCTCCAACTTCTAGCAATCAAGTCTCCTCCCACCAACAGTTTGCTGATGACACTCTGCTTCTTCTGATGGCCTCAATAATTGAGGCAAAGGCTATCAAAACTATCCTTAGATTTTATGAGGAAGCCTCGGGCCAAAAGTTAATTTTGACAAAAGCTTTATATATTTCTTCAATAATCCTATGGAAAGACAAATAAATATTGCTAGTATTCTATGATGCACTATCAATTCACTTCTTCTCGCTACTTATTTAGGTCTACCTTTAAATCTGCAAGATTTATAATGAGGTCCGGAATGATCTTATTAAGAGATTTCAAAAAAACCAGAATTGGATGGAAAGGAGCTCTACTTTCAAGCGCAGTAAGTGCTTATTGATAAAAGGGCGCTTCAAAACCTACCTATTTACATCATGTCAATGTTCAAAGCATACTAGCAGCGGAAAGCTGATGAACAATATTGAAAAAATTCATAAGCACTTTTTATGGCACGTACATGCGAGGACGAGTTCGGTATCATTTAGTGGCTTGGGAGCAGGTATGTAAACCGAGAGGCAAACATATGAGTGATGCCCTTATTGCAAAGTTAGGTTGGAGACTTATAAAAGAACACAAGCCTTGGATAGAGTTGGTTAAGATCAAATACATTTCTAACCAAAGCAAGATTTCCTTTATTTCTGATCAGTCTCTTCTGAATGGTTCTATTTTCTGGAACAATCTTCTTCACAACAGACATATTCTCTCTCAAGGATATAGCTGGAAGCTTGGGGATGGTCAAGACATTAACTTCGAACTGATAAATGGATTGATTTTAATTGGATTTCTTCTTATGGACACATTAAAGACAACTTAATTACAAAGTATGGACACAAAATACAGGGATATATTGAGGTGGATGAAAACAAAAGAAAATGGAAATAGTTAAAAGTGGAGAAGGATAATGTACAGTCTAATGTTTCATCTTTACAGAATCAACTTTCTCTAATCCATATTAGTAATCAAAATCTTAAGGATGAACTCATTTGGAAAGATTCTTTTGATGGGGAATACTCAGTTAAATCAGGATACAATTCTTTCTTTGCCTCTATTGAAAGTGAAATTAAGTGGCATAAGCTGTGGATGCCAGAGCTAACCCCTAGAGTGAACTTTTTCTAGTGGCTCATCATTAAAGGCAAGATTCTGACTAATGACAACCTCATTAAGAAGGGATTCATCATGCCGAATAGATGTTGCATGTGTCAGAAAGAGGCAGAAGACATAAAACATTTATTTCTTCATTGTGAGTACACTTCCAAAATTTGGCATCTTGTTTTTGCAAAATTTAATCAGAAATGGATCTTTCCCCTTACTTTTCTTCAGGCCTGGGAACAATGGGACTCTCCGTATAAGCATTGTGTGGTGAGGAGATTGTGGCAACTTGTTTTACCTCACACCATGTGGCGAGTTTGGAAGGCTCGTAATGATGGCATTTTCAGAAATACTAGAAAGGTATGTAACAAAATCTACAAAGAAATTATCATTGTTGTGCAGGATAATATTGCTAGATTTAAACCTCCTAAAAATAGACTTTGCCCTGAGAAAGAAGAATACATTCTAACTGATTGGAATATTGACATTGTCTTCAAAAAGAATAACAATGGTATGGATAGAACCATCGTCCGATGGACTAAGCCTCCCAATGCTTGGCACAAGTTAAATTTTGATGGGGCCTCAAAAGGAAATCCGAGAGATTCTGGAGGTGGAGGAGTCATCAGAGATCAAAGAGGCTGTTTTGTTGCTGCTTTTTCGGGAAAATGGGTAGGCAAACTAATCATTACTCTGAAGCTCTTGTTGCTCTATGGGGAATAAGGCTAGCCAGGGATTGTAATATTCTGAATATTATAATTGAGGGTGATTCTTTGAACATTATCAATCTCTTAAACAAAAATCAACACCCCAACTGGTCAATTAGAGATTTTATTGTTGAAGCTACTGATATATGTAAGAGTTTTGAAAATGTTAAAATCACTCACACCTATCGGGAAGGCAATAGGGTCGCAGATGGTTTGGAAAACTTTGGAGTTAACAATACTTTTCAAACTTGGCTAAGGGGGGACATTCTACCCATTCAAGTTAATAAAGACATCATCAATGATTTACATGGCTTGGAAAATCATCACTAATGGTTGTAATGTTGATGCTAAAGAGCGGATTCTTAAGTACAGAATGATGACATCATATAAGATTTGTGTGATTTATGAGATTTGTGCAAACTGGACAGCCATCATTTCTTGTCATAGGGAGAACGCCAAGGAGCGGGTCACTAATTACAAAGTATGGTCTAATAATTACATCTTTTATCATGGAAGGGAAAGATTCAAAAACAAAGCTAAGTCTGATACGCATAGTGCTAAAATCTTTACCATTGAGAGCAGAGTCACTGGAAAAATGGGGGGTCCGCCTTGCAAAACAGAGCCCACCCATAATCCAATGTGGAAAGAGGATGTTGTGCTCTGGAACTATCTTCAAATTGGGGGTCTTGTGAATTTGATAGAAATAATTCAAGGTTTTGATCAGGATATTTCTATTAAATTCACACAGGATGGAAGAATCGGGTTGTTAAATACAGCAACATAGAGGTTGAGATCACGGAGGAGCTCATCACCCAGATCACGGGACTTAGTCTTGATGGCACCAAATTCTTTAATAAAAAGGTGGATAGAGAGGTGGAGACAAAGAAATTCCTGGACGAAGGGGAAAATATTGAGTTTGTGACAGCCGACATCAAGTTGGCTTCGATTCCTGAGCCTTTTGCTGAGCTTGCCAAGATGGTTGTTAGGTATGTAACTCTTGAGGGGAGATTTTTTATTATTCCTCAAAAGCATTTGATATTTCTTAACCACTTTCATCAAAATATAACCATCAGCTTCCCTCATTACTTGTTAAACTCGCTAGAGAAATCATTCGTGAAGTGCAGAGTCATTCTAGGGTAGTTCCTCTACATCAAGGGCTAATTCTTCTTATCCATCATCACTACTCAAACTATCCTTGCACGAATCCTGCTCCACCCTCTTCCTCCATTCCTCCCCCTGCTCACACCGCCTCCATTCCCCCCTGCTCGAAAGGAAGATTGAAACTGCTTCATCTAGCAAGAAAAGAAAGGGCATGAAAACTAAGATCCCTACTTCTCAGAGGGTTCTTAGAAGCCACAAAGACCTCGAGCTTGCCGAGAACCTCCTACACATCAGCCAACCGGTGGAGGAGCCTAAGGAGGAGGATTTGATGGTCAGAGTGGGCAGGATGGAAAAGGAAATTCAAGAGCTCAAAAGGGTTATCAAAAATATGGAAAAAGCTAAGGGAAAAGGAATACTTCAAAATGATGATGAGGAGGGTGTTATTGCTGAAGTGTTCAAGAAGTTACAGTCTTTGGATGGTAGAATGGGAAATGCAAAAAGTTGTAATGACTGCATCCTATCTACACTTAAAAGTATTTACAATTTCATCGAACAACATGTTCATAGTGTATGCAGCCTAAGCGGGATTACTGAAGACATTTGGGGCCCCAAAGAGAAAAGGGATATGGAAATTGCTCAGGCAGATCTGAAAGACTCTTCTCAGGCCATAGCCATTGCTTTCTTTGTCTCGCTGCAAGCGATCAAAACCAAGATTGACAGGGCTATCAAGTAACGTGGAGTTGTGTTGTTGTTTACTGGCTGTGAAGTTGCTGATGACTGGCGGATCTGGAGCTATTTTTTGGTGGAGATATTCTATGATAGATATCTATTGTTTGTTTTTTGATCTCTTCTACTGTTTTTTGGATCATTGTATGACTGGATCCTTTCTATTAATATGTTGTTTTATCTAGCTGATGAGCCCTCTGAGGTTGGTTGTTTTGCCCTTCTCTGGGCTGTTTCTCTCTCTACTGTATCTGGCTTTTGAGTCCTTTTGTATACAGGGTATAGTCCCTTCAAAAATATTTGCCCTTAATAAAAAAAAAAAGTTGATTGGAAATATTCTGGCCCTTGATGGATTTTTGAGAAATGAAGTCTAGGTCAAATTTTTCATGAGCATGAGCCATCGAGTGATATTGTCACTATGATAAGGTTTGGAGTGCATGGTTTTAAGAACGTGGAAGTTGGTAACAATGAAGTTTTTATGATCAAGGAGGTAATGATGCATTTTAGAAGTAGCAAAGAAAAGGAAGCAACATATTTTTTTAGCTTTAGTATAGCGAGGTTTCATAGTCAAGAAGGGTGCGGCTGATTTAATAGACAACTTATTCCCTGCCTTACTCTTCGTGATGTGCTAACACAAAGACCTAGAGAGTGTGATCGAGAGGTATAGATACAAAGATAGAAATTCTTCTCCTTACATGGAGGTGTAAGAACAAGTGGAGAAAGAAGATACTACTTAAGATCATCAAATACCTTCTGACAATTGGCATCCAAATTGAATTGGGTGTCTTTTCAAAGAATGTGATGAAAGGGTTGGCAATGATCATAGAGTTACAAAATGAAGCAACAGATCAATTGGAGATGACCCTAAAGACAATGAAGTTGTTTTAGGTCGAAGGGGGAGGCATTTAGAGAATAGCCTTAATTTTTGTGCGGTCAACTTCGATAATAAAGACAATGAAGTAAAGGAGTTTACCAATTAGTACCCCAAATACACACTCGGATGGATTACGTGAAGAAAGAAGCGGATGAGGTGCTCAAAAAGGATTTCAAGGACATAAATATTGTCATGTCAATCCTTGGATTTACCCAAGAGGTCATCAACATAGTCTTCCATGGTTTTATGGATAAGGTCATGGAAGATATAGGTCATCACGCTGCGTTGGTAAGTAGCCCTAGTGTTTTCAAACCAAAAGGCATGATCTAATAACAAAAAGTCCCCCAAGGAGTGATGAAGGAAGTCTTATGTTGGTCTTCTACCCAAAGATAAGGATATTATTGTAGCTAGATTAATCATCCATAATGGAGAACATCTCCGGTCGAGTCGTAAGGTTGATGATTTGATCGATATTGGGAAGGGGAAAGTCATCTTTAGGACAAGCGAGATTTAAATCTCAAAAAGCGATGCAGAGATGCGGAGATTTCTAGAAGATTTGGTAACAAGTATGATATTTAAGACCCATTGCAAGATAATTGATAGGTTGCATGAAGTTAGTAGAAAGAAAACATTGTAGCTCTTCTTTAACAAGATGGGAAATGTGGGGATGCATGTGACGTAACTTATGTTTGACAGGTTTAGCGTCGGGGATGGTGACAATGTTATGGATGACGATAGAAGGATCAAGACCCGGCATGTCAGAGTACGACCATGCAAAGGCTTGGCTATGCTTGGACAAGAAGGAGGTAAAGGCTTTGAGTTCTTGAGGATCAAGAGATTGACCAACCTTGAGGATGTGGGGATCTTAGGAGTCCCTATGTTGATGTTAATGGTGGATTCATTGAGGAGGGTGGAAGTATGAGGAGGAAGGGAATTTTGGATATGATAATCCTCGGCCCCCATGTAAGAAAGAATGGAGTCATCATCACTACATTGGAGGACATCAATGGTAGGGGAATCCTCCCCTATCATCTTAGGATACTTAAGAGGAAAGGACCTGGGTTTCATTTTCAACCTGATAAGTGACCGGTCCGAGGGAAATGGTGGAGACTAAAAAAATTCGGGGGATAGATACAGTATCATATGGATCTGTGAGATAAATGGATGGAGAAAAGGGAGGTGATTCAATATCGATGTGAGAAGAGGAAGAATTACATAGAGGAGGAGCGGAGGGATCTTTATATCCCAAGCCAAATTTCTCACATGGTTCACAGGATGTTTGAGGACAAGATCGTGAATACCTTGTTCATAACATCCTAAACCATATCCCTTCCACGTATAATGATAAAGGTAAGTATGTGTTATCCCGTAAAATTGACAAGGGCAATTTTACCGATGACCATACCAAAATTTTGTTCCGATCCCTCGTTAGGGATCCCTTGTGTTCGAAATGTTGTAAAATCCCTTCCCGGGAAATCTAGTTTTCGAACTTAGTCTTTTTGAGCCTTTTTTGGCTGGGCGCATGAAATTGCTTTGCAACACTAACTTTTGATGCGCCCCCTTAAAAGCCTTTGGCGCATGGTTTTCAATGTCAACACAACTTTTCATGCGCCAAAGAATGTTGAACCTTCCCTGCGTGCGCCAAGGCGCATGCGCTTGTGTTGGTACAACTTTTGTTGCGCCACTCTTTGGTGCGCCAAGAAGGCGCACATAATCTTAGTGCAAAAAACATTTTGGTGCGCCAAAGGGCGCACATAACTTCATGTCGACAATGCTTTTGGTGCGCCAAAGGCGCGCTTTGTCTCCTGTTGTCAAATACTTTCGTGCGCCAAAGGGCGCACGCTTTCTCCTGTCGACAGCAACTCTCATGCGCCTTTTAAAAAGTGGGTGGCGCATTTATGACCAGCTTGCCTATATATATGTGTTTTGCGCGCCCAAATGTCATTTTCACTTTTCACTGAGCACGTGATTTTTCTGAGCCTGTCAGCCCCTGCCTCGTCGTTTTCATCGCCTTGTGGACCCGTTCCCGAGCTTTTGCTATTTATCCAGGTATGAGGTGTCTTTCTCTCTCGTGCGTTTTGTGTTTTCAGTTCTTGGTGTGTTCTTGGTCTGGTTTTAGCTTGCTAGTTGGTTTTGAAATATAAATGTGTTGGCCTAGCCTCCTCCGTTTGCTGTCTGCCCCCCCATGCTATCCTTCCTCTTTCCAGATCTGCTGGAGAAGGACGTTTTCTTGAAACAGTGGTTGTGGCCCTCCTGATCTAGATCATTTTATCTACCCCACTGAGCCTTTCAAATAGGAACGAAGGAGTAGAAGGAACCTACATCATGTAAAACCCCCTTTGAGAGTTTAGTTCTCTGTTTTCCTCCTTGGCGCATCTGTCACCCCTGCAACATCATGAACATTTGCGCCCCTTTGGCGCATCTGACCGCCTTGTAATCTGCAACATCCCTGCGCCAGAGGCGCACCCAGCCTGCTTGTTGCATCATTAACCTCTGCGCCCTTTGGCGCGCCTCTTTCACATGCTACAAGTGTCAAATCTCGCGCCCCTTTGGCGCGCCATCCTTTTGTGCTGCATCACGTTTCCATGCGCCCATGGCGCACCCAGCTTCCATGCAACACAAGCTTTATCTGCGCAAGTATGAAGCTATAAAGGCGCAGGCGCATCCCCGATTGCAATAACATTATGTTGTGTAAACTCTTCGTGCGCCGCGCCATATCCCTTTGGCGCACGAAAAGTCAATGTTACACGATCCATCCATGCGCCGAAGGGCGCACCAAATCCCAATGCAACATGAAAATTCCATGCGCCCTTTATAAAATGCAATCTGCAACATCCATGCGCCATGCGCCTTATCTATTTGGCCTGCAAGTTGCAATTTTCATGCGCCCTGCGCCCTGAGCCTTAAAATCTCTAACTCTTTCTTCTGCTGACTTTCCAATGGAAGATCAAATGGCTAATTCAACCTTTTTGGATTGGGTCTCGCTTCTTCTTCATGCAGATCAGCAACTGAGTTCGAAAGAACATATGTCTACATCCAGCAAGAGACCCACCAAACCAAGAGGAAAGGCTAAGCTTACAGAGGAAGAGATGAAGTACAAATATCAAAGGGTCAGGATGCCCGAATCACAGGCTGAATGCAGTATGGATGTCAGAGACTCAGAATTGGGTCACATTGACATGGAAGAATTCTGGGTTAGAACTCAGAAGGTTACAAGAAGTCCATGGATGGACAAATTAATAGGCAGTGCCCTGCACTTCGCCGGAGGAATCCCCGTCAGTGCCATCAACAATGAATTCATGATGGTGATTGCACAATCTTACAACAAGGACACAAGATGTGTCGAAAACAGCAAGGGCGAGGTAGTCATAAACCTCACTGCCCGTCATTTTGAGATAATGCTCGGCATCCCTCACCACCGGCACTTTGTGGCCGTCAGCCAAGAAAGAGTGCATCAAGGCCTGGGAAGACAATGAAGACCAATGCATGCAGCTGATGAACGAGGTATACTTGAAAAACAAGAAGGTGGTAACCCGGTGGCCCCAGTTATCCACCGCAGTGATTTCTCAGAAGAGCTCAGTGATACTATTACTTTCCTGAGCAGAGTCTTCGGGCTTTCCGACGCCCACTACTTCCATAAATGGATGCTGAGGTACTTGGAGACAATGAATAAAAATTTACCCGATCAGCGCTTTTGCTGGGGGGAAATAATAAGCAGCACCATCTCCGAGCAGCTACAACAATTCGCCACAATGGGAGTGTTCCATATGAACTCCTACGTAGTCTACACTGCAGCATCGGAGAGGGATTATCCAGGGCTAAACCGAAGTGGAATTTGGCCTCAGGTCAAAATATATGAATATTATCCAGAACTGAGGCTGGAGAATAGCATCCCTCAATTCACCAAAATTAATGATGCTTTCTTCTATCACATCATTTGCCTGTTGAGGCCAAATCTAACTCATGGTCGCACGACCAAAAACATTGTGTCAACCGTGGAGAAGTGGGGGGCCCTGTTCACCCAGTTTCCCACATTTACCTATCTGAGGGTGGTCAACTTCTTGGGCGAGCCAACCGGGCTCTGGAGGTATCTTGGACCTAAGCTGATTCTACTAGAGCTATCAAGGCAGCTGGTCACATACCATGAGAAATGCCTCAAAAGAAAGAAGGGCGGAACTCCTTTCCCCCTCACAGTGGGCCGATACACATGCTCCACCCATCACAAGGCGAAGGAAATGTTCGCAGAGCTGGAGTTGCTCAATTTGAAACATGACTTCCCAGCCAGGCCTACCTTTGACCCAAGGGGCTGCCTGCCAAGAGCTAAGCTTGATCCGATCCATGTCCCTCAAATTGAGGATATTTACATTGACGTCATCCACGAGGTGGAACTCAGAAGAAAGGATCATTCTCGCTTAGCATTGGCGGAAATTATCCAATACGGAGTGGCCATTGTCCCCAAAGGCTTCCAAACTACGGAAGATGAAGTAGACAAGGTGTATAATGACACGGAAGGGGATGATTGGCCCTTCCCGGCCATTGACAGAAGCAAGGCTCCTCAAACAATTGAGGAGAGGGTCAAGGAGACTATGCGCGAAACGAGCACTTGGTGCCGCATGAACGGGCTGATCTACCTCGGGGTAGATTTCACAACCTCCCCATTGGGCAATGCACCTCCAAGGTCCAAGAAGCAGCTAAAAGGCAAAGGTGTAGAAGGTGAATCTAGCACCATTCAGGAAGAAGCCCCTGAAAGTCCTCTTTCCACAGCGCCTGAACAGGTAATAACTCTGGATTCGCCAGAGAAAGAAGCTAGGGATAGTCCCATACGCCCATCCACTCAGGATGTCGGCATTGCTACAACCACAGAAGTCCCTTCTATCCCTTCTTCTTCTCTTCCTTCCCCTCCTCAAGTGACTCACGCGACCACCCCTTTGGTCGCGTCCTCTGTCCCTTCTTCTACTCTTTCCCCCACCTCTTCGTCTATCTTCTCCTCCCTCGCTGATTTATCTTCTTCCATTTCTTCCCTCATTTCCGGGCTCCCTTCCCTTCCTATGTCTTCTGCAGCTACGGTTTCCCTTCCTCCCGTGGACACTTCTTCGGCTATGCTTTCAATGCCGCCGCCGCGTGTCTCCACGTTTTTCCCCTCTTCTACTGTTGCTCCCTCCTCCTCTGTCTCTGGTCCTTCTTCTATGGGACCAGCCTGGATCTCTCAGCAGCTGGGCCAGCAAAAGAGGAAAGTTCCCATCGCTCCGATGGACTTTTCAGTAATTCCAGCCAAAGGGGCAAAGAAGCAAAAGCCTGTAACACGCTTCTCTCAAAGTGCTGCAGGTGAGAGAGTTATGGAAATAGCATACCCTGATCCCCTCAAGGAGAAAAAAGATCTGTCTCCGACAGATTTTACTGTGACTCAAGTCACAATGGGGACGTCTTCTGAAAGTCTCCAGGGGGAAGCTCTTTCCGCAGTCGATGCCCTCTGCAAAAAGCTTCAAGAAATAAAAGAAGATAAAAGGCTACGAAGGAAGCGAGAACAAATATCTCGCTTCAAGCCTTACGAGAAGATGGGTAGTGCACCTCCCACGACCGCCGCGAGACTTCGAGCTTCTCACCAGGGAAAAATCAATGAATATTCAAAGATCGGCGAGCAGGGTATGGCCGTTTCTGCTTGGAGGAGCCAGATCCTCAAGGACAGTGAAAGAGTGATCGCCGAGTATGTCAATTCATATCTAAACATCAGAAAGGTGAACAAGGAACTCCAAGCATTAGCGGGTCCCATATCAGAAGAGCTAGAACATGCTAGACTCCAACATGAGACCTTTCAACAAATGTTCGACTGTTCAGTCGAAGATCTGGTCAAGTTCGGAGTTTTCGGCCATCCAAGGGCCCTCAACAAAACCATGTCCACTCTGGACTATCGGATAGATCAGCTGGAATTTGTTCTGGAAAAAATAGACAAGGTGAAGGAAGAGGCCCTGGATGCGATGCATCAAATGGAGCGAATTGTTCTTAACATGTCTCCAGGGCTGCTCACTCCTTCCTTTATCATGAGATCAGCTGATGAAACTATCCGGATCTTCAAGGAGATCACTTCTCAAGGAACGGGGCCAGAGGTCACATTTGACACTGAATCTATCAACAACCTGCTGGCCTGTAGGGACTTCATCGGGTTCCTCATCGAGGCGGAGAAAGATTATTCTAAACTCCCAGAAAAGCTCATAGACGAGCGGGAGACTTGCGAAGCAATCAGCGAACGGCACAAGGATCCATCACAGGATCAATTTGGGCCCATGATTAACAAGTTTTTGGAATACCGCGCTCAGTTCCACATATCATCTCCTGAGCAGCATCAGAAGCAGGCAACCCCCTTTCGGCCGCAGGATGACGATGACGAGTAGCTGCTTCTTCTTCTTCTTCTTCTTCTTCTTCTCTATTCTCCGACTTTCTTGTTGAAATGTCTAAAGTGTGTTGGCACAAATGATGACATCATCCATGTTGCATCATGGGATGATGTCATCCATCAAGTTGTCAAAAGTCAACATGACTTTTAGATATTTTGTAAATATCTTTGTAAATAGGTGGTTGGCTCCTTTTTGCCTTCTTTCCTTCTCCTCTCTTCTATAAATACTGGAATACTTGTTGTATTTGTGTGAACATTTTTTAGATGAAAATAGAAGTGAGGAGAGAAAGACTTTGAGCTTTCTTGTAACAGAAGAAAATAGTAATACAAATATTAAGACTTTGTGCTCAATAGCTGTGTTATGCATTAGATCTTCCTTACGTTAGATCTGTATGTGTTTAATCTGTTGGATTCATATCTACTTTTCTGTCATTTGCTCATCAGTATTGCTTTGTTTATTTATGCAAGTAGGTTTGGCTCTATTTACTACCAACCCAAAAACATAAATCTTCTGACCTTTCTGCTTTGGAATTCATTTCTTTTCTTCCTTCGGATCTGTTCTTTCTCTTTTCCCTCTTTCATTCCTTTCTTTTCGCAGCCTGAAACACTCTACTGGGATGAGATCCCAAACCCCCGAAGGCAAAATCTGTGAGACTTGCATAGATTCCTGCTGGTAGAATAGCAATAAACCGCTTTAACTTTCTTTGACTCAAAGAGGGGCTAAGCCCCGCACTTTGTTGGCTCATCTATCCATAGATCCTGTCCAGTGGAGATTTTGGACCAACAAAGATGGACGTTGGATTTTTAGAGAGGAAGTTGAAACCATTAGTATATGGTTTGGTGTGGGGGCTATCTTCAGAATGAGAGGAAGGGTGATCAAATATGTCATGACCATATTAGTTTTGAGAAAAGAGGGACCGAATGAGATGACATCCCCAACATTGGATTGATACAAGGGCCTTGCTTAGGATGGCCAAAGCATTTAATGGGAGGAAGAGAATTAAGAGAGAGGATTTGGTACTCCCCTAGGGCAAGGCGTTGCATCACATTATCAAAAGATCCATCATGGGGTAACTTAGATGTAGGCACAAAAGAACTAGTGGATGCTTTAGAAGAAGGGTCTTTTTAGGGACAAACATGTCGTTTGGTCAATAATTCATGTGACATGCTTTGAAGGGAGGGAAATCAACAGGAGAGTATGAATCTTCCCTTCATGTTCATATTTAATACAATAGTGGAGGGTAGATGGGAAACAAACATGGTGTGAATCCAAGGGCATCCAAGTAAAATATTATCAAAATTCCCCTTCTACAATGTAGAATATTTAATGAAGGAATTTATGGCCAACACAGATGGAAGGATAATTATGCCCAAAGTGGGAGCAACGGCATCATTGAATGCATGAAGAACAACATGGGATTTGGTGATGATGGTGTCAAAGATTTTATGTTGATTGAAGGTATGGGAAGAAATGATGTTGATACTAGCACCATTTTCAATCATGGATTGGTGGATGAAGGTGTCGTTGATACAAACTGTGATGAAGAGAGGAAGATCATGGTCTTTGGGAAGAATGTCAAGGATTTCAAAATCCTCAAAGGATATAGCAGTGGAAGGTATGAGAGCTCCAACAAGGGCACAAGGGTTTGAGGCTCATCGGATGATACTTTAATGCGTTGTAGAGATTCAATAAGAGCATGTTTGTGGTTGGGGAGCTTTAGATGAGCTCATAAAGGGACATCTTAACAAGATCTTGATGCAACTATTTTACGATGGTTTTCTCGATGGAGGTAGGATTAGGAGTAGCTAGGATAGATACCTTAGCCTTAGAAGAGAGGGGGAAAGGTAATGGATGAGGGGAAGGCTCACTGGGAGGAGCAACGAAATGATGAATTTGGATTTGGATGAGGTGGATGGTTAGGTCTCATAAGGGTGAGACCTAGTGGTAATATGAATAACATCTATGTAAATAGGGGAATTCTCTTTGGAAGAAAGAGAATCAGGGGTGGAATAGTGGTAAAGGCAGAATTTGAAGTCTTAGTCTTGGTTGAGGATCAGATTTGGATGAGGATGGGTTGGGGATAGAAGGGTGTCTTCTCTTCAACAAGGAGATCATCTTCTTCCATAAGAATATTGACAAGACTACAGAGGCTTTATAATGCTTGATAGTATGGCCTAGAACACGATGGTAGGCACAAATAACATTAGGATCAAACCATGTGGGTTTTGGCCCACGTGGGTCAAAGGGTTTGATGGGTGGAAGGGTGATCGTGGATATGTGGAGAAGGCATTGAAATACCTCGGTATAATATTTGATGGGAATTTTTGAGGATGAAGTGAAGTATTAGAAGAAGTGGATGGGGGTAGAGAGGGTCTTATTCTTCTTATGATGTTGGATAGGAGTCTGGCCCCCCAGATTTGAATGTGGAAGGAAGTGGTGGATGATGATTGAGATTGGGATAGTTTTGATGATGACTTAGAAGAAGAATGAACAAGTGATTTAGATGATGAGTGACATATTGATTTAATGTAGTTTATAGAGGGGGAGTAGTGGATTTTGATTTTGATTGGGTGATGATGGGTGCTTTAGATGAAGGGTCGAGTCCTAAAAGTGAAGGAGGGAGCCCTAAGATGGATGTTTAGACACTAGGTGGTTGGGATTGAGGAGTCTTAGGAGGGGACAACTCCAACTTCTTATGTGGATGGGTAAGTGATTTTTAGATAGGTGTGCTAAGATTCTTAGGTTTACGTTGTGGATGTTTACTCTTGGTGGGGATGATAATAATCTCGATAGGGGGTATACTTGAGAGGCGGATGAGGATTTTAATCATTGGTGGAAAATGGATCACTAGGGAGGGGAGGTCGATGTAATGGAAGAGGATGTAGAGGAAAGGGGTAGAATAGGAAAATCATTTAGATGAATATCTAAGAAAAGGTGTGGAGGTAGAAGGTGAGTAAGGATCAGAATGCAAGAGCATAGGGGTGGATGTCGATGGGGTTGTCGAGATAGGGTAGTAGGGTTGGTAGAAGGTGTAGAGGAAGAAGTAGGTGAGGTATTCGGTGTAGAAGTAGGCATAGGTAAGAGAAGAAGGTATGATGGATGTGGGATAGGTAGGCTCGAATTTCCTAGGTAGATATAGGATGGTATATGTGGATACGATGGGCTTGAGGATATATGTGGATGGAGTGATGATGCGTCAAGGAGGATGATGTAAGAACATGACTTATGGTGTTAATGGTATGAGCTTCAGGTGCTTGAGATGTGGAAGGGGTTCCCTTGACTAGTAGGAGGATGATTGGAAAAAGGTTGTTTAAATATGTCAAGTGGTTAATTGGGAGGGCATTAGGATTACTCACTTGAAGGTCCCCTTGGTTGATAAGTTCATTGAAAAAGGTCCTTAAAGGTATGACACTTTTCAATGTCATGCCCATGGACTCGATGATGTTTGCAATAGGGATTCCTCGCGAATACTAAGCGGTTTGGCCCATGATTCATCTAAAGGTTGAATTGGAGGGAGTTGGATGAGATTGGAAGCCATAATATTATCAAAGATGGAACTATAAGACTCCTCAGGGGGTATAGTTCGGGTAGGATGAGGAGCTCATTGTGAAGGCTCGGTATAGGATGTAGAATCAAAAGATGACTTAACCACAATAACACTTTCCACACTCTTGGATTTGTCTTGATGAGAAGAAGAGGAGGATTTGGTGAACTCCATCTTAGGTTTATTAGATTTGAGTTTAACATGGCCTTTCTCAAGGGCATGGAGTTCTAACTTATGAGCCATGGTAAAAGATTCTTTGAAGATTTGAAAGGATTGAATCTAAAGGGTGGAAGAAATGTGCTTAGCACAAGATCGAGAAAAGATCTCAATGAGCTCGGTCTGAGGAAGGTAAAAGGATAATTGGTTGATGATGCCACACCATTTTGTGAAATCTAAAATGGATTCATCCTCAAAACTATTTAATGGTGTATAGATTAGTGATAGTGATTTTGCAAGAAATGTTGATGGAGAAATTCTCTAGAAAGAGTTGAGGAAAGTTGTGTAAAGGAGAAGAGGGAGTGTTGGGGGATGCCATTATACCATCTGATGCAGAGATGGATAATGACATGGGAAGGTTCTAAGCATGAGATCTTGGTCATGAGCTATGAGATAGCATGCATGTCTAAAGGCTCGGAGGTGTTGTTGAGGATCCTCTTTGTTGTTGAATTTAGAGAACTTAGGAAGTTCCCAATGAGGAGGATAAGGATTGATCGGGATGGAAGGGTGGATGGGCTCATTACAAATTTTTTTGTATGTGAATGAGCTCTTGGGACCCAAAGTAATGGCTTCTAGATTGGCCAGTCTACTCAACAACATTTGCATGGGTCATTAGAAGTAGGTGAAAGAGATGTCAAAGGATGAGGTTGTTGGATGTAGGAAGTGGACGAGGTAGATTGAGGTTAGGCCTGATGATGTTAAGGATATGTAGGAGCTTAAGGAGGTGGTTGATAAGGAAGAGGATAAGTGATAGGTTGAGATTGATGGGTTGAGAGATGGGATGCTAAAAGGGAATGTAAGTAGAAGGATAAGATTGAGGGATCTATTGATGTATGATAAGGGGGTTGGATTGAGGGTGAGTGTGATGAGGAGGTTGAGATGTATGGATGGGTTGATGATAAAACATATGTTGAAAAGTAGTATGAGGAGGGTGTTGATGTGTTTGAGTAGATTCTGAGGAGGGGATTGGTTGTGAAGAGACAACATTAGCATGAATTTGGGATGTAGGAATGGAGACCGAGTTTTGAAGGGGTTGCTTGATCGTAAGAGGAAGAGAGAGAGATGGATTCAAGAAGGGGTTGAGTGAGGATATCAGTGACCACAGTGGATGAGGATGTGATGGGCATAGAGGAGGAAGGAATGGTATTGATACAAGGTAAACTAGATGGATGGGGACCACCAATTAAGTAGATTGATGCGTGGATGAATCAAAGGAGGCATGTTCACATTGGGCCATGGCCAACTCATTCATTTCTCGAGGGAAAAATATGGCAAGTTGAGATGTTAGGACCTGGGTAGACTTAGGTTGGGAATGGTAGGCATAAATCTATTGAAGGGGAGGCCCATCAATGGGAAGGTGAGTAGATTTATGGATGAGGTAATCATGGAGGGTGACAGGGTTAGCATCTAGGATTTCTTGGAACTCTACACATCCGTGGGGATAAGAGGGGTCGAAGGCTTCAAAAGAAGTGGCCGATGAGGGAATGGCTAGTTAGGAAGGGATCAAATGGTGAGTAAAAGGATGGATTGGTATCAACATGAGAATGAGTGTGAACCATGGGTGGCTCACTAGAAGAGATAGTATAAGTGATGGGATGAGTAACCATAGAGGAAGAGACAACATGAGGGACTGACGTCTGCATAGAAAGAGAGGTAGAGGAAAGAATGTTGGATGAAGAGGCTTGTTCCATTTTTTTATTTGTGATTGAGTAAGAATGGGCATGAAACAAGAAAGCAAAACCTAACGTTGATTAATTACTACAAAAAGCAACACACATAACACATTTTTGTTTAATCTTGATTATTTAGAATAAGTGTGAAAAGAAAACAAAAAGGCTCAGAGATAACCTATGAAGCAGCCGATCTAAGGTTGGTTTCAAGATGTTTAGGGATGGAGTCCTCGATATACCCAAAGGTACGTGAGGCCCAAATCTGTGATGTGTACTACTACGGGGATTGGTATTGGGGCCTACCCCTTCACTTCATGGCCTTGTTGCGATAAGGAGTCGGTGTTTATCCAATATACCAGTAAATAAAAAAATTATAACTTGGCCGATAACACCATGGTGGATTTCCTATTGGGTGATGAAATCCTAATAGTTCCACCTAGGAGGAATGTTTAGATGTGTGAATTAATCTTTGTTGTTTATATGTGTGTGGAGAGGAGTGTATGTAAGAGATTAACCCCTAATTACACTATGTGAGCAAGAAAATAATGAGGGTGTTATTTTTAAGACCGAAAATGAAGTGTGGAAATTTGATGAGGACAAACAACCAGAGTATGTGATGTGATAAAAGAAAGAAAGGAATGGGGAGAAAAAACAGGAATACTTGGTGTTCATTTTTTTTAATCTAATCTTCAAGATGAGAAATGAGAAAAAGCGAGTCCAAGTAACCCACTCTCAACATAAACAAGCAAAGTAAACTCTTACCTTAAGGTTAGTAGAAAAGGGATATGGAAGAAAGTGTAAAATGATAGAATGAAAATACAAGAGACCTTACCAAAGAAAGGGTCGGTCCCACCAGATGCCACTAAATTTTTGTCAAGATTTCACACTTATTGCTTTAGATTAGTGAAGACTAAACTAGAAATCAAGAAAACATCAGAAAATGGGAGGGTTTAGGGACCTCCTGATGTGGATGGTGATGGAGATGGTATGGGTGCACAAAAATAGATCTTGCTTGCTACAAATTGATGACGATCACAATAATTAAAACTACACATGAAAAAGGATTAGTAATAGATATGGTGGGTTTCCTGACAAATTCGGTTCTGAGAAGTGAAAGCTTCCTAGAAAGGATGTCACCCACATTTTCATAACAAAAGTATATAATCAACAATGAAATGGAAATATGCAGATAACAAATCAAAATATATCTATAAGCCAAAATGAAATGAAATGATATTTGATATTAGAAATATGAAAATTAAATCCAAACCAGAGTGGTTCAAGGCGACCCAAGTAGAGCAATGTATTCGATGGCAACCGAGAGCAAGAAAATTCCAAAATGTACATAAATGGGAACAGATACTGGTTCTGAGATGTCAAAGTAGATGGCAAAATTCTAAAATGGTAGACAGAGTGTTAGTAAAATGGTTGGCGTGAAAAAGGGGAAGGGAGATGTAAAACAAATTGGGTAGGATGCCAAATAAAATGGATTAAATAGGTGGGGGATGTGGGTCGATTGAGACCAAGGGCGGTGGTGTTGACCTAATCGAGAAATGAGATGTAGGCTAAGGAATGAGGTGGATAATATATTTGATATCAATGATGGGTAGCAAAAAAGCTTAGCGAACTCTCAAAATACCTACAAACCTACAAAACAAAGAAGAACATACATGAAAGATGTATCAAGTATTCTTCACTATGCTCCATGCTTTAACAATATGATGTAGAAGATAACCAAGTGATTCAACTAATGGTAAGAGCTCCAAAGATAATGCAAAAATCAGCAATCACAGCACACGAGAGATTCAATATTTTTCAACCCTTAGAGAGGAGGGGTAAATGTGTTTAAATAAGGTAGGGTTAGTCGTCAAAGGTGACCCAAGTCAATCATCGGTAACTGACACGGATAGTCTACCAGAGACATTAGGATCATAATGGGGTGGCGAGAATGGAATAATAAATAGATGGAAATGGGCATGTAATGGCTAGTGGGCTATTTTAGCCCTACATGCCTATGAGGGGGTATTTAATGGGTAAGGGTATCTTAGGGAGGAATAAATGGATAGAGGGAATCTTAGGAAGGGTTTAAATGAGGGATAATGATGAGAGGGGATGAGAATCCCATGAGAGTATTAAATGGGGGTTTATTGATAGGATTAGGATAATTAAGGGATAAATAGGATTAATAAATAATGATAAATATATAGGATAAGGTAAGATGGGATATGGGAAAAATAATATTTTAAGGGGGATATGGGATTGTTCAAGAATAAGGTGAAAAAGGGGAGTGCTAGGTGAGATTGAGAGGTGTATGTAATATGAAGGCACGAGAGTGCCAAAATAAGTATCTACAAGAAGTACAAGAAGCATGTCACGAAGTATGCGTAGGATATGAAAACATATAGCGTGGTGAATCATATATCGTGTGTCAATGCATGTGGCATAAATAGAGATGGAAAACTGTTGTAAGGAGCACTTAGAGAAATTAACGATATGATTTTGAGTGATTTGGATATTTAATATGTGTTGTTAATGGCAATTTGAGGGGGTGGGGAGTGATCAATTCCCAACCCGATTTTGTATGTTTGAAAAACTGATGGATTTGGGCATCCTACCGCCAGAGAAAGAGTGTTAGGAGAGAGAGTCTAGTTTTACTCTCCAACTATTACTGCATACTTAGAAGGTCCAACCGCAAAAATTAGAGACCAAATTTAGTTCCATTTCGATCCATGTTTAGTTATGTGAAGGCAATGATGTCTCATTCCCCCACTCCACAGTTTTTGTGATATGTATAATGCTAAATGGCTTCCATGTTAGGTCATCTAGAAGCGGTTGTAAAAATTATTCCCATGTTAGGTCATCTGGGAAAGTGGTGATGCAACTCCCAAGTTATGTCACCGGGATAGCTAATGAAGTGAAGTTATACCGATTAATTAACTTGATTTGAATATTGAACATTTATTTTGAAATTGAATGTATGCGATAGATTACTCATGGCGAGATTTTTCACTTTTTACTCCCAAATTAAGTCATTAGGGGAATAGATAGAAAGTAGTAGAAAATATCTAATAATAACGATGTATTAGGAGTGTGTACTGATCGCATAGTAGCCTGAGGGTGACCCATTGTATGCCCCCTTTTTGGCAAAAGGGGGAGTGATAGTAAGAGTGAACGTTGAGCCAAAAGTAGATATGAAATGATGTAATAGTGAGAAAAATGAAGTATAGTAGATGTCACAAGATTATGTGTGTGTCGAGTAGAAAATGTGCCAGATTGGAATATGGCATTTTGGAATGTGTATAGTACGATGGTGGGAGAAATTCTAAACCGAATGGTGTAGATGGGTAAGAAAATGAAGTAGTGAAGCTCAATACATGAGCGAAACCGTGTGTCGTGTGTTAATTGGAAGAATATGTGTAAATGGTAACCATAGTCAAATGGAAAATTGAAACTTGTTATATATAGTAATAGTAAAAAGTGAATAGTAACTTCATTTGGACCATGCTTGAGTGAGACTTTGAGCTCTAAGCTTGTGAGGATACCACAGATTAGGCGAAAGATTGACTGGGTTTGAGATGGTGGTAGGTGTCGTGGCGTCACAAATGACACATGAGTTGGTAAGTATGAGTATTTTTAAAAAATTATTGAAATTGGTTTGATTTTGTTGATTTTTTGCAAAATTTAGATGTTTGAATTTTTGGGTGTTTTTGACATGGGTGGGAATGGCTAAGACATTGACATCCTTCGAGACGTCAACGTTGAGTTCTGGTGTTGGTGACTTGTTCTAGGCACCCACATCCCCGCTCTTGGGCACTTATCGACCGAGGAAGCATGTGTTAACCTTAGAATGTGAAATATGTGGAATTTAATGACTTTTTACAGTATGAGTGTTTGTTTTTGCGTATATATGAGGTGTTAATGTCGTGATTTTGTTGGTGTTTGTGTTGTGCAGAGGGATATTCATTCGAGGGAGTTCCGTGGAGGTTGACACTTGAGTACTTTTTTGACATTGGGCTTATCGGACGTGGAGTGGGATATACTAGACCATGTTGGCCTATGGCACATAAATGCGAGGTTAGGGAGGTACCCCATATTATGTCGATGATCATTGCATTATGCAATATGTGGTGTGCAAACACTTGTACTTTTTTGGCTGCCTATAAGGGAGATGAGTGTGATCTGAGAGGATGTATATTACATATCGGGACTACCAATCAGGGTGAGAGAGTCCAAGTGATGGTTGTAGAGGATGCTCGAGATGCGAGATGATAGCAACAAGGCGATACTTTACGGGGACATGGGTACATAAAGAGACCCACATTATCCTAGATTTTGAAAGTTCATTGTAATAGTTATTGCTTCATCTGTGGCATTAGAGGGTGGTGGAGTGAGCATCTTGTATAAGATGCACAATATTTGTCGATGCATAGAGGAGGATTGGACTAGATTTGCATGGGCTTGATGTGTAATAGCGCATTTGTACATAGAACTATACAAGTTCACATAAGAGGACCATGGGGGTGGACTTGCAGCAACCACATTGTTATATGTATGGGCCTATGATCACATTTCCATATTGAAGCCACTCAATGGGCCATGGGCCGATTGTGCGAGGCCCAATATTTTTACAATGAGGTGGACAAGCACACAGTAGGAGAATGGATACTACTATTTATAGATTGATGTTTGATCACATGGGTCTAGGGGTCATTAAATGGGATCCGTATGAGACTGTGGTGGGTGGCCGAGGTTAGAGTAGAGTTGCGGTGCATCTAACGTACCATATGGCTAGATGACCGGTTTCCTAGAGTGAGCAAGATATTTCAAGAAAACTATGTATCACATCAGTTTGGCATGGCTCGAAATGTGCCCTCGAGTTGTATATATATGGGTGCGAACCACTAGAGTGCTAAGGATACTAGGAGCGAGACCGGCCCCCATAGGGGCACTTTGTTAGTTCCTCCCGGTCCGGATGCGATGATGCCATGCTGCTATATAGAGTCGATACATGATGCACTCGAGCCTATAGCTCATTGTGGGAAACACATCGATGGGTGTTATTATTTCCTATTGTCATGGATGTGACAGTGTACCACAATTGGAGGAGTAGAGGGCATGCACCTACTCGATGGTGATGGTATGACAATGATGATAATGGAGCATGAGTATTTGACATTTGGTGATTATTACTTAGTTGTATGTTTGTAAGCATGTGTTAAATAATGTGGTGTTATATGGTTGCAGGTGATGCGTATTAGTCGTTGATCATGGATTCATCGATTCGCATGTTGACACGATGTACCTCCTAGATGTGCTCATAGGAGGTGAGATGTTGCAGTGAGTAGATGTTATTGGCGAGCATGCCCACTTGTTTGAGCTAGTGGTGATAGTAATGGCTACATGTACCATATTATTGAGGGAGCGTGACGAGGCACGGGTAGAGACTTAGTGATCTAAGGAGGTTGTAGGAGGAGGATCCCTAGTATAGGATGTGTTCGCAAAGTATGTAAAGTTGTAGGGATCCACAAAGCAATGATCGGTCAAGGTTGCATTCTTACATGGAGGTAGGTTGAGAGAGATATAGGGTCGCAACCATCAAGCGTAGATTGAGCAGAGAAATTTCTAGTTTTAGATCTCCCATAGTTGTGTATAATGAGCGATGATGATGATGTATGGCATATATTGATGTAGTGATTTATGGGGCATGCCCCCAAATTATATTTTTATAGCTATGATTTTTGACAATATATATATATATGGATGATTGGCATTATTGTGTTGTGTTGATGTTATTTGATATGTGATGTGATTATTGTTGTTCATATGTAGTTGTTTGATTTGCATTGTGTAAATGATTATATTGTCAAATGGATGATGATGTTGATCGGACATAGATAGGTAATGCATGAAAATTTGATTGTATATATGAATAAATATGGATAGTATGTGATCAAGAGTAATGGATGTATGTATAAGATGAATAGTGCGTGATAACAATGTGATTGAAATGATGGTAAGAATGTATGTAATCGTGTTTAAGTATGATTAAGAAGGGGGAAAGAAGAGTGATGCCTCCTAGCATATGTGTAAAGAGATGAGGTTCATTTATATAAGACCCATCGACAATCGAGAATGAACCATAAAACAAGAGTGTGTCATCAAGAAATGGTTTGATAGTGTACGCTAGATAGATAGATCAATGAAGCGTGTAGTGTAAAGATGGAGCGGGGTTCTTATTGTAATAGATCCCTCAACAATCATGTAAGAACCATAAGAACATGAGTGCATCATCGGGTAGTGAGGTGAGAAAAATCACCTACCAAAGATGGAGAGGCCAACGAGGAGCGATAAAAGCATGTGAAGTGGTAGTAGCATGAGTGTATGCGCAAGACTAAATGTTGGATTAGATGGTGCCAATGATGGGATATGTAATGGTGGGAAGCACAGATGTTGACAACATAAGAAGACAATGTGAAGTAGTAGTAATGTGAGGTGAAGATGTTGCGGTGGATGAGCGAGGTGGAGGACACAGATGAATGATGATATTAAGATATGGATGAATGACAACCTTAGAAGTGGGTGGAGGAGACAAGTGAACCAAAGTGGAAGCACACTTATGTGGAATTGGAGAAAGAGACCGCTCATGAGAGCGAGAGCCAAAGGAAATGACACCCTTTTCTTCTAATTTTTGTAATTTTTCATGAAGGGTGAAATAGTCATTGTCATGATGGCTATTGATGCGGTGAAAATTCCAATAAGGACAATCATATTAGTGATGCAAGAAATGAGGAGGGTGATGTTGATTAGAAAGAAAGAAAATCAAGCACTTATCAAGCAGAGCACACAAGACATCATGAGGCTTAGCAACATGTAAGAAATGTAGTGGCTCACAGGAGGGGATGGAGAAGACTTAGGTGGAGAGTGATGCGGTGGCGGAGATGGAGGACGTTTATGCGGTGGAGAGGATGGAACATGATTTTGAGGTAGAGAATATGGGGACCTTGGAGTACACTTAATGAGATGGAAAAGGTGAAGAAGTAGAAGACGACGCAAGTAGAAGAAGTAGAAGGAGGATCTATAACATGTGCAACAATTAAATATTGTTCTATATCAATGACTTTATAGCATAAAAGCGTAAATGATTCACATGTATCATATTACAATCTCTCTTTTAATGCAGAATCAAGCCACGACAAAAGATAAATTTCTTTTCTAGATCAACGGGCTGAAATAATAACTGATGCATGCAAGAATTGAAGCGTAAAATGTAATCTAGAATAGGTTCTTTCTTTCCTAATGTAAGCTAGGTAAGCAATCATATGTGACTCTAGGACCATTGTTAAGCATAAAGCATCTGAGAAAGGAATCTTCCATTTCACAATATGTACTAATATATCCAAAAGGTAAATGAGTGTACCATTGAATAGCATCATCAATAAGACTATGATGGAAGGCTTTTAGTAATAATCGATCATTTGGATAAGAAGCCATAGCTAACGGATAATACTTAAGATGCGATATGGATTGTTAGTGTCATTGAAACATGAAAATGTAGGCATGATGAAATCCTTAGGAAATGTTGAATTGTGAATTTTCTTTGGAATAGGATTTCCATGAAGAGAGTTATTATCAATAGAAGCATAATAGGATTTGCTTTCAAGAGTGATATATTGAACTTGAGATTGCAACTGCCAACAACATGCATAAGTGATAAAATATCATGTGAAGGAATCATAGAAGACATGAGAGGCACATTGAGAGGTTGAAGCTTTTCATTATGAGTGATCATGGGAATGTGAGAAGAAGAAGTGGAAGATGAAGATGTTATGGGCACACTAGATGTAGATGTAGAAGAAATAATAGGAGGAATAGAAGAAGCAATATGAATATCATCTAGAAAAGAAGAAGAGGAAAGAGGCAGAGAAGAACATGGGATATTAACAAAAATGCTAGCAGTAGTATCAGAAAAAACCATAAGAGGTGAGCTAGTAGGAATGGAAGAATCATCATGAATTCCATTGAAATAACCTCAGAAGTAGAAGAAAGCGGAGTGGAAAATTCACATTCAACAGTCTTAAGAGAAGTAGAATCTTCACTAACATGTTCATGATTAGAAATATAATCAGCATCA
This sequence comes from Taxus wallichiana var. yunnanensis, assembly GCA_018340775.1. Taxonomy (NCBI): domain Eukaryota; kingdom Viridiplantae; phylum Streptophyta; class Pinopsida; order Cupressales; family Taxaceae; genus Taxus; species Taxus wallichiana. The sequence goes on along the minus strand of CM031238.1, from coordinate 549,386,886 downwards.
GACAAAGTTTCACATGCAAGTATTTCATCAAGCAAGTCATCAACATATAGAGAAGTAGGAGAAGAATTATCATAAGATATATCTTTACAATCATTAGAAACATTTTCATAAATAAAAGAAGCATGTGATATAACTTTACATTCATCTTAACTAGTATGAGAAACATCATCATGCGTATGTACATTTTCATCATTGGAAGTAACATGATTTTTATCTACAGTAGCACAATCAATTCCAAGCATATAATCAATAATAGCATCATTGAGATCTACGGTAGAGAAAGGAGAGAAGGTGGAGTAGCCTTGGTGACTATGGAAGAACAAGGATTACATCTAGAAAAGTTTTGGTCCTTAGAAACAATGTTTAAAGTAGAGTTGGAGAAACTAGTAGGAACTTTATGTTCATTAGCATCAAGCAATATTTGAACATTGTCATCAAATCAAGCATTGCAATAAAGATCAAGAATTTTAGCCTCAACACCATCATCAAGGATAGATTGACACTCTCATGATGCATAGCTTTCCTAGGAGAGGAATATTTACTTTTAGCCATTAGGGTTTTGTGGATCCTAGGGTAAGGAGTTCTAAAAGAGGGGTTCACTAAATGATTTAATAAAATTTGAATATTAAATCTAATTTCATAGTAACTACAATTATATACAACAGAATACAAATGCTAAGCACTCTAAATATGCCATCATGTAAACAGATGAGAAAGATAGGAAGCTATCTAATTTTCACTTATCTTGAAGTATGTCCGAACTATGAACAATTGATGAACAAGTTTGACAGAGTGCTTGAAATACTCGATATAAATTCTGGAGCTTGAAGATTGAGCTAGGCATGGGATCCTAGGTTGGGGCGAGGACACATGGGTATTAGAGACCTTCAGCAGGTGCTTACTGACTACGCAAAGTGTCGGAACCTTATTTTTCTTATGTCACTAGGGCTTCACTATCCTTCGTTGTTGGTCGCCTATATATCATGAGATGATTACCGAATTTGTTGATAATTCACAAAACATATGATATCCTACAAAACCCCAAAACACATCAAATCCTAAAAAGAAAGATGTAAATGGGGAGTCGAATGACCCCGACGGTCACCCGACAGAGTGAACTTACAACCGAGCATTGCACTACATCTCAAACTCCATGCAGTTCTATGTGTTTGTGTGTGTAATCGTGTCCTTAGTTTTCCCTCACATAGATGAAGCCAAAATAGCAGGTTGTAGCTAAATATTCTAGTAGTGGTTGACAATCAAGAAATATTTCACTTCATAGCCGAGAATACAAAGTATGATGTTATGGAGTTAGAAAAGAGATTCGTTAAAGAGATTATTAGGCTTCACGATGTTCCATATGTGATAATATTGTATAGGGATAATTTGTTCACCTATAGATATTGGTAAACTTTGACTTCAACTATTGGGAAGTAAATGAACTTCACCTTAGCATATCATCCTAAACTAGATGAAAAAATAAAAAACGTGAATGACATGGTTAAGAAGATTCGAGCATGTAAGTGATGGACTAATTAATAAAGTGGGAATATTTTACGACATTGGTTGAGTTTTCATACAACACATATCATTCTTAGCTAACAATGACATTGTTTGAATCCTTTTGTGACCAAAAGTGTAGGACACCTCTCGGTTGGGATCAAATTGAAAATAGAGAAATGACCATACTTGATGTGTAAAGCAAGAGAATGATACTCAAATTCAATTCATTCGAAAAAGGATTAAGGAGGATTCAGATGAACAAAAGAGTTATTCTCACTTGAAGAGGAATCCAAAAGAGTTTGAGATCAATGATAAATTTTTGTTACATGTGCACTTAATAAAAAGTTTAATTTTAAGAAGTTTGCTAAGATATATACATGGTTCAACATGACATCCAATATTCTAGATAAAGTGAAAAAGCATCTTTTCAACTAGCCTTGCCCCCATTTCTATCTAAATCCATGATGTGTTTCACATTTCCTTGTTGAAGAATTACATTTCAAGCTCATCTCATATTGTTGATTTCTAAAAACTTAAAGTATAATGCAAAGGGACATCTCTATTAGATCTAGTATAATCTCTAGGCACACGAAATATCAACCTATATAAGATGCATTTAATATATTCCGATTTAATGGGACGAACTAAATGAAAGAAGTGTTATGTGGGAGAATGAAACTCTCATGCATAATATTTATCATGATTTATTTGTTTCACACTAAAGATATTGTATATTATTGAGGGGAGGATGTCATGTCCCTTTTTTCTAAGACATTATGATTGTTATGTATTATTTGAGATCTTTTTATGCCTTATTGGTGGAAATAAACATTATTTATTGATCCATCATTTACCATTACAAATTAATTGGATACCAAGGCATTTTTGTATTTAATGATTTTAATTTATTTTAGCAACTTTATTATGGATACCGATTTATATGATTTCATATTTGATAATTCCATTTCATTTGTAGATGTTATTGATATGTTTTGTCTTGTGAGTGTGATTTTAAATACACATGGATTTAGTTTTGGCATGGGTTTACCTATATTGAAAAGATATGTAGACCTTACGACATGGCGTAGCTAGAGCCATATCCACATGACAACATTTTTGCATGATTACATATTTTTTTAATTTTTGTGACAAGTTCATAATTATGGTGATTAACAGCTATGTTGATTATATTACGTTTTGGATGTAGGAGCATCACATTAAAACTCAATATCTTACATAATTTTAATAATTTTGGCTAAGTGTTGGTGTGCACAAGTGATGGAAAATAGGTAACTTTGGTAAAGGAGGTGTGGAAAAATGGAAATTTGAGTGTGTTGAAGTCTCACCCAATGGTTTTCTAAGTGTGCGTGCGTATGTCAAAATGTGGTGCATGGATATTTATGAAGTGATGTGTGCACAATAGTGTGCAAGGTTTTGTGATAAATTTAGGCACATATGAATTTTGAGAAGGCGTGAAGGTGGCTTGTAATGGTTGCATAGTGGAGAAAATGAGTGGACATATATATTCAAGGTCGGTGTGCAAAACAAAGTTAAGAAGGATTGCGTGGTAGGATAATAAGGTGCATATCGGAAATGAAAATGGGAGTAGGTGAATATTGATAAATGGAATACGTTTCAGGGATATTAGACAAGGGAACATAATTCCGATTATGCATCTAAAAGATCTTCTAGATGGATATTCTCAACTACTAGGTTGACATGGTGCATGTAGGTAAGAATTTGTAACCAAAGTAGTTTGATGCCATTAATTATTCAAATTCAAACTAAATTTCAGTAGGAAGAGGAGAAGTGTCTAGAAGGAACTTTGAATGGAAAAGAGAGGGAAACGTGTGAGCCTAAGAGTAGGGGGTCAATGACTAATTTCGGGGTCAATATTGAAAAAATAATGAGTGATCTAGAGACATAAAAAATAGAGTAAGCATGTAGATATTCCTAGTGTATATAATACCTTGTATTATCTTAGAGTGTTTCTATAATATTTTTAACAACCCCACAAGAGTATGAAATATTGTAGACGACGTTAAGGCTTTCAATGAATAAATAAATTTGTGTGTTTGTGTTTTGTTATGTGCCAAGTAGTATTAGATCTAGGTTATAACTCTTGGAGAGAATTTATGAAGTGTGAAGACTAGTAGAATGTTGAATGTGAGGAAACTATTCAAGGAGAAATATTTTGTCGAGAGGAGCTATCAATGGATATGTATAAAATTTAGCAATCATGGAGTTGTGATTGAACAAGACATGAATGAACTTAGGGTGTGAGGAATAAGCTAGATTTTGTAAAAATATATCGATGGATAGACCTTTTGTCTCATGATACTCAAAGTTATGACAAAGGAGTATTAGAAGGTGAATAAAATGAAGAAGAAGAAGTTGTATAGGTTGGTGAAGCATGAATCTTAAGGACTATTACAAAAATGTTTTGAGGACCAAGAATAGATGTTTCATCTTTCATAGGAATATTGAAGCCATAAGATCTAGTAGATTGGATCACAAATATGGAGGAATACTTTGAGTGTAAAGAAATTAATGATGTGTAAAGATCTAGATAGCATGGACCAATTTAAAAGAGAACGTGACCTTGTGGTGGAAAGAAATCCAAAATGAGCACTAAAGAGCGAAGGATAAAATTGTGTGTTAGGATAGAATGGTAACAAAGATGAAAGGTAAGTTCTTACCTTATGATTACCATATGAGTTTTTAAGAGGTTGTAAAACCTAATGCATGAAGACAATTTAGTTAAGGACAATATGGAGGAGTTCTACCAGATCATGATTCAATATGTGCATACATAGGTTGACCAAGATAAGGTTGTGAGTTATGTGAATGGATTGAGATTTGGTATTCAAGAGCTAAGTCTTATGCAAATTTAGATGGAGGAGGCTTTTTATCTATCCTTAAAGGTGGAATAAAATTTATGATGTAAGATTCATATTGTAGCTTTGAATAGGAATCCATGATATGTGTAGAAGAGGTGGAATTGGTCGTGGTTATAACAATCTATAAGAATAAGAAAGTATTAGCTTGTAAATGCATACACAAGGTAGTGCATGGGAGGAATGAGTGTCATACTCATAAAGAAAGTGTAGAATATTTAGTTAATCTAAGGGAAGAGGGTTCTCCAAAACATGATTCAAGTGTAGATAAATAAGGCATCACGCATATGAATGTCCAAGTGTGTAAGGGAAAGTAATGAGTAGGTACACGTAAGCTAGCAAAAATGTGGCATGTGGTGATGTTAAATCAACGGGACTTTTTGAACATTCAAAGGACTAGAGTGTGAGGAAGATCTAATTATAGGGAAGATATTTTTAAAATTTAGCAAAGGGAGGATGAGTTAGTACAAAGAAGAATTTTTTTCAAAACTATGTGTAAGTCGGGAGATAAGTGTTGTAAGGTGATTATCAGCAGTGTAGCATAAAAAACATAGAGGATAGTTTTCTATGAAATGGTTGATAAGTTGGGGTGAAAAGTATTATGCATCCCATTACCTATAAGGTTTCATGGTTGTAGAAATGCCATCAAGTTTGGTGAAAGAGAAAATTCTTGTTAAGTTCTAGATTGGGAATTATTGTGATGAAGTATTGTGTGATGTGATGTCAAAGTATGTTTTCCATATATTTCTAGGGATGCCTAGGAAATATATGACTAGAAGGATATTCGTGATGGGTGCACAAGTGTTATTCACATTTAAAAGGATGTAAGGAAGTTTAATTTTTCACCCTTGAAAGATAAGGATGAAGGTAAATTGTATAGTGGAGTGTGCGAGAGTATTGGTTGTGTTAGGAAAAGAGTTCTGCAAAAGGTCAATGAGGAGAAGGAATGTTATGCACTTGTAATAAGAGAAGTGCATGAATATTTTGTAAAAGAGGAGGATATTTCCGAAGAAGTACATGGATTTTGAAAAAATTTATAGACATAATGAAAAAATAATTTCTATAAGGATTATCATAAGTATGCGGTATAAGTCATTAGATTTACTTGATACCAAATTCAAGTTTTCTAAAGAAATCACCATACATGATCACTCTAGAGGAGAATGTTGAGGTGAGATACCGAGTGTAAGAAATGTTCGACAAAGGATTAGTTAGAGAAAATTTGAGCCCATGCATAGTACACATAGTACTAACATCAAAGAAATGAGGATGATGGTACATGTATGCGGATTCAAGGGCCATTAACAAGATAAAAATCAAGTATATATTTCCTTTTCCAAGAATGGATGATTTGATAGATTGTCTCACTAGTGCACAATAATTTTCTAAGACCGATATGAAGAGTGGTTATCATCGATCTGCATCGATAAAGAGATGACTGGAAAAAATATTCAAGATGAAGGAAGGCTTAAATATGAATGGGTTTTTATGCCATTTGGGTTGAAAAATCCCAAGTACCTTTACGAGGATAATGAATGAAGTGTTAAATCCATTTTTAAAAAATTGTGATTGTATACTTGGATGATATTTTGGTGTTTACAAGAAAAAATAAGGATTTCCTATATCATTTATGCAAAGTGACGAAGAGCTTGCAGAAGAGAAGAATTTGATGATAAATATCAATAAGTGTAGTTTTATACAAGAAGAGTTGATATACTTGGGTTTTGTTATATATCAAGAAGGCTTGTGGACTGACCTAGAAAAGGTGTGCACAATAATAGAGTGGTCGTTGTTGAGGAATGTAACGAGGACTAGAGCTTTCATGGATTGGAAATATTCTATAGAAATTTTATCCAAAATTTTAACAAAGTGTGTGCGAAAATCATAGAGACTATGAAGGAGAGCTACAAAGATTTTGTGTGGATATAAAAAGTAAAGAATAGCTTCCGGAATTTGAAGTAGAGGAATATAATGCAACTAGTGCTAGTTTTGCCAAGATTTTACAAAGTATTTCAAGTAGATTATGATGCAATGGAGTAACCAAAGGTGTGGTATTAAGTTAGGAAGGAAACTCACAACCTAATTCACCGAGAAGTTGAATGATTCCAAGTGAATATATTTAGTCTATCATCAAATTTTCAATGTTATTGTGCGGGTATTGAAGAAATGAAGACATTACTTGTTTCTAAATTGATTTTTCTTTTGGTTCATCAATAACCAAGTGAAGATGAACCAGAGAAACATGAAATGGGTAGATTTTATACAAATTTACTCATCGTGTTGAAACATCAATGTGGGAAATGTAACAAGGTTGCATATGCCTTAAGTCGAAGAGTTCTATTCTTTGAAGGAAATTGACAATGAAATTACGCATTTTGAAACCATGAAAGAGATATACGTGAAAGATTAGGATTTCAAAAATGCATGGGAGGAACACACATAACCTATGTGCGTAGATCGGGACACCATGGATAGACTATTTCATACAAGATGGATTATTGTTTAGAGGACCAAAATTGTGTATACCTAGAGGGTCAATACACAAGAATTTGATTATAGAAAAGCATAATGGAGGATTAGGAGGTCACTTTGGAGGTTAAAAACATTAGCACAATTAGAGGAGCATTATTATTGGCCAAGGATGAGTGTAGATGTATGAAAATATGTGAGGAGACATATAATTTTCTAGTTGGCCAGGGAACAAACAAAATACATGATTATATCAACCATTACTTGTACCAAGGAGACCATGGTAGAATACCATCATGGATTGTGTGCTAGGATTTATGAGAATGTATAAAGGGTTTTGTAGTGGTCAATAATTTCTTAAAGATGGCACATTTTATTTCATATAATAAGATTAGTGATGCATTGGGCATAGATATAGAAGAGGGACGAAAGCCTCACAAATATATTGATATTCAATCAACCTAATTACAATAGTGGTGGCTGCAATATTTATAGATTTTGTGTAGCCACATATAGAGAAACATGATGTTGCAACTATACAACAATAAACACATTTGTGTACATGAAACTACAAATATATGGTTTTAACAATACAAAACCATATAACAATAAAACAACTAGTTACCATAGTAACATAACAATTTACCAACAGTAAATGTAACAACCTATTACCTATGGTAAACATGAAATATAATGCATAAATTAACTATACTAAGTTTTACCTAACATTCCCCCTTTAATTTTGCATTGTCTCAAGGGATGAGGAGAGGAAATCTCTAAATAACTCAAACTTGTCACGTGCAAGTGACTTTGTGAAGACATCTGCTTGATTTTATTCTGTTGGGAAAACTTGAAGTTGTATGTTGTGTTTCAAGACATGCTCGCATATGAAGTGAACTTGTACCTTGATGTGCTTCATTCTCTCGTGAAAAACTAGATTGTGAAATTTTTGAGAACACCTTCATTATCTACATATATGGTGGTAGGTTTGTCTTATGGTACTCTAATTCCTTCCAAGTATGCGACGTAGCCATATCGCTTCACAAAAATCTCCATCCCACACATGATATTTGGCTTTTGTAGAAGAGCAAGAAAACAAAGTTTTTTTCTTGCTTCCCCATGATATCAGTCCATGATCCCAAAAAGAATACAAATCTAGAAGTGGATTTCCTGTCATTAATATTACCTACATGATCTAAATCCAAATATCTAGTTAAGAAGAATTTATCGTTCTTCTTGTACTCTAGACAAAGATCCACTGTACCCTTGAGATATCTCAAGATTCTCCTTGCTACTTTCCAATGAAAACTCTAGGTTCTGTATGAACCTGGAAAGATAGCTCACTACAAAGCTGATATTTGGTCTAGTATATGTTAGGTAAATGAGACTCCTAATCAACTACCGATAAAGAGTTTCATTTACCAGAGGAGATAGATCCGAACAGATAATTGCATAGTCGCTCCATAGGTGTAGTAATAGGTGTGCAATCCATCATCCTAAACTTCTCAAGTGTTGTCTTGGTATACTTCAACTGAAAAACAAATATGTGATTCTCTTTCTGTCATATACTTCCAATTCAATACAATATTGCATGAGCCCGAGATTTGTCATGTCGAATGATCGATTAAGATCTTTCTTTATAGCATCGATCATCTTCATTGTGCTACCAATGATGACTAGATCATCGACATAAACAAAAACTATCACAATCTCTCCTCCTTACCTTTTGAGGTATAGATTGGGATCATATGGATTTCTAACAAATCCATGTTTAACGATATGCTCATCAATTTTGATGTACCAAGCCCATGGTGTTTGTTTAAGGCCATATAAATATTTCCTGAGTCTGCATACCTTTGTTTCTTCATTGGGTACAAAACATCCCTCAGGTTGATTCATATAGATTCCTCTTATAGATCTTCATTTAGAAAGGCACTTTTCCCATCCATCCGATGGAATTTCCAACCAAACTATGCAGTTAAATCAAAGATCATCCTGATCATTTTGATCTTAGTTGTGGGAGAAAATGTCTCCTCATAGTCTATACCTTCCTTTTGTGCATACCCCTTTGCTACCAGTATCACTTTGTACTTGTTTATGGTCCCATCTACTTTGTACTTTGTTTTGAATATCCATCTACAACCAATGGGTTTCTTCCCTAGTGGAAGATCAACAAGTTGTCAAGTGTTGTTTTTCATCACTAATGATATTCAGCATCCATGACATCTTTCAAAGCTTTCGATTATAGGCCTTCCTAGACAGTAGAGGGCTCAACAAATTCAACAACTCTACTCATCAAAGCAAAGTTTACCTCTTCTCATGCTTTACTGCGAGTTTGTGGTCCAGTGGTGGATGTATCCGGTGGAGCATCCAATTTTGCATCTCGAATCATATTAGTATACCACTTAGACATACATTGTATTATTCCCATGGGTCATGGTCATATCTAATCATCACCATCATCCCCATCATCATTGTCATCATTGTGGGAACATCAACTTTTGTTTTCACAACAGGTGAAATATCTACATCAGGTGAGTCTGGAGAGGGAGTCTTAACTTCCTTCTTCTCAAAGAACTCAACATCTCTACTAGTGTAGAATTTTCTGGTCTTTGGATCCATCAATTTATACCCAAGAATCCTCTTCAATGTAGCTAATGAATATTAGTTTTTGAGATTTCATATCCAACTTCTTTCTATTTTGTTTGGTTATGTGTATGCTAGCTTTGCACCCAAATACTTTGAGGTGTGTAAACGGATGGCTTCCGCTTCGACCATGTTTCATGTGGAGTTACTCCATCAAGAGCAATTGTGGGTACTCTATTCAACAAATATATTGTTGTCTTTGCTTACTTCTTCCAAAATGTCCTCGCTAGTCCATAATCATCGATCATGCAATGCACCATCTCCATGATAGTATGGTTCCTTCTCTCAACAACACCATTCTACTATGGTGTGTGTGGAGGAGGCATTTGTCGATGAATCCTATGAGCTTGAAGGTAGGATTTGAACTCATTACTGGTGAATTCCCCCTTGATCTGAGTGGAGAGATCTTGATATGATGACTAGTCTCATTCTCTACAACCACTTTGAACTTTTTGAAGTTCTCAAAAGCATCACTTTTCTTACGAAGACAAAATATCCACATTTTTCTTGAATAATCATCAACACAACATGAAATACTAAAATCCATAATGACTAGGTTGCATCGGACCAAAAAGATTGATATGAACCAAATCAAGCTTACCTGAGCTCAATAAGTACTTTTATGGAATGAAGCTCTGTGTTGTTTACCTAGGTAGTTAGGACACTTATTTGTATCCTTCTTAGAGAGATGGAAGCCTCTCACCATGTTGTACCGGTGAAGTGTTTTGAGATATTTGAAACTGATGTGACCAAGTCTTCAATGCCACAATTTGCTAGGGAAGAATTCTTAGCCACAAGTGTTTGATCATCCCTGTGGACAAATCAAGCTGGAACATACATCCCACATTGGAGGATTTTGTAACAATTTTCAAGCCTCTAGATTTGTCTCGAATCAAACACACTTTCTTACCAGAATGACTATCAAATTCAATCTTTAGATTATGATCTAGAAGTTGACTCACTAATAGTAGATTCTTTGTTAAGATGGGACATATAATACATTTGTTAATCTATAATTTTGTGAACCAAGAGGTAGAGAAATGTTCTCAATTCCTTGTATAATGTAAGAAGAATCATCACCTAATGAAACATGATTTTTTGAAGGTGTGTCCCTCATGGTGATAAACCAGTCTCTGTGCCTAGTCATGTGTCAAGAGTGGCTCCCAATCAACGTACCAAACAACACTAGATGACGTGGATGGTTCACTAGAATGAGTAGTGTACAAGAAGTTCCTCATTTTCTAAATGATCTTCTTGCTCAGCTACATTACCTTGTTGATGGGGTTTTCTTTGCTAGTTCCCCTTCTTCTTCCTTGCTTGTAGTATGATTGTCCCTGATGAGATTGTTGATTTTGAGGTCTAGAATTACTTGATGAACCTTTCTTGTATGTATTAAACCAACAATATTTCAACTCATGTCCTCTTTTACAGATAGGACATTTCTTCTTTTGCTTGTCCCCTTTTGATGATGTTGTTTTTGGGACTTTTGAGAATATTTTGCTTTTTCCTTTTCCTTTTTGATGAGAAGATAGTGCATGCTCCTCTTCATCATCTTTGTTGTACATTACTTCTTCTTGTTGCAGTAGATTCACTAACTTGTCAAAAGTAACTATTTGATCTAATAAAGTTTAGTGTCATCACAAAAATGTGGTAAGAAGGAGGAAGAGTGATCTCAAAATCATGGGCACGAGATCTATATCATTAACCTCCTCTCCCAAGGCTAGAAGTGAAGCCCTCAATTTTGTAACTCTCCTCAAAAAAGCTTCCACTTTCTCATTCGGTTTGAATTTCAATGTATGTATGTAATTGACTCTATAAATTCAATATTGTGTTCTTGTTTTTCTCCTCATACATGGTGCTTAACTTATCCCATGCTTATTTGGTTGTTTTGGCATCTCGAATGTGGGGTTGCACGTCATTAGACACTATGAACAAGATTATGAATTTTTCCTTCTATTGGCCTTGTCAAATTATCTTTGTTGTGTTACATCATCTGGTGATCTGGTTGTGGAACCATTCACAATAAGCCAAATCTCTTCAAACTCAAGTTGTTTTTTGATCTTATTCTTCCATGCAACATAATTATCTCCTCTTAGGAGTTGTGAGTCTGAAGAAAGAACTTAGGGGCATTGGTGCCCATTTTCTAAATCAACTGAAAAAGGGTAAGGCTCTTATCACTCCAGGTATAAGGTCTCCCAATCTATATACCATCATTCCGATATACCAAACCTTTCTATATACACCCCTTCGATATACCCATCGATATGTGGAAGAAGCTCACCCTTTTGATATACCCGTGGTAAATGAAAGAGGCGTTAACATACATGAAAGAATTTGATACGTGGTACCAAGATAATAATGAAAGGGGTCTATGCGATTATTGACACCGGTTCAAAGAAATATCCTCATACACACACGTAACTTTGTTATATACTCGAATAATTTTAGTGTATAATTTATGTCATGCAATCATTCATAGATGGATGGGAGGGCTCAAAGTGTGTGCATTGTGTCCTTATTTCTCCCCATCGATTTATAGGGATGATGCCCATACGAAATTATTACAGCTATATAAGGAGTTAAGTACGGTAGTAGTCGTGATGGCTTTACCCATAAGTGTTTCCCAAAGGCACTGTATATATTGAACGCTGCGAAAGAGATCCAAAGATCTCATGAGTGTTACAGAACCAAATTTCACTATTTTTATTTCAAATCTCTTCCATTTTTTTCAGTTATAATGTTTGTAGTTGAATATGGCAACCTATAAATTAGTACAATCCACTAAAATATACACTAAAAATATATATTACATCCAATTATGCATAAAAATTGAATGGTAGGAAAAAAATTGTTTTGTGAGGGCCTGGTGGCCATCGGAGCTCACTATGGCTCACTATGCAAAAAAACCACAAAAAAATAGTTGAAAATTTCAGTTTTAGATACCCCTGCCTTTACAAAAGTTGCTCAAAATCAAAATTTGAGTTATGTGGGAAAAAAAAAAATTTTTTGCCCTTCAATAGGGTTTTCTCCACTAAATTTAGGGTGGGGTTTAGTTGTGGTTAGTGGCTTTAGCAATGCTTTTATGCCACTAAAATTTTGATGGTTCTGGATAAAAATCCTCCAAATTTATAAAATTTGTTTGATAGGGGGGTCGAACCCGAACCCCCTAACATATATTCCCCAAAACACTCTTTTAATCCAACCTAGCGCTTAAAGCGCTTGAAATACATTATGAAGATTATCATATTTAAACACAAAGAAAAAACCTTTAAAATTGAAGTATAAATGTGGTAGGAGCTTCCCATGTCCACGTGGCGATTGATATATGAGAGCGGGTTAGGTTTTCCACCAAAATTGCTAGTTTTGTTTATCCATCGGTATATATTCTTAGGATGTGTTGTTTGTTTTTGTTTTCCTTCGTCGTGTTAGGTATTTCCATCATTCTGGATCCTATGTTTAGCCGTTTTTGTTTTGTGTTATCTTCATAATGTCATTTTAGGGATCACAATGGTGGGCTCAACTCAAGCTCGGTGTTCAAAGGAGGTTGGCAGAGTGTCATAATGCGGAAGAAGCTTGACTTGAAGACAATACAACAAGGGAGGATGAAGGCGGATCTCGTTACTTAGACATAATGTAATCCACCCATTCTATTGTAGGGTTGCCATGTATAGGTCGGCAGGTGGGAGGAGGAAAGACTTACCTCAGTTGGATCACGTTGGCTCGGCTCGGTTCAAAACAATGAAACTTGGCTGCTAATGCAAATTAAACAACTCGACTAGAAGCTTTACACCTCAACATGCCTATTTTCAACACGGCTCGCATGAGAATACAATGCAAAGAACTTCACCCCCGATGTTCTTCACAACTTAATAGGAGCTCGCCTCGAAGCAAATTATGTCTCCAAATTAGCACAAACACCTTCAAATTTGGTGTTGCTACTAGTGTTAGTTGTAAATAACACTATCACCGAATTTAGTGAAAAAACCTCTAATGGGGAAAAGTTGAAAAAAAAATGAATTTTTTTTTTTATTTCTAAATGTAGTTTTTTTATTTGCTCATTTTTTCCTTGTGCAGAGGCACCAAAAAAAAAAATTTCTTTCAAAACCGTGGAACTAAATAAGAGGTTGTGGGGATGCAGGGATGGGGATGGGAAGTTGTAGGAGGCTGCACAGGCTCTCCAAATGTTGCAAATGCTTCTCCAAGCTCCTCTATCTCTTCTGCACTCTCTCTCTGCACACCTCTTCTCACAAGCTCTCTTAACTTGCTTTGATACCAAATATAGAAGAGGGATGACAGCCTCAAAAATATATTGATATTCAATCAACCTAATTACAATAGTGATGGTACAATATTTATAGATATTTTACAACCACATATGAGAAACAAACAAGATGTTGCAAAACTATGCGCAACAATAAACACATTCGTGTACAATAAAACGACAAATATATGGTTTTAACAATACATAACCATATAACAATAAAACAACTAGTTACCACAATAACATTATAATTTACCAACAATAAATCTAACAATCGATTACCTATGGTAAACATGAAATATAATGCATAAATTAACTATACTAGGTTTTACCTAATAATAGAAAATTTGTTTTTCAAGGAGATTGTGTGATTGCATGGATTACCATTGATCGTTATCTAATAGAGATACAAATTTCTTAGGTCATTTTTGAAGGACATTATGGAAGAATATGCGAGCAAGGTTAACTTTTATTTCATCATATCATTCATAAGAAAATGGGAAAATCGAAGCGAACAAGAATTTAAGTAATTTATTGTGCAACTTGGTTAGAGACAAGCCAAAGTAATAAGATATGGTTTTAGCACAAGTGGAACTAACCTAAAATGATTATGTCAACAGAAAAAGGGAAGAATCCATTCCATATTTTATATGGGATAAGCCTAAGGAGAGTTACCGAATTGCAAGAATTATTTAATAATCAAATGGCAGAGGTAGAAGACTATGTAAATTATATGCACAAGTTACATGAAGATGTGCAGGAGAAGTTGGAACAAAGAAACTATCATTACAAGGAGTGTGTGGATGAAAGGCACATAATCAAATAATATGAGGTTGGAGATCAATTTTTGGTGCATTTTCACATGGAAATATTTCCAAAGGGAACACATAACAATATTAAGTTGAAGAAGATTGGGCCACATAGAGTGTTGCGGAAGATGGGACTCAATTCATATAAGATAGAGTTACTTGAGGAGTTGGATATCTCATCAATTTTTAATGTTGTTGATTTTTATGAGTACCATGAAGGGAAAGTAGTGCCCAATAAACTAGCGAGAATAAGTGTGTGGGATAATTGGATGAGGGCACACAAGAAGCATCGGAAGTGTATGCTTAGAGGAAGCACATACTAGAAAAATGGAAAGAGGAGATTGAGGCCATAATAGACTCAAGGGTGGTAAAAAACACATGGAAAGAAATATATGGAATACTTGGTGAAGTGGAAGAATCATATTGAAGAATATGCGACATGGATAAGCTTAAATGAGCTTATTCAAATGGGCCATACTCTTAAGGACATTAAAACATGAGACAAAGTTCAATTTTGTTTAATCCAGGGGTGTTTGATGAAGGATCCTCATGGGAAAACCCAATATCTTACATAATATTACGAATTTTGGCTAAGTAATTATGTGTACAAGGATGAAAAAGAGGTAGATAGGGAAAATGAGGTGAGGCACGATGAAATATCAATTACGTGGAAGTTTTTTGCAATGATTTGCTAAGTGCATAGTGCACAAAAGAATATGGTGCATGGAAAAATGTGTTACATAGATAATTACAAAGTAAGGCATGTGCAATAGTGTACAAGGTTTTGGTGAAGGTTTGGGCACATAGGAATTTTGAGAAGGTGTGAAGGTGGGGCATAGGGATTACTCAATGGAGAAAAATGAGTGCATGGATCTATTCAAGGTCGATATACAAAAACTTATTTAAGAAGGATTGTGCAATATATTAATAAGGGACATGTCAATAAATGAAAAGGGGGTAGGTGAATCCTGAGAGACATAATACATACCAGAATTTCAGAGCAAGGGAAAAATATGATGACTAAGCAACTAAAAATATCGTTTATAAGAATATTATCAACTACTAGGTTGACATGGCATAGGTAAGTAAGAATCTAAAACTAGAGTAGTTCGATGCCATTAATGAGCCAAATTCAAACCGAATTTGATAAGGTAGAGGAGAATTATCTAAAATTAATTTTAGATGGAAAAGAGTGAGAAAAAGTGAGCATAAGAGTAAAGGTCAATGACTCGATTCGGTTTGACACCAAAAATTTATGAGTGATCCAAAGCTAGGGGAAACATAGTAAGCCTAAAGAGAGTCCTAGTGTACACACCACCTTATATTATCTTATATTTTTGTTATAATCTTTGTAATAACCCCAATGGATGGTGAAATATTTTAGATGTCATTAAATCTCTTAGTTAATAAATAATATTTTGTGTTTGTGTTCTGTTGTGTGACTTTGCAAATGATGCATGATCATCTCGGTCTACCCCTATTGCTATAACTATTGATATGTTTTGGCTTGTGAGTGTGATTTCAAATACACATGGATAGTTTTAGTCTTGACGTGAGATTAATTGTATTAAAAATAAATGTAGACCTTACCACATGGGAATAGTTGGAGCCATATCCACATGACACCATTTTCTGCATGAGTACATCTTTTTTTAATTTCTTATGACAACTTCATAATTAGGGTGATTAGTATTTATGTTTATTATATTTTGGTTTAGTGTTCTTGAATTTGTGGTTGTTACATAAATATGTTTGATTGATTAAGTTGGATTTTCTACTTTGGTGATAAAGATGCCAATACGAATAGCCAAAGGCCATTACACTAACATCCACACTTTATATCAACTAGTCAATACTTTGGGTATGTGGGACACTTGTTATATTTTTTAGGTAATTTATTTATGACTTATTTTCATTGTTGTATCGAGAAAAATTGTACTTAACATTGTTAGTTTTACATGTTAACACTTCCTCATGACTCGTGACCCGACCTGACCTAATAATGGAGGCTTCTTTGAGGGTCAAGACTTTAACCAAGTATGATAACAACTAACTTGTGACTCTATAGTACCCATCACATTTTCTTGGTATTTTAATCAATGCCTACTAAATTATTGTGAAATATTTAGGCATTATGTATACTAGTATAATAATACAAGATATGCTAGTTATAACATAATTGAGTATGAATAAACTAGAATGGCTTAGATAGTTTTATTCTAATAAATAGGCTCTTACCATTGAGGATATTTTCATTCAACCATAGCATATTTAGAGGGGTCTCAATCTCACAAATTAGAGAAGAAAGAAAAAAATTAATCCACCATGGTTTCAAAAGGAATTAGTGTTGTATCATTTGATTTTCATTTGCAATGAATTTTCTTGGTAGAAAATAATATATAGGTGAATCCTTGGCTACATGGAAATTAAAGTTGCATGGAGATAATGATAGAATATTGTGTGGTTGCATGAAACCTACTTCTAATAGTCGTATCCATTGTAATTATCATTATTTTTAGAGGGAATTTGTACTATTTTGACAACCATGTAAACTAGTTACTTTTTTATTTGGTTATGCGAGTATTTGTCTCAATCGAAGAAATTTATATTTTAGTTATAATGTATTATCTTACAATCATGCAAGTGAGACTTAAATTACAACCATTTATATTAATTTTCTAAGTTGTTCTTATTTGGCCTCGTGGCCATGCAACTTCAAGTCTCATTGTAAAAATGACCATTATAGGTCTATATGGGTTTTAAAATATGGAGGCTTGTGTTTGAAAAATAAATTCCATCGAGTAGGAAGAGAAAGAAGTATTGGGAGAGAAAAAATATTTTGGAGAAAGTATTGAATAGTTTTCAAGAAAGGAGACTAAACTTGAGTCAAGAAAACTTTTAGCATAAGAAAAATAAAGGGTTCTTTATTACTCTTATTTTTAAATAACATATAATAAAAAGTAAGTGGCATATAATGAGAATGCCTTAGAATATACGTGGAGTGTTTTTTGATTAAAAACATATACATATTTGCCCTTTCAAGCTTGGATTGAGTAATTAACAATGAGTGAGGGGTATGCACATTGGTGTGAATTTCATACAAAAATCCATACCTCCTTTTTTGTACTTACCTTAAATGAGTTGAAGATTTTCATTGATTGTATTTTTGGTTGAATATATATCCAATCGAGAAAGTTGTGTTGTAAAATATGATCTCTCCATGGATTATTACATGATGTATAACTTTATATTATAATATGACTACACATGTACATACATATGATCTCATTAAGAAGGTTGTTACAAATCCCTTACATTATGACTAAGGTTTTTATTTATTTGAATCATATGGGGTATAGGATTATATCCATGAAAATTTGGATCATGAATTAGGTATATAATTATATTGAGCACTTTTAGTTGTGATCTAAAACCAATGAACTTAATAACATACTTGTATCTTGTCGTATTCATAACAATTGGGTTTCAAATAGGTAAATACTTATATACACAACAATATTATTAGAAGGTTGTTTGATCTAAGATTATATATATATATATATGAATCACTCAAATTGTAAATGGAATAAGTCTCCTAATTGTAAATTGTTAAATGGATGTATTATTCCTTAGAAAGGATCTTGAATTGTATATTGATTAAATATTCTCTTATATATGATGTAATGCACAAATTTATTTCTGAAAAATAGGTAATTTTTTTGGAAAAATAGGTTACATTCTGGAACACGTACATGTGTAGGTGCAAAGTGTCACACGTTAGATATAATTGCATTTAGATGAGTAGAAAATTAGGATTTTTTAAGAGTACAAGATGAATCCTAAGATTTGTTGGTGAGCTATAAGATCATATTACTTTTATAGATATTAATGAATTCCCTAATCTCCCTCACATATCGCTCATCTCCAATTGATATCTTCACCAAGTCCCTAACTCATTATATCATTGACCTACCTAATTTCCTCGCAAATTAAATTCCTTGAATACATTGAGTCCCCGTTAGACTCTAATCAACAGTTTATCTCTCTCGTGCCAATCACCCCCATCTTGAGAGACCTTGTTGAGATACTTAATTTGATTTTATCCTTTTCCACTTCTTCTTGGTGAGATGTTTAACTATTCAAGAATCACGAGTCATGGTTGAGAGCCAAATCACCTAACTCGGTGAGATCAAGATATCTAATTATTGATCCCCCATCCATTACACCATGACACACATGATCTTATAGAGCTAATAGAAAGTTCACCAACTATATAATATACCCCCATCATCCGTACTCCAACTCAAGCTCCTCGCGCTTTAAGAACCTACCTAGCCCACCAATTCACTTCTATCTAATTTAGACCTCCACTACCTCTCGCATCCATTGGTATACACTTCTATCTCATAAGGAAGTAACTTTTATTGATGAATGGTTAAACAATGATGGTATTATGAGATAATCATTATACACTAGTTCTGATATGTGGAACCGTCTATGTGGATAATAAATATAGTATATATACCCTATTATTTACATTTTATACTATGAATTGTACTATCTACATTTCGATGAAAAGAATTCAATTTCAAAATTTTCTTATTTCTATGGATCAACACTATGTCATTTTCCTAGAATTTCCCTATTCCCACTCTACATGGTAATAACTCACCCTTTAAGGTAACTCACAAAAACATGACTTTTTAGTGCGGGTATCCTCCACATGCCAATTTCTAACTCCTAAAGGCTCCCCGCCTCTGTGGATCCTATATGCGTGGTCTCACATGTGGGCGGTGTGCGATGTGTCAACATTGCTTTAATTATTGATATACATGGTGATATAGGCTCATGAATTTTACAACTAGCTCAAACATAAGTTACCTCTGTGTGGCACACCTTTCCTCCTTGCGGTAGCTCAACCATAACCCCTATATCAAATTACATCATGTGATTGAGGGCATGGCATCATGGATCCATTTTGACTCATCAGTAGGTGATATGAGTTCCTTTTTCACCGAACTCAATCCTTATTCAAATCACTTGACATTAACCCTTGTTGACCTTCTCGAGAAACTTACTAAGATGTTCACCCACTCACTACTCTTTAATCATATGTACACTCACCCCCGTAAGTCTCCCCGTGTCCCACATAAAAATATCCTATGAATTTGATAAGATAAGTTTCTGTCTTTCCTAAGTCGACATCTTTCCCTTGATTTATACCCTCTTGACGTGGTTTGTGAAACTCACCTATGTGAGAGTTCACAACTCGTAACCCCCACTACTCTAAACCCCCACTCCTTTTGAAACTCTACAACTCTCTTGAGAACTAAATTTCTTAAATGCACCCTACCCCATGATCTGGTTGATTTCAAAATGATATCTTGGCTAACCATGATGTACCTACCATTTTACTTGACCCTTAACTCATGTTGACTTTCCTAATTTTCTTGGGTGATTCACTTTAACTACGAGACACGTAGTTCCACCTAAATACATTTTTCTTACCTTTCCCCATATCACATGAGAGATCCACCTACATATCATGCATTACCCACCCATATAACCTAACTCATTTGGACTAACTCTATAAGCTAGGTTATCCCAACTTTCTTTATCGAGGTGAGCTTGTGTAAAACCAACGAACACCTAGAGTTAGGTATTCAACTTAAATCAACTATGGATTTTTATCAATGAGTAGGATTAAGGAAATAAAAATGGGAAAGTTTATGAAAAATAGAGAAGAATGTTGTGTAGTAAAAAAATGGATTTTGAAGGAGTTTAAGGATGAATTTAGCATTTTCAAGTTTTGATCAATTTTTGTTCATTTTGACATTAGGAAATCATAAAAATACTTATAAAAAGTGTGTTACTCTCTCTCTCTCTCTCTCTCTCTCTCTCTCTCTCTCTCTCTCTCTCTCTCTCTCTCTCTCTCTCTCTCTCTCTCTCTCTCTCTCTCTCTCTCTCTCTCTCTCTCTCTCTCTCTCTCTCTCTCTCTCTCTCTCTCTCTCTCTCTCTCTCTCTCTCTCTCTCTCACGCACGCACACGCACACATAATTTTTTTAATATAGATATATATTTAATTTAAGAGTTTAATTATTCAAAGTCTAAAACAATAGATTGAAAGTAAAATAACACATGTGTACACACACACACACACATGCACACTCATGCATTTACACACATGCACGCACACACAAAAATAATTTTACTTTCAATCCATTGTTTTTTACTTATGATAATAATAAACTATTAAATTAAATCTATTATTTATTTCTTCTATAAATGAATTCTAATTTAATTATTAAAATTTTAGGAGTACAATTCAATACCAAGTCCTATAAGTTTCCATATGTTTTATATTATGTTAGGAATATCCTAACTTAGGTGCTCTTGTTTTATTTGTTATGTGTGAATAATGAGTTGTTAAAAACAACTCACGTAGGTGTGAGAATATAGGTTGTTAAAATAACCTATATTCATTAGTACTTGAACGAGTTAGTAGTTGAACTAACTCCTATTTATTAGGTGTGTGAGTACTATAAAATATTGTATTAGATTATTCATTAAGATAGTTTTTTATGATTGATTAAAATGTGAGTAGAACTCACATTGGGTACCAGTGAGCGATTTTGCTCTGCAAATTTCTGTCCGGTTCGTTAATGTTGCAAGAGTTGAGCGGTGGAGACCATGTGTAGATGTCTTCATTCAATAGGCCATTATTTCTTAATGATAAGCAAAAAGGCATACCACCATGTGTAATTTTATTATCATTTTTTTAATTTCTATAATCTACTAGTTTTTTGGTCTTATGTGTACTATAACAGGTTTATATTACAAATCTAATCAAATATCCGTATCATTTGTATTACACAAAAACCTCGCATATCACAGGTTGTGCTTGGAATTTTTGTTTGAATTCCTACGAATTATTTTGTTGTATTGACACTTCTATCAATGACTAGATTCCCATTCAAATCAACATTGACATAGAAATATAAATCCCGAGCTCCTCACAAAGTGATTTCCAAATATGTCATGATTTGTGGGATATTTCCGACTCCAAAGTGCTTGGCGTATATGGTGGACACAAAGGCTTGCTTTAATAGTTTCTTATTAGCATCCAAATCCACTCTTGTGCGAGATCCAATACAAGGTGAGTATTCTTCAAGCGTTTGAAGCTAAACACATGAGTTCTTTTCCCTTAGAGATGTGGAGATCCCGTGATAACTAGGCCAAACAATGACTTATCTTTAGACGCTTCACCTCAAGTGATTACAACAAAGGGGTTTATCGATCACTTGTCTCCTCGCACATTCTTTATCGGTATCGGTTTCTCTCAACTTTGACCTCGCAAGGATAAATCTCTAACCTATGATTTATCCCGTCGTGAAAATAACCGTCCTCCATCTACCTACCTCGTAATGTTATCGCCCTTTATTTATGGTTTATTCAATTCATTCTCCATAATTGTTGCCATCTGCATGATCAATCGTGAGTTGTTCTTTATTTATATCTGGTATAGCTTACAATTTTCTATTGTTTTATGAAAGTAATTAAATATTACTTTCAGTATTAATTTTTCATTTTGTTGAAAAAAAAATTGAGTCAAACTTTGTTAGGACGCATTCTCGGTTGAAACCGACATCCACCGAGTCAACTAAAATTGTGGGGGAATATGGAAAGATCAATTTCCATTGAAAAGTTTGAAGGAAAATACTTTCATACCTGACAACTTCAGACTCAATTGATTTTAATTGAAAGAGATCTCTGGGATGTTGTTGACGACACCACTACTCGACCAACAGGTGGTGATGAGCTCAACAAATGGAGGATCAAAGATAAAAATGCATTAGCCACCATTGGCTTAGGGCTTTCAAATCCATATTTACATCATATCGATCTAAAGAAATCTTCTAAAGATATTTGGGATACATTGAACATGCTCTTCGGTTCGCAAACTAACAATGCAGAGATAACTATGAAGCAAAAATTGTTTGGGTTGAAAATGGAAGAAGGAGAAGATATAGTTTCCCATGTCAGCAAGTTTCGATCACTAATAACACAACTAAGCAGGATAAATGAAGCTATTAAAGATAACGATGCAAAATCAATACTATTGAACAACATGCCCAATAGTATGTCAAATGTGGTGTTCACTTTAAGTAAGTTAAATCCATCTCTAGAAAACATTATTTCTACATTACTTGAAGAAGGAAATAAGAACAAAGCTATGGAGTCAGAAACAGAGAAATTAATGGCTACAATGACAAATCCCAACACTTCTTACCAGAATCCTAAACATGGAAAAACTAAAGGTACATGTTTTTATTGTAAAAATCAAGGGCATGTGCTTCTAAATTGCAAAAAATGAGCACAAGATCTGCTTGATGGAAAATTGACAAATATGGCAATGACAGTTGAAGAATCAGATGAAGAGGATGACTATATCCGAACAATGACAACGACTCAGATGATCAGAGTGATGGAGATTTTCTATATTAATTTTTCCCACCAAGTTCACACTAAGGGGGGAATGTTAGGAATATCCTAACTTTAGTGCTCTTGTTTTATTTGTTATGTGTGAATAATGAGTTGTTAAAAACAACTCATGTAGGTGTGAGAATATAGGTTGTTAAAACAACCTATATTCATTAGTATTTGAATGAGTTAGTAGTTAAACTAACTCCTATTTATTAGGTGTGTGAGTACTATAAAATATTGTATTAGATTATTCATTAAGACAGTTTTTGATGATTGATTAAAACGTGAGTAAAACTCACATATTACATTTTTGGTTTCAAATACATTCATTTAATTTTGAAAATTAGCAATGAAGTACACTAGAGTCTCAAGTCTTCAACCTATGCCACTTTTTTTTTTTTTTTCTATTAAGGTTTGCCTCTTTCCTTATCCAACACTTTCCAAACTAGCCATGGGATGAGATTTTTCTCTCTTAATTGTCTTGATTATAGAGATCCTCTAATAGATACCCTCAGTATAAGGGTCCAAGAACACATGAATTGTTCAATCTTGAGTTAGATTTTTCTCTTACATCTAGGTTTCATATTCTATGTTAGGGGACCTAATGGGTAAATGTTACATCTAATGGACATCATAACAATAATCCTACCATCATAATAAAAATTTGACACCACACAATGATGGACATAAACCATAACAAGAGGGATGAAAATGTAGCTTTCCATTCCTTTAGCCCAAATGGAATATTTTCCAAGTGTTTGAAAAAATGAATAGCCTTTACCTTCAAGGTAGGAATATATAAGAACTCAACTTATAAAGTGGGAAATAATTTCTTCCTCCACTTTCGTGAGTACAAATGATAATAGTACCTCCTCTTCCAAAGTGGGTAAAAATCAAAATCAGTGGCATGTCAAAGGAAGGGAAGTGGGATAATGGAGCTATATCAACCTAACACCATCGATTTCTTAATAAATTTTGACATCATAATGACCTAAAATTTACAATTATCCAAAAAAAGAATGTGAAAAACTCAAACTTCCAATAAAATCTTAAAGCCATAATATCAAAATAATAAACCCTCATGGGAACCTCGCAATAGTTTGTATAATCTCAAAATAAAAGGTTCAAATATCTTAATGGATAAATCCAAAAAATAAACAAATTCCAAGAGTTATTTTCTCAATTTCATAAGTTTAAGGAAGGGATTAAAGAATAATAGCTAGTCCTAATAAGCCATTTCAAAAACTAACATTAAGCCAAAAAAGAAGCCATGGGTGGAATCTTACCCTATTTCCTCGGAACTAGTTTCTTCCCTCCTAACTTTTCCTCCAACCTCTTAAGCTCTTCCTCTTTCAAAATTTGAAAAGGACCCTCCTCTCAAGAACAAGAGTTTTATAGAAAGGTTCCAAAGATTTTATCTAATCCATATGTGATATATGACCCATGGTTCTCTCTTTTTCGTACTTGTTTTATACTTCCATTTCTAACCCACTTTTAGAGTTTTATAAGCCACCAAATAGATTCTTAATGCTTCAAAACTAAGCCCCCATGTATACCTATGCATCCCACTACGTTTTAACGTATTTTATTGTGTTATTATGCTTCCCAAAACTCTTTAATTTTCACTTAAACCTCAAATTCAAACCCAAACTTTTTTAAAAGCCAAGTGTGTTGAATTATTCTCTTGAGGAATACTTTTGGCACCTTATTTCTTTATTTTAGTTAATTGGTGATAAAATTAGTCTCTCAAGGGTCTTCAAGGCATAAAATATATATAATTTAGTTTTGTCATCCAATGGAAGGGTAGTCTATCTTGGAAGGAGAATGTGCAAATTTAATTAATATGTGTACTTTTATTTTTATGATTGGAATTATTTTCTAGGTTATTGATTTTCTCTAGGATGAGGATCAATTTAGGGAGTTTTAATTAACCTAGGTAATAATTAATCAAGTGTTCATTGACTTATAAGGTGTCACAATTATATTGGGTCTCATTGATCTTGAAATGGTTAATTATTTAAGGAGGTAAATTTATTAGTTTAGTGTATTTACCTAGGCTAGATTTATTAATTTTTACTTTTGGAATGTGTTTAATGTCATGTCACAAGTTTGGGCTAGCTACACACAATATTTTAGAGTTTTTAGACACATTCTTAACGCACATATACAACCTCTAGGGATTATTTATATAATTATATTTATTTGAGTTTCTACACATATCGACCTCAAATTTAAACTAATGACAACCTTAAGAAAGTTCCTCATAAATAAATGATCGCTAGAGAGATGGTGGTAAAGTTAATTAATGGTGAAGTTCTCCTAATGCTACAAAAATAATATATGAATCATGAAAGGAGAATAAATGTCTCAGCAGAGGTGGTGAGAGTCTTAGGTAAAGTAGAGATGATCGTGAGATGTGTAAAGGTCTATTGGAGGTGACCAAGCTAATGTCAAGGTAATAAAAGAGGGGGTAAAGATGTTAGAAAGAGCTAAAAGAGTGTTAAAGGACCAATTATCCTAAAAGGTGTCAAAATTGATGTCGCCACACACTTTGTACTAAAATTAGGGTACTATGAAACCCCAATAAAGTTGGAATAACTTGTAAGAATATAATAAAAAAATGAGGAATGTTTTTAGGGACATGTGTTATCGTTCCATTATTATAAGGTTTCTGATGAGAACATTTCTTTGAATCCAACACACTAAGTATAATGCAAGTCTATAAGTAATCTAATGTAATGCAAGTACCCAACCCCGATCACTTTTAATGAATTAATCGATGCAATATAATTAAATGATAGATGAACTTCACATTTATTTAAATATTATTTCTTTAACTACTTATAATTATGTCAAGAGGCATTCTATAATGGTAGCATGGATTGGAGGACTCTCATGTTGTGCCCGTGAAAGAAAATGTAGACACAAAATTTATGCAATTGAGTACATTTCTAGGTCATAGAGCATATTAACATAGACATGATTCCTAAGCAAGAAAACAAATAATTGACAATCTCTTTTGGGCATTTTGCTTTGTCTTTTATACTTTTATCGACCTTGCACACCCTACAACCCTTTTGGTATTTGACTGATTTGTCTTTTATGGCCTCGGACACTAGCGCCTAGTTAGGACACTAGCGCCTGTGCACTCCTATCCCCCGGGCGCTCCTGACCCTTTCTACCCTTTTCTTACTCTTTTGGGTCTCTTTTACTTTTTGGGCATCTTTTATACTTTTGGATCGGCCTTTCAATTGTCAATTATGAAATTCAAACAAGGGAATCACATATATACATAATTATAGCTCTCAAATAAGGGACTAAGCACTAGCATTACTTACTATCACCTAAGCTTGCATCCAAAGGCACAAAAGCACTTCAAAGAATCCATCTAACACATTCACTCGAGGGACACGGGTTGCATCACTTATGTATTGACATCATAGAAGGGGAAGTCTATTATATTCCATCACACACATTTGCATCATTAGAGCATTCTAGATCTAGCCCGCTATCTTAGTGCAACTTTCACAAGGGCATCCTAGGAATCATTACACACACTATCACACAAAACTACATGGAGTCTGAAATATAGTGCCACACTTAGTACTAAGTTCACTCTTCAAGTGACTATCGGGGTCACCCGACTCCACATTCTGCATATTTTTTTATTAGATTTGATGTGGTTTATGAACATGTGTAGGTATACATTTTTTTTCCAAGTTACAGATACATTTGGTGATCTAGGAGTGAATCCAGAGTGACAAATAGAGATCAACAATAAATATCCTCCTACATAAAAGATATCAAAATTTGAGCACTGTCTGAAACTAGCACCCAGATCCAAATCACTAAGACTTGCTAGGCGCTCTGTCCTCTCATGAGCACTTTTGTCCTACATCGTTTCAAATTCCGAACCTCCAGCTTTATAGTGATGACACTCCCCTCCTATTTCAGCTATTCACATACCCATATCACTTTTAGAGTACTCAAAAATCAGCTAAGTCACTTTATCTCCGTCTCTTGGTTAAGGTTTCATATTGTACATGCTTTTTTTTCTTACATCTTATTGTATATTAGCACTTGTATATCATTCTTTACAAAAGTTACTCTTAAATTAAAGATTTAATTAAATTTATATTAAATCATTTATTGAACCCAACGTGAATCAAACACTTGGATCCTTATTTTGCCTATTATATCGATCTTCTTTCATGGCTCCTAAAAATCCTCAAATCTCATTACATGACTTACTTCAAATGCACCCACCTTACTAAATATGTTCTCCAAAAATCCTTAAACACTATGTACCTCCCTCATAATATGTCTCATGCACAAGTAAGTGTCATCTTCAATCGTCTCTCTCGATGACCCTATTAGTCCTTATTCCACACCCACTCAATCCATTTGCAAGTCAATTCAAGCTTTACATTGTTTATTTCAAGATAAAATTCAAGCTATGGAAACCACGATTACATCTCTCACCGCTGAAATCCAACATCTCAAGAATGCTTCTCAAGCCCATGCTTGTTCTTCTTCTGCACCTCATTCTAATCCCATGTCTACTACATGTGCTTATACAAGTGAAGCCCAAGACTTATCACTACTAACACCTCTCAAGTTTGATCAAAATGCTAAGAAACATGACATTCTTCCTGAGCTCCTTAATCACCAGTTGATCAACTTTCCACCTACTCATTACTACCCTCCTTATCAGCTTGCCAAATACAAAGGTCTCCCATTTTGCAATTATCACAGACTTAATGGACATCATGACAATGATTTCTATGCTTTAAAATGAAGAATTAAGCACCTTGAGCATCAGGGTTTTATTTCATTTGCTACACAACATTTTGATACATGCTCATCTCCAATTGCTAAATCCCATTAGGCTCCCAAATTTGATCCCTCTATGTCTAATGAGCATCATTTCATCATTACTAATGTTCCTTCTTAGTCAATCAAGAGCCGTCTATCCAACCCAAAGGCATACCACCTTTAAAAATACATACTCCATCACCTCCTCTTATCAAGTCTTCCACAATGTTACCGATTCCAACTAAGAAACTCAAGACACAAAATCACGCACTTGGGTACATTTCTAAATCCTAAAAGAATATTTGCATTCATATGACTCCTAAGTAAGAAAACTAATAATTGTCAGTTATCTTTGGCCTCTTTTTTTCTTTGTTTCTCGTATTATTTCTAATCTTTTACACCCTACAGCCTTACCAAAAGTTCACTTGTTTATCTTGTATGACTTCTGGACACTAGTGCACATGCACCCTCATCCTTTTAGGTGCCCCCGACCCTTTTCTATCTTACTCTCTTTTTTTGGATCTCTTTTATCTTTTGGGAATCTTATTTTCTTATGGGTCGGCCTTCTAGTTGTCAATTACGAAATTCAACTAAGGGAATCATATAAATATAAAGCTATGTGACCAAAATAAAAGACCAAGCTCTAATCATCTATTATCATCACCTAAAGTTGCATCCAAAGGCATCCATCTAGCACTTATTCAAGGGACAAGGGACTGCATTTTCTGCATACACTTCATAGGAAGGGGAAGTTCATTTTGCCACCACATATCTATTTGCATTGGTACATCTAGCTATCATCTGCTATCACGTGCACTTGCACAAGGGCTTTCTAGGGCACTATTCTTTCACACATGCACAAGAACTACATGCATTCTACGAGATGTAGTGTAGCGTTTGATCATAAGTTCACTCAATTGAGTGATTGTCGAGGTCAGTCCAAATCCCCATATTGCATATTTAATTTTTGGGATTTGATGTAGTTTGAGGGTTTTGCAGTTCAATGTCTCTTTGCATGTTACAGGTGAATTCTAAGATCATAGTGTGATATACAAGTGACCAATAATGACTACCAATGAAAATATCATGCACACCGAAAAATAGGCTTTGAAACCCTGCTTGATCACGAGCACCCATAAGTAGACTCGACACCTAAGTGCCCATGACCCAGTTCAAGAGCCCTACTTAGGCTTATCCAATAACTCCAAAATTTATTGGGCATAGTTGCGACAATATTCCCTTCCTGTTTATCAATTTCTCCAGTTGCATCAACGACATCGGACTTAAATCAACTAAGTCCTCTCTCTTGCACTTAGGGTTTTATATTTATCTAGCTTATTACTTGTGTCAAATTTGTACTTTAGCATTTATTTATCATACGTGACTCTGCAATTAGGGTTTGTACAAAATTCTATTTTTGTTAAATCGTTTGGTGAATACGCATTCGTACACTTTGGGATCTTCATTTTTCTTATTCTATCCTATATTCTTTCATGGCTCCTAAAGCTCCTCAACTCTCCTTGTACAAATTACTTCAAAAGCACCTAGTTTGCAAATATGTTATTACAAAATCCGTGCACACAATGTACCTCCCTCGCGATATGCCACCTTCAAAAGTAAGTGTCATTTTCAATCGTATCTTATACCCATCTATTATTTTTGATAACACATCTTCTCAAGCTATCTTAGAGTCAATTCAAGCTTTACACCATGCTTTTCAAGATAAATTTCAAGCTATGGAAGCCACGATTCAATCTCTCAAAGCTAAAATCCAAGATCTCAAGGATACTTCTCAAGCCCATGCTTGTTCTTCTTCTACATCTCACCCTACTTATGTCTTCTACATGTGCTCATATCGGTGAATCAGAAGTCTTACCACTCCCCACACCTCTTAAGTTCGATTCAAATGCTAAGTAAAACTATATTCTTCCTTAATTCCCCACTCATCAATTAATCACCTTGTCATCTACTCATTACTATCCTCCTTATCGGCTTACACAATATCAAAGTCATCCATATTGTAATTATCATCGAATTAATGGACATAATGATAATGATTGCTATGCTCTAAAACGACAAATTGGTCACCTTAAACATTATGGTCTCATTTCATTTTCTACACAAAATGCTACTACATGTTCATCTCCAATTGCTAAATCCCATTGGGTTCCTAAATTTGATCCATCTATGTCTAGTGAGCATCATTCCATAATCGCTAATTTCCTTATTCAAGTAAGTCAAGAGCCACCCATCTAACCCATTCTAACTAAGCAACCATCTTTGAAGGTTCCTCCTCCATCACCTCCTCCTATCAAGTCTTTGGCACAACATTACCAATCTCACTAAGTAACTTCCTCTCAAAATCGGTCCAACCCCTCCTCCTCTCAAGTATTCTACAACATTATCAATCCCACATAAGCTACCACCATTCAAGATCCCTCCCCATCCTACTCTGCTTCTGTTTCCAATTCATTTTGTCAAACAAACTATTCCTTATATTGATGGCCAAGACACATTTCAAGCTCCACCACCATGGCATGGTCCTTCTCACATCGCTACATAGATCTCCATCACTCACATACTTGGGGGCATCATAGCTTCTCCCCTTGCATTGTTATCAAATGTCTCTATCATCTCATGCACTTCACGCTCCGCACTTAATGTATAATCTTTCCTTACATTCACACACCTTTGATACACACCTTGTATCATCATTTATGTATGACACACTCTTGTGCTAAGGTTCACACTTGACTGTTGAGGGCATACTACATCCATGAACCTCACACACTACACATTTCATGCTCTATGCTTCACGATACATCTTTCTAACATTCTATTCTCATACATCATACTACCTTATGATGCACTCTAGTTCCACAATTCATACTCGACTACTAAGGGTCTAAATTTGAAATGAACCTCACCTCTTTCACACTTTACACTCTCTATGCTTCATGATCTATCTTTCTAGCATCCATTTTTCAAACCATTTCCCAATGATGCACTCTTATTCTATGGTTCATTCTTGATTGTTGAGGGGTCTTTTATAAATGAACCTCATCTCATACTCATCCACATCCACTAGGGGCACATGCTCCTATCACATTCACATTGCATATCTTGGGTGCGCATATTTTTGGTTGCTTGCTTATATTGCTTATACTTACATACACTTTATTTCCGTGTTAGATGGATACTTAGTATGTCAATATATTTTCTATATACACATGCGCGTTCACTTGGTCTTTAGTTGGGAATGTAGATTTCCTACAGATCTCTACACACAACAATGATGCTCAACACTGTACCTCTTACTAGGTCACCGAGGGTCTTGGGGCGTCTACATTTACTACTCTTACACATCACATTTGCTATTGTTTTATTGTTTACTACTTCCTATTCTTACTATCACACTACTTTTCCATATAGATCCATACACATACATACTTTGACATACTTTTTATCTTTCTAACATGCTAATGGGTGCTTCATGTGCAACATTTTCCTTACAGAACTATTTGCCACCATGGTTGTCTATTACACTTTGATTGATATTGTTTGCTAGCACTTTCTACTTGTATGTTATTATTTACAGGTTATGCCCTATGTCTTGTTTGATAATTGCTTGTATGATTTTGGCCACTTTGGCCCTGATTGTCTTGTGACATTGTGAGCGATGTCCCATGTTTGAAACCCGCTTTTCACGGTCCATCTTGTATACAAACACTGCTTGTTACTTTGTTTTTATATTACATGTTTGCTTCCTTTTTCTACTAACACATGCATCTACCACTTTGTTTTTGTGTGCCTTGGTTTCTACCATGCACATCCCCCCCCCCTAGGGGGACTCAATTCATATCATCATCGGGTCCTCTCCTTTGGGCCACATTCTCATAGCAACGTCACATGCACCCCAAACGAGGGGGCATACATTAGGGAATCAGTCACCCCATATAACAACTCGTAGCTACAATATAATACAATTTAGCACATGAAAAAAACAAAATATAGTTATAGAGATGGCCTAAAATCTGACTTGGGTCCTTAGTTCAACACAGACTCCAATGCGCAAACACAGATACTAGTACTCGGGTACTCCTGACCTATCCTAGGAGCCTATGTCCTGGGGACAGATGCAAATAATTTATCGATCAATATAATTTTTAGCAGTTCATACAATAGTTTTCATCTGACAGCACAACCCTCCAATAATCGAATGCATTCTTTCTCCATTTTCTACATAAAACTAAAAATTGTACAAATCGGAAACTAAAACACGGATCACACCATCTGTAGTGGTGTATATTTCGGGAAGCAAACATGGAAGGAGAGTAACACTAGACCTCTCTCCCCAACACTCTTCTGTCATGGCATGAGATTGCCTCAAAAACTCGCACTTGGCATGAGATAGCCCAAAATACTCGTTCTTGGCGTGAGATCGCCCAAAAACTCATTCTTGGCATGAGATTGCCAAAAAAATCACTATTGGTGTGAGATCACCCCAAAAACTCACTCTCCTACAAAAATTTTAGGAAATTTTCTATCCTTTTACACTCATAATCATCAAGTGCACACTTTCCTTTTACTACTTTTTCACATATACATACTTTTGCAAGAGTTTTCATAATACATGACTTTGACTACTCTTTCGCTCTTATTTTGTAGGTTCGTCCTTAATACGCAACAAGAAACAACCCTACATCAAGCACAACAATAGGTACAACATGACACCATAAAACACTTTACCCCTAGGGTCACTTCCTCTTTCTTAGCTTCCATGCTTCATTTTTATCACTTCACGCTTTCACTTGTCTCTTCTCGACATGTTATCGCCATCACATTCTACATGGTTATCAAGTATGCATCTCTTATCTACTTTATGTTATCGAGTATTCACTCAACAACATAAAGTGGGGGCAAATGTAGACACAAAATCACGCACTTAGGTACATTTCTAGGTCCTAAAGTATATTTGCATTCATATGATTCCTAAGTGAGAAAAATAATAATTGATAACTATTTTTGGCCTCTTTTCTTTGTTTCTAGTATTCTTTCTAGTCTTTTACACCCTACAACATAGTTGGGAATTCACTTGTTTATCTTTTATGACTTCAGACACCAGCGCTCAGATAGGACATAAACACCTAGGTGCCCTCATCCTTTTGGGTGCCCCCGACCCCTTTTCTATCTTACTCACTTATTTTGGGTCTCTTTTATCTTTTGGGAATCTTATTTTCTTATGGGTTGGCCTTCTAGTTGTTAATTACAAAATTCAACCAAGGGAATCATATAAATACAAAGCTATGTGACCAAAATAAAAGACCAAGCTCTAAGCATCTATTATCATCACCTAAGGTTGCATCCAAAGGCATCTAAGAGCATCAAAGGCATCCATCTAGCACTCATTCAAGGGACAAGGGAATGCATTTTCTGCATACACTTCATAGGAAGGGGAAGTTCATTTTTCCATCCACACATCTATTTACATTGGTATATCTAGTTATCACTTGTTATCACGTGTACTTACACAAGGGCTTCCTAGGGCACGATTCTATCACACACGCACAAGAACTACATGGAGTATGAGATGTAGTACAACACTCGGTCATAAGTTCACTCAATCGGGTGATCGTCGGGGGTCATCGACTCCCCATATTACATATTTTATTTTTGGGATTTGATGTAGTTTGAGGGTTTTGTAGGTCAATATATCTTTATAGGTTACATGTGACTTTTATGATCATAGTGTGACATACAGGTGACCAACAGAGACAATATTGTGACACCGAAAAAATCGGTTTCGAGCCCTACGTAGTCACGGATGCCCAGTAAGTAGACTCGGTGCCTGGCAGCGCCCGACCAGTGTAGACACCCTCGTCTAGGCTTATCTGACAACTCCAAAATTTATCAGGCACAATTATGACAATCTTCCCTTCTTGTCTATCACTTTATCTAGGCCGCATATCCCGACATCATACATAAATCAACTAAGTCCTCTCTCTCTCTCTCTCTTGCACTTAGGGTTTTATATTTATCTAGCTTATTACTTGTGTCAAATCTATACTTTAGCATTTATTTATCATACGTGACTCTATAATATTAGGGTTTAGTAGAAATCTAAATTATATTTTTGTTAAATCAATGTACCACCTTTAAAAATTCATACCCCATCACCTCCTCTTATCAAGTCCTCTACAACATTACCAATTCCAACTAAGCAAACCACCTTTAAAAATTTGTTCCCCATCACCTCCTCCTATCAAGTCCTCTACAACATTACCAATTCCAAATAAGAAACCACCAACCAAGCAAGACCAACCAATTCACCCTATGATATCTAACCTCTTTAAACTTCCTCATATCGACCCAAAATCCAACCCTAGTCCTACTCTTGCTTCTACCTCTCATTGTGACAACAATATAATTTCTTATGATACATTCCAAACTCCATCAACATCACAATATCTATCTTACATCGTCATATAGATCTTCACCCTCACACTTGGGGGCATTGCACTCTCTCCCCCTTTCCATCACTAGCAGCTTGTCCCTCGCATCTAATACCACACTTCACGCTTCACGCTTTGTGTCAGCCTTTTAAAAGCATACTCACTTTGTTGGTACACATATTATACCTTCATTACTTGATGACACACTCTAGTGCTATGGTTTACACTTGATTGTTGAGGGCACACTTCATCAATGAACCTCACATCATTTACTTTTGCTACACTCCACACTCAATGCTTCACGATACATCTTTTCTAGCATCTACTCTCGATCGTACACATAACACTCATTTTTCGATGACGCACTCTAGTTCCATAGTTCATACTCAACCTGCCGAGGGTCTAATTATTAAATGAACCTCACATTATCTATGCTTTACGCTCTGTGCTTCATGATACATCTTATTCTACACACTCACACATCTCTACGGTACATTATACCATCATTTTCCGATGACGCACTCTAGTACTACGGTTCACACTTGATTGTTGAGGGAATAATTCATCAATGAACCTCACATTATCTACACACTTCACGCTCTGTTTTTAATGATATATCTTTCTAAAGCATCTAATTTCATGTAACACATTCATTTCTTGATGACGCACTCTTGTTTTATGGTTCATTCTTGACTGTTGAGGGGGCATTTCTATATGAACCTCATCTCATACGCATCCACCGGGGAAATTTTGCTCCTATCATCTTCACACCTTGCATCACACCATCATCACACTCATATAACATTTGCATATCTTGGTTGCTTTTACTCTTGTTCGCTTATACTACTTACATGTCGTACTTTGCTTACTATGCTAGACATATTCATAATATGTTATTATATTTTTCCATACAAACATACGCGTTCACTTGGTATCTTCTGAATGAATGCAAGACATATCACAAATTCATACATGATGCATGATGCTCGACACAATGGTTTACTAGTCCCAGTCCATCGAGGCTCCCGTGGCATCTACCTTTGTTACTCTTATAATTCATACATCACAGTTCTATTGTCACATTATTTACTACTTCTTAGTACATTCACTATTATTCTACTTATCACTAATTTATACACACTTTGACATACTTGTCTATCTTTCTCTACAATGCTAACAGTGTGCTTCATGTGTAGCATTTGTCTTGCAGGATCTATACAACCATGGTTATCTATCATTTTTGATTGTTCTTATTTCTATTGTTTTGCATGGGTTTTGTCCTATGTCTTGCTTGTTCATTGTATGCTTTTGGTTTCTTTGGTCCTAATTATCTTGTGACATTATGAGCAATGTCCCATGTTTAAAACCCACTTTTCGCAAATCCATATTGTCTTCTTAGTTGTTTGTTACATTGTCTTTTATTGCATGCTAGCTCATTTTCACCGACACTTGTTACTAGCCTCTATTGTTTGCATGTTTTTGGTTTCTACCATGCACATCCGCTGGATCAACATCAAGTCCTCTCATTTGGAATTTATTCTCCTATAGTCGTCACATGTTCCCCAAATGAGGGGGACATCTATTGGGTGAACAAATCACCTTACAATAGCTCAGAGTTACATTACAACACAATATAGTACATAAAAACACAATTACAGATCGCCCCAAACTCGGACTAGGGTCCAAAACACAAAGCGAACACTAGCGCCCAAACCTAAACAAGAGTAGTGAGCGTTTGTGTCCCTGGGGGAAAAAAAAAATCAAATTCTTAGCTCAACACAATCTCCAATAGTTTACATCACAATTCTCCAGTAGCAGAAACTTACCTCCGGCTATAGAATTTATTCTATTAGTACATTTCACTTACAATTGAGACTAATCGAATAATTAGAACAACTTGAGACATACCATTTACAGTGGCGCTTATTTGAGAAGTGTCGTGGAAGGAGAGAAAAGCTAAACCTCTCTCCCCAACACTCTTCTCTTGGCGTGAGATCGCCCAAAAACCTCACCATTCGGCAACAAATCTAGTAACTCCAAGAAAATTAGGATAATTATTTATCTCTTACACTCTTATACATCAGGTGCACACACTTTCCTTTTACATACTTTCACACTTTTACTTACTTGTACAAATGTTAATTTGATTTCTCATATATGGAACTTTGACTACTCTTTTGCTCTTCTTTTGTAGGTCTACCCTTAATACGAAACAAGAAGCAACTCACACAAGATCCAACAACACACTATTATGCATACGCTTCACCCCTAGGGTCTATTTCCCTTTCCTAGTCTCCACGCTTCACATTGTGATCACTTCACGCTTCACTTGTCCACTCGACATGTTATCGACAACACTCTTCTCTACAAGATCA
The DNA here is from genome assembly GCA_018340775.1 of Taxus wallichiana var. yunnanensis. Classification (NCBI taxonomy): domain Eukaryota; kingdom Viridiplantae; phylum Streptophyta; class Pinopsida; order Cupressales; family Taxaceae; genus Taxus; species Taxus wallichiana. The sequence continues at coordinate 549,350,175 of CM031238.1, read as the reverse complement.
TAAGGTACACATATTCTATCTACTTTATGCTATTGAGTATTCACTCAACAACATAAAGTGGGGAAAATGTAAACACAAAATCTATGCACTTGGGTACATTTCTAGGTCCTAAAGCATACTAATATATACATGATTCCTAAGCAAGAAAACTAGTAATTGCAATGTCTTTTATGCCTTTTGCTTTGTCTTTTATCCTTTTATTGACCTTGCACACCATACACCCCCGTTACAAGATTTTCCCGATTTATCTTTTATGGCCTTGGACACTAGCGCTTGATTAGGACATGTCATGCAAATGTGCAACAAGAAAATTGACAATTTTGAGCATGACAACTATACCCTTGTGTCGAAACTTTCAAGTTTTAACCTTCCAAGGCACCCCGGGTCTACTCAGTCAAGAAATGACCTCCTAGATGATGTTAAATCAATCCCCTAGGTGATTTAGGAAATTCAATTCAACCCCCTGGGTGATTTTAGGAAACTATTATTTTTGGGCAATGTTAGGAAGGGCTACCTTTGGCATCCCCAAGACCGATGCACCCCCCTGGAGCGTAACGGAGGAACCAAATCCAATGTAAAGGTGGATTAAAGGTATAGAAACATCATGGAAGTGATTTTGGAAGATTTAGGAAGGATTTGGAGAAGTTGGAGCAATTTGATAAAAAACAAGGTTCATAGGCCTAGGCAGTGCATAGGGCCAAAAGAGTTGTTGAACTTTAGGAAGTGATTCCAAGAGCTTTGGATGGATTTAGGATCCAAACAAAACATCATCAGAAAGGTAATTTAGATCTATAAAAGATGGTGAAATAATGTTTTTCACAACACCTTGGTATAATAGGTCAACATGCATTTTTTCTCATGCATAGGTAAGGGGCCATATCAAAAATCTGATTTTTCAGGGCATAAATGGAAGAATCAAGAAACGAGACCCCTGCCATTGGATTTAGAAGGCCATTTTTAGTCAAAATCATATAACTTTTTCTAAAAAATTCCATCGCAGCTCAAGTTATCATTGTTTCAAGTCATCCTTTAGGAAGGATTCAACAGTTAGTCAAATTTGAAAGAGGACACGTGTCACTCTCCGGAGCTTGGAATAATTTTGTGACCCTTTCATCCCTTAATAAAAGGGACACGAGGGACAAAAAGATGTTCCCAGCCCCAATAAGCCCTTTGGTCACACATGGGACCTCCTGGATCGCCAATTCAACTCTTAGGTGTTTGTAGGAGCTTGTTCCTCATTCGCTCGATCGTGACAAGTGTCAACACCAGACGCCACATGTAAATTGATGACCATAATGTCCCTTTGTGCTGAGGGACATAAAAATGTGCCCAACCCAAGGAATGTCTCCTGGTCCCCAATGCGACCATTTTTAGGCCCCGGTGCTTCTAACTTGCTTTTTGGCCTAAATACTCAATCGTTAGATTTCTGCCATGTGTCGCGATGAGGCGCGCCATGAAAATTGATGTCCCTCTCATCCCTTAATGCTTAAGGGACATGAGGGACATAAAATGTACCCCACCCCTGCTTTGTATTTTTGAATGCTTTAAATCTTGCTTTTCACTTTCTTTCCCGCTTCTTACTTTCCACAGCTTCACCCTGCCATAACTCTGCAACTTGCTCACACCCAATCCACCATTGCTACATTTTGAACCAACTTCACAAAATCCTCCACCCCACGATAGTATACAGGTCTCAGAAGAAGAATTGATTAAGTGAAGAAGAAGAATCGAAGAACAAAGAAGAAACAGAGAAATCCATCTGAAAACCTCCATTCTTAGTGAAACAAAAATTCAAAGATATCTTGTAAACTAGTACACGGAACAAAAACCATTTCTTTCTGCATTCTTCATTCTCAGAGACCACAAAAACCTCACCTTCAGATCTCCCATTCATAAAAGAAGGAGTGTTCACAACGAATAAATCTCTTTCTTTGCACAACAAAGGAAAAAGTTGGATTTCCTGTCAAACCGGCAATCGGTTTGAAGGAAAAATTCATTGGTGGAATGAGAATAAAAAACCCATATCAAAAACATGATTTTCATCATGAATGGAGGAGAAAACAAACTCGTAACTTTCAAGCTCCGTTAATGGTTGTCGTGTTCAGAGTGGCCGCCAGGTGAAAATTTTGTAATTTTAAAATCTCACCAACTATTGATCGAGTAAGCATGAAATTTTAAAGGGTCGATATTGGGCAAAAACCCATATCGAAAAACTTTGTTCTGTAGCGCAATCCGACCACCAGAAGCTCACTTTCTAAAAATAGCAGGTCTTCTACATGAGGACTACTATTTCAGGAAATTCATCAACTTAAGAACTTGCATAAGGAAATGAGCAACACTCGTCGTTAGGAGTTGATCAACAAAAATATTTTTGAAAATCCTTCAGAATACTTGTCACGTGTATGGGCGAGGTCTTTGGAAATCAGGTTTGAAGTAGTCAATCGGCCATCTCTAAACTAGAGGAAAAAGGACAAGTGTACAAGTTGTAGGATAGTATAAATCATCAAATTCAGAAACTTGGAGTACCTGTAATGGGAGAAGACACAACTACTGATGAGCTAATTGGTCCATTAGAAGAATATGTCAAGAAAGAGGTAGGTAATCCATTTTCCTTCACCAAGAATACCTTGGAATTCCTCTCAGAGATTCGGGCCGCCATTGCACTTATCGCAGAGAAACATCCATCATGGTTCGGAAAATGCAAAGACATCAACAATGTGTTTGATGGATGGAAAAGACCTTGAGCAGTATTCGTATTCCTCATGCTGACAAAGTGGAACCTGCAGTAGCTCATTTCAGTAAGGAATTTGGAGGGACAAAGATCTTCTCAGGAGTGTGAGATGGAAACCAGTCAGGAGCGAGATCAAATCCACCGCAGTGGCTCATTCTTCTACATAATTCTTCTTCTTCCTTCTTCCTTATTCTTCCCCCTCTTTCTCTCTCTTCTCTTCTCACCCAACACTCTCTCTCTTTAATGTTATAATTTTGCGTTGGGGTTTAGCACTTTTAATATACCTTTAAGCGACTTTAAGAACATAATGTAAACTTTAAGTCGCCTTGTTTTTATAAAATGGACTTAAATATTTAATTGGAATACAAATAGTCTAAAGTCAGAATATGGTATTTGAAAAGTCACCAGGAAGATGAAGAGTTGCCTTCTCTTATATAAATTGTAGCAAGCTCCTCATTTGAGGGTCTTCTTAGATCTTAGAATTATGAGCTATTTTTTTGAATTCATGAGAGAGATATCCCCGTGAAGAGAACGAAGAGATAACAAAATTTCTTCCATTTTTCCTATTCTAGATGTCTTCCATTCTTATGCTATGTACAATTTCTGCTGAGCATCAATACAAGAAGAAGGAATTTTAGCCTTTTTTTTAATAAGGATTTTAGTGATACTTTGTGCTCATTAAATGCTATTTGGTCTTGTTCTTTGTTATGTAAATTTGTTTTCTTACAATTATAGTGCAAGTGATGTAATCTCTAACTAGTGTATGCAAGTCTCGATTTTCTACTTGTAGCATTAATTTCCTTATCTAACATTCTCACTCCCTTTCCCGCTCTCCTAACAAATTTCTCCTTGCACATATCTCGCAAGCTTTTACCGCAGGTCACCCGAGTGCCCTGTTGATCCTCGGCCGAAAGGCCACCAGAAAATCCACCTTTTACTTGCGCGCATGTATATACAATAGGCATTTTAGGTTAAGTAGAGGGACTTAGATTCCCAGTGTTCGCAATAAGTCCACCAATTTGTCCCCGAAATTTTTCTCTCCAACAGACACTAGCGCCCAAATGCTCTTGTCCCCCACAGGCGCTCTTGATCCTTTCTCCCTTTTCTTACTCTTTTGGGTCTCTTTTACTTCTTGGGCATCTTTTATATATTTGGGTCGGCCTTTCAGCTTGTCAATTATGAAATTCAAACAAGAAAATCATATATATACACATATTTATAGCTCTCAAATAAGGGACCAATCACTAACATTACTTACTACCACATAAGCTTTCATCTAAAGGCACAAAAGCACTTAAAATCATCCATCTAGCACATTCACTCAAGGGACAAGGGTTGCATCACTTCGCATTCAAAACAAGAAGAGGGGAAGTCTATTTTATTCCATCACACGTATTTACATCATTGGAGCATTTTAGATCTAGCTTACTATCTTAGTGTAACTTACACAAGGGCATCTTAGGGCATCATTACACACACTATCACACAAAACTACATGGAGCCTAAACTGTAGTGCAACGATTGGTACTAATTTCACTCTTTGGGTGATCACGGGGTCATTCTGACTCCACATTCTAGATCTTTTTATTAGATTTGATGTGGTTTGTGGACATGTGCAGAGACATTTATTTTGTAGGTTACAGGTACATTTGGCGATCTAAGAGCAAATCTAGAGTGACAAACAAATATCAACAACGAAGCTCCTCCTACATAAAAGATATCAAAATCTGAGCACTGTCTCGGACACTAGCGCCTAGATCCAGTCACTAGCGCCTGAGCACTCCTGTCCTCTCGTGGGCGCTCCTGTCTTGTATTGTTTCGAGTTACAAAACCTCCAGTTTATAGTGACAACACTCCCCTCAGTCTGTTTCAACTATTCGCCTTGCCCGATCACTTTCAAACCGCTCGAAATCAACTAAGTCACTTTATCTCCTTCTCTTGGTTAGGGTTTCATATTGTACATGTTTTGTTGCTTGTGTCTTACTATATATTAGCACTTGTATATCATTCTTTACAATAGTTACTCTGAAATTAAAGATTTAATTCAATTTATATTAAATCATAAAAACTAAGGCCAACATTATTCAAATATAATTTAATTTGTAGAAAGTATAAGTTTACATTAGAAATTAAAGAGCAATAAAGATCAAAACATATAGAATACATATATAAATAGAGCATTTATTATTTTAGGTTTTCGTGAATATTGATTTAATTTTACCTTTACATTTAAATTTGTTTCCTTTTTCATTAATTTCTAAAGTGAATGTTAAGATTTGGTATTTTTTTCTTATAGTTTTTACTCTAACTTTCCAAGGATTATTATTGAATAAAAATATTATTTTTAAATTACTATTAATTTATTTATGATGACCAGAGATATGGATGTGGTAAAGTTTATGCATATGATTGAAATATAACCAAATATAATTTATTAGAGTTAGGAAATTAGATGTATAGCTAATTTAATGATGACTGGATATCTAAAATTTATGATTTAAACCCGGATGAAATGACAACAAGAGCATATATGATACTTCTAACTTAAACAATTATTAAAATAGACATTGAGGCACAAGAAACGTGTCACATGTTGTTGGAGTTTCCATTGGTAGAGAAAAGTATAATATTTGTCATTTGAATGTTTCACGTGAGGTGTTCAAACCAATAACTATAATTGATGAAGACTGCCATGAGGAACATGTAAAATCTTTCATTAACGGGTGCAATAATATGCTATTTTATTTTCCTCCATCCATTTGAAAAAGAAAACATCGGTTTAGAGGCGTTTCTATGATTTTCGTAAGAGAAAGGAAAACTGCTTTCAAAATGGAAGGCTGAGGAAGAATATTACATATTTTGTAGAATTAGAAAGAATAAGGCTTACAAATTTCCAAGAAGATACATGCCACATAAAATATATATTGAGTGATGAAATGAGCTTCATTGGACAAATTTTGTTAGAAAACATCGACTCCTTACTTTGTCCAACATTCCCTAAAAACCAGACATCAATTTTAGAGGGGAGAAAGGAAACCTACTTTCGAAATGGAAGGATAAGGAAGAAAGATTGAAGTCCTTAGAAAATAAATAATGTCATCTATGTAATAAAAATTTCGTTTCTATGATTTTTTCATTTAATGTGATGTACATTTCACATTTTGATTCATATGAAATAATTCTTTATTTTTCATCTTATCTTATGTACATTGCACATTTGGATGCAATTTGCATATTAGATGTTTATGTACAATGCAATGTTCGTGGATGCTACTAGCATATCTATCTTAAATAAATTTATGCAAAATTCCATTTATGTCACAAATCTAAGATAGGCACTTCAAAAATAATAACTCTCGACATATTTTACATAAATTTATTTAAAATAAATATGCTATTTACTTTTGACACAATGATACTCTTATACAAACTCATCTATACTAAATATATACACTTCTTGAATTCAAAATAAAATCTTATTAATATACACAATAAACAATAAATAACCAAAAATCTTAAAAAAAAATTAAATATAAATTACAACCCAACCAACAAACAAACAAACAAACAAACACAACAACAACTTCTTAAAAAAACAAAAACAAAAACAAACCCTCCAAGATGGTAGTGTTTCAATTATAAGAAGAAGAAGAAGAAGCATATAAAGTAATACTAATCCTATTCCAAAATTAGGTGTCCAAACATATTTTGTTTTAACACGTGAATATAAAGTCGTTTTCACTCAACAATCGAGGGTGAGGAGTCGACATAGTCTCCTAATATGCAATTGGGAAGTAACTGGGTTTTATAAATGGGAAAAATAAAGGAAGACGGAGGATAAGAAACACCTTCCAAACTCCCTCGAAGATACATTTCGCATATGCTTTGTTTGTATTTCCAAACGATTTTGTGCTTTGGAACGGTGCCTCAATTTACTATTTACTTCCATTCTATTCGTTTCTTAGGATTTAGGAATTACTGGGCAGCAGTAATAATTGAATTCGATGTTCGAAAAATGTGCTTGTTGTGCCCTGCGGTGTAGGGAATTCACAAATTCCAAGGGGAAAGGGATAATTTCCTCGCTATCAATTGAAATTAAAATTACCCTGGCCAATTAAGAGTAGTTTTTGACTTTACTGCTTCTGCAGGGCCCGTCCTTATTCTCATTTTATGCAGGCGGTCATAATTTCAGATCCAAACTGATGTTCCATGCGGTAATGGTATGAGTACGCTATCTTTCTCACATGATTTCTCTTGTTCATTATCAATCAATCATATTATTTCTTTCTTTCATTGTGCCCCACGCTTTTCTTGCCCGTGCATAGGGCCAGGGGATTAGTGATGACCAAACCCCAACTTACGGTTTCTGGTGTTGCAACATTCAAAAATTAAAATGCCCCTCTGAAGAAGAAGAAAATTAACGACGACCCATTATTTTTTTGACCATGAAAATTTTTGGTCTCCATCAAAGACTCACCTGCTTCAAACACCCATCTTCTAATTCTGCATTTTGAGAGGGGATCCGGACGCCCTGTAACTCATATTGGCTTAATCTGAGATGGTATACTGGAACTGCCATCTGGGTTATCAGATTACCAACAGAAATCCAGATATAGGGCATTCTGGTTTTGAATACTCAACATTCAAGGATTTGGGCTCTTCTGGAGACGGCTAGGCAGTGTAACATCTGTTTCGTTCAAGCCCCTACCGGGTCTATGTTTATAAATGTTTATTCTGAATGCCTGGTGGGCTGGTGTGCAAGGGGCAAATTAAATGCCCAGGTGCAGGGAATTCCGGATTTCAGACTACTTGGTAGCTCTGGTGTTAGTTCCCTGGTTAGCCTTGTGATCCTTCACAGATGGAAGAAGAACAGGGCTGAGAGGAAGGCAGAAATTAGGAAGCTACTCATATTGGCTGCAGAGGAAGCTGCAAGGGCTGAAGAAGAAGCTGCAGAAGTCTACACTTCCGCAACTGTCATTGTACGGTATCAATGTGCTGTTTGCTTCAGTCCTACTACAACCAGGTGCTCCAGATGCAAGGCTGTCAGATACTGGTTAGTTTCATTTTTACATTTTCTTTTTCTGCTCAATGGAGAATGCAGTAAAGAAGTTTTTGTTGTTGTTCCTATATGATTCAAAATGTGAATTAACGGGCACATGCAAGTAGTCATACGAGGAGAATCTTCAGTCTAGATCCAGTTGCATGTGAATAGTAAGTGAATCTAAACTAAGATAAAACCAGAGAAATGCAGTTTATGAATGAAGTAAGAGAGAGACATCAAATTGCAAGCTTAGAAAATTCAAAATAAGCTTTGGTGTCTTTGTATTTTCAATTTCACGTGGGGATCTGTGAGAAGGATATGCATTTTTCTGTTAGGAATTAGTCCTCACACGGGTGCTTAGGTTAGGATTTAGGTGCTCCACATTAGATTATTTTTTTAGTTAATTAAGCGTGCGTAAGCAAATAATAAGTGGAGAGAATAATGTAAGTGATTGTTACTCACTTAACATTCACATTAGAATACAGATTTGTAGAGAGATATTCTAGAGAGATTTAGGGAATAGGTTGAGTGATTTAGGGAAATATGATGATAAGGAAGATATCCTTGATATTAGAAGATATTTCCACTTTACATGTAACAGTTGTGTGGTTGGATATCATGTTGTTTTGAATCTAATTAAGCCTTGGCTCTATCCATTTATGGGGGATACCCCACATTTGGTAGTGGAGCAGGTTTTGAAAAAGGCCTTTCTAATCATAGTTCGTCCTCCACTCCTTGTTTCTGTCAAAATGACTCAATGGCTATGCAAGTCCAGACCATGTGCACATGCCATTGCTTTGCTCATCTACCATTCTTGCATTGTGTCAACGGTCTATTAGTGCAAACCACGTGTGAACTTGCTGGCATTCATCATTCATTTGCACTGCCTTCCTCTTTCCATCCCATTCACGCTCTATCCGTATCCACAGTTTTCATTCCATTTTGTTCACAATATTCACCCACAAATTAAGTTTTCTTAGCTTATTGTTGTGTTTAGTCAAATTTGTTCGTTATTTTTCTTAGTTTGTTTGTGCACCTGTTTATGACAACTTTTCCCTGCAACATTTTGGAGCAGATCAGACCTCAAATTTGAGTCCAAAATGTCTAAAAACGCTAGGATTGACTGTAAACACTCAATATTCCTGTTATAGTCAAATTGGGATTTTTTGGGTTTTTGCAAGTTTTTTGGTTGCATTGGGTCTACACGAGGAAGAAGAAAAACAACAAAGAAAATACATTTCCGGAGTGCAACCACATGATCTACGTTGTCTCAACCCCACTGTAATAGATCTTGGAGGATTGCACTTGTGGTTTGAAAGGTTTGTGTTGTGCATATCTTTGCATTAGAGGGTTGCATTGCATTGGGCAAACTACCCCAACTTGGCCCCCAACTTGCCTACACTAGGTACTATACAAGTTGCTTGGCAGGTTGCATTCTCAACCAACTAGGCCTTTGCACTGGTCTCGGCTCTCAACGTGCATCAATCGACATGAGCTGCACTGAACATCTCAACTCATCCCTACATAGATATGGTCGTGGCAAGTTCCTCCAAAGCTTCAATGAGCTCAATTCTATAGACCTGTTCATGACCTCCTTGAGATTGGTGCAACGACTTCCCAACTAGGATCTTTTGTTGATGATTTCATGTGGCATTGGATGCACCTCCTAGCTTGGTTGCAACTCTCCACTTGGCAAGTTCTTGGTACCTTGACAACTCGTCCAATGAGCTCAACTCCGACACCTTGTCATTTGTCCAGAGTCGCCTCATGATCTGCTTCCTGCGGTGGCGATGAGCTCTAATCTGCATAGGCATGTTGCATCCTGTTTCGCAACGACTTGTGCTTGACCCCTCCTTTGGCTCATAGATAGCTTTCCTCAACCTTGTCATTGTGGTGTGTTCGAACGACATTGGATTGGCGTGGATCTATACTTTGGATCTAGCTTGACATATCTCCTACTCACCTAGCATTTAGATCGCCTCCTTCGGGAGCTCACAATTAGGCACTTTGATTGTGGTTTGCTTCAATCTATCTCCTTGGCATTGCTGAACTCCCCCCCCTTTGTTGCTCCTCTCATTGCCCTAGGCTTGCCTTGGCGGCTCGTGAATAGAATACTCGACAATGAATACAAAGCAAAGACCTCAAGCCCTTGAGGATAACTCGCGAACCCGTAATAGGCAAGTTAAAGTTTTTCCTTTTAGAAAAAGCAGAACTCCAAACTATAAAATTAAAAATTAAAATGTGCTGATATATTCCTAGCAGGCTTAATAGCCTGATTGATGACAAAGCTTTTGGCAAGACACTTGGGTGGGAGGTTGTCTAGGGTCGACCCTCCAACACCCCAATACATCTTTTTTTTAATTCTAGTTTATTTAAAAAGGGGGAGAATATTCTATGATATTATTTTTTGAAAAATTATTTGTTTTGGGGAGAATAATTTTCCCATAGTGGATGTTTTTTTGTGAAAGAAAAAGAAGTATTTTTGGTATAAAAGGGGGGCATTATCGCTTGTAATTGGTTGCAGTATTGATGGAAACCGACATCCAAACTATTGGGGCATTATCACTTGTAATTTGTGCCACCAAGCCAAACCTGCAGATTGAATGACACCTACAACCTGGAAGACGGAGGCAATAAACAAAAGAGGATGATCATTCGCTGCGACTCCGAAATCTTGTGTTTTCTCCCATATTTGCACCAAGGGGGAAATGTTAGGAATTAATCCTCACATGGGTGCTTAAGTTAGGATTTAAGTGCTCCACATTAGATTATTTGTTTAGTTAATTAAGTGTGTAGAAATAATAAGTGGAGAGAATAATGCAAGTGATTGTTACGTAATAATCACATTAGTAGAATCGAGGTTTGTAGAGATATTCTAGAGGGATTTAGGGAATAGGCTGAGTGATTTAGGGAGATATGATGATAAGGAAGATCTCCTTGATTTTAGAAGATATTTCCACTATATATGTAACAATAGTGTGATTGTTTTGAATCCAATTGAGCCTTGGCTCTATCCAGATATGGGGGAAACCCCACACTTTCTCTGTAGAATTCAATATGAAGCAGGTATCGTATTTCCCTGCTGGAATTCGTTATTTGAACCCCAAAAACATCACATGCATCTCCACCTTTGTCCTAGCAGAGGCAGCAGGTACTGTCATTTTTCTCGGAGTTCACCCTTCTATAGCTCCTCTAGGTTTTTGTTTTTTCCACTTCATTGGTACAGCTCCATGTATAAGGGAGATATACTTTTTGGGAATTGGTTTGCAACCTCCAATCTATATTTTCAACTGAACAAGAACCGGTACTATGTAGATTTATCCATTCATGTGAAACGGAAATGTGAAATGACCAAACAAACTGTAGCACAGAACAAAAAAATGCAGGGAGTTCTGTTGAACAACTTGGACACATTGGACATATAGGAAAAAGGTGCAGTTGCTCTCAACACTTTTTTGCTGCAAAACTAAACTAGTCCCAATATGTGATCCGTGTACAGACTCACAGCACGTCCACACTTCTTCTTGGGACTTTGTTCATGCCTTGCACATGGACTCGTGGAACTTAGTGGCACTGGTGTAGCTCCTTGCAGCTTACTACACAGCTCCATAGCGACTCGCAACATGCCCTTCACTTTGTGTCCTGTGGAAAGCTTTCCTGTACCTTGGTGCAGATCAATGTTTCCTAGAGGATTTATACTATATCAAACAGCCAAAGCTTTTTAGTCTTCACCACCATATGCATTAGGTCAAGTCATAAGTCATTCACACTTATTCTTCCCATCAACTAGAATCTTGATTTTTTACATATGTGGTTTCTTCAAGACTTTTATTTGGATCTCTATGTACTATGGCCTCTGTTACATTTTTCCTTGTGTGCTGTTGTCATGGGCTTTTTTTTTTTGTATGATGCTGTGCTTGTATGCAGTGTTAGGATGATCAGTGTGTATGTGTTGCCTGGGAGCTCCTATTTCCAGAACTATTTTTTTCTCAGAATGGTCACAATGTTTGCATGCTTTTCTTTGGTTTCTTCAAGGCTTTTGTTTGGTATGTACTATGGCCTTTGATACATTCCTCCTTTTGTGCTGTTGCCACCAACTTTCTTTGTTGTATGATAACATGCTTGTATCCAGCGGTAGGATGATCAGTTCAAATGTGTTACATGCCTGATAATGCTTATTTTCTAGAACTATTTTGTTCTCGGTATGGTCACACTATTTACATGCTTTTGCAAGAAATTTGGAAACCCATTACTTTGGATCAGATGTATACATTGCTTCTGTTAATTAGTGTCGCTGGCCAATCAGACACTGTCAGTCTGATGCAATCTACTTCTTTTAAGTTGATTTCTATGTTTTTGGTAATTTACAATAGTTCCCAGCAATACAAAATTTCAGGAGCATGTAAGTTTTGGGTATTAAAAATGCTCATATTGCCAATTCTTATGGGTACTTCTGATATTTTTAGAAATATTGCGTGTTTCACATGCATTGAGGCTTTTTTGTGCATATGTGTTTTATAGAACATACTGCTTGACTAGGTCTTTGAAGAGTAAAGTATATGGACTTATGAGATTTAAAAGTTTCATTTTTTGAGAATCTTATGTTTAATTCTATATTCGTCTAAGGGTTTACAGGTGGACAACAGTGCTCATGTTTCCTGGAATTCACCTTAATATATTGACTTTTATATTTTTAGTCATAATTTAACGATTTAACTTCAGAGATTCTGGAGCTCCTTCAATTTCTGAAGAATGCAAAGTTTCAGATTTTTTTAGAGCTTAACTTAATACAGTTATTGAAATTTAGGAATATATATATATAATTTTTTTTTTTGAGGAATCAAACAGTGTTGCCTGTGAGTCATTGCTCTTGAAACGGGTGAAGCTTAATTTTGATGAGGAAAGGCCGTCTAGAAACAACTAGCTATGTATGCTGTACTCTGGAGTTCCTTTGATCAAATTTAAGAAGTTTCTTTGGCAGAAACATGGTCTCAGTATGAGGAGCCTATCTATCCATTTTCGTCTCCGTACCCCTTGAGCATCTTTTCTGATTATGCAAAGGTGTTCAGTTTCTGAAATGCATTTAGTTTTCCAAAAATTGTCTTTCAGCAGGCAAAATCTAGACTTAGCCGATATATTAAATACCGGAAATATTGAAATTGAATAATTTTTTTAAAGTTGTGTTTCTTATCAATTTTGCTTGTTTGCAGTTCAGGAAAATGCCAAATAGTTCATTGGAGGCAAGGCCACAAATATGACTGTCAGCCACCTGATATTGATGATTCAAATGCTTCTTTATCATGGATTTCAACTCAAGGAAGAGAATTTCATTTGAATTCTTTATCTGAGCCACAGAACACAAGGTCTTATGATGCTAGTATACAGGGGTCAAGTGTCTTAGCTGAAACTTCTGACAAGTCAGATGAATCTATTTCTGAACTTTCTCCGTCAAAAAGAGTTGAATACTTTGCATCAAACATCAGTCCTGAAATCGCAAGTGAAATATCCGATCCAAATGATGCTATCCCCAAAGTTCTGGATTTCAGTGTTCAATCATCAATCAGCAGGGCTGCAGATAATGCTCCCTCAGGGGATGATGCCCCGTGCCTGATGATCCTATGCCCGAGAGCGATGTCTCTGATTTCTCTGTTAACTGCAGTGAATATTTATTGGGCACTCTCAGCTCTGATAAACCTAGCATTGAAGGCGTTATTAGTGATGTCCCAACCCACAAAATTAGTGAGGGCAATGTAAGTTCCTTGACTTCTGTAAATAATGTTTTGTCTTCCAAGGCCTCCACAAGTGACCTTCCTGTTTCTAAAAATGAGAGGAATGATCTGTCTGCATCTGGAATTGCATTGGATGATGTTTTGAGCTCTAGCAGTTTCGAGCATAACATGCACAGCTCCACAAGCCATACTCACAATCTTCCTGTTTCCATTGATGAGCCCAAACTTCCGGATGCTGGAAACAATCCTCCCATATCAGTGGACCCTGTACGTGATAACTTCACTTCCAAGACGGTTCAACATTCTTCTAGCTTCAGTTCCCATATGGTGAATGCATCAATCCTCAACACTAATGGCCAGACGGTGGATGTCTCCAGGACTCTTAATCGATCTCCAAGCACCAGTAAAAATGTGATGGACGATCCAACAAGTAAAATTTCTGTGAAGAATATCTCAAATTTTGGAGGTCTAGTCACCAGCTCCTCTGGCAAGAAGAATTCAGCCTCGTTGGATTCAAACTCACCCTTTGATTCGATCTCCAGCACCAATGGCTGTATGATGGATGCATCTAGGCATCTTAATCAATATTCGAGTACCAGTAATGAACTGCTGGACGGCTCAACAAGGAAAAGCCCTATCAAGAATATCTCAAATTCTGGAGAATCAGTTACCAGCTTCTCTGGCCAGGAAAATTCAGTCTCTTTGGCATCAAGTTCAAAGAATTCAGTGCAGACCAAAGATTATTCTTTGAGCTCCAAATCATTTGTTTCTCAAGGTCCTGTGTCAATTGGTACGAATACTAAAATTACAGCATCTAAAATTGACAACCAAAAGGCTTCAGAATCAAATGTTACCAGCAGGAGGTTTGTTAGATCTGCCTCTCAACATGCTTCTCCACTTAAGGAAAGAGCTCCTGTTCGCAACATTTTACGGCAAAAGAATGGCAGCTATGATATGATATCCTCTAATGCGTTCCATACTGTTGTTTCTTCCTTCCCACTGGTAATGCCTTGAAAGCATCTGTGAAAAAGTTGCACAACAGCTGAAATCTTCAAAAGCCTCGAGACAATTTCCTATAAAATTGATAAATGAGGGTTCAGGAGGAAAATCAAGCAAGGTAATTTTGAAACATGCCAAATTATTATTTGCAATACTAAAAGTCCTACCCAGGTTTATGCCATACATTGTTTACAGAATTATTACTTACTGACATCTGAAAAAATTATCCTTGGATTGAATCAAAATTTTGCTATTTATGTTGCTCCTGAAACAGCAATTCACTTTCTTCTTGTGTAAATTTTGCACCTTATATGTCTCACACATCTTTTGGTTTATCAGACTCTATTTCCATATGAATCCTTTGTCAAGCTTTTCAACTGGGACAAGCTCGAGTTGCCTCCTTGCGGTCTCATCAATTGCGGAAATAGGTATCCTATGCTTTAGAGCTAATAAGTCACTAGTATTTTAGCTTATCTTGGCTGGCATCCTTATTTAAGCCTTAGATAGTATAATCACGAAGACAGTTTATATATTCTTTTGGTTCAGCTAAAGATATGATACATTTGAGTTTATATTTATGTGGATCTTGATGTGCAAACTTTCAGTAATGCATGTGAAGGTGCAGCATATAGGCATTAAGTTATGTGATATGATTGCAATGACAGGTCCTCATTGAAAATTTTACCCAAAAACCTGTTCAGTGGAAAATGACAGTTTAAATTCAGCTCTGGGCCTTAATTCTCTTGTGTAAACAACAAAAATTACTGCTTTGGCATGAATACGAATTCCCAATTTTTCTTTTGTGGGTTTGGGTAAAATATGAGCATCCATGGCTTGTTTCCCAAATGAATATGACATCGAATTTGGCTTAACCAATGTCAACAGGCATTGATTATGATGCTCACCATAGACTACTAAAATCTTACTCACACTTGTTAGAATCTTTAGAGTTATGTGAGCATACGATGGCTAGTATAAACTGTGCTAGCCCGCTTTTGGTCCTTTTCCCTCTAATTTTCCTGTTTTTTAGTTTATCCGCTCTTGTCTGAAACTATCGACATCCTCATTGCACATCTGCAGCTAGCAAGACCTGCTAGTTTTTAAAACATATTCCCTGCTAAAACTCCATCTCTTTGCCCATCTTTTGTTTACCATAGACTACTGAAATCTTGCTCACACTTGTTAGAATCTTTAGAGAGTTATGTGAGCATACGATGGCTAGTATAAACCGTGCTACCCTGCTTTTTGGCCCTTTTCCCTCTAATTTTCCCGTTTTTAGTTTATCCGCTCTTGTCTGAAACTATCAACATCCTCATTGCACATCTGCAGCTAGCAAGACCTGCTAGTTTTTAAAACATATTCCCTTTTAAAACTCCATCTCTTTGCCCATCTGTTGTTTACAAGTGAATCTTTAATTAACGGAATACCTAATTAGAATAAATTTTTGAGACCTTCCACCTGCAGCACAGAATGTTTGAAGAGATGTTTTATCTCTTTAATGAATGGGGTTGGACTGTAAAAGATACCATTTTTGAGCTCTTTGAGGTTGTTTTATTGTACAACACTACAAGTAGTGATGTGAATACTTCTGCTTCATGCTTTATTGGCTCCATGTGGTCTACACCCATATTTTTCAAGCATTTATGTGAGAAGATTATCACCCAGTTTCAGTTTTTTTGTTTGGTAAATCCTTGGCAAGGTTATGGGGAACCTTTAATGTGGTGTGGGGTAACTAATTGTTGTCACCGGTAAATGCACCCTCTGAATAATCATGCATGAAAATCAGAATTTTTGGGCAACATGGGACTGTCTCCAAGTGTGGGACTTGCGACTTGAGACAGATCTCCGGAGAAGGCCGAGTTCTTTGTTTCGTGGACTCAGAGAATCTGCGGAACACCACCTATTCCTAATGCTAACACTAAACTACCTCTAAGCTAAGCCTATTCTAACACATCCAAGTAACTAGGGAGAGAGAGAGAGAGGGAAAACATAAGCAAACTAAGCTAAAAAGGTGATAGCACCAAGAAAAGGGGGATGAAGTCTATGAGAGAGAATTGAGAAGGAAATGGAGAAGGGAGAGGGCAGACACATGTGCCACAGACCAAAACTGCATTTAACCCTCTTTTTCTCACACAAAACACAACAAAAATGGAGAAACCTGCAAATACAACACACAACATACCAAAGAAGGAAATGGAGAGGCAAGAATGCAAGAAAATACAAGCTAGGGCAGAGAGAGAGCCACAAAATAGATTTTATTGCAATAAAAGTATGCACAAACCATTACATCTGAAGTAGAAGGTGCAAAACACATGCAAGAGTCCAAATCTGAGGTCTGCAACTCACAAACACTTGGGAAACCATTTTGGCATGGTGCCTTTGCATTTTAGAACATCCCTCTTTTACAAATGAAGTGATTTTGTAGATATATAGAGAAAGGGGAAGAGAAAGAGGAGGGAAAAGATTAGGGCACGCCAAAATTGAGCTCAACCACTGACCAAATGCATTGAAAGCCTGCAAACGTGCATGGGCCTTTGACTTGTCCATTCTTCCATGCCATCACACTTGCAGAGAAGGTATGGGTGCCATTCATCATTAATTTTGGTTGGTGGAAGTGGTTGAACGTTTTTACAAGCAAAACTGCCCTTTTTCCTCCTGAACCTGTGTTTGCACTTTTGACCCCCAAAACTCCATCAATAATATGAGTTTCTTGATGCCAAAATGAAGCCCTTGAGGAGACCTTTCCAACACCACCGATTTCATGCAATTTGGAGCTTCACATGCGAAAGTTATGGTTAAAAACCATTTCTGCTTTGTTCCGCGGCTTTGCTGCGTGTTCATTCATTTTTGCAATGTTCCGCAGATTTCCCTTTGTTATGCGGCATTTTAAATATTTGGCGGCATTTTTGGCTTTCACGGGTTTCTCTTTGTTATGCGGCATTTTGAATGTTTGACGGCATTTAGACTTTGTTTCCTTTGTTTCATGGACTTGGAGAGTCCGCGGAACACTTCTCATGAAAAGCCCACAAAACACTATCCTAGTGTTTCGCGACGTCTAAACCTTAACCGCTTTGAACCTATCTCTCATGCCGCGCTACACTGTTTTTCTTCTTGCCTCCCGTGCATCATGACCTTTGCTCATCAAAACCTGCCAAACACCTTGAGTTCAATTCCCTTTGTTCCGTTGACTTAGAGAGTCTCATAACAGTATCTGCTCTCCTTTGTTCCGCGGGTTAGGAGAACCCGCGAACACTAAGTTCCTCAATTCCGCAGAATACTGAAAAACAATGTTCTGCGGTTTTTTCAACAAAATTTGTCTAAGTCCAAAATTGATTTTGGAAGTTGTCAAAATAGCCTGGGGGTTATTTTGGACAACAATAAGTTTAGATCACATTCTTAAGATTTGTAAATATGGGTCACATGCTAGAATTTTGGGCTGCATTATTACAGTGATGAGGATTTGAACCTAGGTCCCATTCTTATGAGTGCTTCCCATTTCCATTACACAACAATCTCCCGTGGACTTATCATCTAGTTTCATTCGCTCAATCCCTTATCACTGATTATGGCCATTTTATAATTTTTGCATTAGTGATTTGTGATCCTATTTTTCATTGTTTCCAGCCTCCATAATGAATAGCATTCACTTGAATGAATGAACCATCCATGACCCTGAAAGGAGGTAATATTTGTGGTCAGGCGATTCAGTGATCAAACTTATTGAATGCCATGTATTTATGAAGTTATATCTTATTGGCGAAGCCAGGAATATCCTAAAAACATATCACACTTGATATGCTAAACCTGCGTACTTTTTCCCAATGCAGGAACCTACAAAAAGACTGCACAAAACTTGATTAATCATGAGTGCCGATCATCTGCTAATAATTTAGATTGCTACTTAAGCTTGGTTTTTATTAAGTTCCTAATATTAGTAAACTTATTCAAAGTAAGTAATATTTTATGCTCATTGAGTGTGGAGCCTACCATGCATGGTTTGACAATCCTGTCACTTATTGTAGAATACGTAAGGCACTCACCACCTTGAGCAGTAACTTCCTACCTGACTCTGATTTTAATTTTTTCAAGTATTTTTCTTTCTACTTATATAGTACTGTTTTCTCATAGAGAAACATATAATTTTCTTGAACGGAATCTCTTTTATGCTACATCTTTTACTGTTAAACTTAACACTCATCTTTTTGTCTTTACTAAACTACTGATGTACTCTACCCTAGCTTCCTTTCATTCAGTAGGAATTTCTTAATGTGCCTATTGCAACAAGCACTTTTTGCAATATGGACAGCCTTGCCAACATATCAGTCATCGTTGCAACATTAGTAGCACCTACAAGTTTGTAGGAGACAGGTTGGTTACAATGATTAATTATAAGTACCTCGGATAGTGTCCGAGGGTTGGCAAGGCTGGATTTGCTCTGAGCTTTGTCACCAAGTTGAAAACTAAGGGTGCATAATTAGAACATTCATGTTACCATATACGGTTGCTGTAGGCTGGGACCTAATTTTTTTCCTTTACTTTGTGATTCTTGGATTTCATTTATTGCCATTTAACATTCTAGCTCTACATGTCATCTCTTTGGGATCCAAGATTCATTGTGCTCTAGTCCATCTTTATCACAAATGAGTTCTTTCTGTATAATATTAGCTGGTTAGGCATGGGACCTAATTTTTTGCTGGTCCTTATCTTAAACTGCATATCCACCTATTTATTTTTCTTGCATTCTTGAGAGATTTCATTTTTTGTTTAATTATAATATAAGACTTATTTAGCGTTTAACATTCTAGCTCTACATGTCATCTCTTTAAAAGGGGATCCAAGATTTTCTACTTGTGTTCTCTAGTCCATCTTTATCACAAATGAGTTCAAGTTCAAACCAAGGGAAGAAGTTCAAACCAATCCTGTTAGGGCAAGAAAGAGCAAAATACCAATCCGAACACTAGACACAAGATCAATATCATAGGGTAGCGAGCAATAATGCAAGGCTAAAAAAGTCATCAAAAAGGGCAGAAAACGACCTAGTTTTAGTTTGAGGGCACGTACAATGAACATAACCACACCATTGCAAAGGTGCGAAATAAAAAAATTATGAAAACACCATTCAAGGGCACAATTTTGGCTGTGTTTTTAGACAAATTTTAGGGCATTTTAAAGTGTTAGGGCACAAAAATAGGAATTTGCCATTTTTGAAGAATTATTTGGGGATGTTTGTGCAATTAGGGCACGAAAATAAGACATTTTTAGGGCAAAACGTGATGATAGAATGCAGTAGAGAAAAACATGATTTAGGGCATGCTTTTTGCAGAAAACACAATCCAAAATCACAAGGAAGAGGAAAATGTGATTTTCGAAGGTAGTTAGTGCAAAACAAAGAAACAATCATGCATTTCTAAATTTGCAATTTTTCAAGGGTCATTCACTGCTAGGGCACATAGTTTGTCAATTTTCAGTCACACCGAGTCGTCTAGGGCACAAACTTGCCTGGTATAGTTTCCTTTCTTTGCTTTTAAAAAAATAAAAATCAGTTTTTAAAATCTTGCCACATAATTTGTGGGTCATTCTTTATTTTGGGAAAAAAGGATATTTTCTGAGGTATTTTGTCATAGAATGGAAATTCCATTAGACAAATATTCTGGCCTCAACTTTCATACTTGGAAAGTAAAAATCAAGATGAAAGACAAATCAAATGAAGTTAATGTAGCCATTGTTGAAAATCCATCGGATGCTGAAAGTGATGAACTCACTAATAGAGAATACATATTTTAAAAGAAGCCTCACACTTTGAAGATAGTAAGGGATTCGGTGTAGGTAAAAGTTGGCAATGGATGCTTCCCGATAATTCGGGAGCCCGAGGATCTTGGGAATTTACCCTTACGAGGGTCATGAGACAACTTGATGGAGCACTGTGGAAGTAGCTTAATATGGATGGTTGTCCAACAATTTGGGAGATTCTGTAATTCGGGAGTTCGGGAGGTGGATTCCAGGAACTTGAGAATTCAGCTTGGGAACTACACCTTTACGAGGGTTAGGGAGGCAACTTGATGGAGTTCTACCTAGTCAAAGCACTGTTTTCAAAGGGAAAAGCTTATGAAGAATGCGTGGTCTTGTTTGGTTTTGTTACTTCAATGTTCTCGGTATGTTCTATAGTGTAAGCCTTAAGAGGGGGTATTAGAATATAAGGCTTATAAATTAGCATTAAGTTAATATTAGTTAAGTGTTAACTAATAAACGGTTGTAACCACTTCAACCATTTTGTAACCATCTCTCACATAATAAAAGGACAAATACACAATGAATAATATGTGCATTCCGGTTTCTCTTCATCCGTTCTTTGTACATTCTAATCTTTCTTTATTCTTTCTCTCTCTGCATATTCTAACATGTTCAAGGGATGAGGGATTGGGGCTCTTAGATATATTCCAATTTAAATATGCAATATTCTTCATCTTTCCTTATGACGAACTTTTCTTATTATGTTTTAATTTTATGTAAGTGGTCGGACAATGGAAGCAATAATGTAGATAATTGTCATCCTTCCAATTAGGATGGTGATGATTGTTTTGTGTTAATTTTGTGAGGGCATGGCAAGGTAATGTGTTTGTATATAGTCCTTGATTGAGAACAAATGGATCTTATGTTGTCACATGCACCTAGTTTTGTTTGTCAATACTGGTAGTTTTCCATACATTTATATGGTCTCCTTATGTGTTTTGAACATTCCTTTTTGAAACCATCCATCTTATATTGCTTCTTAAAGCACAAGAGAATTACATGGATTTGGCTTGAGCGATCCTCTTTCCACAAAAGGGAGGAAATGGAGAATCTTTACATTTGCATGAATATGGATTTTTTCAACATCTTTTCTGATTACATCCAATCTAGACATAACATGTTCAATTAAATATTTCCTAAATATGAAATGTTCTAATTGCAAAGGAGAGCAATCCCATTGGAATGTTGATTTACTTTTCTTCCCTAGAAAGGGGAATGCAACAAGGGGAATTGTCTATCCAAGATTATTTTCCATAATCTTTGGTTTTCCATGTTTCTCTTAGAAATTCCCTTTCCAAAGCGAGGGTCCATAAAACTCTTACCATATTTTGCTTGGATCCATTGCCATTTAGATTTAGCTGTTTTTGAATTGCAAGAAAATTTGCAACAACATTTCATTTTACTGACACAGAACACAAGCAACATTTGTGAAACCTATTTTAGTCTCATCTTGACTGTAAACTCTAGTAAAGCTTCCACCCCAATAGTATTGGGGTTCTTAAAATTTTAATCTTCTCGAATGTTTTGGTGTTGGAACAACAATTATGCCTTTGGATCTTGGGTTCCCATTTCTTATAGAGTTGAGGGGAAGTAGGAGGTTTTTGTCTAACCCTTTCATTAAGGTTATTAGTTATAAAAACAAAATCACATTCATAACATTTCTTATAATAACTCCCATGGAACCACCAATTGCATTGAAAAAGAAAGGATGAAGAATAAATAGCCTAACAAAGTTTTAAGCATAGTTATTAGGTTTGGCCGGATTTGGGTCAGATTTGGACCAAATCCATTGAACCCAAATTTTTGTGGTGTCCGGATAAATTTACTTTGGTTCGCCCTCTTTTGTAATTAAAAAAGCTAAAAACGAAAAACTTTAAAAGTCAAATTTGTAATTGTAAAAAGTCCTAAACCTAATCATATGTAGTTGTTTGGCTTTGTGATATGTGTGAGCCTTTAGCTGCTCTTGATTGACTCGAGATCCTATAATCCCTCTTCCCATCGACTCTTGACCTTGTAATCTAGAATCTGAACCATGTGATCGAAAGTTTATTGTAGAGGGCGATTAGAGGTGTTTGACATCGCAGTGGTGGTTGGCGGTCTTTGTGACAGGAGGAGCTTGACGGGAGAGGGGAGAGTTAAGTTGTAAACTTAAAAATTTATATATATTTGTTTTAGGTTTAGAATCTTAGATAAATTTAGTTTTAATTTTAAATATATGAATTAGGGTTTATTTTAATTTAATAATTTATTTATTATAGTTTAGTATATATTAATATGAATTCAATAAATAAATATTAGATGTTAATAACTAAATATTATTATTTAGTTATTAACTCATGTAATATATATTTTTAAATTTAGAACTTTAATTTTTAATTAACTCATGTAAAACAAAATATTCTTTATTTTTTTTTTGAACGTTAATTTTGTAATTGTATTAATGATTAATAAAAAATAATGGTATTTAGTTATTAATTGACACAATTTAAAAATATTTTTATACAATTTCATTTTATTATTATATATATTTTATTTATTTTATTATGTCCCTGTCTATATATTTATATAGTATATATAATAATATATGTATATATACACCAAACTAGAATTTTTCGAACTTTTTCGAACCCTGGATTTCGGATTTGTTTGCCCCTCTGAACAGATCTGGATTTCTGAACGGATCCGGGTTTTGAACCCGGTAACTATGGTTTTAAGTAAATGGATTTATGAGCTCCTGTCAATTTTTGACTAATTCAATGCCTTCCACCATTTTGAATCATGTTGTTCTTTATCCTATAAATTGATCTTCTAAAAGATCCTCTTTGGTCTGGTGATGTACAACCAAGGAATGGAATTGACCTAATAGCCATCTAAGTGGGGAAAGTCCAAATAGGTCAATCATATGATGCTACTCTAGGTTCCAGAGTACTCCAAGAAGACGCTACCTTGTTACCTCAGAGTCTCTTTAACAATGTTTCAGGTTTGTTTCCTTCAATTGCAAATGGGGTCAGACCAGCACTTGTGACTAGATGATCATACATTTAGAGATTGTCTGCTAGAGCCCGAGTCTGAGGAATCTTTCACTTTTAGACGCCCTTTCTAGTATTAGATTCACTTGAGATACCACTATCTGTTTTAGGAATTCTTATGAATCTGTGAGGACCTTCATTCAATATGAGGATCGAAGTTGTCTGGCGTTGTTTACTGATGAGGTTTTTTAGCTTAGCCGAAGTTTATGTATATTGGCAGCTCTAGACTTATCACCTCCTATTTTCAAATAGTGGGTGGATTGAGTTGTAAGAGACCAAGTCACCAAATGATATGTTCAAGATCTATTGGACAATGTCCATGTCATTGGCAGCTTTGAGATATGATGCTTTTTGCTTTTTTGTTTATTTGGAGCTATTTGATGCTTTATGTTTTCATTCAATTTCAATTTTTTCTCGCTTTTGGAGGTGCATCAGGCACTCCCATTGATTTGTATTTTCTGGATTATTTACTTTCTTTAGTTCAATTGGCAATTCTTGGCCACTAGTGCACATTAGTATCCAAATTAAATCGTGGTGAGGAATTATAAGCCTTTTTTAATGTGGAGTTACACAAACTTATTTAGTAACAACATATATCATTTGGCAAAAGATTGTCTATTCATTTATAACACCAAGAATAAGTAAACTAAACCAAATGGCAATAGTTCCTTGGTGGTCTTGCATGGATGGTAAACCAATAGTCAAGCCTCCAAAAAGCGATAATGTGGTGATGAGTAATTGCAAAACCAATGATTTGAATGTATGGTACCTTGATTCATGTGTTTCAGCATATGGCACACAACAAGCAATTTTATGATAATTTGATTGAAGATGTGGATTATTTGATGGGCTCTTAGTGGCAGGGGTTTTCTTGACATCAAAAGCATAATGATGCATGCCTTACACCAAAAGGCGGAAAAGATAGTGTGTGATGTACCTTATGTTCTCGAGATTATAAAGATACTGCATTATATCACGGCTAGTGCTTGATTAAAGGTATTAAACATGATGACAAAATTGTTCTTGAATAAAATCCCTAATCCTCATTGTTCTATTATTTGTAATTATGGAGTAGTTGACATGTGGCACACATACTTCAACAGTTCTGTAGTAATTGCTTAGTTTTTCTTTGTCTGATTAGTTTGCCTAATTAGGGGCTTCGAGGCTTAAAGGTTTGCCTTCATGTACGCTTTCCTTTAAATAGGGAGTAGTTCTATAGATTGTTATGGCAATGCACAACAATAAAAAGGAATGTAAGGTTCATTACAGGGGGTTATTCTGATTAATTAACTTCTAACATTAACCATACAATCTTAGAATAATACATTAATACTTGCAACTAGTGATTACAATATGCTACAAGTTCAAATACATAAAAGAAGAGATGCACTTAGCTATACATAATGATACAAGAGAGATCTGGGTGCACTGAAAACTGGACAAACTAGAAGTACTGAACGTGAAGATGCTTCATTTCTGAGACTGCAATTGGAAAATGCCTTGGTACGGAATTGTATAGATCTGCTAGAATAGATTGTACAGTTTTGGACCTACTGTATGGTCTTGGACGTGCTTGGAATGAGGTTATGCAGCTCTATATGCCCTTCAGTTGCCTGGAAATATGTGTCGCTGTCAAACCCTAAGTGTCGCACAATCTCAAAATCATATGGAATTATTTGAATCAAACTTAAACCTTAACCACGGGTGGGAGACCTTGCAAGAAGGCTAGTGTTTGGGTTGGAAATGAGGGAAGTTGAACTCCTTGACTTGGATGAGTTTTTCAGAACTGTAGTAGTGGCTGCCCTAGTGGATGTGCATTAGCTTTGTGAAGATTTAGGGAGTCTTGAGTGCCTTTTGCACTAGTATTTGCAATGAGAGCTCATAAGAGTGCCAAGTTAGTAAATGAGGTGATGTTAACTTACTTACATAGGGTTCCAAAGGTTAATTGTTATGCAAAGGCCGATCCAAGAGGATAAAAAGATCCAACAAAGATAATGCAATTGAAAGCAAAGTTGGAGGATATGTTGGTCGAAGACTGTACAGGTCGTCCAGGACTAGAAATTACATCCTGACCATACTGTAAGGTTTTGGACAGGGAGACAGTGAGTGAAATCTAGAAGTTGCATCATGATAAACAGAGGTTAAATACTGATTTTATGCATTTATATTCAGAATGTGACGACACATTAGTGTGTAGGAATAAGCAAGTTGGGAGGGAGCACAATCACAACCAGCAGTGTCAAAAGGATAAATTGCCAAATTTCAGTGTCTACATCATTGTATCTCTAGTTTTCCCCATCCAAACAACTCTCCTTTTTACTTCAGGAATTCAGTATTTAGCATCCTACCTTAACAAATCATTTTGGATCTCTACTATTTTGCCATCTGGATTGGTTACTACTGCCTTGTCATTGGATCTCTGTCATTTCACTTGTATTAAATAGAAATATCATTACAAGTGGGTATCAGAGTGAGGATTTGGGCAGAAATTCTAGAGTCGAAAGGTAAGCGATAAGATTTCAGCAGGGGTGACATCTTTTTGGGTAATTTTTTTGAAATTGCTTAGCCCTTCTTTTGCTTTCTGAATGTTTGTGGGATTACTACTAGCTCAATTCTGACTTTTTGACTTCAAAATTTTCTCTCTTCACTTTTTTGGACCATCTACTTTCCTCATCTTTGATAAACCTTCATGAATTTTGCCAAAATCCCAAGAATACCTGGTGCCCTGAGGTATACATTCATCACCCCGCCAAAAAGAACTCCAACCAGTACACATGTAAAAAGATGAACAAAATCTCCAACATGTCCAATAGAGTATGGAATGGCGCTCAATCCCTCCATTGCATTTGGAACAAGAGAATAAGGCTTGCCATCATCTGCGTTACCGGAAGAGGCAACTAATGGGAGAAAAGATCCCAGAAAGATTATATTCCCCTTCCCTACCCCCAACTAAAAATGCGTATGGTGCTTATGGGCTAAGTGGGTCTCTTTGCCTTGTGATTATTGCAATCATTACACAAGGAAATAATATCATTATGTTAATGACCGCTCATGGTGGTCATGTTGAGATGACTTAAACACAACCGAGTGAAAATCATGCAAAAATTAATAATCCAATTGGGAAGGAGATTTAAACAAGGGTGCAATGCAAGAACTCAAAGATATAAATCAACAGGATCTGCTTAAGGAGGAGGCATGTTGGGAAATCATTACAAGAGTGGAAAAGACACATACAACCTTTAAAGTTGTATTTTTAAAGGAGATAATATGCATCAACAACAATATGGCCAACATCATGTCGAAATTGGATTGCTTGGTATCATACAAAAGTTTGAGTACATATGCTAGAGGAGAACAACAACGGACATTCAACTTTGGAACCAAAATTGATGCTGGCAATGATCCACCTTCGATTTTGGTAGTATAACTAACCTATCTTTTGGAGGACAAAGTTTCAACATTTGCAGTGTAAGTAATCCATATTTAGGACAACACAATTGCAAAAGAACCATCCCATCTTTAGCAACTTATATAATACAATTTTTGGAGGAAAACATACATTCCCACTCACAACAATGTTGGAAACAACTACTTTGCCAAGTACAATATTCTAAAGTTTGAACGTTGAAAATTTATGGTACATATGTACTATTTGGATCGGCTTGATGGAACAATACATTCAGTTACACTATATTTGAATATCCGAGTGACGATCAGTTAATATTATGAAACTTAAGTCACCGCATTTGCTGATTTTAATGCTAAAAATGAGAAATTCGCTGAAATCCACTGTCACAAGAAATTTGTTGAAAATTGTGATGTAAGCACAAACTAGCCTCTCTTTTTGTTTTTCCTTAGCCACTGTGTAAGCTCATGAGACTGAGAGGAATGAAAACTGTACGCATGTGAGATTTGTGTTTGAAGTTTGAGATTGGAGTTTGACTGTGCTTGTGGCTTCTAACGTGTCTAGAGTCGTAGACTGGTCACTGTGTGAAGAAGTGATGCAGTCGAGTCTGGACTCTGAAGCCATGTGAATCTTCTGTAGAGTTTGGAATCTGCCATGAAGTTCCAGATGCTGCTGTGGCCCATGTATTCTCGAGTCCCATTGACCTACTTTTGGTCATTCGTGGGCATTAATATAATTTCTTTCTTTCCTTCAGTAGTGTTTGTGGTGAGAGACATAAATACATACACTGCCACATTTGCATAACACAATGATATACAACACACAAACTGTGCCTGGTTTTTTCTGGTAACATACATATAGAGAGATTGTCAGGTTTGGATTCATGAGGAGTCTCCTACACGGCCTTTTATAATATCCCTCTACCCCTCTGACTATATTGATAAAAATTAAAGAGGGCTCAGGAACAAACCACATACCAGTTGTATGAGGAGGAACATGACGCTTGGTGAAGAACTACCAACATTCCAATTGTACCACTTACTAACATAACGACTCATTAGGTCACTGTACAATTGGCAGACATTATACACTTAGTTGGCAAAAACATGTGTCATTCTTCATTTACAATTTTAAAATTTATGCTGAAGAATTAAAATATAATATTAAGTTGGTGAGTTGTGTGATGTAAAGCCCTCTTTCACAGTTTGGAGAGTGCTTAAATTAAAACGGGCAAACCGCCAGTACACAGATTGGTTTGACCCGAAATTCTCTAAGGAGTTACCTTTTAATAGCCCACATCTAGTTTGTGATATGCATAGCCCTCCATTTGTGGACACATTTACATCATTGTAAACTTTTGCCAACATGGGTAGGTTATCTAGTGAGCCTGCAAACTGCTTATGTTGCAAGCCTGCATTCCGCAATGTAGCAAGCCTGCGTACTGTTTTAACATCAAATATATGTCTATGTATTCATGCCAAATTTGACTATGGTATATATAGTTAAGGGCTTACCCTTTGGGGTGTAGGCAGTTTAACAAGACTCTTTCTTGCGAACCGAAGTACAAATTTGAAACTGTATATTATATATAAAGGAAAGGAAGGGTAAAGGTAGTTTTTTGGGTTGCTGCCAATTGAGACACCAATTTGTTGTATGAAACTATATCTATTTTACATAACCTATACACACACACACACACACACACTCACATATATACGTATACATATAAGGTAAAGTGAAAAATTCCCAATGTTGGTACAAGGGGCATCTCATACACCAAATAGGCATGCTGGTTAGGCCCGGACCTAAAATGTCACCTTTACCCTTACTCGAGACTCATGTTGTGGCTAACAGCCAGGTCAGATAACATGATATCTAAGCATCTTACACAACTTATATAATTTTTTCATATTTATATAAATTATAGTTTAGTTTCATTTAAGGTTTTCATTAACTCTATAAATACTGTTTCCAGACTTGAA
Organism: Taxus wallichiana var. yunnanensis; assembly: GCA_018340775.1. Taxonomy (NCBI): domain Eukaryota; kingdom Viridiplantae; phylum Streptophyta; class Pinopsida; order Cupressales; family Taxaceae; genus Taxus; species Taxus wallichiana. Next base: position 549,321,468 of record CM031238.1, on the reverse strand, counting down.
GCTTCCACAATGTATAATATTGAAGGGAAAGAATTTTCGGAAAAATTGTGACAGTTTTAGAATTGAGCTGTCACAATTTTTCAGGAGATCTTTTCCTTTTATATTGTTTCTCTTAAATAAAATAAAGTCTTAGATATCCATGTAGAACATCTACAAAACATGGATAATGGCTTTTAAAATGAAAAAGCTGGCAGGGAGTCTAATGTACTATTATTTATTCACACAATGCCATTTGCACTGTTTGCATGGCACCTAACAGAAAATGGATATGCCCATTGTTTACTGATGGCACTAATTATAAAATACACATTGTCAACTAACTATACATGGAAAATATTATCAATGCCCTCCTGTCCATTTAAAAGACAAATGGATATTTATAAAGCTTTTAGCTCATAAAAGATTTCAATTCAAACATGATATTGATGTACCTGAATGCAAAGTGCAGTTCTGGAGTTCGGATTGTGGAATGACAAATACTGGCAGTAATTGGTATGAAAATGATTGAATTGGAGAAGAATTAAAGATGCTTAGAAAGTTAGAACATTCCCATGTTGGACTGACATTTCAGACCAAACCGTCGGTCTGGATCTATGTCACAAAGTTCTCCGAATTTTGTCAAAAAAGTTCGAATTTTGCCAAACTTTACTCTCGTCAAACATGAAATCAAACTTTTATCCATTAATTTTGCATGAGAAGTTTTTGACATTATTTTACAAATGTGTGTATATATACATACCAACTGAAAGTAGTGGACAAAAAACTCTCTCCACTCTGTCCTTCTGGCATATTTATGCACTTTTTTCAAAAAATAAAAATGATGGCAAATTTTTTTTTCGAACTTAAAGATGTTTTTTTCTCGAACTTTATCCCTTGGCAAACTTGAACTGAACTTTATCCTCGTCGAACATAAACTCGAACTTGAACCTTGTGACGTAGGTCTGGATTATGTCAGTAACCTATCTGTTTCTTCCCGATAGATGATGTTCTTTTCATTTTTATTTCACAAGGACACACATTATTGGAGTTTTTTTTTCATTAGGTTAGCAGGAATATCATTTGCCAATTTTATCAGGAATATTCATGCTGCTTGGGTGCAACAAAATTCTTAATTGTGTATTTCCTTGATTTTTTCTGGGTAGGAAATACAATCATGTACCTGATTTCTACATGTGCCAATTTTATCTTACCTTTGTTAAGATTCAGCAATGATCAGGGATTCCAGCTTATTTGTTAGTTGTGCAAAATTTCATTGTTATTTAATTTCTTAGATAGGCACAAATTTCTGCTTTGTGTAAGTTCCAGTATGGGAATGATATCTGCAGTTTACATTTTAGTTTTTCCGGATAGCCTTTTTCACTCTTGATGAGTCTATTGCATGTGCAAGGAAGTTATTAATCGATTTTGTGCTTTCGTTTCACTGGTAGATGAGCTTCATAAATTAATACGAACTGTTAATTTCCTTCAGTTGTAACGTGTTTTTTTTTACTGTGTCCATGCAGCTGCTTTGCCAATGTGGTATATGAGCTTCATAAATTAAAACAACTTTTTATTTCATATAATCTTTAATTTGATTAATATTTCATGTGACATTATCCAGCTGCTATGCCAATGCGGTGCTACAATGCCTGATATTTACGAGGCCTATTGCTGCATATCTACTCCAAGGATCACATTCCAAAATTGTATGTTACCTTTTTCCAATCAGGTCATTCATAGACATTGGCATACCTTTTGAGGTGAAATGTGTGCTTTTGAGTATTAGCCAATTCACCTTACCAACACTCACAGGATTTTCATTTGGTATACTGTTCAATTCAGGTCAGAGACGTGAGAGAAGTGATTGGTGCTTTATGTGTGAACTTCAGCAACTTGTTTCCAGGATGAGGGATGGAAAAGGTCCTATATCACCCTTGAGAATATTATCACAAATTCAGAACATAGGAAATCACCTTGGATATGGGAGGGAAGAGGATGCTCATGAATTTTTAAGGTGAGCTCAATTTTGAACTGCCAGTTTTTACAGTGGCTTGTCAAAGATCAACCAGTTCTCCTTTTTCTCCTAGTCTTGTCGACCATAATACACACACACATATCATGGTTATACCGATTTTAGTTTTGGTCCATTTTTGCTCTGAAATTGTTTATGTAAATCTCTGCTACATATTCAATATCATCTAAATGGTTCCTGCTGCCAGGTTTGCCATTGATGCAATGCAATCAGTATGTGTTTCTGAAGCTGATGGAGAGAGGGCAGTTGATCCAAAATCACAAGAGACAACACTTATCCAACAAATATTTGGGGGCTATCTTCGGTCAAAAGTGATGTCAATTTAACCTTTCAAGATAGTTTTAAAATTATGTTTCTGTGCTTAACAAATAAGAACAAACTTTCTTTTTTATTTGGAGGATTATCTTCATATTGCTATTCTTTCTTGTAATAAAATGTATAGGATAAAACAACCATTAATGAAGTTAGATGTAAAACAATAATATTACTTTTTTGTACTGCAGATAAAGTGTTTGAAATGCCAATACATATCTGAACGGTATGATCGCATGCTAGATCTTAATGTGGAGATAGAAGGCAACATTGAATCTCTTCAAGATGCACTTGCACAATTCACAGCTCCTGAAATATTGGACGGCGAGAACAAGTATAAATGTGACAGGTTAGTCTATATTAAGTTGAGTGTGAGATGTTTTATTACAATTGTCTTTTCAGTCTTTTATGTATTAAAGTTGTTCTATAACTTTAACTGCACAATTGCCTTCCCGTTTTTTAGTTTTCAAAGAAAACCTGAATTTCTTCAAGCTCTGATGATGTTGGGACTTGTTTTAGAGGTACAAAAGATGGTACTGGGTATGGAGGCTAACAAATACATTTATTAAGGATCTACCACTAGAAATATCTACCTAGTGTTGATATATTCAAGATATTTAAATAAGTATGCTAGCAGCTATACAAATATCAAATTAAATATTGATATAGCATAGACTCTATGTGAGTAGTGAGCACTAACATATTGTAATACGAAATTAGGGTTTTACTTATAATTAGATATATTGCGCAATAATAATAAATCTAAACAAGAATAATAAATCTAAACAGTCCTAAATTATGCTACTTGTGCATGTGCCAACAGATTTGCCAAAGATAATCAATGAAAGTACGATTAGGGTTTAGGGTGTGGAGAGAGAACCCTTGTACCAAGCTTAGATGACGTGACAAAGTGCTTAGAACTTATACTGAAGTAGATCAGGGTGCTGTTGAGTTGCTTGTAAAATATCAAGATCAGAGAATGTGCACAGGACAGGTTCGTTGAAGGTTGGACATGTTTGTTGCTGAGTCTGTTCTTAGGGTTATAAATCTGTCCTCTGGTGTTGTGAGCTGTATCTAAATTCTAGGATCTGGTTTGCCTGTTTCCAAAGGTGTGACTTTTGTGTTCGTTTTTGTATGAGCATTTTATGTATTGAGATATGGCTTCTCCTTGCTTGTAACCCTAAAAGGGGTTACTAACGAAGAGGTTGGATTGCCTCACCATACCCCAGCTAATGTGACGAGCATTGTGCTACGTACCTCTGCTTTATAGAGGTATCAAGCCACATTTAACTCTCCCAACCCTATGGTGAGGCTCACATGTTATAGAATAAAACAATAGAAGATGGAGCCCTTGATCCGACCCTCACACTTGGCAATACGCACTTGATACTTTAGTTTTGGCTCATGGTTGATCTAAGGTAGCTATAGATGCATTCAAAATTTCAGTAGCTTGCTGTTGTGATAATGCTCTAAGAAATTTGATGCTTCAATGCTTTGGCTCTTGTCCTTCTTAGAGTGGTGAAATAGAGAATCCCTAGATGCCCTTAATAGCTTAGGGTAGATGTGTTTATATATGTGATTATTCGAATGATTTTCCACTCAACTGACCCCAAAGCACCACCTAGGACAACCAAGCTAAGTTGTGCATTTGAAAATATAATCATTGAAAGTGTAAGGGACAGGTTCGTAGCAGGTGGGGCAAGTTTGTGGCAGAAAATGTCCTGGACCCATGAACTTATCTAAAGTGTTCAGGAATCGGTTCCAAGACAAGTGTAAGTCTGTAGGTGTGCTCTGTATAATGTGCAACGATTGTTGATAATTTGAACTAGTGAATAGCTAAGGTCTAGTGGACTTCGGACACAAGATTTGTGTATAAATGAGATTTATGTCAAGATAAGAGCCAAATGCCATATTTCTAAGTGCTCGGACTAGATTCGGGGTACTATAATTGCCTCACTTTTAATCTAGTATTGGCAAATGCTTGATTAAAAGAAAACACAATCATCATGTCTCATTCACAGGCTGGCTGTTGTAGAATCTTGAGTGCCAATGCACCAATCCATTTAAAACTTGCAATCACATGGCAAAGATGCATATATCAATGCTTGATAATTGTATATATAAATCTCTAAAGTGAATTGGAAAAATTCTATATTTGAAATGCTTGTAATAAAGTGAAATGAACACAAGAATGACTACAGTCTACACCTGATTGTTTGCGTTGAATCATGCCTCCAATTCACTGAATGTGACCAGTGCATGGGGATCACCCCATATGAAGTGAGTGATATCATTTGCTAACTTAATTGCCTTGCCTACAAGTCGAGATATTTTTGCTAATTGAATAGCCTCTCCGTAGCTTTTATACTAACTTAATATCCTTGCTTGTAGTTTCTGTGCTAAACTTGATACCCTTGCCAATAGCTTGACATGCCATTCAACTTTGTGGGCTGTTGAGGCAAATTGCCAACTTGGGCTACTGGAGGTGTCATAAATCAGTCTTGAGGTACCGAGGAGGAGCCATTACTGAGGGAGCATATATTAGTCTTGAGTAATTGAAGGAGCCATATATTGATTCTGTGTCTGATAAGATCACTGAAACTCTATGATAAGTACATAACTCTGATCTGAATTTGTGTGCCAAGTAAATAACTTTGATTTGAACTCTGTGTTAAATGTCACCACCTCTTTTCTGAACTCTTCAACATGTGACAATTATGACTTGAACTGTATGAAATGTAACCAACTGTGATTTGAACTATGAATAACTCTGATCTTAATCATGCGAATTGCCCCTAATTTGTTAAAATCTGTATACTCTTAGCTGAAATCTATATGAACTTCTGAATAAATACATAATATGCTTGCTTTTGAGATGAGGGATGCTGTAATGTGTCACTCAACTCAAAAGAGAAAAGTCGTTACATGCATCACGTGCAAACGGCATATAGAAATAGATCCTATAAAACATGTGTACTAAATGTGGTAGAATGAATCAGTGCACATAGGATATGATCATTATAGAACAAGCCTGTAATGTGTGATTTCAAGAGTAAGCATATAGTGAACATCATTAAAAATCTGTACAAGTTGACAACTATAGCGTAACAATACAAATTAGAGAGGTATGTTAGCCTACACACGATTTGACAGCAAAGGATCCTTTGGGAATCATGACCTAACATGACAAGACATTACACAACGACCCCCACAAGACCATTACAACATGACCAACATGGCATTGCAACAATATGAAGTCTTGACCAACAGTAATGTTAGTAACAATCACATAGTAAGCATGTGTTAGACAAGTATGTGCCAAACAAGTATGTGCTAGACAAGTATGTGTCAAACAAGTTTGTGCAAGATGGGATGTGCCAAACTAGTATGTAATAGAGTAAATCAATCACGAAGTATATACAGGATCCCAGGGCCTGCAGTAATCATGTAAGTACATGTGATAAATCAACATAGAACATAGTATAAACAGTCTTTTAGCTCACATTTATTGACAATAATTGTCAATGAGTTTCGTGTGATTTCAACTAGCTAACTATGCCTAATAATACATATCATAAAAGTATTTGTTCTTTTTACTGCAGTGGACATGCCGGCTGCCACAATAGTCCTTATTGTAGGCCCCAGTTTATGCAATGATTGTTTCAGCAAGCATATCCGGAGGGGCAATAATTGCCACATGAGGCACAGTGATATCAATCTTTTAATACATTAAAACAACATTCTTGCAGCACAGTGATTTTACTTCCCCAGAATGTTTTCTCCTTGCATATAAAACAATGGTGTCTGCAAGAAACCTGCTCATTATTGCCTTCCTCTAAAATAGCATCCCTGTTGGCATTTCTCTATCTCTGTGCATTGCATTTTATAATGTCATTTCTGTCAATGTTGCAATAAACCCCATTATTAGGAATGTGAATCTGATGAAGCACAAATAAAGCAATCCTGCTAGGTGTGCAAAAATAGGCCAATTTAAAGAAAAGAAATCTATATAGTTAAAGAGAAAATAATTCTTACAATAGAAAGTCTGAATATATTAAATAAAAACTTACAATCTTTAAGTCTGAATAGATAGTGACATTGTTGTAGCACATGAGCCAAAGGGAAGAGCAGACACACATAATCTTTAAAATCATTTTCAAATATGATTCAATTTTAGTGTATAAAGTAGCTATCATTTTGGCTCATATCTTATTGAAAATTGATTTACTGCTGCTCTCTATCAAACTAGAATTCTTTTTAAGTTCTGGTAATGGTTTTTAGGGTACTTTCAGGATAAAGGTTCAATGTTCTTGTAAAATAATAGTTTTTTTGGGGCTTATGTTTAAATTAAAAGAGTCTTTTTTTTTTTTAAGTCTAAAAAAGGGGACATATGCTCTCCATGTCTCCTGTCCCCAAAATCTCTAGGTTGTCACCAAAATCTAGGGGATGTGTCCATGTAACATTTTCTTTTTTAGATTTTTTGCTATTCATAATTGTAACTCCCATGGGAGGCATCATATCATGTAATTCTCATTGTTAGATGTCATGCATATAAATGGGTGGTAATTCTCCATTCAGATCATGTAGGAGTAAAGAACTGTGGATTTGGAGCAATATTTCTCTTGTATCTCTGTGAGAGATTATTCTACAATAATTGTATCTATAATAATACATGAAAGCCTTCAGTTGAGTTCGTGTTGTACCTTCTTGCTGTTATCTTTGTTTCCTGACTATTTATTTAAAAAATAGTTGACATTATACTTGTTCTACCTTCTCCCATTGCTTTCTACATTTTTCTAACAATTTCTTGAAAATGTAGCTAGACATCGTAGTTAGGGCTTTGGTTGTCATACATTGAAAAAGTATGGAATAAAAATTATTGTTGTGAGTTTATTCTAGGGCGCAAACATGTTTTGAGTATTTCAATTTCCACATTTCTTAGATTAATATTTTCACTTTTGTTGGACCCTTGTCAGTTAATGAAGGAAAATGGATTAGATTTTCACAAAGTAAGTCAAAGAGCTCACAATCAATGATAATCAAATTTGAGCATGATTCTTAGGAACATAAATGAAAGGTGATTCTTGCAAAGTGGGGTGCAAAGATATAAAAGATTCTAAGGTTTTTGGCTAAAAAATTGCATTTGTATTCAATAATGCAAGACAAATGGATAAGAGTGAGTAAAATTGGGAGCATAGATTAAAAACAGTCATATAAATTGAATGGAATTTGGATATGACTGTCAGGATTGAAATGAAAGGTGGCCATAAATAAGGAAGTGCAACGAGATCCAAACTTTGAAGAGAGCCACGATCGATGGATATTTATGGTGTCAAGATTTATTTTTGTTTCATTAAAATGGAATCCAAGGTAAATTCATGGGTATAAAGATAACAATGACTTAAGGATTAATCCTTAAAAGATTACCATATGGGCCATCCCAACTAATATAATCAAGTTTATAAACATTGAAGCTTTTGTCACATTAATGAAAATTAAATCATTTTCTGAAGAAAATAGATTTTTTTCTGTAAATAGAAGTATAGAATTTATGACTGGATCAGGGAAAATTTTAAGAAAAGGCCCTTTAAATTTTCTATAAAAGCCCGATCCACAATCTTAATTCCTTAGGTGAATTGAGGCCTATGTCCAAAAAGAATTATATATTGCTTGGCAAAGGTTTGCTCAGTTCTTTAAGAAAGGTAATTTCCTGGTGAATTTGTGGCTAGTGCTAAAAGACAATATTTCCGTCGGCGAATAAGTGCTAACATTAAAAAGTAAAAATATATCCGTTGGCAAATAAATGTTAACATTAGAAAAAAGTTGCTGTTGGCGAGTGAATGTTTCAGTAAAAAAATAAAAATAAAAAAATATTCCCATTGGCAAATGAATGCATGTTATAAAAATTACATTATTTCCTTTGGGCAAAGACATACTTGAAGAGGACCATTGATCTAATAGGATTGGACGACCTGCCTGCTTTCCGGTGCAAGCTGGTAGAGTTTGGGACTATGTTGTTTTTGCATGTGGAAATCCAATGCCCGTTGTTGATCAACATAACAAAGGCATATTTGCAGAGGACTGCCAATCTAATTGGATTGTATGACTTGCCTTCTTTTCGAGCAATCTGGTGAAGGAGCAAATGACTTGCTTGCTTTTTGGTGCAAGATGGCAGAGTTTGGGACTAAAGTTGCTTTTGCATGTGGAAATCAATGCCCATTGTTGATCAACAACACGCATTGGATTTCCGCGTGCAAACCATGTTGATCAGCAGTGGGCATTGTGTTTTCACATGCAAAAGCAGTGGAGTCCTGAACTCTGCCGGCTTGCTTTGGAAGGCAGGCAGGCCATCCGATCCAATTAGATCGACGGTTGTTATTTAAAGATTATTATTATTTTATTAAAGTTTTCAACGCCTACATTCATGTGGAGCCTGAATACGAGATCGAAAAACAATAAGAAGTGCCACATACATGTAGAATGGAAACACAAAATCAATAGAGAAACAAAGATTTCAATTGATATTTTGTGGTATTTGCAATTGAAATTTGGTTTCTTGGGTGCTCAACAACAATTCTACTACCATCCTTGCTCCATGCACATTGGCTCAATCTTTCAGTCTTTTAGGTCACATTTATTGACAATAGGTGGGTTTAATCGGGCAGGCGAATGCCTTATTGTGAACCATTGGGTTTAATCGGGCAGGCCAAACTCTGGTTGAATTTAGATATGCTAAGCACATTGCTTATTCCATCCACGAACAAGTGCAGTCTTTTCAAAAGAAGGTTCACCTCATACTTGTGCCATTTGTTTCTATGGTGGTTTTGGGCTTGGTTTGAAAAGATTAAGCTGCAGATCCAACCCCACAGCAATGCTAATACTAAAGTGGCAGCACCAATTTGTGAGCGGTCTTGTAAGATAAGGATACATGGTGTTGAGAAGTCTTACATCTCTTTTGTGGATTATTTATTTCCCCATGTGTGGGGCAGGCCAAAGTCTGGTTGTATTTAGATATGCTAAGCACATTGCTTATTCCATCCACGAACAAGTGCAGTCTTTTCAAAAGAAGGTTCACCTCATACTTGTACCATTTGTTTCTATGGTGGTTTTGTGGGCTTGGTTTGAAAAGATTAAGCTGCAGATACAACCCCATAGTGATGCTAATACTAAAGTGGCAGCACCATTGTGTTGAGAAGTCTTACATCTCTTTTGTGGATTATTTATTTCCCCATGCATTTTGGAATTACTGGCAATCCCATTCCTAGAATGCCAAAATGTTTGTAAATCCAATTCAACCGGGCATGATAATTAGGTCTGCAGATTGGTATCTGATAGAGTAATATACTGTATTTAGATTTGATGGAGCAGATGTATTGCCTTATAGACTTTCAATACATGTTACAGAGAGGGTTTCTGCCTTGAAATATGTAAGGTAGATGGCAAATGTAGATCTGATGTATTTTGTTGGTCAAAGTAAGAAGATCTATTTTCCTTTGCCTTTGCTTGTGGAGGGTTCACTTTTGACAGAAAAGGATTCCATGTTGCTAGAGTTCTATTGTTTTCATGTGGAGTTTTATTAGAAGTATGATCCATGTGGGGTCTTGAAAGAAAAACTTGTTCCAATAAATAACTGTGCAAAGATAAATCATCATGAAAGCAGACCCCAATTAGAAAACCTAAAAGACGAGGAGTCTTGGGCCAATATGTTAAAAGCAAAAGGAGACATAAAGGAGTTTTATTGTTTCAGTGTGCATGAGATATAAATTTTTATGCAAAAGGAGACATTCCATCCTCAATGAACATCCTTAGGGGGCAAAGAAAGTGCTTTAAGAAAAAAACTTGACCAGGTAAAAATGGAGGCATTTTGGTCGATGAGGAAGGAGTTAGGAATCAGGATCTCCAAAAACTGATTTAGATTTTGACGAAATCAATGAAGATGCAATATTCTGTAAATTGTGGGACCAAGAACATCTGCTGGAGAGAGAATATTTTGATAATGATGAGGATGGAAATGTCTTAGTAGGAAGTGCATTTACAGAAGGGGCAAGCTACGACCTTGGTCTCCTTGAAACAACAAACAAAACTTATACAATGGGAGCTAAAATTATTGAAAAAATGGGTTATACAGGTGATGGTCTGGGCCCAAAAACAAAATGGAAACAAGGAAATTGGAAGACAAACAAGGTATTGGAGGTCCAAAATCTACTTGGAAGTTCACATTCAGTTAAAACTCCAGTACATGATCTTCTAATCCTCATGGCCAACCACAAACTACCAGTACAGATGCCTCAAAAGGAGGCTAAAATGAACCATCCACATCATTCTGCCATAGGAGGATGAAGTTCTTCTAAAGGTGCACATCGTCAGCAATTGAAGGAACCACTATTGACTATGGAGGAGTGGATAGCAAGATCATGGGATGGATGGGGAGCATAAAAATAAGAGGAAAAATGGTAGAGGGGAAGACCCTACAAGTTAGTGAGAAGAGGCATAAGGGTGACAATGATCCTTATAATCTTAATCCTTGGCCCTACGTCAATCCATAGGATGAAACAACCCCTATTTTTCAAACTAGTGCTTCAAGTCAATTATTTCGTGGCATTGGTAGTGGGAGCACTCGGGATCAAATTTTCCCAGAATGCAATCAACAAGCAAGTACTTCGATGGCCACTCAGGCGAGAAAAACTTGTTTCCACTCGAGGCGCTCTTGGGTCAATAAAGCAGTCGAGTGTGGCCCCATATTTTGATTTAAAACCGAGTATGAGAATAAGCGGCAACACAATGAAATAAACAGATAAAGAGACTACGATGGGGTCGTTGATCACTTCAGACCCTGCAACACTGGATATTTCCTACGTTTGATGTAGAGAGTGAGATGACGGAGTATATATATGTAGTGCTGAAAGCTATTAAACCTGAGCATCAAATGCTGTCAAGCAACTATGACATAACAATCGTTGCAATGCAATTCCAAACCGTTGAAGATTGCGAAAATAACAATGAGGTGGTATACATGTTTCTTTCACAGAAAAGGAAAGAAAATACTAGATTGTATAAACTGGTAGAAAAGTTGGCACTGGACATTGTTAGTATGAAGTAAAATACGAAAGCATATGCAGACAGGATCTTTAATTTGGAGAAGAGAATTCAAGCCTAGTCCCCTAAAGTGATTTAACTGAGTGAGCTCAAGAAGCTTCAAAATGAATTAGCTATGGCTAAATCAAATTACACCCAGAAGAAATATTTGAGGGCAGAGTATGAAAGGACGTACAGTGATGAAAAAATTAAGTTAGAAACCTTACAGATGGAGCTAGATAAAGTTGAAAAGAATACCTCCAAAGGTGGGGGAGATAATTCAGATTGTTGATGTTTCAGTTTGAGGAGGTAAATCAAGATGCTAGTGTTGTTAAAACAAAAGTGATCTCAAGGAAAGACACAACAGACCAAATTTTGAACGTGGTCTACAAAATTTCTGACAACAATTTGGCAGCTAAAGAGATTGTCAATAGAAACGATGCCTCAATAAAGGCCAGGTAGCCGGTACGGGTATGGTACGGGTACAGGGATCTGGTATTGCTAGCACGGCAATTTTTTTGGGGCCCGGTATGGCCGTACAATATATATATATATATATATATATATATATATATATATAATTAAAAATATTTAAAAATATAGCCAAATAAGCAAAAATCAGCCTTATACATGAATACAGTAAGCTAATTATTAATTAAGTGAAATAGCCAAATAACATGTTAATAATTCAGTGCATTTTATTGTGATATTCATTAATCGAACTTCGAACAAGTACATTGTTCAAACTCCAAATGTTACAATGTCCAATTATTAACATAAATAATAATAAATCACATAACTAGACTGGAATTCCGGCTATTACCAACTCCCTTCAAATCTGGCCATACAATATATATGTAAAATATTAAAAATATTTAAAAATATAGCCAAATAAGCAAAAATTCAGTCTTATACATGAATAGAGTAAGCTAATTATTAATTAAGTGAAATAGCCAAATATCATATTAATAATTCAAAGCATTTTATCGTGATATTCATTGATGGAACTTCGACTAAGTTCATTGTTCAAACTCCAAATGTTACAATGTCCAATTATTAACATAAATAATAACAAATCACATAACTAGACTGGAATTCCGGCTATTACCAGCTCCCTTCAAATCTGGCAGTTCAGATTCCTTTGGGGTTTCTCTTATTATTCCTGCGTTAGTCTTACTTGCTTGTGGAGATGCTGCCACTGTGTTTTTGATCCTACATTACCCAAACTCATCTCAACTGTTGCAGTTTCAGCCATTGTTTTAGGTACTTCTGTGAAGTTTTACCACAGTTGAATCATTTACGTAATCCCATCTATTGACCTTTATTGACCCCCAAAAAAGTAAAAAAATAAAAATTGCTGTTTTTACTGTGGATACTCTGTGGGTACGCTGTGGGTACGGCCAGGGTACGTCCAGCAGTACCCGGGTACGCCTGGGTACTTCCTGGGAAGTACCCAGGTGTACCGGGTACTGCTGGACGTACCCAGAGCATACTGTACCCGTATTGCGTGCCAGGTACATACCGTACCCGTACCCATGACCTGCAGGGTATGTACCGCTGTCTAGAATAAAGGCATCAACTACTATATGTCAGTCCAAAATTTAATAATACTAGAAGGCCTACATAATAATATTTTGTAGAAGGCCTACATAATAATATTTTGATTTCAGTGATGAAAAAATCAAGTTAGAAACCTCACAGATGGAGCTGTTTAAAGCTGAAAAGAATACCGTCCAAAGGTAATTGTATTGGTAAACAGGTGATAATAAATGCATACCAGATCATATGGGGGAGATAATTGAGATTGTTGATGGTTTAGTTTGAGGAGGTAAAGCAAAACAAAATTGATCTCAAGGAAAAGAGACAATATGCCAAATTTTGAATGTGGTCTACAAAATTTCTGATAAGAATTCAGTGTCCAGAGAGATTGTCAATAGAAAATATGTCTCATTAAAGGCATCGACCATTATAAGGAAGTCCAAAAATCTGTGTGAAAACAGAGCATATGCTTGATCAGTGCAACACCATGTTAGAGGGCTTGCATGAAAAGATCCAAGGTCTCATAGAGCCTGGGTTACCAACACCTTGGAATGATAATAATATTCTGATTTCAAAGATTAAGTTCGACAAGAAGACGGAACAGAAGAAAAACAACGACATGTTCGATTGTTGGCCTTAGCAGCCAGACAATTGAATTCTGGGATTGGTGAAACCTTGCAACTCAAGCTGCAAAATACTGTGAAGGAAACTTCCTATCTCACTTATGAACTACCTTCAATATCGCACCTAACTCACTTATCAGTTAGGTGCAATTAATATGGATAGATGAGGGGTGGGACATGTTGCTCAAGCTGATGCCAAGTACTGGTACATCTAGTGACAAGGCTCTTGCAATTGCAACATCTATTCCTCCAACGTGATGTTAAGTTGAGATTATTTCTCATAAGATTTTGAAATTTTTTGTTTTCTTGAGCTTTTGTGCTAGTCGATTGATGTGAGATTTCATTTGCTACTAGCCTACCACTACTAATGATGATGTTCCAACACCAACAAATCTATTGACGGTAGAGTGTACGATAATTTTTCTAAATGTCTTATAAATATTTCTAAATATTAGATGCTTGGTGAAAGGAAAAGACTCAGGAATATTGAATGTTATCATGATAGATTGAGATGTTTAAACTTCAGTTTTGTTTGAAATGAGGCATGCACTATTTTTCTCAATAATGTATTTGTTGATGTCAAGAATTAGAAGAATAAATTTAAAATTAATAATACGGTTGTTCATAGGAGTCTCTTTTAGTATAACATGTAAACAAATAGCAATATTTTATACAACCAAGGAAAAGGCTAAACACCCATAGGCCATTGGGCCACGGGACACAATTTTATACTAATGCCTTAAATTTAACATAAATATTTGCCTTCTCAAATCTCCATAGTTACCTGGAACCCTCCATGTCCAAACTTAGAGAACGTGTCAATGAAATTTCGTGTGATTTCTTCCAAAGTAGTGCAAAAAGTTGATGGTAGAAAATATGAAGGAAACTTTGTTTGGGGTGATGGCATTTCAGAGCTCAGTGAGAGAAAGGTGTCGCAGTAAATGGCAATGGTTGAGAACAGAGAATCGATTGAGAATGGGTTTGTTAAATTATAATATGCAAGATTAATCTATTTTTAAGCTTATCGACAACTATTTATCTAAAATTTAGTATTACACATTATTGAAAAGATTATAAATACTAGATGGGTCTCAACCAATGACAACCAATGTGAATATTGAACTAAACAGATCGGATGACACCATGCATTTTCTGGAAGGCATCGACTTAGTGTGTTTACATTTTCTTGACAAAAATGGATTCTCTTTGGTTTGATAAACTGTTATTGAATGGTGGAGATTCCGTTTTGGGTGGAAAAACTGCAGCCACACCAACTAAGCAAATGCCTCCTTGAAAGTGCATGGGACCATCTAATCTGTTTAGATTGATGGACCTGTTGTAAGGTTGATATGCATGAATCCTGAAACCAGTGACTTACACGTTAATGCTTCCCTGGTTTGATTGAAATTGACAAGCTGACAACCACTTTAATCTTTTGTATGAACTTTACATGAACGATAGTGATTCATTATTCGAGGATTGATTCACCATTGATATTCAATATGCAGTTACAATACATGGTTTAAAAGATTAAATTGTAGAAAATGCTATAATAAAGTATTTGACAATCGAGATGATTTATGACTCATCAGCTCGAATTCAAATAAATGATTGTTGTTAAAAGAGTTATTGTGACACATGTTACTGCATCGGTGCATTGTCAATTCAACAAGTTGCCATTCACAATTGTCGAGTAAACATTGTCATTTGCACTTGTGGCACATCATTGAATAAAAAAGCAATATGCACATTTATCAAGCTTTGAATTAAATTTTTTCATTCATTCATCAATGGTAAGATCCAAAAAGATTCATTGATTTTCTAAAAGACAATAATATTCAGTAAGAAACTTGAAACTTCTAGTTGCAATGTAAGAATTTTAAACCCTAATGTATAAACTCTAAACTTAAAACCCTAATGGGTATCCTTAACCACTCTAAATACAAAACATTGTACGAACACATGTTACACAATTGACGACATGGGTAATAAGATGCGCTGCAAATCTTGAATCTCAATAAAAATTCAAGTAATGCCAATTATAAATAGTGGAGAATCTCAAACAAAGATGGCTACTGTATGGTTTCTTTCCGTAGTCTGTGTAGCTTCTTTCACTAGGAACTGTAGTCCGTAAATATAGAGCATGACAGAAGGTATTTGCATGGAAAGTCGTTTTACTAGTAGTCTAGTTCCACCTTAAATGGAGAATTGGAATACTCATACTTTTTTAGATTTTTGCTTCCATGTATGGAAGCATAAGATGAAGAATATGGCACACAATTCTCTAGTGCTTGTAAAATACGAACTGGACAGAATTGGAAAGATTGTGATTTCCTCCTTAAGGTTTTTCAGTTGTGAGGACTTATGCCTGTCCTTAGCCTGGCGAGATTTCACTAGCCTCAGGTTCAAGAGAGGGCGACACCTGAGAGAGTATCCCTCTCCATTGCTCATTTGAATGGAGTCAACAAACTCCAGTTTCAATATTCTAATGATATAAAATGCGAGTTTTTGGATTCAAAGCAGGGCCAATGCTATTGCTTTCGAGTAGAAAGTGCGATAGACTAGGGTTTGACCTTATTTTGCTGTTTCTAAAACTGGTCTGCAATTGAGGAGGCCAAGTCATGGGGCATATGAAGGTCATCAAAATGTAGAGCAGCGAGGGGGTGTATGAAGGTCATCAACTTAGGGAATGACGAAGTATTATTAGGCGCTGATGCATGAGTCTAGGGTCATTAATAGGATCAACTCTAGGGTTATTGATTGATGATTAATTCCAACGGTGTTAGAATTTTACAGTTTGTGTCTGTGATTCTATTGCAATCACTTGGTTCTACTTCTATAAGAGTTCAATTTGTAATTTCAGAAAACAAATTTGATAGCAATAAAATGAAAATATGTTCTGCTTCTAACTTCTTTCCAACTTTCTGTATTATGCATGCTTTCGAATTTTAGAGTTCAAATATAAAAAATACCATACCTTATGGTTAGCGTGATACTTGTTTGATGTTTCATGGGTCATAATATAAATACATGCATCCTTCATTTTCAAATTTTCAGGGTTCACCGATGCTATTCTTCAACAATATAATAACACACACCACTACATTGTACACAATACTCATACAATTGTAAAAAAATATATACACACTCGATATTTACAGAAATGCAGTATGCAATATGCAATATTTAAATTTTAAATGCACATTACTAATAAATTAATAATGAATGCAAGGTGAACGTTTTGAAGTTCAAAGATTATAGTATGGCAGACTATATCATAAGTTATATGGCACAAATTTAGAATTTTGTTGAGTGCATACCATCTAAATTTTAAATTGGAGGTGCACCGGATTAGACATCCAAATCTTGTATTTGTCAAATTTCTTCTTGGTTTGCATTCTCTGCACACGAAGTTTTCTCTTCATCTTCTTCTATTTCAAAATTCACTTTGATTTGTAACCTTTGGTTCATAACTACTAGATGTGGGGAGCGAGCTGTTACTAAAAGTAATAGCCATGTCTCTTCTTTCACATGAAGACCTCCATATTGTCAGCGATTTATCAAAAGGAAAATTCTAGACTTGAACTTGTTATATATATCCTCAAGTAATTCTCCAAATTCTTGCTAAGTTTGTTTCTTAGCTTTGGTTGAGAGAGAATCAATGTAAAGAATACTCTCACATCCTCCATTGATCCCAAAATCATTGTTTGGCTTAAATTTGTCAGTTTAAAATATTTGACATTGAATCACACAATATTTCACTTAGATTTAAATTTGTCCAAAGTTTTGTTATGGCTCCATCTTTGTAAGGATGCTCTATAATTTTAAACTGTTCCATCATTCTTGTGGTAAACCATACAAATTGCCCCCTTAGATGAATCTACTACACCTTCGAAATGTTCTTCTTTTATTTCTACACTCTTAGAGAGGTGCTTAGCCAAAATATTCACCCTTTTATGAAAATCTATAGGTTGGTAGTTGTTCCAATCCCGAGGATACACAATAGACATGGCTTTCAATAATGTATATCCAGGGAAACACTCTCATATCTGTAAGGAAGGAGATTGCAATATTTTTCAAGGTAGACTTGACAGTGTTAACAATGTCATTGAATCCTTACCTTGTAATTGACACTTGTGTGGTTTGTTGTCCAACCTTTTCGAAATGATGCAAGGGTATCTCATATCCATACATTGAAGCACATAACGCTCCTCCTTTGAATTGCAAATAATTATCAATATTGTTGACATTTGACATGCAGTTCCAGTTAGTAAACTTTGGACTGTAAATGATTCGCCATATAAATTTGAATTAAATATTATGCAATATACATATTTCTTTCTAGTGCTTTTTTACCAAAATGTTCATTTCATCCAACGTGAGAATCAAACCAACTAAAATCAACAAAGGCTCTATCATGCCTTCAAAATAAAAGGTTAAGAGCTATGTCTGTTATGCGACGATGGTCATATATTAATCCCATCAATGATTGATATTCTCCAAACATTCTGTGTTGGTTTATACAATGAGATTTGACTGGTATCAATATCCTTTAGAAGCTTGTTTCCTTGTGTTATACCTTCTGCAAATTGTTGAAATTCCATAAATCTTTAAGGATTTTGATAAAGGTATTAATGGACATTGCTTAAACACTCTTCTACATTTGTTATTGCTGTGCCATGCAGTCAATCCAAACATGATGTTTGTGGCCACAGATGCTTCGCCTGCACCTACACACACTAGTTTAGTGGGAATTGTGGAGTCATCCATGCCTTTAATATCTTTCAATTTTTTTAACAAGTTCGAAAAGATTATAGAATGTTGAATTTTCCCTCATTTTATGAACTGCAAGAAGATAAAGCTGACAGACATGATTGCCAACAATATAAACATGCATGCAAACTGATAAAGTGTTATCTACAGCTGTAACCTTATTGAGGGATAATGCCACACACATTTGCTGTTTTATTTTTTTCTTGGGAATCCTTGTTTTCCACTTGAGAAAGATAACTAGTCCATTTCCAACCATTGTTTACAGATCAACGAGTCTTCAGAAAATTTGGCACACTAATAGATAACATCAAAATATTATATTTTAGATAATTTGTTATAGGACAATCTTTGTTTAAAACGTGAAAGCCGCAAATAGTAGTACAATTTTTTACGAATGGGTGCTTTCCATCATATTTCCAAAGAGAGCTTGAATGGAACCTCTGCTTGCAATAAACTTTTCCCTAGTTTGCATATATTTATCATATTCCTATGCATACTGTATTGAGTGATAATGCCACATACATTGGCTTTTTTTTAAATCCTCGTTTTCCACTTGAGAAAGACAACTAGTCCATTTCCAACCACTGTTTACAGATCAATGAGTCTTCAGAAAATTTGGCACACTAATAGATAACATCAAGATATTATATTTTAGATAATTTGCTATAGGGCAACCTTTGTTTAAAAGATGAAAGCCACAAATAGTAATACTGTAATACAATTTACAAATGGGTGCTTTCCATCATATTTCCAAAGAGAGCTTGAATGGTACCTTTGCTTCCAATAAGCTTTTCTTGAGTTTGCATATATTTATCATATTCCTATGCATACTTGACATGTGGACAGTCCTCCGTCATGTGGACATTCCTCTGTCATGTGGACATTCCTTCGTCGATGTTCATCTTACTACTGATTTCTCTTCTCTGTTTATAATTTGCTTTTCATCGACCTTGCCAACATGTTTCTCTATGGTGTCTACTTTAAAGTTGCAAAGTTTTGTCCCTCATGTATCTCCAATTGCACATCTTGCATCTACATTTTTTTGAGATTCTTTTTCTCCTTATTTCAACCAGTTCAATAAATGGATACTTTGTAATGTGATCCTTTCAGGGTAAAATTAGTACCAAACGGGTTTTCCCAAAACCCCAAAAATAAAATCTGAAAGTATGCAAACTCAGCTAACAATAAATTCTGGAAAAGAATGAATATTCAGTAATTTAATTCTCCAAACCCTAGTGCCTAGGGTAAAATCAGATTCCCACAAACCTTTTTGCAAAAATATAACAGCAAACTGAAATTTATGACAACAATCAGCTGTTAATGCCAAGAATAAGATAATGTCCTGATTTTTATTTCAAACCCTTGATACCAAAAAAACACAGACTTCTGAAATTTCTATTTATTGATCAAAATATCCATAATCTAGAATACCTAGAAGGCTTAAAACATCCAAGAAGCCTCTAGGAACATAATCATGAAAGAAAATAATTTTTCCAGCAAGGTTCTGAATTTATCTTATTTATTTTTCACACCCAAAACCAAGAAAATACCCATGTATGATTACAACAATTTTCTGATAACTGACACCTCGGGTGGCATGAAGAGGCCAAATGATGAATATGCAACCCGGAATCGAAGAAATCTTCCCACGGATGATGCCCTAAATGCCTATTTGAAATCCCACAGAGTTTAGGTAACTCTAGGATCTAGATATGGCTGCAAATCATGCCCTAGTTGTCCTTGCTTGAAGTCTTGGTAGATGTCTCTCCATTGGCTAAATTTCTTTGCTTGGAATGCATAAATGAAATGGAAGATGTAGAAAATGTGCCCTAGTTCTGAATATCTTATTTTTACGCCCAAATGTGACCTTCGAATGAAGTCACCCAATAGATGTTGAGGGTTTTCGTCCTCAAACCTGAATTCTATTGAGGGGTTTCGTCCCCAATATCATACCAAGAAGGGTTTTTGTCCTCTATGGCTGAAAGTGAAAGCAAATGCATTCAACTCTCCAAAGTGAAATTAGATAAATGACCAAAGATGTCTCAAATGAAACCCCAACCCCTCCTTTTATAATTTTCCATTGTCTTTTCCCAAGTTGGGCGCTCCATGTGGGATTACTAAAGTGACTTTCCATCTTCTAATTTATTGTTGGATTTTACTTTATTTGGAAAGTCACATTTATTTTTATTTTAATAATAAAGGTATATTAAGTTGTCACCTTTTTAATAAAAAGTGAGTGACTTGACAACTTAAAAACATTAACTTTATTATTTTTCTTTATTTGAAAAAGGGGACATGACAGTCCGCCCTTCCCAAAATTGCTTGTCCTCAAGCAATTGTTAGCTCAATTGTTCCGACTCTTCCCAACTGGCCATTGTTGTAATCCCAAGATCCCAAATCAATCTTTTTTTCCTTCCATTCCTCCTTGTGATGTAGTTGGCTTCTGCTGCACTTCTCTGATATAATGAGGAACTTGAGGCCCGGTACCAGGTAATGCTTCTCTAACAGTCTCATTGAGTGAATCTATGATCGTTGAATCACGAGTTAGCTGGGATCTAGAAAGTTTTTGAAAACCATCCCCATCTTCAACTAGGAAATCAGTTCCTTGACTAGACCACTCTTCATGCTGTCCTAATACTATGCAATTGTCCCCTTGCATCTTTAGCCAACAATGCAAAATAACATGGGTAAGTTCAACTAGAGCAATTCGATGTAATGAAAAATCTGAAATATCATAACCTTGAGTCCCCATGGATCCTTCCCTGATTTGGCGAGCTGTCCCTCTCAATATATGATGCAAATCAGACTGAGGATAGGCTGGAAACAAGTTGCAACAGCCATAAATCACTTGGAATTTTATCCAAATCAGGGCTATCGGATCTGATTTGTTTGTCTTCTTCCACTGTAACCTTTTGTCCACATCATCCAATGATGGAATCCTTTTTAAATGTGCAAGCTCGCAGCTGTCCATGACTGCTAACAGCAGTTCCAAGCCTGAGTTTTTCAAACTCAGCCATATGACAATGGTATAACAGCTACCAAACTGAAATCTTATTGAAAAATACAAAATCATGAGCAGTGTAGAAACTGAAAATTGCCTTACAAGAACTGAAAATTTGAGAAAAGCAGATCTACAATTGAAAACAATAGACATATTGGCCCTTAGTTCAAAACTCTTGCAGTCCATACTTATCCCAACTTTGTGTAGAAGATGGCTTTCAACAAGAAGGCTCCATTTTGCACATAATTCTTCAAGTGTCCACCATAGGGCAGTAGTAGTGAGTGTGTCTGAAACCAACCAACAATTGCCACAATGGAGTATCTCAGTGCATTGAGTGCTTTGAAAATATATATCTCTTTCCTTAGTGGTAGTCATGCTTGGAACTTTATCCACTATACCTTGAAATATTGCTTTCTTTTCTACATCTTTGAATTCCATTCTATCAAACAATCTCAACCAATGTATGCCAATACTTATGCTCACCTCTATTTGATTGTTGTTACCTTGCTTATTTTGGGTTCCAAAAGCTGCCTCCATGCTGCCCCACTGAATTTTCTTCAAAAATTGGCTCGGATCAGACCCTATGAGTGCTGATGGATGAGTGTAACAATCATATATAGCTCTGGAATTCTTCAAATCAGTCAACTTGTGGCTGTATGTGATTGTTCGCAGCAATCTCAACTCAAAATCCTTGGATATCAGTAACATAAGAAAGATGCAACAACTGCAATACTGGAAATCCTTCACACCAATTAGTAATAATAGTAGTATAGGGACTGGAAACAACCCAACTATGACTGAAAACACTTTACGGGCAGCAGCATCATTCAATCTTATGACCAAACACATTTGTATGGCTGTCAATGAGGTGGGGTAGCTGCTGGAATTGGTGATGACATCAGCCTTCAAGTTGGAAGTTCAGAACATGGTTGTCCCCATTATGTTCCCCCTTTCCTTGGGTGGTAGGAGATCATCAACCCTCGCTCTTAATTCCTTCCCAAACAGCCGGAAGGGTGTTGGAATTTTTGCACTTAATGATCCCCACAATTGATCCCTTTCACACATCATGTTAGACCAAAAGAGCTTCATCATATTTGTCAACCTACAACTGTCCAAGGAGAGTACTATCCTTCCAAAACATGAATTTAGAAAGAACATCATACCATGGCTGTAGCATTGTATTTTCTCATTCAACCTTGGCTTGTGGTGGCTGGAAACCATCTTGTACTGGCAAGCAAAAGCCTCTTCAATGTCCGTGGATGGAGTATGCATCTTTCTGGTGACAAAACCTTCTTCTATCGCTGCAAAAGGTATAGGGGCAAAGCTGGAAATGTGGAAGACAGCAGTCCAAAAGTTTGTGACAGCACTCTTCAAGAGCCATGGGTTATGTTTCTTGTTACCCATAACTATACCAACTATGTTAAGTTGATAACATATGACCAAATGATCCCATTTTACCCATGTCTCTTCTTGAACTCTCCTAAGCAACTTGTTGTCCCCGCAACAGTGACTGTCTTCTTAACCAAGTCTTCAAGCTTAGAACTTTGCTCCAAGGAGTGACTTATGAATTGGTCCTTCACCCCTTTGTTAGGATTCACAACATATCTTGTATGATTCTTCATGAGTTTTCTTTCTTCCTTTGCCAAAATAGGAATTGTTGAGATACTCTCGACACTTCCATCCTTGTGACCCACAATTTTCTCCTCAAATGCATGCTTACCAGCTGAGTCAAAAACAATATGAAAGGAGAATGTTGTTGCCCTATCTAGCATGCCTTGGACCTTGTCTAGAAGGCAACCATTTATCCATTTACCTCCATTTCTCATAACATATGTATTGGCCCATGCAATCCCATTTTGAATATCAAATATGAAGCTAGCAAAGATTGTATGAGTTGGTTTACCTGATTTTTGAATTGTTCCACTGCTGCTTGCTTTGATTCGTTGTACAACCCATAGTGGCTTCTTAGGACAATTTAGAACCCAAGGTTCTACCTTCATCCTTTTCCCATTCTCTGAGTGATGGCAAGGCTGGAATAGTTCTTTGTTGTCCTCACCATAATTCGAACTGAAGTTATAAGGGTGCTTACCCTCTTGACAACAATCTGGAACTGCTGTAGTATGGAGCACTGAATATGGGACATGACCATCATTCCTTGGGCTGTCATTAGAAGGCTTATCTCCCTTGACTGAAGTAGAAGCTTTTGTTAGATTTGCCTTATCACAACCATTCTTTTCAAGTGCCTTTCCATAGCTATCTTGAAAATCCATCTCAAATGGCCATTGCTCAATCTTTGGAATGCTCGGAAGATGGATAGGGGCTTCTTGGAAAAGATCCTCTTTCCATTTGGTACCATTAGTTGTTGATATGGAAATTCCAGCAAGTTGAACATCAACCTTATCATCTGGAAATTTGGCTTTAACCCCAAATTCACTCCACACCCTTGCAAATTGGATTTTTCTTCTTTCTCTTGGTCTCCATCTTCATGAGACTCTTCCTCTTTTTTATACTTCTTCCTCCCCATCTGAAATTAGCTCTATATAGTGTACTTGTCCCCTATTGCCCAAGCAACAATGGCCGAGAGTCTAGGGATATTTGCATGAAAAACAAAGCTTTTCTCTTCTTAATTCATTCCTTGTATCGCTTCTTTGTTGTTCCTTGGAGCCTCTCTTTGTGGCATCATCCCTTGTTGAAATGGCTTCCTTGTTTGACTAATAGGGGTCGTTTTGGCTGGCCATGAAATGAGGTTCTCGGTTGCCCCAATGACGTCCCTCTTGGCTGTCCAAAGATCAGATTTTTACTCTTAACAACTGAAGATTCCAAATTCATAGATCTCTTGATGGAATTTTGAAGAGGAGGCTCAAAAGCCTTCACCAAACCCCTAGCTAAACATTTATCAGTACCATCATATGTAGGAAGAGTAATCTTACCCAATCTATGTTGGATATCTCTTCTTGGCTCTTGATGGCTCACCTTATTATCTTTGGTCCCTCACTTCTCCTTAGTTGGCAATAATCTTTGAAAGAAAGCAAATCTCTTGCGTTGTTGCTCAATGATGCATATTCGTCCCCATAAAGATCCCATTCATCAACAACTCTAATTGCTTGTGGCCGTTCTAACTACACTCGTGGCTCTTCTATTTGGAGGAATTTGGCACGGAAGAATTAAGAGGGGATCTTGCTTGAGACGCTTTCTCCATTATTGGCAAAGAGCTTCCTTCACCATGATTACTTTGATTTCCTTGGAGATTCGGTATGGTAGTGCTTAGCCCTTGTATAGATCGATTCAAATCAGCAATAGCTCCTACAAAGGAGTCTCTTAGATCCCTTTGAGCATCCAACAAACGGGTTTGCAATTCTCTATTGCCTCTAGTGAACACTTCATTCAAATAGCTCATTTTATCTGTTGGTGGAGGCCTTTCTCTATCACCCATACCTTCCTTTCCTGGAGTTCTTGAGTAGTGATATCTAAAACCCCTTCACCTACATCCATGCAAAATTGATCTTCTCCTTCATAGGATGGGAGAATCACAATTCTAATACCATTGTAATGTCTTCTTTCAAGGTAAAATTAGTACCAAACGGGTTTTCCCCAAAACCCCAAAATAAAATCTGAAAGTATGCAAACTCAACTAACAATAAATTTTGGAAAAGAATGAATATTCAGTAATTTAATTCTCCAAACCCTAGTGCCTAGGGTAAAATCAGATTCCCACAAACCTTTTTGCAAAAATATAACAGACTGAAATTTATGACAGCAATCAGCTGTTAATGCCAAGAATAAGATAATGTCCTGATTTTTATTTCAAACCCTTGATACCAAAAAAATGCATAGACTTTTGAAATTTCTATCTATTGATCAAAATATCCATAATCTAGAATACCCAAGACTTAAAACATCCAAGAACTGTCTAAGAACATAATTGTAAAAGAAAATAATTTTTCCAGCAAAGTTTTGAATTTATCTTATTTATTTTCACACCCAAAAACCAAGAAAATACCCGTGTATGATTACAGCAATTTTTGATAAATGACACCCTGGGTGGCATGAAGAGGCCAAATGATGAATATGCAACCCGGAATCGAAGAAATCTTCCCACGATGATGCCCTAAATGCCAGTCTGAAATCCCACAGAGTGTAGATAACCCTAGATATGGCTGCAAATCGTGCCCTAGTTGTCCTTGCTTGAAGTCTTGGCAGATGTCTCTCCACTGGCTGAATTTCTTCGCTTGGAATGCAGATCTGAAGTGGAAAATGTAGAAAACGTGCCTGAAAAATGTGCCCTAGCTTTGAAAATCTGATCTTTGCGCCCAAATGTGACCTCCGAATGAAGTCACCCAATAGATGTTGAGGGTTTTCATCCTCAAATCTGAATTCTATTGAGGGGTTTCATCCCCAATAGGATACCAAGGAGGGTTTCCGTCCTCTATGGCTGAAAGTGAAAGCAAATGCATTCAACTCTCCAAAGTGAAATTAGATAAATGACCAAAGATGTCTCAAATGAAACCCCAACCCCTCCTTTTATAATTTTCCATTGCCTTTTCCCAAGTTGGGCGCTCCATGTGGGATTACTAAAGTGACTTTCCATCTTCTAATTTATTGTTGGCTTTTACTTTATTTGGAAAGTCACCTTTATTTTTATTTTAATAATAAAGTTATATTAAGTTGTCACCTTTTTAATAAAAAGTGAGTGACTTGACAACTTAAAAACATTAACTTTATTATTTTTCTTTATTTGAAAAAGGGGACATGACATACTTTGAAATCCATTCAATTTGAAAATTCTTTGACATGATCCAGTGATGTCCATTTCTTTCTCATTAGTTCATTATGTTGATTTTCAACGGCCTCCTATGGGATTGCATTATTGATACTCCTAGTCCCACTACCTTATCTTGATATTGCTGTAAGTCAACAACGTCTTCTTCACTTTTATTGTTAATAGTAGCTCCCGATGCACCTCATTAAAACCTTGTTGAAGATGAATCACTTCATCATCATGGGATGAGGAAGCAATGTTATCTGTTTTTTCCCGCAATATTGATTCTAGAAGTTGCTTTTGCTCTATTGTCAACATTATTATAATATGGCAAAATGTTTTTGCATTTTGATGGGATTGAGTAACCATTACTTGTACTAGGTTCGTGGTTAGACATCTTTCACAATTTAAAAAAACTTGTACTCGAGAAAAATGATTGACAAAATCATGATGCATTGCTAACAATTAAATTGAATTGTTTCTAATTATTAATTTTTCTAGCATAAAATAATGAAATTGATTCTTTTAAATTGTACAATGCCACAAGATACAATAACAATGTGTTTGGAGGAGCCCACAATATAATCAATGCCATGTGGCACAATCAAAAACATTTTCAGCCTCAAATATCTAGTTCTCAAAGATTGAATTTTAATTTTTAGATCAGAAATCAATTTATTAGTTATTAGATTTCAATGGATGGATGGATGGATAGTCGAGATTTAATGTACACTTCAACTTTAGCAGCCACCATGTTCAAGGCTCAAGCATGCTAAAAATCTATGATGCATGGAAATGCTCCCACCCCCTACTTGCCTAGAAACGTTCCCGGTGCGAAAATGGGTATGAAAACGTCCCAAACGTTGGGGATGTTTCTCGAACGTGCCTAAGCGTTTCCGTACTTTAAAACCCAATAACGAGAAAAACACCTATTTCTTAGTAACACTTCCTAAAAGCTATATAATGACATCTTTGGTCCATTCTAAATCACACTCATTTTTTTCTCTTGCTGAATTCAATTTTTATTAAACTAACATTTAGCATTGTGAAGAGCAAAGAGACATCAAGGAGCAGCTTGAAGGAAGAGTTTAGGAGGTGCTACTAAGAGCTAATAGTAAGAACAACAAGGAGGAGTTTAAATCATATATTCTAGAATCTAGACTATAATCATGTATATATGAAACATTGAAATTGTAACCATGTTGAATGATAAATCTTTTGAACTTTAATGAATACAAAATATTTTGAGTGCTCTCTTATGGTCCATGGACTATTTTTTTATTTTATAATATTGTATGGACATTTCCGTAATGTTTGGTACCCAAGTATTTTTGAAAATCACGTTTTCGCATTTCACACTCGTACTGTACCCGTTTCTGTTTCCCGGCAACATAGTTAAAAATGAGTTTTGTGACAAAGAAGTGAAATGTAACATGGGTTTTGTTTGTATAATGTTGGACAAATAACCATAACCAAAAATACAAGCCACTTACATTGCACAAGCCCGATAGTTGTCATTACTAACAACAAACAAATAGTAAAAGATTTAGAAAACAAGTCACATACAATGTACCCTAGGGACGTGTCCCCTATGTTTTTGGGGGCATCTCCTATAGGGGACGTTTTGGGATGGGTAGGAAACGTCCCCTAAATGTCCTCATTTTTTTAAGGAAATGTTTCGGGGACGCTTGTTTTCCAAAGAGGGGATGGTAGGGGATGACCAAAGGACGTCTAGAAGTCCCTGACCATACCGGGACGGCTAGAAGTTCCCTATGCCCCAACACACAAAAATATATTTTCTTTTAAAAATCTCAAAGTTTTGCAAGTTTCGTGAGTTACGACTCCCCTAAAGCTGCACAATCTGCCATCAATGGATTCCAATTGAGTGGAAAGAAGTTGAAGGTCCAACTTAAGTGAGATAACAAATAGAGCAAGCCTTATTGAATAGACATGCCTATCATGCAAAGGGGAGGTTGGATGGATGGTGCTGTTCTTTACAAATTGAGACTGTTCTATTCAACATGTAGCAGTTATATGTCCTGTTTTTGTGGGTTAAAAAATGGCATGATGTATGATATTGAAGGGAGCAAATGAAGATTGTGGATGCTTATATATGCAGCTCCAATGCTGTCATATGAAAAAGGTGGGAAGCAATAGGTGTGAGCTCCCTTTGGTGAAGATCGAAGGCTTGAAAACTCATGTCATTCACGTGTATATTGCACAATAGAACATTTGATGTAGGTGCCCTTATTCCTAAAATATTTGTGGAATAAACCAATATATCATATATGTTTTGTTATTGAGTTTTAGTTTTGTTACTACTGGATTAATATAAGATTTTTTATTGTTATGCATTGTTTCTATTTCTGTATTTCAATGTTTATGTAATGTTCATGTGGACGTGTACTCCCATCCCCAAGTTGTCCGGGACATCTTGGGTGCTTGGGGACGTGGATGAATCGTCCTTCCCGGGCACCCCCAAATTAAAAAATGTAGGGAACGTCATGGAGACGTCCCTAAGTTTAGGGACACACTTGGGACATTTCGGGTGCTTTGAGACCCAGGGGACTCCAACCAGACGCCATGACATCCTCGAGATGGCTACGGGATGTCTCGGAGTCCCAAAAGAAATTAAAAAAAAATACTATAAAAGATTAAAAACATAAAAGATTATGACTTTGGAAAGAGGAAAATGAAAACTAGTACGTTATGTAGTAATACTAGATGTAAATCCTTTTCCCATGCAAAGTTACCTTCCCAAGAAATGGACTTCTGCTGTTTTATGTAGGTTCCAAAAGAAGATATTCTAACAAGAGGTTGCTGCTATTTTACATTTTTAAGCCTTTCTTATACATAGCAATAACATCTATAAATTCACATGCATATTTTAAAGGATTTCTTTGGTTTCAAACCTTTTTTGTGCAAGTCTTTCTGCCTCTTTTTAGATGATATTGGAGGCTTTTACCAGTATATTAGGATGTTTTAGAGGCCAACTTTATATATAAGTTTTTAGTGTTTTTCTATTACAACTGGTTTTTGTCTATGGATGGTTATTCATGTAGTTTGCATGGCCTCTTCTATTCCAAAAAGCTAATTTTTTAATTCGAGGATATAATCATATAAGTGACATGATAAAGAGATGTTGCATGCCCTTTGGTAATATTACTGGCTATGGTGTTGAAATTATAATCTTTCATGTTTTTTGTAGGGTTAGGGGACCCATTGTATATTTTTAATATTTATATATTATTTTAATAGCTGTACCCCGCCGTCCCCAAAATATGGGAATATTTTGCCATCCCGAAACCCCATCCCTATGTTCCGACGTACCCCTGTCCTGGCATCTTAAGTAACTATGGTTCTATGCAACAATGAATTTGAATGTGTTATGGATATGCAATCATTCAGGGCAAATTTTGTAGACCACTGTGTTATGTACATGTAATTATGTAAATTAGTTGTCTTGAACTCTCTCCTACATAAAAGACCATGTAATTATATATCCACATTGAATATTATGTTAAATCTCAATTCAGCTCTAATGTTATGTAATAAGGTTCTATAACATGTATATGTTATCATATGAATATTTGAAAGTTCCTATATTTTAATATTTTCCCCTATTTTTAATACCCGTCCCCTAGAAAATGGCCTCCAAAAAAATCTATCTCTGAAATGTGTCCCCTGTTCCCTGCCTGTCCCCGTCCCGAAAACTTGGTAGAACATAGGTCACATACCTTACATAGCCTTCAATATTGTAAGTTTGAAATTGAATCCTGATTGTGGACAGTAGAGCCGCAACAAAATAAATATCACAAATGTCGATATATTCACCTCTAGGAATTGCAATCCACATCTCACATAAGGAGAGTCTCGCACTGTGCAGAAAAATATATCAATCTGATGTAGTGATCCAAATTTTTGAGCGTGGAAAACAACTATTATCAAACATCTCTATTTTTATACCAACCATGAGTGGCTAATCCCACTAACTATTCAACCATTGTAGTAAATTTAAGGCGATTAGGACCCGAAGAAGAAACAGATGTGGTAAATCAATGGTGAAAAAGACCCAAGAGAAACATGTGTATTAAAATGCATGGCAATCAGGGCCCGATACAAAACAATACGTGTTTGTCAAATTAATGGTGAATTAGATTCAGTTATAGAACGTGTGTTGTGAATGCTGGACAATTAGGACCCAATCACGCATATAATTCATGGTTGCAACAAAACAAATTGATTGTGGCATGGCGATTCAATGCAGAAATGCTTAAAATCTAATAAATTTCGGCATAATGTCCGACAACTTGTGCTGGAAGAATCTCCAAAATTTGAGGCTATAAGTAGCAAGATTTGCCTCTAAATTTTTTTCTTGGAGGGATGTATACAATGTCATTGCTAGATGGTTAATTCAAAGAATGGATAGCAATGTGCCTGAGGAAGACTCCAATTCAAGTATAAGTATCTGGAACTTTGTTGTTTAAGGTATGAAATTGATATTCTACAAAACATTAAATTGTATAGAGATAATAGGGCGCAATCCACAGATTGTGTAGCTGCATTACATAAGGATGTGATATTTCTCTAGACAACATAAATTAATGAATGCAATTTGTTCTAAATAATATGCAAGTGTTCTTAAATAGATGCAAGAATTTTGAATAAGAGATTGTTGGAATTTGTGAAATCTGCCCATAAAATATGTGACACAAATATTCTTTGAACTCTCTTTTTGGAAAGCTTGCCCCACATACTAAAAATTTAAGCATAGAATACACATGTGGTACTTAAGAGCCATAACAAGCCCCTCTCCTGACACACGTTAAAAGAGTTAACATATTTGGCTTCTTGCTCCTCCATCCAAAGACTCTATCTTTACTGAATTTATCCAATTAGGCAATCAATATCAATAGCCACATATGCTTTCAACATCAAGAAAATTCCTCCCATGAAGGCTGGAAGTCTGTGTGTATTGTCGCCTTGATTCTCCTTGTGATTGAGAAAAAATGCCTGATATCTGAATCATAGATGAAATTGCTTTCCCATATTGCCCAATCATTCACAAGTTACCTACTAATGCACCTTTCCAACCAAAGGAAAATTTAAATGAACATTAACCAGTGTCTAACAACTTCCTATAATTCTGCAAAATCAAAAAACAATACTAAATTGTTTTTCTTTTTGATGTCTCACAACACTATTAGTGAATCCTCTTTCCCTCAAACCTTTCCTTGATTGTCTATGCTGTTAAATAAATGGTGGAAACTAAGAAGTTGCAATTTGAAGGATTCCCTTGGATCCCAGATTCCTAGATGGATGGATTTCTTACAATCCACTGGTTCATTCTTAGGACTCTCATTTCTCATATCTTGGATCAATAGGAGGTTTAGTGTTGTAACCATTAGATCAAAAACCCTCCAAATTGTAAAAAGCACCACACTTTTTTTGATTTTATTTTGCCAGTAGGAATAAAATGTCCATTTTTTGGGGTCAATTTAACCATGCTCTGCTTCATTTTTTGACTTTAATTGGCCATACATCTAAAATTCTAGATAAAGTTATTTGTAGACTACATTTTATTGGATATTTACTTGATAAATTTTTTTCTCTATTTCTTAGCTACCCTTTGATGTTTATGTACTCAATACCAGAGTAAGATCATAACATCACTTATGTTATGAAGTTTATGTAAACGCCATAGGCATCTTGTAAGCTGAACAATGACAGCTGATTGGTATAAATATTTAACTTACAGTTTTGAGAGTTTTCTCTCGCGTTACTCTGGTATGTGAAGAACACGGAGAAGAAACAGAAACATGGGTACAGGGATCCGAGTTTATTGCTGTATTAATTAATATGGTCTGGTTCCCCTCTCAGGAATGACTGGCAGGGCTTATAATTAATTACATTTATATCTAAAGCCTAACCAAGATCGCATTCATCTCCACTACTAAAAGGTCTAGAAAAATTTCTTTGTAGATTTTTCTTCTTTGAAATTTCATTTCTTTTGGACCAAGATTTTATGAGAACATGTCTAAATAAGATGAAAAGTATTTCAAGACAACTATGCAACTAATTGAAGCTTTGTAGAAAGAAAGAAAGAAAGAAATTATATTGATGTTAACTAGTGATCAAGGTAGGTCAGGAGGGCCGTGAAAGTACAGCCAGCTGCAATAGCATAGGAGGGTTAAAAAGTTAAAAAAACCCAGGATCTGAAAACGTAACTAAAATCAAACCATGGGGGACTACATCCTATACTGCTAAAAAATGTGTGTTTTGTGAATGTCTTGAGCCTAGGCTGCTTAACTGAACCAGAGATATGTTATTGGCTGGCAGATTTGTTTCCCACGTTCATGGTCTTTTTGTTTCTACATATATTTATAAGTTCCATGATAGTTGGAGTAAGCTCTCTTTATAATACAATATATGATGGCAGGTGCAAATCCTATGTGAAAGCTAAAAAGCAACTTACTGTGCATGAAGCTCCCAACATTCTTACTATTGCTCTGAAAAGGTTTCAGGTAATTGTCTTGGTTTTCCTGGTTGCAATACTTGCTTTGTTTTATGTCTCTGAGGACATTGTTTTCTTTTGTCCCAGTCTGGGAAATTTGGCAAACTCAACAAGCGTGTCATTTTTCCTGAAACCCTGAATATGACACCTTACATGAGTGGAACGGGTGACAAACAGCCGTTGTACAAGCTTTATGCAGTAGTAGTGCATTTAGATATGATGAATGCTTCCTTTTCTGGGCATTATGTATGCTATGTGAAGAATTTACAAGGGGCCTGGTACAAGATAAATGATTGCAAGGTAAGTACCCTTTGCATCATCAGGGAATTGGTATTGCTGCAAAGTAATTTCCAATTTTATTTTCTAAACATATGGATAAGATTAAACTCTCCTAATGTGGGTGGTATTTGATATTAACCCAGTTTTTTACTGCTTAATATTACGTTTAATTTTGAACTCTTTTGAACTTTATATTCATTATATCCTTATGCTTTTTGTTGCCTAGGGCATAAATGTAAGTTTGAGCCGTCTTTAATGCTTTTCTATCAACAGAAATCAAGAATAAATTTATGCATTTTGTCTGATTTTTGCTGTCTTCTATTTTGAGCCCGGCTCACTTCTCATTGTCTTATATGTAGGTAAAGCAGGTAGAGCTTGACAGAGTACTGTCTCAAGGGGCATATATGCTTCTGTACTCGAGGTAAATGGATACACCGATTTCTTGTATTATCTCAAATACTGTCTTTCTTGTTTTTATTCGCTTATCTCAAGGGCATACATGCTTCTGTGAAGGTAAATGGATATGCTGATTTCTTATATTGCCTTAGATACCGTTTGTTTTTTATTCACAAATATGTGCATAAACAAGAGTAGATTTGCCAACAGATTTACTTCTAATGGTTGTTTTCTCAGGTCTTCACCTCGACCGCCAGCTGTCATGAAGAATGGAATAATCCCTTCCTCCATGCCAGTAAATGCAGTGAGTTGTGAACATGCTGCCAAGAAATCAGTCATGAAGAATGGACTTGAAAGGATCAGCGTGCTTGACACATCTCCAGTGACCTCTTGTACAGTTAAATTGGAAGACTATGGGTTTGATTATAATCGAGCTCCGTCAGTCAAAGGTAGCAGGATCATGGGTTGTAGAGATAGTGCCGATTGGGCATCCAGTGATTCTGGATCTCTTTTCAGTTGTTCAGATGAAGCTTCGTGCAGCACTGAGAGCAATAGAGATTCAACAAGTACAGACGATTTTAGTGAGACAATATTTGGAGACTCAGGACGGCTAGCATGTGCCAGTTATGGATTGCCTGAAGAACCTTATACACTGCCTAGCTCCTTTTTTTGCATGAAATCGTCTCCTCCTCTTCAAACGGAATGTTATTTTCAGAATGATGCATACTTGCAGGATTCTGCATTTTCAGATCAGCATCGCTTCGATGATATATACCACCAGAATAGGAAAATTGATCCAGAAATATCCACTTCCCCAGATACAACTCCCCTGGATACTGATGGGCTACCTGCTTGGCTGAGTAACAGTGCTAGCAGCTATTTTTTCCCTCCATCTGTTCCATTAGGACACGTAGAAACCAGTTATTCTGATTCTCACCCATCTAGCATAGAAAATTATTGGTTAGATAATAGGAGCAACTTAAACAACCATGCAGGCTTTTTGCAATTTCAAAATTCAGTTGGGGCTCCGAATGTATCAGAAAGTGGAGCCTTTAGGAGTGAAGAATTTGCTGCGCCGGAAAAGTCACATTACATAAAGGAGAAGTACATGCCAGGTTTTTTGCAAGATTCTTCCAGGTTAAATTTTGATGTACCATCAAGATCGTTTAATGCAGCCACTAACTTTGATTATTGTTCGGTTCATGACTCAAGAACATCAGATTCACTAACAGATTAGTTTCTTGGGCCTGACAAATAACTTTATTGTAAATGTATATGGAAAATGTTTTGTTCCCCCTCAAGTTCGGTTTCTGTGATGGATGCACATAATATGTTCTTGTAGATTGAATTAAGTGGATCTTCAAGGACTGTTCCTACTTCACTATCATCTACTGAAGAAAACGTTGTAATATACTACAGAAGCAGTAATTTCGCCAAGAAGGGTAGGCATAGTCATTTAAAAAATTGTGCTCTTTTTAATCATTATATCTTAAACACGAGAGAAAATCACACGTGTTTTTCTTGATAGCAAAATCATTAAGAAAACATAAGAGTATTCTGAGGCTGTTGAACAGCGGAAGTGTAAATATTCAGTTGATTTGATTCCAGCTTTTCTCAATCGGGAAAGTTTACTTCAAAGAAAAACTTGTAAATAAAAACAAAGAAAGAAAACCGCGAGGTTCCAATGCAATTTTAGGCGTACAATCTGCATAAGGGGAAAAGACATTGATGATTCAAATTTAAACTGAAATGATGTATCAATTTGTGTCGAGTTAAATCTTAATAAAATATTTACTCTAAAATCCCACAGCTACAATGGAATCCAAATCATGAGATAAGCATTCGACATAAAAAAGTAGACAACCAATTTAATGGTGTCAAACACACATCTTCACATGTTTTGAGAAGTCATTATTATTATAATTTTTTTATGCCAGCCTTAATATAATATGAGAAAAATATTTTGTAATAATTTTTATCGGAGAACCAGCAGGCTAGCCTATCGGTATCAGGTGGCAGCACAAATAATTGGTTTCCTTTGGCTTAATGTTAAGGTACCGAGGTGTGTCCATTCTGCCAAATTTCTTAAGGACGTTTCATCTCTTATGGTGTTGGGCCGTTGTATTCAGCAAGATTTAGCACGGGAACTGATGTCCACTTGTCAGATTTATAAATATCTTGACAAATGATTCACTTTTAATATTGTATATTATCAATATTAGGTCAACTATTGCATATTATCAATCACATGAGATTATGTCAACTCTTGCATTCTTGTTTGGAAGAGAAGAGATTATGCATTTTGCATATTACTGGGGGTCTAAAGTCTAATAGAGTGTTTAACACTATGAATGTTTAAAAAAATGATGTTGTATTTTAACCATACAGTATATTATTAAATCTTATATTTTTAATCAAATTATACAATATATAATATATATTGTTTTGTTTTGATGAGATAATGACGAAATGCCCTGGGAGCAAAAGGATATATGAACCATGTTTTAAAGCTTTTTAAGGAAAGGTCACACACCCAAATATATCTTATAATCGTTACATCACAATTTTAGAGAGATTTATGTATCCTTATAGCGGGAGGGAATTTGAACATAGGTCTCAGTCCTACATGTCATTATTAGTGTACTAATTCTCATCTGCAAAACATTGTCAATTAAATATTAAGGTAG
The DNA here is from genome assembly GCA_018340775.1 of Taxus wallichiana var. yunnanensis. Taxonomy (NCBI): domain Eukaryota; kingdom Viridiplantae; phylum Streptophyta; class Pinopsida; order Cupressales; family Taxaceae; genus Taxus; species Taxus wallichiana. Next base: position 549,285,499 of record CM031238.1, on the reverse strand, counting down.
AGTTTTTACAAACACAGGGTGCAATATGCTTGGGTGTTTAATATGGTTTAACGTAACCCCTACCCTAAGGTGTTTGCATGGCAACATATTTGGGGGCTTATGCCTGTGTATTGTTGTTACTTGACCTGCCTTCAAGTGTGTTCCCATTGCTAAGTTCATGGTGGAGATAGGGGTGGGATTTAGGGCTTTAATACGGTCACGACCCTTATTTCAAGGGGCCTACATGTTAAGACAAAGATGGGTTTATTTCTATGTAATGCATTAATTTTGCCCCATACCTCAAAACAACTATTTGGCATGGCAAGGTGTCAAATAGCTGACGATTAAAGAGCAAGACTTTTGGTATTAAAAAGTCTAAGGTTTCCACCCTTGGCCCAGATCCTTTGAGCACTCACAAGGATTTGAATTTAAGTATTTAGACTGCATTATCATAGTGTGCCCATGGATTGATATCGCTTTTAGTGCAGCTTGCTATTAATAAGGAATCCATGAAGTAGCGGGTCATCTTAAAATAAGTGAGATTTAAACTTAGGAATTCCTATAAACAAGAGTTGCACAATAATTCATATTATTGCTATATTTTTTAAATGTGTACTACAAAAAAATAAAATATTATTTTTAATCATAATTTTATTGTGTGGGTCGCTATAAGGTGTACCACTATATTCATTAATCATTGACCAACATTAAATTTAATAGAATATATTAATAGCACAAATCCATTTTAAAACTGATCTCATATGTGCTGAAATATAAAGAATTGGGGCCCAATCTATACACTTGCATGATTTATGGTGGGAATATCACAAGTATTTCAGATACTTCTAAGAATATGTTTGATCAAATATTAAGATGTGGGAGCTATACTCTTCTTGGCTCCTTAGTTATGGTCTATAGACAATTAACTTGCAGTTACCTAATTTTTGAGGCTTCAACATGCTACCTTCTTGGAAAAGTTTAATTAAAAGTTGCCCACGTGTTATATTTATCTCCTTTTTATTCCCCTTATATTCTATTTTCATAATTGACTGGTGGTTAGGGAATAGTTAACTTATGATGCAAACATTTTTTCTGGTTAGTTTTAGATGTTCACTAGGTCAATTTAATTAGGAACTTGGGGCTGTCTGTAATAAATTACGTGTTTAAATAGAGGTATATATTCTATTGCAAATCATCACGAGCTAAATTCTCTATTCCATTTCATTATTGTTTTGCATTCTAGAGGTTGCCCGATTGAAGTAACTAGTATTTTTTATTTAAGTATATCGTTTCATTTGGCATTTTCACATCCACCTTTGGGTATATTTTTATTTTTTCATTCAAGTGGATTTGTTATTGCTATTGCTATTCATCGAGTTTACTTTTTGATTAGCATCTAAAAATATCTTAACAAGTGGTATTAGAGTGGCGATTTGGGAGGTGAATTTTATAGCGCGGGGATGAAGGCGGGTATTATCAAAGAACACCATATTTTGTAATGCAAGAATGAAACTAGGACATTATCAAAGTGAGTATCTTTTCGCTTCATTTTTAAAATTTAGTTGTATTCTTTGAATCTCTTGTTGATCTTGGGAAAGCAATTAGAATTGTTACATTTTTGTTTTATTAAACTCTAGCATGAAACACAACCTTTAATATCCTTTAGAGTTAGAATAATTGGGGTGTTTGAGGAGACTAGAAGTTTTTTTTTGGATTTTTAGCGCTTGTGAAAGACAATAGTCATCATATTTGTCTCATTGGGATGATTACAAAGATTTAGGTCTTTGGTAACTAGTTTTTTTATACTCCCCAACCCTCATTAGTTTTTAGGTCCCTCACCGTTATGTCCCTCTTTCTCGGCTAATTTTATCAAAGACCTTTGGCCCATTTTGTCTACCCGACGGCCAAAGGGTGTGCACAAGGGTGACTTAAGTCACAATAAATTATTATAAAGTGCCTAAAAGAAAAATAAAATAAAATTATTAAGCACTTATAATTAATTTATTTGGCTTAATAAAAATAAATGGTAATCCCTATGGTAAATGCAACTTGCCTTGAGGGGCAAATATCATTGTAAAAGGGGTTAATTGTATTTTTATTCTTCCTAGGGGGTATTGGCGACTTGCCTTAGGAAAGAATAATGAAGTTTAGAGGGAACAGAGGGCCATAATAATTTTGTATTCTCCCTATCGGGGTTAAATTTGACGGCCACCTATGCCTGGCAAACAATTTTTTTGTGATGGTAATTTTCAAATACTGCCCTTCAAAAATTCAAAAATAGGTTATTTATACTATACTAATAAAATATACAAAAGATTATTTTATATTTATTTAACTATATTTATTATATATTAATATAACTTACATATACATATATATTAAAAATGACGGTCAGATTTTAAATATGCAAGTCGCTTGTGACGGTTATTTCAGAAATCTGCAAGTATTTTACGGCTAAAATCACAAAAAACGTCTAAACGACCGTCAAATTTAACCCCTGCTCCCTATGGGAAGTACGACTTGGCCTAGATGAAAGAACCATGCATAGAGAAGACCAATGCAGCTGATTGGTTTGAAAAGAGGTTCCCTTGGGTCACTTTTCCTTTATAAAGGAGAGGTCGACTTAGAAGAGGACATTCTATGATCACTTATATTTTGAAAATAGCTTGTAAGCTGAAGCACTTGTTGCTGCAACTTCTGAGGACGAAAACCCTCAAGAAGAATAGTGAAAAGGGAACGAAAACTCTCTTTTGCACTCATATTTTGTATTGGGATCTCAAGGCTAATCAGGTTGTTGAACCATTATCTTATGTACTGTTGGAGCGACCCAGTTGTGACTGTTTTGCAAGTGATTTAGGGATATTAAAATCAGCTTGGGCCTCTGCTGTTCTAAGCTCGTTTTCAGATATCTTTTGCTGCTTTTCTGGAGTTTTTGGTTGGGTTTCGAACCCCATTTCTCTGCTGTTTTGAACAGGTTAGATCTGCTGTTATTATAAAATAAAAATCTGCAGTTTGATTGCTCAGTTTGGTGTATTCTCTTGCCTTAATTTCTGAAGATTTATTGCGGCTAAAAATCAGTAGTATTTCTATTTGTGACTGGTAAAACTCTGATGATCAAACTATGGTGAAAAAGATAGAGAATACATTATAAACCCAGTCGCATTTTTTTGTAAGGGATCTGGTTTTCCCTCTTGAGCACTTTTTTATAGGTCCTCGGTTTTGCTCATTTCAACCATCAAATCCCAAATCTTTGTATGATAAACACTTGTGGGAGGCCTTTGCACGCATTGACATTAAAAATCTATGGCTAAGAGACTAACCAAAAATATTGTCATACTCATGTCCAAAATCTAATGGACTAGATCATTCCTCTTTTGTCATTGGATGTAGTGGAGCAACATGATGTGAAGAGGGGGTAGATTTTATCCACGAGAAGGTGCTTGCACCTTTTACAATCTCACTAAAAATAGATTTGAAATATTTGGTTATTTTCTCATTACATGAATGTAACAAAGCATCTAGTTTGCACATTGCCAATCCCACCCTTGGTAACCCGGACATCACTAGCAATGGTCATATGTGTTTCCCAACTTGTACGCAAAAATGGGAAGAAGCATGGGATTACCAAATCTCAACATGGGAATCAATATTTCACCATCCAATATGTAAGGTGTTATTCAAGATTTTGGCATATACCAATGAGTACCAATGGTTGGGAATTTAATAATTCAACCAAGTGCAAACTCCTCCATTATTTAAAAGCACTAAAATGTCAATAGTCCCTTGCTACAACTCCTTTGGTGTAAGTGGGGTTTACAAACTTACATTTTTGATTCAAAGAATGGCGTATTTTTTCTCGGGGCAAAGATTCAATCCTCCCAAAGTGGTGCCACACAAGTTTGATGGGACAAATGTGATTTCTTGGCTAAGCTTCATGGAGTAGTATTTTCAACTACATAATATACCACATGATAAAATGCTTGACATTGCTTCATTCATTATAGATTTTGAACTTTATTAGCGGTGTTGATTGATTAGAAAGGAAAGGAGTAAACAATTTTTGGATTGGCATACATTTAATTAATTATCTTCACACTAAGTAGACATTATGGGCAATTGAAAACTATAAGGAAAACATGATCGATAACAAATTATAATGCAGAGCATCTAATATTGTCGTCCTATGGACAAGTGATTTGAAAGAGTATTAACAACTTGTTATCCACATCAATGGGCTTGATGATCGCTAAGTTTGATCTTCAAGTGCTAGGTCCTTGCACATTTAATGATACTAAGCGTAAAAAATTGCAAATAAAGAAAAAGAATATGGTGACTAGGTGACTCACATAAGGACAAAGCTTGGGATGGAGAAATAGAAACTTGTCAAGTACTTTCAACCCAAGATAAATCACCAAACTCTCCTAAGTAGGAGGGAAAGAAGAGTGAAAATGGACTATGTTGGCATCATGATAACAAGTGGTATGACAATCATAAGTGTGCAAATGGCGAGAAATGTCTAATGATTATTGAAGACGAGGTTTTGGAAGGAGAGGTAGATGTAGAGGAACTCATTTTAGACCAAGATGTAAGAACCCAAAAAATCTCGAATCACATACTTTTTACTTTCCAAGGTTAAAAGCTACATTTATCTTTCACATGTTTCATCTCAAGGGTCTTGCCTCATCATGAATGATCACACATTAGTTTTTGTATCAAAGACATCCATTTACACATTTCTCACAACCGACTCCTAGTTGATTCCCCTAGCATTAAGAAGTGTTCTCTACTATATTATAGTATCCAAGGTGAGAGAGATTCCAAGGTCCTTAACCTAACAATGGCATACCCTTATTCATGTATTTTATTACATCTTTATAGTTGTCACCCACTCATATCGAGGTATTTCATGATTTCATTGTGCTACTATGATATGCGTGAAAGTTTTGTAGGATATGTAGTCATGAAATCACACACTTTCTACTTACATCACGCCTCTAAGTATTTCATTATATACATGATTCCTAAGCAAGAATACTAGACATTAACAACACTTGTTTTACTCTTTCATTGCTTTTATCTTTCCCACACTCTTGTTATTTACTTTTCTGAAATGACTACTTTAATTTTGGATAATAAACGACATGTGATCCATTACTCTGTATTGATTGTTACATCTTCCGAGCATCTCGGACACTACAACCCATTAGGGACAGGAGCGCCCGAGGTGCTACTGTCCCCTCTGGGCATGTCCGTCCCTTTCCCTCATTTTCTTGATTTTGAATTGCCACATCATTTGATATCTTTTCTAGAGTCTCTTTTATCACTTTGGGTCAACTTTTCAGTTGTTAAAGTCAAAATTCAAATAAGGGAATTACACACACACACACACACGGCTTACCATTATTAAGGGACAAGACATTTAGGACTAATACTTACTATCTACTACTTGGGAAAAGAGCAACATTCAAAGACTGCATTTGAGCTGCATCATTCATTGCATAGGAAGGGACATTTCTGAATTCCATCTCACACATTCATCTTGGGAAGAAATTAGTTGTGAGTCCGTTATATTGGTACGACAGAAAAATGGCAACCTAGCTTCAAGGGACATGATTCCAATCATACACACAAGAACTACATAGAGTCTGAAATGTAGTGCAACGCTTGATGGCAATCGATTGGGGTAACCTCGAGGTCATCCACTCAAATATATGCATTATTTATTTCATCTAATGTTTGCTTGAGTTTTGTGCAGGTAGCTAAGGTTTATTTTGTAGATACATGTGCGATACAAGAACCATACAATGAAGAGGATGTGACAAACAATGAAAGAAAGAAGTTAAGTTCGGACCCTTAAGAAGACCATAAACATAGTTGTTGCAGGGACACTAGTGCCTAGATCAGATACTAGCGTTAGGGAGATCCTATCCTCAATTAATCTCAATTAAAATATCCTCCTCGGTCATCCTGGGTTACATTTTATGCATGCCGTCCCTTCCACTCACAACACTAGACTCAAATTTCTCTATGAGGGTGTCATATATGATGTTTTGGCTGACCCATCTCCATTTACCTTTTGCGATACTATTGACCATGAGCCCACTCCTTGAGATCAATCTCCTGTACTTATTGCTGATTATGAAACCTATGACATTGGTTATAAGTATTTGTTGAGACATGGCTTTTTTGGATCGATGCTTGGTCACACCGACCAAGGTATTGTTGAGCCTATTCTTCTTCTTAAGCAACTTGATAGGGCTGGCATAGGATTTTCCCCTAGCTCATCTAGGGTCCTCCCTTCGGGGACTCGCTTCCTTCCAACCAAACACCTATATGAGGTTTGTACTACCTCCCACTCACATACCCTCTAGTTAGTCAATCTGCACCTCATCGATGATGTCGCCTTGCACGACTTACCATGCTTAGATGAATTTCACAATGACGAGGCCCTCTTAGAGTACATCATAGCCTATGCTCCCTTCCCTTCACACCATCACATGAATATATTTCGCATTCTCTCTATGCTACTCGCTTACTTTGGTGAAAGTGACCCTGATAATGTACATAATGATGCTCATGATACCATACCCACCCAACCATATGTCAAGGATCGATCCACATTACTCAATGAAGATAATACACCATATAACCCGGGCACTTGACGACGACCCACATATAGTTCTTTTATCTCCTCTCTTCTTACGATATCAAGCGCAATGATATTCAACCAAAGGGTACACGAATTCTTATATTTATTTGCATAACACTATAGCGACATGCTTGACATTAACCCCTCTATAGCTATGCACAATATTGTGCTCCATGAAGGTACAAAGCCCATACGACAAAAAAATCAAAAAATGCACCCACAAGTGGATTTGTTAGTCAAGGAAGAAATCCAACGCTTATTAGATGTTGGGTACATTCGTCTTTGTCGACTACCCACACTCTAATATCATCCTTGTCATAAAACCTAATGGTCAAGTTCACTGTTGTATTGAATTTTGTGATCTTAATAAAGCTTTTCCTAAGGACAATTTTCCTTTACCACTTATTGACTCTATCGTTGATTCTACTGCAGTCATGACATGCTTTCCTTTATGGATGGATTTTTTGGTTATAATCAAATTAAAATAAACTCGAATGACCAAGAGAAAAAAATCTTTGACAACCCCACATGGAATGTTTTTCTATAATGTCACGTCATTTGGCCTTAAAAACACTGGTGCCACATACCAACATGCCATGACTCATATCTTTCATGATTACATCCATAAAATTATCGAATATTATGTTGATGATATTATCGCCAAATAAAAACATTGTGCCCACCACGCTCAAGGCCTTTCTACCCTCTTCATACGATTACGACAATATAATGTCTGTCTCAATCCTAAAAAAATATGTTTTTAGTGTAACTATTGGGAAATTATTAGGATACATTATTTCTCAACGTGGTATTGAAATCAATCCACAAGAGGTTAACACTATCATAAAATTTCCTCCTCGTAATCTTAATTAGTTGTGAATCGTGATCACTATAAGGTAAAATTAAGGCTATCCGCTGATTCATTGCACAACTAGCTGATAAAACCCAAACTTTTATACGACTCATGAAAAAAAGATACCACATTTACATGGGATGACAAATGTCAACATGCTTTCAATGATATCAAAGATTATTTACTTAACCCGCATGTCTTGACTCCTCCCATTCTTGATAAACCACTACTCTTATATATCTCGACTACATTTCATGCCTTGGGAGCCTTGCCTGCTCAACATAATGCGACCCGATGTGAATGTGCCATTTATTATATTAGTCACACTTTAATTTCCTACGAGTGCAATTACATTTATATTGAAAAATGTGTTCCGAAGTTATCTTTGTCACTGACAAGCTATGGCATTACGTGATCAATGATGAAATTCATGTCATTACTAAGGTTGTTCCTTTGCGCTATTTACTTTCTCACTCATTTATCCGGTTGTATTTAAATTTGTCCTTCCTTACTTTTGTCCTTAATTTTTTTTCCATAAAAATCCATTAAGGGACAAGTCATTGCTAATCAATTAAGCTCCTATCAATGATCCTTTCCCTATATGTGATGGTTTTCATGATGAATTCACTTCTTATACCATTGATGCTGATCTTTGGACCATGTATTTTGATGGCTCTCGATGTGCCACTAGAGCCGGATATGGTATTTTCTTCATCACAAAACATGGTGAACCTATGCCCATTGCTTACTGTCTCGATTTCTCTTGCATAAACAATATTGCTGAATATGAAGCCCTCATCTTAGGCTTATCTATCACTTGCTCCCTTCCTATACGTCATCTTCATATTATAGGTGAATCTTAATTCATTATCAATTAGGTCACTGGTACATACCAAACAAAAGAAGAGACTCATTCCATATCATACAATTGTTACTAACATGCTCACTACACTCAATTCCTACACCATCACGGTTGTACCTGCAAGGATAATCAACATGTTTGATGGTATGGCTAGCGCCACTTCTCTTATCCCCTTAGACATTAATGATGACCACGCTACATTCATCATTCATCATTTGCGATATCCCTTTATTGATTCTCGTAGCATAGAGGCTTTACAAGACCTTGCTATCATTCGTAGGGATAACAATCCAGAATGGTATACTAATATATATAATTTCCTTTACTGCTAAACATTACCAATCGACATATCCTTGCACGAGGCACGTCGAATGCACCGCGAAGACACACAATATGTCATTGTTGGTGGTACTTTATTTAAATGTGCTATTGACTTTAATCTCCTCCGCTACTTCTTCTTAAGTCGTCTTGAGACCTCAAGAGACCTCTTTACTTCAACGAAGTTCTAGTCATAGAACCAACAGCTAATGATAATCGATTGGCCGATTGGCACTTATCCGGATCCGGATGGGGATCTATCTCCCCATCCATATATGATGAGGTTGATTGGTAGGAAGGAGTTAGAAGTTATAGTTCTATATTCTAATCCACTTGCTTTATCCTAGATACATGACAACATATGTGGTGGAAATTTTAGTGGTAAAGCTATATCCTATGGCCCAAAATCACATTACGCCAGGGGATGGTATTGACAACCCTATAACAAGATTTCTTAGACTAGGTTAAACGATGTGAAAATGCCAACGCCATAGTAATCTTCACCATACACCAACATATGATTTACAACCTATTTCATCCTAATGGCCTTTCTCCTTGTGGGGATTTGATCTCATTGCAAGGTCAATCTTCAATAAGCTAAATGACACAAATATATAATCATCACATTACTATATATTTTACCAAATGGGTTGAGGATTATTCTTTACACACTACTACTGGTGAAGATATTTGCATATTTCTTAATATAGATATAATCACCGCTTTGGGGTTCCTTATGCGATCAGAATCGATAATGGTTCATCTTTCAAAATTGCATTGTCCAAATATTCTATGCTAAATATAAGATCAAACACACATTTTCTACTCCCTATTATCCCCAAGGTAATGGCCAAGCCGAGGCTACCAATAAAATAATAATAATTATTTTTGTGTAAAACTATTGATTTATGTGGTGAAAATTGGCATAATTAAATGTTGTATACCCTCTAGTCTGTCTCTGCTGCACAAGTGTGCACACCCCCACAAACAACACACCATTTTCTCTCGGTATATGGAATCAAATAGTTATTCCTTTGGAACTCGAAATTCCATCTTTGTGTGTTTCTCTTAAACATATCCTCCAAGACAATGAATATCAAGAGTGACATTTACATGAACTGGAAATGTTTTATTCTCACGGGTACAAGCTTTAGAACATATTTGTGCTTACCAAACACACATCAAACATGCCTATCATACCAAGGTACATCCATGAGAATTCAATGTTAGAGATTTAGTGCTCAAAGAAAATCAAAAGAACACTAATGCAGAAGCCTCTCTCAAAGGAAAATTCAAACCTAATTGGCTAGGCCCATATGTTATCACTGAAAAACTTGGCCAAGGTGTTTATCGCCTCACTACTTTCTTGGGCAAACCTCTTAAAAATCCAATGAACGTCATGCATATTAAGTAATATTTTTCCTAGCTATACACTTTATCCCACACTAGGGGGCATATTATCCCCCCTCGCTACCCGATACACACTCTTGTTTTAGGTCCAAACATGACTATTGAGGTCACACTTACTTACATAGACCTTGTAGACAAAAAATATATCCACTTGGGTATGCTTTTAGGTCTTAAAACATACTAATGTATAAATGATTCATAAGCAAGAAAACTAGTGGTTGACAACTCCTTTTGGCCTTTTGGTTGCTTTATCTCTTGCACTTTACTGGCTTTGTACATATCTTACAAATTTTCTAGCACTTAACTGATTTACCTTTTGATGGCCTCGAACACTAGCACCCAGGCGCTTCTATCCATCCTAGAAGCTCTTGTTCCTCTCTTTCTTCTTCTTACTCTTTTAGATCCTTTTCTCTTCTTGGTCACCTTTTAACACTTTGGGTCAACCTTTCAATTGTCAATTATGAAATTCAAACAAGGGAATCATATATATACTTAGTTACTTCTTTCAAATAGGGGCCAAACACTATAAGCATTATTTATCACCACCTAAGCTTGCACAAAGGAACAAGAGTACTACACAAAGACATATCTAGCACATTCACACAAGGGACAAGGGCTGCATTAGTCTTCATACACTACATAGGAGGGACGTTTATTCTATTTCATTTGACACATTTTGCATATTTGGGACAATCTAAATCTATCCCGCTATCATCGTGTAACTCGCACAAGGGAAACCTAGGGCACGTGACACATACACACACACATGAAGACCTACATGGAATATGAGATTTAGTGCGGGCACGGTCGTAAGTTCACTCTTCCGGTGACCAATGGGCTGCGCTTCGATTCCACATTATGCATCATTATTATTAGTGTTGAGAATAAATCCTACCTCATTATTAATAAATCCTACATCATTATTAATAAATCCTACATTATTCGAGGTTAGTTAGGTCATATTTTCTTTCTTATTCAATGATTTTGGTTTGTTTAAATTTGTTTAGTAAATGGTTGGAACAACTTGCTAAGTTAAGGTTTTTGTTTTGAATTTCGAGGGGCAAGTTGTTAATTAGTTTGAAATGTGTCGGGTTGGCAGTGATGATAAAGGAATAAACTCAATTTGGATAAATTTCGTTATGAATTAGTCTAATCTAGATAATTTTAATAGGTTTATAGATGATAATGATAGGTTTGTTGAGATAAGGGAGTTAAAGGATATGTTAAAAATGGTTTTAAGGGAATATTTGGATAGGAAAATGATTAGGCTAAGTTAGATAATTAGGTATTATTTAAGATAAAATAAAATAATGATTTTCATAGGTGGATATATTAGTTTGATTAAATGGTGTACATAGTAATAAAAATGGGGATGTAGTATGTGTCATAGGGTATGTTTTTAATTAATCAAATTAATTGAATAGAGATAAAGGGTGTTTTTTGTGAGATGTCATGTGTTTAATTAATGATTTGGACAAGGATGATGGAGTGTATATTTTCAAAGTGTCTACAATTAGATTTGATGCGGTTTGTGAGTATGTACAGTAGTCATTTATTTTGTAGGTTACAAGTGCGATAGATGATCTAACGATGAAACCAAAGCGATAAAGAGTGAATAACAACAAAGATATTTTGACCCAAAAAAAGATTAGAACTCGAGCATTTTAACAGACATAAATGCCTTGATTAGTTGTTATCACATGGGGCACTCCCATCCTTCTATGGGTGCTTCACGCTTGTACATTCATTGGGGTTATGAACCCTTGGTGAGTCTTTTTGACACTTTGTTTCTAGACTATTCCAATAGATACATAGTCCCGATCACTCTCAAGTTATACAGAATCAACTAACTCTTCTTCTTCTTCCTTCACTTGCTTGGGTTTTTACATCTTTGAATGCTTTTTGCTTGCACATTACCGTATTTAATAATCTAAATATCATTTGTTTCACTAATTTAATCTAAAATAAGATTTAATTCAAATATAGATTAAATTATTTGGTGAACCCATTCGCTTGAACCCTATCTTGCTTCAAGGCCTTCTTTTTATGCCCTTCACTTGTAGTGGTCTTTTTCGTTCCCTTGAGCACAATGAACTTCCCCATCTACCCGTAAGCTATCTAAACCAATGGTTGACTCTGATAATCCCCTAATTAACTCAACCAACATTCCTCTTGAAAACATTGAAGCTTTTGATAATGAACACTCATACGATGAGGACACTAATGTTGATCAAGATCAACTTGAAAATCTCACTAATTTCCATTCTTCTTTACGAAATAATGCTACGCATATTCCACATGTCTTAAATGCTCTAATCGATGCTAAAAATTCTTGAGATGATACCACACTCCCTCTCGTGGGTTCCTCCTCGGTCACCATGACTTCTACCCCACCTTCCACCATTCCTATTTCTATTGCTACAACCACCGCTCCTCTCATTCCTCCCAATACTTCCCATACACAACCTAGATCCTCTTTAGGAACTCATGACCTTGCCTCATTGTACCATGATTTGCAAACCCAAATTTGCTAGTTACAACAGCCTCTTCATCTTCCTCTCCATCTCTAGATTCCTCACTCCTCCATAACCCTTTTGCACCCGCCATCTCCTCTTATCTGCTGCCTCCTAACTTTGTCGCGCCTAAGCTTCCTATCTTTAATGGCCATGATGACCCTCGGAACACCTTCGCTCCTTTCACGTTGTATGTATTAATTATGTTGATAACCTTAAACTATTGGAAACGTTGTTTCCTCGAAGCTTACATGACTATGTTATGTGATGGTTTTATGATCTACCTGTCCATTTGGTAACATATTTTACATATTTAGCCGATGCATTCCTTTCTCATTTTTCTATGAATATCGGCACTAAGATATCCTATGCATAACTAGCTAAAATCAAACAAGGATCCAATGAACATCTTGTGGACTATGTCTTACTGAAATAAGAACAACCTTGCCAAAATGACCAATGTTCTAGCTGATTCAAAATTACAAGACCTATTCATTCAAAGTCTTTTTCCTTCACTCCAAGAGAGTGTCATTTTGAGACTTCACCTTCTTTTGATCAATTGTGTCACACGCTCAAATTGCGTGAAATCAAACTGCTATCTATGGGAAAATTGAATTATTATGATACTTCTTCCACTTCATCTTCCAACAAGTTTCAAGCCAAATCCACATTCAAACCATACACTAATCCTACCAACTCTAAAACTACCGTCAACGCTATTTCTACACCATCTACGCTTCAATCGCAATCCACGAGGCACACTTTTACCGAGCTCGTTACGCACCTTGACTCCTATTAATACAACTCATTGAAAGTAATTTGATTACTCTCCCTCCGCTTAATCTAGATCTTTCTCGACCAAGTGGATGTAATTATGATGAAAACGCACATTGTGATTATCATCAATATAATGGGCATTCTATTGATCACTATTTTAAGCTCAAACATGTCATTCAAGATCTTATCGACAATAATTGGATCGAGCTTCATGAGCCGTCTACTTCTAAACCAATCAATGATAATCAAAAGCTTAAAATATTCAATGACCCATTACCAAATCATGACAAGTCACTCACCGATTCCTCTATCAATCACGCATATCATGCGTTGCCCCCTTCGTCATCGGCACCACTTGATTTTATTATTGCTTACTGCCGATAGGCCACCGTTAATTATTACATTCTCGATTTTGACTACCATGCTACATTTTCTTCCGATTCACTACATATTGATGCTTCCATTGGTGCTCATCAAATCAATAATACTATGGTCCATCCCTCATGCCTTTCCAATGCATGCTCTTTCGCACTCTTCTTGCTTATCAACTTTCAAATTGTAGAAACCCCAATTTCACACCCCTCCGAATCAATTAATTTTCCCATTTAATTTCCCATAAAAACCCATGAGGAATCAATTGAAATTAGTCATTTAATAAAACCTTGTCAATTCTGATTAATATTCCTCACATATCTTTATTCTACGTGTCCCCCACTTGCGAATTAAATATTCATGTTTAATCCCTATCCACTCTTCATGTCCCCCACTCACTTAATCATGATTAATTTTTCAAATCATGATTAATTAAAACCTTGAATTAATCCAAATTTTAGGCTATAAATAGAGCCTTACCCCCTTCTTTCAACACAAGTAAAAAATCTTGTCAGAGCTCTTACATTGTTGCTACACAGAGCATCCCTTCCATCTAGTCGTAATGTTCGCATATGCCTACTTTGTCCATCCCTAAATCCATCATCCTTGCATTCCTTGGTGTAAAGTTGTGAATCGATTTTTGGTGCAACGAAGCTCTTGCCCACATTGGATAAGGTACCTACATCTCAACCAGTCCAGGGCCCAAGTCATTTCCCATTCCGAGGTTTGTGAAGGAGACACAAAGAAGAAGGTATAAATTTCAGTTTCAATACTTTCTTGTTATCATTGATTTCTATACCATACATTTTGGCATGCCCGGTGGGAGTTAACCATGCTTTGTTACCCTTGTTTTCATGATTAATAATTTTATCCATTTTGTGCTTACTATTATCTACTATTATCATTTCATTTTCTATACCTTATGGCATCCTTTGGCTAACATTTACACTGTGGGAAGTGCTTTTGTTCTATGGTGTTTGTGTAGGTTATAGTGGAAATGGATGTGTGATGCTTATCCTGTCATTACCCTCCTTAATGAAATCTGCTCATTCGTCCCTCCCTTTTTGTTTCACATCTCATTAATCCTTCAGTGTAGATATTCCACAATTATTAACGCTTGCATACATGTTCTTGTGTGTTGAATATTAATGTTTGGTTTGTTCTTGTTGTTTTTGTCACTTTATTGTATATTGTGCAGGTGTTGGGAGCATCCAAAACAAGAATCAAATACTTGTAAGTCATAACAAATTTATGTTTCATTGTTGTTTTAATGTTTATGTATTCGTGCAGGTATTATGAGAACATATGAAAATAACATTTTTTTTTTGCTTTGCTGTCTTGTTTGATAGTTGTTTGTAGATGTTATGGGGAAACATAAATCGATTATAAAATTCAAATAAACAAAAATTTTGATTTTAGTTTAACGATTGTCTGTAGGCGTTTCCAGTAGTATAAACTTGGTTTATATCAACATTAAAAGAACAAAAAATTAGTACTTTTTCCTCTAAGTTTAGTGGGCTACTTAGCTACAGACTAGATTTAACATGACCTCTGATAATAATTTTAAGGGGGGACTTGTTTTCTACTTTCTGGTTGTATAATAGAAAATTCCTTTGTTTTTGAGGTCTTCCATTATTTTGTGTTTTCTTTATAAACCTGCAAAATAAAAAAATCAGAAAATCACAAAAAATCAATCACTTTTCATTAGGCCCTAACCTACCTACCGGCTCGTCTCATAGCTCAATGAGTTTCTCACCGAGCTACCCTACCTCATAGCCCACCTTACTCAACTTGTAACCCCGGGTCACCTGAACCCAATCTAGACCTACCCACTCGACTCGGCGACTTACTCATTGAGCTGAGCCTTGTCCAAGCCCTCCTGCAAGCTCCCCCGACTCACCCGACTCCTAACTACCCAAGCCCAACATTCCCCCTCCCTAATATCTACCACCTACGAGATCACCTTGTTGACACATAGATACATTTACACTCCCCTAGCCGGCCCTCGGCCCCAACCCCCATAACTCACCTTGTAAGACCTATCCCATGCTCACCGCCATCCCTCACCTCGCGAGCCACTGTTTTAAACGCGTCACCATCCTTCATGAGCCCTTTGTAAACACACCCCGCCTTAGGATCCCATCTTCCACAAAGTCTTTGCCACACCGCTCAATTACACACTGTAAAAAAACCACCTAGTCGAACAAAAACCAAAACCCTCACCCAAACCCATTAATGATTTTTAGGTTTAGGTTTGTTATGCCTTAACACTTAGATTCAAATAACCTTTTAAATTAACCTTAGGTTAATTATAATTTAAGTTATTTTAAATCTAAGTTATCTTGAAACTTAATTTCGTTAAATAATTAGTTTAGTTAACTAAATTCATTCATACTTTTCACTAATTACTTAGTCTATTTTAATTCATTAATTAGTTTAACTATTTCAATTCGATCTTCTTACCCAATTAGGACCCATTTTCTATTAATTTTTGCTTTTTAATTCATTTTCTCAAAAGCTTAAGCATCTAACACCTTTAATTTTTTTTTCATTATTTTGGCTAATCATAAAAATTGCTAATCTAGGGTGATTGGATGTTTTTCTCCACTTTATGTTGCTTTTTAACCATTTCTTCATTGTTTAGTCATTTTGTGATGTCAACTAATGCTTTTAGTGGATCTTGTAAATGCTTTGTTTTCATTTTTCATTTTTGTGAAGCTAATCACAACACTTCACGCGTATGCTCTTCTCTCGCTTGTTACAAACGATCTTGAGAATAAAAATGTGATTGTGTGTTATCTTCATCATTTTCTCTTTATCTATGACAAAAAGCTACTAACAATTGTTTGCAGGACCGTATTACGAAGACCACGTCAAAACTACTAACTGCATGACTCCTTGGCCAAAGAAACATTCCAAACTCGAATTGATAATCTTGCACTCACAAATCAATCCATCACAATTAACTTAATTAATCACCACATTTTACCAGATTTAGCTTCATTTTTCTATAATCTCGATCATTGCTATATTTTATTTGCATTTCTAACAATTTATTTTTCCGATCGCGACGGTGTATGCTCTTTTCTTATGGCTTCGAGTGATCTGGAAAATAAAAACATCCACGATTTTTTTCTTCTAACACTTCTCATGCGGGATAACTAATAATCTGCTTTTACATAGGACCACATCGCTCAGAATTCTTGTCAAACCAAAAAAAAATCTTAACACTTCCAAAAAAATTATCTTGGTCAAAGAATAATTACGAAATTACTAAAATAAAAATAACGATTGCACTCGTATCCTAACATTTTTCTCGCTCCTAATTTTATTTCCAATTGGAATGCATTTTATTGTTAATCACCAATCATCATTTGTATTTACACATAGCGGAAGTGGATTTCATCACCACCTATGCTACACCGGTGATGTGGACTTCATCACCACACACCACCAACATTTGCATTTACATTGCACTTGAGACCTAGTCTCAAACAATGTTTGGTATATACCTCGCCTCTAGTCCCCACTTACAGGTAATGTTATCGTGATTGGGACTACTGCGAGTAATGCCTAAATAGTTGTAACACCAAGGTATGGGACTAACCTTGATAAATATTCGGGAGTAATAAGGACACCATACACACTTTCATTCCCCCATCACCTTCCACCTTTTCAAAAATCCTGCCTTGGACGTGGTGATTCACTCTAAAATAGGTTAGTAATAATTGGTGAGTCTCTTCTAGTATCCTAAGGGTTCCTCGTAACACTTTTGTCCCCGTACAAATTTGGGTATATCAAGACTAGGATATATCGGAAGATGCATCTATATGGAGTGATAAGCATCTGCATTCGCCCATTCCACAACATACTACCTATCACATGATTTACAAAACAATGATTATTCCCGATGGATCTGCCTTTTGAGCCAAAATGTTAGATAAACATGATTGTTTGTTGCTTGTAAACAAGTTATTTTTTTCATTTTACTTATCACTAAACTTGGATTATATAAGTGTATTTGTTGTAGATTTCAAGTCCTAATTGTGTTCCATAAAACATTTCTAAACCACCTCAATATCAAACAAAAAATTGAATCAATAAAACAACGAAGACCTAAACCTTACATTGATTTCAACTCATTAGCTTTATTACACTAGAATATTTTTAATAATAGCCTATATCCATCATATATCAAGCGACTCATTTTGAGATCACTCCTTATGACCTCACTTTTCGAGCTTGTTTAAGCTACCTCCACAAACAAATCCCTCATAGCTTGTTTTGAGCTATATCAAACTAATATCGAGTGACTTGTTTGAGCTCACTCCGTATGTCATCAATTGTCAATTTTATTTAAGCTACATCCAACACAAATTTCCTCATAGCTTGTTTTGAGCTATATGACACCTATATTGAGTTAATATATTTGAGTTCACTCTTTCCATCAACACTTAGTAGCTTCTTTAAGCCAAATATGAAACAAATCCATACTAGCTTACACTAAATTAAGTTTGAATAAATATCTTAGATTATTTTAAGATTAATCAAGATACGTACCTATCTAGCCATGTTAGTTACATGCCATCAAAGAGACCCTTTGGCTGGTCACTTGGATCATGAAAATGAAAATGATGAGGTCACAACCCAAACTCAGTCAAGAAGAACAAGATCAATTAGATAAACTATTAGAACAAAACAAAAATGAGTACCTACTTTGCATCCTAGCCATGGGAGTGAAGATACCTCATGATTTTGAGGTAAAAATTTGACTAAAATTATCGACAACGTTGAATCAAGTCAACACAACATAAAACCAAATGACACAAATAACATCTCAAATAAAGAATTATTCACCAAAATCCAAGAGTTGACAAAAAAATCACACAAGTAACTTCTAAAGTTGAAAAGTCACACGATCACAATATAGAGAAACCTACTAATGATATCCTCGATACCCCATCACATGAATCTCCATTCACACAAGAATGGAAAAGTATGAAAGAAACTATTCAAGGGTTACAAAACAATCGAAACAATTCAATTTTGAAGAACTCTACTTTATCCATTTGACAAATAAATGTTACATTTACCATTCCCTTCATCCTTTGAAACTTCCAAGTTTGATAAATATAAAGGAAAGGGTAATCCACATGAGCATGTAAAGGAATTATTCATGCAGTGCCAAGAAGTAGCTTATCATGATGTATATCTTTTACGTTTGTTTCCTAAGAGTTTAGGAGGTCAGGCCTTAGATTGGTTCCTCCATCTTCCAAAAGGGTCTATCACGACCTTCACAAATTTATCTAAGAAATTTGTTAAACATTTATCCTTTAACTTAGACTGAGGTGACCATGCTCAACCTTTACAATACCAAGAAAAGGACAAACAAAAACTTCGCATCCTTTCTACAATGATGGCAAGGGATCGCAAGTAGATTCCCTTGCTCTATACCAAAAAGACAATTAGTTAGCATCTTCATTCCAAACCTCAACACAGAATTATCATTTCACATGCAGATGCATTGTTTAACCAATTTTGAAGAAGTTATCGAAAAAGGGACACAAATTGAGAGAGCCCTCATTTCTAAAGGCTTACTTAAAACACCCTTTAGAGACCAACCCCCTAGGGACGTCCCTCAAAATCAGGATAAATCAAAATTATTCAATCAGAATAGAAATGTAGTCAATGATGGAGTTACCAATTCTTGGTACATTCGAAATATCCAAAATAATCCACCCAAAACTAATAAACCTAATAAACAACCAATCGTCATTCCTAGTAAGGAGGATTCTCCTAGAAATTGAGTCAAAGACAATTCACTCCACTTGGAGTCACTTGGCGAGTGCCATTATGATCACGTCACCCATTGTAAAACCCTTTGAAGAATGTCATCCTAAACCAAAATGGTATAGAAATAATGAATATTTGTAATACCATCGTATCAAGGGTCATCATACAGATCGATGCATACAACTCTGCCATTATGTAAAATATTCGATTGAACGTGGTGATATAGAGGTTGAAATACCTCTAACACCAAAACCCCCAATGAGAAATTAAATTTTCCCAAAAACACCTTTCCTAAACATGAAAAAATTTCAAATCAAACAAAGGCTAAGGGTCAATTGTCCAATAATGTTGAGTATGACTCAGTCATCTCAACTATAAATTATGATCAAAACTTAGTTGATATAATAAAGATCAAAGCCATTTGTGCGGTATCAACTAGACAGAAAAAGTTTAGATCCCTACCACCAAGCAATCTACTAATTATTCTCCCATACCACCCCCTCATCTGACATCTAATTCCACAACCACTTCCACTTCCCAGTCTACACTTTCATCCAATTCATGCAACCTTATCAAGCAATTGGAGAAAATTACAACACAAAATTCCATAATGGAATTACTTAAATATTTTCCCGCATTGCAATGCATTCTTAAACAAGTATTGAATGAAGCCCATGTCCCACATGATATTAATTCCAAACAATTTCAGGCTTTGATTGGAATATTTCAACCACCAATCCTATTTTATCATTTGGCCCCATTGACCTTCTCAACCCCCACCTCATTAAAAATCAATATTTATACATAGAGGATTTTATAACCCAATATAAGATTAAGCATGTGCTAGTAGACAATGGAGCAACATTGAATATTTTCCCCATGAAACTATTATGATGTCTTGGTTATTGTTAGTGCAAAATCACAACACCCCCAAATGAGTCGTCGGATCTGCTTTTCTAAGGTAGACTCATCTGGTGTGATTGCATAACATTGAACTTTCCCCAAGGTGTGGGACCTTGCAAAATGGGAAAGCTCTCCAGATTAAAGGCTAGTTCCTTATTCCTTTATTTAGGTGCATACGTGAGAACTTGCAGAGGATCTATTTCTATACCTAATCTAAAACTTGCCAAGGAGACATGGATAAAAGAGTACAAGAAATAATAAATTACTAAACTACTAGGTGATGCACCAAAGGAATGATGAACACTTATTTTGCTAATAGATACAAACCAAAAAAATGCATACAATAAACAAGCACAAATAGCTAGATATATAATGGGAGACCAAATGAAAGAAAAAGAGATAAGAAATGATCTAAAATCGATCACAGACGTGTTTTATTGCTCTGTAGATTGGTATAGTCCATTAAAAAGTAGCCAAGAGGTAGAAACGTAATGTAATTTTTGATGGAAGGCCTGAACCCCACAAATCCCTTTGCTAAGAGGAGAAGGGAGCCTGCAAAAAAATAATGTGCAACCCTTTACAATGAATCTTGCCCCTGTATTTATAGATTCAACCTTGAAGAAGAAGAAAGAGAGAAGTGGGAAAAGTAGGTTGAAGCTCAACCACCACTGTTAATGCTTCTGATGAAATCTCTCCCCAAATCCGTCTTTACTGCATCAATCCTTGGTTCGATGCCTTGAAGGAAGAGGAAACAATGAAACAAATCAAATCTGATCTGGTTGTTAAGGCAAGAAGATCCTGTATTGAAATCCTGAAGATGTTTCCTCTATTTTTCTTCTTCTAACCTCCTCAAAATTAAAGTTTCAGACCTCCATGGCATGGGTGAGGCTGAAATCTTTCTAATGACATCAGATTTGTAATATTTCGAGCCTTGAGTCGAAAGATATGCCCCTTCGAAGTTTGTATCGGGTCCGTACAAGAGGGCGGAAAACAACTTGAAAAATGGGTCCCCTTTTGATATGGGATACATGACAGCTAGATTGGAACAAAAATCAGGCCTACGGGTCCACAATTTATCTTTTGCCCTTTCCTCCGATTCCCGCTTTGGCTTTGACTCGGGCCCAAATGCTGACTTTTTCCTTGCAGAGTTATGGGCCATTTTGTAACTTTTACCCCTTTTGAGATAACAAGGGGTAAAGAACCAAATTTTTCCTGACGGTCCACTTTCCCCTAGGACACGCGGCAGTCTGGTGCTTGTTTAGAAACCTTTTCTCTATTCACCCCTTGAATCAACACCATACTGACACTTGGCATTCTCCGCTTATACCTTTATACTTAGCCAATTTTGAAGCCTTTTCTGTCCGCCTTTTGACTCTATTTCCTCTTATGTGGGATCATGGTCAATCCAATATTTGGCATGGGGGTGAAATATGGATAACAGATTATCTTGAAGAAAACTTACAAAATGATATCATAACCATTTGTGGATATGATAATAATGAAAGACAATCCACATGCACAATCACATTGCCACTTATGGTTGGACCAATCACCTTAGACACGTTATGTCATGTGGTAGAATTAGAAGTTCCATATAACATTCTCCTTGGTTGACCATGGATTCATGCCATGAAATTTGTCCCATCCACATATCACCAGTGTATTAAATTCCCTCACTTGGATAAATAATTCACATTGCGTGCCAACACCCAACTCCTCGAGTATTTTCAATCCTCGAAGGACGTTATAAACACACCAACTATTCTCCATCGGAGGAAAATTTTACTCCACCACGTATAATCCATTTCTGCTAACAAAATGTGTATCGATCCAAATACGCTTCCCAAGAATGTTCCCGAGAATCATACAAAAGTCATCATCATGACTTTGATACTCAACACTCATCTTCTAGTCAACCATAATTTCGTATTCAACGATTGATGCTAATCAAATATTTTCTCGTTAATTAATCATCTTACGCTCATCAACCCTCTTCATCTAAAAACCCTCCCTCTTCCACTAACCAACCATCTTCTTCATCTAATCAACCTTCCTCATCTAACAATCCCTCTTTTGATAAAACACCATTTTCTTCTGTTAATCAAGATTCTTCCTCTAATCCATCCTCCTCTTCTTATAATCCATTTTATCCATCTTTTAAAACCACTAAACTACCTTTTATACCATGTGACGTACCTACTAGTTCCTCGATGCATATGTACAAAATCATCGATAAAGATTACAATGAGTACCAATTCCAGAACATTGATAATTATTTTCATGTACGTAACTCATTCTCATCCCCACAAAACTATGGAAAACTCAATGCTTCCCACATCAAAACCTCTCCCACTTATAACATGGGTAAGTTAGTTTGGTAGAAGTTCGGTTATCTTGATGAAGAACATATTCCAAGTTCCTCAGGATCTTGGTTATACAATGATGAACTTGCTTCTTTTCATGAGTCCCCTCAATTTACCAAAGCTCATCGGATAATGAAAAACATGCAATGGAAGGGTAAATGACTTGGTAAGAATGAACAAGGTCACTAGATCCAATCACTTATATTGAAAATCCTAGTAAACATGACCTTGGTTTCAAAACATTTAATGCCTCTCTTGTATTAGTCTTAATTAGTGAAGACGATATACCAATTTTGAAAATTACAGTTCTACACATAGTATTTTTAAAAATATTACAAAAACAAATCTCCTCTTCGAACATCTATCCATTAATGTCATTGATTTTGAGCTTCTTCACCCAACCCTCATTGATCACAATCAATTACATCATGTGGCCATGGACATGTTTCAAAATGATGAGGCCATTGAAGAGTTCCTTGAACTCGTGATCCATTCCCTCTCGATCATAAGAAAGGATTTTATATTGACCTTGATGAATTCACCTACTTTGGTGAAGAATTAGAATATTCCAATCCTCAACATTGTGAAACCTTAGATAAGAAGAGGAAGAATAAAATCTCTAATAATAAAAACCTTTCCGCCACGCTATTCAACAAACACACTAGTAAAAAGATGAATAATCACAAACAAAACCATACACTTCCCCTAATAACATCTCATACAAAACACCCAAAATCGATGATTTACATCAACCAATAACATATTTTTCATAAAAAGACACATCCAAAATGCTTTGATAGAAGAATACCAAAAGAATACTCCATATAAAGAAATTTTATTCCCGAGGTACTCTCTATCAGAAACCTATTGTACATTCCTTTTATCTAAATTATCTCCATAATTTTAAACTTTTCACTCCATTGATGATACTACCATTATAAAAATCACATCCTCATACTCATCATCATGAGACAAGTGTTCATATAGATCTTATTAAGTCTTGATCTCATACTTAAATATCCCATTTCCCATCCAAATCCTAAGTTCTCTCCAAAGAAGTTCACAAAAATGATCTAAAATTATTTACCGGTTTGTTTAACTACCCATCTCAGTCTTTGGTGCTGAACCCTCACATCCTACTAGTCATGTGGGGATGAGATCGGGGTAGGTATTCCTTCTTGAATAAAAATCACTATAATACAAATCAACCAATCAAATAACTTATGAATAATTAATTATTACACCTTTTTCCTTCACATATTTGGTGTTGAGCCCACACTTCTTACTAGTAGTGTGAGACTAGGAATGGAGGAAGGTGCCCTTACTTGTCTATATTTTTTATTTGGTGATGAGCCCTTGCCTCTTACTTGGTGACATGGGGAAAAGAGTAGAGGGTTGTTCATAAATTTAAAAAGTAGAAAAATACAAAAAAAAAAAAATCTTAATACTCACCTATGTATTTTCTTTGTGATGAACCCTTGCTTCTTCTTTGGTGGCATGGGGCAAGGCATATGGGGTCACTACAAAAATACAAAACCTTATAAATATGAAAGTGATTACAATTATAAAATTCCAAAGAAGTAATTTAGATGCCTAAGTGAAGAGAGAACTATCCCTTCACCTAAATCTTACCACTCAGTAGGCCACATAATCTAAGTCTAGTAAGTGACCTATAAAGTGAAAGTCATTTCAAAACTAGGTTTAGTAACCTTAAGAGGAATTGAGTCACAATTTCCCAAATGGACCATTGTTAACACTTGTCTCTATATTCATTTTATACATCCCATGTCCTTCTTGAATTCTCGGTGATGAGCCCTCACATCTTACTAGTTGCGTGGAGTCAAGAACAGGAGTTGGACTTATTTTCATCATGTCATCACCAACATATCCTATCCAATGGAGAGAAAAATTTAATATTATTCAAAGCATGAGTTACCATGAGGAAAAATGTACATACGGATGATACCTTGCTTATCACCTCTCATAAGAAGTTTACCATCTAGTATATTATCCATCTCAAAAATCCAAAAACATTTGAAAAATCTCAAAAATCCAAAAAAAAATTGAAAATTCATTAAAAAAAAAAAATCAAAAAAAATCCAAAAAATCAAAAAAAATCTAAAAAAAACATTCAAAAATCTAAAAAATCCTAAAATACATTCAAAAATCAAAATTTCAAAATCTTTAAAATCCCAAAAATAATTCAAAAAATCAAAAATCCTAAAAATGTCAAAAATCAAAAAATCAACACAATTCAAACTTTGAACTCTTTTCCCCAATAAATGTTCCAACCACTTTACAACTTTAACACCCAAATCATTTCTCCCTCATGTGTATCCTCGCTTGGGGAAAATTTTGGCTCTCATTGTTTCCTTGTTTGAGGATGATGACCCAATCCATTTTGAATCATTATATCCCTACTTGGGGGCACATCTAATCAATCATCATTGTGGAACACATTAGGGACATGTTTGAAAGTTCTTGTGTTGCATTATTAGTTACAAGTTTATTATTTGTTATCTTGTGTCTTGATATATTACAGGGGGCATCTTGATTTTATGTATCTTGGTGTTCCCTCTAATATGCTTTTTTATATATCATTACTTCTCTTATATGATTACATATCATATAGGGGCATCATATCATTTTTTTGATGGCCCCTTGTCTATGCTCTCTTTGCATATTACAATCTAGTCATCATGATCTTCTATATCATGATGCATCATATTATGTGCTATATTAAAATTAAGATGCTTTCATCATGTGAGTATCTTCTTACATGATCGAAAACTTACTTTGCACCACATCCATTCCCCCTTCCTAATAAATTTTCCAATTTGGGAATCCTACTTGATCACTATTGCAGTTTGTGAATCCTACTTGAGGATCTTTCTCATGAAAATTCATATCCTGCAACTCCTCATCCCCCACCATGGTCAACCTATATTTTATCCATTCATCCTCCCTCCTCATTTCTACCCACCTACCATTTATGCACACCTCATACTTCTCACCATTCATATCCCCTTTCCCCACTCTATGTATCTTCCTTCCTTTTCTTCATGATTTTCCCTTTCATTCTTCATTTTCATTTTCATCTTGACAATCTTACTTAATCATCCATATAATGTGGGACTCTTATTTGAGGTATACCTTCTTCCTAAGATCTTCCCGTATAGAAACTCCTCCATCATTACATCTCTCATCGAACAAAAAATCACCACCACAAACTTCTTTCCACTCCACCTCTTCTACTTGACATTCTTGCCTCATCACTCCCACCATATGGGAATCCTAATTGAGGATTCCCCTCACAATCCATATTCCCACTACATATCTTCCTCCATCCATTCATCTCACACTCCTTTTTTTCCTTCCTTCCTTATCACCACCTCTCACCCCTTGTTCCATTCTCACATACACCATTTCCTCTTTTCTCATTCTTCCTAGTATCCATCTTCTTCTTGGTAATCTTACTTACACATTCTCATAGTATGGAAAATTTACTTGAGGGTTCCCCTTTAGTCCATCTTGTCATACAATCTTCCCCCACCTCCTTCAATCACTCACATCACCACCTATCTCATGGAACTTCTTCCCATCATTCTTCTTCTTCATCTTTGCTTGGTGATCCTACTTAATCATTCATGTAACATGGAAATCTTACTTAAGAGTCCCTCTTAAGGATGATTTTCATCTTGCACTTCCCCATCCATACAAGTTCCCTCCATACTATTTTCCCTCCCCTCATCATCATCATCATCTTCTCAACCAACCATTCTATCCCCATGCACAATACATTATTTTCTCTTCTTTCCCATTCATCATCACTGTCAGTTTGGTGATCTTACTTAACCATTCATGTGGCATGGCGATCTTACTTAAGAGTTCCTCTTAAGGATGATTTTCATCTTGCACTCCCCATCACTACACATTCTCACCCTTCACTTTTTTCTCACATTCCCCATCATCACATCCTCTCACCACCTCTTCCATTCTCACCAACTTCACCTCTTATTTTCCCACTCTTCATCCCACCATCCTCTTCTTGGAAATCTTACTTAATCACTTCCACCATGACTGTCTTACTTAAGGGTTCCCCTTAAGATGGATTTTTCATTCTAGACTTCTCCTTCTTCTCACTCATCATTCCTTCCATTGATCATTACTTCCTCTTGGTCTCCCCTACCAACCAACTTTTCCTCCTACCATTACCCTTTCTCAACCTATCATATCACAGAGTGTGTCCACCATCTTCAACTTGTGAATCCTACTTGATCCCTCATTACTCAACCATGTTCCTTTCCCCATTTCCCCCTCCTTGTTCTATCTTTTCTTCATCCCATCTCTTCCACTCTTTCCATATCTCATTTCTTTACCTTCATCTCATTCATCCTCATCCTCTCACATCCTCTCTTTGCCTTCATCATCTTGTCACAAATCATCACTCACCCTTTCTTTACTCTTTCCACTCCATCTTCTCAAATTCTCCCACATATCCACCCCTATTCCCACCCATCATTATTGTTGGTCTCCCTCTAACATTATTTCATCATCATCTTCCATTTCCTCATTCACCATCCCCATACTACCACTCATGTTTCACACTAATAATTATTGTTGGTCTTCCCCCTAAAATTCACTCATCATCATTCTCCATTTTCTTTTTCACTCTCTTTGTCCTTCTCTACATTTTCCACTCTTTCCCCATCATTCACCAACAATAATTATTGTTGGTCTTCCCCTAATGTTCTTTCACTGAATTTCCTCTTTTATCCTCCATTCTCTCTTTCCTCCCCTCCCTTTTCTCCACCCCCACCCTTTCTTGTCATTTCTTACCCCCACCTCTCCATCTTCCCTTCTCCCTTGTCAATATCTTTATTGTCTTCATCATACATCCTTTTTCTATTTTTTCTCATAATCTTCTTATCCTCATCTCACACATCTCCACATTTTTACACTTTGTGTCATTCCTCCCCTCTTTCTTCTCTCTCTTTACATTCCTGATGCTACCCACTCTCCACAAAATATCCCCATTCTTGATTCCCTTCCTTTTACACATTTCCTCTCTTTTCCTCTCCTCCTTCCCACTCTTCATGTTTGTCTCTCTTTCTCTTTATATGTTCTTCCTCTTTTTCCCTTGTTCTTCCTTCTTACTTCCCCATCATTACCCTATGTCTCTTTCTCACTATCTAGTCTTTTTTATCCCTTTCATCCTCCACATGCATCTCCATGTGTCTGTTCCATATTCTCTACCTTATATGGTCTTTCCCACAACTACTTGGTTCCTTCTTATCTTCTCCCTATATCCACTTTTCATCATCTCTTCTTCCCCATCATTTTCACCTTCCTCCTCCCCCCCTTATTTTCTCTACCACCTCTACCCTTTTCATTCATTATGTACCATTTTCTCTTCCTTTCTATGATCTTCTCCACATCTTCCTGATCTCTTATAGTTTCTTTCTTTTCTCCATTCTATCATCTCTTTCATCTTCTTTAAATTCTTCATCTTCCTCATCTCCTTCATTTTTCCATCATTTCTCTCCCTTTATCTCATACATACCTCTTCACCTTATCTTTTATATTCCACTACCTTCATTTTGCACCTCTCTCTCCCTTTTTTTTTGATTTCACCCTCTGCTCTGTCATCTTCTCTCATCTCATCTCATCTTCTTCTTCTTGTTCATCCTTCCTAATTCCCTTCTTCCCCTATCATCCTTCTCTCTTATCCTCTTCCACCTCTTTCATTCCCTTTTCTCCTCCTCTGTCTCCATCTCTATTCCATACCCTTGTCTCCTTCACCTCTTTTTTCTTTCCATTTTTTCCCATTCTTCACCTACTCATAATCAACCACTACTCATGTCCATTCCTTTTTTTTTCTTTCCACTCTCACTCGTTACGTCCTTCAACACATCTTCACACCTAACATTCAAGGCCGATTGAATTCTTTCCCCATTTTGCACACATCTGCAACTTTCCATTCTCTTACACCCCATTCTCATCCTCCTCTCCACAATGTTGACCTCTCCTCTTTTTGAGAGATCTTTTCATCTCTTCCATTCTCATCAGCCCTCTCGAGGGGGCATCATCATATCCATCCCTAATCACATCTTCCCATGGTGTTTTTTCTTGGATGATACCATAACATTCATCATCTACCACCTTCTATTCTCACAAACAAATGTTTGTTCTACTTTTTTCTTAGAGAAAGTAGATTGAATTCTTCCCCATTCTCATGAGAAAAAATTCCATTCTAATTTTTTTATTCTCACAAGAAGAGATGCTTTTCTGCTTTCTTTTCCTCTAATAACTTCTTATCAAAGGAACACCTTCCTTAAGAAGAATCTCTTCAAAACCTTAAATCCCACCACCTAGGGCATATTCATCCATTTCATCTACTTTCTTTGAAAGGACACTACTTTCATAGTACCCTTCCAAAGAGGGGAAAATGTAGACACCCCAATTTCACACCCTCCTAAATCAATTAATTTTCCCATTCCATTTCCCATAAAAACCCATGAGGAATTAATTGACATTAATCAATTAATAAAACCTTGTCAATTCCTAATTAATCTTCCTCACATGTCAAATATTCTCCATGTCCCCCACTTGTGAATTAAATATTCATGTTTAATTCTATCCACTCTTCATGTCCCCCACTCACTTAATCCTACTTACTTTTTCAAATCATGATTAACCATAGAGCATCCCTTCCATCTAGTCCTAATGTCCACATAAGCCTACTTTTCCATCCCTAAATCCATCATCCTTACATTCCTTGGTGCAAAGTTGTGAATCAAATCGGTGTAGTGAAGCTCTTGCCACGTTGGAGAAAGAACTTACATCTCAATTAGTCTCTGTGCCCATCCAAGTCATTGTCCATTCCAAGGTTTGCGAAGGAGACACAAAGAAGAAGGTATCAATTTCAATTTTAGTACTTTCTTGTTATTAGTGATTTCTATAATATACACCAATTTATAAAATCACATTTCCAGTCCCCAATTCTCTACAGGATGTTTCATCCTTACCATTATTGTTGGATCCCTTACCATACCAAAAACATTCCTCGTAGATCTAAAATCAAGCTCTGTGACATGGTATTAGGTCTCCCTTGGATTTGGGCTGCCCAAGCTATCTCTTCCATGCTCCACTTATGCCTTAAGTTCATTCATAACAATCAATTTTTCACCATTAAAGGTATTCCACTGTGTATGCCATTACATCGGCCCATTCTCTCCTCTACTTAAGCCCCATTCATGCCATCTAGGCCTCCACCACCTCTCAAGTCTAAATATATCTCCACACCCATCTCTCCCATTTGTACATGACCTACATCATGACCCCGTCATCCTCGTTGGTCCATTAGTCCACCCCTTTTACCTAAGTCACCTACCTAGGTAGACCATTCCTATAGGTGTTCTCCACCTCCTTTACCACATCGGTATCCATCACATAAACATATTTACTCTCCTACACCACCGGTCTTAGAGCATAGTCACTCACCTTCTTCTTCTCAGATACCAGACAAGGGGCCCTCACTCTTCGCTATCATTGGATAAATCTCCATCACTCACACACTTGGGGAATCATCCTTTATTCCCCCCTCCATCGCTATTGGCAGTCTCTATTATCTTATCATAGCTTATTTTCTATACTTCACGCTTTGTGCTTCATGGTAAATCTTTCCCATCCTCTAATCTTACTCACATATAATAACTTTGTTATCTGATGACACACTCTTGTTCTACGGTTCATAATTGACCATTGAGGTGAAATTCCTAAAATGAATCTCATGTTACACACATCTATTGGGGGAAACATGACTCCCCTTATTTGCATATCTTTTATATAACAAAAAACCATCGCATTCACACAACGTCTACCTATCTTGGTTGTCTTTTCTCTTACTAGATTATACTATTTACATATTGCACTTTGTTTCCTATGCTAGTTAGATAATTAGTATGTTATTATATTTTCTATACACAAAAGCACGTCCACATGGTATCTTGAGATGAATGTAGGAATTTTATAGATTCTTACATGATGTATGACGCTCGACACCACTCTTTACTACTCATGCACTTTGAGGCTCCTAGGGGCATGTACCCTTCCTAATCTCATACTCCACACTCATAGGTCATACTATTACAATATTTACTACTTCTTGTCACTTACTTTTCACTTCTCTATACATGTTTTGACATAATATTTATCTTTATAACATGCTAATGGGTGTTTCATGTATATAATTTGCATTATAGGATTCTATACAACCATGGTTGTCTCTTATTTTTGTTGAGTATTGTTTACATGCTATGCCCTATGCTATTCTTGATCATTGTTTTCTTATGGCCTCTTCGGGCATAATTATCTTGTAACAAGGTAAGTGTAGCAAGTTGGGGGACAATTAAGTGGACATCAAATCCTGAATTTTACATTAAAAATAGCAAAACATCAAATTTAGTCTTCCGAGACTTGAACCATGCCGAAAACTCAAATATATGTCATAAAAATGGTACCATCACATAGGGAAGATCTGTAGCTTTGTAGAAATATTGATTTTAAAGTGAATAGAATAGGATAAATATCATTTTATAATTTTTACTAATAGTAGGTATTTAAGACACTTTTTCCGTGAATGTTTATGTCTATGTTTAAGGCTGCAAATTTTGTTTCACTTATCGAATGTGATAAAACTCATACCATCCCAACCGTGGTGAAATTATATGCATGTTCAAAAAAATATATTTGATTTCAATATTTTTTGATGAAGTTATGGCGGGCAAACAAAAAGTGCTCTGTTTTCTTTATGTTTTTAGACCACTTTCATGGAAAAAATCATAAAAAATAAAATATTGCTAAAAAAATACAAAATAAAATATATCCCAAGATAGATGACGACATCTAGCTTCCCACCAAAGGAGAAAAATATATATCAATGGTTGGTCATCCAAATTGTGGGCAAACAGACTGATCTTATAGGCGTTTAAAAAAAAAAACCAAGTCATTGAATTTTGAGTGTTTAATATAGCTAAACTTGTCCATTTTTTTAAAAAATAGTATTTTAGAAACTAGATTTCAGATGCTACGATTCATATTAATATATTTTTTCTAATTTTGAGTGTATGTATTGCTAATAATCCCTACAAGTTGATGTTATGTTGTTATTTGGAATATGATGTCCACTTATGACCCCTTTTTGTCCCCCAACTTTCTGCACTTACCCAACATTGTGAGAAATGTCCCATGTATGCAACCCAATTTTCATAGTCCCTTTTATCTTCATAGTTTCTTGATACATTGTATTCTATTACATGCTAGCTCTTTTAAACTAACACTTGTTTTTAGCCTATATTGTTTACATGTGCCTTGGTTTCTACCATGCACATCCCCTACCCTCTACGGTGTATCTAATCAACGATATGCATATCAGTTTCAAGTCCTCTTGTTTTGGATACCTCCTCCTACATTCATCACATCCACCAAAAATGAGGGGGTAACTATTGGGTGAACAAATCACCCTTCCAACAACATAGAGATCCAGAAAAGAACAAAAAAATATAGAATTGGAAAAGGCACACAATCATAGAGTGTTCCAGAATTAGAATTGGATCACAAACACAAAACATACATTAGTGCCCAATATCAGACATGAATGGTGGATGCTTGTGTCCCACCTAGGCGCTTGTGCCCGGGAAAAAATCGGGTAATTTTTTAGTTCAACATAGTTTCTAGCAAGTTACTGAATACAAATATATAGTATCGTACACTTGTCTTTAGCTACAAAATTTAGTCAATTCGGTTATAATTTGGTTACAATTCAACTACAACTCGAAAAATTTAGTTACAAATTGCGAAGTGCCAATCTATAGTGACACATATCATTTCAGAAGCATCATGGAAGGAGAGAAAAAATAGACCTCTCTCCCCAAAACTCTTATCCTTGGAATGAGATCACAAAAAAATCTTCCTTAGCATGAGATTTCCCAAAAGCTCATCCTTGGTGGAAAGACACTCAAATCCGTGGCTTGAATATTTCTTGGTTGGGAATTGATCACTCCCAATCCCATCCCATAAAATTTCCAAGAAAAAGGGATAATTTTTCTATCCTATAATCTCTCATACATTAGGTGCACTCTTTCTTTAGCTACTACTTTTACACACTTTTTACTTACTTATACATACATTACTTTGGATTTTCATATACGAGACTTTGAATAATATTTTCTCTTCTTTTATAGGCCAGTCCTTACAAGAAAAAAAGAAGCAAATACATTAATAAGAACAAGCTCCAACATCATGCTACTATGGATAAAACTCACCTCTAGGGTCTACCTCCTTTTCTAGTTGCCACGCTTCACATTGCATTAGATCACTTCACGCTTCACATGGTTGCTTGTCCACGCAACATGCTATCAGTTACACTCCTCTTTATACTATAAGGTACACATATTCTATCTACTTTATGTTATCAAGTATTAACTCAACAACATAAAGTGGGGGAAACCTTAGACACAAAATCTATGCCTTTGGGTGCACTTCTAGGTCCTAAAGCATACTAATGTATACATGATTTCTAAGAAAGAAAAATAGTGGTTAAAAATCCTTTTGGCCCTTTGGTTTCTTTATCTCTTATACTTTAATGGCTGCACACATCTTACGAGTTCTACCGACACTTAAATGATTTACCTTTTGATGGCCTTAGACACTAGCACCTAGTTAGGACGAAACACCCGGTGCTCCTATCCCTCTCAAGGTGCTCTTATCAATCTATTTCTTCTTCTTATTCTTTTGGTTCCTTTTCACTTATTGGTAAGCTTTTACCACTTTGGGTCAATATTTCATTGTCAATTATGATATTCAAACAAGGGAATTATATATATACTTAGTTACTTCTTTGAAATAGGGGCCAAACATGATAAACATTAACTATCGCCACTTAAGCTTTCTCAAAGGAACAAGAGCACTACAAATTACATATCTAGCACATTCACACAAGGGAAAATGGATGCATTGGTATGCATACACTGCATAAGAGGGGAGTTTATTCTATTCCATCACACATATTTTGCATGTTCGGACAATCTAGATCTAGCCATATATCATCGTGTAACTTGCACAAGGGAAACCTAGGGCACGAGACATGCATGCACACACTGTTATCAAAAATTACAACACCCCGAATGACCATGATTTATCTAGGGCAATTGGTGTATTTTTCTCACATGGGACCATCTCTTAAGCTGTGGGACTTGCAAACCTAAGATGGTCCTTCAGAGAAGGCTGAATTCCTTTACCTAATCGTAATGCTAAACTACTCCTAATGTAGAAAAGAAACCTATCTAAACCTATCCTAACAATTCCAAGGAGATAAGGAGAGAGAGAGTGCATGAAAATGGAAATCCTACACTAAAGGGGGGTGGTGAGCACCAAAAAAGGGGTGAGATACTTTGCTTGAGGGAGAATGGAAGGAAGATGGAGTTGAGAGAGGCCAGATAGGTGTGACACAAACCCAAATCCCAACTCACCATCAAATCTCCATGAAACACAACCTCATGAACCTGCAAATGAGAGAAGCATGCAAAAATAAAACACAATGGAGAGGCAAGAGAAAAACAATAAAAATGAGCTAGGGTTGAAGAAACACCACAAAACATGATTTTTATTGCTTCAAAACATGCACAGACCATTTACATATGATGCACAAAGGCATAATTACATTATAGGCCCAAGAGAAGGCTCGTAGCTCAAATGGAGTTGAGGAATTTTTTTGTAAGAGTTTCCCAGACTCCTGAATGTCTCCCCTTAAAATGAGGCATATTTTACAATATATATAAGAAGATCCTCAAAATCACCTCACCAAATGACATATTTCATTAAAGAGGTATGTGAGGCCATACAATTTAGTAATTTTCTTGCATGGGAAGTTATGGGTGCCATACCTCATTAAACTAGTAGTTGGACAACTGTACTACTCTCATTAATGCCTCGTTCAATCCTCCATTCGGTTGTTTGCATGAATTTTTCGATACCGGATGGTATCATTTTATTCTGGTGTCGACGGCATTACATAAATGTAACCAACTGGTAACATGATTTCCCGCCACAGGATGATAGCTTTTAAAATATGTT
The DNA here is from genome assembly GCA_018340775.1 of Taxus wallichiana var. yunnanensis. Classification (NCBI taxonomy): domain Eukaryota; kingdom Viridiplantae; phylum Streptophyta; class Pinopsida; order Cupressales; family Taxaceae; genus Taxus; species Taxus wallichiana. The sequence continues at coordinate 549,250,572 of CM031238.1, read as the reverse complement.
GTCAGCCGGTAGCATCCTTACAAATGCTACCGATGACCTTGCTTATATCACACGACTACGTTCTATCGTTTGACTATGTTCTATCGTCACCTTTGTGCAACCAACTGGTAGCAGTAAAAATGCCATCGACCGGTTGCATTTGAAATTGCTCTTTGGAACCACCAATTCCATGCTACCGACCGATAGCATATGTATATACTACCGATGCCTTTGCATTGTTTCCCTTGCAACCTTGCCACTTTGTCCATGCTACTAGCTAGTAGCATCTAAAATGCTACCGATCGGTAGCATCATACTTGCTTACTGTGAACATTTTACCACTGATTTTCCCCCTCTACCGAGTTCACCAAAAATAACTCAAACCTTTTATGTGGCTCACTAGCTCACTGCATAACTGAATCACCAACCAACTCATACTAACTCGGTTCCAACTCGGTCGAGCTATCTGAGCTGCCATTTTATCCTAAAACCTAGGGCTGGATTTGATAGTCATCTACATGTCTCCGAATTTGAATGGTTAAGTCCATTTATGATGAATTATCCAAATTAACCCATGGGGTAAATTTGGGATAATAATGGCAAAATCTCGGGGTTATCTTCCTTCTATATGTATGACCAATTTCCTTGAAGTATCCATTGGCCGTGGATTCAAGCCTAACCTTGAAGACTAGTTTGTCCTTTTGAAAATATGTCCCCTAGACCCGTGTGAACTTAATATTGGGTTGAAACCCCCTTGGCCTACTATTATTCAATGGAATCCAAACATGTGCCATTGGTGGGAAGAATCAAAGATGCACAAGAAACACTAGCTGATTTTCTAGAGAAGAAGGTGCTTCTCACCATTATGGTGGTGGAAATTCCAATATCCTTTTGGATACTACCGAGTGAAGCTTTTGCAGATATTTAGGCAGGGAAATTAAAATAGATTGGTTATATGCAACTATTCTAGTAAAAGGTGAGATGAAGAAATTGCTACCAGTCAGGAAGATAAAGTACACAATACAAAAATATGATGATCTGAGGGAAAACATCCTATTTCAGGACAACAGGATAGGAAACTACTTCCTCACATCTAAAAAATCGATAACTTGCCATTTCTTATTTAGGAGGAAGAAGACCAAGTTTGGAAAATGGAATTTTATGGTAGTCACTCCATTACAGGTTTGGGAGTAGGTGTGGTCTTGTGCTCTCCTTACGGTGAAGTGTATCTGTTTGTCTACAACCTTCATTTTGATAATACAAATAACACAACAGAGTATGAAGCTCTCCTCTTGGGAATGGGCGTAGCAGAAGATATGGGAATCAAAAAGCTGAAATGCCAAGGTGACTTGGAGGTGATAGTAAAACAAGTTTGGCAACAATACCATGTGAAAAAAACAAGACTTTGTCATTATAAAAACAAAGTATGGGACTGCATTGAGTCTTTTGATGCATTTTCCATTGAGTGCATTATGTGAGAAAAGAACGATAAGGCTGATTACCTTGCAGGTGTCAACTTCCCTAGTGACACCTCATCCTTGTTTTGGCAAAGACAAAGTGACAATCAAGATGGTGTTCAAGCCTAGTGTACCAGATAATGTAAACCATTGGCAAGTCTTCAATGACGATAATCAAATTTTGGCATTCTTGGAGAAAAGAGACAACTTCAATAATCTCTTCTTCAAAGGAAGTGATAATCCACTCGAGAAGTAGTAGTTGAAGAGGAGAAAGAAGGAATTGATGAAGAGGGAGTGATCAAATTGAAAGGAAACAAGATTCCCAAAGGTTTAGTTTCTCTGGAGGACCTCTTTGACAAGCACGATAGATTCATTCAAGAGAAGGCAAAGCAATCTTCAAAGTACCCAATTGATTTTGAGAAGGAGAATATTGGCACTAAAGAATAAATGAGGATGGTCAATATCAGAAAGTGTTTCTCACCTGAGGAAAAAATAAGGTTTGTTTCTTTGTTAAAAAAATATTCGAGATGTTTTGGCCTACTCTTATGACGAACTCAAATCCTTCCAACCAAAAGAAATGCATCACTCAATCCCCTTGAAGCCGGATGCCAAGCCATTCGGAAAAAGTAAAGACCATATAATCCAAAGATAAAAGACACTATCAAGGAGGAGGTGATAAAAATGCTCAATGCTAAGATCATCTTTCCCATCCATCATTCCACATGGGTGGAAAACATTGTGCCAGTGTAGAAGAAGAATGGTGAAATAAGAATATGTATGGACTTTCGCAACTTGAACCAGGCATCGTTAAAAGATAATTACCCCCTCCCGGTCATGGATCACATTTTGTAGATAGTCACTAGATCTGAAATTCTCTCATTACTCAATGGATTTTCGGGGTATAATCAAATCAAAGTGGAAGAGGAGGATAGTACCAAGACAACCTTCACAACACCTTGGGGCACTTTTGCATACAATAGAATGCCTTTTGGTTTGATCAATGTAGGAGCTACGTTCCAAAGGGTGATGGATATAGCATTCAAGGGTTTGAAGCATTATATTTTCATATACCTGTATGATCTCACAATCTTCTCGAAAAAATGAGAGACCATTTTTACCATTTGGAGCAGTACTTGAAATATACTGAAAGCAAAACATATCCTTGAATCCAAAAATGCATTTTTGGAGTTATGGAAGACAACCTGCTTGGGCACATTGTGAACAAGCATGGAACACACATTGATTCTAGAAAGAGTGAAAGCCATCCAAGAACTATCTCTTCCCATAAGCAAGAAAGGATTTAATTCTATTTTTGGTATGGTAAATTTTCTTCGTTGCTTTGTTCTAGAGTTTTCAGAATTAACAAATCACATCACCACAATGATGAAGCCTCAAGCAATCTTCAAGTGGAATCCCGATGGAATAATGAATTTTGAAGAAATAAAAAATCTATTGCCAAATCTCTAACTCTCGTGTCTCCGGATTTCAAAAAAAAATTCATCATGTATTGCTATGCATTGGAACACACAATCTCTGCTGTTCTTGTCCAAAAGAATGATGAAGGTGTGGAGGTGCCCATTGCTTTCATGAGTTTCCCATTAAAAATCATGAACTAAACTACATCCAATTGGATAAACATGCCTATGTGGTGGTTAAGGCTGTAAAAATTTTAGGTTTTACATACTCAACTCTCATACGGTGGTGATGGTACTTGACAATGCAATCAAGTAATTATTAATGCAACAAGATCCTGGAGCTAAGAGAGGAAATTGGGTTGCAAAGACTCAAGAGTATGACTTGGAGATCTGACCCTCTAATTTGGTGTGGGGAAATGGTCTATGTAGATTGATCGCTGAAGATGAAGCTCTCAAAGCTCAACATGGTGAAGATAACTGTGCTTGCTCAAATTGCTTTGAAGATAGCCCACAGGTCCTCTTTGTAACTACTACTTGACAAGTGGTACACACAGACATCACCTATTACCTAACCTATGGAGAATGCCCTCCTCATCTCGATTACAAGAAAAGGAGAACACTCAAGCTCAAGGAAACAAAGTTTGTGATTTGGAATCACGCACTTTACAAAAGAGGTCTTGATGGATGCTTTCTTAAGTGTGTAGACAAAGAGAAACAAGAAAAATTTCTTAAAGCATATCATGACCAAGCATGTGGTGGGAATTTTTGGCAATGGTCACTACACATAAGATTCTCCAAGGAAGATATTATTACGGCCCACCCTCTTCCCAGAAACTCAAGAATGGGTTTCCAAGTGTGAAGCATGTCAACAATTTGTTGGGAGACCACAACTTATAGCACTACCACTCAAAGCTAGTTATCGAAGAACCATTTCAGCGTGGGGGATAGAATTCATCGGTGTTATTAATCCTCACTCAAACACAAGGCAAACCTACGTGCTCAAAGTAGCAGATTATTCGACAAAGTGGGTGGAGGCCATCTTGGTCAAGCAATATAATACCAAAATAGTATATAATTTCATCAAAGATAATATCATAGTATGTTTCGTAGAGTGCCACAAAATATTGTAGTGGATAATGCTACATATTTTTCTTCAAAAGAGTTGACCAGAGTTCTATTACGGATATGGAATCTTCATGTCTCATTCATCGGACTAATATCCATAGGGAAATGGTCGGGATGAATCAAACAATAAGAACATCATGACCATTGTCTGCAAGCTTGTGAATGAAAACCGCCAGAGAATTGGCACATGAAGTTGTATGATGCATTATGAGCGCAGACATAATCACCCCTAAGAAGGAAATAGGTATGTCACCATTCCATTTGTTGTATGGAGTTGAAGTAGAAATTCCCATCATGATTGAAATTCCAGCTCTCAAATTACTCTAGGGAATAGAAGATGGACAATACAAGGATTCTATCAACAAGAGGATCCTTTTTGTTGAGGAGCTAGAAGTAAATAGAGTCCGAGTGGTGGACCGTATCAGAGAGCATCAACTAAAGGTGAAGAAGATTTTTGACAAGAAGTCCAAAGTGAGAGAATTCAAAGTGGGATACCTTGTCTTGCCATGGGATAAGAGGAGGGAACCAAAAGGTAGTGATGGAAAGTTTGATTCATTATGGTTCATCCCATTTCAGATTCATGAAGCTTACGGTGAAAACATTTTTATACTCTCATAATCGGATGGAATGCCACTTTGGAATTGCCTTGCGGTGGGAAATACCTAAAAATATCATTAGTGAAAGTAGGTTGTCCCCCACTTTGTACCATAGGTGATTGTTAGGTGTGTTTCCCTTCCTGTTGTGTGTTATGTGTTTCCTTTCGTTGTTTTTGGTGTGTGTGTGTTCTTCTTGTTATCTCTCTCTTGTAGATTGTACATGACTCCATGAGTCCAATGGATAAGGCACTAGCCATTATATTACAAAGTTGAGATTTTGGGATTCTTCATGTCATGTCTTCACTGTGATCATTTTATACCATGTCCCCAAGCTAGAGCTAACTGTTTTGATGCAATGTGCAACAAGAAAATTGACAATTTTCAAACACGACAACGATACCCCTATGCCAATTTTTTCAAGTTTTACCTTTATGAGGCACCCAAGGTCTACTTAGTCAGTCCAATGACCTCCCAAATGATGTTAACTCAATCCCTTGATGATTTAGGAAATTCAATTCAACCCCTAGGTAATTTTAGGAGTTCTTGAAAACTACTATTTTTGGGCAATGTTGGGAAGGGCTACCACTGGCCTTCCTAAGATTGATGCACCCTTGGAGTGGAATAGAGGAGCCAAATCCAACATGGAGGTGAATTGAAGGTATAGTAACATCATGAAATTTATTTTGGAAGATTCAAGAAGGATTTAGAGGAGTTGGGGCAGTTCCATCAAAAACAGGGTTCACAGGCCTAGGCGATTGCACAAGCCAACATAGCTATTGAGATTCGAGAGGTGATTATGGGAGCTCTAGATGGATTTAGAAGACAAAAGAGACATCGTAGGAAAGGTAATTCAAATCCCTACAAGATGGTGAAATCATATTTTCACAACACCTTGGTGTAATAGGTCTGCGAGATAGGTTTTCTTATGCACGTGGTCAAAATCCACTTTTTTAGGGTTTAAATGGAGAAATAAATATTTTATACCACCACCTTTGGATTCATAATGCCATTTTAAGTCAATTTAAAGTAAAATTTCACTAAAAATGTCCATCAGGAGCTCAAGATATTTCCGTTTCAAGTTACCCTCAAGGTAAGCTTCTTGCGAGTAGTTAAATCTCGTGAGGACAAGTGTCAACTCCGGGAGCTCAGGCGCAATTTCATGTTCCTTTTGTCCCTCAAGATAAGGGACATGAGGGACATAAAAAATGTTCCCAGCCCTAATAAGCCCTCTGGTCACACATGGAACCTCTCGGATCACCAGTTTAGCCCCAGGTGCTTGTCGGAGCTCATCCCTTCACTCACTCAGATCATGACAAGTGTCAACACTAGGCACATCATGCAAATTGATAAACCTCGTGTCCCTTTATGATGAGGGACATGAGGGACATGAAAATGTTCCCAACCCTAAGAAGCTCTTAGGTCATCCATGTGACCCTCTTTAGTGCAAATCGCTAGCCCGCATGAGTTAATAGAGCCAAATGGATGTCGCCGATCTCCACCAAGTGTCAACACCAGGTGCACTGTGAAAATTTATGAACCTCATGTACCTTAATGCTTAAGGGACATAGGGGACATGAAAATTCTCCCAACCCAAGGAATGCATCCCAGTTCCTCATTTGACCATTTTCCAGCCCCAGTGCTTTTCTCCATCTTTTTGGCCCAAACACTCCACCGTTGGATTCCCGCCAAGTGTTGAATCGAGGCATGTTATGAAATTTAATATCCCTCTTGTTCCTTAATGATTAAGGGAAATCATGGACATAAAAATATGCTCCACTCTCGCATGCATTTTAAAAATACTTTAAATCAAGCACTTGCTTTATTTTCCCGCCGCTTCTTATTCAAAGCTCTTTAACTCGCTATAACTCTACTCTTACCTACACACAATCCACATTTATTGCTCCAAACCAGCTCCAGCATAAACAAACCCTCAAATCCATGAGACCACATAGGTTTCAAAGAGAAGGTTGATCAAAATACTAGAAGGATTGAAGAACAAAAGAAAGAACAAAGATATTCACCCATAAACCTCCATTGTTGTGAGATGAAGATATGGACATATCTTGCTAACTAACCGATCTGCAAAACAAAGAACCATTTTCTGCTTTGTGTTCTTCATCCCAAAGTCCATCAAAACCTCATCTTCAAATCTCCTAATCCATAGGGATCCAAGATGACTCTACTTCATCAAAACAATCAGCAAAAGAAGGAAAAATAACACACGAGGTTCTGTCTTTTTAGTAAAGGACCGCCGCTCTATGTAGAGCGGCGGTTACATAATCACCACCCAACCAGGGGTTATGGTCATGGGACTACCGGTTTGCTTTGGGTGATGGTCTTGACTATTTCGGATAGAAAACAAAAATATGAAATAAACAACCCATAATTTGGAAGGTTGTCCGTGTCTCTTCTCCTCCATGACCTTTCCCATTCTCTAGTGCATGAGAGGACATGAGAAAGGCTATAAATACATGTTTGTAGAAGAGAATAGGATCATTGAAGCATGAAAGAAAGTGAGAAAGAAGTTCTTAGTGATGGAATTATGTTTTGTAGAAGAAAGGAGTGTCAAGACAGAGCAAACAAGTAATTGGGAGGAAGTGTGAGATATTATCTACTTCTCTTTCATACTTATTGTAAATTCTATACTTGTTATTTTGAATTGGCCAATAAAAGTGGGAAGAAAGAGCAATTGCCCTTCCTAACTAGTTTTCCTCCTCTGGAGGTTTCTAGGATAAAACTTGTTGGTGTTTATGAGCTTAAATTCTTTCCTTTCCTGCAATTGTGGATTCTAAGCATAAGCATAATTCATTCACTAGATATCTCTGTCATTTTCTAATAGAAAGTAGAACAACAATGTTTAATTTGTGTTTCTGTGGATAATTCCAAAGTTGAAGAGTTTATAGATCATTTTGGTATCAGAGCTAACAAGTATCCAAGACTGTGGTATTCATTCTTGGATTTGTATGACAGTGAAAAGATCTAAAGGCGAAGAGGCTTTACCTTGCGATCCAGAAATTTCTACAAAGAAGTGGAAATAGAGAATTCAGGGAAAAATGGAGGAAGATAACTTGGCTTGTAGAATCGAGATGCTGGAGACCATGATGGATAGGATGTTTCAAAGGCAAGAAGAACTCTCAGTTGCAAAAGAAAACTTCACAAGCAAGACTCCATGGAATCAATGTTTCGGGCTTAGTTGAAAAGTTTGGCATAGGAAGGAGCCACCATGAGGAAATTTATGGGGAAGAGCATGAAGAAGAGACTTCAAACGCAAGCGAAATGGTAAAATTTGATCATAATCCTTTTAAAGTTGAGACAAAAGTTGAGATTAAAATCTTTGAAGGACAAGTAGATGTAGAGTTGCTTGATAAATGGCTAAAATAGTTAGAAGTCTACTTTAGCGTCCATAATGTCACCGAGGCACAAAGGATCATCTTTTCATGTCTCAAAATGGAGGGACATGCTCTGGTTTGGTGGGAAACTCATTTAACCACTTGTGAAAAGAAGAAGCATCCCATTGTGAAATCTTGGTAAGAATTTAAATAATTACTTAGAGTGAACTTCTACCCTATTGGCCACAAGACTGACCAAATGATTAAATGGTAGTATTTTAGACAAGGCAATGGTCAAAGTGTGCAAGACTATACTACAAAGTTTTGGAGGTAGGCCATGTTGCTAAACATGGAATTGGAGGATGAGGATATTTTGACTAAGTACTTGGGAGGAATTCACACTCACCTTCGAAGAAAAGTCATCTCCACAAAGCCCAAAGATCTCAATGAGGCATGTGTACAGGCATACTACATAGATGATGAAAAGAAGCAAGGAGAAGCAAAGCCAAGGGAAAAGCAGCTAAAAATTAGCAGAAAAAAGAGTATGGGAAAACAAGTAACAAGGGTAAGTGGAAAGGGAAAGGTAAACAAGTCACACTACTTTAAATACTTGTAAAGATCCCAAGAATTTTTGCAAGAATTATGATATCAATGGTCATACTGATGCTACATGTTGGAATTTGCATCCAGAGTTACATTCAAAGAACTGAACCAAGGACTCAAAGAATTCCATGAAATTTGTAAAAACAAAAGGGGAGGTGGAAATTGAAGATGAATTTTATGTAGACAAAAGGCTTGGATGTATGGCCACCAACATGGAAATCCAGAAGAGGAGATGAGTAGACTATTCTAGATCAAAATCTAGATCAATAGAATGAAGGTAAATGCTTAGGTTGATACCGGTTCTCGGTCTAACTTGATTTCTAAAGCGGTTGTAAAGAAGCTTGGTCTTGAGACTTACGAGCATCCAAACCCTTATCCTTTGGGTTGGGTGAAGAAGGGTGTTGAAATTCAGGTAACAAGAAGATGTAAGGTCAAGTTTGGGATAAATTCCTAGTATATTGATGTTTTGGAAGCTGACGTTATTCCACTTGATGCTTTTGATGTTGTATTCGGGAGTCCTTACTTGTATATTAGGGATGCTATATTTATGAGAAGGGAAAACCGGTACAGATGGGTCAAGGATGGGATCAGCTACAACATCTGGGCACACTAGCGTAAGACACAGGTTACTATGGTGAGTGCTAACCAAGCAAAATGACTTATTTAGGAAAATCATAATCAGTTTTGTTTACTTTTGTTAAAGGATAAACAATATGGGGTAGAATTTTTAGAGATTTATAACTAGGGAAAGCATGATTTTGATAGTATTATTCAGTCTTTTTAGGAAGTATTTTAGGCTCCCAATGGGTTACCACTAAAACGAGAAGTAGAGCATGAGATTCAGCTATTGCGAGTCCCCTATACCAAACATCGGGTTATATAGGCAATCCTTGCTTGAGAATATTGGAGTGAAGAAACAAATCTAGGAACTACTAGACCAAGGGGTAATACATCTAAGCACCTCACCATGTGGTTCGCCTATTGTGATGGTGCCAAAGAAGCATGGTTCTTAGAGAATGTGCATAGACTACCAAACTTTGAACAAGATCACCATAAAGAACAAATATCCACTTCCCATAGATGATCTCTTGGAACAACTTCAACATGCCAAATTCTTCTTGAAGTTTGATCTCAAGTCTAGTTATCACCAAGTCGAATGAAGGAGGAGGATATATGAAAGATTTCCTTCAAGACAAAACAAAGTTTGTATGAATGGTTAGTACTTCCTTTTGGGTTATGTAATGGACTGCTACATTTATGAGATTGATGAATGATGTATTGTGGGATTTCATATATTCATGTGTCGATATATATCTAGATGATATCTTGATTTTTAGTGCCACATAGGAAGAACATCTAACTCATTTACAACAAGTCTTGCAAGTTCTCATGGAGAAACAACTGCTTTGTAATATGAAGAAATGTGAATTTTCTAAACAGTCACTTGTCTATCTTAGGCACATGGTTGGAGGAGGAGAGCTACGAGTGGATCTAAAGAAAGTGGAAGCTATCACTAATTGGCTAACAGCAACAAGAGCCATAGAGACTAGGATTTTTGTGGGAATATTGTAGTACATGTAGAATTTCATTCTAGGCTTCTTCGCAATTGCAACACCTCTACACATAGTGACCACAAAGAGTAAGAGTTTTAACTAGGTGAAGGAATAAGACAAATCCTTTTGAGTTATTGAAATACAAGATTAGTCATGCTTTGATACTTGCTCTTCCTAATTTGCGGTAGCCTTTTGAGGTAGAGAAAGATTCCAAAGATTACACTATGGGTGCGGTGTTGCTTCAAGAGGAGGTAAACCTGTATGTTATCATTTTGAAACTTTATTCAAGAGAAGATAAGGAAATTTATGCACTAGTTTAGGCAATTAAAAATGGAAGCATCATTTGTTGGGTAAAGAAACTATTGTGCACACTGACCACAAAAACCTCTCCAAGGTATTTGCGAGCACCATATAAAATTGTAGCGGAAAGGCACTATAAATGGAGGGGTTCCTTCAACAGCTTCCATTTGGTGATCAAATACAAGAAGGGTAGTACAAATTTGGTGGCGACATGTTGTCTAGGCCACCTACATAGGAGAAGTTCTCATGTTTGGCCACTATCTCTTAGATTGAGCCCTTCACAAAGGAAGCTTACGGAGAGGCATATGCCCAGGGATAGAGACTTTGGGGTGGCATTTCAGCATTGCAAATCCGAATGGACTGAAAGGACATGGATTGAATATTTTTATCTCAAGGACGAGCTACTCTATCGATGGGGAAGATTTGGGTGCCTAAAGAAGAAATACTTATATTGATGAGGGAAGATCATACCTCGAAAGTAGAGGGACATTTTAGTGTTGGTAAGTATCAAAATTTATACGTGGATGTAAACTTTGTTGTACCAACAAGCCTAATACTAGGAAGGAGGGTTTGTATATGCCTTTGATAGTACCTACTCATATGTGGGAGGAAATTTATATGGATTTTTAGGAGGATTACCTATGTCCAAACATGGCCATGACTATCTCTATGTTGTTGTTGATAGATTCGAAGAATATATGTATTCTTATGGCATGTAAAAAGATAGTAAAGGCATATGAGGAAACAAATCTTTTCTTTGCTAATGTATGGGTGCATTTTGGCTTACCAAAGTCTATTGTTTCGATAGTGATTCCGGGTTCTTGGGAAGTTTTGGACTACTTTGTGGAACAATATGGATACCAGTTACAGAGGAGCACAAATTTCCATCCACGAGATAGATGGACGTAAAAGGTGGTGAACATGACTTTGGTACGAGTTGATCGAGGGTATAACAAAAATACCCAAGGATTTGGGATGAGTCCTTAGCCTACATTCGGTATTCCTATAACTGGCGACACACATCTACTATGAAGTCACTATTTGAAGCATTCTTGAGATATCTACCTACAAATCCACTTTGGACATAGCATTAGGGCAGCAGGATGAAGAGGAGACATGAGACACAAAGGTGACTAGAGTAAACAAATTCATTGAGAGGATCCGGAAAATCCATTTCAAAGTCAAAGAATAACTAGAGAAATATCAAACCAAGTACAAACCTAGACACAATCAACATAGGAGAGAACATAAGCTTCATCTTGGAGATAGAATTTGGCTTTACTTGAGAAAGGAGAGACTACAAGGTCAAACATGAAAGCTCAAGCCACTACAATATGGGCCCTTCACCATATTGGATCAGGTTGGAGAAAATGCTTTTTGACTTGACTTGCCATCATTTATGACGATGTACTCTGTAGTAAACTGTGAGAAATTGCACCTATATGAGCCATCCATGCTAGATGAAGATGAAGGACTGCAGTTTCTACCTTCCATTGAGGATTTTTCTTTGACTCACGAGGTGAATTGGAGGAGGATGAAGTGTTGCAGCGAGAAGATCGGAGAGACTAGGAGAGGTCCTTAGGAGTCTTGGCAGATTAGGCGAAAGAAAAGACACCAAGGTAGGCCCAGTGGTACTCAAAGGGAAATTGAGGGAATTATTTCCTCATCTACTCCCCCACTAATCTTTTGTGGGACCAAAAGCCTCCTAAGTGGGGGAGGTATGATCCATAGGGATCCAAGATGACTCTACTTCATCAAAGTAATCAACACAAGGAAGGAAAAATAACACATGAAGGTTTTGTCTTTTTAATAACAAGACCACCACTCTATGCGAGCGGTGGTTATAGAACCGCTACCCAACCATGGTAGTGATCCTGGGAGTGCCAATCTACCTTAGGCGGTGGTCTTGGATGTTTCGAGACGAGAAAAATAAATATGAAATGAACATCCCATACTTTAAAAGGTTGTTTGTGTCTCTTCTCCTCCACAACCTTTCCCATTCTTCAATTGCATGGGAGGACATGAGAAAGGCTATAAATACATGTTGGTAGAAGAGAATAGGATCATTGAGGCATGAAAGCAAGTGAGCAAGAAGTTCTTAGTGATGGAATTGTGTTTTGTAGAAGAAAGGAGTGTGGAGATAGAACAAACAAGTAATTGGGAGGAAGTGTGAGATATTAACTACTTCTCTTTCATACTTATTGTAAATTCTATACTTGTTATTTTGAATTGGCCAATAAAAGTGGGAAGAAAGAGAAATTTCCCTTCTTAACTGGTTTTTCCTCCTCTGGAGGTTTCTAGGATAAAACTTGTTGGTGTTTATGAGCTTAAATTATTTCCTTTCCTGTAATTGTGGATTCTAAGCATAAGCATAATTCATTCACTAGCTATCTCTGTCATTTTCTAATAGAAAGTAGAACAAAAAGTTTAATTTGTGTTTCTGTGGATAATTCCAAAGTTTAAGAGTTTACATATCATCTCCTTCCACCGCATAATTTTTTTGTAGCAAAGAAAGCTTCCTCTCACCCCAACGAAGACAAAACTTGATTTCTGTCAAACCGGAAGTTGGTTCGAAGAGAAATTTCAGTGGAAGAACAAGAAACAAAACCCACATCAAAATTTTTATTTTTGTCATGAATGGAGAAGAAAATAAGACCTGCACCTTTCAAGCTCTATTAATGGATGCCATATCCAGGAGCCGCCAGTAAAAAAATTTGAATTTTTAAAATCTCCCAAATTGGTGATCGGGTAAGTCTAAAATTTCAAAGGGGTGATATTGGGAAAAAAACCATATTAGAAAAATTCATTCAACCATGATCCGACATCCAGAAGCCTACTCTCTAAAAATAACATGTCTCTACATAGGGCACTGCTATTTCGGAAAGTCATCAATCAAGAGACTACAAAAGAGGCGAAGTGAACAAAAAGAGGTATCACAGGAAGAATTCATCGAAATGGTCATCTTGGTCCAAGATTGACACTTACTAAAAATAGTAAGTTACTTTTTCTGAGAAACCATGAAGTACAAATGGATAGGATAGAAGCTGACACAACCTTTTTCTTCTGAGTATGATATAGAAGAAAATGATGTCTCGTATATGGACCTTAATGATCTGAGGGATCACATGACTACCAAAGAACGATGGAAGATTGAGGATCGGTATTCAAAGTGGACTATTCATAGCTGCAAGAAACCCCATGTCTATACAAAGCCTTGAGTTAGTCTTGGCTTACTCACATCACTATGAGCTTGAAACACAATCGATTCAAACCAATAATGAAAAAAAATGATGTTCATCATTCCCAGAACCATCTCACTTGCTTTGCAAATCCCAACATCACCTAGCATGGTTTTCATCTCAAAAGAAAGGGCCTTGCATGATTGGGAAAATATGGATGCATATGTGCAAGGGGTTGCACTTGGATCGTGGATGAAGACAAGGAGAAAGCCCTCAAGGATTCCCAAGACCCTTCCAAGGTGTGAGTTTCGTGAGGGATATTCAGATGCAATCACCCTCCTCAATAGGGTGATGGGAGAAGTGAACACGAGAGACTTCCAGGAGTGGATGGGCCTTTTCATTTTGATAGTGACTGAAGGAAAGAAAATAATTGACTGGGGATAGATAATCAATGATAATTTGCATCTACAATTGCTTTAGGTGCCCATGAAAAATAAGTTCCACATGACTTCTTACTTGGTCTATCTGCTCGCTAGCTCAAGATCATTCAAAGGATTGGATCTCACACAAAAATTTCTACCAAGGTGCTTGCATCCGAGAAAATTCCACAGTTGGTGATGGAGGAAATCCATAGGCACTTCACTCGCATGAATGATGCATTCATGATGTACGTGGTACAAACCTTGGAGGGTGATTTGGAGGCCAGGATGTCACCACAAGTATCATCCTTGATAAAAATATGGCTCTTACTTCATCCAATTCTCAACCTTCTCCTACGTGTAAGTTTCAACTTTGACCAAGCTCCATTAAGGTTTCCCAAGTACCTTAGCGACCAAATTATACTATTTGAGCTCTGCAAGAAAATCATATAGGTAAACAACAAGCTTAGGAGCAAGAAGAAGAAGTTGATCTCATTTCCCATCTCTCTCAAGGTATTCACATGTAATAATGTAAATGATGCATCTCATTAGAGCCTACCTTTTCTCATTTGAATTTGCATTCCTATAATGCTAGAACCAATTTCAACATCCGAGATGATCCCGATTCTTTCCACATTCCATACTTGCACCATGATCCACAAATCAAGGACTATTGAGACAATTACGTTGATGAATTTGAAATATAGGAAATGGATCACATGAGCATGGCAGATCAATGAAATGAATAAATTCAAGTTCTCTTGGTATGAAGATATTTTGCAAGATGATGGGACAAAAATGTATGATCCTGAGTATGCGGTGGTCAAGGTTTCTCCATTGCCTCAAGTCAACTAGTACATTTTTGAATCAAAGGATCTAAAGGAACCAACTAAGAAGGTGATTAAGAGGGTGAGGAATTGGTTTCAAAGGAAGCTAACCATGATCATGCAATCATGAGGTATTCCCATAAGTTAGAAACAAGCCTCTCGGCAGTCATCTTCAAGAGTCATGGAAGTTGCCTCAAGTTCAAGGCATTCTAGAGAAAGTTCTAAATGAAGATCCATAGAATTGGAGACTTCTCCTTGTGGAAAGTCACCAAAGAGAGCCAAGAAAAGAAGGCTTAATTGCAACGATGCAATAAGAAGATCCAGTGGTAGAAACACAAACAAAGGGAGATCACGTAGTTTAAGACCCAGTCTTCAAACCACCACAGAGGCATCACCTCTTGTTAACACCAATGTCTCCCACATCTAAGATGTACCTCTTCTTTCGAGATCGGGAATGGTTGATGCACCTGTCGTAGAACCTGAGTCAAATGAAATGTTCCTGTGGATGTAAGAGATGATTTCACTTGAAACCCACACCGTTTAACTAGTGGAAGCCCTTGACCTATCAACAATTTCCTCACTGGCTAAGGGAAAGAAAAGGAAGTTCAAACACACAACCTCATGGTTCTATAACAAGAAACATGTAATCAGTATATTGAAGTATCCCGATCGAAGGTGATCAAGCTAGTGGATGAGATGACACCAGCTGATTATGAGATGAGCACAATACAACTAGGGTTAGCTACTCATGAAGGGGATCTGCATATGTATCAACAATATTCTGCTCACATGGTGGAAATGAATAAAGAATATAAGAAGAATATTGATGAGATAAAATAATAGGTGTGAACTCTATCATCCTATGTGCAACATCTAGTTGATCCAAATGCCATGACAATTCCCATTGAAGAATTTACACCCATCAAAGCAACTTCAATCTAAAGTCTATCAAGAGGATGCATGAGTTCACAATGCAGGGGTGAGCTAATAATGAATGGATCAATTCAATTTCTAAAAAGGGGAAGTTAGTTCTCCAAGAGGCAGTCAATTTTTGCCTACATGTGCGTGATAGTAAGAAGGACGCGGGCACTCAAGGAAGACTTGGAGAAAGAAAGGGACTATTGGGAACCTCTAGGCCCAATAGTGAATGAAATGAGTGACACTCGCCCTCAAGAGTTGATCAACAAGAATGTTTTTGGCACTCCTTCTAAGACTTTTCATGTATATGGGAAAGGGCCTTGGCAATCAGGTTTGAAGTAGTCAATCGGGCCATCACTGAGTTGGACGAAAAGGAGGAACATGCATATAAATTGCAGGATAGTATAAATCGTCAAATCTAGAAGCTTGGAGTACCTATAATGGGAGAAGACATGAATTTCAATGAGTTGATTAGTTCATTTGAGGAATATGTTAAAAATGAAGAAGGCAATCCATTATTCTTCACTAAGGATACCTTGGAGTTCCTCTTAGATATTCGGGCCACCATTTCACTTATCGTGGAGAAACATCCATCATGGTTTGGGAAGTGCAAAGATATCAAAAATGTGTTTGATGGATGGATAGAGACCTTGAGCTGTGTTCACATCCTTCTTGCTGACAAAGTGGAACCTACAATAGTTTTTTTCGTAAGGAATTTGGAGGGACAAAGATCTTCTCAGCGGCATGAGATGGAGACCATTCAGGGAGCGAGATCAAATCCATTGCGAAGCTCATGCTTCTATATAATTCTCCTTCTTCCCCTTTCTCTCTCTTCTCTTCTCTCCCAATACTCTCTCTCTTCAATGTTATAATTTTGCATTGGGGTTTGCACTTTTTGATATATATTTAAGTGAATTTAGAAACATAATGTAAAATTTAAGTCACTTTGTTTTTATAAAAGAGACTTAAATATTTAATTGGAATATGAACAATCTAAAGTCAGGATATGGTATTTGAAAAGTCATCAGGAAGATGAAGAGTTGCCTTCTCTTCTATAAATTGTAGCAAGCTCCTCATTTGAGGGTCTTCTTAGATACCCTTAGATCTTTTTAGACTTCTCGAGCTATTTTTTGTCAATTCATGAGAGAGAGATCCTCATGAAGAGAAAAAGAGATAAAAATTTTCTTCCATTTCCTTATTATAAAATGTCTTCCATTCTTATGCTATGTATAATTTTTCTTGAGCACCAATACTAGAAGAAGGAGTTTCTAGCCTTTTTTGACTAAGGGGTTTATTGATACTTGTGCTCATTAAATCCTATTTGGTCTTATTCTTTGATATGCAAATTTGTTTCTTCTTAACTTTAGTGAATGTGATGAAACTTATAACTAGTGTATGTAAGTCTCGATTTTCTACTTGTAACATTTATTTCCCTTATCTAACATTCTCACTCCCTTTCTCGCTCTCCTAGAAAATTCCTCCCTTGTATATATTTGCAAGCTTTTGCCGCAGGTCAGTGGAGTGCCCCTATTGGATCCCCGACTAAAAGGCCACTAGGAAAATCCACCTTTGTACTTGTGCATGAATATATGACAAGAATCACGGTTAAGTAAAGGGACTTATATTCCCAGAGTGTTGGCAAGAAATCCACCAATTTGTCCCCGAAATTTTTATCTCCAACAAGATGTATTGCATCAACTGGTCGTAAGTTCACTCTTCAAATGACCTCTAGGGTTAGTCTAAATCTAAATTCTACATCATTTTTATTAGATTTGATGTGGTTTGTGGGTATGTGCAAGTAGTAATTTGTTTTTAGGTTACAGGTGTGATTTGTGATCTAACAATGAAACCAGAGTGATAAAGAGCGAATAACAAAAAAACCTTTCAACCAAAAAAATATTAGAACACGAGCATTTTAACAGCACACGTGCACTCCAATCAGTTGTTAGCACTTGGGGCACTCCTTTCCTTCTATGGGCACTTCTTCCTTGTACATTCCAGGGGTTCCGAACCCCGGTGAGCCTTTTTGACATTGTTTCCATCCTGTTCTAGTAGATACACACTCCCAATCACTCCTAGGTTATACGAGAATCAACTAGTCTTCTTCTTTCGTTCACTTGATTAGGGTTTTATATATTTGAATACTTGTTTCTTGCACATTACTGTATTTAATCATATAAATATCATTTGTTACAATAAGTTACTCGAAATAGGATTTAATCCAAATATAGATTAAATCGACCCCAATTTGCACACATACATTGGGAGGCAACCTTGTTCCCCTTCTATTTATTCTATTTTATGTTAACATATTTACAAAAATATTCCAAAATACTAGCTTAGATCTTGATTGGATATATTTTTGATTTCTCATTCTATTCTATGTTGCACACTACTTATCATGTTATTTGGGTTCATAATAAGCTTTATCATTTTTCCATACACACATACACATTCACATGCTACTTTTTGAGGTGAATACGGAGATCAATTACATATTCTCACATGATGTATGATGCTTGAAACTATACCATACTAGTCCCACTGAGGCTCTTGGGGGCATCTACCTTCCCTATTTTCTATATTCAGTTTTATCATTGCAAAATCTACTACTTTCATTTCTATTTTCAGTTGTATACATTTTGACATACTATTAATTTTTATAACATGCTATCATGTGCTTCATGTGTAGCTTTGTATTGTAGGCCTACTTGACAATGGTTTAATGATTTTATTATATCTTAGATTCCTTGCTTGTGTCTTGATTGCCATTGTTTATGGGATATTCCCTATGCTCATTTCTTGTTTTCTTATATCACCTTGAAGGATTTGATTGTATTGCGACATCTTGAGTGGTGTCCCATGTATTCAACCAACTACTCACTGTGTCTTTTACAATGTTACTTGCATGTTATGACTTGTTTCTATTACATCATGTATACTTGTTTGTGACTAAAAATTTTGGCTAGAATTTTTCCCATTGTTTTCATATGCCATGGTTGTTACCATGCATATTCCCTATTCCCCCTAGGGAGTTCTATTTTAGATGTGCACATTAGTTTCAACTTTCCTCATTTGGGCCATGCTCACCTTTGTCCATCTCACACACCCCAAATAAGTGGGGGAAATAATTGGGTGAATATTTCACCCTCTCAGTAGTTCACAAACCAGATAAAAAATGATAGATAGAAAAATTAACGTACATATAAGCTAAAAAATAGGTTCGAAATCGAATTGGGCCTAGAAATAGTCTAGGACAAAATTTCCCAACAAATACAGGACCAATGGGTGCTAGTGTCCCACCTATGCACTCCTTTCCTGGGAAGGAACAACTACAATACACAATTGATAGGTTCTTGGTGACATTATTTTCTAATTACCAACAACACTAGCTTGATTACAAGTTACTATTAGTGACACACTACACACTTTGAATAATAAAACTAATTACTTCATATGGATTGGTGACTAGTTTCTATTGGGTTTGTGACCATCTGTAATGGCACTTATCCATGGGGAAGCATTAAGGGTTGGAGAAAATTTGAACGTTATCCCAATATCTTCGGTTGGTGGCAAGACACCCAAATATGAAGTTTAGTGACAAGATGCTCAAAAATAAAGTTTAGCGATATGATTCTCAAATCTAAATTTTAGTGCTAGAATAATCAAATTCAAATTTTGGCAACAAGACACCCAAATCCTTAGTACTATGCGAGACATCTCCAAGGCAAAGAACATACAATAATAATTTTATCTCTTCTCTCACTAACACAAGTGTATTATACCATTGATTGACTTGTTTTTCAACACCCATTTCTATTTCAACATGTACTAAGTTAAATTATTCATGAGAATTGAATACACTTATTTTATTTTTTAGGTCCGAACTTACTCCGAAAAAAGGACAACATACAAAATGGAACAAGGATTTATCTCAAGCACAATGAAGCTCTAACAAAGAAAATATCCAAGGAATGCATGCATATATCACTTCTACTATGTATGAAAAGGTCAACCCTATGATCTTTATCCTTCTCTAGATTCCACGATGCACATTATACTATCTCTATTTTTCATGATATAAAATACAACCCTCATTCGATATGCCATTAGTTCTGACTCCTTTGCCTCTCTACAAGGTGCACTCTTCTTATCTACTTTACGCTACGAATATTCATTCACTAACATAAAGTTGGGGCAAATTTAGTCCTAAAATCATGCAATTTCTACTTACATTATATACACGATTCCTAAACAAGAAGACTATACATTAACGACACTTTTTTTTTACCCTTTCATTGCTTTTATCTTTCCCATACTCTTGTTATTAGATTTTCTAAAATGGAAAATGTACTTTTGGATAATAAATGACATGTGACCTAGCTCTATATTGTGATTATATCTTCCAAGCATCCTAGACACTACCGCTCATTAGGGACAGGGAGCGCCTTGGCACTTCACCGACCCTCTCGAGGCTTATGTCCCTTTCCCTCCTTTTCTTGATTTTGAATTACCACATCATTTGGTATCTTTTCTAGAGTCTATTTTATCACTTTGGGTCATATTTTTAGTTGTTAATGATGAAATTCAAACAAGAGAATCATATATATACATGACTTACTTACCATTATTAAGGAGGATGACATTTGGGGCTAATACTTACTATATACTACTTGGGAAAAGAACAACATTCAAAGATTGAATTCGGGATACAAAATTCATTGCATAGGAAGGGACATTTTGAATTCCATCCCACACATTCATCTTGGGGAAAATTATTTGTAGCCCATTATCTTGGTATGAATGACACAAGAGAAAACTAGCTTCAAGGGACACAATTCCAATCACACACACACAAAAGAACTACATAGATTCTAAAATGTAGTGAAATGATTGGTGACAATCACATTGGGATGACTGTCAAGGTCAGATTTACTTAAGAATATGCATTTTTTTATATAATGTTTTCCCGAGCTTTTGTGCAAGTAGTTAGGGTTTTTAACATATACATGTGTGATACAGGAACCCTACAATGAAGTGGATGTAACAAATAATGAAGGAAGAATCTAAGTTCGAACCTAAGAAGACCAAAAGCATATCTCTTATAGGGACACTAGTGCCTAGATTAGACACTAGTGCCTGGGTGGTCCTATCCTCCTATGGGAAATCATGTTAGAAGAAGTATCAAGTCTCAATTTCCTAGATAGATCTCACACAGTCTAGATGCAACATGTTCCAGTCATCTTCCAACCCAAAAGCAATCTAGATCTCTAGATACTTGAGCTAAGTCATTTTCATTTTCCTATCTTGCACACTTACTTGTACTTTGCATGCTAGATATATTTTTTATCATTAATATATTCATTTGATCTCAATCCTCCAATAAATATTTGAATTTATTTAAATTAGGATCATGTCCCATACAAATTCCTTATCATAAAATTTCCTTATTACCTTGTCGACAAACATAATTACACCGCATATTGAAAATTGATAAATATCTAAAATCCAAACGTAAAAAAAATATTTCTTATACATCTACATGCCATCTCACATTTTATCCTATTTACATTATCAATTCACTCCAATTGGAGCCCATATTAGTTCCATCATTTGTCTCACTAATGAATTTTGTATTTGAAACCACCTACATGAGCTTATTTTAACTTTTCTCAAAATGTATGGGTAAGTTACCTTACTAGCATATTTCATATACTTCTCATCATGTTCCTATATAATTAGGGGTGAAGCATAATGGCGTATCAAGTAGCCACACAATTTATATTAGTATTTAAACTCGTGCTCAATGGTAAGAGATGCACATATTTCACTAAATTTTTCTTTATTTGACATTTAATTGATTTAAATAGATGTCTTATATCTAAAACTTGTAAAACAATACTTTTTTGAACCTTTCAATTGTTAAACACACATCTTTACTTTTAATACACATTGAAATGGTCTTGGGACACATTTATCATGGTATAAAATAGATTGTGTTTGTCAATCTATCTACAAATCTATCTATTATCCTAATTAAATTTAGTCCTACAATCATAAGTATGTTGTATGAATATTCCATACATATTATCCATTCACTACACAACCTTACAAATTTATCACTCTAAAGAGTAAGAGTGAATCAATTTTAATTTATATATATATATATATATATATATATATATATATATATATATATATATGAAAACACATATAAATAATATTTTCTTATGTTAAGAAATTTCATGATAAATTGCAAATGTTTTTGTAATTTACTCTCAAAGTTGTTTTAATCTTCCTCAAGTTATTTCTTGCTTCAAGTAGAAACTATCTCCTCAAAACAATACGTCCAAACATTTGTAAGTTAGTGATATGATTGCATTTAGGGATCTCTAAGTCTTACATCCCAAGAATAAGTTTATACCAATATTAAATCCTTTTACATCCTATCAAAATAGCGTGGATAAATAACATATTAAATATTATTTTTTTCAACTATCTTCTCTCTTGGCCTACAAGATATATCATGGGTATTTCTATTCTCTATTTATACATAATTGGTTTTTCAAATTCTAAATATAAATAATACGTACTTTCAAAAACCTCAATATCAATTTTCTATCTCAACATCTTATGATTAGGTAGAAACCTATCCATAGAGTATTTTGAGTTATTGTTTAAAAGTTAATACATGCATCAACCTCCTTAAAATATACTAAGGCAACTTCCTTGCCCACATTCTTAAGTGACAAGCTACATTGATAATATAACATTAAAAATAAATCACACATATGAGTTATAATCTATAGACATTTTAAATAATGAGGTAAATTCCTCTCAATATGTGTTATTTAATCATCTTTAACTATATATTTTAAATGTTTCTCGAATAAAAATATTTTTCACCACCTCTAGTTGTATATTGTGATCTATTATGAAAATAATATAATATTTCCATTATTTATTTCCATGAATTTATTATAGAATATTATTAATTTATCGATGGCTTGTGTGAGTGTATGTTGAGGAGTTTCTTGGGTTTCAAATATTCTTACATAGTATCGGACCTGTCTCCATCAAGTGGCAATTGTAGGTTTCGATGAATTGTTTCTTATTATCTCTTCCCACCTACTTATCCAATCATCATCCACATTTTTGGAAAAAACATTATGGGCTTTAAAAAATAATCTGGTTCTCTTATTTTGGCAAAAATGACAATTTATGTATTTTTTCTACTTTTTTACATTTATGGAAATATTTGTAATTTTCTAGTTTTTTCATATATTTTATTGTGAAGTACACAAAAATATAAATTAAAAAAGAAGGATTTTTTTAGCTTCATGGGCTTTTCCTGTGAAGTTTTCAAGTTTGACATTTACATACAAACAAGGAGAAGGAGTGTGTATAACTTAAATTTATTATTTTTTGTATATTGAAGGATCAAACTTTTATTTTCATATTCTCCTTTTTGAGAGATTTATGAAAAGTGTTGGTTTGTAAAATGGATATCTTGAGCATTCATGGTGTCCATTTAAAGTTCAAGGTATTCATGAAAAGCAAATGGCAGCAAGTTGTACAACAATTTTTTAATAATATTTTACAAACTAGGCTATCAAGATATACTTTTATGGATTTCTCCTCTTTACAAGCTTTCCAAAAGTCCTACTTTTTGAAATTTAGACTTATAGTGCTATCGAGACATCGGTTTAAAGTTTGCAAACACTTTGACATGCTCTTCAATAGTAAAGGTTGGAGCATAAATGCATAAATAAAATTCATTTTGTTCACATTAATTTTAGTGTATATTTATTGATGCATTGATCGTAAGTGCATATTAAAGGTAATTGGTTGTATTAGGTCTCAAGGTAAAATTCCTTGATATATATATTTTTATAACAAATGGATATTTATAGTTTAAGTGCACTTTTTAAAGCTCCCGATTGTGCACATGACCACAATTTGTGCCTAGGTAGCCTCGTGTGTTATTTTTAGCCCATGGTAATATATTTATAGCTCACACATGACCTATTTTTAGTGTTATTAGATCCCTATGTTGGTTTTCAGCCGTTGTTTGCACTAGTGAGCACCTAATTTTGAGTTACCAATTTTTCGAGAGCCATATCTTTTGAAGTGAGAGACATGGGAGGGTGATTTGTTTTTCAACCTTATTTTTTAATATTTACATATTAGTGCTGTATTTTTGATATTTGGTGACACATATTTTAATGATTTCTATTTTTACCACAGGTTGCCCCTTCATCTTCATTTTTGGACCTTTGAGGGACACATCTTTTGATTTGTCAACTAATTTCAAGTGTTGTTTTTAACTTTGTGTATATTTTTACACTCTTTATAGTTTAGGATTTAGATACATTCCATTCCACATAATAATTTTACTTTATTAGTTTTTGTCATATTTTAACTGAGAATCTATTGTAAATGCACTATTTTATAAAGTACCACCTATTTTTAGCTAGGGGTTAATTTTTGTTCATTAATATATTTTCTGGGTTGATCTTATTTTATTCTTGGCTTACATTCCAACCATTATTGAGGAGTTTTTGTGAAAACTCGCATCATTATAAACAATTTGGGAAGGTGTTATTTGAATGTGTTACTTTTTGAGGTTTTTCCTAGACATTTTCCCCATGCTATTGTAAATAGATTCCAACCATCGCCTCCACCATATCACGCATAAAAATAATAACACGATTTCAAAAACATGGTGTTTTTTTAGAAATATGTTCACTTCAAGAAGGCATGGTTAGATTTTTTGAAGAGAAAAGGAAGATAAAAAATAAAACTCTTTATTATTCTCACTAATTTCTAGAGAAAAACATCCTTCTTTAATCTTTGTAAGACATAATTGCATGCTTGCAATTTCATATTTACACCATAGACATATCTCTCATTGAGCATAATCTACCTTATGTCATTGATGCAAATCCTATTGACACACCATCATCCCGTTCTTTTCCTAAGCACGAGTTTCCTATTGAATCTGATGCACCCATTGTTTAACATATTACAACCCACACTTTAGATTCACCCACCATTTTGTTTGAATAATCTAAGAAGCACACAACTAGTTTTGGCTACCACACTCTCCATTCCATTGGTCATTTTGTAGGAGACTTAGGTAAACATTTATAGGGCATCACTTACCCTATTAAACATATTCAATGTTCATTGGATTGATTTCCATGGCATTGGATATAAAGTATATGATTCTTCATCGGGTCCACTTCATGCAAAATTTCATGTTTTTGTTCACTCCACTCTTCATGAGGATATTGAGTGACACATGAGTCCTTATGCACACCTTATCAAGCATGATATACCTGAGACTAATTTAGTCAAACATGAGATACATGAGACTTCAATATGATTCATCAGCATATACCACTTGTGCATATGACATCAAATCACATGCATTAATATTAATCTACCATTCATATTCACCTATAATAGATTTCACATTGGTCATGGTGACACCATCAAAATTATTTACGTGGGCTCTATAGGCTTGATATTATACCATCCATCTACATCAACCACACACTCGCTCATTTTTCCTAAAGAACACCCCCTTTGCTTTGGAACAACTCTATTTTGCATTTCTCCCTTGTTTTGGAGAAAATCTCATTTTTCTATTTGGCCTTTCTTCAATAGTTAGAAAGGTCCTTGTTTGTAGCTATTTTGGTGTATATAATATCTTACTTGTCTTATTTTTTTCTTTTGGGATGTATATTTACACTAAGTTATAAAGTGTCATGGGGTTTTATTTTCACAACCTAATATAACTTCATTTGTGTTTCTCTTTTTTTTCACACCCTTTTCTTAGTTTTTATGTATTCCCATCACTATTAATTACATTCTATTTTTGAGAGACACTTTTGTTTCATTTGAAACCTCAAAGCAATGGACCATCTCCTTTTAGTGAGTATTTTCTGGCATACCCAAATTTTGTCATTTTTTGGTGTCCGAGTAGTGATTCGGACCACTCATACAAATATATTATTTTATCCACTCCCACCATTTAAAATTATGGAGGGGTGTGTGTAGTCATAATTTTCTTTAGGTGTTGTGTCCCTTTTTTACCCTTGACACATCACATCATCTACTTCAGAAGTTGATGGCATTCTTGGTGTACCCTTTTGTACTTTTATAACCTCATTCAATAGGTGGATAGTCTCCTTAGAACTATTCTCGTGTGCATACAATGTCAAAAATGTCTTCTTCAGTGATTGAGTAGTGGATTCATACCACTCATGCATATTTGAGTGCTTCACTAATATTTTCACTTGCACTCCTTGCATATTTTTTATTTATGGATTTCGTCCCATCCAATTATTTTTTAATGATGGCTTCCATCCCATCTAGTGCATTCTTCTTAGTGCTTAGTCTATTTTTTGAGAGAATTTTTTTGTACTTTTTGTACATGAGTATCTCAACAAGCCTAGTTTTTGAGATCCATTTTAGAGGATTCTTATCCTTCTTAATTTTTATAGGCCTCCCTAAGTTGCACTTAAGGGGGTGTAAGTGAAATATTATAATTGCACTAATATTAAGTTGACTTAGGT
This sequence comes from Taxus wallichiana var. yunnanensis, assembly GCA_018340775.1. NCBI lineage: Eukaryota > Viridiplantae > Streptophyta > Pinopsida > Cupressales > Taxaceae > Taxus > Taxus wallichiana. The sequence goes on along the minus strand of CM031238.1, from coordinate 549,224,289 downwards.
TAGCTTAACTATACTAGGTTTACTTTGTGCACACCTTCACCTTGTAGGCTTAAAATAGGACAAGTGACATCGATAATCACTTTCTACCATTTTTATATGTCTATTACTTCACATATGTGTTGGTTAATTATTCAAAAATAGAGTTAGTTCAGAAATCTTACTTTGCTTAGTCAAAAAAGTTGAAACTAAACTCTTTCTTTTGCTATATATTCACCACTTCTATTTATATATTGTGATTGATTGTAAAGATAAAACATTATTTCCATTCTTTATTCCCATGTATTTATTTTAACACATTATCAATTTTTCCATGACTAGTGTGATTCCACGTTGAAGACTTTTCTAGGTTTACAAAATTCTTACAGATTGATGTCATTTATCACCAATCAATGGGAAAGTGTTGGAGAAGGTAATGGAGTTATTTATAAATATAGTATCTATAAAATCCAAGAAAAGAGCCTTCAAATTGATATCTATTGGATTTTTTTATACATGTAAGTGCATGGATACGGGGGCCAAAAATAGTGAAAAATGTGATTCAACCAACACCACATACATGGGATTAAACAATTCATATAATTTTTTTGCAAGCATGTACATGGTAGGTTTTGTATGGTTTGATAACTATCAAATCAAAACCACATACATAATATATACCACATACGGGTTCCTTAATCAATGATATAAAAACTAGATGAGGGATTATTATTTATTCTCTCCCAAATCACATTTTTCTCTCCAAAGCTTCCATTCACACTTTGAAAACATCAATGTAATGCAAAAAAATATTTTCTGATCATGGTGAAGGTTTCCTCGGAGTGGATTCAAAATCCCATGCTTTGGGAAAGAGGTAAGAAATATGAATTTGTATTTAATTACAACTAAATTTTGTAATTTTTGATATGTGTTATTTTTGAATAAAAACATGCAATTAATTATTTTTATAGCCCCTCAACTCTCCACACAAGTAGAATAAAACAAAGTGAAGGGGAAAACCTTACAAATACTCCTAACCCTCCTAAAATTTTATCCCTCTTACATTTCTAGATCCCCAAGTAGTTATGAGGATTTGGTGACACAAATAGTTGAGAATAAACTACAAAAAGAGGAGTTGATAAGGGTAATGATGGATTTCCATTAAACCGATCCCCATTGTAATTCTTTGGAAAACAAATTAGAGTCATTACTAGGATAGGTTCATAAGAAATTATCCACCCCAAAATATCTCCTATTCAATAAATTAAATGAAATATTATTTTAAGTTATTTTAATATGTATTTCATGTTACTTTTTAATAAATTTCAATCGGAAAATATCTTGTTGACCATACCCTAACTCAAGAATTAAATATTAAGATGTTATTTTCTATAATATGCCATTCATTTTAATTAAAAACCTCTCCTCTTTTAAAAAAATGTAAATTAAAACCCCCTAAATAAAACAATTTATAAAAATAACCAAAATTTTAAAAATACCCATAATAGATGCATGCCAAAATCCTAGATTCAACACGATTCACATATTCGTAAGTATGTTGTGACATTTGTTAGTTGTTATCATTTTCTTTAATTTTGACAATACCAAGTTTTTTTGGTTTAATGTAGATTGCACAACAAGAGATTGATCAATATTATTTGTATTCTAGATATATCTCACAGTTTGGTTATTTTTTTGATGTGTTGTTTCCCCAATTTTTTGATTTAAAAATATTAAATTCCATACTATGTTCACTTTGGTCATCTTATATAAACATAAAAAAATCATTGTAATTATGTCCTCTCGATCGTCTTAGTCAAACACAACAAAATTGTCATTTTATTCATTGCTCATCTAATCATACACAACAAATATTATCCAAGATGTTTCCCATCATCTAATAAAAAAACACCGCAAACTTTCTCATCAATTCTCAACAAGTTCAATTTCTCACCATTTTTTTAAAATTTTGAATTTTTGTAGATTAAATTAAATCTTGCACCTGATTGATCCAATATATTATTCCATTGAGGTATTTTTCTTTAGCTTCATATTCCATTTTAATGATATTTTTCTTTGTTTGAGAAAAAATGAACATGACTGAATTTTTAACCTAATCCTTAATGTAATGATTAAATTTTATTCTTTTCTTGTGATTAGTCATGGGTAGTAATTCAGAACAACATCAATTACTACCCTTAACAAACATTCAATTGTCACATGAAGTTGTTGAGGAAGCACTTTGATTTCGTGCAAAATGTTACGCTAGTAATTGTGATAGATTTCAATGCAATGAGATTCTAGATAATGCCACTCTTTGGGGAGTTTTATAAAAGAAAAAAATAAGAGAAAATTGACATTTTTGCTAAATATGGAATTGTCAAATATTCATCATCTATGACTACTAATGAGATTGAAGATGATATTACTCTTTTTGAATATTTACAACAATGAAATAAGTCAATAACGTCATTGTTATACCATAAATCTTCCTTGATAATAACATTCCATCTTCCACTAGCAATGATTCCATCTTCCTTTTCATGTTGAATCATTTCCTACAAGTGATCATGGTGGATGGTGTAGTGTAGTGATTTATTCAAGGGTGATTTCATGCTATGTTTCATAAATATGATGTGGTTATGAGTTCATTTCAATGATAAAGAAATTGTTGAGCTATAGGGTTATTGAATCCCATTTTTATATTCACAATTAATAATAAAGACCTCGAAGTGACCATGAGGATCCAAGACGGAATGGTGAAAAGTGTTAAGTTTTCATTGTATATATGTTGTAATTAAGTAAGCCATAAAACAAATTCTAAATGATAACTTTACTCCTAATTAGATTAGAGTTTTCATTGATCTTTGTTTCCAAAGTTGTAAAATAGTGTTGTTGAGGGAATGGTCTTGTACATAGTGTATTGTCTATTGATATGTTTTCATTTTGTTATGGATCAATATAATTTTTATATATTCCCTCCATACAACCTAAATATCACCAATAAGTCTTAGGATGACAAGGTAAATTCACTTACATAGTGATGAATTCACTTTATGTGGTTGAGAATGTTAGTGAACTTATGTTGGAGTTACATATAATATTGATCAATTAGGGTTTACAAACATGGTGTTTCCCTATATTATATTAGCATATTGGTATGATGTTTCTCTATTTATATACTAAATAAAGAGGTAGATATATGTGTTAAGTGACTTTAATCTATTAGGATTTTGAATGGATTAAGAGAGAGATCTATATGGTATTGATTCCTACTTTTTTGATCTATCAATGAATTATGATCTATTATACATGAAATGTGAATAGAAAATTCATGATCATTATCGAGTGGTCCAAGTTATAGGACCACTTGATTTTATCTTTAGTTAAAATGTATTCTAAACCATAATTTCATTAAATTTGGACATATTCCAGTCCAGATTAAAAACATAAATTGTTTGTATTGGTTTTATTTGTATAAAATATTGGAATACAAATGTACTATTATTGGATTCCAAATTAGAGGTTTTGGAATTATATATCACCTTTTATGGATTTCAATTTAAGGGTTTACGGTTTTTAGCTTGAATAAAAATAGTAAATACTACTTATTATATTATAAGAATATTTATTGAATGTTATTTATTTACAGGTTTTCCTACATCTACAAAATATTTATGCCTAATACTTTGCATATATTATTCAGATTCTACTCATTTCAAATATTCTTAAAATGGGCAGATGCCAAAATTTTTGGTACAAACAATATTCTTAGAATGGACATATGTTCATTCTCCTATTATAAAATGTACAATATTTACAATTAGTTGTTCAACAAGTTCGAGCTAGAAGTATGGATGTTCTGGAGCTGGAAGTATGGATGGTTTGGAGCTGGAAGTGTGGATGGTCCGGAGATGGAATTATGGATGGTCCGGAGATGGAAGAATGGATGGTTTGGAGCTGGAAGTATGGATGGCCTAGAGCTAGAAGTATGGATGGTCTAGAGCTACCTTTAAGGAAGAATATACAAAGCCTAGTTCTCAGTCAGCCCAAGAATATTGTTAAAGTAACATAATCATAAAATGTGAATTTTTTTATAGATGTATTTTTGATTGACTATTCAAATAATTCAATTGACTATTCAAATAATCAATGTCTAACTAAAAATGGAAAGTTAAATTGAATTTCAACTGACTATAAAACTTAAACTAATTGTATTTGTTACACATTGTAATGGTATTGAGTAAACTCAATCAATATCCATTAAATTGAATTTCAATTGACTATAAAACTTAAACAATGTAATTGTATTTGTTACACATTGTAACAGTATCGAGTAAACTCAATTAAGCTCACTAATTGTTTTTTTTTTTGTATATTTCCAAAGAATGACACATATCTTGGTATGGCCCCACATAATTTAACCATGTGCATAAATGTTTAAGTATTTTCCTACCGAATGGATTATCTCACAAATGTCCAAATTAAGGCAATCCAGAGAAAGGGCTTCTTATATGTCATGAACAAAGCATTTTTTCACCTATGAACAATATGTTATCTACTCCATACATCTAAATGTACTTTTCTAGAACATTTTGCATGTTTTTTATGTAAATCGGCACAATGTTCCCCTTCTTTGATCTTAAAAAATATTGCTGATTTCACATTGCATTATGCCCCAACAAAAAGGAATTCTATATTTCATAGCCAATAATTTTTTTTGAATGAAGACGTGTTGTTCTCTTGAGCGCAGGTATGTAAACCACAATCCAATATAAAAATGTTTTCATGCTATCCTCAACAATGTATGGCTAAATGTTCTACATAAGTATCGATAACATGAATATGTAAAATCTGGTTAGATGTTCGATGATCTACATTTAGTAATTCTTGAACTCCAAATAGTAGTCCTTCTACCCCCAAAGCTAATAGCTTCCTTCCATATGGAACGAGATATGGAAAATCAACCAACACACATTTTTTTTTCAAAATAAAATAATAGTTTATAGCATACATTTATTTCATATATAGATATATTTGCCATAGTGATATTTTTTGGCTATACTCTAACTAGTAAACTATAAATTCAATTTTATATGTAATTTCCTTGTGCAACATTTTTGCAATTTTAGGGCATGAATGTCAAAATTATATGTATTTAAATACAAATTTTAATCCAATATAAATGATGAAATCTAATGGCAATAACATTATAAGCATTAGACAATAATAAAATCATATAGAAAATTGTCAACAGGAATATTACAATTATTACAAACGTAATTTTATATATTGATTTGTTCAAATATTGTCTGAGATAGACTACATTTCTTTAAGGCTTATCTTACATCATGTGTATCACCTATTAAGGATAGTTGTGTAAACAACATTTCCATAAGCCATTTACCACTTTTAAATTATCTATCTGAAGTCACCTTTGGAGAAACCACAAAATTCTCCTCAGGCTCTCCTTTGTTGCTTACATTGACTACAATCGTTGTTTCATAATTGTAATGGATATTTGGATCTCTCCAAATTATATATATATATTTCATAGTGCTCCAAATCCCAACAAAATAATGGATTAGCCTCCACTTTACATGTCTATAGTAGTTTCATTTCAATTTTTTCTACATTGATATCTGTATCAAGTGCTTAACAAAATACTATTTGAAACTATGTAGACAGAACTAAAAGAAATTGACCAATGAAAGATCCTCGTTGAATGCGCTTGTTGTCTAATTGAAATATATTTTTCCTTTTAGAATTTTTCTTTTGAACTAACAATCCATCTAATTCAAGAACAAACAAATGTTTCTTTTGAGGCAATGCAAAAATAATATTGAGATACATTATTACATTATATTTATTTAGAATACAATAAGTCTAGTATGTCAATAAGAATATATTTTTACCTATATCCTTACATATTTCCATTGTTTGAATATTATTGTCTTGAGCTGTAGATTCTGCACAATGTAAGAATTGTAATTAATAAAATTTTAACAAATTGATTCCAACCAATGTTGAAAAGTATTGAATTTTAGGAAAGGTTTGATACTTGTCTGGAAATCAGTTGTCATAATTGGTGGTATAGGGTTCAACACAACTTCTGTATTCACCACCATTAGTTACATGTCTTGCAATAGAATGTCTTACTGATTGGAATTGTGAATGTCACCCTCAAGAATAAAATTTTCCTCGATTGATTTACTTCATTGTTTACACTTGTTTTAGAACCACTCACATATGTTTGTAGTGGTTCAATATTCTTTGCCATGAAATATATAATCTTATATTGAAAATAAAACATTGTTAATAATGGAAAGGTGTCCATTCTCAAATACATATTAAAATGTAAAAATGTAACCTCTATTCTTCCTCCATATTTTCTATATGAGAACAAGCATATGCCCATTCTAACCAGTCCCATTACAAAATATAGAGAACGTATAGATGTTACAACTTTACTTTACGTAGAATGGGCATCTACCCATTTTAAATATTCTCAATTAGTGACGATATGCCCTTTCCTCTAGTTTTCCTCTACGAGTTCAATGGTTAAATTACATAAAAGAGTCTAATATGAAAATTAGAATAAAAATTCTTAATAAAGGCTAATCACTTGGAGGCATAGTTAGAAATTTATAATATTGTTTCAACATGAGCTCCTACTTTGGATTTTCCACTATATATAATGGAAGTCCTTTGAACATTTTTTGCTGCCTTTATTACATTTGTACCACCATATAATATTAAAATGGGGCTAAATCAATGTTGTAACTATTAATCATGTGCTCCCAAAAATGCATAGATATCTCATATTTGAACGGATGTTCTGTAATGACATCCCCAATATCATTGGGTTTGACAATATCCAAGGGCTCATCATGTGACCAATCAAGTTCTACTGTCATATATTCATCAAGATTTTCATTTGAACTATGTACACCATATATGCTAAAAATTATTAACAACCCTCTTAGCCCAAGATCTTCATTCAAAACCCTATAGCACCCTTCTGAAATGGTTGCATTTATTTTTTTATTTTTTTCATGTAGATGCCTAAAAATTATGAAACAAATATTTTTATATTGCAGGTAAAAGAAAGATGCATACACAATTCATTGTACTTGAACCGATGCATGTGAGAAGTTATATTATATCCTTTTGTGAGATATTACTCACAAGATTACAAAAATCAGCAATAACTACTTCTACACTGAGTGGGGAAAATGGTTTTCTAAACCTCCCAATGTTTTTCTTAGCAAAAAAGATAAGAACATTGAAAAGTAAACTCATATGTACTGCTTTCTCTTGGGTATGAATTTCTATTAATAGAATATATGTATAATTAAAGGAGATCAATAGTATTCTTTGAATAATTTGTCACATCTCCTTGACTCCCTTCCTTGATTGAGTATCTTTCCTTTTCTTCTTTTTATTTTCAACTCCAAACTCTTGATAGAGTTGAGAAAAATGAGTATCATGCATTTCAAATTTTTCAATCACATTTGTTGCACTACATCCCATAATAAAATTGGTTATGGAACTCTAGTTTGCGCATATGATATAACTATTATCACTTTGAATCACAACATCCTCTCGGTTAGTCATGTCATGTGTGAGGAAACCAATGTGATTGGGTGACATGGAGTTGTCTCGGATGTGGGACCTTGCGCATTGAGACAACTCTCCAAAGAAAGATGGATCTTCTTCCTAAACTAGTGTAACAACTAACTCTAATAAAAGGAAATATACTACCTAATCCTATCCTATCATTTCCAAGGGACCAGAAGCAGAAATAACATGAAAATAAAGAGATCCTACACTAGGGGTGTTGAAACCAAGAAAATAGGGTGGTTGGGACACTCTCCAAGGGATGGAAATGAAATAAAATGGAGATAGGAAGGGTATGCAACACCACAATCCACAAACACACATTTAGACTAATACTTCCATTAAACACAATCATTTAGAGCTCGCAAGGAAACATAAAAATATAGAAAATACCTTTAAATGTAATAAGAGACTAGATGTTGCAATAACATACAAACAAGGGTTACAAAAAACCCACAAATATGATTTTATTACCTCAAAATGTTGACACAATTCATTATAATGAAGGAAAGAGGCATCTATTCCTTGCAAAATGCAAAAATATGGAGGTATGATCTCACAAAGACAACCGTAATAGCTTGTAGAGAGGGAGAGGAGCATATAGAGAACATTCAACAACCTTTTCATGATCCCCCATTACAATATATATCTTGAATGAGAGAGGGAGAAATTTTTTAGATTCCTGCTTCAACCACCAAAAAAATAATTAATTCACCTGCAACAGGGATGAGATAACCTACAAAACCCATGCTCCATCGTACTTGGGCATATGGAGGAAGGAATGGGCGTCCATGCCTTCATTTTCTCCATTTTCTGCACATGGGTATGACCACCTTTATGGAACTTCCTCCTCATTTTTATATCAACTAACCCACCAACCTCCAAATTTTAGTCACTCTATGATATGGGGCTTTAGATTAACTTTCCAATGACTATAATTTTGTAAAAATATGATAAATTTAGTGGAAGTTAAGATAAATTTTGTTTGGGTCACTATTTTTGACCTTCCCTTGCCTAACTAGATCCATGGATCTTCAATGCTAGCTCACCAACCAGCTCGACCTCCGAGGTAACTCAAATCACCCCCTAAAATAGCTTGACGGAGTTCCTTAGTGTATTAGACCTTTCACTCTATAGGTTTCGTGAGTTTACACTCCCTCAAAATTTCATCCAATCACTCCAAATCCGATCCTAAATTCAAGTGACTTGCCACATTGAGGTCGGACTCCGCAATGCATCCGAATTTTCATCCTATAAACACCTCCACAACCTCCAATACACGACATCCCCTAAAACATCGATGCCGACTCATCTGTTGACCCCGATAACATGTTGACCTTGATGTCACACATCAAACTTTATACATTTGGTGCTTTAGACATCTCATCTCGACATTGCATGCACCGTGCCCCTCAATCTACGAAATGTGAGATGCCAAAACTATGACCTACTTCCTCCTCCAACCCAACAACCGAATCGATGCACTCACCCAATGAAGCACCTTCTTGTTCCACCCTATCTTGATATTAGAAATACCTTCCATGCCTTGGGCTTGGTGAACTCACCTCCCCGCAAATTCCATGCCGAAACCCTAACACTACAACTTCCACTCACCGATGATAATGCCGAGCCTACCCCCTTTAGCTTCGGGGTCACCATGACCACTTCACCACTCCGCCCATGCAAGGTTCTTTGATAACTCACCGATATTCTTGATCTACTCTTAGCCGAGCATGATCTCCTCACATCCTACCATTCTATTTATATCCATGAATCTTCCCTCACGCGATGAAGTTACTTGACGATCAACCCACCGATTCCCTCGCACCATGGGATTGCCCCAACTCCTTGCCCAATGTCAACCTAATTTTCTCATGGCTCACCTAACTCATCGGGCCCATTTTCAACACCGACCCCCACATGCTCGACATGATTTGGATAACTCACCAAGCTAAGAGGAACTCGGCCTACCCCATACTAAATCGATTTAGATGGAAACAACTCACTTAACAACTTCTACCGAGTGTTCTGGGATCCTAGACCATTTTGGTCGATTTTTCAAATTTTCTCTAACTCTTCAAAATTTTCTTGGGTTTTTTAGAGTACTAATGGGCTATGGGAACACAAGTAGGGCACCATAGTAAAAATCGTATTTTTCTAATTTTTTTCCTATTTTACTTGTTTTTGGCTGAATGTGGGCCCACTAGGCCCATTTTCTCTTCCGATTGAGCTCTAAACCTCTCAAAACCCAGAGAAAAAAATATTTTGAATGATTCCAAGCTTCCCAAAACCTCGCAGATGCTCCTAAAACCTAAATTCACCTATAATACACCGATTCCTCTTTCAAGGCCTTATCCAATGCCCGGTTCAATTTCCCCTTGTTGTCTATTTTCACCCAGGGGTAAAAATGGATAACAATAACCTTTATTCTTGTGGATCTATTATCCTTTACCATCTTGCAATATTCCTCCAAAGCTATTGCATTCACACCAAGTTCTGTTTTAAACCAAAATTCACCATTGATACATTTATTTGCAAGTAGATCTAATTCTTCATTTGTCATACCTTTTGTGCCCCTGAAAAGGATTGTTGTAAGTTGGTCTAATGAATTTACCTTGAAGTCATGGTCAATATATTTTTTTGGACAACACAGAAATCCACCATTAACATACAAATAAAAAACTAATACCCATTTTTCCCAAATTACATTTGGAAGAATAAGGAATGGAAGCTTATCGCTCAAAATTTCTACCTATTTTGTCTCAAAATGAGTAGACAATGTCTATCGAACAACGCATGTGAACAAAAAAATAATTTTTATTACTCACATGTTATAATACAAGAAAATCTAAACTTATATTTAATTCATTTCTATGTGCAATAAAATGAAGTATAAAATATAAATACCTTCCAATTTTTTGACTTTTCATAGCCAGAACCAACACATTGTGGTCTCTTTTCTAGGATCCACCTTGATTTGGATTTGTACAAACTGTCAATAAATATTGTGCGTACCCATGTTTTATTGGCCATATTTTGTTTTTTTACAAATGTTTATTATTTGTTCTCTATTGTTTCTTTTGAAGATAGAATACGAGCTAACCTTTGCTTTATTCTAACATGAATAGATTTAAAATCAGGATTTCCCAAGATAATCTTCTTGATGCAATAGTGTGTTTCCCATCAATAATGTAAAATTGAATTTCATTATCTTGTATTTCATGTTCAAACTCAATCTCAATAATATCTCCAGTTGATTTTTTGAAGGGAAGAAATATTGCATTCTCGCTAAAGAGGCACATGGTTACATAACATGGAGTTTACAAGCTGACTAACACTTGTTGAGTCAAGTGTTCGGTATTGGTATAGTGGAGGAGCTTGATGGAATTACCCAACATCAATCTTGAATGATTTTTCATTAAATAAAAAAATTTGAATCTCTTGAGATGTTGTAGATTCACTTTTTTAAAAATTAGTTTCGTTAGTTTTAAAAGATATTTATCCTTTATAGATCCCTTAAGCTCATGGAAGTGTGATTTGAAGTATATTTTTCTAGCTTAGACAATTTTTGTCTTCTAAACATTGTAAAAATTTTGGAATGTAATTTTTTTACCCAATTCTTTGTCCATATTTAGGCGATGGGAAACAAATGAAGTAAATGCATATTGATAAAGTTTTTTAAATACACTCACAATTCCAACACAAATATTCTAACTATCTTGTACACCAGTTATGTCCCCCTCAATATATGACTCTATTTTCCAACCATAAATATAGAAAGAATATTTGATATGTTTTGTAGATCATTCCATGCCACTTTTTTATATAAAGCAACATGTAACTCCATTTTTAGTATTGAGCATGTTATTTCATTGTTGTTTATATTTTCAACTTGAATGCATACAACAATATATGATATACACTTTATGCTCAACAGAATGCCCTTCTCTTGATGTTCACCAGAAAAAGATTCATGAAACAACAAAAAATTATTGTGGTAATTTTTTTGACTATGAAGTTCCACAAACCATTCCTCATCCCTCCTTTCCAAATCGGTGGCACCATCTATAAATGCAATTTATTTGTATGGGGTAGTGGTAACAAGAGCCATTTTTCTTGTTAATAAAAGTCCATATTTAAAAACTACAAATTCTAACCATTCTTATAAAAGAAAATGTATAGAAAAATAAATTTTTTTCATTATATATATCAATGTTTGGAATGGACATATGCCCATTCTAATAATTGCCTATTTAATATGATAATAGGCAGCTTCCCATTCTTTTCATTCTCATATAACCATATTTCTCATTCCTTCTATATTACTTAAATGTTTAGAATGGACATATGCCCATTCCAATCATTTTCTATAATATGAGAATGGACATATGCACATTCTATTCATTCTCATACAATCATATTTCTAGTTCATTCTATTGTCAAGAAAAAAATTTAAACCCCTAAAGTTAGAGTTTTGAAATATATAATAGAAACCCTCAACTAGGTTGTAATTATTAGCACATTTGAGCCTTCAAATTGTTGTTGCACTTTGATATGGAGTTGAATAAAATATAAAAATTTGTTAACCATATTGGCCCGTATAATTTTATCACTCATTCGATATATCTTACAAGTTTATAATGGAAAATCACCCATTATATTTACTCTCATATAATCATCTTTCTCATTCATACTATATTTAACTCCGAATGAGAATGGAAAGTCTGTCCACTCTTCGTTAGTGTAGGATATTTATTTTCCTTGTATTTTTTATTTACTTGGAGATTTCCTACACTCATGGGATATGCTTGCTTAGGTATACCAGTTATGTTGAGTTAGCTTATCAATTGTATTAAGTTAGCTTACTAGTTGTGTGGAGTCAACTCTACTTCTAGTATCAGTTAGTGAGAGTTATTCCCCATTGATCTAGGAGGAGGTTACACATTCACCTCCTATATTTACATCACTTGCATCATTTTATCTCATGGAGCTTGAGTTGATTTAGAGCCATTATTGCCTTGTGAGTTCTTCATAATATTGCATCTTATTATTAGTTATTTCAATTTCTGTAATTACTCGTGCATTTTTTCATCAGAGATCCAAAAATATAATATGGTATCAGAGCAATTATGGTGATACATTTTCCATTATTGAGTTATTTGTAGTTTTTGAATACTTCATTTTTGAAACTAACACTTCATGTGAAAATAGTTTTGAATCCATCTTAATTCTTTACAGTTGTGAGTTTTGGTGTTTGTTTATTGACAAGTTGAGGGTTATCAAAAGTTTCGTGGTTTTACAAAAGAGGTTTTCAAGAAATTTGTGAGGTGCCTTGGTTTATTACATTGTATATTTAATCATAGTATCTGATCATTTACATATGTTGGCTTGGGGTTCATTTGATTTACATATCTCAGGCCTAACTCGACCCACATTGGAGCCAAAACATTGTTCAACTTGACCAGATCAGTAGGTTACATTGGCTCACTATCCAACTTGATTTTGCTTGACTCAAAGCCCTCTCGCACATGAGATATTACTCTTCAAATCATCTTATCCATCGATCCACTCTTTCTCGCACTGGATCTATTGTTTGGTCTGTGGATCTATATTGTAGTTTTTTCTTGACACCCTACCATTTTGCCACTTTATTACCAAATCATGTTTGAGTTGGGACATATCTCAATATGGCTCACCCTTATTTTCCGATCATCTCACCTACTCTCATCGACACCTAGACCCATGTTTCCATGAATCCCCTACTTGAATTGGAATGACATTGTGTTCGGATCTCGCTTGGCTCATCATTGGATCAGTTCTACATATGCCCTTGGTTTGGGTTTTAACTTGATCGATTGCTTGGATTGATTCTTCCTTGGCATAACTCATTGGTGTTTTGTCTCGGTCCGACTTTCTTTCCTTCACCGTGAAACTCTCTTACAACTTAGAGGTCTTGATGATAGTTTCAATGAGGTTTGATCCTTACTCGGTCTTCCCTTAGTCTTCACCTTTGCCCTAACAACCCCCCTCGCTAATGTTCCAACACAGACTAGACTCGAGTTAGTTATTTATCCTCTTCCCAGAGCATTGTGGTATACACAACCGTAGATTGAATTTATTTTGTTTGACACCTCTGTAACCCCGATTTGAGGTAATCTCTTGTATGGTTCTTGACACGACAACAACATAACCCTAGCTCATTTCCACATGGGAACATGCCCTAACTCACTAACCAAATCCTCTACCAGTTCACCAATAATGCCCTAACTTGCTCGGTTTTCTCTTCCAACTCTAGTCACCTTGACCAGTCAACAAGGTCAAGTTAGAAATCCTGTTGATTTTGCTTTGCATGGTATTGTAAAGGGAGGGTTAAAGTGATTTTAGTTGTTAGTTATGTGTAATAATAGGCTTGGTAACTTAGGTATAGTGCTTAGAGTTGATGTAAAAGTGGCGGCGACTCATTTTTATTGTTTTTGTATGTATTGTAAAAAGAACTATTATTGTTTTTCTTATTTTTAAACCTTGTATCTTCACCCAATGAAGATGAAGGGTGAGGCCTGGGTTGGTAGGAGGCCAATTCGACCTTATAAGCTAAACCATTGTGTTCTTAATTCTTTTCCATCTCCAATGAGTATACACAAGAATCCCTTTCCTCTCATTTCTGGAATTTTGAAAATCAGCTTTGCAAAATTTTAATTAAATAAGCCATTATTTATGGGAAATTTTATTTGTTAAAAATTTTAATCGGTGCCTCATATTTTAGCACTATTTTGGTCGAAGTTGAATGTTTTCTCATTCTCTATATGATGGATTACTTTATTTTTGTAAAGGAACTAATTTATAAAGTGCCACATTTTGGGGGTTCTTGCTAAACTCTATGAGGACTTATAATTTTTACACTAAGTTATAAAGTGCCATCTGGGATAAATTTGGGGGTTTATCTGCATTATGAATTTTAACGTTCTATTGTTATGCTAAAATCTAGGAACTTTATGTCTTGGAAGGTAAGAATTATTAATTATTACATTATGAATGATTTTCTTCCCTACCTCCATGGTCTCATTCCCGAGCACTGATGAGCCTCAAAAAGAATGAGTGGTTTAACCTCAATGATGAGGTCTATGTATTTCTCAATCTTAGTGTTTCTAGGGATAAATTGCATTTGTTCAAGAACACTAAGTTCCCTTTCACTTCCTGGACCATTATCCGATAGTTGCATGATGACCTTGTCTCATCATCTACGAACGATGCTTCGTAGACCACTCTAGTGCCACCATAAATTCTCCCCTTATAACATCAATCTCATTGTTGAGTTTTCTTGTTTTCCTATTTCTACTCATGAGTCCCATGTTGACCATTCACCATAGGATCTTGCTATTAAGCACACTCTCCGTATTGTTGCCTCCACAGAGATCATTGTCATCCATGTTCATGCTTCCAGTCACTCTTCGTAGTAGTGTTCTATTGGAGAACCTTCCTCTAAGATGAATGTAACCAAATTACCTCTTATACTCCCTTGCATCTTAATTTAACAGTTTATGACACTCCACATACACTAGTTTCTACCTTTGAGTACAACGGTGATTCATCTTAGACTTCCAACAACTCTTTACACAGAGTCTCCTCCTCCTCCTACGTCATGTTGTGATACTTGATACATTCTTGTTTGACATTTATCTCATTGAGAAAATCCATTGGGATGAGTATATGCTTGACCTGAGTTATCTATTTGTAGATTCCACTTGTGTTTTATTATAGGAATATGCTTTGATTGAGACATCACACATTATGGAGGTCCCATTCATATATCTCATTGGGAATGCCCACCTTGGAAATTTTTTCACTTCCACTATTTTATAGATGTTTCATGATCCACCTCTTCTTATGGATCCATTTGTGAGGGTTATTGGGCCCCCACCATTTTATTTGTTTAACATGTATACTGCAGTGGCATTCTCATTATCTTTTATACACAATTTTCTAGACCTATGTGACCTTTCATTCTGAGACTAGATGCAAAGATCGAGTACTAAAGGATTCTTATTCCTTTGTGGAGTGGGCTAACTTTCAATGCTCATTTTTTCCTTCCCAAGGGAAGGAACATTGTTTGGTGTAGGTGGATTCTCTTCAGTATTTACGTGGAGGACCACATCATCGAAACTCTTCTTAGGGGACCTTCTTGTCCTCACTTCTTTCTCTCTCTACTATGGGGATGATCATTGTACGTGGGTTCCACATCACGTTGAGTTACCAGAATGAATAATTTTTCTTCTTCTCCAATTTTCTTGAGTGAGTTACTTGTCTCTCTTTTGGGGGAGTTTTTTCCCATTGGGTTTTCTCCTTTTACTCTATTTTTATGAGATATTTTCATTGTACGTGGGTACCTCATCAAGCCTTATTATTGGGACCCACTTTCCTTTTCACTACCCACCTAATTTGTGCTTATGGGGGTGTTATTGTAGGATATTTATTTTCCTTGTATTTATTTCTTTAGTTGGATATTTCCTACACTCATGGGATATGCTTGCTTAGGTGTACATGTTATGTTGAGTTAGTTTACTAGTTTATTGGAGTCAAATCTACTTTTAGTATCGGTTAGCGAGAGTTATTCCCATCGATCTATGAGGAGGTTACACATTCACCTCCTATATGTACATTAGTTGCATCATTTTATCTCATGGAGTAATGAGTTGATTTGGAGCCATTATTGCCTTGTGATTTCTTCATTATATTACATCTTATTGTTAGTTATTTCAATTTCTGAAATTACTCATACATTTTTTTCATTAGAGATCTAGAAACTCTAATATTATTTTCATTATCATACAACCATCTTTATCATTACTTATATATTACATGAATCTTCAGAATAGATATATTCCCAATCCAAAAAGGTTGAACTAAATTTCATATTTGCAATCAAGCGTATGTCCATTATAAAAACTCATGCAATATAGAAGGAATGACAATTTAGGAATGGTAATATCAAATATGGATTATACAAAAATGAATAGAATGGAAAATTGTCCATTCTCATTTAGGTAAATTATATAGAATGATTGTATTCATTCTCATACAACCATCTTTTTAATTCATTCTATATTTAACTTGAATGTGAATGGAAAATCGCCATTATATTATTTCTCATACAACCATCTTTCTCATTCCTTTAAGATGAATGAGAATGGGCAGCTGCCCATTCTATTCACTCTCATACAATCATATTTCTCATTCATTTTATATTTAACCTGAATGAGAATGGAAAATTGTCCATTCTTTTCATTCTCATACAACTATCTTTCTCATTCCTTCTATATTGCTTGAATGTTCAGAATGGACATATTCCCATTCTATTCATTCATGTAATATATTATAAATAATGAGAAACATGGTTGTATGAGAAATGGTTCATCACTAGAAGAATGTAAGATATGGAGCTAGAAGTATGAATGTTCGGATATGGAAATCGACTAGTATAGAGCTAGAAGTATGAATGGTTTAGAGCAAGAATTATGATTGGTGAGGAACATGATGTATGAATGGTTTGAAGATGGAAGTATAAATAATCTGGAGCTAGAAGTATAAATGGTCCTGAGTTGGAATATTGTATATCTTAAATCAGAAAGAGAATGAGAATGGGAATCTTCCCATTCTAAACATTCTCATACAAGTATGTTTATCATTCTAATTCTATATCATACAGTTGTTTTTACGAGAATCTTCTACACTCTTTCTATATTACCTGTATGAGAATGGGCATATTATGCCCATTCTATACATTCTTGTTAATTCAAATATATTCCACATTATTTCAATATTGATAGTATGAGAATGGAAAAGGAAAAGCCATTCATAAAAATGGAGAAAATGAATATCATATATCCGAGAAACTAAATATCATACAACCTAAGATACTAAATATTGGTTACGATATACAAATAAATGTGATGGTTGTATTATTTTTTTACTTTTGATAAAATGGCATATATTGGATGGTCTGTGGATGCTTGATGCTTATTTCATAAATTATGAGTACTTTGGAAAAATCTAGTTTTGTTTTAAGTACATATTTGAAACCTTGTGATACTCACAAGCCTACGAGAGAACTTGAATCTTTATGGGGCATGAGGAAAGGGACTAGTCTATTGCAGTTTATGGAATTTATAGGCATATGACTAAGGAGTCCGGTCATCTTATTTTTATTAGGGATCTTATTACAAAATTTTTATTAGGATGTAGGTAATATGGGTACATGTGTAGATGTAACTGTTGGGAAAGCCTTAGATGATGATATCGGTGTTGTTGATTTTGAGGAGCAGGAAGAGGATGATGATAATGATTTAGATCAAGTGCATGAAGATAGTGATACCGAGGATGATGATGATAGGTAGGATGCCAAAAGTCGGAATCTATGCAAATAGGTGTTATTAATGAAAATGACATGGAAGAATCGGACGATGGATTGAATTCCCATGACATAGATGCTTAATTTATAACATGACATTAAAGCCAATATTAAGCATCAATGTCCTATTTATTCTATCTCTCATATGCTTCTTCCATGTCATCGTCATCAACACAAGAAATTTGCATATCTCCCGACTTGTTGTCATCCAACCCATCATCATAATCCTTAGTATCACTATCTTCATGTACTTGATCTAAATCACTTTCATCCTCTTCCTTCTCCTAAGACTTAAAAGCAACAATGATATCATGATACAAAATATTCCCTAGTAAATGCACCTACACCTATACCCAAATATCTTGCATATTAGTAAAATTTTGGTAATAAGATTTCCAAACGAAACAAGTTGATTAGATTCCTTGGTATTAGATCTCGTAAATTCCATCACCATAATAGACTAGTCCCTTTCCTCTTTCCCCATAAATATTTAGGTTCTCCCATAGGCTCATGAGTGTTAGGGGAATTCAAATATGTAGTTAAAAATAAACTAAAATTTTCGTAACCCTCATACTTCATGATACAAGCATGGGCATTCCCATTGCCCATCTTACATCCATTTTATTATAATTTAAAGAAAAACAATAATGCACTACCTTGTATATCATTTAAACCATTTAGTAGCTTAGGTTTTATTTTACTTAGTTTCTCAGATAGATGATATTTTTCTATGGGTTTATGAATGGTTTTTCCTTTTCCATTTTCATACTATCAATATTGAAAGAATGTATAGAATGGGCACAATATGCCGACATTCTCATACAAGAAATATAGAGAGAGTGCAGAAGAGTATCATAAAAACAACTATATGCTATCGAATTAGAATGATAAACATACTTGTATGAGAGTTTTTAGAATGGACAGATTCCCATTCTCATTCTCTTTGTGATTTAAGATATATAAGATGCTAGCTCGGGATCATTTATACTTATAGCTCCAAACAATTCATGCATCATGCTCCTCATTAATCATAATTCATATTATGAACCATTCATACTTCCAGCTCCATACCAGTCATATTTTCTATATCCATACCATTCATACATCTAGCTCTGGATCATCCATTCTTCCGGCGATGGACCATTTCTCTTACAACCATCCTTCTCATTCTTTATAATATATTACCTGAATGAATAGAATGGACATATTACCATTCTAATCATTGTATATATTATGAGAATGGACATTTGCACATTATATTCATTTTCATACATTCATATTTCTTATTCATTCTATATTTAACCAAAAATTGAATGAAAATTTTCTTATTCTATTCACTCTCATACAATCATATTTCTCATTCATTATATACTTAACCTAAATGAGAATGGGCAACTACCCATTCTTTTCATTATCATACAACCATCTTTCTCATTCATTCTATATTGATGAATGTTCAAAATGGACATATGCCCATTATAATCATTACCTATAATATGAGAATGGACATTTGCATATTCTATTCATTCTCATACACTCATATTTTTCATTCATTATATTTTTAAAAACAAATCGTAAACCTTTAAATTTAGAGTTTTGTAAAAGTATTTACTAAGAAACAATAGAAAACCTCAACTACCCTATAGGTATCACCACCTTTGAGCCTTCAACTCGTTATTGTGCTTTGAGATGGATTCAAAAAAATATAAGTTTGTTATCCAGATTGGCATGTATAATTTTATAATTCCTTCTATATTTCCTGCAAGTTCGAATGAACATTTATATTCACTCTCATACAATCATAATTCTCATCCATTCTATATTTAAACTGAATGTGAATAGACAACTACCCATTTAATTATTTCTCATACAACAATATTATTCATTCCTTCAAGCTAAATGAGAATGGGAAGCTTCCCATTCTATTCACTCTGATATAGCCATATTTCTCACCCATTCTATATGTAACTTGAATGAGAATGGGCAGCTGCCCACTATTTTCATTCTCATATAATCATCATTATCATTCCTTATATATTTCTTGAATGTTTAGAATGGACATATTCCCATTCCAATCATTTCCTATAATATGAGAGTGGATGTCTACACATTCTTTTCATTCTCATACAATAATATTTCTCATGCATTATATATTTAACCTAAATGTGAATGGACAGCTTCCCATTCTATTATTTCTCATTCCTTTGGATGAATGAAAATGGGAAACTTCCCATTCTATTCACTCTCACACAACCATATTTCACATCCATTCTATATTTAACCGAATTATAATGGGAAGCTTCCCATTCTATTCATTTTCATACAACCATCTTTCTCATTCATTCTATAGTTAACTCAAGGACAATACATACTTTCAGCTTGGACCATCCTATCAATAAATTCATTATATATTTAACTTGAATATGAATGGAAAAATTCCCATTCTATTCTTTCTCATACAACCATATTTCTCATTCCTTTTATATTACTTGAATGTTCATAATGGACATATGTTCATTATAATCATATCATGTAATATGAGAATGGACATCTTCCCATTCTATTCATTCTCATACAATCATATTTCTCATTGATGCAACCTAGAATCTACTATATAAAACCCATGCACACCGGCACATCACCGAGCCTCGAGCCGAGCACTCACCCGAAGCGCACAAAGGTACTAGGCCTCTCTTTAGAGTTTCTTGTGCTGGATGTTAGTGTGATGAAGATACCACATATTTAGAACCATAAATAACCATAAACATTCCACAAAGGCCTAACCAGATCTAGATCTTAGAGAATCATGGATTAAACAATAACTATAATAAGTTTAACCATACAAGAACCAGTTATAGTCATGTTTAAAAAATTATTCATCCAATATACTTCATTACATTAAACACTCAGTAATACATAGAATATTGTTACATTACAAAGCATCACCATAAGTCAAGCATGCATCAAATTCAACAACATAACTCTACAATAATTCACTACCACTAAACTACATAGTTCAATACATAGTTATAGGGGGTGAAAAATTTCCTTCACTTCCTACGCACTTCCCAAAATAGGTCACATGCTAATAATAGCCTTGTGACTTTACATTAACATGAACACATGCAAGTGTGCTAATGATATACATCCTATAGTTAATTGGAAGAAGTAATCCTATTATTATCTTGAACTTATATATGATGCTTATTAGACGCTCGTTCCCAAAATAGCATTTACGTGTCGCATAAGTATTCACCTTGATGTGTGCTCTGCACGCTATCTTCCAAAAATATCCCGCATCCATGAAAATGGCTAAGTCCCGAATCAACTTGTCCTAGCACACATTTCCTTTCCTATCCTTCCATGCCTTCAAGTGCACATTGTTCCCACATGCAAATTCTTTGCATGTGTTTCTCCTTATCAAAATATTATGTTTGCTCAACATTACCCCACACTAAAGTAAATTTCTGTCCCAATAATGGGGATTATTTATGATGTTCCCAAATAAAGAATAAGAATGGAAAGAATGTAAAGAATCACTGTACAAAATAATAGACCTTTACTCTGTAGCACCCTCTTCTTCAACCGATAGGATCAACTTTGGATATTCTGTTTTAATATTAACCTCAAATTTTTGCTAGTAATCCAAGTGTGGTCCTTATTTTCTCTGGAATGTCTGTGGCAATGGCTTCCAATTTGTCCTGAGTAATCTTTTCCTTTTCATTCTACAGTACTTGGACAACATTGGCCATAGTAGTCATCATTCCCTCCAGAAGATCCATCTTCTATGCTATGAGCTTCCCAATCTCATATATTCTCTCCTTATGTGGGTCTTGGGCTGCTACAAGGGCTTTGTAATTTTGTTTCATTAGTGCTAATCTTTTTGTGATCCTAGTGTCTCATCTTTCATGGCCTTCAGAATGTCATTATCTTCAACTAGAGTTCTAGTCCTTATCACTACTTCTGGTGCCACACAAATATTCAAAGCTTGGTTGGATTTCTTCAGTTCATCCTTCGAGTTTGGAGCAACACCTTATAATTTGAAAATTTTCTAACCACGGAGGCTCTTGCTCTTTCTGCTTCTTGTTCAAGATATTTTGGCACTGGCATTCAAATTGGTCCATCTTCTAGCACCAAATCAACCAATGTGTGCATATAATGAATAACCGAAGGAAACTTCTCAGGTACCTTAGAATCAAGATGAGGTCTTGCTTTCAGAATGTAATCTCCAATTTCTTCTTCCATGCTAATGAAGGCCTCATTATTTTTCTATTCTAGGTCCTTTTCTCCTTTTAAATGCGCTATTTCTGTAGTTTTTTACCTTGTTATCTTCAAGTAGCACTCTAATGGTGACAACCTTATCAATGTTCCTCCGTACCACCTCTGCAAATACCTTAACCAAAGCATTGCTCACCTGCTCATCAGACATTAGAGTAGGATTTACTATCATGTGTCTTCTTTGGGGTGCCTTCTTCACTCTCCTTGATACACAAGATTCCTTACACATGTTGAAATATGGCTCGTCCATATGGGTCTGCATGGACCAGGATAATTGTTTCCTTGTGCACATGGTGGCCATGTATAGATCCATCATCTCCCATCCATACAATTCCTTAAGGCCCACTATTCTTTGAAACCGGGCACGAATGATTTTGCTTATGTCCTCGAGCATAGCCATACTTGGCATAACATATTATTCACTTGTTCTCTTTATTCTTAGCCCCTTAGGAACCTGAGTGCCAAGGTTTGGAGTTGGCCCTTCTTCGTCCTGAGTAGTAACATGTGTGTTGGGTTACTCTTGCATCGTCTCTTTTGCTTCCTTCACCCCTTCCTCTTCATCTTTCATTTCTTCATCTATAGGTTCCTCCACATCTTCTGGTTGCACTAGGGTTATAGGTGCACTCTCCTAAGACTCCTTTGAATCCTCATTCAGATTTAACTTTATCCTTCTCTTCTCCTCAGGTGCCTCTTTCTGAGGGGAGAGGCTAGGTGATCTTCATATAGGCTCTTCAATACCTCTTAAACTGAAGGCATCCACATCCAAGTCCTCTTCTCCTTCTTGTGCCTATGGTGGAGTATCTGTGCACTCACTCTCCACTTTTCTTTGGGCTACCTCTAGACCTCTATGATCCAAGCCTCCACTATCTTTGTGTTCCTCTTCTTCCTTGTCTACATATATGGTCTCAACAGGCTTTGGAGTTGGCACATTATCCATTGTATATTTGCCCTTAGGTGGCCCCCTAGGGAGAATGAACTCATTCTTCACATAATTATTATTCTCCTACCTAAGATTGAGATGAAGATATATGAGCATGGATCCACTTTGTCCCTAATAGCCAAAATTATTGGCTTCATATTTATGACATCTGAAATGAGCCTCTTAATGTAGGCAAACTGACCTAGATATACATATGTTTTCTTGAGGGTATGGTAGTCACAATCTACCTTGTCTGCATTGAAGTTTAGATGATGTGCATCAGTAAATATATGAACTAAGGCCTAGAAGTAGCATGCTGTGAAGGAATAGGGAATTTTTCACCATGGACTCCATGTCCCATCCTTCATGGAAAACCACATGATGCAAAAATGTTGATACACCGTGAAATGTACTTCCTTGCCTACTACCAAAGGTAGTTCCTTTGGAATGTGCCATTCCTCCTCAAATGCCATGTGCAAATTTGGTCATACCACATTTCTAGTCCTTTGCTTAAATGGGCCACTCATTGATCCTTCACATAAATATTTCTTGAACCTTTCTGCGAGGGACTTCTTCTTAGTGGGGTATTCCCAAATTTTGTTCTTTGGCCCATCGGGCACTCCAATTTCTACAAATACAAGAGATAAGAGGATGGTGCCAAAACTTATCTTTTCACCTACGCGTGCTTTCCTCAACAATGGTTTCTGCAATATAGCCTACTAAATTGTACACTTCTCCCTAGGAAATTTTCTTTGCAACATAAAGCCACATGGTGTTTACCTGTGACCATCTCTCTTGATCATTCAGCTTGGTGAGTAGATGCGTGGCTGCCTGCACCATAAGGTACTTCCTCAATTTGTAGATGTCCATTCTACATGGACCCTTGGTATACCCCAACTCCTTACTTGTGGCTATAACCATTGCTTTATCAGTCAGATCACTAACAATGTCTGTCCATGTGCCCTTCAATCCTATTAATGTCACAATTAGGGCCACTATGATCCTAACCCTCCATCGAAAAATAGAATAATTCCTCATGGACTTTGATCATAAGCCATTGGTATAAATGTTCATGTTTTCCAAAATATGGGAGCTCATACAGTTGATAAACTCCTACCGCTTAAGAAAATTTTCCCCAGCATCGTCATACACTGACATATCTTCCACCATGTGCTTATTGGTCTTCTTATTTAAAAAGCATCCAACTCTCCCTTTTATTAGTGGTGTGGTGGTTATTATCACTTACTTTGCATCTACGGATGTGGGAATCCCAATATTTTCTCGACTATTACTCCTTCTGGTACTACATCTCTGAAAAATTGCTCTTGGGAGTAATTTCAACCTCAACTTCCACCTTTTTCTTTCCTTTTGTGCTGTTGTAGGTGCTTTCTTCGAGTGCCATCATAAAAATCATGCATTTTATCTTTTGTGTTGAGTAATTTAAAACCCTAGCTCAAAACCACGTGCCTTAGCTCCTTCTTAATGCTTCTTTTCACTCAAACCTTCACCAATGGGGACGTAAGCCTTTTCCATGCAAAAATATGCTCTCCACATCTAGTTTCACAACTCTACACACCTCAATACGATTCACCAATCTTAGTTACACTTAGCTTAATCGAATACTTGTGATTGCAAAGGTAAAAATGAACCCGCATCATGTCCTTATATAGATTTTCAAAAATTTAGTGCATTTATTGCTCCTTCACCTACCAACAATCCTCTCATTAATTGACCATTTTAAAATTTCTAATTTTTTTTTGTGTGTATAGTTTCGTGCCCCAACTATAACCTTCTAGTACGCCTTCCTACCCTCTGGCTACATACTTCTCTTCTACGTGCTTTCATGCACTAAAGTACATTTCCATTGCACCCTCCCATAGTAGTTTCCATAGCCAGTTACCTCACGTTATACTTTCCCTTCATTCATTCCCATCTATGGTCTTCTTTAGAAGAAATCTCCTTTCTAACAACTCATTTCCATACTTGAATAACACTTGTAACAGTTTGTTCTCATGTGTACCCATTTGTGAATAACAAATAACAACCACCTCACACCAATGGTATGTGCAGTCCTCTGTGTAAAAATAATTCAGATTGTAATTAGCTTCCAGCGCATAAACATGCTTATTACAAAAAACACCAAACTAAATTGATAAAACATAGCGATGAAGAAGGAAATACATTAAAGGAAATTAAGAAAGGGAAACCTATACTAAATGACAACACTGACTTATTACAAACAACAAGAAGACGTATTTATAGTAGGGCTTTCACCTAATCCCATTAAAGTAAATGGGTAACCATATTCCATCAAGCACCTCCAACTAGAAAGCACCTAATTCAAGTATATGAGTGATAATATACAGTCCCAAACAATACACCTTAAGGTTTCATGGATGGCACAAAAACTTAGAATCATTAAGTAGTACCATCTTTCCAACCTCAAGATTTTTGCTCCTGATGTGTCAGTCATGCCATGCCTTCTGTCTAGCCTTTTCCTACTTCTAAATCTAACGTGCTATGGCGTGCCTCTCATCCAACTGTATTAACTCACAATTATTTCTTCTAATTATTTCTCATTATCTAGACCTCCAATGCACACAATACACAATGATGGTAACGTGAATTCCATTGGAAGAACATCTTCGCACCAAAACCAATTGAAAGGGTGTTGCCTTATTCAAATTCAACCTCTTGTAGGTTGTTCTATATGCCCAAAGTACCATGAGAAACTTTATCATCCCAATCTTTCCTTCTAACATCACAAATATTTTCCAAGGTATGGCTCAATATATTCTTGATGTCCTCACTAATACCATTTTCTTGAGTATGATAGGGTGTAGTCTTGTGGTGCGTAACCATAAATTCATCCAATAATATCTTGATTGTCTCATTCAAAAAGTGTGTGCCCCTATCACTTGTCAAGCTTAGTAGACATCCATACCTAGTAAGAACATTTTCCCATAAGAACCTAGCTATTGTAGTTGATGTGCAATCCTTTGTAGGTGCTTGGTTCTGCCCACCTTGTAAGACAATCTGTATAAGTGATGATAAAGCATGATCCAATTCTACGTGTGACTAGTGAAATAGGACCTACAAAGTCTATAGCCCATTTCTAAAATGTCTTTGCACTAGAAATAGGCCTTAAAGGCATTTTATATATTTTCCTAGGTTTTCTAAGGCATGATAGTGATCACATGCCTTACAATACTCTTTACAATCCTTGTACAGGGGTCTCCCACCATATTCCATCAAGTGGAATCTTGCACGTGGTAGAATCACCTACATAATGCCCACTGTAATACCACCATGAGCCTCTTCCATGATATTTGTGTGCTCATGTTCTAATACACACCGGTGCAATACTTCATCTCGGCCTAGTTTGTATAAATATCTACTGATCAACATAAAGGGTGCTATGTGAATTGCAAGTTGTTTTTTCCAATGATTTCATCCCTTATGGCACCATACCAATGTATAAAAATTCAAAAATATCCTCCAATTCTAAAGGTGCGTGATGTAACTTGTACAATTGTGCATCTGAAATTATATCTTTAATTGTCTGTACATCTTGCCTTGATTGAATGCTTGATAAGTGGTCTAGGATAGAATTACTTTTACCTGGTTTTACCACAACTATGAAATAAAATTCCTGGAATAAGAGCACCCACTAACATATGTGCCCTTGTAAAACAAGATTATTTACCAAGTATTTTAATGCCATGTGATCAATATAAAATACAAAGGGTGTTACTAGCAAATAATGTCTGAATTTATGCAACGCATAGATCATCGACAAGGTCTCACGCTCTGTAGTTGTTTACTTCTATTATGCAAGAGTCAACTTTATACTATAAAAACATATAAGATGATATATAATACCCTCTCTAGGTTAAGCTAACACCACACCAATGGATGGGATAGAGGCATCCACATGTACATGAAATGGTTGTTTCCATGAAGGAAAATACGAATAGTGTGCTATTGTAAGTCTCTCCTTTAATGCCTCAAATGCACGCTACTATGGTTCTCCCCAATAGAACACCCCTTTTCTTTTTAGTAACTCTTCTAGGGGTGCAGAAATCTTCTCTTATCCTTTGATAAATTTTCTGTAATACCCTGTGTGACCCAAGAATCCGCGTGCACCTCACTCTAACTGGTAGGCTCTTCCAGCCTACAATAACTGCAACCTTAGTTGGATCTACTAACAAACCTTCCTTGCAAATGATGTGCCCTAACAAAGTTCCAAATGGTGTAGAAAACATGCACTTCTTAATGTTTAAAGAGATGCTTAACTATCTACATATTTCAAACATTAGGTGCAAATTGTCACAATGATCCTTAACAAGTCCATACACCATCCAATCATCCAAGTAAACTTGTAAAAAGTTGTGAATAAAATCTTGGAATGCTTGAACAACTATGCACGAAAATACAGTAGGCACATTTTTCAAACCAAAGGGCATCACAATATATGCAAAATTTCCCATTCAGTGGTGAAAGTCGTCTTTTCTTGATCCTCTTGTGTAATTCTAACCTGATGATACCTAGAGAATCCATCTGTAAAAGAATAAACTTCACGCCCTACAACACCTTCTAATATTTCCTCTGTGAAAGGTGTAGGAAAAGGATCAATCACACATACAACATTCAGTTCCCTGTAATTCACAAAAATCCTAATTTAACCATCTTTCTTTATATTGAACACCATAGGGCTAACCCAATATGATTCCTTTAGGGGCTTAATGATGCAATATTTCAAAATTTTATCAATTTCTTCCTTAAATTTTACACGCAGGTTAGGGTTAATTCTATAAGGTCTCTTCTTGACCGGGCATGCACCTTCCTTTAGCTTAATCTTCATCTCTTCTAATGACTCATGCACCCCTTTTAACTCAGGGTAGCCCCTAGGAAATAAGTCCTAAAAATATCGTAGTAACTCAATTATCTTTTCCACTTTAGAATCAGTCCAATAATCCCCAATTATTGCCTCCTTAGGTTCAACATCCATGTTAATGTTCACTTTCTTAGTCTTCATAGGTTCATGATAGGTGCATGCGTTCTTATCTACATTGTCTAATACCTCATGCATACCTATTGAATGAGCTATATCCAGATATTCTACTTCCTCATCATCCACTATGTATACCATCTTTCCTTTCTCCTTTTCAAAGCAAGCATTCGACATTCGTATCATCTACTTCATCCAAACATGCTTCTAAGTCCACCTTACAACATAACTACTAATGGGTTCTTCACCTTTGCATAATCTCCCATAGTTAAGCGATTTATGACCCATAATGCCTCTTCCACCAGTGGTTTAGTAGAGAAGTATTCAAAAGTATGGGTCATTCCTATAATCAAGTCCTACCAATTTCCAATCTCTCTATGTAGCTTTGCATAAACATACCAAGCGTGTGCGTAATCTTGTAAAGTGGAATAAAGCTTGTGCACCCATAGTGAAGGTGGTAAAGCTTCCGCCCTCTCGCCCGTAGTCTTTCACATTACTAAACAAAGTTGATTACCATGATACATGTAAATTGTAGTAGGCACATTTCTCCTGAAGAATCGAGGGGTTAGAGAAATCCTGACTTCATTCCATTCCATTAGATTATCACCGTGAACTGTCCACCAAAGTGTATACATTAACATATTTATTTTTTCCACTTGATCGTCCACTACTCCTCTATGGCACCGTTGTCACCAAATCACTACACCCTCCGAATGGCCAAGATGTGAATAGGATGTTCGGTGTGATTGGGACACATGGGATCACCTCTCAAGCTATGGGACTTGGGCTCAAGTGAACCTCCGGAGAAGGCCGGCTTCCTCTTCCTAAACTAAGTGTTGTACTACTCCTAGTGTAAAAAAATTATTATCTAATCCTATGCTAACATCTTCATGGGTTTTAGGGAAAGAGATTTACAGAAATGAAATTATACTAGGGATGGTGATGCACCAAATAAAGGGTGTTTCTAGACTCAGGAAGGGTTAATTTGAAGAGGGTGTGTGCACCACAGCTCAACCTCACCTACTGCAACTTAGAGAGGGTACATGATACCACAAACTAAGAGACATGCGTTCCCTTTGTTAAATATTATCGACCGAAAAAATATATCGGTTTCCCAATGAAGAAGGATGAACTCAAGAAGGGTGAATAAACACCACAAATCAACCGCACACAATAATCCACAACTTGATAAGCACAAAACTCTAAGAACTTGCAATAGAAACTTAAACTTGCACGTGTGTACTTGCAAGTACGAGAAAGGCACAAAGAAGCACGTAAGGATGAAAGGACCAAGATCACCACAAAACACACACTTTTATTGCTTCAATAACATGCACAATGCATCACACATTCATAAGACGCAATAATTGCCATTATAGTCTTGAAGAGGAAGCTTGAAAGTTCTCTCAACATAAGAACAACTTGCAGAAGAGAGAGGACTCTTGAAAAGCATACACTCGCCTAAGATATCTAATCTGTCCAACTTGTCTGACATGTTGGAACCCTTTGAAATGAGCTTCCAACTTACATTTATAGAAGAATATGTGAGAAAGAAGAGGAAATGTCATAATTACATTCCTAAATTGAAGGCCCATGATGTATTTATTACAGTTAGTTGAACTACCTGAGAAGGTTCCATCATGGGTCATTAATTGCTCGATGACCTAGTCTTCTCAATTAACTAAAAGAATATTTACATAAAATATTTTAATAATAATAATAAATATTATTATTAAAAATATTTAAATAAAAATATTACATTAATTAACATAATGTCGGGACCCCCATTGACCCATTTGACTTGAAGAGGATGGGGGTCCATGTGAATATGTCAAAAAATATCCAAACTCAGTGGTTGGATTGCCGAGCTAACTCACCGAGTTGGACATGAGCTCCACCATCCTTCTATTCACCGCCACACCGAGATGAGAACCGAGTTCCATCTACATTGAGAACATAGGTAATTCATCAACTCATACCAAATACAAAATTTCTTCCCGTCTTGCCCAAAATGACCACAGTTCCACCAGTCATGTACTCACATCCATGATCTACCACTCCTTCCACAATTGCTTTCGCACCAAAATTCCTCACACAGAACCTTTCTACCGCCATTCCACTGAAATATGCTTCTCCACCGGTTGCTCCATATAGTGCAACCTTCCCAATGACAATATTCTCTTTAGGATCAAATTGACTTGCTCTTGGAGGGTAAACTATAATCTTGCCTCCTGACAGACCTTTACCGACATAATCATTGCTATCCCCTTCCTGCTCCAGGGTTATTCCCGCACAGAGAAATGCCCCAAGACTATGACCTGCACTTCCTAATAGTTTAACATGAATGGTGTCTATAGGCAGACCGGCCATATTATATCTTTTGGTGACTTCATGGCTAAGCATTGTGCCAACAACCCTATTAACATTTCTAATTGGCATCTCTGTGTAAACTGGAAACCTTTTCTCTAAGACTGGCTTTGATAGCCTAATTAACTCTTGATCCAAGGCCATGTCCAACTCATGATCTCCTTTCTGAATGCAATGCTGAGCTACTTTTGGATGAATCTTTGCTGCAGGCTGCAGTATCAAAGAGAGATCGATATTTTCAAGCTTCTCACTATTTTTGTAAGATCACCTTCTCGACCAATCATGCACTCCATTGATGTGACAATGGCTTCACAAATCAAATCAATGGGTGGATTTTTTACTTGAGAAAGCATTTGTTTAAAGTATTCAAAGATAATTTTGGGTCGAGTAGACATCACAGCTAAAGGTGCATCATTCCCCATGGAACCAAGGGCGTCGACCCATCTTTTGTCATAGGAAGCAACAACATTTCCAAAGCTTCAATAGTATAACCAAAAGTTTTGAATGGTGATAACAAACCACGTACTCCTATATTTTCAATTGCATCATCAGATCTCTCTACCTTCATGGATCCAATTATTGGTTCAGTACCCTTTCGATTCCTCGGAAGAGAGTCAATAATTTCATGGAGGGTGATCTTCTCATTTTTAGCCATTCTCGCATAAGGCCGTGCACTAGAGAACTAATTTTTCAATGCCTCATCATCTACAACAACATGTTTGTTAAAATCTACAAGTAGCATCATGCCAGGGTTTAGCCTTCCCTTCTAGCAAACATCCTTAGCCGGAATGTCAACAAATCCCACTTCACTTGCCATGATAACTCGCCCACTTTGTGGGTTACATAAAAATGACCAGACGGAGTTCGTTACGATCCAATGTAGCTCCAAGATAATGACAATCGCTGAATGACACAAGGGCTGGCCCATCCCATGGCTTCATCAAAGCCGAAATATTCATATAATGCTCACCGATCGGGATCCATGTTTTGGTCATTTTTCCATGCCTCGGGAATCATCATCATTACTGCTTTAGGAAGGCTCCTCCCGGTACAAACCAAAAATCTACAACACACCATCAAAAGCCCCTAAGTCTAAAGAGCTTACATCTACAATAGGAAGAAGCTTCTGCATCTCGTCCCTTAATAGAGCAAGTTTCTTACATTTTAAAAATCCTTCATAGGCTCTCATCCAATTTTCATTTCCACGTAGGGTATTTATCTCCCCATTATGCCCCAAGATATGCATAGACCGAGCTCGATCCCAGCTAGGGAATGTGTTTGTTGAGAACTAAGAATGGATCTTGACATCTTAGCTCCAAATACACAATCCACCCACATCCATGGGTGAACATCATATTCTTCAAGAGCTCCATTCATCTCTTTGCCTAGGCAATGGAGAACTACTCCATTGAATCGACCATGTGGAGCAATGCATCAAACTCAAAGCCATGTAGCTAGTAAACTTGTCCCGACCCAAATCTGCAAAGTAGTAGCTTTTCAATTGACCAGTTTGAGTTGGCCTCTCAGTATACAATAGTTCTTGACGCGAGGGAGCCTATGTAGAAATCTCTCACTCCCTCGTGCTGCAAATTTAAAGCAGCTCTGATGGCTACCATTGAGGTCCTTCTCAATATGTACATCTATTGCTCAAAGTCCGCACATGATCTAGAGCTTGCTGTAAGAAAGACCTGTTCAACAACATGCTATGTTTGAAGAGTTGATTTACCCAATCTTGTATTATTTGTTTTCACAGGATGCAACCCCAAAATAATATGTCCCATCATGTCATCAAACACGTTATGAGCATCCGCCAAACTCCCACACTTGACATACATGTTGATGAGCTTATTTTGAATAGTTGTGCATGTGGGAAATGCAAATTCTCTATGATTGACGAGACAATGGATTTGTTTACCTTGTGAAAGCGTATTCATAGAAATGTAGGTCCAAGATACCTTGTGTGTTGTAAGCGTAATGTGTAGAGCCTCCTTGAAACGACCTTCTGTACATAACACCATGAGATTGAGATTGAAAGTGGATGTCCTTAGCACTGGAATTGCATTGAAGCGTGGGAAATGACACTTTATTTGTACCACTATGAAAATAAACCACTGTAAGCATTCTCGAAGTGGTAATATGACTGATTTCTGAACCTTTTGACTGCTCGTTATTCACCTCCACATTGAATGGGTCTTCGTTACATTGATCTTCCCCAACCAATTTACCTATCTACTCGGTCCTTGACTGAGCTTTACTTGTTGAGTCCTTACGAATGCACCGATGGCTTAACCAATAAACTGGATATCTACACAAGCACATTCTCGTTTACCACTCCAACACATTTCGAATCACTTGATGACTCATGTGGTATTCTCGAAATAAACTCAAATTCTTCTCTACGTGGAAACCTCACGATGGCTTGTCATTGCAAAGTTTCCACCATGGAAATTGGGATGAATTTATCCCATATGTGGAAAGACCAACTTGGCCTGCCATCATCAAATTTCTGACCTTGGAAATATAGTGAAATGTTTCCCATGTGCGGGATTACTACAATGGCTTGCCAACATCTAAGTCTCGAACTCGACATACTAGCTCTAAATACTTGCGTAACATCTCGGAAACATTAATCCATGGGGCCCGACCTCGATTCACCGTGCAAACTAGGCAAGTAAGTTCCTTCTTTCACAATTCCCACTAGCGCATGGGATCACTATGATTTTGTTTCCCCTACCGAAGTTTTCCTTCATTAGATTTGAGGACAACATCAAACTCTCGGTGCAAACATTTCAGTCGTAGCTTGTAAGGTGTGATAATTCTAATAGAAACCTTTATGCCTGCCAACTTAGTGACTCATCGAAGATGCTCATATAATTGCAAAGCAAATTGTGCTTCATGAATATTCTGATATGAAATAGATCCACCTCTATGAGATTCACTTCCATGAGTTACATCGTATAACAAGTAAGGTCTCAATAGAGAATCTTTGTAATAAATTTCATCAGGTCTCTTGGTAACACTCTCACTGTCACTTAATCGATTTTGATAAAAATATCTTGAAAGAAAATCCCAAATTTGAGGATGCATTAAATACTGAATAGATAACAACATAGTTGGACAACCTGCTTGTTGGAAGCACTCAAAAAGGTTTCTACTATACTGCAACATGCCTGCTGCCTGGTGCGTGGGAGCTTGTCACCTATCCCTTCCATCTAGGCCAATTCCAAATCCTTTGGGATCTGCAAACACATTCTCTAGAAGCTGACCACACTCTGGAAGAGGACTTGCATCTGTAAATTCAACAACCTCTTCAACCAGCTTATCAATTTTCTTTTCAATCGACTTTAGATCTGATTCTTTGACAAGATTTTTCTCGATTAGGTAGCTTTTTAAAGCCACAATTGGGTCTCTTTCTGCATAGTGAGCCTTCTCCACAGGATCTCGAAGCTCATCCGGATCAACAAGAGAATTTCCTCTAAACTGGTATGTCTCGCACTCAATGAGGGTAGGTCCATCGCCTCTCCTTACTCTAGATATTTCCTCCTTAGCAACCTCTCTAACTTTCAACACATCCATGCCATCCACATGAACTCCTGGCATCCCAATTTCGTAGCAAGTTTTATTTTTATGAAATACTAACATGAGTTCCCACCTCGAGTTGGTCTAAATGGCTCATCTTGTAAGTTTTGGGCTCACTTATTTCACATCTTTCTCAATGATCTAATTTATTTGTCAAAACATGAATCGATCATTATCAAATCGGTGAGGGAGTTTAACCCGATTTGTCTTCCAGTGTAACTCATTAGGACTCAAGCTATTTCTATCTCTCTACATGATTGTAATTCAAGATTCGCAGCTCATCCGAGTATGCTTGAGCCTCAATTATTTAGCTACTTGTTTACTTGATTACTTATCACTCACCCGAGATATATCTGAACTCGGTACACTCTCCACATGAATTTACAACCTTGCATTTAAAGAAGGCAACCGAAAAACTTATTTTTGGCCTCTATGAAGTCACCGAGCTACTCCAAATAAATTATAGCACATTCATATACCTAAGGTTAGTGAAATTGAATCGAGCATTCCAATCTCGCTTGTCAAAATAATTCATATTGCCATTGATAGAAGCATGATAAAAACCCATATAATATGTTTTATTGATTTTGGGTCCCAAAGCTAATTTCCTTGTTCTGAACCTACTTCAACTATTTGAAATTTCATGAAACTCCTCGTGGAGGCCCTTTTCCAGTTCCGGGGAATGATAGGCTCCCACTTGTCCAATTTTTTCCAAAAGGGGAAAAATTGACAACATTTCTGGTAACCTCTTGGGGATGATTTCCTGCTAAGCATGATTCCAGTAGCCGTAAGTCATCCATTGGGCATGGAGTCTGTGTTGGAATCCTAAAAGTAGTATGGTTTTATTTGACACATCCCAGAATCTCCTTGAGCATTGCCGATATCTTGGACCTCCCTGGAATGCTAAGCATGAAGTATACTGAATCTGTTGAATGCTTGACATCCATGGAACACTGCAAAAATTTGAATGAAGCATAT
Organism: Taxus wallichiana var. yunnanensis; assembly: GCA_018340775.1. NCBI lineage: Eukaryota > Viridiplantae > Streptophyta > Pinopsida > Cupressales > Taxaceae > Taxus > Taxus wallichiana. Next base: position 549,189,156 of record CM031238.1, on the reverse strand, counting down.
TTTGAAACTCTTATGGAAACCTTGAACCTTTCTTCTCATTGACACCTTCTAATGATGAAACAATGTGTATAACAACACAAAATACAACAACAAGGAAATCAAAACAACAACACATAAAAATGTGCATAAGCACTGGAGGAAAACACCTAATTTAACTATATAGGGGGAACGCTTCTCAAAACAAGCTTTGAGATGTATCCCATTCACATGAACGGGCGCTTCTTCTCCATTGAGCCTAGATAGATGGAATGAATTTTCCTCTTTATAACTTGTGATGATGTATGGCCCACTCCAGAGAGCGTCAAAGTTGGAATGCTTGCCTAGTTTGGCTCTATCTTCATCCCATTTGAGAACTAAATCTCCCTCTTGAAAATGCCTGTTGGACACCTTCTTGTCAAAATATTTTTAACTTGAGCCTGATGCTACTCCAAAGTTTTCATAGCCTTGTCTCGTACTTCCTCTAATTCCATGAGTTCAACAAACCTTACTGGTCGAGGATCACTCTCTATAACTTCAAGTTGATGAGCTAACTCCAAAGAAGGTAACTCCAATGAGAGCGAGAGTTTTGCCTCTCTTCCATATACAAAAACGAAAGGAGAATTTACGATGGCTCTTTCTGTGTGATCCAATCTGCCCATAAAGTGGTCTTAAGCTGTGTATGCCAAGTCCTCTTGTTAGTCTCCATTGTGTGCTTAATAATCCTTATGAGGTTTTTGTTGCAAGACTCAGCCAATCCATTTCCTTGTGGATAGTAATTGGATGAAGTTTTGAGGTATACCCCATTTTTAACAGCCCATTCACTCAATTTCATACCAAGAAAATCCATCGCGTTGTCTAAAATGACTATAAATGGAACACCAAACCTCATCATTATACCCTCCAAAAAAATCAGAACTAGCCTTTTCATTGCTCTCTTTTAATGCTACCACCTCTGTCCATTGAACAAAATAGTCTGTTGCAGTAAGGACCCATTTATGTCCATCACTAGATGGAGGATTAATCATTCCGATGAAGTCTAACCCCCATTGAACAAAGGGTTGATCCACTTGAATTAGATGCAGCGAAAGAGCTGCCAACTTTTGCTTACCTATGAAAAAGGCACATTCCTTACATTTCCTTACCCAGAGATGGGCATCCTTGAATAAATCCGCCAATAGTAGCCGGCTCGCATGATCTTGGTAGCTATTGTTTGTGTAGAATAATGTCCTCCATATAGGCCATTCTGAAATTCTTCTAGTATCTTACTTACTTGTTCCGGTCCTACACACCGGAGGAGAACACTGTTCAAATATTTTCGAAAGAGAATGCTATCTACCAAAACATATGGGATAGATTGAAGATGGAAAGTTCATCTTTGGTTTTTATCCATGTTTGTCGGATATGCTCATGAGAAGAGGAAATTCTTCATTTTGGATAACCAGTCAGCTTGATCAACATCCTCATCGCATTTAGGAGTGACATATCCTCATTACCTTTTGATTCCATGTCTGTAGAAAGTTGCTGACACAAACCCTTACCTCTGAAAATTTTAGTGACTTTGATGTGCACGTCATACTCCATTACCTTTGTGATCCATCCAACATGTATTTCTTTCATTTCTTTGTTTAGCAAAAACTCCTTGACACTTGGATGAGACACCATCAAATGAATCTTGTATTTGGAAAACATGTGCTTGAATTTCTTCAAAGCTTGAATAACCGCAAAGACTTACTTTCAATGAATGAGTATTTTAACTCGTAGTCTTTGAGGGATTGATCAAGAAAGCAATTGGTTGCTCCATCGGTTGTTGTTTTGTTGGGCGAGGATCCCTAAAATTCTCTCTTGACCTACAAAGCATAAAGGATAAAATATTTGTCAAACTCAGGGTTCACCAAATGGGAGCTTGAGAAATGGCTGTTTTGATGGCTTCGAAGCTTTCTTGTCCTTCCTTTGTCCATGAGAATGGAATGTTTTTCTTTAAAGATGGTCACATCGGTGCTTTAGCCAATGTCACGAATTGAGGGATGAATCTCCACATGAAATTTATGGTTCCTAGAAAACTCTAGAGACCCTTCTTGTGACTTGGGAGAGATAAGGACATAATCAAATGAATCTTGGCTAGATTGATTGATAATCCTTTCACTGAAACAACATGCCCCAAAAATTTTCCCTCGTGCACTACAAAAATACATTTCTTGGGGTTAAGTGAAACCCCAAATTCCCTACACCTCCGGAAAACTTTCCTTAGATACGTGATGTGATCTTCTGCATGTTTAGAGTATACAGTTATATCATCAAGCTAAACCAAAATAATATTGTTGATTATTCCCTTAAATTCCATGTCCATGGCTCTTTGGAAAGTAGCCCCAGCATTGGAAAATCTGAATGGAATTTTATTATAGGCATACGTGCCCCACTTGGTAGTGAAATCCATTTTGAATTGGTCGATTCTTGGACTAGGATATGATTGTAACCCGAATATCCATCGAGAAAAGAAAATATTTGAGCTCTTGCCACCGTTTGAAGGATCTTGCTCCATTGATGAAAGAGGATAATGGTCTTTTAACGATGCATGATTCAAATCCTCGAAATCTACGCATAACCAGATCTCTCTCGTTCTTCTTCCTCACGAGCACAAAATTGGCTACCCATGAGGAATTCTTGATGGGAAAAATTATACAGCCTCGACGAGCTTGGTTAGCTCCTTTCTCATTAGTGGCTCAATTTTGGGATTAATTGGTCTCTCGCTTCGATGAACCGCTTAGCATTAGGATCCAGTTCGATGGTATGTTGTGCTAGACTTGGATCAAAACCACGCAGATCTTTATAGCTCCATGTAAAGATGTCATGATACTCTTGACAAAGTTTGATGAAAGATTCTTTCTCTTTATAAGTACACACTTTTTTGATCTTAAGAAACTTTGCATTTGATACTTCAAAATATTCTTCTTTGACCACCATGTTAGGGCTTTGTCTTTTGGCTTGGTCATCTGAATTGAAAATGGATTCCAAAGTGACTAAACCTTTTGGTAACTTGTTGCTTTTCAATTGGATAATTTTCTCACCATATGACTCTTGCAACTTATCTTAATTCTTTGCAGCAAAATTCGCCTCTTCTTGTAAGAAGAGGACAATTTGTTTGTCACTATCAAACACTTGCCAACTACTCACATTATTAGGGACTACAGGTCAACCACCATTTTAAAAAATTACTGCCCTTATTTTATGATATCAACTGGTATGTTGTATTGTGAACCAATTATAACAAGCCTATCCGCATCTTGATTTTGACCTCTAGGAAATGCATGGATTCCAAAAGCTTCGAAATCTTCAATCAGGTCCTAGACTTAGTTCTTGTATGATATTAAAAGATAATTTTTGGATGCACTACATGCCAAAACTTGATGAACAAATAACTCACTATCTCCAAAAATAGTCAGGGCCTTGATTCCCTTCCTTTGGGCTAGCTGGATTCCTTGCACAAGAGCCTCGTATTCAGCAACATTGTTAGTGCAATTGAACTGCAACTAGAAAGATGAGAAGTACTTATCTCACTCTGGAGAAATTCACATAACACCAAAGATCGGATCCATTCTTACTTCTTGAACCATCGAAGAACAATTGCGACAGTCCTTTAGAATCACTTGGTGTTTTGACAAGTTGTGGTATGATTGTATCTTCTTCATGGATACAGTAAGTACCTAATCCTATTTCTTCCAAGACCAACAAACCAACTTCTTCTTTTTCCAATACATCAGCATAGGGATCGTGCGATGATCTCTACTTACTTCATCTAACCAAGTATCGGTACTTCTTCAACAAGGGTGGTTAGTTCACGATTGGCATCTTCCTCTTTTGGATCACCAATGGTGTAATTTTCATTTATGGGACTAGCAAGTGTAGGTTCTACATGATTATGGTAGATTAGTTCTACCCTTATATTTACTTTGGTTCTCAGATCGAGTCCCGAGAATCATATGCGACCAATCGCCGATAGGTAACCACCCATCTTGGTGGTGAAATCCCGTGATAGGCAGATGGCAAAGAGGGGAGGGAGATCAATGACCAATATGTCTTGGTTGAATGAAAAAATTGGGCATGCATGAATGGTAAGTTTAAGTCCTTTGATAACCCCAATAGTCTTAATAGCTGTTCAATCCAAATAAACAACCCTCTTTGCAACTAGAACATATTGTATGCCTAGTACATCTATAATTTGTTTAGGCATGACAGAGCTACTGGCACTAGAATCGATCATGTAATTATGTACCAAGTGGTCACCAATGATCAGGGAAATGTAGAATGGAAATGGTTTGTTTGTCGTAGGAATAATTTTCCCTTCCGGTTGACACAAACTTGTAGCAATTGTCACTCCATGGCCTGGTGATCCGCTGGTTATACCAAAACTATTCGAGATTCTCGTAACAGTTTCTTTGAGAAGGGATCGAGAGTGCATCCCACATGGTAATGCTCAGATTGGTTTTCTTCATTTGTTCTACTATGTTGAAGGGAATCACTCCTACTTTGATGACACTTTTTTGGGCATTGGGGTCCTCCTTTGGAAAATTTTTGTTGGGTACCGTGATGCCTGGAGAACCATATTTCCTTGCGGCATGGCTAGCCAGTGTTTTTGGTGATTTATTTCCTACATTTTTATCAACTACCATTTGTATCCCAAGTTGGGAATTGGATGCTCAATCAGATTTGGGAGGTTGAGGCTCCATTTCTCTCTTTTTGGAATGAGTGTTTGCTACCACTGATGAAGAATCTGTATTCAACCCACAAAAATCTTCTGCTTGCTAGTTTAGCAAAGTGGATTCTTCAGTGCCTGCGGTTGATTTGCTGCTTCTTGTGTGGATGATTTTTTTGTTAACTCTAAAGGGGTAGATACACTTTGAACCATAAGGTCCTGGCTAAGAACTCCATTGGGACAAAGATTTTGATTGTGGGGTTGAGAGCAAGGATAGCACCATTCGTAGTCTTGAACTAGATTATTCTAAATAGGTACTATAGCTATAGATGAGCTAGCTGCAAGAGGGTTCCGAAAGTTCAATGGCCTAAAATTTGTAACTTGACTTTTATTTTGGTTTTGCAGTTGATTGTTTCCTTGAAAAGGAGGACAGTTAGCTTGATACCGCTGATTTTGTGGCTGATACGGATGATTGTATTGAAACTGTTTCCTTTTGAGTGCAATGAGCTCATTTCCAAAATTTTGCAATAGTGACTTGACTTCAAATAGGTCATTTGAAGAGGTAGGGGTAGATTGAGATGGTTGCTTGGAGTCTACTAGAATAGGAGCAATGATAGGCTGATGATTCGTAAGATATGGAGAAAAGGGCATGGGTGGTCGTGGAGCTATCTTTCTAGCCTAAATCAAATAATTCTTTGCACTTATGGCAACTTAGTAAGCATCAGGAAGTGTAGTCCCTCCCATGGACTGGATCATAACTACTACATCACTATTCAAGGCTCACAAATAGTACAAGAATGCATTATGTGCAGAAGGATTTATAAGCACTGGAATCCTATTCTAAGTCCTATGGAATCAGAAGTTGAAATCACTCATGTATTCTTGGGAAGCTCTCTTCATGGTAGTGATTTGTTCCAAAAGTGATAGGTGATCACTTTTTTCTTTGAACTATTTACATATATTTTCTCCCAACTCATCCCAAGTGGTTATAGTGCCAACACCTAACCCATGAAACCATTGAAGTGATTTTCCCTTGAAATAGGTAGCAAGAAGTCTAACTACAACGTTGTCTTCTATGATATTATGTACTACGTAGATGCTGGCTACATCAAAGATATGCTCCACTGGAGTAACGTGAGTTTCCCCCATGTAGAAGGGTAAACTTTTGAGTGCCGCAATAGGTATTGGGTCACGTTGAGCCAACATAAGAGGATTGCTTGCATTGAAAGGGGGAAAAACTTGGTTCCTCGCCATAGCAACAAAAGGTTGATTGTTCCTGGGTGGAGGAAACCTTCCGTAAGGAGGAGTCGAATGACCCCTACTAGGTAAATCTACAACTGGGGATGTGGAAATGCCTCTTCTTCTCCTCTTTGGAGGAGACAAGGAAAGTTTGATATGCTGATAATTTCCTTTCTTTAAAGAAGCTCTTGTTTGAATTATTTTCATAAGTTACTCAGACTTGAGATTTGGAATCCAGAGATATAGAGTCGACAAGTACTTTGACTTGTTTAAGTGAGAAGAAAAGTACCAACTCGTCCACCACGGCGTGCCAAAACTCATTGTCGCCAAATCACTGCACCCTCTGAATGGAAAGGATGTGAATAGGATGTTCGGTGTGATTGGGACACATGGGATCACCTCTCAAGCTGTGGGACTTGGGCTCGAAGTGAACCTCTGGAGAAGGCCGGCTTCCTCTTCCTAAACTAAGTGTTGTACTACTCCTAGTGTAACAAAAATGATTATCTAATCCTATGCTAACATCTTCATGGGTTTTAGGGAAAGAGATTTACAGAAATGAAATTATACTAGGGATGGTGATGCACCAAATAAAGGGTGTTTCTAGACTTAGGAAGGGTTAATTTGAAGAGGGTGTGTGCACCACAGGTCAACCTCACCTACTGCAACTTAGAGAGGGTACATGATACCACAAACTAAGAGACATGCGTTCCCTTTGTTAAAATTTATCAGACCGAGAAATATACCAGTTTCCTAATGAAGAAGGATGAACTCAAGAAGAGTGAATAGACACCACAACTCAACTACACACAATACTCCACCACTCGATAAGCACATGACTCCAAGAACCTGCAATAGAAACTTAAACTTGCACAATGTACTTGCAAGTATGAGAAAGGCACAAAGAAGCATAGAAGGATGAAAGGACCAAGATCAGTCACAAAACACACAATTTTATTGCTTCAATAACATGCACAATGCATCATACATTTAAAAGAGGCAATAGTTGCCATTACAGTCTTGAAGAGGAATCTTGAAATTTCTCTCAACACACAAGAACAACTTGCAGAAGAGAGATGACTCTTGAAAATCATACACTCGCCTAAGATATCTAACTGTCTAACTTGTCTGACATGTTAGAACCCTTTGAAATGAGCTTCCAACTTACATTTATAGAAGAATATGTGAGAAAGAAGAGGAAATGTCATAATTACATTCCTAAATTGAAGGCCCATGATGTATTTATTACAGTTAGTTGAACTACCTGAGAAGGTTCCATCATGGGTCATTAATTGCTTGATGACCTAGTCTTCTCAATTAAATAAAAGAATATTTAAATAAAATATTTGAATAATAATAATAAATATTATTATTAAAAATATTTAAATAAAAATATTAAATTAATTAACATAATGTCGGGACCCCCCGTTGACCCATTTGACTTGAAGAGGATGGGGGTCCATGTGAATATGTCAAAAAATATCCCAACTCAGTGGTTGGATTGCCGAGCCAACTCACCGAGTTGGACATGAGCTCCACCGTCCTTCTATTCACCGCCGCACCGAGCTGAGAACCGAGTTCCATCTACATCAAGAACATAGGTAATTCCTCTACTCATACCAGTTGAAAAATTTCTTCCTGTCTTGCCCAAAGTGACCACAGTTCCACCAGTCATGTACTCACATCCATGATCTCCCACTCCTTCCACAATTAGTTTTGCACCAAAATTCCTCACACAGAACCTTTCTGCCACCATTCCTCTAAAATATGCTTCTCCACTGGTTGCTCCATACAGTGCAACATTCCCAATGACAATATTCTCTTTAGGATCAAATTGACTTGCTCTTGGAGGGTAAACTATAATCTTGCCTCCTAACAGGACCTTTACCGACATAATCATTGCTATCCCCTTCCAACTCCGTGGTTATTCCCATAAAGAGAAATGCCCCAAGACTATGACCTGCACTTCCTAATAGTTTAACATGAATGGTGTCTACAGGCAGACCGACCATATTATATTTTTGGTGACTTCATGGCTAAGCATTGTGCCAACAACCATATTAACATTTCTAATTGGCATCTCTGTGTAAACTGAAACCTTTTATCTAAGATCGGCTTTGATAGCCTGATTAACTCTTGATCCAAGGCCATGTCCAACTCATGATCTCGTTTCTGAATGCAATGTTGAGATGCTTCTGGATGAATCTCTGCTGCAGCCATAGTAGCAAAGAGAGATTGATATTTTCAAGCTTCTCACTAGTTTCTATAAGATCCACTTTTGGACCAATCATGCACTCCATTGATGTTACAATGGCTTCACGAATCGGAACAATGGGTGGATTTGTCACTTGAGCAAACATTTGTTTAAAGTATTCAAAGATAATTTTGGGTTGAGTAGACATCACAACTAAAGGTGCATCATTTCCCATGGAACCAAGGGCCTCTGACTCATCTTTTGTCATAGGAAGCAACAACATTTCCAAAGCTTCAACAAAGATAACCAAAAGTTTTGAATGGTGATAACAAACCATGTACTCTATATTTTCAATTACATCATCAGATCTCTCTACCTTCACGGATCTAATTATTGGTTCAGGTACCCTTTCTGATTCTGGAAGAGAGTCAAAAATTTCTTGGAGGGTGATCTTCTGTCTTTTAGCCATTATGCATAAGGTCGTACACTAGAGAACTACTTTTTCAATGCCTCATCATCTACAACAACATGTTTGTTAAAATCTACAAGTAGCATCATGCCAGGGTTTAGCCTTCCCTTCTAGCGAACATCCTCAGCTGGAATGTCAATAACTCCCACTTCACTTGCCATGATAACTCACCCACTATGGGTTACATAAAAATGACCAGGACGGAGTCCATTGCGATCCAATGTAGCTCCAAGATAGTGACCATTAGTGAATGACACAAGGGCTGGCCCATCCCATGGCTCCATCAAAGCTAAGAAATATTCATATAATGCTTGCCGATTAGGATCCATGTTTTGGTCATTTTGCCATGCCTCGGGAATCATCATCATTACTGCTTCAGGAAGGCTCCTCTCGGTACAAATAAGAAGCTCTAGCACACCATCAAAATCCCATGAATCTAAAGAGTTTACATCTACAATAACAAGAGGCTTCTGCATCTCGTGCTTTGATAGAGCAAGGTTTTGACATTTTAACAATCCTTCATGGGCTCTCATCCAATTTGCATTTCCACACATGGTATTTATCTCCCCATTATGCCCCAAGATATGCATAGGCTGGGCTCGATCCTAGCTAGGGAATGTGCTTGTTGAGAACCGAGAATGTATCTTGACATGTCGATCTAATTAAACAATCCACCCACATCCATGGGTGAACATCATATTCTTCAAGAGCTCCATTCATCTCTTTGCCCAAGTAATGGATAACTACTCCATTGAGGCCCGACCATGTGGAGCAATGCATCAAACTCAAAGCCATGTAGCTAGTAAACTTGTCCTAACCCAAATCTGTGAAGTAGTAGCTTTTCAATTGACCGGGTTTGAGTTGGCCTCTGTATACAATAGTTCTTGATGAGAGGGAGCATATGTATAAATATCTCACTCCCTCTGCTGCAAATTTAAAGCAGATTTGATGGCTACCATTGAGGTCCTTCTCAATATGTACATCTCGTTGCTCAAAGTCCACACTTGATCTAGAGCTCGCTGTAAGAAAAACCTGTTCAACAATAGGCTCCATTTGAAGAGCTGATTTACCCAATCCTGTATTATTTGTTTTCACAGGACGCCAACCCAAAAGAATATGTCCCATTATGTCATCAAATACGTTACGAGCATCCTCCAAACTCCCGCACTTGACATACATGCTGATGAGATTATTTTGAATAGTTGTGCGTGTGAGAAATGCAAATTCTCTAGTGATTGACGGGATAGTGGATTTGTTTACCTTGTGAAAGCGTATTCCTGGAAATGCAGGTCTGCAATAGTTGAAGATATGTAGATGGGTTTACAGGGGTGTTGTGTGTGGTAAGAAGAATGTGTAGAGCCTCCTTCAAATGACCTTCTGTACATAACGTTGTGAGATTGAGATTGAAATTGGATGGCCTTGCACCGGAATTACATCAAGCATGGGAAATGTCACTTTAGTTGTACCACTATGACAATAAACCACTATGTAAGCGTTCTCAGAAGTGGTAATATGACTGAGTTCTGAACCTTTCGACTGCTCATTATTCACCTCCACATTAAACGGGTCTTCATTACATTGATCTTCCCCAACCAATTTACCTATTTACCCAGTCCTTGACTGAGCTTTACTTTTTGAGTCCTTACGCATGCACCGGATGGCTTAATCGATAATCTGGCTATCTTCACGAGCACGTTCTTGTTTATCACTCCAACGTGTTTCAACTCACTTGATGACTCACCTGGTATTCGAAATAAACTCAAATTCTTATCTACGCGGAAACCTCATGATGGCTTGTCATTGCAAAGTTTCCACCATGGAAATTGGGATGGATTTATCCCATATGCGGAAAGACCAACTTGGCCTACCATCATCAAATTTCTGACCTTGGAAATATAGTGAAATGTTTCCCATGCATGGGATTACTACAATGGCTTTCCAACATCCAAGTCTCGAACTTGGCATACTAGTTCGAAATCCCCACAACATTAATCCACGGCGCCCAACCTCAGCTTCACCACACAAACTAGGTAAGTAAGTTCCTTATCTCCACAATTCCCACTAGTGTGCGGGATCACTATGATTTTGTTTCTCCTGCCAAGTTTTCCTTCATCAGATTTGAGGACAACATCAAACTCTCAAAGTGTAAAAATTTCAGTGTAGCTTGTAAGGTGTGATAATTCCAACAAAAACATTTATGCCTCGCCAACTTAGTGACTCGTTGAAGATGTTGATATAATTACAAAGAAAATTATGCTTCATGAATATTCGATATGAAACAGATCCACCTCTCTGAGATTCACTTCCACGAGTTACATCGTAAAACAAGTAAGGTCTCAATAGAGAATCTTTGTAATAAATTTCATCAGGTCTCTTGGTAACACTCTCACTTGTCACTTAATTGATTTTGATAAAAATATCTTGAAGAAAAATCCCAATTTGAGGATACATTTGATACTTGAATAGATTAAAACATAGTTGGACAACTTGCTTGTTGGAAGTGCTCAAAAAGGTTTCTACTATACTGTAACATGCATGCTGCCAGGTGCGTGGGAGCTTGTCACCCATCCTTTCCATCTTGGCCAATTCGAAATCCTTTGGGATCTGTAAACAAATTCTCTAGAAGTTGACCATGCTCTAGAAGAGGACTTGCATCTACAAATTCAATAACCTCTTCAACTAGATTATCAATTTTCTTTTCAATCGACTTTAAATCTGATTGTTTGACAATTGGGTCTCGATTAGGTAGCTTTTTAAAGCCACAATTAGGTCTCTTTCTGCATAGTGAGCCTTCTCCGCAGGATCTCGAAGATCATCTCGGATCAGCAAGAGAATGTCCTCTAAACCGGTATGTCTCACACTCAACGAGGGTAGGTCCATCACCTCTCCTTGCTTTGGCTATTGCCTCCTTAGCAACCTCTCTAACTTTCAACACATCCATGCCATCCACATGAACTCCTGGCATCCCAATTTCATAGCAAGTTTTATTTGTATGAAATACTAACATGAGTTCCCACCTTGAGTTGGTCGAAATGGCTCATCTTCTAAGTGTCGGGCTCACTTATTTCACATCTTTCTCAATGAACTACTTGAGTTGTCAAAACATGAATCAGATTATTATCAACTTGATGAGGGAGTTTAACCTGATTTGTCTTCTAGTGCAACTCACTAGGACTCGAGCTATTTCTATCTCTCTACATGATTGTAATTCAGTATTCGTAGCTCATCTGAGTATGCTTGATATTGACTCATTTAGCTACTTGTTTAGTTGATTACTTATCACTCACCCAAGATATATCCGAACTCGACACCCCTCCACATCAAGTGACAACCTTGCATTTGAAGAAGACAACCGAAAAACTTATTTTTGGCCTCTATGAACTCATCGAGCTACTCCAAATAACTTATAGCACATTCATATACCTAAGGTTAGTGAAATTGAATCGAGCATTCCAATCTCGCTTGTCGAATAATTCATATTGCCATTGATAGAAGCATGATAAAAACCCATATAATATGTTTTATTGATTTTGGGTCCCAAAGCCAATTTCCTTGTTCTGAACCTACTTCGACTATTTGAAATGTCATGAAACTCCTCATGGAGGCCCTTTTCTAGTTTTGGGGAATGATAGGCTCCCACTTGTCCAATTTTTTCCAAAAGGGGAAAAATTGACATTAGACGCGTAGGAAAAATGTAGGGTCTCCTTCTCTAGTGTACTTGAGGTACAAAGTTACATATCCTCCTAACACAACGAGGGTCGCTTCTCCGTTTAAATGTGCTTCTTGATTCATGCCCAATCATCTCATAGGTGCCATGTGCCCAATTTTCACAAGCAATACTTGTAGTATCACTAATAGATTGTGCATCTTGCCACTTGAGGATTCCTTTCATAGATGGCTCAAGTAATTCTAGGTCCCGAATGGTGTGTACATAAATTTTGCATTCAGTCTTCCTCACTCAAAGATTCAACATAAGGTGTAAATTTCCCATCTATCAAAGGGATAATTACTCTTTCTTCCTTGTTATCAAAGCTTATATACCCCCTTTTGAACCATAAATCAACATTATTTACATAACACCAAGGGTGCCCAAGTAGAGATGGGAAGTTATATTATTCTCAAAGTGCTAAGACCTCAAAGTCCCAGTGAACTTGGTCCTTGTATACTAATGCATGCATCCTTTAATGGGAGTGGCCTTAGTCTGATTGGACATGAAAAATATATTAGAGGATGGATATAGTGGAGGTCTTCCCATATGTACCCATGCATCTAAAGTAAGCACATTAACTTCGAACTGTATCAATCAATATATTAATAAAGAGCCACCCATCAACAACAACATTCGAGTGATCTCCTTGTCATAGTCCAAAATATGAAGGGGAATATTATCATGTAGGATCTTCCTTCCATTTTTAATACTTGTATGTGGAGTGTTTCTCTTTAATCAATTCCCTAATAATGGAATAATATTCTCATGGCACAACATCTTACATAACTATTTTAAGTCATCGATTCGATTGACTGTCTCTACTACTTTATTTTGTTATAACTTCTGTGACTATTCCTTTAAACACTGTATTTCACCCTGAAGATTTCTGAGTACCTCCATGGTTTCTTGATAAACCTCCTTATGATGTGCAGGATATGGGTACCTTTTATGTAAAAATTCCTCCTTGGTGATGATAGGCTTCTGCTGCAGTGCCTCTCTGTGCGCACACAAATTCAACACATGTAGTAATCTTCATAAGTAATACCTCAGGTTATGGTGCTAGCTTTGGCATCCAATAATTTTCCATAACACGCTATATTTTAACCATCCTCATGCCCTTTTTCTCCTATTTATGCTACTTGCTAAGATGCTCATACAAGTTTGGGAATTCCTCATAGTTATGATTCTTCCCAAATAAAGAATAAGTAATATTCTAAGGATATTCATGCCTGTAGTGGTCGAGATCCACATGTAAAACATGTTTCACAAGGAACTCACCTCGTCCTTCATCATGGCTTTGGCCCCCAAATCCACCATGGTATCCTTGACCTTTGCCACGACCTCCTTCAAGTTCCCTTCATTCGATCATAGCGTAATTGAGGGTGGTCATGAACATGGTACTCACTTTTCCTTTAAAGTTATCTCGATACTCCAGTCTATCGCACACCAATATCTATGGCATCATGGATCATAACAATCAATTGAAAATATTATGTATTGTGAATTGTGGACCGAGAAAAATAGAAAGATACATTCTTCCTTATCGCACATTGTAATAATGGGCAACGACTGACATCATGGTCCAAATGACATATCTCACAATCTAGCAATAATGAGTGCATCAATTATAGGGAAAACTATTCTTAGTGTGCCCTTCCACTTCACAATATGTACACCAAATTCTAGTGCATGTCACATGATCTCGAATTGGCTGATAGATTCTCCAAATGTTTTTCCATAGCTACAATTTGTGCTTCCAGGAATGGGCTTACTCTAATGTCTATACTTCCAACCGCCCTCGGCATGTGTAAAACTTATTCAAGTGCTTCACGTGGGTCCATATATGTCTTATGTGACAAAACCCTCCTAAAATGTGTGATTAAGTCCCTAAAAACCACTGTGCATCCAGTCTTACATGAATACCATAAGAAAGTTTAGACAATAGGTAAGTGCACCAAGTTGGGGGACAATTAAGTGGACATCAAATCCTGAATTTTACATTAAAAACAACAAAACATCAAATTTAGTCTTCCGCGGACTTGAACCATGCCGAAAAGTAAAAACTATGTCATAAAAATGGTACCATTGCGTAGGGGAGACTATTAGCTTTGTAGAAATACTGATTTTAAAGTGAATAGAAGAGGATAAATATCATTTTATAATTTTTTACTAATAGTAGGTATTTAAGACACTTTTTCCCGTGAATGTTTATGTCTACGTTTAAGACTGCAAAATTTGTTTCACTTATCAGAATGTGATAAAAATTATACCATCCCAACCGTGGTGAAATTATATACATGTTCAAAAAAAAATTATTTGATTTCAATATTTTTTGATGAAGTTATGGCGGGCAAACGGAAAGTGCTCTGTTTTCTTTATGTTTTCATACCACTTTCATGGAAAAAATCATAAAAAATAAAATATTACTCAAAAAATACAAAATAAAATCCATCCCAAGATGGATAGTGGCATATAACTTCTCACAAAAGGAAAAAAATATATATCAATTTTTGGTCATCCAAATTGTGGGCAAACGAACTATAATCTTATCGGCGTTTTTAAAAAAAAAACCAAGTAATTGAATTTTGTGTGTTTAATATAGATAATCTTGTCCATTTTTTACAAAAATTAGTATTTTAGAAACTAGATTCTGGATGCTATGATTCATATTAATATAATTTTGTCTAATTTTGAGTGTATGTATTGCTAATAATCCCTACAAGTTGATATTATGTTGTTATTTGCAATATGATGTCCACGGATGACCCTATATTTGTCCATCAACTTCCTGCACTTACCCAACAATGTCTTGAAATGAGCATCATATTCTTGAATGGTCTCGATAGTTCCTGCTTAATATCCTTGAGTGCACTTATAATATTATGATCAAACTCAGGGATATGAAACTCCTTAAGGAAAACATCCTTTAATGTTGCATAATCTACGCAAGTCTGATCAAGGTCAAACTTCCTATACCAATTGTGTGCACATCCTGCAATGTAGTTATAAATCGACTTGACTTGTGCTCAAAAGCCGTAACTCCTTTTGCATGCCATAGTATCTCACGCATGTACATGTGTTCAACATCATATTCTATGACCATATACTATGGAAGATGAAGAGACATCTCCATTTAAATATTCGGGGTTGGTGCGGACCACGCCCACTTGATCCGAACTTCCCGTGTTACCTTTGCCTCCGTAACCACCAAAAATAGAGCCACCTATGCCTCCTGATCCTCCACCGGTTGCCGCTTAAAATACCAATGGATGTACTTCCTTATGTCCCAACAGTGGTATTAAACTTAACTCCTACATTATGTGAAGTGGTACTACTCCCAAAGTGATTCCAAAATTCTACGCGCTTGAGTTCTATGTTGACGATACACCTGAAAAGGTACCTCTAAAAAACAAAGAAGACATATCCCCTACCATAGACGTACTTTCTATTTGACTTAATCCTACTCTTCTACTACCCAAACTAGCTTGCTGACTACTGGTTGTACTAGATACTAGAAATCCAAGCGCAAGGGCTAGGTTGCTAGGTAGATTCAGATGTGCACCCGTGGCCCATGTCATCTCTACTGGTGTACTCCCATGTGAGGTGAGGAGGGTTCCCTATTATGCTTGCCCAAATGGGGGAGTTCCATATGCTCTAGCTCCACACCTCCTACGTGAGCCTCAAATCCTTCACAAGCCATATCTCTCCTCAACGGCACCCACTCTATAATATCACGTTGCTTCTCTACCTCCCTCTCATGTACCTCATTATACTTAAGCTGCCCTTTTTATCTCTTCCTCTCTGCCACTAGGTCTGCCATCTTTTACCAAACCTGTTCCTACCCTTGTGTGTGGTGGGGTTTAGCTAACCATTGGTTTTTCTTCCAAGTTTAGGGTTAATATCAATATTTTGATCACTAGTGGAATTCCTTGCAAATAATTTCCATTGGGATAACATAGAAAATGGAACTCAGCTATGTCTGAGAAAGAGTAAGTGGAAATTGAGTACTCCAAAATATATCTATTCAAAACACCATGGAACCAAGTATCCACAATGCATGTCAAAATAAGATCAACATCATAAAGGGCCTGAAATTCTTCTTGTGTCTAGACAAGTGTGCGATACCTCCATTTCCTTTTAGATGCATAAGCAACCACCAAATTGTACAGCTCTACCGGAAAGAGAGAAAAGAAGCTCATAAAAACAATCATATAAATTATGCTCAATCACACACGTGCATCAAAATCAGATCCAATGTTGAACCTCTAAGCATACTCTTCTTCTAGATCCTTTATCTACTCCTCAACACTTGTTAAGGTCAACCAGTACGTCTTCATCATGAAAAATCCTGAAAACAACTGAAAAAGAGGTCCCGACAATAGAACCAATGATGTAACCTAGAATCTACTATATAAAACCCATGGCACATTGGCACATCACCCAACCTGAGCTGAGTGCTCACCCAAAGCATGCAAAGGTACTAGGCCCCTCTTTAGAGTTGTTTATGTAGGATGTTAGTGTGATGAAGATACAACATATTCAGAACCATAAATAACCATAAATATTCCACATTGCCTAACCAGATCTAGATCTTCGAGAATCATGGATTAAACAATAACTATAATAAGATTAACAATACAAGAACCAGCTTATTCTGATCATGTTTAAAACCATTATCCATCCAATATACTCCATTTCATTAAATAATATAATACATAGAAGCTTCTTACATTACACAACATCACCATAAGTCATGCACACATCATATCCAACAACATAACTCTACAATAATTCACTACTACTAAAATACATAGTTCAATACATAGTTATAGGGGTGGGGAATTTCCCTTCATTACCTATGCACTTCCTAAAATAGGTTGCATGCTAATAATATCCATGTGCCTTTACATTAACATGCACACATGCAAGTGCGCTAATTATAGATATCTTATAGTTAGCGGAAGAAGTAATCCTATTATTATATTTAATTTATACATGACACTTATTAGATGCTTGTTCCCAAAACAAAATTTTCATGTCGCGCAAGTCTCCATCCCGATGTGTGTTCTCGCACGCTATCTTCCAAAAATAGCCCATATCCAAAAAAATGGCTAAGTCCTGAATCAAATTTTCCTAGCGCACGTTTCCTTTCCTATCCTTCCGCGCCTTCAAGTGTGCCTTGTTCCCACGTGCACATTATTTGCATGTTTTCTCCTTATCAAAATATTATGTCTTTCTCAACACTCATTCATTCTATATTTAACCTTAGAATGTGAATGGAGAAGTGATCATTATATTCTTTCTCATACAACCATCTTTCTCATTCCTTCTATTAATTACTTGAATGTTTAGAATGTACATATGCCCATTCTAATAATTTCTTATAATATGAGAATGGACATGTTATCATTCTATTCATTCTCATACAACCATATTTCTCATTCATTTTATATTTAACCTGAATGTGAATGGAAAACTTCCCATTCTATTCTTTCTCATACAACCATCTTTCTCATTCCTTCAGATGAATGAGAATGGGAAGCTTCCCATTCTATTTTCTCTCATACTTGACCATCTTTCTCATTCATTCTATATTTAACAGAATGAGAATGGATAGATTCCCATTCCCATCACTATCATGGATAGATTCCCATTCCCATCACTATCATACAATCATAGGTTTCTCATTCATTCTATATTTAACCTGAAGGAAAATACATACTTTCAGCTCCAGGACCATCCTATCAATACATTCATTATATATTTAACCTGAATATGAATGGACAACTTCCCATTCTATTCTTTCTCATACAACCATCTTTCTCATTCCTTCTATATTACTTGAATGTTCACAATGAACATATGTTCATTCTAATCATATCATGTAATATGAGAATAGACATCTTCCCATTCTATTCATTCTCATACAATCATATTTCTCATTCATTCTATATTTAACTTGAATGTGAATGGATGGTTGTGAATTATATGAATTCTCATAAAACCATATTTCTCATTCCTTCTATATTACCTAAATGTTTAGAATGGACATATGCCCATTCTAATCATTTCCTATAATATGAGAATGGGCATCTTCCCATTCTATTCATTCTCATACAACCATATTTGAATGAGAATGGACAACTACCCATTATGTTCATTCTCATACAAATTTCCTTATCATTTTATCTATATTACTCTGAATGAATAGAATGGGCATATACCCATTGTAATCAATTTGTAACACCTCTTTTTACTTCATCGAATTAGGGATTTTTTTATCAACTCATTAATTACAGTTAATGCCTTCAATGAATTTAACACACAACCATTAAATTCTAGCATACATGAGTTATAAATCCCTTAAGTTAT
Organism: Taxus wallichiana var. yunnanensis; assembly: GCA_018340775.1. Classification (NCBI taxonomy): domain Eukaryota; kingdom Viridiplantae; phylum Streptophyta; class Pinopsida; order Cupressales; family Taxaceae; genus Taxus; species Taxus wallichiana. Next base: position 549,170,507 of record CM031238.1, on the reverse strand, counting down.
TTCACATGATCCATTTAATTATCTTGATGCCTTCAATGATTAATATCTTATAGAAAATTAATCTAGCATTAAATAATTTTTAGAATCCAACCAGACAAGCTATGATAACCATGTGCAACCTCGCAGGGTTTACAGATCTACCCGACCCCCTTCAATGCTCCACCTGAGCCAATATACCTAGTATATAATTTGATTAAACCTTTTTCAAGGTACAAATAACTATGTGTATCTTCCTAGTGTATCCTCCTGGCATAACACACGCTTTAAAAAAGAAATGGTAATGAACAATGTAATCATTCACTTGCAATAATATGACCATATTTTAGGGCATCGCACTAGCTAGCTTGGTTTCATGACTGCCCATAAGCCACATGAAACATGTCCCTCCATTCACTACAAAATTATCTCATTAAAACATAATCAATCATAAATAATCGTCAAATTGTACATTCATTAATACATTAATAATCTACCAAAAATTTAGCATGATAACACTTTGTAAAAACAAGGAATGTTGTAATAACCACAACTTATATAATCATGTCATGGAGGTTAAAACCTCATTTTAAAGTACATCAAGATATTGAACTGCAAAAATTACATCGGGCCATCAAATGCCACATTTACAACAAGTGAAGAAGATATACTGCTTTTAAACAAAATCATATACATTTATTCATTCATATGAAACAATACGAAAATAATCTCAATGAATCATAGTCCAATTTTTTCGATTTTGTAATACTTTATAAACCTACAAATCTGAAATGATATTTTCAACATGGTTAGTTCCAGATAACTGGCATAGAATCACTCGAATCCTATTCTCATTGCATTGATTTGAAGCAAATAATATCATAAGGCTAACTATCCTTCCTTTTAAGTTATTTATAATCACATTTTAGTAATAATCACATGAGTAATAACTAGAATTACTCATGCATTAACTTCTCGACTAATCTATCAACTATTAATTCAACCTTATTCTTCCTTTAAAGTTAATTATAACCATGATCCATCATCAATCACATTATAATAACTTAATTCAAAAGGCATTAACTACTCAATAATCTATCGATTGTGAATTCAACCTTATTCTCTCTTTATTATTGTGTAAATCAAGTAAACATCTTCATTAATAATAAGGATTCATACATTCCTCTTTATTTTCTAGTAGTCAAAAATTACACAACTTACCCAATAATAGAAAACTCGGGTTTTACCCAAGTATCAAAGTCAAGATCAAACATAAATTATTATGATATTCATCATATCTTAGAGTTAAGTCAATAGTTAACATCAATTACATCCTCTTAGTAAACGAAGATAATTATTACATGAGACCAAAAGCAAGCGTGACATGAATGATAATCATCAATCCTCCATAGTGGATCATATTGACCTCTATCTATATAGCTTGGGTCCCTACTTAGGAAAGGGGTACATAATATGAAACTAATATAATTCAAGCTTGAAATATCATGGTCTGAGTCATTATTAGGAACCCATAAAAACTCCTAACATAACTTGGTATGAGCTTGGACATCTAAGTGATACTACTTTCAATATTATTAGATAGAACTCGGGATTGCTTCCAATCTTCTCACTACCTAGGTAGGATTTCCCCTTAACGAAGTCCAAGTAAATAATGGTTAAAAGTAACCCAACAAAAATTACAAGCTTGACATACATATCTCTAAATGAAATGAGCTCAAAACCCTAGAACATGATTGTAAGGAGTTCACATAGTTGTTAACAAGAAAACCTATTTCCATAAATAAACAGTAGAGGCCCTCATAAAATCAATATTAGACCTAATCGTATAGTCTTCCACTAACTATTTTGAACACCCATTAGCCTTTTACCAACCAAGAAGGTCTTATGAACAGGTGGGTTTATTTTTATGTATTTTCCCTTACACACCCTACACTATCTTCATGATGACAAAAACATGCACCCAGTGTCCATATTTGAAGGCAACCAAACAAATACACACTTAATGACCAGTTTGACGATAAGAAAAAGATATCCTCTAATTAAGAAGGCATACATAAATTCAAAACTATAATAATAATCTAGATGATATCACCTTAATTCAAATAAATGTAAACAAGTAATATCCGGGTATCCATGCCCATGGTTTCCAAGAAAGCCCTCCATTTTTCTTTCTTTATTTCTTCCGCATGTCGAATGGTTTGACCAAAATTTCACAAACTAACTCATAAAAACCTTTAATTTCTAACCCATATAATCCCCCATTCCATTCTATTTAAACGAAGGAAAATACACGTTAAGTCCCAAGGAAGTACCTCATATCTTCCACACAGGCTCGATTGTAATTATGCATTTAAACTTCTATGCACTATTTGAATACGCCATCAAAAATGGAGAAGTTGTTAGAATGTGTTGTATATTTTGTATCTTTTGTATACCCAAGAGTAATGTACTCCTCTTCCACGAGCGTTAGCGGGGGTCTCAGGGCAGCCCCGACCGAGGGGTTTGGGGCCCTCGTGAATTTTTTTTTGGAATCCCTATTTTTCTAGGGGTATATATATGTTATTTTTATCTATATGTATATATGGGTGGTGTCATAATCCATGAATTATGGGGAACCATTATGGGTGTTTATTAGCCCATGGTTTTGGTACCCATTGTATTGTAAAACCACTTTGACGGTTTCTTATTGTTTTGCTTACAAATAGCTGGAGATGTAGTAGGGTAAAACAGAACTTGGAAGTACATTATTGTATTGTAAATGGTTAAGTTAATGCAATAAGAGAGAGAAGTTATTGTGTTGGGTTTTTTCCTTGAAAGGGTTTCTAGGTTAAATCTTGTGTTTTGTCATTTTTTTTCTTTGATTATCTTGAATATTTTGTTCAATATAGCTTCTTGTTTATTAGTTTATCGGATTGATTCTCTTCATTTGGTATTAGAGCGAGGTTTTAGATTTTATGTGAAGATTTAGGGTTTCTAAAACCTGTGATAAAAGTTTTTTGAGTGGGAGCTTTGTGGGTGAATTTTTCAAGTAGAAGAAAATGACAAGAAGCACAAGGATCAAAATCAAAAAATTTAATGGCCAACATTTTGAGTTATGGAAGCTCAAGATGGAATATATTCTTGTGGATAGAGATCAGTGGATTGCTGTGTCTAGATTCATGCCTACATGTATGAAGGTAGAGGATTGGGAAAATATCGATAGGAAGGAAAGGAGTTCAATCAGATTGTGTCTGTTAGATTCAATTTTTCTGAATGTGTCAAATGAGAAATCCGCTTAGGTGTTATGGGAGAAGTTGGGGACTTTGTATTAGAAAAAGTCTCTAGTGAACAAATTGTTTCTCGAAAGAAGCTATATTCATTGAGAATGAATGACAAGGAATCTATTGCAGAACATCTGAATGTCTTTAATACTATGGTAAGTTAGTTGATTTCTATTGATATTAAAATGGAAGAAGAGGATAAGTGTATTACTCTTTTGTGTTCTTTACCCGAGTCTTGGGATAATCTAGTTATGGCTATTACTAGTACTATGACAAAATTATTAGTTGAGGATGTAGTTAACCTTACTATCAGAAGAAATGAGGTAGAAATCCATTAAGGATTATCAATCCAAGGATGCCTTATATGTAAGAGGTTGTACCCAAGAGAAAATCAAGAAGAGGAAAGGACAATCAAAGTCCATAAGTAAATCAAAGACTACGAAAAAGATAAGAGGAAATGTTGGAACTGTGGTAAAATGGGGAATTTCAAGAAAGATTGTAGATCTAAGAAGGTAGAAAAGGGTAAGTCCTTTGATGATGGTGGATCTTCAGATACAAAACCCTCTAATGAAGACTCAGGAGATTTTTTTTTGGTGGCTTCCAGCTTGCATGCATGTGACAGTGCATGGTTGATTGACTTGGTGCCTCCTTTCATATGACACCACACAAGGAGTGGTTCTGTGAATATGAAAAGTGTAATGGAGGTGATGTATATTTGGGAGACAACTCAACCTGCAAGATCATTGGTTGTGGGAGAATCAAGATGAGGTTTAAATATGGAAGGATTAAAACCCTCCCAAGTGTTCTACACATTCCAGGTTTGACCAGAAACCTAATATTTGTAAGTAAGATGAATGATGCAGGTGTTCAGGTAGCATTTAGTAAAGATAGTTGCAAGATGGTTTAGGGTGCAATGGTATTGGCAAGAGGCATCTGTACTGGAACACTGTTTAAGCTTGAGGCAAGCGTTGTTACTGATGAGTGCAATAGCTCTGTGGTTCTAGAGGAGAAGAAAGCTTTAGATCCAACTCCTACATCTATTGCAATGAAGATGATGTTATGGCATCAAAGGATGGGACACATCAGAGAGAAAGGAATTCATACTTTAAAAGTAAAAGGTATGGTTGAAGGAATTTTTGAGTGTCCTTTAGATTTTGATTTTTGTGAGCATTATGTGTTTGGAAAGAAAACTAGAGTAAAGTTTCCTACGAATGCTACAAGATCATAAGGAATTCTACATTTGATACATAGTGATGTTTTTGGACCTGTAAAAGTTCCATCATTAGGAAAATCCATGTTCTATGTTAGTTTCATAGATGATTTCTCAAGAAAGACATGGGTATATTTTATTCGAATAAGTCTAAGGTTTTCAATAAATTCAAAGATTTTAAGGCTCTTGTGGAAAATCAGACAAAAAGGAAGATAAAGGTTTTGAGAAGTGATAATGGCGGGGAATATTGCTCTAATGCCTTTGAGAAATTCTGTAAAGAGTGTGGAATAGAAAGGTAGAAGACAACTCCATATACGCCACAACATAATGGAGTTGCAGAAAGGATGAACAAAACATTGTTGGATAAGTGTAGAAGTATGCTCAGTGGTGCCAGTTTGGACAGAAAATTCTGGGCAAAAGTAGTGGCAACTACATGCTATTTGGTTAATAGATCACCAACATCTGCACTTGAAGGGAAAACTCCACAGAAGCATGGACTGGTAAGAAACCCTCTGTTAGACATTTATGTGTATTTGGTTGTATTGCTTATATGTATATTCTGAAAGAGAAAAGAACCAAGTTAGATAATAAATCTGCTAAGTGCATATTTATTGGATACTCTAATGGCGTAAAAGGATACAAGCTTTGGAATCTAGAATCACAGAAGGTTGTTTTTAGCCGTAATGTAATTTTTAGAGAGCTTAAGGAAATTCCAGAGCAAGAAGAAAAACCAGAGGAAGATCATGTTAAAATTGAGGAAGATGAATTTGTGTCTGAATTTGATGCGACTACAGAAGATGAACCACAAAGAGAGTTGCAAGGGGAAGATTTAGATGAAGCAGATGAGGAACCAGAAGATGTTGAACCAGAAAATCCTATCTTAAGAAGATTAGATCGGCTGAGAAGGGCACCTGAGAGGTATAGTCCTCCTAATTTCCGTTCTACTTCTATTTTATCAGTTTTATCTATTACTGATGATGAACCCAAGACTGTGAAGGAGGATTTTGGATCTAATGAAAGCAAGTTTTGGAAAAAGGCTATGGAGGAAGAAATGGAGTCCTTATATAAGAATAATACATGGGACTTGGTGAAATTACCTCCTGGAAGAAAACAAGTTGGCTGTAAATGGGTGTTTAAGAAGAAGTATAATGCAAATGGGAAAATAGAAAAGTATAAAGCTTGCCTTGTGGCAAAGGGTTTCTCTCAAGTGGAGGGACTCGATTTTGGTGAGATATTTTCTCTTGTTGCTAAGTTACATTCTATTAGATTTATTTTAGCTATTGCTATTGCTTTCAATTTGGAAATAGAGCAGATGGATGTTAAGACATCGTTTTTGCATGGTGAGCTTGAGGAGGAAATCTACATGACGCAACCAGAAAGCTTTAAGATCAAAGGAAAGGAATATTTGGTGTGTAGGCTGAAAAAGTCATTATATGGCTTGAAGCAATCACCAAGAATGTGGAACCAGAAATTTGACAGGTATGTGTTGAGACTTGGGCTTGAAAGAAGTAAAGCTGACCCCTGTGTTTATTTTAAACATGAAGGTGAATATTATGTTATCATTGTATTGTATATTGATGACATGTTGTTAATTGGTAACAATAAGAAATTGGTTAGTCATGTTAAATCTCAACTCTCATCTCATTTTGATATGAAGGATCTCGGTGCTGTAAAATTTATTTTGGGCATGGAAATAAAAAGAGATCGTGTAAATAGGAAACTAGTGTTAAATCAAAGAAAGTATCTTGAGGTGATATTGCAAAGGTTTCAAATGCATGAAAGTAAACCTATTAGTATTCCTTTTCCTGTTGGTAAAAATTTTTCTTTTGAACAATGTCCTAAAACTGAAGAAGAAATAGAGGACATGTCTCAGGTACCATATGCTAGTGCAGTTGGTAGTTTGATGTATGCAATGGTTTGTACTAGACCTGATATTGCACATGTAGTGGGAGTAGTGAGTAGATTCATGTCAAATCCTGGAAAGGAACATTGGATTGTGGTAAAGAGAATCTTTAGGTACTTGCGTGGGACATCTAATTATGTAATTTATTATCAGGGAAAACTTGATGAAAGTAAAAATTAGATCTATATGGTTTTGTGGATTCCAATGGGGTGAGACTTGGATATGCGTAGATCTACCCCAATGGTTATGTGTTCAACTTGTTTGGTGGAGCGGTAAGTTGGATGAGTAAACATCAAACAAGTGTTGTGATATCCACCATAGAGGCTGAGTACATGACAACTACTCATGCAAGTAAAGAAGTAGTTTGGCTTCGATGATTGATCTCCATTGTTGGGTTCACTCAAAATGTTGTAAGGATCGATTGTGACAGTCAAAGTGCAATTTTTTTAGCAAAGAACCATGAGTATCATTCAAGAATGAAACACATTGATGTTCAATACCATTTTGTAAGAGAAATGGTGGAGGAGAAGAAGATACTACTAAGTAAGGTGGACATAAAGGATAATGTTATTGACTCTTTAACTAAACTAAGAATTTTTCTTAGTGCAGAAAATTGATGGGCTTGAATGCCCTGAGTGCTGGACTATATGGCAGGTGTAGCCCCCTTTTGCAAAGTATACAACAAGTGGGAGAATGTTAGAATGTGTTGTATATTTTGTATACTGTATACCCAAGAGTATTGTACACCTCTTCCACGAGCGTTAGCAGGGGTCCAAGGTTAGCCCTGGTTGGGGGTTAGCCCTCAAATTTTTGGAATCCCTATTTTTCTGGGAGTATAGATATGTTATTTTTATCTATACATATATATGGGTGGTGTCATAATCCATGAATTATGGGGAACCATTATGGGTGTTTATTAGCCCATGGTTTTGGTACCCATTGTATTGTAAAACCACTTTGACAGTTTCTTACTATTTTGCTTACAAATAGTGGAGATGTAGTAGGGTAAAGAAGAACTTGGAAGTACATTATTGTATTGTAAATGGTTAAGTTAATGCAATAAGAGAGAGAAGTTAATTGTGTTGGGTTTTTTCCCAAAAGGGTTTCCCAGGTTAAATATTATGTTTTGTCATTTATTTTCTTTGATCATCTTGAATATTCTATTCAATATAGCTTCTTGTTTATTAGTTTATTGGATTTATTCTCTTCAAAAGTCTTAACAATAGTTTGACTGAAAAATAAATTCAAACCTTCCATGCATGGCTTTGCTCAATATACATGCAACTCAAAAAAATTCAATTTTGTTAGACTGAAAATAATATTGCTATATTCATCCCACTTTCGCCAAAAATCTCGGATCGATTGAAGGAAACATAGAAATTAAATTCCATAATAAATGCAAAGTAGATTCTTGAGGAAGCTTCACAATCCTCAAGAAACTGTCCCAATTTTATCGCTTCCATTAATACACAAAGTGCCGTGTAATGGCCCATTCAAAAATTTTCACCGCCCACTAAGTTTATCCCCAATTTTAGCAGGAGATAGACAATGCTTAGGAAAAACAATCATTAAAACATTTACTAACTACATGGTCAATCAACCAATAAAATCTTTAAAGTCTAATTCCCATTTTGCATTGTCGGTTGACAAAAATCCTCAATAAGTAATAAGTTGTTTGTTAAGAGGCATGTTCGATGAACATAACAATAGTGGCATATTACCCATTAGTCATATACTTAAAATATTCGCTTCATCCCATAATGTATTGCCATCAACTATGGTCTATGGCCATGTTAGGTCCAAGTTTTAGGCATAAATTTGATAACAAGGAAATGACTACATAATGTCATTCCCGTAGGTCCATGACCACATATGTTCATTATATAACCCAATTATCCCAAATTAATGGAGTATGTATGAATCGGTCAAAGACCAAGTAACAAAGAAAGTCTAGGTATTATACATAGTGTGATAATTTATTCAATTCCTTCATTGAATAAAGCTTTAATGTGTTACGATCAAGCTTATCAACCCAACATAATGAAATAAAAATTCCACTAAATGTACTATGATCCAGTTATACACTTAATGATCATATTATAAAATAGATCAATATAAAATTTCTTTTCAAATAAGTGTACCTTGTTTTTATAATAAGGTTAATCAAACTATATCATGACAATTCAATTACTTCACCTATTTCTAACCGAAAGTCATCCCCTTATTATAGATTTATGACCATAATCGTATCCAAGGAATTATTACTTAACACATTTACCATTATTTTCACACAACAAAAAATAATATATTGCAACTATGTTTAGGTTCAACATATTTTGCAAGTCATTACTTTCAAGAGGAAAAGTAACTAATATTATCAATAACAGTACAATAACCACAATATTGTTTAAACATAAAAATCATCACATACAACCAAGAAGCTAGAGTAATTTCTACCAAACAAGTACAAACATGAATATGTATATCACCGTGTATAAAATTATTCACATACAATGAGATGAATGATAATCATGGAAACAATCACAATAAGAATGAGTTTCTACTCAATAAATAGTCTGCGATCGCAATGTGACGATTGTAGGTGCAACATTGGATATGCACCTACGCATACATATATACTTACTTGTAAAAGTATGTACATATGTATAACTGCATATGCGCTTTCACTTTAACATCGGTCACTCACTCCCACATGTATTTATTAATCCATAACTCATTTCTTCCTCTAAATAGAATGAAAAAGTGGGATGTGACACATTTCTTATAATATGAGAATGGACATCTAACCATTCTATTCATTCTCATAGTAGAATCATATTTCACATTAAATCAATTTATATTTATCCCGAATGAGAATGGACATATGCAAACTATACTTCCAGATCCAGTCATTTTTTACTTCAGCCCCGGACCTTCCACTCTTAAATCTCCAAATCATTCATGGTCCAGAGCTAGAAGTATGGATGGTCTAGAGCTAGAAGTATAGTTTGCATCAAATTAAATTATTCTTAAAATAAAATAAGGTTTAACTAAATATCATAATTGCAATCAAGCTATATCATTTATAAAAGTTTTTCATAGAGTCATTTAATAATTTGCAATTAAATATATTGCAAATTTGAATTTCCCAAAATTTAAATATATTATAAAATTAAATATAGTACTTCCAAAGTAAAATATAATACCATTTAAATTTCTCGTAAAATATTACTACTTTATTATTAAATACACTTTGTAAATTTAACCATTTTATGAAATCGTAGTCAATATATTTGTAATTAAACAAATGAATTATTAATAATATCTATTAGTACTAAGTATTATTAATAATATCTAGGATACTAATAAGTATTTCATAAAGTTGTTAATTTTATAGTATAATTATAAATTAGTAATGTTTTCTAGAAATTTAAAAGGTATTATATTTTACTTTACATATTCATTAATTACATATAGAAATTCACATTCCTATTTATCAGGTATTCAATACACTATCTATTTTCGGTGGCAGTTATTAATGCAAGTCAAATATCTCAAATCAGCTAACAATTCATTTTCGCAACATATATTAATGAATCAAGTATTTCAATTTTTGAAGTTAATTTGTTTGCGATAGTTGCACAACATTTATTATGGGTTGATTTTCAAATTTTGAAAATTTGGCATTTTCATTTTGGGTGGCATTTGTTAATCTATGAGTACATTATATAATTTATTTTATGAATGATTCGGGTTTTGTTTCTTTGTTCTCTTACGGCCAGTTTCTGATGGGAAATATTTAGACGAGGTTATAGTTGCAGGTGAAGATATAGGTGTAGGGGAGGATACGATTGCATGCAATTATATTGTACGAGATAAATCATACATTTTTGATGTGAATTACATTCCAGGTTTTTTTCAAAACATCTATAGTTTCATAATCTCTACATTTCTCATGAGGATAAAACCCTTAAACTAGATTTTTTCTTTCAAATGAATTTATAGCTACGCACATTGTTATTTTCTTTAAATGATCCAACTTGACAAGTGCAAACAAATACAAATAAGTCCATTGTTTTTAGTTTTAATGAGATTAATTTTTTTGATAAGTACATGTATATGTGTTCAAAAACTATAATGACTATTTTATCTCGCAATTGTCGTGTCTACGCTCTTTCTCTTCAATTGTTGTGTTTCCATCTCCTTTTATGCAAATATTACATTCACGTCTCTTTCTCTCGAAAGACTCCCAAATCTCTATACTCTTATTTATTTTCCTATGACTTGTAAAACAACTAACAAGATCGGTTCAATAGAATCGACAAAATTTTTCCTTATCACCATTCCCAATTAATCATTTGATATATAAGAAACCAATTGATTAATATATAAATAAAAGAACCCAAATGATTAATAGAGAAATGAAAGAAAAGATATATTGTGTTGGACCTAGCAACACTTGATCGTAAGAAAAATAAGAAACGAAACCCGAATCATTCAAAAAAACAAATTATATAATGAACTCATAGATTAACAAATGCCGCCAAAAATAAAAAATGCTAAATTTTCAAAATTTAAAAATCGACCCATAATAAATGTTGTGTAAATACTGAAATGAATTAACTTCAAAAATTTGAAATACTTGATTCATTAATATATGTCACAAAAATGAATTATCATCCGATTTGAGATATTTGACTTGTATTAATAATTGCCACCAAAAATAGATAGCGTAATGATAAATAGGAATGCGAATTTCTATATGTAATTAATGAATATGTAAAGTAAAATATAATACCATTTAAATTTCCAAAAACATTACTAATTTATAATTATACTATAAAATTAACAAGTTTATGAAATACTTATTAATAATACTTAGTAGTACTAGATCTTACTAATAATACTTATTAGTACTAGATATTATTAATAATACTTAGTAGTACTAGATATTATTAATAATTAATTCATTTAATTACAAATATATTGATTACTAATTTCATAAAATTGTTAAATTTGCAGTATATTTAATTGTAAATTAGTAATATTTTCTAAAATTTAAATGGTATTATATTTTACTTTGGAAGTACTATATTTAAATTTACAGATATAAAATTTTATAGTATATTTGCATCATATTATTTTTTCAAAAAATATTATAATCTTGAACTTAATATATGGAAGGAATGACTAAGAATGTGTAGTGCCCACATTTTTATAGCTCAGCTACTTGTTGCTCATTTCTCATAGACATGTTTTGACAGAGATTTGGTATATTTTGGACATTACATTAGGAGATTTGATCTGATTAGGCATGTATGGACATTTAGGCGTATAGCGCCGATTTAGCTTGATTACTATGTTGTTTGCATTATCTTATGATGTCATGGATACTAATTGATATGATGTTGTTTTCGGATGTAGTTATATTGATGGATACTCGGTTTGTTTCATGATGAGATTCTATGGATACATGTCATTTTATCATTGTGACTAACTTATGGCGAATTATGTATAGTTGTGCACGTTGTCACACTTTCGACTCTAGAAAGATGAAATGTTAGTCTAGAAATTCATTGATATCTTATTTAGTAGTTGATTTATATTTTATCGACAAGTGTGTTTTAATGTGTGCAATGAGTGTGCAGTGACAGTCACGGGAGAACATGGGACTCGGGCCACTACGCAACTTTGTACAAGCAGCCCACGGGCTAAGTCCTAGCCATGTTTATTGCTTGAGGCCTTAGCGTTAGAGTTATTGTTTTGGGCACCATGGGTGACCCTAATTTGTAATGTAATATGTCTTGTAATTATTAATTTTTCTTAGGGTGTTTAGTTTGTGTTGTAAACTTGTTTTGGGGAATTAATGACCCCACTTGCATTAAGTTTTGAATTAGATTAATGATGTAATTAATGTAGAGGGATTAGGGTCACATGTGAACCCTTGGGTGGTCCCCACACCCTCTAACTTTGTGCCAAACCCGAAATTGGGTTATTTTGGGCATTTTTAGGGACCCCTTTTTAGTTTAAGAGTTCCCTTAACATAAAAATGAGCCCTTGGACCCTACCTAATAGGTAGGGGGCTTATTTCAAGGCTAGAGGGAGTTTTCCTCCCTTTTGCCTCTTGTTTGGTCACATCCATGTAAGGGGTATGATTTAGTGTGCTTGTTAAAAGTTACACAAGAATTGTTTGTTAGCATTTAGAGTAATTTGGGAGAAGAGGGCTAAAAGACATTTTACCCTTTCTCTCTTTTGTTTTGGCATATTTGATCTTGAAGTAGGAGAGAGGTGACACATGTCACCCCCTCATTTGTGAGGATTTTTCTTGCTCCTCTTCGAATTCCCCTTCATGGGAAAAGAAGAGAACTTTTTTTTGGGAGCTTTTGCTTGGATGCTTGTGTGATTGGGAGCTAAAGTTTGCTTGGGTCAAGAAGTGGAGAAGATTGAAGTTGGAAATTTTTTTGGAGAGTTTTCTTTGAGGTAGGCTCTTAAGCTTTATTTTATGTGTTGTATTCATGCTAGTTGTTAGATTTGTCTACTTGGAAATGTGTTTGTTGCATGTGAATTTTGGTTATTGTTTACTTGTTTTACTCCCTCCATCATATGGCATGATGAATTTTTGGAGTTTGTGGGGGAAGAGAGAGGGATTCTTCCCTCTCAATACTCATGGCTTGATGGGCAAGCCTTGTAGGATTTTAGAGACTCCCCTCAAATGGTTTGAGGTGGGGAAGTTGGTTCATTTGGCTTGAACCTCCTTCCCCATTCTTGGTAAGGAAACCCCTTTGGGGTTTGAAAATCCTTTCAAGAAGAAATTGGTGAAAGGGTGGAGAGATAAGGAGGGTATAGAGATCTTGTCTTGTGCAAATAATATTGGATATGACTTTTGGAAAACTCTACTCCTCTCTTTTTCACTTTTGAGGTAGAACATGAGTTTTCCTCCTTGTAAAACTTGGAGTCTTGTTTTATACTTGTTTTGTTTTCATGTGAATGTATCTTTGTTTGGTCACCCTCACTCTTGTGCAAGTTGTGGATGGTAGTCCTCTTTCCCATGGGCTTGGGGGAGGCTAGCATGCATCCCAACCTTGGGAAAGACATGTTATGATGCCTATGGTTGGGTGGTAAACAAGCTTTCTTCTCCTTGTATGGTTTTCTTGAAGACATGGAAGTTGGCTCTCAAAGTTTGGAGTTGGTGACATCTTGTTCTTTCTTTGTCCTCTCAAATCTTGGTGGAACTTTACCTGCATTGTAAAACTCTTGTGAATGGTTTTGTGGAAGTTTCCCCTCTCCTTGTAACTATCATTTTTGTATAACTTTTACTCTTTAAAAAAAAAAAAAAAACTTGGGACATACTTGTTGTGAAATCTCTCTTCAACTTCCCATGAAATTTGTAATAGGAACTCTTGTGTAGTTGTGCTTTTGGAATATGATGCTCTTTAAGTTTAAGTTTGGAAAACAAGTATGAAAATCTCTTCATATGACTTGTTGTAATTCTTGAAAGAAAAGTCGTTTATTGTAAATATGTATACTCAAAGGAAATATATTATTTGTTGGAGATTCTTACTTATGTTAAAAATCTAAAATAATCTTTTATTGCATTTTAATTTTTTTTTTCCCTTCTCTTATTGTTTATAATATTAATGATAGGAAAAAGACTACCCTTGTTATTCCTTTCCATGTGAAGTTGCAATGATTTGTTTCTTTTTAATCAATCTTATTTGAATAAGTAATCTTCCTTTTTTAAAAAAATAAATTCTTTTAAAAATAAGTTTCTTGTCTTATTGAAAAAATTTAGGCTCCATTAATCACTAAGTTAACAAAGAGAAATCTGACAATTTACAATTAGAAATAAATTTCTTCCTTACTTGAAAATGAATAATTAATATAGTTATTTATTTTGATATAGTTTTATTGTTGCTTACACTATTTTATATTATTTAAGTGAGTTCATATTTTGAGATAATATAAATGTTTCAGCTTTTAATTTTCAGAAATATATATATATATATATATATATATATATATATATATATATATATATACAATATGTTATATTATATATATTATATATTTTCCATATAATATATAAAATATATGTTGTATTTTTAAATAAACAAAAAAACTATTACAAACAAAAAACAAGGGATAACAAACATTGTTTAAAAAAAAATAAGGGAATTTTTTTAAAATATATATATATATATATATATATATATATATATATATATTATATTATATTGGTTTGGGAGGGTCGAACCGCTCCCCTCGTCCTCCATTATTGCGCCCCCTATGCTCCCCGACTACATGTGCTGCCCTACGCAACGACCCCCTCCACCCGCGCCCACACCGTCCGCCGCCGCCCTCGCTATCCCCGCACAGCCTCCCCCACCGCCACATTTCCTCCCTACCACCGCCGCCGCGCCGCTCCCCACTCTACTCCCACTCCAACCCCTTGTGCCACCGCCGCGACCCAACCCCCATCGGTCGCCCCATGTGGCCACACCTCCACACGCCTACTTCAAATCCGCCCCACCCTAACACAAAAAAATAAGTAAATAAATATATATAAATATTTATTTCATTCCAAAAGAAAATATGCAATAAGGGTTTACAAAAAAAAGAAGAGACTCCATAGCTCTCCAACAACCTGCAAGAAGAAACAAAAACAAAATGAGAAGAAAAATGAGAAGAAATAAAAATAAAATTTACAAAGAGAGAATATGGGAAACAAAAGAGAAGGATAAAGATGTTAGGGTAAATTTTAGGGTAAAATTTTGATCAAGGGCTGAGATAGTTTCTATCCTATGGCCCACAATGAATCCTACATGCTCTTAAGCCATGGGTATTGTTTTTTTAAAATATAAAGGGGAGATAAAGTTTAGTATGTAGGTATGTAAATAAAATAAAATAAAAAGGGGAAAATCTTTTAGATTAAAAATGGGATGTGGGTAAATATATTTAATGAGGGATGAATTTGTTTAAGGATGAATAATTATTTTTAGCGTGGGTGAAAACTACTTAGAGGAAATATATATATTTAATGTGTAAAATTTAATAGAGCTAAATAATTTTTTTTTTTGAAATAAATATTTTAGTGATTTGGTTAAAATTAGATTGTTATGAATTTAATTATTTAATGAGTACGGTTAGGCAAAACCTTAGTTTTCCCTTTAAAAAAAAATAAAAATTTAGGCTATTTTCGGTGTCCGAGGCAAGGCATTACTGAGAATGATAATTTAGATTAACTCAAGGTCTTGGGATATTGGTGAGTTACAAGTAGTTTGTAATCATCAACCCAAGTTCCATTCCCATTGAGTTCATTAGACACTTTTATTAGGTGGCCATGGGAACACCTTGAGGTAGGGGTCAAACTTCTCCATATGGACCAAGAGATACATAATGGGGTGCTCTAAACGTGGATTGCTCGGTGGACATTAAGGACCCAACCCCAAGTCCATGTCCCACTTAGATAAATTGCTCTTCCAACACTCCAGTTCGTAGCTCTGGTATAATAAAATCATTTACCTTCCAAAGTTTTTCCCATTGAGTTCATTGGATGCTTTTAATAAGTTTCCATGAAGACACCTTGAGGTAGGGGTTAAAATTCTCCATATGGAGCAAGTAGAACATAGCGGGGAACTCGAATGCAGATCACTCAAGAGGAAATTAAGGACCCAAGCCCACCCCCATGTCTCACTTAGAGAAAGTGTTCCTCCACCACTCCAGTTTATAGCTCTGGTATAATAAAAGTGTTTACCATCAAAAGTTCTGAACTCAAGGTCTTAGGATATTGGTAAGTTACAAGTAGTTTTTTTATCATCAACCTAAGTTCCATTCCCATTGAGTTCATTAGATTCTTTCAATAAGTGGTCACAAGGACATCTTGAGGTATGGGTCAAAATTCTCCATATGGACCAAGCAAAACATAACGGGGCGCTCCAAATGTGGATCACTTGATGGACATTATGGACCCAAGCACACCCCCATGTTTCACTTAGAGAAAGTGTTTCTCCACCACTCCAGCCATAACTCGGTATAATAAAAGTATTTACCATCTAAAGTTTTATGAACTAAAGGACTTTGGGCTATTGGTGAGTTACAAGTAGTTTGTAATCATCAACCCAAGTTCCATTCCCATTGAGTTCATTGGATGCTTTTAATAGTTATCCATAGGGATACCTTGAGGTAGGGGTCAAAATTATCCACATGGAGCAAGCGGAGAACATAGCGGGGCACTCGAATGTGGATCATGCGGTAGACATTAAGGACGCAAGCCCACCCCCATGTCCCACTTAGAGAAAGTGCTCCTCTAATTACTGCAATTCATAGCTCGTATATTAAAAATATTTAACACCAAAGTTTAAACTCAAGGTCTTAGGATATTGGTGAGTTACAATTAGTTTGTAATCATCAACCCAAGTTCCATTCTCATTGAGTTTATTATACACTTTCAATAGGTGGCCATGGGGACACCTTGAGGTAGGGCTCAAACTTCTCCATATGGACCAAGAAGAACATAGCAGGGTGCTCCAAATGCGGATCACTTGGTGGACATTAAGGACCCAAGCCCACCCCCATGTCCCACTTAGAGAAAGTGCTCCTCCAACACTCTAGTTCATAGCTTTGGTATAGTAAAAGTATTTATCATCTAAATATGAACTCAAGCTCTTAGGATATTGGTGAGTTACAAGTAGTTTGTAATCGTCAACCCAAGTTCCATTTCCATTGAGTTATTTGGACAATTTCAATAGGTGGACATGGGGACACCTTGAGGTAGGGATGAAATTATCTATATGGAACAAGTGGAACATAGTGGGTGCTCCAAATGTGGATCACTCGGAAGAAATTAAGGACCCAAGCCCACCCCATGCCCCACTTAGAGAAAGTGCTCCTCCAACACTCTAGTTCATAACTCTAATATAATAAAAGCTTTTACCATCCAAATTTTTTTGGCACTTCCATGAGAAGTAAACATAACCAATTTTTATGGAGCGGGAGCAGAGAAAGGAGGAGGAGGATTTCAAAACCAAATGGGTGTAAGATGATGATAAATCTCTAGATTTGCATAAATAAATTAAGTAATAATTAATTGAAATCAACACATGAAATGAAAACTACAAAAGATAGAAACCAAATGTAAATAGAATGGAGCAATTTCTATTGAATATGAGAGGGCATTTTATATAATTGCTTGCTCCTAAAATCATGGAGTCAAGTCTTATCATTTTATCCCCATATCTCTCCTTTATTCCCTAGTCTTACTCTCAATCCCAAGATATTCTCACACATTCCTATCTCTATGAGTTGTGCATGACAACTAATTGTGCACACTCATATATTATTTTATAAATATTAAAAACTATTACTACCAAATAACCTAAACCACTCCTAAGTGCTCTCACTATGAACAATATTTCGGTAACAAACACCCCCTTAGTGTGAACATGGGGAAAACTATCTCTTGTACCTGCTCATGATCTACAAAGAAATGAAGGTTTTCAATGAGTACCAATAACTCAAACAATATGAGGTTTTCAAAGAGAACCTCCAACTCAGAAAATGGTTTTCTAGTGGAACCAACCACTACATAGTAGCGTACATTATTTTTCTCACATCATTGTTTCTAACTTAGAGGGATTACAAAATAGAAATTATGCTCATGCAGGAGCTTTAAACAGGAATGTTACTTCTGTTCATTATTACAACATAAAGTAAACACACCACACAACAAAAATAAAAGGTCACCAATACCATGAAGCAATCTATTTATTGGTGACTAACAAGAGATGTCAATTTGCCTCCATCCTCCATCGTGATGTTGCTAACTTAGCCAAATTTTTCTTTGAGGATCATTTTACAATTATATTGGGTGTCGGTTCAACTCGATAATGCACCCTTACAATAGTAACCAGATTTATATTTAACCAAAATAATAAAGCATATCAGATTTCTATTGTTGGAAATCACTCACTATTTTTTTACAAAATAATTAGAAAGGCCATAATTGTTTCCACAATTACTCTTAAAATACAAAATGAGAGTGTAATATTTTGATAGAAGTATTCCATAATACAAATAAACAAACCCAAAAATTGTAGAAAATTCGAATTTGAGTTTTTGAGAAAAACACGAATTACCAGTCATTTTTTTAAAGATCAGAATCCAGAAAATGGTGATGGAAGCTTTAAAACTCTCAGATCTGTATCCTTGAGGCTGTGGTTTTGTCCTGCAATCACTCTCATAAATCTTCCTAACCTGCTCTGATACCAGATGATGATAAATCTCTAGATTTGCATAAATAAATTAAGCAATAATTAATTAAAATCAACACATGAAATGAAAACTACAGAAGATAGAAACCAAATGTAAATAGAATGAAGCAATTTATATTAAATATGAGAGGGCATTTTATACAATTTATTGCTCCTAAAATCATGGAGTCAAGTCTTATCATTTTATCCCCATATCCCTCCTTTATTCCATAGTCTTACTCTCAATCCCAAGATATTCTCACACATTCCTAACTACCAAACGTAAATAGAATGGAGAAATTTCTATTGAATATGAGAGGGCATTGTATACAATTGCTTGCTTCTAAAATCATGGAGTCAAGTCTTATCATTTTATCCCCATATCTCTCCTTATTCCCTAGTCTTACTCTCAATCCCAAGATATTCTCACACATTCTTATCTCTATGAGTTGTGCATGACAACTAATTGTGCACACTCATATATTATTTTATAAATATTAAAAACTATTACTACCAAATAACCTAAAGCACTCCTAAGTGCTCACACCATGAACAATATTTTGTAACAATCACCTCCTTAGTGTGAACATGGGGAAACTATCTCCGTACCTGCTCATGATCTACAAAGAAATGAAGGTTTTCAATGAGTACCAACAACTCAAACAATATGAGGTTTTCAAAGAGAACCTCCAACTCAGAAAATAGTTTTCTAGTGGAACCAACCACTACATAGCAAGCGTACATTATTTTGCTCACATCATTGTTTCTAACTTAGAGGGATTACAAAATAGAAATTATGCTCATGCAGAGCTTTAAACAGAATGTTACTTCTGTTCATTATTACAACATAAAGTAAACACACCACACAACAAAAATAAAAGGTCACCAATACCATGAAGCAATCTCTTTGTTGGTGACTAACAAGAGATGCCAATTTGCCTCCATCCTCCTATGCCTCCATCCTCCATCGTGATGTTGCTAACTCAGCCAATTTGTCTTTGAGGATCATTTTACAATTATATTGGGTGTCGGTTCAACCGATAATGCACCCTTACAATAGTAACTAGATTTATATTTAACCAAAATAATAAAGCATATCAGAGTTTTATTGTTGGAAATCACTCACTATTTTTTTACAAAATAATT
Source organism: Taxus wallichiana var. yunnanensis (assembly GCA_018340775.1). Lineage (NCBI taxonomy): Eukaryota > Viridiplantae > Streptophyta > Pinopsida > Cupressales > Taxaceae > Taxus > Taxus wallichiana. The sequence continues at coordinate 549,150,743 of CM031238.1, read as the reverse complement.
AGAAATGTCATAATTGTTTCCACAATTTCTCTTAAAATACGAAATGGGTTTCTGTAATATTTTGACAAAGTTTCCATAATACAAATAAACAAACCCAAAAAATTGTAGAAAATTCCAAATCTAGGTTTTTGAGAAAAACACGAATTACCAGTCATTTTTTAAGATCAAAATCCAGAAAATGGTGATGGAAGCTTTAAAACTCTCAGATCTACATCCTTGAGGCTGTGTTTTGTCTGCAATCACTCTCATAAATCTTCCTAACCTACTCTAATACCAGATGATGATAAATCTCTAGATTTGCATAAATAAATTAAGCAATAATTAATTAAAATCAACACATGAAATAAAAACTACAGAAGATAGAAACCAAATGTAAATAGAATGGAGAAATTTCTATTGAATATGAGAGGGCAATTTTATACAATTGCTTGCTCCTAAAATCATGGAGTCAAGTCTTATTATTTTATCCCCATATCTCTCCTTTATTCCCTAGTCTTACTCTCAATCCCAAGATATTCTCACACATTCCTATCTCTATGAGTTGTGCATGACAACTAATTGTGGACACTCATATATTATTTTATAAATATTAAAAACTATTACTACCAAATAACCCAAACCACTCCTAAGTGTTCACACTATGAATAATATTTTGGTAACAAAAAAACACAGAAACATATGACCCTCAAAATGGGGTTCTCAGCAAAACAGGGACCCACATAATTTGCATAGAGGTAAGTAAAATCTATCCTTTTCTCCCTCTTAGGCTGATAGGTTGGTGGGCCAAAATAATGATACATCAAATCAACTTTTGGTTTCAAAAATTAAGCTTGTTGAAAAAAATGGACTCCTAAGTTTAGCTATTTAGCCGAGAAAGCCGGGTCTAGAATGGAGCACTCTATGGTTGGTAAGTTTTATGGAACCAGATCGAATGTTGGATGGTTTCATGAATGGGCATGGAGGAAGTAGAATACAAAAGGTTATTTGAAAATTGCTTCCTATGCGAATGGGTTTTTTCTTATCAAACTTGCCAACCTTGAAGACTGCAAGAAGATTCTTTTGGGGGGCCTTAGTTTATGGGTAGATCTAGTTTGTTGGTTCAGAAATGGTACCTAGGGTTTGCTCCAAATAATGAGAAAATGGACGAGCTTACGGTCCAGGTTAAAATTCGGAGCTCCTATGCGCTTTGGGAGGAATAAATCATAACGGAAATAACTAATGTTATAGGGTCTCTGGTTATGTTTGATATAGTCATAAGGGTAAGAACGAGGCTTATGTATGCACAATTTTGTGTTAATGTTCCAGTAGGGAACTTTCTTCGAAAGGAAATTAAAATCTAATCAAAATTTGCAGTCTGGATCTAGAAGATTGAGTATGAGGCTTCACCATTGTTCTGTCAGAAATGCTTTCAGATGGGGCATAAACAAGGACAATGCAAAGAAGCTAAGAAAGGTAAAAACATTTGGATAAGAAAGATAAGGGGCCTGAGAAAAACTTGGAGAAGAATCCAGCCACCCAATAAAGTGTCCTCATTGAAATATGACTTCAATATGTTAAATATAGAAGAGACCAAGGAAATTGAGATTCATGAAGAGACAGAGGTTCACAAGGAATATCAAATGGAACAAAATCAAGAAGAGAAGGTAATATTAGATCATCTACAGGATTAGAAGGAGAAATTAGCTCAGATTCGGAATTAAGAGATCTCTAAGGAGAGAAACTAGAGATCAATAAGGATGTTTTAATTTCTCAAGCAAAACCAAGGATAAAATAGGAAAATCCTCTTCAATTAGTAAAATGGAGGAGGTCTTCACATATCAAGAGGTAGTTCCATGTTCTTTGAATCTGGAAAGGAAAACAAAAGGGTTGGAAGAGAAGAAAATTAATACCATAAGTGCTCATAAACAAGAAAAATATAATGTAGATTGTGGTCAAATCTTTTTAAAAAGAGGTAATATGTCTAATAAGGATAGAAGGGGAACAATATCTTTAAAGGAAATTGATTCAGTAAGTAACATTCTATTGAGCAAAGCCTTTCTCCACCAAAAAGTATGAAGTGATATATTGGAATATAAGGGGTTTAAATAATCCTAATAAACAAAGTATGTTGTCTAATTTTAGGAAAACTCATAATCCTAACATTCTTTTGATTCAAGAGACTAAAATGAAAAAAGAAAAAATGGGTGAAGTTAAGAATAAAGTTTGGTTTATATCCGACGTACAAGTGTGTTTCCTCACCTAGGGCTTCGGTGGCATTGCTACTTTTTGGATTCAAGGGGAAAGGGAGGGGATTGTGTTAGTTGATTCATCACATCATCTGGCCATTTTTTTCAAAGAAAAGGAGAATGGATCTTTATGGATCTATTCAAATATTTATGCTCCCAACTCTAATGTTGAGAGAAGAAAGCTTTGGGTAGATATTTTGCATTTTCGCGGACAATATAAGGATATAGATTGGTTGATATGGGGGCTTTAATTCCCCTTTACTCCCGTAAAGATAAAAAGGGAGGAACCAATAAATATAGTGACAAAGATGGGGAATTTTGTAGATTTTATTGATGATTGTATTCTTGTGGAAATTGAGTTGAGAGGGGCGAAGTATACATGGTCTAACGAAGTGTTGGAGATGGTCTCATTCAAATAAAGCTGGATAGATTTCTCATCAATCCTTCTTGGTTCTCTTCTTTTGGAGGAACTTTGTCAGCCATGCCAAGAATTGGATCCGACCATAGTCCAATTTGTCTTCAATCTGGTAATAATATTGGTCTGAGAGGGAGACCTTTTAGATTTTTTAAAATGTGGTTACTGCATCCTAACATCAAGGAGGAGATTCAATCATGTTGGAAAATAACTGTGAAAGGTAAATCCATGTTCAAATTGGTTTCTAAATTAAAAAATGTGAAAGCTAGAATGAAAATCTGGAATAAGGAGACATTTGGCAACATTTTTTCTCAAAAAACTTAAATAGTTAAATATCTTAGGAAGATTGAGGATCAGATAGAAAATATGGGTTTGAGTCAAGAGTTAAGGGACAAGGAGAAATATTTTCTGTCTGATTATCATAACCTTAAAGCTAAAGAGGAGGCTTATTGAAAATAATTCTCTAGGGTTATGTGGCTAAAGGAGGGAAACATGAATACAATTTTTTTCATCTAACAACTTCAATGCATAAAAATAGTAATAATGTATTGGAAATTTTTGATAGGAGAGGTGTGAAAATAAAAACTAGTTGGATATTTCAGAGGAATTCATATATTTCTTCTATGATTTTCTTGCTACAGGTAGGGAAACAAATCCTATTAAGGAGAGTAAAATTTCTAATTTATTTATTCCTCTTATCAATGATTAGGAAAACGCTGAAATGGTCAAAATTCCTCCCCCGAAGATATAAAAAAAGTTTTTGATTTGGAAGGGGAAAAATCCTCAATAGGATGGTTTTCCGACTTTCATTTTTAGGTTTTCTAGGAAATTATACATGAAGATGTTGAAGATGTTGTACAATATTTCTTCAGGCATGGTAAAATTTTGAAAGAGGTAAATAATACTTTTATAGCCCTTGTTCCAAAGGTCCCAGGAGCTGAAAAGGTTGCTGATTTTAGACCTATTAGTTTATGTAACACTGTCTATAAGATTATCACTAAAATAATTTCCTTCATAATTAAATGTTTACTGGAAGCTTTTATATCCCTAAATCGGGAGATTTTGTGGAAGGAAGACAAATTTTAGATAGTGTTATAACTATTCATGAAACTGTTCACTCTGTGGATGTTTCCAAAAGGGAGGCTATGTTGTTAAAAATTGATATGAATAAAGCATATGACAGGGTGTCATGGATATTTCTGAGTATCATTATGGAGAGACTGGGTTTTCATGAGCATTTCATCAAAATGATAATGGAATGTATATCTACCCCCAAATATTCAATATTTATTAATGGTAAGTCTAAAGGTTTATTTTCATCGGAAGAGGATTGAGGCAGGGAGATCCACTATCACCCTTTCTATATATTATTGTGGTAGAAACCTTAGGCAGAATTTGTGTTGACCAAAAACAAAGGAAGATTCTTAATGGGTTAATAATTTTGAATGTTATGGATCCTATTACTCTACAACAGTTTGTTGATGATACTTTTATTTTGGGTAAGGATTCTATCTCAAAAGCAAATGCTTTCAGGGATATTCTTCAAGATTTTGAAGATGTCACAAGTCAACTCATTAATTTCCACAAAATCTCTATTTTCTTTATGAATGTGGATGAAGAAATTCATATTAGAATCGCTGTTGTTTTGGAGTACCCAATTAAACATCTTCCGAGTTCCTATTTGGGTATGCATATTTTTAAAGGGAAAATGGTCATGGAAAACTGGAATATTCTAGTCAGTAGATTTTAAAAAAAGTTATCTTTTTGAAGGGGATTTGCTATCTCGTAGAAAAATTATAATTACTTCAAAGCTTTTTACAGAGCCTAGTAGTTTAACTTATGTCAGCCTTCAAAATCCCACCAAAATCGAACTATAATTACATGTATTTAGTGAAGGTTTCTTTGGTCATGAATAGAAGCTAAGGATAGGATTCATTTGGTGGCTTGGGACAAAGTTACACTTCCAAAAAGTGTTGGAGGGATTGGTTTAAAGGATATTAAAAGTATGAATTTGGATTTAATAACAAAAGTTTGGTGGAGGCTTATGCATGAGGAAGGATTGTGGGAAAATATTCTAAAGGCCAAATACTTGTATAGGGATCAGGGGGATTTTATTTCTAATGATGTTCTTCCTGAAGGCTCATGTTTTTGGAATGGTTTATGCAAATGTAGAGGTTTACTGTTGAAAGGAAGTAAGTGGGAGATTGGGGATGGTACAAGGATTAGATTTTGGGATGATTGGTGGTTCAAATAAGAGCCCCTAATCAATTAAGTTTGAAGAGACTTATATTGGGCATGTGTATCGGGAGGCCAATCGTTATGCAAACACATTGGCTAATATCAGAGTACGGGTCCATGCCAAATCATTATGGTGAATTGAGGAAAAATTACCTGTCAGTACAAAAGCTATCCTCAATGAAGAAAAGTAAATTTAATGTGAAGTGTGTGAGAGGGATTTGAGCTATCCTTCTCATTATTTTAGGTTATGTGAAGGTTCATATCATTCAAATAATTGCAAGACTTGATTTTTTGTGGTTTTTATTACCTACTTGGTACAGGTCTCATAACTGAATTATTGAAAAGGGTGGGAGTAGGGTAAGGTTTGAACCATCATCTTGCATTGGTCTGGAGCGGGACTCTATCATATGGGAGATTTTTAAGAATGGGGGGATCACACATTTCCTTCAAAATTGAGAGGGCATGATGAGAACATGTCGAATGAATTTGCTATAGCTTGGGACAATAGTGGTGTGAAAATCCATGGAATCGGTGTGCTCGCTTTGGAGGAGCTCATAGGTTGTGTCATTGCATGGAAGTTTCTCGGTAGTAAGGATTTCAAAGATAGAACCAGATTCAATAATAGGTTTATACTTTCCTAGCAAATGAGGAAAAGTTTTTCCATATGGAGGACAAAATTTCTCACTTGTCGCTACTAGGAAGGTGGTCAAGTACATAACGTTCGATGGAAAGTTTAGAAAGCTTCACACACAACATTTTATGTTTCTCAATCACTTTAGGAGGGATAAAAAGATGAGTATTCCATTTTATCTTTATAAATTGCTTCAAGCTTCTATTAGGGACTTTCAAGTAGAGAAAATTGTGGCTCCCCTTCACTAGGGGCTTATTTTATTGCTTGTGAAAGTGGGTAATCTAGTTCCTCAAACTAGGGTTTTGGTTCTAGTCTGGGTGAGGATTGGGAAGATTACTTAACATTAGCGAGATAGAACAAAACTTTAAAAATGAAAGAAAAATCCAAAAAAGACTTGGATATCTGCTACAATGCTTCATAAATTAGTAGGGAAGAATGTGGAAGATGGCCCTTCTGAGGGTTTGATGGGGGTGATACTATGATAAATTTCCTTGCTAATAAAATTGATGCCCTAGAGGACACAGTGAATCAAGTTAAAGCATAAAAGTAGACTCGATAAGGGCTTCTTAGCCTACTAATGCTGAAATGATGGTATTGGGTCACAGGATCGAGGCTTTACAAGGTATGGTTACATAAAATAAAGGAAGAGGATGAAGCTTGTTATAAGTAGATCGATGAAGATGAAATGTTTGACAACCTGTAAGGATATCACATGGCCAAGCTCGAGGACGAGAGGAAAATGTTATTAGGATTTCCTTTGTTGCCTCTTTACTGACCGATATTTTGGTTTTTTGTTCTTATTATGTAATGTTTTGGTCTTTGTTGGTTCTTAGTGTTTTGGATCATTATTTTAGCTCTAGTGGAGTTAATTCCTTTTTGACTCGAGCCTTTTGATATATGTTTTTGATCTCTGTGAGATTTATTGTAAAATCTTATGTACATGGCCCTTGGATCCTTTTCCAAGTATTATCTATCAAAAAATAATTTAGATGATTTCATGAAAAATTATAATTATATTGTAAATGGGCAAAATTTTATTGTAAATGGCCCTTATGTAGCTGCCCCTTCATGAGGGTTTGATTCTTCTCATTGTTTGAAAATGGTAAGCCTATTCTGGATCATCCCTTGGTCTCTATTCTGGAGGAACATGAAGAGGAAGAAGATATTACCTTAGCGAATGTCTTACAAAGATGAAAGAGGGAAAAACTATTCCCAAAGGGGGAGGTATTGACAAAAATTTCATGGAGGGTGATGTTGGGGAAGCCAATGCTTCCAGGAAAAATGAGTGTGTGGGTGATCCCACTGTTTTTGAAGAGTGGAACAGAAGGATGGTTTACTTAGAGGGGTTCTCAAAGCTATGGAGGAAACAAATGAAGGGAAAAGGGAATCCATCTTAAATATTATTAATATCTCGAAGAAAATGGTTTCGACTAGGTTCAGATTAAAAATCGATGCAGGAGCTTGAGAAATAGGTCAAAGGGCTTCTTGATAGAGTTGAGGAGAAAGAAGGAGAGAAGAAAAGAAGGAGATTCAATCTCCGTATCAGTAGCTCGGAGGAAGATTAGTTGGTGATCCTGCTGGGGTCCTCGTGTGGTTTCCTATCTCTCCTGGAAGACTTGTAGCTTTCTGAACTTTTTGTGAACTATGGGCGAACTGTGATGCCCTGTTTCTTTCTTGGTATTTTTGGTCTAGTTGGGGTCCCGTTTCCTGCTCTGTAAGAGTTAAGTTTGTTTAACTCTTTTTGTGGGACCTTTTCTTTCTAGTTGTGCCTCTCTTGTTTTTCCATCTTTGGGCTTTGATCGCCATATCTTTCGTTTGTACAGGGTTCTTGATCCCTTCAAAATCTATTTTTTACCTAATCTAATAAAAATAATTATATTGTAAAATATACAACTTTATGAAATACTTATTAATAATACTTAGTAGTACTATAACTTATTTAGTAATTAATTCATTTTACAAATATATTGATTACTAATTTCATAAAATTGTTAAATTTGTAGTATAATTGTAAATTAGTAATATTTTCCGAAAATTTAAAAGGTATTATATTTTACTTTGGAAGTACTATATTAAAATTTGTAGTATATTAAATTTTACACTATATTTAATTTTGTAGTATATTTAATTTGCAATATATTTAATTTTTAGTTTATTTGCATCATATTAATTTTATAAAAAAATAATATAATCTTGACCTAAATAATATAAGCTTGAACTAAATATATGGAAGGAATAAGAAAGAACGGGAATATAGATGATTGTATAAAATTTTTTAATAGAATGGGTAGATGTTCATTCTCATTTATAGGAATGATTGGAATAGGCATATGTCCATTATGAACATTCAAGTAATATAGAAGGAATGAGAATGATGATTGTATGAGAATGAATAAAAGGGCGTATGTCCATTCCGATAAAGGTAATTTGGAAGGAATAACAATGAATAGAGTGGGAAAAGGCCCATTCTTATATTATAGGATATGATTAGAATGTGCATATATCCATTCTAAACATTAAGGAAATATAAAAGGAATGAGGAAGATGGTTTTATGAGAATGAATAAAATGGGAAACTGTCCATTCTCATATTATAGACAATATAGAAGGAATGAGAAATATAATTGTATGAGAATTAATAGAATATGTAGGTGTACATTCTCATATTACATGATATGATTAGAATGGTCATATGTCAATTCTCAACTTTCAAGTAATATAAAAGGAATGAAGGATGGTTGTATGAGAACGAATAGAATGGACATATGTCCATTTTGATAAGGCAATTTGGAAGGAATCAAAATGAATAAAATAGAAAGATGTCCATTATCATATTATAGGAAATGATTAGAATAGGCATATGTCTATTTTGAACATTAATGTAATATATAAGGAATGAGAAGGAATGTTGTATGAGAATGAACAGAATAGGCATATGTCCATTTTCATATTATAGCATGTGATTACAATGTGCATATGTCTATTCTAGACATTCAGAAATATAAAAGGTTCAATGAGGAAGATAGTCTGTAAAAGAATGAATAGAATGGGAAGTTGTCTGTTCTCATTCAAAGTTGAATATAGAATGAATGAGAATTAGAGGATTGAATGATTTTTTTAATTAGAATTCCATTTCCATATTAAAGGAAATGATTAGAATGGGAATATGTCCATTTAGAAGATTCAAGTAATATAGAAGAATGGCTATATGAGAACAAATAAAATGGGTAGATGTCCATTTTGATAAAGGAAATTTGAAAGGAATAATAATGAATGGAATGGGCACATGTCCATTCTCATATTATAGGATATGATTAGAGTGTGCATATGTCCATTATAGGCATTAAGGAAATATAGAATGAATGAGAAAGATGGTTGTATGAAAATGAATAGAATGTGATGTTTTCCATTATCATATTATAGGTAATATAGAAGGAATGAGAAAGATGATTGTATGAGAATGAAAAGAATGGGTAGCTATCCATTTTAAACATATGTCCATTCTCATATTATAGGATATGATTAGAATGGGCATATGTCCATTCTGAACATTTAAGTAATATATAACGAAAGAGAAAGATGATTATATTATGATAATGAATAGAATGATTCTGATGTCCATTTTGATATTATAGGAAATGATTGTAATGGAAAATATTATGACATATTGGTCCTCAATTCTACACCTCTTGGTGGCCTGAAAAAGTTCTCTTAGGAAGGGGGAATGCTTGGATGGTGGTAGATTGGGTAATACGCCATTTTTTTGCCGGGGAGGGGTATAAAAATTCCTTGGGATCAAGCCTTGAGGTGATTGAGGGGAACATATAGGGGAATGGCCTCATCTTGGTATGTTTGGTCCTACCTTAAAATAGGGTGAGAGGACCCACGGGATAACCCGAATGCGGAAGGGGTCATAGATTATTTGTTCCTTTCAATTTATTTCAATGATGGATCAATCTGGGATATACATGACCATGAATACAAAACACACTCTCACAATTTGTCACAAAATATGTTGCATATGCTTAATGCACTAAACACGGTTACTATAGACAAAAAGTTTGGTTTCTCTTGTATTCTCTTGGTAGTAGAATTAAGGTTAGAAGACACCTTTAATGATATTTAGAGCAACAAATTAGGAAATGGACAAATGGAAGTTAATATGAGGGGTGGGATCAATTATGGTAGTTGTAACTTCACAAAGGGGGATTTATATGATGAGAGATTCCTTATAATAAAGCATTTAACACTTAGAGTAGCCTCGTAATTCCGAAAGTACCGAAAAGTTGGATTAAGCAATGACAATTTATACAAAGAAATATTTGCATTCATTGATAGCCAACATATGCAAAGTTTCAACACAATCTCTAAAATACTTGACACAAAATCTTGTGTAAGCATTCTAATAAAGTATTTACTAGCTTCTACTCTAGTACGCCCAAGATACACTCAAAGGCTAACAAAAATCACTTGAAAAATGGTTAGAGTAAGGATTTTACAATTAAGTCCAATATTACAGAGTAAATGCTCACAACACAATATTGAACTAATGACCAAAACACAACCATTGAGGATTGATCTAGTGTACTATAAAGAAAAGTAATGAACACAAGACTATAGCAAAAATATAACTCATCAATCAATAATTTGACATACAAAACATAAAAATTAAACTTAGAAGTGGACATATTTCATTCAGATCTTGAATTTCTTAATAGGGGAACATAAAGAAAATGCTCTTAATGTTTGTTAATGGATGTACATTGCAACCACCCTAAATTTTTTTGGGAAACTGAAATCCATATGCATTTCACAAAGGAAACATGCAATATTACAATTGTATCTATCAACCTTTTTAGAAATAGAAAAACTAACCCCTTTTGATCGAATACCAAAACTAACTCCTCTTGATATGAGGACAAGCCCCATATTTATACAAATTTGATGAGTTCTTACAATTCAATTTCCCCACCCAAAATAGCAAGTGATTCACCACCTTATTCATAAAGAAAGATATTTAATCAAAACAGAATGTACATTTATCTAACTAAAAATATCTGATTTTCTGTTAGTATTTTGGGATTGATTCCATGCCTTCATTACCACATGTGCAAAACAATTAGTTGATACTACCAAGTGATATTGTGTCCCTTTTTCCTCTTTTTCCCACCAATGCCATAAAATTCATTATCAAATGATTCCAAATTGAAGGGCTTGAGGAGACCTTTCCAATGAGACCAATTTTGTGTGATTTGGAGCTCTGGAGTGAAAGTTATGGCCATTTGAATTTTTCATGTTGGGATGAACATGAGAGTCACATGATAGCTTTTGATTGGATTCAGAATTAGCTTTTTTCCACCTGTGCATGGATTTTCCTTTGTTTTTATTTGTGCATAGGAATGTTCCATTATGAAATGTGATCCAATAAGAAAATTCCATGCATCTTCGCCTTCTCATACTATCCTCTTACTTAACTAATTTTCATGAAACATGAGCCAATGAGAAAGCTCCACACTCCTCACATTGTTAGAATGTTTGATAACCTTGACTAAACCCGTGAAATGTGAGCCAATAAGGAAGCTCCATGCTTACTTTGCAATTCAATTTCATTTACAAAAACCTTATTAGAGTGCAAATTATAAACCAATGAGAAATCTCCACACACCTTTGTGTTGTCATCCTTGTCAGAGTGTAAAGCATAAACCAATCAGAAAGTTCCACACTACTTCACAATTTACTTTTATTTATAAGGACCTTGTCAAAGTGTGAAATATGAACCAATGAGAAAGCTCCACACTATTGGAAATGTCAGTCTTGTCAAAGTGTGAAGCATAAACTAATGAGAAAGATCCACGCACCTTTTTGGTTTCATAGTGTCAAGTTCTCTTGATTTTGTGTTCACATTTCATTGGTTATAGGGTCAAGCCTTTGCATCATAGATTCTATCAAGGAAAAATTCATCGATGGATTCATAGAAATGTTGCCACATATCTTGCCTTGACCACGATGATCATGTGGAACTGAATCCCTTTATGAAACTTAGTTCATTCCATAGACTTAAGGTCCATCTGGAGAAATTCTTCTCACCTTACGCCGAATGGTGACGCATGTCCACCGTCATCCATTGATCATGCACCCTCTGTAATTTCTTATTATTGTGCCATTTTCCCCGCTTGCTTTGTTGACCATTCAACCCTTGCCCAGACCCTAAAATGCTATCAACCTTGGTTGATTCCACAGACTTGAGGTCCATTAGGTGCATCTACCTTGAAGTTCACCGGAATGGCAACACGTATTTGTTCCTCACCCGTTGGAACCTCACCATGTGGCCCTTATCTCGATGCTTTGAAATTGACATCTAAATGAACGTCCCAGATTGTTTAAATGGATAAGTCCATTTTAACATATCCCGATCACCCACAAGTCCACAGATTTTATACTTTGATGAACTAGTCCATCACCAACCCCTGAGGAATTATTATAGTGCCATTTAGAGAAACAAGGATAAAAAATATCACAGGTTTCATGATCAATATTCACAGTAGAAATCTGATATTGAAAAGATTTTGAATTCATCTTAAAGTATCAAATTTTGGTCCCATAGACTCTTCAGTCTCATGGATGTTGTGAAAATATTTCACTTCATTTCATTTCAATCCTCCAACATTGATGCTAAAGCATTTCTGTTGATTTTGACAAGGCATAAAATTTCTTACAAATTGATAAGTATCCATTACTCAGACTGAAAGGTGAAGGAAGGAAAAAAATATGAAACACACATAACAATTACATATTACCAAGAGTTTATGAAAATACCAGCTTAATCCAGGGGCCTGGATTGAGCACCAACATGACTATTTAGAGAATTCAAGAAATATATTAGGAATGAGAATGAGAAAGATAGAACCAATATGAGAACAAGTATGGTTGGTCTGGAGATGTGAGTATGGATTTTCTAGAGTTGGGAGTATGGATTGTTTGGAGTGGAAGTATGGATGAACTGATGCTAAAATTAAGTATGTGCTAATGTAGGAAATTTATTTTCCTTGTATTTGTTTATTTACTTGGATATTTCCTACACTCATGGGATATTATTTCTTATTTGTAGCATTTGTGTTGAGTTAGATTACCAATTATGTTGAGTTAGCCCACATAGTTATGTGGAATCAACTCTACTTCTAGTATCATTCAAAGATAGTTATTACCCACTGATCTAGGAGGAGGTTGCACATTCACCACTTATATGTACATGACTTGCATCAATATATCCTATGGATGATATTGAGCATATGGAACATTGAGTTGATTTGGAGACATTCTTGCCTTGTGAATTCTTGATCATATTACATCTTATTATTAGTTATCTCAATTTTTGCAATTGATTATGCATTTGTTTTTAATCGGAGATCCAAAAACTCTAATATGGTATTAGAGTGATTCTAGTTATATAGTTTCCATTACTGAGTTATTTGTAGTTTTCGAATACTTCGTTTGAGAAACTAACAATTCATGTGCAAATAGATCTAACTCCCTCTTGGTTCTTTATGGTTTTGATTTTTGGTGTTTGTTAATTGAAAAATTTAGGGTTGTCAAAAATTCCAGGGTTTACAAAAATTCCAATAAACCTTGGGATTTGTTAAAATCCCTCGGTTGCCCAAAGCAACCAATTTTTTACGAGTTTTTTCGAGAAATTTGTGTGGTGCCTTGGTCTTTGCATTGTTGGTTTCATCATAGACTCGGCTTGGATCTTGGATCTTGGGGTAGATGGGTTGGTTCATATTGGAGGTGGCTCACTTTTGGCCTATGTTGCATGTGACACATATGGAAACAAACCTAGCTCAAAGGTTCTGACTCAGTGCTTCACCATTCAACTCAGCCTATAAGTATTTGGCTCAACATGGATCTGCCATATCTAAAATCAGTCTTTAAAGAATTCACCACTACTTATTCATCCTTTGATTGCTGGCACCTCAACCCAAGATTACACTACTCCTCCGACTCTTGGAATGAAAATGTGTTTGAATATAACTCGGATCATCTCTCCCGAGATATTTTTGCTAGTTTGACCATGTGCATGAACTCTTGGATGAGATCATGCCATAAAAACATGTGTGCTAACCTCCATTTGATCATTTCTCTACTTCTAGTATCATTCGGTGATAGTTATTACCCACTGATCTAGGAGGAGGTTGCACATTCACCACTTATATGTACATGACTTGCATCAATCTATCCTATGGATGATATTGAGCATATGGAACATTGAGTTGATTTGGAGACATTCTTGCCTTGTGAATTCTTGATCATATTACATCTTATTGTTAGTTATCTCAATTTTTGCAATTGCTTATGCATTTTTTTTTAATCGAGATCCAAAAACTCTAATATGGTATTAGAGTGATTCTAGTTATATAGTTTCCATTACTGAGTTATTTGTAGTTTTTGAATACTTCGTTTGAGAAACTAACAATTCATGTGCAAATAGATCTAACACCCTCTTGGTTCTTTATGGTTTTGTTTTTTGGTGTTTATTAATTGAAAAATTGAGGGTTGTCAAAACTTCCAGGGTTTACAAAAAATTCCAATAAACCTTGGGATTTGTTAAAATCCCTCAGTTGCCCAAAGCAACCAATTTTTACGAGTTTTTTCGAGAAATTTGTGTGGTGCCTTGGTCTTTGCATTGTTGGTTTCATCAAAGACTCGGCTTGGATCTTGGATCTTGGGGTAGATGGGTTGGTTCATATTGAGGTGGCTCACTTTTGGCCTATGTTGCATGTGACACATATGGAAACAAACCTAGCTCAAAGGTTCTGACTTAGTGCTTCACCATTCAACTCAGCCTATATGTATTTGGCTCAACACGGATCTGCCATATCTAAAATTAGTATTTAAAGAATTCACCACTACTTATTCATCCTTTGATTGCTGGCACCTCAACCCAAGATTACACTACTCCTCCGACTCTTGGAATGAAACTGTGTTTGAATATAACTCGATCATCATCTCGTCCCCGAGATATTTTTGCTAGTTTGACCATGTGCATGAACTCTTGGATGAGATCATGCCATAAAAACATGTGTGCTAACCTCCATTTAATCGCTTCTCGGCCCATTTTCTTGGTTTGTTGGCTTGGTGGACTTCTATAGACCATAGCTCGATTCTTCCCGTGCTTGTAAATCTTCAATCTCGACCTACATTATTAGAATATATAAAACCTAACAAAGTGATCATATCAGCTTTGTCATGATTCAAAGGAACTCAATTTTGCATTGTTTTTTTGATCAACCTACACATGTTTTTTTGAATAGGATCAGTTTAGGTAACTCTACTTGCATATTTTTGTGGATTGGATCCCGACTTAGCTTATACAATCCTTGGATTATTACACCGACTTGGTCTAGCCCTCTTCACAAACCCTTATACAAAGACTTCAACCTTTGAATCTAACATGATTTACCTCAGCTCTAGCTTTATATAACAAACATGAGGGTCCTTGAACATTTGAGTCTCCATTTTCCTCTTAGCCTCGCCTCCATAACAACTACATTGTTTTCATACATGGGCGCGTTCCCTAACTCACCATGTGTTGTCCTACTCACTCCATCTCAAGGGTCATTGGATAACTCCATCATTTATTTTTAGCTTATGGTGTTTAGGGTTAATGTATAAGGGGGTATCTCTTTTATTGTTTTTTTATGAAAAAAAAAATCAATTCCTTTAGCATTGTAGAAGGACAATTTTTGTTTTGATAATTTTTAAACCTTGTATCTTCACCCAACAAAGATTAAGGGCGATGCCTAGGTTAGCAGGAGGCCAATTCCCCCTCAAAACTTAAACCATTGTATTCTTCATTATTTTTCGGTTCCAACGAGTATACACAACCCCATTTCCCTTCATTTCGACATTTTTAATCAATTTGCATAATTTTATTTAAATAAGCCATTAATTACAAGAAATTGTCTTTGCTTTATAGATTTTGATTGATGGCTCGGATTTTTAGGACTATTTTAGTCAAAATTTAATGTTTTCTTCTTCTCTACATGATGAACTAATTTATTTTTATATAAAAACTACTTTATATAATGTCGTAGTTTGGGTGGGTTCTTAAAACGACTTTGGGACTTGTACTTTTCACACTAAGTTACAAAGTTCCATGTGGAATGATGGCACAACAAAAATGGACACATAAATTCTTGATCCATTATTTAATATGCAACATAAAAATATGTATAGGTGAATGAACTCTTGAAATCAAGGAGGTTACTCCAACTAAATAACCTACGAATATCACCACACTAACAAGACTCCAATAATATATATTATTGTTACATAACAATAATATAAGTAACTAAATTACCATATGGTAAAATATAAAATACCATGGAACACTAAATTAGATATTTCCTAACATTCCCCCTCTTAGTGTTTACATGGGAAAAAGGACATATGAAAATTTGGAAACATAATCGTATGCCTCCGCATACTTTTAGGTCTGCATACTATGTGCTTGGATCTTGCTATCTGGATCTTGTTGCACATGACCAATATACTTCACCACAGTGAATCCCATACTAGATGATCACACTTCCACCGATTCACCTACATACATGAACTCAACAGTTCCCGATTTCACTTCCAATGAACATTCTTTCACCGGCTAATCGATGTTAGAAGTACGACAATCGAAAAATATCGAATCGTCAGAGATCACTCTAGTTCAGCTACCCTTATATACAACCGTTCTCATATTCCAAAATGCACTTTCTCTCCTTTTTAATCATAATAGGGAAGGAAACCACACACCATTTTATTTTGCACACACCACATAACTGAAAAAGAAATGCTACCATACCAAAATACGGCCCCGTCGTTGGTGACTAACGAGAGGCATTGATCACCCTCCATCCTTCATTACCTCCATCGTTTAATAAAACACTTCTAACTCAATCAAATTCGATCATGAATCTCACCGCACAATTTATCCCCACATGATGGACGTCTCATACAAATCAGAATGTGTCCAATTATTGAAAAATGAGGCAATTTTTTAGTTGTGAAGTTTTTTCACAATGACACAACTTTGACACTTTATAATAATAATAAAATTATTTTTATATTGACTTCGACTTTAATAAACTTTGACAACACAATTTTTTTGTCTCTATAAAAAAATGACACTTGAATCTTAGACAACACAAAACAATTGATGAAAACATAATAATACAAAATACTAGACCTAAAACAAATAATTGATATATTGAAAATAACACAAATAAAGTTATTGAATATACCTCACTATAATAAAAACTAATTAAATAAAAATCCTCTTTTTTTTTACTTCCACTTCTAATGTGGATGACCATATAACACTCAAAACTTGAATAACTAAATACGTATAGACCGACAAAACAATAATAAGAAATATACATATACCACAGATTTTTTTTTTAAAAAGAGGTTTTGAACACTTATCTCCAGTGAAGGAAATATTTGAATGTGGTTTGACTGCTACCACCACTGTAATATGAAATACCTCCTCTTCCAATGGCTTCCTAAGAAAATAGCAGGTTGGGTGAGTATTCAAAGAAAATTACTTTTGAAAATAATGGATTCTCATAGACAGATCTAACCCCCTTTTAAAACATGTTTCTTTTCCGAATTGGTGAGCACGTTGGATTGATTGAATGTAAAAAATGTTAACTTCAAATTCCATTTGTTTGAATGATTAGCATCATAAGAAAACGCTTGAGGTAAATATAGATCAATAGTTGTTGATTGAATACATAAAAAACTCCACTTATTGGATACTCTAATA
Source organism: Taxus wallichiana var. yunnanensis (assembly GCA_018340775.1). Lineage (NCBI taxonomy): Eukaryota > Viridiplantae > Streptophyta > Pinopsida > Cupressales > Taxaceae > Taxus > Taxus wallichiana. The sequence goes on along the minus strand of CM031238.1, from coordinate 549,133,420 downwards.
TAAGCCAGCGGACGAAAGGTAGTCTTGGACGCCTGTAATCTCCCCTGAATGCCAAACGTATGCCAAATACACCTGGACAAAAGATATGTTATACATTTGCAATATCCATCTATAAATCCTTTGATCATGCGCAGGTCTGATTTATAACTACGAGGGGAGGTATATCTACAACCATGATCTGGAACTCTCATATACCAGATGATGGTACAACAACAGATGGACACATAAATTCTTGATTCATTATTCAATATTCAACATACAAATATATAGGTGAATGTACTCCTGAAAATCAAGGAGGTTGCTCCAACTAAATAACCTACGAATATCACCACACTAACAAGACTCTAATAATATATATTATTATTACATAACAATAATATAAGTAACTAGATTACCATATGGTAAAATATTAAATAGCATGGATCACTAAATTAGATATTTCCTAACATGGGATAATTTTGGGGTTTATCTCGCATTATGGAGTTTCACTCTTCTACTTTGTTATGATTGACTCGAGAACTTTATGTCTTGGAAGGAAGACATTATCAAACACTGCACTATGCACAATTTGTTTCCCTATCTCCATGATCTCATTCATGAGCCTCTACATAAATATTAGTGGTTTAACCAAAATGATGAGGTCTATGGCCTTCTTGGTCTTATTGTTTCTAGGTATATAATGCATTTGTTTGAGAATACTTTTGAGTTCCATTTCACCGCTCGACCATTATCCAACAAATCTATAGAGACCTTATTTCACATTATGAGAGTGACGCTTCCTTGGACCACTCTAGTGCATCCATATATTCTCCCCTTATCATAGCCCTTTCATTGTTGAGTGTTCTTCTACACTATTTTCTACTCATGGGTCCTATGTTGACCATTCACCACAAGATTTTTCCATTGAGAACATTCTCCCTATTATTGCCTCCATAGAGCTCATTTTCGTCCATGTTCATGTTTCCATTCACTCTCCACAACAATTTTCTATTGGAGAACCTTCCTCTAAGATAGATGTGATTGTTTCCTATTGTGTTCCATTGCATCTTGATTTCTTAATTGATGACATTCCACATACACCAGTTTCTACCTTTGAGCACAACTTCATCTTGGAATTCTAGTAGCTCTTCGCATCCATCTTCTCCTCCTACTTCATATTGTGATGTTAATACATTCTTTTCATACATTTCTCTCATTGAACAACCCCATTGGGATGAGTATCTTCCTGACCTAAGTTGTCTATTTACATATTCCACTTGTGTTTCATTACAGAATATGCTCCAATTGAGCCATCACACATTCTAGAGGACCCATTCATCTCTCTCATTGGGAGTTCCCACCTTGGGACATTTGTCACTTCCACTATTTTAGAGATGTTTCATGATCCACCTCTTCTTTTGGATCCATTTATGAGGGTTATTGGGCCCCCACCATCTTTTATCTCTGACACGTATATTGCAGTGGCATTACCATTCCCTTTTTACACATGTTTTCCAGACTTATACCACATTTTAGTTATAGACTAGTCAGGCAGAGATCGAGCATTGTAGGATTCTTCTTCTTTTGTGGAGTGGGTTGACTTTCAATACTCCTTTTATTTCCTTTCAAAGGGTAGAAACCTTGTTTGATGTAGGTGGGTTATCTTCATGTATTTATGTAGAGGACCAAATCATCGACACTCTTCTTATGGGACCTTCTTGTCCTCACTTATTTCTCTCTCTACTTTGGGGGATGATCATTTTACGTGGGCACCTCATCACCCAAGTTACCAAGACCCATCACTATGTTTGAAGCACAAGGGACTGAGAGGGGGGTGAATTAGTCATACAAATATTTTACTTTCATTTACCAAACCATACATTCATCAATTATATTGTTCATACAACATTCATCACCATGTGTGCTTATTAAGATTTACAACATCAACCACAAGAGCAAGAAACAAAGTACTCAACACAAGAACACCATATGTAAGTGGGAAACCCTCATGGGGAATAAAACCCACTGAAACTATACTTATATTATAGAAGTAAAATAATTTTAATGAATCAAAAACATCACAAGTTTTACCAACCCATGATTTAGTGAAACGCCAACCCCACAAAGATCACTAACCCCTAGTTTAATAGAGCACCAACCCTACAAGAAGCACCAACTCCTAATTTAGTAAAGAACCCACTCCACAAGTAGAATTCAACCCCTAGGATAACCAAAAACCAACTAAGCCACATGTAAATGTTTAATATCTGATATTTTTGGTGCCACAACTGATGGAGATCACATATTCAACTCACAAACCCTAGCTCATACCCTAGGGCATCAAACTTGCTCTATTTTCTTCTTCCTTAGCTTTTCTTTCCTCTAAACATTTTATCTCATGCTGTCACACCTTTATAAATCTGAAAAAATATGATTTCCTTCAAATTATTCCTTCATACCTGCAATTCACTCACCTATGGGTCACACTTTTCCCCCTTGCAAGACTAGCTCACCAAATGAGCTTAAACATCACTTTTATATGCATTTCTTCTTTCTAACCCAAAGGAGGTAGGTCCCTCATGATAAATTCAACCCATAAATATTAAAAACATCCCAAACAAATCATTACAATAGTCACATATGACCCATATAGGTCAGATTAGCCAAAACACTTCATTCATGCACCAAAAATCATAAAAACCCTTACGTTGGAATGAAAAAAATCCCCTCGTTCCAAAACCATGCTTATTAAATATCCAATAATAACCACACATGATTAAAATAAAAATTAAAATCCATACATGGTCTCAATCTACATGAACCAATCAAATTATTTCGTTTAATGGGACCACTGTTCTTTGTTCTTTTCAAAACAGTTATTTCCTACACCCTTCAGACCACGAAAACATATTTATGTCATTGGATCACTTCAAAACATAAAAAATATGTCATGTTACCATTTTATTGAAATTAAAATACATTTATAACACTTCTAAGTATGTTATAAGTCATGAAACAATCACCTGCTTAAACCTCAGACACTTTTGTCTTCACCAAATCAAATTGCCCAAAAATCAGTTTTCAAAGATCCGTTAGTTAACAAATTTATTGAACAATAAATACATATAAATAGATTAATTTTATGAAAAAATAATCCCTATTAACTCTCCAAGTTAAATAAATAATCACCTAATCCATCTCATGCTTCAAATAACCCAAAACTTTCAAAAGTAGATCCTATCATATCCTACACAAGCAAAAATATTTCTATGCAAAGACTAACATGGAAACATTATAAAAATATTAATAATGAGACTAAAATTATTTCACTGGAAACATCTCTGAATCATATTTCCAACACAACTTTAATCACCTCCTAACTCCACTTGTAGCTCATGTTATGCCCATTTCACTGAAGACTTATTTTTATTGCCTCAAAACTGCCCTTTGACCAATTAACTGAATGAAGCTCACTTGACCATGAAATTGAATAAATAATTCCTAAAAATATTTGGAAATAAAAAAATCTCACATAAATCACACAATTCCAATTTAGCTTGCAACTCCTTTGGACAACCTTGTCCCAAAACACTCTTCTTCAGAAATGAACATGTTTGAGTGGGGCTTACTCATCACCTTGACCTATACAATACCTTTATGGAAATATGGAAGAGTACTATAAAACATTAAATAATAAATTTTCAAAAAGGAATCAAAATAGGCTCAATAGACTCACTTCTCTGCAAGTTATTATTAGCTAGGGTTTACCTAGGGTTTTAAACCACTTTACCTTATTAACAATCGTTCATAAAAATATGATGATAAAACCACCTAATTATTTTTTTGAAACATTAATAACTGACCTAAAAATATATACTAAATATATTAGGTCCCCATGAAAATAATACCATTCACAACGAGCATCATAAGGTCCAAATTTGCTTGAAAAACACACTGTAAATTACCCGATTCACCAAAACTTTCATAAATTCAAACATATTCTTTAGAATTACCTAAAATTTGACATGAAGTACCATGAAAACATCATATAACTGCTCATTCTCACCATATAGCCCATATATGTCTCAAACTCTCCACCCACAATGACTTACCTATGTAAACTTGTTTGTTTCTCATCTGTTGCTTCCCAAGAACCTCAAATATGCATATAACTTCTGAATTATGACATGAAAAACATCATGCACCTTAGGTACACTTCTAAAATTTATAAATCATGCTTCAATGAGACTTATTTTGTCCAAGACCCACATATCCACCTCATTCTACATGTTATAGGGCTAGAAACAAGCTTGGAATGACTTGACACAACAATGTAACCACATGACATGACCATATGTAGACAAAATTAAACCTATAAAAACCATTAGGACCATGTTTGACCTCATGACACACTCCAAACAACACTAAAGAGCTCAAATAGCGACACAAATCACTCAACCAAGTACCAGGACTAGACCGAACTTTACTAAATCACATGAACATCATACTTGTGAGACACCCGAGGAGACTCATACCATGCCATGAAACCCTTTTACATTAATAGGGTTGATATCAATGAAAAAAATCCAAACAATGGCCAACAAAATACTACTTCTTCTCTAATTTTTTTGAGTGAGTTACTTGTCTCTCTTTTAGGGAGTTTTTTCCCACTAGGTTTTCTCCTTTTCTCCACTTTATGAGAGAGTTTCATTTGTATGTGGGTACCTCATCATGCCTTGTTTCCATGATCCACTTCCCTTTTCACTACCCACCCGAGATATGCTTATGGGGGGTGTTAGCGTAGGATATTTATTTTCCTTCTATTTGTTTATTTACTTAGAGATTTCCTACACTCATGGGATATGCTTGCTTATTTACTGAGAACTTGTGTTGATTTAGCTTATCGGTTCCATTGAGTTAGCCTGCTATTTGTGTGGAGTCAAATCTAATTATAGTATCATCGCTGATAGATATTCCCCACTGATATAAGAGGTTATAAATTCACCACGTATATGTACATGACTTACATAAATCTATCCTATGCATGATATTGAGCATATGGAACATTAAGTTGATTTGGATCCATTCTTGCCTTGTGATTTATTGATCATATTTCATCTTATTTTTAGTTATTTCAATTTTTGTCATTTTTTCATGCATTTGTTTTTCATCGAGATCCATAAACTCTAATAGTATGGACTGAAACTAAAAGTGTGGATGGTCAAGAGCTGAAAGTATGTATTATCCAGAGCTTGAAGAATGAATTATCTGGATCTAGAAGTATAGTTAGAATGAATGAGAATGAATAGAATGGGTAGTTGTCCATTATCATATTATACGCAATATAGAAGGAATGAGAAATATGATTGTATGAGAATGAATAGAATGGGAAGATGTCCATTCTTATTAGGGTTAAATATAGAATGAATAATAATGTAGAGGATTGTATGAAATTTTTTAATAGAATATGTAAATTTACATTCCCATATTAAAGAAATGATTAAAATGGGCACATGTCCATTTGGAAAATTCAAGTAATATAAAAGGAATCGAAGGATGGTTATATGAGAAAGGATAAAATGGGAATATGTCCATTCCGATAAAGTCAATTCGAAGGGATGAAAATGAATTGAATGGGAAGATTTCCATTCTCATATTAATATGATTAGAATGTGCATATGTCAATTCTAGACATTCAAGAAATATAAAAGGAATGAGAAAGATGGTTGTATGAGAATGAATAGAATTGCCAGTTGTCCATTTTCATATAATAGACAATATACAAGGAATGAGAAATATGATTGTATGAGAATGAATAGAATGGGAAACTATACATTCTCGAACATATATCCATTCTCAAATTATAGGAAAAGAAAGGGAATACATCCATTCTCGAACATTTAAGTTACGTAGAACAAAAGAGAAAGATGATTATAATATGATAATGAATAGAATGGGTTTGATGTCAATTTTCATATTATAAAAAATGATTGCAATGGGAAATATTATAACCATTCAGAACATTTAGGCAGTATGGTAGGAATGAGAAAGATGGTTTCATGAGAACGAATATAGCTGGTTTGGAGCTAGTAGTATGGATTGTCTAGAGTTGGAAGTATGGATGGTCCGGAGCTAAAACTGTGGATTTTCTGGAGCTTGAAGTATTGATGTTCGAGAGCTAAAAGTATGTATTATCAAGAGCTGTAAGAATGAATTTTTGAAGCTAGAAGTATAGTTTGCATCATATTAGAATGAATGATAATGAATAGAATAGATAGTGTGCATTATCATAAATGTATAGGAAATTAATATGATAGTTTGATTCTATATGAAAATAACTATAATGGGTAGATGTTCATTATGAAAATTCTGGCAATATAGAAGTAATTAGAAAAATGATTGTATGTGAATGAATAGAATAGGAAGATGTCCATTCTCATTGATGTTAAATATAGAATGAATGAGAAATATGATTGTATGATAATTAATAGAATGGGGAGATGCCTATTCTCATATTATTGGAAATGCTTGGAATGAACATATGTCCATTCTGAACATTCAAGAAATATAGAAGGAATGAGAAGGATGGTTGTCTAATATCAATGAATAGAATTGGAATATGTCAATTTTGATAAAGGGAAATTGGAAGGAATCATAATGAATGGACAATTGTCCATTATCATAATAGAGAATATGATTAGAATGTGTATATGTGCATTATGAACATTTAAGTAATATAGAAGGAATAAGAAAGATGATTATGCTATGAGAATGAACAAAATGGATATGATGTCCATTCTCATATTATAACCAATGATTGCAATGGGTATTATTATGACCATTTAGAACATTCAAGAAGTATAGAATGAGAAAGATGATTATATTATGAGAATGAATAGAATGGGAAGATTGCAATGGGAATTTTTATGTCTATTCTGAACATTCAGGTAATTTAGTGGGAATGATAAAGATGTTTGTATAATAATGAATATGGATGTTATGGAGCTCGAAGTATAGATTTTTTCGAGTTGAAAGTATGGAATGTCTAGAGCTGAAAGTATGGATGGTACTTGGCAAAGTATGTATTATCCAAAGCTAGAAGAATGAATTGTCTGGAGTGGAAGTATAATTTGCATCATATTACAATTAATAAGAATGAATAGAAGGTATAAATGTCCATTCTCATTGAGGTTCAATATAGAATGAATGAGAAAGATGATAATATGATAATGAATAGAATGAGGAGATGTCTATTATCATATTATTGACAATTCTTGGAATGGACATATATCCATTCTGAACATTCAAGAAATATAGAAGGAATGAGAAGGATGTTTGTATGAGAATGAATAGAATGGGATGTTGTCCATTCTGATAAAGGAAATTTGGAAGGAATGAAAATGAATAGAATGGGAAGATGTTCTGAACTCAAAAGCATATGATTAAAATGTGCATATGTCCATTCTAAAAATTAAGAAAATATATAAGGAATGAAAAATATGGTTATATGCAAATGAATATAATGGGAAGATGTCTGATATCATATTATGGGCAATATAAAAGGAATGAGAAAGATGATTGTATGAGAATGAATAAAATGGGCATATGTCCATTCTCATATTACAAGATATGATTAGAATGGGCATAATTATGTCCATTCTAAACATTCAAGTAATTTAGTGGGAGTGAAAAATATGGTTGTATAAGAATGAATATGGATGCTATGGATCTAGAAGTATGGATTGTCCAATGTTAGAAGTATGGATTGTCTAATGTTAGAAGTATGGATGGTCCGGACTCGAAAGTATGGATGGTCCAAAGTTAAAAGTATATATTTTCCAGAGATGGAAGAATGAATTGTCAAGTTAAAAGTATAATATGCATCATATTACAATGAATGAGACTTAATAGAATGGAAAAGTGTCCATTCTCATTGAGGTTAAATATAAAATGAATGAGAAAGATGAATAATGAATAAAATGGTGAGATGCCTATTTTCAGTTATTCACAATGCTTGGAATGGACATATGTCCATTCCAAGAATTCAAGTAATATAGAAGGAATGAGAAGGATGGTTGTATGAGAATGAATAAAATGGGTAGATGTCCATTTTGATAAAGGAAAATTGGAAAGAATGACAATCAATAGAATGGGCATATGTCCATTCTCATATTATAGGATATGATTAGAATGTGCATATTTCCATTCTAGATGTAGACACAAAATCACACACTTGGGTACATTTATAGGTCCATAATCACATACTACTATTCATATGATTCCTAAGAGAGAAAACTAGTAATTTATTGTTGTCTTTGGCCTTTCTTGTAGTTGTCTTTCTTTCTCTTTGGTCTTACATATCCTACAACCATGTATGAACTTTATTGCTTTGTATTTTATGACTTCGAACACCAACGCGTAACCAAGATGCTAGCACCTAGGTGCCCTTGTCCCCCTCTCGGTTCCCCCAACCTCTTTATATCTTAATCACTCTCTTTTGGCTTCTTTTGTCTTTTGGGCATCTTATTTTCTCATGGGTCAGCCTTTTAGTTGTTAATTACGAAACTCAACCAATGAGGGAATCATATAAATACAAAAATATGTGACCAAAATAAAGGACCAAGCTCTAATAATCTATTATCATCACCTAAGGTTGCATCCAAAGGAATCTAAGAGAATCAAAGGCATCCATATAGCTTTCATTCAAGGGACAAGGGACTGCATTTTCTACATACACACATAGAGGGGAAATTTATTTTTCCATCCACACATCTATTTACATTGGTACATCTAGTTATCACCCACTATCACTGTGCACACAAGGTATTCCTAGGGCATGATTCTATCACACACGTAAAAGAACTACATGGATTTTGAGATGTAGTGTGATGCTTGAGCCTTGGTTGTAAGTTCACTCAATCGGGTGACTGTCGGGGTCATTCGACTCCCCATATTGCATCTTTTCTTTTTGGGATTTGATGTAGTTTGAGGGTTTTACATGTCATCTTCTCTTTTCAGGTTATTAGCAAAACCAATGATTATCTAGTGACATATAGGTAACTAAAAAGTGAAGGTAAGATGTATAAGATGTGTGACAAAACAAAAATCAGTTTATGAGATTCTACATAGTATACATGCACCTAGAAGAGGTCCCTAGTGCCTAGACCCCTAGTCCCTACATATCCCATATCCTGCTAGTTCTAGAATTTATCGGAATAGTTATGATATTTTTTTGTTCATCCCGCTTCATTAATTTTCTAGTTAGATACTTTGGGATCAATTGCAAAATCTGCTAATTCTTCTACTCTCTCTCTTCTTGCACTTAGGGTTTCATATTTCTTTAGCTTATTGCTTGTGTCAGATCATTACTTTAGCGTTTATTTATCATAAGTGACTTTGTAATTAGGATTTCACAAATTCCATATTTGTTAAATCATTTGGTGAACCCATCACTCAAATACAACCTTCTCTTTAGGGTTTTCTTCTTATGCCCATCATTTACAGTGGTCGTTTTGGGTCTTTTAAGAATATAGAGATCCCTTCATTTACCTGTATCATTTTTAAATCAATGGATGGATCTGATAACCCATTTTCCAACTCTCAAAATGTTCCTCTCAAAACATTGAAACATATGATAGTGAGTAATCCTATGATGAGGACACCAACGTTGATCAAGAACAACTAGAAAAGCTTACCAATTTTCATCAAGCTTTGTGACAATCTTAAACATCTTCCGCATATTCTCCATGCTTTGATGGTTGATAAAAATATCAAGATGTTTCTTTTGCACCCTTTGTAGGTTCTTCCTTGAATTTCATGGCCTCCACTCAACCCCTTCATATTCCTACTTCCATTCCCACTACTACCGCTCTCCAATCATTCAACCTAATGCTTCTACTACACAACTAGATCTTCTTTAAACACCCCTAATTTAACTTCTTTATATTATGATATGAAAAATCAAATTTTCCAAATTAAAATAGCTACTTCTTGTGCATCTCCATCTCTTGATTCCACTTTACTCCTTCACACTCCTTTTGCACCTACCATTTCCACCTATCCACTTCCTCCAAATTTCATCACCCTAAGCTTCCCACCTTTCAATGGCCATGGTGACCCTCAAGATCATCTTAGATCTTTTCATGTGGCATGTCTAGATTATGTGGATGATCATACTTTACTAGAAAATATCTTTCCTAGAAGCCTCCAAGATTATGTTATGTGTTGGTTTTACGATCTACTTGTTCATTTGGTAACATCATTTACATTTAGCCGATGCTTTTCTCACTCATTTTTCAATCAATATTGGTTCTAAGATATCCTATGCTCAACTTTGCATAAATTAAACAAGGATCTAATGAGCATCTAGTGGACTATGTTTTATGATATAAGAACAACCTAGCTAGGATGACCAATGTGCTCACTGACTTGGAACTTCAAGATATATTTGTCCAAAGTCTCTTACCACCTCTATAAGAGAGTGTCATCTTTGAAACATCTCCTTCATTTGATCAATTATGTCATACTCTTAAATTATGTGAAGGAAAAACTTATCTCTATGGGAAAAATCAAGTATCATGATCAAACTTCATCATCTTCTAATCGGTTCAAAGAAAATCAATTTCAAAACCATCTCCTAAGCCCATACAAAAGAAAAAAATATTTTAACTTGTTTCTACTCTTGAAAATATTCAATGACAACCTCCAAAGTGTACATTCACAAAATTCCTTGTGCTCCACATATTCTATTACCACAACTTATTGAGAGAAATCTTATTACGCTTCCTCCTCCACTTAATCTAGATCCATCTCACCCTAAAGGACACAATTATAATGAAAATACTAGATGTGACTATCATCAATGCATTGGGCATTCTACCGATCAATGTTTCAAACTCATGACATCTCATTCAAGATCTTATTGATAAAAATGCAATTGAGATCCTTGAGCCTTCAAAATCTATGCCAATTAATGAAAATAAAAATATCAAAATATTTAATGATCCTCTTCCTAATCATGAAAAAAAGTTGTTGATTCTTTATAATCATACATATCATGCAGTGTCCCCCCTCCTTCATCGGGACTCTTGATTTTCTAGTTGTTAATGTTGATGCATCTCCACCATTCATTACATTCTCTGATCATGATTATCATGCTACATTATCTTATAATACATTACATATTAATTCTTCTATTAGACCTCATACTATCAATAATACAATGATCAATCCATCAATTCATATGGGTGTGTGCTATTTTACTTCTTGTCGCTATCAACTATCCACTCTCTCATATTTCATATCTAGTTCCCAAATCTTATGGTTATGTCAAGCTTCCAGTTATAGTTAGGCCTCTCACCATGCTTGTGCCATTTATTATGGCACCTTCAATCAAAGGTTGTGACATGCTCTTAGGTCTTCCTTGGCTCCGTGCCACTAAAGATATCATTTCCATGAATCACTTGTGTCTAAAATTCATTCACAATAAAAAAGTTATCACTTCAAAGGTGTTCACCATGCACATAATCCTCTTGAGGTTCTCATTGCACTCATTAGAGATCGAGGTCCCCTTGACCTCTCAAATCTAAGGCACATTATTTACCTAGATATTCAATTCACACACAACCTATTAATTCTCATTTGTCTACTATTCCATCTTCTCAACCTAAGTCCCCTACTCGGGAAGAACCCTTCACATAGGAGTTCACCACTTCCTTATCCTCCTAGGTCTCCTTCATATATGTTATTATCACCTCATGTGTCTCCTTCACATAGGTTCTTATCACCTCCTAGGTCTCCTTCACATAGGTGTTCATCACCTCCTAGGTCTCTTTCACATAGGTGCTCATCACCTCCTAGGTCTCCTTCACATAGTGTTAATAACCTCTTAGGTCTCTTCTCACATGGGTGTTCACCACCCCCTTTATCTTCACATATATCACTTATTCATGAGACATTATCAGGTCTCATATATCATCAATGTTCGGTGGAGGACCCTTCCTTCACTTTTATTGGATAACTTACTCATCATCATTCACTTAGGGGAATCATTGCTTACTTCCCCCCTAGCATTATCATGTGTCCTTAATCTCTCTCTATTATGCTCTGTGCTTCACATTTAGTATTTCTCATTCATCATACATGCATTGATACACCTCTTCTACATCATTACCCTATGAAAAACTCTTGTGCTAAGGTACAAACTCGACTGTAGAGGGCATACTACATCCATGAATCTCACATATACATATTTCATGATCTATACTCCATGATATATCTTTCTAGCATTTGATTCTCACACAACATATCACCCTATGATGCACTCTAGTTCCACGGTTCATACTCAACTTCTGAGGGTCTAAATATGAAATGAACCTCACCCCATTCACACTTATTATGCTCCATGCTTCATAGATTTATCTAACTTAGCACATATTTTCAAACCATTTCTCGATGATGCACTCTTGTTCTATGGTTCATTATTTACTATCTATGGGTATTTTATAAATGAACCTCATCTCATGTTCATCCACATCCGCTCAGGGGGACACACTACTCCTCTATCACATTCACATTTCATACATTCCATCTCACTCATTCACAACATACTACATATCTTGGTTGCATTTATTCTTGCTTACTTATGCTTACATGTACACTTTGTTTCACATGCTAGATAGCATATATTGTATGTCATTATATTTCTATATACACACATGCACATTCACTTGGTATTTAGTTGTGAATGCATAATTTCTACATATCTTTATACGCAACAATGATGTTTGGCATTGTACCTCTTACCAGTCCCACCAGGAGGCTCTTGGGGCATCTACTTTCTACTCTACACACATACATGTGTTATTGTTTCATTTTTACTACTTCATATTATTACTACTAGCACTACTTTTCATTGATACATACATGCTTTGACATAATTTTTATCTTTCTAACATGCTAATGGGTGCTTCATGTGTAACATTTTCTTGCAGAACTATTTTCCACCATGGTTTGTTTATTACACTTTTCTTAATTTTGTTTCTTGTTATTATATGCCATTGTTTTGGGTTATGCCTTATGTCTTTCTTGTTCATTTCTTGTATGCTTTTGGCCGCTTTGGCCCTTGATTGTCTTGTGACATTGTGAGTGATGTCCCATGTTTGAAACCCACTTTTCACTGGTCTATTTTTTCCACACTTTCTTTTACTTGTTTACATTGTCTTCTATAGACATGCTTGTCAATTTTTCTACTACACATGTTTCTAGCCATTTTATTTTTTGTTTGTGCCTTGGTTTCTACCATGCACATTCCTCCCCCTTGTAGGGCATTAGTTTTAGATCAACATTGGTCCTCTCCTTTGGGTCATATTTCCTAGCGATGTTGTATGCACCCCAAATAAGGGGGCATACATTGGGTGAATCATTCACCCCATACAACATCTCAGAGCTTTAATACATGCACACAATACAAATAAAACAAAAAAGAGTTACAAAGAAGAATGAATGACCTAGATTTTGACTTGGGTCCTCAGTTCAACACAAACACCAATGCCTAGATACGAACTAGCATTAGCACCTAGGTGCTTTCACCTGCTTATGCCTATGACTAGGGGAAGTTATAGTTACTTTCTCATATCAACATAGTTTTCATCAATAGTTCAAAAGTAGTTTTTACAGTACAGGGAACATTCCTCCAACAATTAGAATGCATTATATCTCCTTTTTCTACTTCGATCAAATATGGAACAACATGGAACTAAACAAATATCACACCATCTGTAGTGGTGTATAAATTTAGGAAGCAATCATGGAAGGAGAGTAACACTAGACCTCTCTCCCCAACACTTTTCTTCTCATGGTGTGAGATCACCCAAAAACTTGCACTTGGTGTGAGATCAAAAAAACTTGTTCTTGGCGTGAGATCACCCAAAAACTCACTCTTGACATGAGATTTCCCAAAAAACTTGCTCTTCTACACAAATTTCAGGGGCATTTTCTATCCTTTTAAACTCATGATCATCCGGTGTACACTTTCCTTTTACTAATTTTACACATTTTTATACTTTTAGATACTTTTATAGATTTTCATAAAACATGACTTTGACTACTCTTTCACTCTTCTTTTATATATCCATCCTTAATACGCAACAAGAAGCAACCCTACATCAAGAAAAAACAAAACAACATGGTACAACATGGTACAATTCATATACACTTCACCCCTAGGGTCACTTCCTCTTTCTTAGCTTCCACACTTCATTTTTATCACTCCATGCTTTCACTTGTCTCTTCGCATGCTTATCACCATCACATCTACATGGTTATCAGGTACACATCTCTTATCTACTTTATGTTATCGAGTATTCACTCAAACAACATAAAGTGGGGGAAAATATAGACACAAAATCACGCACTTGGGTACATTTCTAGGTCCTAATCACATACTACTATTCATATGATTCCTAAGTGAGAAAACTAGTAATTGACTATTGTCTTTGGCCTCTTTTATGTCTTTCTTGATTTCTCTTTTTGTATTTACACACACCCTACATCCATGTATAAACTTTATTGCTTTATCTTTCATGACTTAACACACTAGTACACCAACATAGATGCAAGCACCCTCATCCCCTCTGGGTTCCCCAACCTCTTTATATCTTACTCACTCTCTTTGGGATTCTTTTATCTTTTGGGCATATTATTTTCTTATGGGTTGACCTTTTAGTTGTCAATTAAAAAATTCAAACAAGGGAATCATATAAATACAAATATATGTGATAAAATAAAAAGGACCAAGATCTAAACATCTATTATCATCACCTAAGGTTGTATCCAAAGGCATATAAGAGCATCAAAGGCATCCATCTAGCTTTCATTCAAGGGACAAGGGACTACATTTTCTACATACACACATAGAGGGAAGTTCATTTTTCCATCCACACATCTATTTACATTGGTACATCTAGCTATCACCTATTATCATGTGCACTTGCACAAGGGCTTCCTAGGGCACAATTCTATCACACACACACAAGAACTACATGGAGTTTGAGATGTAGTGTAGCACTTGGTCATAAGTTCACTCATTTTTTAGTGACTTGCCGGGTTCGACTCCCATATTACATCTTTTATTTTTGCATTTGATGTAGTTTGAGGGTTTTGTAGGTCATATTCTCTTTATAGGTTACAAGTGAAATTGGTGATTATCCAACGATATATAAGAAACCAAAAGCACAACAAAAATTAGTTTTTGAGATTCTGAGTAGTCATAGGTGCCTAATAGAGGTCCCCGGCGCCTGTGCCCCTGACTAGTCTTGTTACAGGAACTCTAGTCCCGACATATCCGATGGTTCCAAAATTTATCAGCATAGTTGCGATAGTCTACTCCTCATGTTCACTATTTTTCTAGTCTAGAACACTTTGAGATCAATTATAAAGTCAAATAAGTCTACTCTCTCTCTCTCTCTCTCGTACTTAGGGTTTCATATTTCTTTAGCTTATTTCTTGTGTCGATCTATACATTAATGTTTATTTATCATACGTGACTCTATAATTAGGATTCCAAAATTCCATATTTGTCAAATCAATATAAATTTAGGAAATATAGAGGGAATGAGAAATATTGTTGTATGAGAGTGAATAAAATGGGTAGGTTTCCATTATCATATTACAGATATGATTAGAATAAGCATATGTCCATTCTGAAAATTTAAGTAATACTGAAGGAATGAGAAAGATGACTATATTATGAGAATGAATAGAATGGTTTAGATGTCCATTCTCATATTTTATAAAATGATTGCAATCAACATTATTATGACCTTTCATAACATTCATGTAGTCTAGTAGGAATGAGAAAGATGGTTGTATGTGAATGCGTATTGTTGGTCTAGAGATAGAAGTATGTGATTTAATTTAAATTGAATTAATCTTAATTTCATAGTAACTGATGTAACTAATGATATTCTGATGATAAACTACAGTAAGAAACAAACAATAAGCATATACAATATGAAACCCTAAGTAATAGAGAGAGAAGTGACTTAGGTGATTTTTGAGTGATCTAGAAGTGATTTGTCTTTGAGAATATGTTGAAATAGACTCATAAAAGTGTCATTGAGGATCACCGAGGGTTCTGGGACTCGCTTTTACACAAGACAAAAGAAACCAATGGAGGAAATGAGCATCTAGGTGCTAGTGTCCACCCAAATACTCAAGTTCTGATCTTTTCTGGTCAGGAAGAGCTTCACTATTGATCCTATTTTGTCGCTTTGGTTTCTCTCTAATGTCACCAAATGTCGTACTTATAACCTATAAAATAGATACCTAATTATACATACCCACAAAATACATCAAATCTAATAAATAAGATGTAGAATGGGGAGTCGAATGACCCTAGTGGTCACCCAAAGAGTGATCTTAGTACCAAATGTTGCACTACATCTCGGACTCTATGTGATTTTGTGTATATGTGTGTGTAATGATTCCCTAAATTTCCCTTGTGCAAGTTGCAATATTATAGTGAGATAGATCTAGATTTCTCCAAGTATGTAAATGTGTGAGATGGAATAAAATGAACTTCCCCTCCTATGTTGTGTATGCAGAGTGATGCATCCCTTGTCCCTTGTATGGATGTTCTAGATGTGTTCTTGTAATTCTCTTGTGTCTTTGATGAATGGTTAGGTGGTGATAGATAATGCTTAGTGTTGGCCCTTTATTTGAGAGCAATAACTAAGTATATATATGATTCCCTTGTTTGAATTTCATAATTGACAACTGAAGGCCAACCCAAAGTACTAAAAGATGCCTAAAAAGTAAAAGAGACCCAAAAGGGTGAGAAAAGGATAGAGAGGGTCGGAATGCCCAGGAGGGACAAGAGTGCTTAGGTGCTTTTGTCCTAACTGGGCACTAGTGTTTGAGGCCATAAAGATAAATCAATCAAGTTTTGGTATAGTTGTAAGGTGTGTAAGGCCAATAAAAGTGTAAGAGCTAAAGCAAAAGGCCAAAAGAAGTTTTCATCCAATAGTTTTATTTCTTAGGAATCATGTATAAATTAATATGCTTTAGGACCTAGAAATGTACCCAAGTGCATATATTTTGTGTCTATATTTTCCCCACTTATGTTGTTGAGTGAATACTCGATATCATAAAGTAGATAGAAGATGTGTACCTTGTAATCCATAGAAGAGTGTAGTAGATAGCGTCTTGAGTGAGCAAGTGAAGTGAAGGAAGTGATCGTAATGCAAAGCATGGAAAATAAGAAGGAGAGGTAGACCACAGGGGTGAATAGTATGCTTGATATCATAAAGTAGATAGAAGATGTGTACCTTGTAATCCATAGAAAAGTGTAGTAGATAGCGTGTTTGAGTGGACAAGTGAAGCCGTTAGTGATCATAATGCAAAGCATGGAAAATAGGAAGGAGAGGTAGACCACAGGGGTGAATAGTATGCATAGTCATGTGTTGTTAGAGCTTATGCTCATTGATGTGAGATAATTTTTGTTGCATATAAGGACATACCTGTAAAAGAATAGAAGTAACGTAGTCAAACTTCCGTATATTGAAAATCAAAGCAACACGTGTATAAAGAATTAAAAGGAAGGTGTGACACTGATGTATATGAGAGTAAAGGATATAAATTTTTCATGTTTTCTTTGGAGATGTTGTTTAATTTGGATGTTTTGTTGTTAATGGTGAAGTTTTTGGGTGATCTCATGTTGAGAATGAAATTTTTGGGTGATCTCACGCCAAGAGAATTTTTTTGGGTGATATCATGCCAAAAGTGATTTTTTTGGTGATTTCATACCAAGAGCGAGTTATTTTGGGTGATCTCATGCCAAGAGCAAGATTTTTGGGCGATCTCATACCAATAGGGAGTTTTTGTGATCTTATGCCAAGAGAAGAGTGTTGGGGAGATAGGTCTAGTTTTTCTCTCCTTTCATGAAGCTTCTCAAATAAGCACCACTATAGATGGTACATCCCTAATTTGTAACATGTTTTTCCTATTGTTCATGTTGTAACTAATTGTAGCTAGTTGAATGCATTATTTAACATGAGGCATGTTCCTACTACTGGAGAACTATACTATAAACTACTGGATATTATACTAAATTGAGAAATTGGCTATGTTTTCCCTAGAACACAAGTGCCCAGAGGGACACAAGATCCCACCATTTATGTCTAATACTGGGTGCTAGTGTCTGCTTTGTGTTTTGGGTCCAAGTCTAATTTTGGCCTATTCTGTGGCTATGTGCTTGTGTTTAATCTGTATATGTGTGTTTCGATTTATAGCTCTAAGTTGTTGTAAGGGTGATTTGTTCACCCAATAGATTGCCCCCCTCATTTGGGGTGAATGCAAAAATTGTAGCAGAATGAGGTCCAAAGGAGAGGATCTAAAACTTATATACATATTTGAGATTAGATACCTATAGGGGGTAGGATATGTGCTTGGTAAAAACCAAGGCACATGCAAACAAGATGGACCAGATCAACACTCTTTAGCTGTAAAAAATAGCTATCATGTAATAGAAAAAAATGTAACAAGCAACTAGGAAGATAACCTGGACTATGAAAAGTGGGTTTCATACATCATACATCACTCACAATGTCACAAAATAATCAGAGCCGAAGTGGAAATAAGAAATAAATGATCAAGAAAGACATAGGGCATAGCTATAAAAAAAAAAAAAAAAATAGCAAGCAAAAGTGACAGATAATAATGGTTGTGTATAGTCCTGTGAGGAAAATCCTACACATAGAGTACCCATTAGCATGTTAGAAAGATAAGTAGTATGTCAAGGAATGTATATATCATAAAAAAGTAAAGTGATAGTGTTAATAAGTAGTAAATATTGTAAAGATAGGACTGTGAGTTGATAGTATGAGAATAGAAAGGGTAGATGCCCCCGTAAAGCCTCAACAGACCGATAAAGAGCAAAGATGTCAAGTATCATGCATCATGTGAAAATTTGTAAAATTCTAGAATTTGCCTCAAGATACCAAGTAAATGCACATGTGTGTATAGAAAAATATATTAACATACTAAGAATCCAAATAGTATGGAAAACAAAGTGTATCATTTAAACAATATAAGTTAACAAAAGTAAATACAAACAAGATGTGCAGATGTCATGTGTATGTGAAGGTGTGTTGTGATATGTAAAATGTGCCGAAGATAGGGGTCACATTTCCACCAGAAGATGTGTGTGAGATGAGGTTCATTTTGGAGTGTTCGCTCAATAGTCAAGTATGAACTATAGAACAAGAGTGCATCATCAAGTAATCAATGTGTTGTATGTAATTGAGAATAGATGCTAGAAAAGATATATCATGAAGCAAATAAAATGAAGTGTGGATTATGTGAGGTTCATTTAAGAATTGGACCCTCAACAATCAAGTATGAATCGTGTAAATAGAGTGCATCATTTGGTAATGAAAGTGTTGTATGAAATTGAGAGTAAATTCTAGAAAATATATATTGTGAAGCACAAAGAGTGAAGTGTGTATAATGTGAGGTTCATTTAAGGATTTGACCCTCAAAATTGATTATGAACCATGGAACTAGAGTGCTTCATCGGGTAATGATAGTATAGTATGTGATAGATGCTAGAAAAAATATTTATCATGAAGCACGTAGAGTGAATTGTAGTAGATAAGCTTTTAGTAGAGGAAACAAATAGTGATGAATGGGGAAATCATGATGCCCCCAAGTGTGAAAGTGATGGATATATATGCGATGATGTGATATATACCATGCCATGGTGGCAAATTTAAAATGTGTTCTAGATATCTATATAAGAAATAACTTAATTAAAAAGAGGAATTATGCGTTTAATTAGAGGAGGTTGGTGAGGGATCTCAACTTGCGACAAGGAATTTGGAGGTTATTTTTATTTTGGTTACATATTTGGGATTGATAACACTGCATATGACTTAAAAGGAGAAGGTAATGGGGTAGGAAATTCTAAAGATGGTATGCCACTAGGTTGGATAGGTGGCTCTTGAATTATTGGACAAGGAACATTACTAATTATGGTGTGGTGGTCACTAGACATAGAGGGATCAGATTTGGGAGCCCATTGGGGTTTGGTAATCAAATGAGCATGAAATGAGACCCTTACACTCCATATGTCATATTTTATGTTCTAAAGCATAGAAATTTTCGTCACAATGTCCATTAATCCCATGGTAATTACAATATGGTCTACTTTTGTAATAAATGACTCATGATGAGGGTGGTAATGATTAGGTAAGAAAGTAATTAAGTGATTATTGAGTAGTGTGAATAATATATCATGTTTTATAACATTCTAATCAAATTTAAGAGGCACTTTTTGTGGTAAGACCTTGACCTTGCTTGTATGGGCACATGTAGTAGACATGGCATCAAGATGAGGTGTAGATAAACTAGTATGGGCTTAAGAAGCAACCTTGAGATGTTGGATTTCAGTTGTGAGGGATGTGATTATGGTTTCCATAGCATGAAATTTATCTTGAAATAAATTGTACAAATCTTGAATGGACTTGAAGATGGATTGATTGGTTATGGTATCAAGACTACTAGGTTCATCGAAGAGATGATAAAAATGGCACTTGTGAAGGTGGCGTATTGCGAGGGAGGTACATAATGTCTAGGGATTTTTGGAGAACATATTTGCAAGGTGGGTGTATTTGAATTAATTCATATAGGAGACTTGAGGAACCTTAGGAGCCATGATACAACTAGGGTTTGAGTTTAGAGAGGAACAAAACTGGTATGATATGAAAAATAAGTATCTAGGTATTCAATCAAGAGTGGGGTTCACCAAATGATTAGAATTAAACTGAATTAAATCTTAATTTTCAGATTATCTATTGTAACTAATGATATTTTGATGATAAACTATAGTAAGACACAAGAAATAAGCATATACAATAAGAAACCATAAGCAATAGAGAGAGAAGGTGACTTAGTTAATTTACGAGTCATCCGGAAGTGATTTGTGCTAATAATCTACTAGAAAAAATTGATAAAAGTGTTGTCAAGGCTCACTAAGGGTTCTCGACTTAGATTTGTACATGATAGAAGTGCCCATGGGAGGAAAAGAGCTCTTGGGCACTAGTGTCCACCCGATAATTAGGTTATGACATTTTGTTGTCGGAAGAGCTTCATTTTTTATCCTCTTTTTTCACTCTGGTTTTGCTCCAATGTCACAATTCATACCCGTAACCTACAAAATAAAGACCTAACTATACATGCCCATAAATGACATGAAACCTAATAAATAAGATGTAGAATGGGGAGTTGGATTGACCCGATGGAAACTCAAGAGTGATTTTAGTACCAAGTATTTCACTACATCACATATTCCATAAATTTATGTGTGTATGTGTGTGTAACGATGCCCTAGGTTTCCCTTGTGCATGTTGCACTATGATAGTGGGTTAGATCTATATTTCTCCAAGTATGAAAATGAGTGAGATGGAATAAAATGAAATTCCCCTCCTAGGTTGTGTATGTAGAGTGATACAACCCTTGTCCCTATATTGGTGTGCTAGATGTTTCCTTGTAATGCTCTTTTGCCTTTGATGCAAGATTAGATGTTGATAGATAATGCTTAGTGCTTGGTATTTTATTTGAGAGAAATAACTAAGTATATATATGATTCCCTTATTTGAATTTTGTAATTGAAAACTGGAAGGCAACCCAAAGTACTAAAAGATGCCCAATAATTAAAAGATACCCAAAAGGGTGAAAAATGATAGAGAGGGTCGGGAGTGCCAAGGAGGGATAAGAGATCTTGGTGATTCTATCCTAACTGGGTGCTAGTGTCTCGAGGCCATAAAATATAAATCATTCAAGTTTTGGTAGAGCTGTAAGGTATGTAAGGCCAATAAAAGTGCAAGAGATAAATAAAAAGGCCCAAAATAAGTTGTCAACCAATATTTTTATTGCTTAGGAATCATGTATACATTAGTATGATTTAGGACCTAGGAATGTACATAAGTCTATATATTTTATATCTACAATATGTATGATCCAGAGCTGAATTTATGTGGACTAGAGCTGAATTATTGATGATCCATAGCTTAAAGTGTGTATTATATGGAGCTAGAAGAATGTATTTTTACATCATATTAGAATGAATGAGAATGAATAGAATGAGCATATGTCCATTCTCATAAATTTATAGAAAAGGAATAGAGTACTTTGATTCTATATGAGAATGAATAGAATGGGTGGATGTACCTTCTCAACATTCAAGAAATACAAAAGGAATTAGAAGAATGGTTGTATGTGAATGAATAGAATAGGAAGATGCCCATTCTCATTAATGTTAAATATAGAATGAATGTGAAAATGATTATATGATAATGAATAGAGTGGGAAGATGCCTATTCTCATATTATTGGAAATTATTGAAATGGACATATGTCCATTCCAAACATTCAAGCAATATATAAGGAATGAGAAGGACTGTTGTATGAGATCAATGAATAGAATGGGAAGAGGTCCTTTCTAATAAAGGAAATTTAGAAGGAATTAAAATGAATGGACATATGTCGATTCTCATAGTATAGGTAATCTAAAAGGAATGAGAAATATGATTGTATGATAATGAATAAAATGGGAAGGTTTCCATAATCATATTACAGGATATTATTAGAATGGGCATATGTCCATTGTGAACATTAAAGTAATATAAAAGGAATGAGAAAGATGATTATTATATTAGAATGAATAGAATGGGAAAATTGCAATGGGCCTTAATATGTCCATTCGAACATTTAGGTAATTTAGTGGGAATGAAAAAGATGGTTGTATAAGAATGAATATGGATGGTTTAGAGCTGGAAGTATGGATTATTTGGAGTTGAAAGTATGGATTATTTGGAGCTGAAAGTATGAATTGTCCGGAGCTGAAAGTATGTATTATCCAAAGCTACAAGAATGAATTTTCGTTAGCTGGAAGTATAATTTACATCATATTATAATGAATAAGAATGAATAGGAGGGACATATGTCCATTCTCATTGAGATTACATATATAATGAATGAGAAAGGTGATTGTATGATAATGAATAAAATGGGGATGCTTATTCTCGATTATTGGTAATTTTTGGAATGGACATATGTCCATTCTAAACATTGAGGAAATATATAAGGAATGAGAAGAATGGTTGTATGCGAATGAATAGAATGGGTAGATGTCCATTCTGATAAAGGTAATTTGGAAGGAATTGTTAGTGTGTGTACTTTACTTGTCATCTTGTGGTATTGTCCACATCACGTGGTGATTCATCTCACTTAGGTGAGGTCATAGGTTTCTTAGGGTTATAAAATATTTTTTCATAGATTCTATCATATGCATCAATGTAACATACATGAGTTACTTTCCATTCATGGAATGTAACTCCTCTTATCCCTTTTGGAGGTATGATGTCGTGTATTGGGTGTTACGCAACACTCCTATTTGTGCCCCCTTTTTACGATCTATGAGAATGAGTAGACCCTTATCTTTTTGCATGCACATTTCATGGTTGAATGTTTTCTTACCATATGGAAATTCCTCACTCTCACATTTCCTCACATGGTATGAGAGCATTTTGTTGGGATTTGTGTCACTCTCTATTTTCCATTTCCTACTACTCTTAGTTTCGTATTCTTACTCATTTTTGTGCAAGCTTTACAATCATTATTTCATTCATGCATTATTTGCATTGATTTGGATATTCTCGCCATTTTCATGCGGTTTTATTGGTTTTGTGGGTTATTTTCAGTGCATGTGTAGGTAATTTATGGATTTATGGATTTTTAGGGTGTTTTAAGCTAAATTTGGCTATCATAGCCAACTTTGGAGGAAATAGTCTTTTAGAGGTATTTATGGTGTTTTTTGGATTTTTCATTAAAAATTTGTCTTTTTAAAAAAATTCTATTCTCTACCTTCACCTCTCTCTCATAATCTATCATGCTCCACCATGCACCTCTCCACCCCTTCCAACTAGCTCTTTTCCTCCCACTGAAGCTCTAACTCAACTCGGTGAGCTATTTGTAGAGCTCAAGTGAGCTCTCCTCTATAGATCAAGGAGTTGTGCATTTGTTTTGGCAAGTGAGTTCATTGTTTGAGCATTTTATGTTGGTTTTGCTTGTTTCACTTGTGATTATGCAATGATCGATCTTGGTTTAGATTTTCTACCTGTGTTGGTTGTTTAGGTTTTCTTTGCACCCGACCAATCGTTACTTAGCTTGTCTTGGCCTAGTTCTTTGCCCATCTAGTTTGCTCATGCTCCTTCTTGTGATAAAACCCCAACTTAGTTGTGTTAGATGTATCCCTGGTTCATTATGCATTTGTTCTCTTACACTGTGGGGATAGTTTCAACCCTATAAGATCTATGTGGGCTCATTCCTCCTCCTTCCTCGCCACAATTTTTTTCTCTCATCTCTCCATTGCATTTGATATTGAGTTACTTGCCTGCATTGAGCCCACCATATCTATGCATGCCTTTATGCAGAGTAACCATCATTCGAGTCACTCCCACATTAAATCATTGTGTTCGCTTTCACACCCCGTATGACCTTTCCATTACATGTTTCCTTACCTTGAGCCACCTGCATCATGCTTTTCAACCATGCCCTCTCTTGTTTCGCACCAAAATATACCTCAACTAACTCACCACCTCGGATTCCCTTGACATGCATCACACCTAACTCTCCCACATCATTCTCCTTGGCTACCTCCATAAACCTACCATGTGGTTGTCTCTCCGCTTGACCCACTAGTTTACCTTCCCTTCATCCTTTAAATTTTGTCAATCCCGTACTTTCAATACAACTTAGGTAAAATTTTAGCCTAAGGTATTTTTATTCTACCATAGGTTGTTAATTTTAATATCTATTAGGGATTTTTTTATTTTTAAGGGAGATTTATTTAAGTAAGGTAAGGGTAAATTAATTCTAATTAGGATCTCTTTTTTAAAAGTAAGGTCTTAACTAAATTAATGGGTCATTAAATTTTTTTTGGAGGTGGTTAATTAATTAGGATGTTAAAATTAATAAGTAATCTTGGGTTTTTAATGCTAAGCCCTATTTTTTATTTTTTCACTTTTCAAAAAATTAAATAAAAGTGGGTAAAAATTCAAACTAAGTTTCTTTGGATAGTTTTTTCCGCTAACCATTTTGTGGGAGTGTGTAGCATTTTTTTGGCTTGTAGGTCCTTCTAGATTTTTTCATTGGCTTTGTGCATGTTTTGGAGACCATTTCTAGCATATTGGGCCCCTTTGTCTCGTTTTGAGTCATTTTTCCATTGTAGTGCTCTTCTCACTTGCGGGCTAGTGAGTGCGTCTTCCACACCTTACAAAGAAGAGATACCTTTATCCAATGTGAGACATTGTTCCTTTCTTACACTATTTTTTTCTTGTTTATGTGTCGTACCTCTACTTTTGATTGAGACTTATCATGGCCTCCACTCTTGTATGATTCATCTCCTATTACAATGTGAGTGGTCAACTGACTCATATCACATAAACACACCTTATTGTAATCAATACACTACTTACAAAGTGTCACAAATAATGGAGTTATCATTGTTCTTGGGTGTTGTATTGCATGTAAACACATTCTTGGTTGAGTCTGATGTCTTGCAACCTTGTGTGTATTCTTACACCCTTCTTTTCTTACATTTTGCACTTCTTTCTCTTTTCACGGATGCACCATGGAGGATTTCCTTTCAAGACTTGAGTTTTACTTGATTACTTCTTAGTCTATGCCACTTCTTGGTAGAGTGAATTATAAATCATGGCATGCTTGCATGGAACGTTACCTTACTCAAAAGGTCCTTTATCCCTTTATGTATGGGATAGTTCCATCACCCACTAATCCTTATTGTCTTGAAGAATGGATTGACAAGTGTGACCATGTTCTTGGTTTCTTGTTGATACATGTCTCCAAGCCTCTCCACCTTCATGTGGTGCACTTAGATTTTCCTCACACTCGTTTGGAGCATTATTTAGTTCCTATTTAGATACACTTCAAAGACTTTCGTTATTTCTCTCCTCCAGATACAATTGTCTCCTATCCCTCTTCATGTGATGATAGCTTCGATAATATAGACTTTCCTATTCTTATCCCTGATGATGAGGATTATTCTTCTAGTTTTGATGAAAAGAGTATTGATGAAGACTCTTCTCCTCATTATCTCAAACATCTTTCATAGAATGTTGACACTCCTCCCTTCCCATTAGACATTGGGAAGTCTTGTTCCCAAAATCGTACCATCATTACATCTTCCTCCTTTCCACATACCATGTGTGAGGCCTTTTCAATCCTCCTCATTCATATGTTGATGATTATTTCATGTAATATATTTCTTTTATATTTGTCAAGCCACCCTTTTGGGATAAGTATCTCCAAAACCTCATTTTCTCTTTGTAGTACCTACTTGTGATGCGGTCTGAGGAGTTTCTCATCCTTCTATAGGTGTTTTGAAGGATTCCTTCATGTAATTTTTTAGAAGGTCCCTTTATGTTACTCTTATCACTTCCACTTTTAGGAGACCATCACTAATCCACCCTTGTTTGTGGATCCTTATTCTACTATTGTGGGGGTTGTTATTTTTCCTTCACTTCACTTGGGTATTCAGAGACACCTAAATTTGGTATCCCTATTCTTGTATCCGCCTTACACGTATGTGTATCTCACATTGGATCTAGCTAAAACCCATAATTTAATTCATCCCCTTCATCTAATTAAATACCCACTTATTATCCCATCACCTTTAATCCTCATTAATTAACATTGATTAATTAATCTTCATTAATTAATTAGTATCCACTAACCCTAATGGAAGTTCCCTTTAGGATGATTTAATCCTAAATCTACATCCCTATGCTTTTTCTAGCTCTTATCCTACCCATCTTTATCTCCTAACTATCCATGACACGTCCCTAAAAAAGTCTACCCGTCGACAAGCTTTAAAGCACTTTTCCCATCCTTAAGATACCAAAATCCGAATTAAAACATAAAATCCACCCCTTTGGGGAAAGTTTCCCCAAATTCACAACGACCCCACCTAGTCACCGTTGACCCTTTAAAATTAATTTCACCCCGTTCTTCCCTGCAGAGGCATGCAAATATCCGAGCCTTTTTGTGACTTACAAATCTTTTCTCAGCTTGAGCATCCCTACAATAGTTATAGACCTCTTAGATCTCCTTTCAACTTTCTTGCATCACTCTTATACATCCTTTGTAAGATTATCATAATTTTGTGATTTTTATTCAATTATTATCATATTATCATTTTCTTGTTTGCATATAACATTTTACAAGACCAAATCATCTCCACGAACTTCATTTTAGTCATCTTTTTCATCCCTTGTACTTGTAGGTTATCCATCCAACTTATTAATCCTCGGCCTTGTCTTGCACCGCCAAAGTTACCATCACTCTCCCCCTGGTCATCATCACAACCCATATTTGTGTCATCATACTTTATTGTTTTGAGACCCTCCTCTCTATCTCATTGTTTCCTGTATCATATTCAATTCTATAGTGTTTTGTCGAATTTACAAGTCCATGTCACCATCGAGATCTACATTCAAATCCTTCTATCCCGCACTTAATCCATTGTTCTACTCCACCTACTCAAGTCATCGCCGACCTACCCTCTCTGTAGCGCTGGTCACTTTCGACTTGCCAAGTAAAATTATTTCAAGTTCATTTAAATCATATTTGTATGTGGCTTATATTTCTATATTTTCGATTTCTATGTGCCTCAGATTCTACATATTATCCTGTTTATTATTATTAATTTTATCCTATCTTATCAAAACACGGGGTTGACATCCACCAAGGAAGTTAACACTTTTTAGATCTAAATTCATCGAAACCCCCATCTATTGTCTAATCCATTTTCCACTTAGTGTCATTTTGTTGTGCGGAGTTCATCGATTTACAATGAGGATCCACCACCTACTTTGTGCATGTATCCATCACATCACACTTCAAGGTACCACAAACCTTCCATGTTCTGAGTTATTTAATTTTATTAAATACTATCTCATTAACTTGAAAGGAATGAAAAATTAGATCAACATCTTGGCATGCCCAAAGGGACCGCCCTTTAGGTGATCCTTTGCATTTCTTGCTATTTTCTGCTTCTTCTGTCTTCTACTAACACTACAGGGTAAAAGCTTCATTTTTTTCTTTTTCGTGTTGTGCTTGATTGCTTGGATATCTTCACTTATGTCTTCTTGAAGATCAAATAAAAAGAAAAAGTGCTCTATAAGTATTCTCCTTTTTGTCTTGTTTTCTCTTATTACATCGCATTTTCCCTTCTTTGTGTATGTTCTCATCGAACTTCACATTTTGATTTGGCTTAAAAAGAACCCTTTTGCATCCTTTCTTGAAAACATAGATTAAGTAAAGGATTAAATTATTGCATCTTACATTCTATCACACACAACCAAAACTCAAGCATCTAAATCACACATCTAGATATCATCATATCAGGTAGACTAATTGGGATTTCATCACCCAACAGAAAGTTACCGTGGTGTTCTGGAAATGTTAGAAACTTTTTATAGACTCAAGCCTCACGTACCTTTGGGTATATCAAGGAATTCCCAGCTATAACTACCTAAAACCAGCCTTAGATGACCATTTCCTAGGTACCTTCATTATCCATTTTCCTCTCACATCTTCTAATTAATCATGTTAATGAAAACATCCTGCTTGATTTGTTTGTTAATAAAATTCATAAACAAATATTTTCCCATTTCATGCCTATTAATACCTCTTCTCAAGACGAAACAATGCAACACTATAATATATCCAATGATATTTCTTCCTCCAATGATCTTGAGATTCCACATTGGATCTCTCAACCTTATAAATACCATGTCATCCAAATTGATCCTCCTTTTAAAACTGAATCTCCTATCTCCCCTCGGTCTATTCCCCTCGACCAGCCACACCTCCATCTCTTACTCCTTTAGAAACTCTCGGGCCTCCTTCTAGCCCCATGTATGACTTCATATTTTGTAGATCTCCCACAATCTCCTAATATTATATATATACTCAATCAATAAATCCTATTCCACCCCCACCACCTCAAACAAAACTATCCCTACTTCAACCGATATTATCACGAGAATGCAAATCCAATCTTCCAAAAAGAACAATCAAATATTCTTATCTCACAACAATTTATTCAATCTCAACAATCACATCACATTCCTATCTCTCAACAACAATC
This sequence comes from Taxus wallichiana var. yunnanensis, assembly GCA_018340775.1. Classification (NCBI taxonomy): domain Eukaryota; kingdom Viridiplantae; phylum Streptophyta; class Pinopsida; order Cupressales; family Taxaceae; genus Taxus; species Taxus wallichiana. The sequence continues at coordinate 549,104,212 of CM031238.1, read as the reverse complement.
ATTATCATAACCTATCCCATCCCATCACATTCCTATTCAATCTCCACCCTTTAATTATATCCCCTCTTATCAAACATTACATCCTTATCCATCCAATTCTCATGTTGTGCAACCACAACCATCTACCTCTTACACGACACTTTCACAAAAAATTATTAATCATCTTCTAGTTAGACCCCTTAGAGGAATCTTACTACGCTTCAATCTTTGATAAGTTGATGGAATCTCACCTCTTCATACTTCCTCCCATCCGACCTATTGATAACTTACACCCCAAAACTCGCTTGGTATCATGAGGGTCATTATTGTAAATATCACCAAGTCATAGGTCATGACATTGAAAAGTGTAATTAAATTTGAAAGGAAACCTTGAGAAAATATGATCAATGCACCACAATTTAACTCTCACGAGTTGTCACTTCTAAAGAATGGTGATATTTTCTAAACAAGGTTAAGGTTACTAAAGACATTATGGAATCCTTGATTGCTTCTACATATTTTAGTAGAAATTTATTCATTTGTGGACATACAGGGAAAAAAGGGTAGTTCAGGTAGGATTCATTGTTTTGAATAATTTTTGTGGGAGATTAAGCAGGATAAACTTGATTTTTCCAGATCTTTGAGAACCTTCACAACAATTGGAAAACTAAATGACAGAATGCTTCAAAATAGCTAAAATATTCCTTCAACCAGAAGGTGTGCATCAATGGAGGCCCAGATTTACATGGTTTCACACAATCTCCAAGAATTTAACATGAAGGCTTGAGCTAAAGACTCAATTAAACATTAAAGACCCCTAGTTCCTCATGCCTAAGATACACTCAAAGGCTTACAGACAATCTTTATCAACAAAATGACAAGTAAAGTGATTTTAAATTGTTTATCTCATTACAGATGAAGGCTCTTCTCATAATGAAATTGCAAATGCCACTAAACTATCACAGGGATGAGATCCTATGTGATTCGGAGGGATTTTAACACAAGATTGCAATAGGAAAAGAAAACTATTTGAAACATTCTAAAAAAAAGAAGACACAAATTTTCCCAAGATTAACATAGATTAATTCAAAGTTGATTAGATTCATCAGCAGGGGAAGGTTTCTTGAACAATCTCAGAGCTTGTCAATGGTTGTACACTTGCAACCAACTTGACATGATCAAATCTAAAACATAAGAGATTAACAGGTTTCTCAGATGGTCTCTCAGGAAGATGGGATTTCTCAAATTTTCTCATAAGAATTCAACCCCCACCATTTTTGCATGACTAAAGCATGCTTTTTATAACACTCAATTTACATCCAAGCTTTCCCCCCAAGAAAAGAATATTCGAGGAACCTTTTTTTGTTACATGTTTGATCATGATTTCTAGAAAATGACGTTTAACAGTTTACAAAAAAAGTTTCCAGTTGTTCAAAAAGGTGAATCATTGCAAATATCTCCATCATTTTTTAACTGGGGCACCCAGTCATTTCCTCTAGCAACATGTTTTTCATCCTTTGCACCTGCAACCTCCATCATTTCATCCTTTTCCCATTCTTTCCTCTACAACTTTTCTTTGCATCCAGCTTCTCTGGTAATTCACATTTTTTAAGTGCCCGAGAAATTCCAACTTCAAAATATCAACCTTTACATTCCTTGGACTCACAAATTAAGCTCTAAATCCATTCAATTGCACTTTGTAGACAAAAAAACAAGGAATTTCATCAAAAATGATGAAAAACAATGCGTATTCACATCTCCAGAGTCTTGGAGAAAAATGGCAGGCAAAATCAGATGCAATGCACAACAACCATTGATTCTTCCCTTTCTCAACTTTAGATTAGAGTCATCCATGTGGAAAAATCTGATTCAAAGTGGGCCTAGGGTTTCCTTTTGCATTTTATGACTTTTGGAGAAAATGTGCAATTTTCACATTTTTCCCCACCCTCCGCCTTTGAAAATCGGGCTTGACACGTGGCTTAATTTGGGCCTTTGATGGAGTCATGGCTCATTTATGCAATTTTACCCTTTTTAACAAAAAGGAAAATTTCCAATTTTCCTCCACCACACCTTCCTAATTTTATCTTTTGATGTGGGCCCCAAGAGTTGTGGGTCAATTTATAACTTTTCTCCTTTTTTAAAAAAAAGGAAAAAAACTTCAAAAAACCTTCCTTGACTTTCAAAAACCCCCCTTCCTTTCTAACTTTTGAAATATGCCACATGTCCTTCTTCAGGGTCAAAGTAAGACTTTTCCTTGTAACTTCCTCATGGGGTTAATATTAATCAATTTCTTAACTTTTTCCTCCTTTTACAAAAGGGAAAAAAAATTTTGGTATTTTTTACAAATGTGACCAAAGTGGAAAATTTCACCAAAAACCATTCATTGAAAAATGAAAAAATGAACACATGTCCTTCTTTGGGGGTCAAAGTAATACTTTTCCCCCTCTTCATATTTTGATAGCCAATCAACTCAATCGGGAATATCAAATGCAGGGCCAAATTGATCTTTTTGCAAACATAGCAAAAAGTTACAAGTTATAAAATAGACTCAACCCATGCCTCATCCAATCAAAAGAGACCACATAGCTAAAGATGTTGAGATATAATTTGATGGGGAAAACACCCATCAAAATAAAATGCAGGGGAAATCACCATTTGTGCCCAAAATTGAATTTTTCTTTAAGGAAAAAGAATTTGGAAATGATACAAGGCCCAAATGTGATCCACGACCATGGAGAAGGATCTTCAACAACATACAAATGAAGAAAACCTTTCACGCATCCATTCGGGGAAATAGAAAATATGACAGAGCCCACAGATTGAAGAATTTTTAGAGCAAACGGGGTGAGATCAAATTGAGCACCAACATCGGCTCCGACTCGGGGATGGGCACTCCCAATGAGTGCCACAAGAACAAATAGTAGACCAAGTGCCAAAAATAAACCATTGGGAAATGGAGTCACGAGCCAACCCTCCAGGAACAAACTTGAGAAACCAACAAAAAAATGGCCACCAAGGACCAGGATGAACCAAAAAAAAAAACACGAAAGTAGAAAAAACCCAAGACTATACACTATACAATGGTGCATACCTCGATTCTGAGAAATCAATCAAGGAAATGTTTCAAATGCCTTCCATTAATAAGAAATTCAAGCAATTCCCCATCTAGGTCTTTTAAGAAGAAGGTATGTTCACCAATTCAAATGTCAATTGAATAAGGGCCCATCCACAATGCATCAAACTTTCCATGTTTTCCCTTATCCTCATGCCTACTATCCCACAATAGCACAAGATCTCCCACACTAAAAGCTCTTGAGTCACCTTCTTATCAAACAACTTCTTCAATTTCTCTCTAAATTTTACATGCCTCTGATGGGATGCCCTTCTTTCTTCATCTAACTCAACAATCTGATTGATGCAGCATCATAGGGACTAACCTCTTGATCTTCCAGTTGTTGAAGAAATTGAAATGAAGACAATTGCATATGCAGGGGCAGCAGAGCTTGAGTTCCATACACCAACTCAAATGGGATTTTTCCAGTAGCTCATTTAATAGTGATTCGATCAGCCCAAACAACAAACTTCAACTACTCACCCCACTTCCTTTTGTTTCAACTCCAAAGTTCTTCTAATTATCTTCAACATATTTTTATTGTTGACTCTGCTTGTCCATTTCCTTGGGGATTATAATTGAAGCATATGTCAAATTGATCCCATATTCATGGCACATGGCCACCAAAGGTTTAGCTCAAAGCTCATGGCATTATCAAAGCAACTATCTTAGCAAGCACTCCAAACCTACAAATGATATGATTCAAATGAAATCCATGACAATTTGGTGAGTTTCTTTCTTGGTGGGGATTTCCTCCACCCACTTGGTGAAGTAATCAATGGCTACTAAAATCCACTTATGGCCAACACTTGAAGGATCTGAAATCTCACCAATGAAGTCCATTCCCCATTTCCTAAATGGGGCTTCAATTGATATAGGCTTGCAAAGGAAGGGATCCTAAGCTTTTAATCTTCCAGAAAAGCATTGGCAACTTTCACATTTTCTTACCAATAGAGTTGTATCTTTGAAAAGAGTTGGCCACCAATAACCAACCCTTAAGATCTTATGAGTTATGACTCTTCCAAAAAAATTCCCCCCACAAAATCCTCCATGGAGATCAACAATTATTTTAGGGGCTTCATCTTCAATAATGCATCTTAAGAGAACTCCCTCAGGGTTCTTCCAAGCTAACCCAAAATCAGTAATGACATATTTTTGGGAAGCTAACTTAAGTGCTCTTTTTTTATTCTTGCTCAAATGTTCAGGGCATTATAGATGTTTGAGATAAAAAATGATGTCCTTGTACCATTCAAAATTTATCAAATTTTCAAGGACATTCAACCTTTCTTCTTCAACTTCATTTACCTCAATTGTCTACAGATTGCTCTCTGCCATAAGTTTTTCTAGGCCCAAACCTCTGACCAATTTTTTTTTGTTTGGATGTCCATATCATACTCTTGCAATTTTTTACCCATCGACATCTCTTTTCTTGAAACCTCCATTTTTTATAGGATATCTTTCACCATGGTGTGGGGAACATAAGAATGACTTTGGAACTCAAAATATATGGCCTGAAGACCTTTGTTTCTTTTACCAAAGAAAATGCCTACTTCTCCATGATAGTATACTTTAGCTCAAATCCTTGTAATGCCTTACTGAAAAAGGCAATTGGTCTTTCAGCTCCCTCATCATCCTTCTACAACAACACATGCAATAGTACTTTCTTTCAAGAAAAAGAAAACATTTGGAAAGCCTTCTTATAATCTGAGCTGCTAAAATAGGGGGCATTCTTTAATGCTTCTTTGATCCCAAAAAAATCTTGAATAACTTCTTCTTCCCATTTGATACTTTGATCTTTCTTCAACATGCTAGTGATTGGGATAGTTAGTTCAAAAAAAGTGAGATAAATCTCCTAATAAAATTAATCTTCCCAAAAAGGATTGAATTCCCTTCTTGGTTCTTGAATAGGGACTTTGTTGATGGCTTCTACCCTTTCAGGATCAATCATGACCCCTTCCTTTGACACAATGTGTCCAAGAAGCTTTTTTTTTTGAACTCCAAAATGGCACTTCTTGGGATTTAGTGAAATACCATACTCCCTACATCTTAACAACATTTTTTCTAAGTGTTGCAGGTGGTCACTCCTTTTTCTAGAGAAAATAGTCACATCATCTTGATATACAACAATGAAATCATTAATATAGCTAGAGAAAGCTACATCCATTTCTCTTTGGAAAGTGGCTCCAACATTCATTAGACCAAAAGGCATTCTGACATATACATATGTTCCCCAAGGAGTGGTAAAGGTAGTCTTGATTCACTCTAATTCCTTCACAACTACCTAGTTATATCCAAAAAACCATCCAAGGTGGATAAAAATTCCAAACCAGTAACCAATTGTAACATATTGTCCATATTTGGCAGAGGGTAGTTATCCTTCATTGATGCTCTATTCAAGTTTCTAAAGTCCACACACAACCTTATATCTCCATTCTTCTTTTAACATGTACCAAGTTTCCCATGATGAGTACCTTGTGGGCTGTATGATTCCTCCATCCCTCAATTTTTTCAATTCTTCTTGCATCTTCAGGGAAAGGAGTGGATTGATCGGCCTCTATTTCTACCTAAATGGCTTGGCAGAAGCTTCCAAGGGAATTTCATGCTGAAAATCCTCTCTATATGCTTTCAGTTCAGAATAAGACCATGCTAAGTAGTCCTGGTATTTCTTCAACAATTGGACATACGACTACTTTTCTTCCTTGCTCAGATTGCTACCTAGCCAGATCTTACGTGGTTTATCCTTCATGCCTAGGTCATGCTCTTCAACATCCCTCGAGGCTGACATGTGTCTGTTGACAATGCAATCAACATTATCAAAGTTTGATTCAAGTGCTACCAAACCTCTGGGAATAGTATTAGTCTTCAACTGAATGATGTCTTTTCCAAATAAAGTCTCCTTTCCATCAGCCACACAAACCATTGGCTCCCAATCTATACGTTGATCAAAAATTCTCCTTGGTTCTACAAAAACCTTTACTGGGGCATCATCTTCAACACTTTCCAGTGTTTAACATTGTTAGAATAGATGGCCTAGTTAATATCTCAATATTATACTCACAATAGGGGATACAATACAATTTTCAAATCTGGACCCCAATACGGCCAATTTTTCTAGCTAGAGTATTGTACTTCCTATCATGATGTATTATGTTGAAGGAGTCAAACATTTCAATGAAATCCTAGACTACATGCTTATACTACTTCATTCTCTGATTTTTTGTTGCATACAATTTTCTAACCTACTTGACAATTAGCTTTGAATCTCCTTTAACAATGATGTCTCTAATACCATATTTCCAAGCAATTCTTAAACCCAATAATAGTGCTTCATATTCTCAAAATATTGTTAGTGCACTCAAAGTTGAGTTTAAAAGAAAAAAACAAACTCTTCCTAGGCCTGGAGATATCAAAACAATACCAACACCATTTCCAAATTTAGAGCAAGCCCCATCAAACAACAAAGTCCAAGGAGAACCTACTTGTTTAAGAGACTTGCATTGATCAATTTTGTGCTCTTTACCATCAAAAATCCAACAAAGTTATCAACATCAATGTCAGTGTATAACACTTCATAGAAGCATTATTGGGATCCTCAATGAGATGTAGCATCTTCTTTTCACCATACAACTTTACAAGGCTTCCCTCAATAGGTATAGTGGCAAAAGACATATCCATTTACACACTCCCACCCACACTAGCAGCCCATTTTCTTGATAACAACATTCCCCATTTGGCAGGGCAATCAACAATAACAACATCTAGTTTTAAGTTCTTTCCTGGGTAGGCTACAAGTTGCACTATCAAACCCTTGACACATCCAACCACTGACACCTCTCTGGAATCCATGGCAAGTGCACTTCCCATAAGTTGTTGTCACTTTGATATCTAATTCATTCATGACCTCAAGAGGCATAACATTGCATGATGCTCTAGAATCAAACATACAGTTGTGTAACAACATGTCCCTAATAATCAGAGTAGTGAAAAATGGATCTACATTCAACTGGGACTCAACCAAGGATGTTCCCAAATATACTTCAGGTGGCTCACCTAGTTCTTCCAGCACTTGGGGTTTTTCCAACTCTGCAATGGTAGGAGGAGTCTCAACATTGTTTACATTTCTACCTTGGGTAATATTTTCTTCTTTCAATCCCAAATACTCAAAGGCCCTTTTCTTGTGCTCAGGAATCCTAAGCAACTCAACAATTGGAACAAAATCTTGATCTGACTCAAGACTTGGGAAATGTCATAAGGAACGTATTTGGGCAAGGCAACATTTGGAGGAAGACTAAAAAACTCATCTAACAACAAAAGGATTTTTCATGGTCTGAGCATGGGTAGGGATACCAGTTATTTGGGGAAACAAGGCCTTTTCTAGATGTATCTTTCTTAGGAGTTTCTTTTGGGATATTGGTGAGAACTAGAGTTTTTGGTTTGGCCTTGAGGGCCCTACCCCTTTGACAACTTTACTCCTAGTGTTATATTCTTTTTCTTGGGAACCACAACATTCATTAACAACTACCTATCCTCCTCAAAAGGGATTCCTCCATCATAATTTTTAATCATTAATGCCCTTAAGTATTCAAAATCATTATTAGGAAATTCAAAATCTTGTACCATATCTATTTCAAAAGTATGAGAGGGAGGAAGGGGTAATACCCAGTGAATGCAATCCCAAAAATCTATAGTAGTTCTGCACTTGATTAATTCAATCAAAGTTTCTCCTTGTCATGAGCTTGTAGAGCACCCCATCATGCACACATCATCATCATCATCATCATCATCTTCCTCAACTTCTTTTCTTCATCACATGGGGCATGTGGCAAGAAACATCTATCACACCACTCAATTTCATTGGCTTCTTCCACAAAACAACTCTCTGGGTAAGCAAAAGGATCGGCACCAATTCTATTTTCACGGGTTGGGGCTATTCTATTTCCCGACCCATGGGTCCTTTTCCTCTGTCATCAGATCTCTGATCACCCCTAGGATGATTTGAAAATATTTCTTGACCTTGTGGCTTTATGCTGACCTTGGGAACCTTGTCCAATCCCTTTCTCTGTCTCTAGCCAATTTATAGGATATTTCCTTAACAACTCCAGCCAAAGTTTTTACAACCTCTTCTAGATCCACAAACTTACTTGACTGAGGCTTCTCTAGATTGATCAACTTGATACCTTCCCTCTTAGGAGGCTTACCAACTACTTTGATGTTATTTTCAATCTACAAAGCCATGGTGAAGGCCTCCTCAAAGTTCTTGGGTTCTTATCCCTCAAATAATAGGCAACCTTTTTTCAAAAGCATCATAAATATTTTATCAAACAAGAAACATCACTTGGCCTCAGGATTACAGTAGCCTATTCAAGGTCTTATTGAACCTTAGTATTGAAGTCATGAACAAATTCATTAGGATTCTTCTTAATATTTTCAAATTTAATAAAAGAAACCTAGGGTCTGTTTTATCTCCATACTGCAATCTAAAAGCATTCTTCATTTCTGTCCATGAATCAATGGAGTTTTCTGAAAATATTTATACCAGTCCCATGCATCCTCCTCTAGAGTATGAATAAACAATTTTATGTACACATCCTCAAATTCATCTCAAAGTCTTCCATCATATTGACAAAAAGATTTAAGTGTTGATCACCAAGTAATAGCATTATTTCCTTGAAATTTAGGCAGTCTATTTCTAACATCTTGGGGCACAACATTTGGATATCCAGCCATACCTCTAAAATCTATAGACCAAAAGTGTTCACAAAAAATGGAGGTCTAGGTGGGGGTTGGGCCATATTGTTTTGGGGAGGTGATCTTACAGAGAAACAAAATGATGAGGAGTGAGGGGTCTGTGGGGCACATGAATGCAATTCTCAGAATGAATGTTCTCTAAAAACTTTTTTTTGGAAGATCCTATCAACTTTGGAAAACACAGGGACAAATGAGACAAAAATTTTCAAATACAAATGAAGGCCCCTCTCTAGATGGAGAATTCAATCTACAAAAAGACTACCTAATTCAAAAGCACTTGAGGAAGTATGGCAATCTTCAATGACAGGATGATCAGTTTCCACAATTGATAACTCTTTTCTTGATTTCTTGATCTCCAATAACTTTCCAGATTCTTCTTCCTTCAAAATTTGTCTTTCCCAATTCTAGAAACAACCTTCTAGTAGGGTCTTTAATGAAGAAATATCTTCTTCCTTCCATCTTTGCAAATATTAGTGATAAATTTCAATTGAAAAGGTTAAGACACTAACATTTATCAAAAATTAATTCAACACGAGAGTCGCCACTAAGGATTTTCACCTTAGTTGTGTAAATGCACTAAAATTGATCTGATCAAATGTCTATCAACACTAAATTCATGCAAAGCTTCATAGATCTGACCTTCCTTTACCCATATTTAACATTGATGATGTAAACTTAGTGCAAAAACCAACAAATGAAATATTACACACAAAACTTGTAACTTTGCACAAATCTTACAAATCTCAACAAAGGATGACATTTAAACAATGTATTTACACTTTAGAATGTAAGAAACATTAAGGGCTCACAAAGTTAAAATTTGTTTCACAAAATAGTCCCGGAGTTAAATAATAAATCCTCGAAATTTTAACAAATAGGTCAATGTTCAAATAATCCCAAAAAAATAATCCCCAAATGAGTTGTAAAATAAGTCTCAAAAATAATCCCTAAAATCAAATGTGTTGTTTCAAAAATAAGTCCCAGTAATCCTCAAATGGTGCAAATGGTGTTGTTGCAAAATCAAAATAATCCCCCAAAAGCCAAAAAGTGTTGTTGCAAAATAAGTCCAAAGTTCAATCCCATCAAAAGTGTTGGTATCCAAATTGATTCTCCTTTCGAAGAATGAGAAAAAGTGTTGGTATCATAGATTTAACAAGAAGCCTAGAGATAGATAAATCATCATGTATGTCATTTTGTAGCCGGGAGGTGATTCAACTGCTCTTTTTCACTCAGATGTTGGAGAAATGGATAACACCTTCAAAAGGATTTGATCTATCCTCACTACTTTAGGTTGTGCCTTTCAACCAGGGTGAGAGGACCCATTTTGTAACCTCTTTTTGGTGAAGGAGAATGAAGATATCCTTCTTTGCACAAATTTGAAAGGAAACCTTGAGAAAATATGATCAATGCACCACAATTTAACTCTCACGAGTTGTCACTTCTAAAGAATGGTGATATTTTCTAAACAAGGTTAAGGTTACTAAAGACATTATGGAATCCTTGATTGCTTCTACATATTTTGGCAGTAGAATTTATTCATTTGTGGACATACAGGGAAAAAGGGTAGTTCAGGTAGGATTCATTGTTTTTGAATAATTTTTGGTGGGAGATTAAGCAGGATAAACTTGATTTTTCCAGATCTTTGAGAACCTTCACAACAATTGGAAAACTAAATGACATAATGCTTCAAAATAGCTAAAATATTCCTTCAACCAGAAGGTGTGCATCAATGGAGGCCCATATTTTCACAATTTCACACAATCTCCAAGAATTTAACACGAAGGCTCGAGCTAAAGACTCAATTAAACATTAAAGACCCTCTTTCCTCATGCCTAAGATACACTCAAAGGCTTACAGACAATCTTTATCAACAAAATGACAATAAAGTGATTTTAAATTGTTTATCTCATTACAGGATGAAGGCTCTTCTCATAATGAAATTGCAAAATGCCACTAAACTATCACAGGATGAGATCCTGTGTGATTCGAGGGATTTTAACACAAGATTGCAATAGAACAAGAAAACTATTTGAAAGACATTCTAAAATAAAGCAGACACAAATTTTCCCAAGATTAACACAGATTAATTTGAAGTTGATTAGATTCATCAGCAGGGGAAGGTTTCTTGAACAATCTCAGAGCTTTTCAATGGTTGTACACTTGCAACCAACTTGACATGATCAAATCTAAAACATAAGAGATTAACAAGTTTTCTCGTGGTCTCTCAGAAGATGGGATTTCTCAAATTTTCTCATAAGAATTCAACCCCCAACCATTTTGCATGACTAAAGCATGCTTTTTATAACACTCAATTTACATCCAAGCTTTCCCCCAAGAAAAGAATATTCGAGGAACCTTTGTTTGTTACATGTTTGATCATGATTTCCAAAAATGACGTTTAACAAGTTTGCAAAAAAAAAGTTTCCAGTTGTTCAAAAAGGTGAATCATTGCAAATATCTCCATCATTGTTTTAACTGGGGCACCCAGTCATCTCCTCTGGCAACACATTTTTCATCCTTTGCACCTACAACCTCCATCATTTCATCCTTTTCCCATTCTTTCCTCTGACAACTTTTCTTTCTACATCCAACTTCTCTGTAATTCACATTTTTGCAAGTGCCCGAGCAATTCCAACTTCAAAATATCAACCTTTACATTCCTTGGACTCACAAATTAAGCTCTAAATCCATTCAATTACACTTTGTAGACAAAAAAACAACAGAATTTCATCAAAAAATGATGAAAAACAATGCGTATTCACATCTCCAGGAGTCTTGGAGAAAAAATGGTGGAAAAAATCAGATGCAATGCACAACAACCATTGATTCTTCCCTTTCTCAACTTTAGATTAGAGCCATCCACATGGAAAAATCTGATTCAAAGTGGGCCTAGGTTTCCTTTTGTATTTTATGACTTTTGGAGAAAATGCAAATTTTCACATTTTTCCCCCCCTCCACCTTTGAAATCGGGCTTGACATGTGGCTTAATCTGGGCCTTTGATGGAGTCATGGCTCATTTCTACAATTTTACCCTTTTTAACAAAAAAAGGAAAATTTCCAATTTTCCTCCGCCACCCACCTTCCCATTTTATCTTTTGATGTGGGCCCCAATGGAGTTATGGGTCAATTTATAACTTTTCTCCTTTTTTACAAAAGGAAAAAAAATTCAAAATGCCCCCCACCCACCTTCCTTCTTGCTTCTAACTTTTGAAATATGCCGTGTCCTTCTTCGGGGTCAAAGTAAGACTTTTTCCCTACGGGTTGTGGATCAATTTATAACTTTGCTCCTTTTTAAAAAAGGGAAAAAACTTCAAAATGCCCTAACCAACCCACCTTCTACTTCTAACTTTTGAAATATGCCACAGTGTCCTTCTTCGGGGTCAAAGTAAGACTTTTTCCCTACCTCTTCATATTTTTGATAGCCAATCAGAGACTATCGGGGCCGCGGGGCCAAATTGATCTTTTTGCAAACATAGCAAAAAGTTACAAGTTATAAAATAGACTCAACGTGCCTCATCCAATCAAAAGAAACCATGTAGCTAAATATGTTGAGATATAATTTGACGGGAAAACATCCCTTTCCCCATCAATATCCAGATCTACACCCACCTTATATCTTGAACCCCCATCCCTTATCACATCCACTTCATTAGATTTGATCATACCTACATCAATTCCACCCCCATCCTTATCGACCTATTATACCATCCATAGAATCAATCCCAATTCCTCTTTCTTCACTTTTACCAGCACCAATCACATCAACTATCATAACTACATCAACTTCATCTTCTCCTCCTACATATTTTTCATCATTTGAAGAGTTTTTGAAAGCATTCCAACTCACCTTAACTTCAAATGATCCTCCCATCTCATCCTCACAATCAGACACTTCCACATCTTCTTTAGACATTATCAAACTTCCTCCACCAATACCAACCACACAACTTTGGATCCTCTAGTTGAGATTATTGTCATCCTTGCTAAGGTTAAATCCTCTTGATAAAAATCTAAGACTCTTGGTAAACATCCCCAAAGGTCTCTCATGCATCCTCGTAAGAAGTTAAGTCTTCCTTCTCAACAATCCAATGTTACAACATCTATCCTAGGAGTGCCCCCTCTATTTTAGGACTAGATCCTTCATCTAAGACATCTTGCAACAATCAATCTTAATCGAAACAATCTAATCCTCCTCCCAAATTTGATTCATCTTCTAAGACATATAATTTACCCATCCAATCTACATCCACTTCTTCCCTAAATCCAAGTCAAAATATCCTATTAAAACCCACAAGATATTTCTTCCTACCAATGCTTCAATTGGGTCCTACATAGATACCCTTCGACACTTAATCCAAATATTTTCCATCACGGTTCCTCTCATTAAACATTTTGATCCCATCATGGTTCAATCCCAATCTTATATGCACCTATCATCATACCCGGATCATGACGTTGAGCATTATAAGGCCTTTCAGATTATTTTCCATGATCTTATTTAGAAAGATGAATTCCTCATTCAGAGAAGTCATCCTTCTCCATCCATTGCAATCAATCCAACTCCTATTACTACATCCCCATCCATCAAAATTACTAAGTCTCCTCCTTCATCCACATCCTCCACCATCACCTCTCCTTCGCATATCACTCCTCCTACAGAAGGTCCTCCCTTCTTCATCGATATTGTTTATCTTTCCAATCACCCCTATAATCCCCAACCATATATCCAAACCAAATCCAAATTTATTATCGACATTCCTTCCAAGATGACCCCATCCAATCTCCTTTGACATCCATGATCTCATCCATATCTAAGTTACCCAATCTGATATAATCTCTTTTTCTAGGGGGATAAATATGGGCATCCTCACCTCATTCTTTACCCCCTCGTGTCTAAGCATCCCATCTACATCAATTCATCTCCTATCCATCCAAACATCCCCACCCCCCACCCCCACCCCCCACCCCTTAAGGTAGGGGACTTCACTTTGACATTATTTTATTTTAATCTCATCCAATTTTATTCAACCCATCTCATCCAATCTTACCCAACCAATCTATCCATCATCTCATTTTTCAAAGTCCACTTTTGTGGCCATATTTGTGCCTCTTTTGGGGCACCATATTTTTCATCCTAAGTCCACCTTTGTGGACATATTTGTGTCTCTTTTGGGGTACCACTTTCCATCTTTTTCATTTAAATTCCTCCTTTGTGGCCATATTTGTGCTTGTTTTGGGGCACCATCTTTTCATTCAAATTCAACTATTGTGGCCATATTTGTACCTCTCTCAGGGCACCATGTCCTCATCCTAATTCCACCATTGTGGCCATATTTTTGACTCTTTTGGGGCACCATATTTTTCATTCAAATTCCACCTATGTGGTCATATTTGTGCCTCTTTTGGGGCACCATATTTTTATCCCAAATCCACCTTTGTGGCCATATTTGTGCCTCTTTTGGGGCACCATATTTCCATATTTTTCATTCAAATTCCACCTTTGTGGCCATATTTGTGCCTCTTTTAGGGTACCATATTTTTCATTCAAATTCCACCATTATGGAACTATTTTTACCTCTTTCGGGAACCATATCCTCATCCTAAATCTACCATTGTGGCCATGGTTGTGTCTCTTTTGGGGCACCATATTTCCATATTTTTACTAAGTCCACCTTTTGTGGCCATCTTCGTATCGATCGACGCATATTTTTTCACTTCCTTACTTTTGGAATCTAGCACACAATTTCCATTTTCTCTTATCTTATATATCCCATTGTCTTCTTGTTAAGGATGCATATCTTCTTATATTCCTTGAAAGGTAGCACATATTTTTTATCTTCTCTCATTTATCTCATCGTATCCCATCTTTTATAATCTGTCATCTTATCTTATCGTGATTTTAAATTCAAATACTTTGTCCTTGCTCTAGAAATGAGCCAACATGGAAATTTTTCCCCTAACTAGATTAGACCATACATTATCACACATAATTATGGGTGGGAGCCTATCATTTGACCTCCCTTGATGGTAAATCAGAAGTGGAACCACTTAATGCATTGCACTTGTGACCATTCTATTGTTAGCACATTACCAATGAGCACTTAGTTGTATCTTTAGATTATCCCTCCATCATTAGCCTCTTCCATTCATCATTGTAATGATTTGGAATTATGTGGTCTACCATCACTTGTTTAGATATGACCTTAAATATGGGCACTATGACTCTTCCCATAGAATTTTCCTTATGGATAGGTTCTCCTTTCTTGGTGAGAACTCCACAATCATTACATCCATCACCCTCTTACTTGAAACCATGTAAAGGGTTCATAGTCTCTTGTACATTCATTATCCCCTTCTAAGTGGTCTACCTAGCTATTCCCAACTCTTCCCCATGTTAAAATAAAAATTCATGGATGTTTCTTATCAAAAGTTATCAAAAACAAACTACTCCCTTGAAGGATAATTGTTCATATTAAAAAAAAAAAGAAAAAAAAAGAAGAAATCAAATCAAATAAATAGACCGATCCCTCAAAGGACGGATATCATGTAGATCATTCTTGCCATCTATATCATATATGTATAAAGTAGACAATAGCCTCAAAGGATGGCTACTATTTTGTATTATAGAATCAAAGGATTCCCACATTAATCAGATTTATTCTAGAAAATGTCCCACATTGATCAATTTTATCTTTCCCCTACCCAGAGTTGGGGCATAGATTTAGGGAACACCACTTATGGAAAACCCTCATCCTCAGTATATAAGTTACATCATAAACCCCTTTGTCATGTTGACATTAGATTTATGAGTTCATTCCATCCATATTTCCTTCATGATCTTTGGTATAACTAACTATCATTGGTTATATGCTAACATCATGTTTTTGGTCGCATGTTCCTTGCGTTACTTGGATCCCCTTCTTGTTTACCTCCAATGCGGTTGGAGGCATCATTTCCTTGCACATTCCTTGATATGGCATAACATCATTTGTACCCTTTGGTCACATATAGTTTGATCAATATCTATTATCCCATCTCATCTCATATATTGTCTCATCTATCATCCAATTACACTTCATCAAATCTTATCCAATCTACCACATCTTAAGTCCACTCTTGTGGCCATCTTTGTGTTCCCTCTCAGGGAATCATATCACACATTTTCTTATCTTACCTTTTTGGCCATATTTTTTCTCTTTTTATAGGGCACCATTTCATCTTATCTCAAGTCCACCCTTGTGGCCATATTTATTCCCCTTGGGGCATTTTATATCATCATTTCTTATTTTTCCTTTTCAACCATTTTTTCATGTCCTCTATTGGGGACCATATTATCATCCATATCTCATCTTAATATTACTCTTGTGGCCATATTTGAGTTCCCTCTTGAGGAACCATATATCATATTTTTATATTTCACCTCCTTGGCCATTATCGTGCCTTTTATTGGGGTATCATTATTTCTTTCCTCCTTTGTTTTGTGCCCTTCTCGCTAGAGCATTATTCCATCATCTATTTATCCTTGTTTTCTCTCAAAGTCCACCTTTTTGGCCATATTTATTCTCCCTTGGGTAATTTTTATATCATCATTACTTTTTTTCCTTTTGGGCCATTTTCGTGCCCTTTATTGTGGAACCATTATTTCAATCCTCGTCCTTTGTCGACGCATGCCTTTTCACCAATTTCTCATGTACAAAGGATTTCTAATTATTTTCACATTTGGTTGTGCATAATTTTGATGTTTGTTTATCACCCATTGGTTCCCATGACTTGAATCCATTTGAGAGGTATCCCATTGGATTCCCTCCATTTTGTAGTGATTTTCACCCACTCACTGGCCCATAGATCATTGGCGTTGTCTCCATTGAGACTGTCCTATGTCCCCTACCCACATGATATCAAATTCACCACCATAGTTTCTATTTTTATTTAAATCCTTTTTTCTTGGGGCGTCTTGCCTTTCACTATCATTTTATCCATATTTCTTCACCCACCTGCCCTTCATTATCTACCTTTTTCAAACTCATCATCAATTTTCCTTTGCATTATCGTTTCCTTGTTTGAGGAATAGCTCATCATCAATCTTCCATTAGTCTTCATCCTACTCTTTGTCTCTCATCATTTTTGTCTCATGGTTTGCTAGTGCAAACCACTCAACAAAAGGGGGAAAATGTAGACACCTGAATTCGGTATCCCTATCCTTGTCTTCTCATGTATGTGTATCTCACCATGGTCCTAGCTAGACCCAATTAATTTAATTCACCCCCTTCATCTAATTCAATGCCCATTTACTATCCCATCACCTTTAATCCTCATTAATTAGCATTGATTAATTAATATTAATTAATTAATATCCACTATCCCTAATGAAATTTCCCTTTAGGATAATTTTATCCTAAATCTACATCCCTATGTTAATTATAGCTTTTATCCTGCCCATATTTATCTCATAACTACCCATGACACATCCTTAACACAAATTCTTCCCACCTACAAGATTTAAAGCACTTTTCCCATCCTTAAGAGCCCAAAATCCCAATTAAAAACATAAAATCCACCCCTTTGGGGAAAGTTTCACCATAGTTGCCGACACCATTTAAAATTAAATTCACACCCCTCTTTCTAGGAGTGTCATGAAAATATATAAGCCTTCTTGTGACTTACGAATATTTTCTCATTCTTGAGCATCCCTACAACAATTACTGGACCTCTTGGATCTCATTTCAACTTGCTTACATCACTCTTATACATCCTTTGTAAGATTATCATAATTTTTTAATTTTTATTTAGTTATTATCATCCTCTTGTTTGCATCTAACAATTTTAAGGACTAGATCATCTCCACATACTTCCTTTTAGCCATCTTATTCATCCCTTCTACTTGTAGGTTTTCCATCCAACTTATCCATCCTCGACTTTGTCTTACACTACCCAAGTCACTATCACTCTCCCCAGGTCATCGTCAACCCATATTTGTGTCATCATACTTTATTGTTTTGAGACCCTCCACTATGTTTGTTCCTGCCTACTACTATTTCTAGTTCTTAGATTTATTATTTGGCTTCTCTGTTACTCAAAATCTCCTCTGTCTCGCCACCATTTGCCACTAACCTAACTTGGTTTCCATCGACACAAGCCCTATTTCTATCTCTATCCCTCAAAATCTCTATCTTTTTGTATCATTTATTTTTCCCTATCTTAGATTCCATTTTCCATGTTTCTCGTTAGAATTTACGTGTCCTGTCACCATTAGATCTCGCATTCGGATCCTTCCAAACTTGCATTTTATCCATTTTTATGCTCCACCTTCTCGAGGTCATCGTCAACCTTCCCCTCTACATCGCTGGTCCCCGTTGACCCTACTAGGTAAAATTATTTCAAGTTCATTTAAATCATATTTGTATGTGCCTTACATTTTTGCATTTTTAGTTTATGTGTATCTCAAATTTTGCATATTATCCTATTTATTATTATTGTCTTTATCATATCTTATCAAAACACGAGGGTTGACATTCACCAATGAATTTAACACTTCTTAGAGCCAAATTCATTGGGAAACCCCCATCTTTTGTCTAATCCATTTTCCTCTTAGTTTCTTTGTTGTGTAGGTTCATCATATTTTCAGAGAGGATCCACCGTCTAGTTTGTGCATGTATCCATCACATCACACTTTGAGGTACCATAAACCTTCCATCTTCTGAGTTATTTAATTTTCTTTAATACTATCTCATTAACTTGAAAGGAACAAAAATAGATCAAAACATCCTTTTGGTGGATGTTCCTCTCTCACAGTTTGACAATTCTACTTTTGTGGCATTACCTTTGGTTCTCGTGCACTCATTTATTAAACCTATGTCACATTCCAGTGGACCAAATTTTTATTTCTTCATATTGCTACCTTTGGTTTCTTTCATGGAGTGGGAAAAATTCCAGTACTCTATTTCTATCCTTCCTAAGGGCTGGAACACTATTCAATACGGATGGATATTCTTCAAGATATAAGCTAAGGACCACATCATCGACACTCTTCTTGGAGACTTCATAGAGTTACAGATTTAAGATCTAGATGTAGATTCACATATTCATTTTTCTCTCATGTCTCCTTATTCTAAAGAGATTACACTTTTACATGGGTACATTATCAGGCCTTTAGTTGCTAAGACTTATTTGACACATAGTTCTTAGGTTGTTAAGGGAGTCTTCCATCTCTTGTAAGTGGATGTTTTTCCCACTGGGTTTTCCTCCATTACTTAATATCCTTGATGTGCATGGGTACCTCATCAAGTGTAGCTTCTGAGACCCATTTCTTGTTTCTAAATTGACACCTCATCCTAAGTTACATTTAAGGGAGTGTGTTGGTTTGTGTACTTTCATTTTTATCTAGAAACATTTTCCACATCATGTGGTGAGTCACCTCACTTAGGTGAGATCATATGTCTTAAGTTTTTTATGGGGTATGACATATATTGTCATAGATTCCATCATATGCATTAGTGTGTGTCATACAAGAGTTACTCTTAATTTATGGAATATAAATCTTCTTCTCCCTTATAGAGGTATGATGGTATTGCATTGGTAGTTACACAACACCTATGTGTACCCATTTTTTTATGATCTATGATAATGATTAGATCCTTTTTATTTTGCATGCAAATTTCATGGTTGAATTATTTCTTACTATATGGAACTTCTTTGTGTTGTCGTTCGAGTGTAACTTGGTTGATGTGCACATTATCTTGCGTAATCCCGTTCTTGTATTCTCTCATAGGAATGTCAATGAATAGAATGGGAAGATGTTCTCGAACTCAAAATTATATGATTAGAATGTGCATATGTTCATTATAGACATCAAGATGATATAAAAGGAATGAGAAAGATGGTTGCATGAGAATGAATACAATATGTAGTTGTCTATTCTCATATTATGGGAAATATAGAAGGGATGAGGAAGAGTATTGTATGCGAATGAATAAAATGGACATATGTCCATTCTCATAATATCATATATGATTAGAATAAGAATAATTATGTCCATTCTAAACATTTAGGAAATTTAATGGGAGTGAAAAATATGGTTGTATAAGAATGAATATGGATGGTCTAGTTGGAAGTATGGATTGTCTTGTGTTAAAAGTATGGATGGTCCAAAGATGAAATTATGTATTAACCGGAGATAGAAGAATGAATTTTCTAGAGATGGAAGTATAATTTGCATCATATTACAATGAATGAGAATGAATAGAATGGATAAATGTCCATTCTCATTGAGGTTAAATATAGAATGAATGAGAAAGATGATTATATGATAATGAATAGAATGGGGAGATTCATATTCTCATATTATTGGAAATGCTTTTAGTGGACATATGTCCATTCCAAGTATTTAGAAAATATAAAAGGAATAAGAAGGATGATTGTATGAGAATTAATAGACTAGGTAGATGCCCATTCTGATAAAGGAAATATTGAAGGAATGAAAAACAACAAAATTAGTATATGTATTTTCCTCCTATAGGATATAATTAGAATGTGCATATGATAATTCTATACCTTTAGGAAATATAAAAGGAATGAGAAATATGGTTGTATGATAATGAATACAATGGGAAGTTGTCCATTCTCATATTATAGGCAATATAGAAGGAATGAGAAAGATGATTGTATGACAATAAATAGAATGGTTAGATTTCCATTCTCTTATTATAGGATATGATTAGAATGAGCATATGTCCATTCTAAACATTTGATTAATGTAAAAGGGATGGGAACAATGATTATATTATGAGAATGGATAAAATGGCATATGTTTGTTCTAATATTATAGGTAATGATTATAATTGTAATTATTATGTCCATTCTAAACATTCAAGAAATACAGTGGGAATTAAAAAGATGCTTGTATGAGAATGAATATAGATGGTCCAGAGATGGAAGTATCCATGGTCCAGAGTGAAAGTTTTAATTGTTCAAATGTTGGATGTCATATTAGAGGATGCATTTGATAATGAACTATAATCTTACCTTCATTATATGCAAATGAAATTGTAACCTCTATTTTTTCCCATCATTTGAAATCAATTTTATCAAGTTTAATCATCAATTGGAAACCATGTTATAATTACATTCATGTCAATTTTTATTACATTCATAATTTTGAAGTATTTTCTATCCTTACCTAATTAGGCCTTCATGTTTACATAGAATAAAACACAACCAAAGATTTCTATAATATGGTTCATGGGATGTTAAGAAAATATAATCATGGGGGTAAAGGAGATGACCACTTATCATTGTAACCAGTTTAATCATCATTTGGAATCCATTGGGTCAATTTAGAATATATAGATTATAAGTACAAATTAGTTTGCAAATATAGATTACAAGTACAACTAGTCCAGAGCTGGAAGTATAAATGGTTTGGAGGAAGTTTTTTGGATAAATTAGTCTCATAACTTTTAATAGAAAGTTGGAAGCCCTATTAGAGGAAGTGGTTAACAACGAACTATCATCTTACCTTCATTCTATGCAAATAAAATTGAAACTGTATTTTTTCCCCATCATTTGAAATCATTTGACTCATGTTTAATCATCAATTGGAAAACATTTTATAATTGCATTATTGTCAATTTCTATTGCATTCATAATTTTAAGTATTTTCTATCCTTACCTGATTAGACCTTCATGTTTGCATAGAATAAAACACAACAAAACCTTCATGTTTGGGTCAATTTGGAATATACAATTCCTAAAAAATCAAAATGGAATTAGCAATGAGAACCATTATAATCATCTCTTACATACTAAGATACATCCATTCTTAGATTAGTTTAAAAGTACACATTACAATTAATATCTTAGTCACATTTCTAGTTGAAATGGACTACAATTGTTTGACAATCCTCGAGCTAAAAGTATGAATGGCCTTAATCTAGCAAAGTGTACATGGTCTTGGGATGAAAGTATAAATGATGTTGAGCTAAAATTTTGTATATTCTAGAGTTGATAGTATGTATAGTCTGGAACTAGAAGTAGCGATGGTCTGAATTTGGACATATGTATTGTCATGAGATAGAATTTTGCATGGTCGGAGATAAAAGTATACATGTTCGGGACCTGAACAATGTATGATTCGGAGGTCAAAGAAAAAATTATATTTTGTACAACTATTTTGATCTAAGAAAAATAATTAGTTAGCCATAAATTTCAAGCTATTAGTGGTATAAAAAGACTAAATATACATTTAAATTGATAATTCTAATTCAAATACAAGTTTCTAAAACTAAAATCAAATTGACATTGTTAGTCTAAGATGGTTAACACTGTCAATGAGAAGTAAATAATGAGGTATTTATTTATCCAAAGGAAACTTTAAACTCCATAATTCCCTAATACTCCCTAAACAATGACATTGTGATAGAGCATTCTACGAGCTTTACGATGATATCAAGAATGCTAAAAATGGGGCTCGTACACAAAATTTATCGCTGGTCAAAGTATGGTAAAAATGGAAAAAAATATAGGGTCAATTGGCCAATAAGGCCGCAACATGTGGTAAAAGTGAAATTTGAAAAAAGTGTAAAAATATGGTTTTATGACTCGGTATTTGATGCTCATTTACTAATGGGTAGTCCCCACTATTTTTTGACTAAGGGCCCACATCCAGTGGTCAACACACTTTTTTAAGGAGGGTGCCTTTTCCATCTTTTCTTTATCTATTTATTTCCAAAATTATCTATATATATGCTTTATATTTTCATTGCATTGTCAATGTGGGATATTATAGGGCATTATTAATATATTTCGGGAAGTGTAATGTTGCATTGGATCGAGCTCGGGACCAACTCGGTGAGCTGTGACTTCATTCCCACACCAACCGGCTTAAAATATCTCGTTGACCTCCAAACTTGGTAAATGCCACAACCTATCCACACGGCCAAACAACTTGGTGGATAAATAGTGTCACCGCCATCTACATGGCTTTCAAAAACCTAAGAGGTGGCCTATCTACGTGGCAGTCAACACTCATCAGCCAAAAAAAACATATGTGGCCTAACAATCACCAGTCTACTAAGGAATGTAGGTGGAAAAACATGCCTTAAGTGTGGCCGTAGCCATGGGGAAAAAGGGTGGTCACCCATAATTTAAGCCCTTCACTTATCTATATCCTAAAAAATGTGGGATAATTACCCACTTTGGGAAAAGGTGAATAGGTGGGTGGTTGGGGTGGTTCAAAACCCCAACCACCCATGTAACAAAAATTTCCTAAACCGTCAGGCCACAATAGATCATCGAGCTATAAGATGAGCTCGCTGGTATAAAAAAGCTTTTGGTAGGTTTGTGTATGGGACAACATAGTGTAGTTTTTGTAAATCAAATTTTTGAGCCATTATAAGGCCAAACCAGACTTTGGAGAAAACTAGAGAGTTGTGAAAAAATCAAATATGATTATGGTGATATAAGTTTTTTCCCATTCGGAGTTTGTAGACCGATTTTGTAAATAATTTTATTCATAGTTTTTCAGGTGAACTAAAGGACAAGAAACTTCAATCCAAGAACAAACACTTTGAGAGAAAGAATCTGATTGTTTCAAAGATCATGTATTCTCAAGAAATTTTCATAGGTTTATTCAGATTCATTATTTGATTTGTAAAAAATACCTATATTTACAAGTGTGAAATTAATGGATCGGTTCTAAAATGAACTTTGTGGACGTAAGAATTTTGAACCCCATAAACAATCCATGTGTTGTATTTATGATTTATCCTTGCGCTTTCTCATTATTTGCAGAATTTTAATTCAAATTTGAATGTGGATGCAATAATTAATTAGTAATTGATAAATTCAAAAATCTATTAAATTGGGTAAAAATTGAAATTTGAATTTCAAAAGGCTTTTTGATCAAACAATGAATTAAGATAGCTTAAAAATCAATTTTGATCTATCATTATTCAGTTTTAAAATCAGATTATGATCAATTTTGGATTACTTAATTTCCTAAAAATTGAAGACTCCTTAAGATCCTAGTACACAGTTAAAAAAGGAAGCTATTAATTGGTGTTTACAAATCATGTTTTGGTATCAAAGCTGGATGATTCAATGTTATCTTTCAATTGTATTTGTATTTAATTTTTGATTTACTAATCCAATCAAATTTTGTAGAATTTGTGGCTTGATATTCCATTTTGGTTGTTGTGGAAGTACATGTGTTTTTAAATAACTATGGGAAATATGTCTAAACATGAAAAGCTCAAAGAACTTGAGGCAGTTAACCACTAGATTTATGAAGAAAACACTTTCCTAAGAAATAAGTTTTATTCCCTTGAGGAAAAAACTTACATGTTTGAGATTTGAGCTTGAGCCTAAGGAAAAGCTCTTGATCAATTTGATATATAGTGAACTAAAAAAGAATTACCTTAAACTTCAAATGCAGAAACCATGACTGATGGGTGTATTGTAATTTATTCACCACATGATTCTTCTTCCCATTCAGATTTGGATTCATGTAATGAAATTATTTGTGATTTTGAAAAGTACACTAAAGGCATTGGATCTAAATTATTAAATAAAATGGGATTTAATGGAAGAGGCCTTGGTAAAAATGGCCAAGGTGTTATTAATCCAATACAGGCCAAGGATTATCCTCGTTTTACATGTTTGGGTTTTCCTAGTGCGGGAATGGAAATTGGAGAATGATCTAAGCATGTTGAAAGAAGACGAGCTTTCGATAGAAAAGTGTATACCCCATCAGTACATTATGATAAATTTGGTAAAAGAACAGAGTAAAGAGGTGATGAGATTCCACCACTGCTTTCCTATCATAATCATAAGAATAAGAGAAATTGTAAAACTTTCCAGGATCCACTCTTTCAGTTTAAGAAATATGGTTTTAATATTAAAAAAATGATGAACAATTTTCCTTACACTTTGAGTGGATTACATAACCATTTTGTTGTTAGTTGTTGGAAGATAAGGACACTATTAAATAATTTGATTTCTTTCATTAAGAACAAGGAAAATGAAAAATACCAATCTCTTAGCTTTCATGCAAGAAAAGGCAGACATGTTTCCACATCTTAGAAAACAGATAAGAGGAACTATTGTACACATTATCGTATGAGTGGACACCAGGTTGAGAAATGCTAGAAACTACACCCAGCAATCCATCCAAGGAATGGTAATAAAAAGTTGGTTTACAATGTAAAATAAGTTGTCAATCCATCACCTAAGAATTAAACAACCTTGGAATTATCCATAGATAATCCACAAACGAGTCCATTTTATTTTGATATGGAAAATGAAAAATCATGTGATTTGGATAGATTTATATTTACATAGTTGTAATTGATGAATATCATGAATTATTTTAGAGAATTTTATGGGATTCCGATGATTTTTAAAAGGAAAAACTCCCATATATTCATTTTTATTTGAAATGTGAATTGGTGTCACTTGTAGAGAAGATCTTAGTGAAAGGTTTATGATACTCAGATTATAATTCTCGAGGTTAAGGTTGACAAAATCCATTTTTCATCATTAAGAGAAGAGTATGTAGATTCGAGAGGGCATGTGTATAATGTATATTTTTGGAAATTTACATTTCAATATTTGTTGTTGATTTTCATTGTGCAAATCTGGACACCTTTTTGGTATTGTAATTAATATACAAACTTATTGTGTCCACATAAGTTATTTGCACATACATGAAGACCCTTATTTTTGGGAATTTATTTGTAACTACCCTATGTGGTTACAATTGGTATGTACATTTATTGCACTAATAAACTAGTTTGTAGATTTTTCCTAGTGAACTTCTGCGGTGATTAACAGTTTCACCATTGTGGGTATGAATACAACTTTTTCTATCCTTTTTACAGTTTAGTATGTTGGGATAGATATGT
The DNA here is from genome assembly GCA_018340775.1 of Taxus wallichiana var. yunnanensis. Classification (NCBI taxonomy): domain Eukaryota; kingdom Viridiplantae; phylum Streptophyta; class Pinopsida; order Cupressales; family Taxaceae; genus Taxus; species Taxus wallichiana. The sequence continues at coordinate 549,078,475 of CM031238.1, read as the reverse complement.
TATTGAAAAATTCACAAGAATCAATTTTAACTATAGTTATTTTTGGCATGTGTGGTCTAAACATTCTAAATCGTGATATTTGCAATGGTTGACAATTTCACAGAGACACTGGACACTAGCTATTTTTGGCATGTAGTTGTATTTTTATACTAATCTATTTGGTGGAATTGATTTTATAGTGATGGGACTTATCATAGAGTATCAGTTGAATGCTTTCCTCTTTAGGTGAATAGGTGTATATTTTTAACTGATTGATTATTTATGATGGTAGTTACATTTACTAGGATTTGACATTCACAATAGTTGCGAGACATTGTTAGAATCACAAAGTATCGGGAAAACTAGCTATTCGGTGAATAATTGTCTAATTTTTACTGATCAAATTTTTATGATTATCTGATCAAAATTTATAGTAATATAACCCATAATGTTATTTTTAGATCTTGTATGTGTTTGTGAAATGCGGGATGATTTAGCAACATTTGTGGGTGAAAAAAACTTTTGGGGACAAAAATCCTTCCCGATTAGAGGAATGATCTAGAAGAAATTTTGAACTCCAAAATTTCCCTAATTATCCCTAAACCATAATAGTGTCGCAGCGCATTCTCGATATCTTTCCAATGATATCAAGAAAAATGAAAACAGAGCTCGTATACAAAAGTTATTAATGGTCAAAGTATGGTAAAAATGGGACAAAATGGGGTCAATCACAATCAGCTACGCCATGTGTCAAAAGTGAAGTTTGAGAAAAAGTGTTAAAAACTAGTGTTGTGACTCCAGGTCTTCGATGCTCATTAATGGACCGGGTGGGTCCCAATAATTTAGGTCGACACACTTTATTTAAGGAGGGGTGACTTTGTTGCCTTTTCTTCATGTATCTATTACCACAATTTTCTATATATATTCCTTATATTTTCATTTCATTGTTAATGTGGGATATTGTAAGGCATTGTTAATATATTTTTGGGTAGTGTAATGTTGCATTGGATTAAGCTCATGGGTTACTCGGTGAGTGCCACTTCATTCCCACACCGATCGAATTAAATATCTCTCCGACCTCCAAACTTGGTGAATTCCACAACCTATCCACATGGTCAAATAACTTAGCAGATGAATAGTGTCATTTCCATTTACATGGATCCCAACAAACCCAAGTAGTGACCTATCTAGTTGGTGGTCAACACTCACCGCCAACACAACCCGGATGTAGCCCGACAATCACCGGTCCACCAAGCCACATAGGTGGAAAAACATGGCTTAAGTGTAGCCACAACATCATACGGAAAATGGGTGGGCAGCCCTAATTTACACCCTTTGCTTATCTATATCCATAAACATGTGGGATAATTACCCACTTTGGGAAAATGTGAATTGGTAGGTGGTTGGGGTGGTTCAAACCCCAAACCACCCGTGTAACAAAAATTTGCTAAACCTGTCCTAGGCCAAAATAACTCGTCGAGCTATAAGATGAGCTCATTGGTATCAAAACAAAGATTTTGGCATGTCTTTGTATGGGACAACATAGTAGTATTTTTTAAAATTATATTTTTTGAGCCATTAGAAGGTCAAATCAAACTTTGGATCAAATTTGGAGAGTTGCAAAAATTCAAAGATGATTCTAGTGATGTAAGTTTTTTTACATTTTGGAGTTTGTAAACTGATTTCATAAAGCATTTTGTGTAGATTTTGTCGGTGAACTGAAGGACAAGAAATTTTGAAGCCAAGAACAAACACAAAGAGAAAGAATTGGATTGTTTTAGAGATCACGAGTTCGTAGGGACTTCTCGATGATTTATTTAGATTCATTATTTGATTTGTAACAATTTTATTTTATTTTCAAGTATGAAATTAATGGATTAGTTCTAAAAAGAACCCTAGGATGTAGGAATTCTTAACCCCGTAAAAATCCTTATGTCATATTACTTGATTTATCCTTTTAGTTTCGATTATTTGCATAATTTTAATTCAAATTTGAATGTGGATGCAATAATTAATCGAGTAATTGACAATTTTGAAAACTTAATTAAATTGGGGAAAAATTTGAAATCTAAATTTTGAAAAGCTTTGATCAAAAAGTGAATCAAGAAAAATAAAAATGAGTTTCGATAAGACATTATTGAGTTTTAAAATCAGATTCTGTTAATTTTTGGATTAACTAATTTCTGAAAGTTGATGAATCCTTAAGATCCTACTAAACCATTAGAAAAGTAAGCTATTAACTTGATTTTACGGATCATTTATAGGTCTTATCCTCCTCCCACACTTACTTTAATTCATGTCCTGAAAATAATTTTCATCCTTGGTTTAATTCATGTTACAGATCGAGGTTATATTGTTTAAACATATCAGCCCAAGCCTTCTATCCGGTTCTCCATGTCCTTTATTTTCAATAATTTTCTTAAGCCACTTCTAGAACTCTTTACTATCTCTCTCTCCACTACAGGGACCAATGTGGTGTTAGAACTAGTAAAAGAGGAGGTCTATACAAAATTCCAACCCAATCTATTTTTAATTCCATGATAACTTCAACCACAACCTTAGCTCTTTTTACTGACCATTTAAAATTGGGAGGAGAGATTGGCTCCTTTCTCTTCATTGTATAAGACAATGATTCCCATCTACTGATTCTTGAATTTTATGTCCGATATGATATTTGGGATAAGATGTTGGTGTATGTATTTATGCAAGTCACCAATATTGCATCATATTTTCCTATAAGGTCTAGAGCATATACCCATCTTTTGAATTCATAACAAAATGAGATGATTTTACATAGTTTGGGTGAATATACGGATCCCGACCTAGATTCTCCTTCTCCTCAAATTTATTTTTGTGAGCATCCCAGTTGATTTTATTTTGTAATAGGGATACAAAATCTCTTACTAGACTTATCCTACATAAATATTGAGAAATAAATTGGTCTCATGGGGTATTAAGATTCCATATAGAAAGAACTCACAAATGAGGTTTTTTGTTCCTCATTTTCCATCACATCCTCATTTTCCATCACAAAGGCCTCTACAAATTGTTTCCCATTTTCTATATCATAAGGGAGGTCACAAGAAATCCTTAATAACACCCACATGAAATATTGTTCTGAAATAAACATAATATAAAGGGAAGATGGTTTTCAAAGCCAAGAAATGATTTCCCACATCTAGGATCCTATTTTCAAGTTTTTTCTTATTTGTCTCCTAGGTTTCCATCTCTTTTCTTATTTTTCAAATTCTCTTTCCAATTTCATTGTTTTATGCTACCATTTAAATTATTTTTCTTAGATTGTAACTTCTCTTTTAACCATCTTATTATAATATAAGGTTGGATCATGTCTATCCGAATGGTTGTTTTTACGGTGTCCTTGTGTGTAAAAGGTGGATTTTCGGTTACTTTATCGATGTCTTCAAAACTTTATTTTGAATCAACATGTGGTGGACTAAAATGTGTTTGAGAAGATTCTATATCTACAAGTTCCTTTTGGGTGGGTGGTGGATTTGCATTTGGTTGAGTGATTTCCTCCATAATATCTATATTTTGGAGTGCTTGAATGGTTTGATCCTTCTCTTTTAATTATTTATTTAGGAGAAGGATTTATCTCCTCTGTTCTTCAATAACCCTCTCAGCATTAGAAAAAGATAATGCATATTTTAATTCTCTACTTTCATTTGGAAGAGGCGGTAGAAGCTCAATTTATTTAATTATCGGTGCCTTCCATTTGTATTTACTTAGATCCCTCATTGGTGTATCATGGTCTTCCTTTTCTTTGGGTACAATGTTTCACCTCACCTCTATTTTATCCTTCATGATTTCCATGATTATATAATCCATTTGTTCCTCTTCATCGATTCCTCGGGAGAAATGGACAGACCTTCTTCTTGTTCTTCTTCTTCTCTATATTTGAGGATTTTCCTCCTTAAAATGTTTTTTAGATAAAACTAAATGAAAAAAATTTGGTTGAAGTGAATCTTCCTTTTTTTCTTTCTTTTGTTGGTAGGAGCTACTAGGATTTCTTCCTCATTTTTTTGGTATGGTCCTTAGTTTGCATACTTGAGTACTGAGTTCAAATTTTTCTATAAGAAACAACTCTCATTTTGTCTTCCCCTTCTTTTGTTCTAGAAAATGGTTCTTGCAAATCAATTTTATTAGCTCGTGATGTCTCAACCCTTTTTATATTTTTGATACCTTTGAGACATAAAATTAATATATTGATACAAAAATAGAGAGAGGATGAAAGGATGGTGTTTCCCATTTTTGAGATGGATCATCATTTTCATGCAACTCCCTAAAATAGTCCCAAACAGACCTTTATAGGAAAATACCTCATGAGCCAAATTGCCAACTTGTCCCAGGGTTTAGTTAGGGTTTATTGTTTATTCCCTTTTGCTTACCCTATTGGTCACATACTTTCTCTACTTTTTCCTCGTCTGCTAAAAAAAAATCTGCAAGAGATGAGTATGATAATATCTGCAAGAGATTATTTTACTGCTGCATAAATTATGTCTTCTTCGGTATCCTGGTCTCCCTTTCTCCCCTAGCTCAGTTCCCCCTCTGCCGGGTTCTGCTGCTACTAGCCTGTTTCTCCACTCTCGCCCCGCCACCGCCGCTGTTGTCACCCCCTGCCGGCCATCCAGGCTTCATCTTCCATTCCCCCTACTCTTCCTCCCCCTTCACTTCCACCTCGGCCAGACCGGTCACCAGGTCCTCTAGAAGGCTTAACCTCGATACCCTTCTGTGGGGGAAGGGTCCTCATGAAATTGAAATTGCACATGACCTCCTGAATATTAGTAGTGCTAGTCCCCGGATGTGCATATGGAGAGCTCTACAAAAAGGCTGGAAGCCTTAGAAGCTGATATGAAGCTATTGAAGGATGAGGTTAAGAACTTGGCAAAACAGAAAGGTAAGAGGAAGAAGGAGGAGGAGGTGGTTATTGATAACAGCCAGATTGAAGATATCTACAAGAAGCTGAACTCCTTAGACTCCTGTTTAGGGAAGGCCAAAACTCATCATGATTATAATATGGCCATTTTTAGTGCGATTGAAGAGTTCATTGAGCAGCATGTCCGAAGTGTCTCCAATCTCAGCGGAGTTCCGACAACACTTTGGGGCACTGATAAGGAAAGCAAAAGGACCATTGATCAGCTGGATAAGACTAACGCTGCCCACATGACAACTTTGGGAATGTTCAAATCCTGGAAGAACATCAAATCCAACATCGACAAAGCTGCCAAGAAGTAGTTGTAGGTGCTTTAGCTGCTCTTGTATGTTTTTTTGCTATTTTTTGCGGTCTCTTTGCTGCTTTTTTGCAGAGTTTTTGTTGTTTTTGTCTTGATGGGGTAGCTATTTTTTGGCTACTTTGGGCTTCATTGTCACACTTGGATTCTGATCCTTTTTATTCTAGGTTTTAATTCCTATTCTGGCTCCTAGGCCCTCTTTTGTACACAAGGGTATAGTCCCTTTCAAAAAACTATTTGCCAATAATAATAAAAAAATTATATCGAAAAACTATGCTCATGTGCTTGAAATTTTAGAAATTTGTATAATTATATTAACAGTCACAGGGATTATGACTCCTTTGATAATAGTATGGTCAATTTTAAGGTTCAAAGTAAATTCTTCTACCAGTTACAAGTTATAACCCTCAAATTTATTAAAAAACCATAGCCACCCAATTGCTTTTAAAATATATAATGTTTCCCCATCTTTTAATAAATTTTCTATCAATTCGGGCTTTGATTTCTTCTTCACCCCATATTTCACTAGACACGAATTCTATAAATTATATGTAAAATTACTTAAATGTAATAATATTTATCATAACAAATTTTCATTTTTTATATTTTAACGTTTTAATTGCTCTTAACACAAGATATATCCTTAATAACACAACTAATTGTTGCATTAATGTGTGTGTGTGTTTGTTTTTTGTTGTGTTATATATTTATTACTATGTTGATAGTATATCAATAGATCAAATCAAATAACTCAACATAACGTCTTCTTATTAATAAATTCTCAAGTGTTGAAATATACCCCGAAGATCGTTGACCCATCTAATACAAGTAGATGGGTAGTCTCTTTACAAGTCATGGGTATCCATTCTCCTTTCTCCTTTGTCCTTTCAAAATGGGTATATATTCATAATATTATAACACAGGGGTACCCATGCAATGGTTGCAAGCATCTGGATTATCTTTGTATGGTTAAATCAAGTCAAATTAGTTGCCATTCATAGTAAAAATTTCTTCTCCAATGCCCTATAATAGATAGTTAGGAGGGTCAGTTCATCAAAACTGGAAAGTAACTTCTTATCTCTCTTCCATAATAATAATTATATATTAGTGTGTGTATTGAGAACTTAATAATATGATTATGCTTATTTTTAATCTAGATTCCAACAACCTAGAAAATTTTATTCAAAAATGGTGTAACTTTGGAGAGGAGTTTACCTTGTAAAGAAATTATCTCATGACTTTGGTCAAAATAATTTCTCTTTTCCTTGTAAATGAAATATATCATATAAACAATCAAACTTACTAACATAATCATTTGACAAAAATGTAAACCCTATTTCCAACTTTCTCCTAACAATTAGGGTTTCACATCCTCACGATTAAAATATAAATTGACAAGAATACAATTATAACATGCATTCCAAATGATGATTAAAACTAACCCTATGGATTCCACATGATGATTAAACTTGAAGCTCTGGAAAATTCATACTTATATCTCCAAATCAACCATTCATACTTTCAACTCTACACAACCCATTCTTCCATCTTAGGGGGACCCATACTTCTAGCTTCAAAAAAACCATACTTCCAACTCCGAAAACCCATAAGTCTAGCTCGGATAAATTTTACATGTGGTTAATTATTATTGTGGACTAATATTAATACAATATTTGTCTTTGATTATAGTTTGAAAATAAATCACCACAAATAAAAATACCAAGATAGACGTATATGTTAAAATACAATGCATTCCTCATTCTGATTTTTAAACAATTATACAAGTAATTAATATGACATCCACATACTAGGTCAAAACACAAGAAAATAAGACATTATAGTATGAGACCCAAACCCTAAACACATGAGACCCAAACCCTATATTTCTAATAATTAGTAGTGAATGAAGGTAAGAAGAAAATTCCCTATTAACCACTTCCTTCAAAAGGAATTCCAGCTACCTATAAGTTTTAAAGGCTTATAACAACAGTTCCACAACAAGGAAAACTATCACTATTTCCAATTATCTCCATACTATGGTAATTATAGTCTATTTTTCTTACTCAAACCCTAGACACACTGGGCCATCACTAAAATAGATCTGAGTGCTCACCTAAAGCATGTAAAGGTATTAGGTCCCTCTTTTTTTCCAACTTTGTCAAGGTGTTAGCATGATCACACAAGTATTCCATATCCATAGAAAGTAATTAAAGGTAAAGCATAACATGAACTAGATCAAAAACATAGTGTGTAATGAATCAAACAAGGATCAAGATTACATTTACCATAAAATAACCAGTAACATATATATCAACAATCAATATCCATTCTCAAAGATCCATTATATTGATCCATCAAAAGATAATAGTTGAATATACCACAATTACCATCACAAAGTCATGAGCGCAAATACATAGTAGTATAAATCTATCTCAATCTAGTAGTACCCTAAAAGTGCAAAACAACACATATATATAGGTATGGGGAACTTTCCCTTCACCGCCCCTACACTCTCAAAATAGGTTGCATGCTCAAAATATCTATGTGCTACTAAAAAATCCACTAAGGAAGCATGCAAGCTTCATCTAATAATAGATTACCTATAATTAAATCTAGATCCAATCCTATTATTAGCTCAAACTTTGCATGATGCTTGATCTTCCACTTGCTCCAAAAATAGCCATTTCTTCATCCAAAAGTATTCTATCTTTATCCAATGTGTGTTCATCACTCCACATTTAACTCCATCTTGATCCATGCAAAAGAGGTTAAGTACCAAACTCTGTCTTTGTAGGTGCAAATATTTAGGGCACGACTCTTTCAAACTTCAGCACCTAGTCATACACCCTCTTATACTTAGTCAATATTTTTTCCAGTCAACATTACCCCACACTAACTTCATTTCCACCCTCGACAATGGGTAATAATGTTTTGTCCCTTCAAGAATAACGAATGAAGTACAAAAAACAATCTACAGAAAGAATGAAAGAATAATAAACTTATCTCAACAACCAATGTGCTAATATTCTGTAGGTATTAACAACTCAAGGTACTCATTCTTGATGTCTTCTTCTAACTCCTCCCAATCATTGAGTCCCTTCTTGGATTTAACAGGATGTCACCAAGTACAACATCCATTTCATCTAAAGTCATGTCTTCTCCTTTGTTCTTCAACACCTTGACTATATTCGCCAATCCTAATACCATGTCATCCATAACATCCATATGACACACCATTAACTTCCCCAATTATTTGATCCTATCATCATGAGGGCCCCTGGTTGCTTTAAGTGTGTCGCGATTCTCTATTAGTAATGCCAACCTCTCCTCATGCCCCAAAGTGTCATTGTTCTTGACCACAAGGACTGCATTTTCTTCCTCCAACGTCCTTGTCTTAATGATGTTTTCAGGCTCTTCACACATTCTGAATGCCAAATTTTCCATCTTCAATTTATCCCTCAATGTATCAAGAATGATGTCATATTCAACTATTTTGTGTGTTATTTGTGCCTTCATTTTGTCTCTTGAAATTGCAGTCTTTTTCTCTTTCATCATTGTTACCTCCTCTGTACTCGGGCCACACACACTTGTTCCTTCATTCAATAGCAAGTGCACCAAGGTCTAAAAATAATGTAAGGCCAAAGGAAAAGTACCATCCACATGCTCCTTATCTGTGTCCACGCTATCGAATTTCATCTCCAATTTCCTTGACCATCTCAAGGAAAACATTTACTTTCTTTTATGACCTTTCCTTCTCCTCCTACAGGCACTTAATTTCTTCATCCTTATCCTTCCTATCATTTAACAAAGATCTCAAGGTATTCACCTTGTCAACATTCCTATGTGTAACCTTTGCAATTATCTTTGTTAAGGCATTGCTTACTTGTTCATCACAGAACACCGTAGGCTTGATGGTCACATGCCTATAATGTGGAGCCTTCTACATTCTCTTTGAGGTACAAGACTCCTCAAACACATCAAATTCAAGCTCATCTACATGATTCTTCATATTCCATGATAATTGTTTCCTAGTGCACATGGTCACCATCTCTGGTCCATATAACTATCTCGTGGAAAGAGTGCTCTAGAACCTTGTGCATATAATATTTGTTGGGTCATCAATGCACCCAAGGTTCCACATTTGCAACATGTCCTCTTTCTTGTACTCATGGGAACACTCACCCGTATGCTCCCGTGTTCCAGTGCCCTCCTTCTTTTCTTCCCCATCTTCACCCTCAAGTCCCCTATGGGTTAGGCCTGCACAACATTATCTTCAATCTCTGTATCTCCACCAATGTAGCTTTCTTCTTTAGGCCCATGCATACTTACATTGTGGACGTCTACATCAAATGATGGTTTCTCTCCACCTATCTCCTCGTCTTCTTGTACCTCCAGGATAGGTGTGGCAACATCCTTGTGTCTTTGATGAGGCCATAAATTGGCCATAAATTACCATTATTTTTTTCTTCCAAGTTACCTTTGAAAGTGGATTTAAATGTAATCTAGGAACCTATAGTTTTCTTAAGATGGAATATAGGATATATATCTTTTTCATTCTTTTGAAATCTTTTGTTATTTATTTTTTTGACTAATCCTATTGATTATTTGGGAAAAGATGCAAAGTCTTGTGTATGCAGGCCATAAAGGAAAGATAATGCTAGTATTGGTAAAAATGGAATTGATCATGGATGGTATATCTAAACTGAAAAATAATTTCATATTCAGATTCCTCTCAAAAAATTATGCAAGTTCAAAAAAAGAATCATCTCAATCCAAGATCGTATGTAAAATTTATAGTTGTTTTAAGTTAGCTCCGAAACTCACAGATTTAGTTCTAGAACTCACAAAGTTAGTTTCAAACTCGCAGAGTTAGTTACGAACTTGAAGAGTTAGTTCCGGAACTTGCAGGTTTAGTTATGAAACTCACAGATTTAGTTCTGGAACTTGCATCAAATGGGGACTATGAATAATCAGATAGTCAAATGGAAAATATGAGAGAGGTTTTTGTTCATAGAAATGTGTTTAACATAAACCTCATTCAGATTTTCTACAGTTTTACCAATGAAGATAAATCTAACTTTTAGTGAGCTGTAGTCTAAGGAAAAATTGTATCAAATGAGCACTAAAAGTTCCATAAACAGAAAAAGAAAATTTAAATGGAAAATTTGAGAGATTTTTTTGTTCATAGAAATGTGTTTAACAAAAACCTCATTTATATTTTCTACATATTTCACCAATGAAGAGATATCTAAATTTTAGTGAGCTGCAGTCTGAGGAAAAGTGTATCAGATGAGCGCTAAAATTTTCATAAATAGAAATTGAAAAATTCAAATGGAAAATCTGAGAGAAATTTTTGTTCATAGAAATGTGTTTAACAAAAACCTCATTAATATTTACAACAGGTTTTACCAATGAAGGTAAATCTAACTTTTAGTGAATTGCGATCTGAGAAAAAAGCATATCGATAAGCATCAAAAGTTCCACAATAAAAAACAGCAAAGTCAAATGGAAAATCCAAGAAAGGTATTTGGTCAAAATCATATTTTAAGAAAAACCTCCTTCTAATAATGTAGGAGAATAAAATCATTATGATTCTTGTTACCGAAAAGTAAGGAGAATATTTGGGAGTAAATCTTCCTAAAATAAGTGAGATAAGACTTTGACTCCAATAATATATCTCTCTCCATATTTTGTGGAGATGGAGATCTTAGTTGTTAGGATTAGAATAAAGATAAGATCAAATTGTATCTCCCAAAATAAGGAGTTGGTTGGATGCATAAATTATAAATGCAACCTTCCACACTCAGATATGTAATGTTTTACCACCAAGAAATGAATCTATTCTTTTCTCTCTAATATTCTATAGTTTTGAGTTAAGATCTTGAAGCATGGTTTAAATCCTCTTCCAAGGAATGAGCTGGCCACTCATTCTAAGGAAGATGGATCTGTATATTTTTATTTTATTTTGTAATAATTTGTGTTTATTTCTTTTTCTAATTATCATCTTATTGTGTTGTTCTTCTCTTTGTATTGCAACATTCAGTCTGTTATAAACCTACAAGTGTTTCATTTAATTGTTATTATTTCTAATTCAGAAATTTCAATTTATGCAAGTGTGTTTTATTCCTGTAAGTGTGATTTCCTTTATGCAAGTTTGTTTACATTTTTGCAAGTGTGCATTTAAATTTCAGCATGTGTGCTTTCAATTTATGCAAGTTTGGATTATGTTTAAGGGAGCTACTTTCCAAGATATTCTTCTCTTAATACATATAGCCTTCAGACACCAACCTAGATTAACATTATTAATGGTGAGGATCGCGACCCTCATCATGTGTGCTTCCATGTGAGGACTTATCTTCATCACTACCCTTTACTGACGCATACTTGCACCTTTTCTTTCTTTCCTCTTCATCCTTTTTAACAAGAGTTATGTGCAGTGATCTATTTAGAGGATGAGAAGTACCCATGCCCACTTCTACATTTTTCTACCACCTGAGTAGTTTCCTTCTACTATGATCTAGCATAGTATTGTCCTCCTTTTTTAATTATTACTTTCCCTATTTTGGAGATTTACTTTCAAGCAACCTCCTCATGCCCACGATCTGTTTACCTTTCGGAGGGAAAGGAAGTGCAAGTTCTCGCCTTCAATAATATTTCCTTCCTTAAAACTCAGCCTTAAATACACATATACGTGCACAAGCTCAATCTTCCCTACAACCATGACCTCTAGAGTGATGTCAATATTTTTAGAATCCATTATCTCTACATACACCTCCTTGTTGGGGTAGACATATGTTTTGTGTAGAATGTGGATATCTGTGTCTACCTTATCAACATCAAATTACACGTGTTATGTAACATGTTCACTAGAATCCTTGAAGTAATGGGTAGTAAAGGAAAAAATAAACTTATACCATGGGATTTTTTCACGGGTCTTCGTGTAAAAATGCCCCAAGAAGAAGTTTTGATAGGCCATGAATTCTACTTGCCCCTTCAATACAACAAACACGTCATGTAGCCCCCTATACCAGTTCTTTGTGCGGCTACTTATAAGTTCATGTTATAATTCCTTGCACATGAATCTCACAAACTCCCTTGCACATGACATGTTTTCTCCAGGATATACCCACATCTTATCCTTTCACCCATTAAGCACACCAATTTCACTATAAAACATTAACAAAAAAATGGCACCCCAAGTTATTTTATCAACTTTGTCCTCTTGATGTGCACCTCCTCCACTATACCCTCTATAACCTATTGTTTCACCACATAAGTTGCATATAAAAATAGATAAGGGTAAAGGTGAGGAGGAATACCTATGATATTCGAAGAAGGTTGCACACTTGTCGAATGTTGACTAAGCTAATTGTGAAGATATTCCCTTTGGCTAGGAGGAATGACCTGTAGAAGCAACACAATACCACCAAATAATATTAAACAACATATGACAGTGGACTACCTAGCATATGCTAGTTCCGGAAGTGTGTAAATTCCTAGAAAGGTTGTGAATCCACTAGTTTTAACAATTTAATGAAAGGAAAGAACATAAAAAAATGAATCCCTACTGTAGTTAATATGATTTAGGCATCTCATATAAAATAAAATAATTAAATCTAATCTAACAGGAAATTTATGATTAAATTTGGAGGGCTGGTAGGTTGGTTCGGGATTGTAGGTCTGACAGAGGCTCTAAATGAGGTCTATGCAAAATTTGGTGAGTTTCTAGGTTGTTCGGAAAGATTTATTAGCTCGTTGGTTTAGAGGATTTTACTAGTCTCGAGACCAATTCAGGTTGGGTGACCGACGATGATTACTCGGTAAATGACCGACACCGGTTTCACAACCATTGTCGGTAGGGGGCAATGAAGTAGAAATGTTAAAAATGAGAGGTTTGGAACTCTTTGTGATTACAAAGAGAGTGGGGGAGGCTTAGGTGAGGTCATGGGATTTTTGAGAAGACTCGAGTTAATAAAATAGGTGTTTGGATGAGGTATGAAGGTTCTTTGTGTAGATGGTTGGATGGAGGTGTTGTGGGAGAGATCCGGGTATGGTAGAGGGTGAAATGAAATAGATAACTAATAAATAAATAATCTATTAAAAACCAATGAAAAAGAAGAAATGTACTTACTTGTAAAATGGAGATGAATAGCAGGAGGTGGTGATGGTTGCAGGAGAAATTTGTCCCAAATGAATGTAGCGTAGTAGGGAAGGCATGGTGCTTCTCTGTGAGTATGTTTGAGCTCGATTAATTAGTTGATGAATGGTGTGGTGTCTGGATGTTGTAATGGTCTCTAGTGTGTTGCAAGGTTGCTGGAAAACTTGAGAGTAAGGATGCAAGGAGACCAAAAATAAGATTCATAACTTGAACAAAGAGTTAGGAAATTCTATTTAAGGAAACCGACTGCAATTAGGTGATAAATGCCAACCGAGAAATAACCTATGTCGATTAGAGAGGAAAGGTCATACTTTTAAAAATATCCTTTTCTTCTTAGTTTTGGTGTGATTCAAAATTAATCCCAGGTCAAGAGTGTGGGTTATTGCTAAATAGAGCGGGAAATTTGTTAGATTGATAATAGGTAATTAAGATTAGGGTTAGAATGAGTCCTAGTTGGTTAAGGTGAGTGGGGACTTGGTCTAGGTTAATTAATAGGCTTGGAATAGGTCTAGGATGAGGTGGAGAGATGAGGTGGCTAGGTGAGGTGGAAATTAATTTAATTTAGGTAATTAAATTAATAATGATGTGAGGAGAGGTCATGGTTAGATGTATGTTAATTGAAGGGGACTTGACAGGGTGTGACCTAATTTGGGTGTCTACATTTCCCCTTTTTATCGTGTAGCTTTTATTGATAAAAAATGATGACAAAAACAAGAGGTGATTACCCCAGGTATGGGTGAATGTTAGGTTGCCCTAGGTATGGGTGGAGGTGATCCCCTCAAACCAGGAACTGATAAAGTAGCAAGCATAATTGGTGATGGGTTTGATAAAGTTGTAGGTGATGAAAAATGATGTAATGTGTGGGTGTAGGAAATGGTGATATCGGTGTGGGTAATGGGTGGGGGCATTCAAATGCACGCCCATGTGTAGAATGTGATAAGGTACTAGGTAGAAGAGATCATAAAATCTACATCATCAAAGGTCAATAGTTTATCCAAACAAGGTTGATGTGGTCTAGGTATCTAAGGTATAGGATACATTCCTGGAAACACAACGATTCTAAGTGTAGGAATGAGCATTAGGTGTGTTCTTAAGTAACATAAGGTTTGGTCTGGTCAAGATAAACATCACATGATAAGACAAGGTAAGGTCATGGGGTAAACAACATAAGTAGCATCATCACAAGGTACATGGTGAGTAAGCGAATTTGATTTTCCAATGGTCAAGGTTAGTTTAGGTGTATAGGTAAGACCATAGGTAAGGCCGCATTGTAGGAAAAAGGTGCCCCTAAGTACACTTAGGGAGAGGGTAAGGTGATAAGGTGAGTAGGTGAGCCTGTAGGGTTGGAGAAAAGAGTGCTCGAGCTAACCTTCAAGGGACCCATGCCCTCGGAGTGCTGCCTACATAGCCCTTGCGAAAGGGGCCTCAGGCTGATGTAGTTCTCCCTTAAACCAGGGAAGAATGAGATTGGATTAGGTAAGTTGAGTAGGTAGGTTGGGCAAGTAGGTCAGAATAATTTGGTTGGGTAAGGTATGTTTGAAAATAGGAAAGATCGAATGTTGAATAGGTAATATTTAAGGTGAATTAAGCATGTGCATAGATGAAGGTGTTATAGTTGATTCAATTTCAATGGTCTTTTCCTATTTGAAGAATTAATAAGTAATCAAATAAGAAAATAAAAGAAGCGGTATGCCCATATTTAGCAAGGACCATAATTGTTATACCCTAGACTTTTTAAACATAAGTGCCTAGATACATTACATGAGCGATGGGTCTATAGGTGTAAGAAGTTATGTGATCACAATGTGCGTAGAATACACACCACATCCCTTGAGTTGATCTAGATGATAATAAATATAAGGTAAGATGGAAGAGTTTCTTAAGCATAACCTTATAATGGGATAGTATGCCCCTTCTGCAAGATACCCAAAACTAGAATAGGCAAGTCCATGACCAAAATTTTGTATTTTTTTCTTGACTTTTTATTTTCTTTTTACTTTTTTCATGTATAGACTGATCGATGCGAGAATTCTATATTGGGATAAATAGATTCTCCTTGAGGTCTTCATGAATTTGATCAATGCGGGAAGCTCTAGAATTATTTTATTTGAGAGATACAGATTAGTCTTCTTTTGAAATAGACTAAGTGTCATAGGTGATTGGATTTTTATATTTTTCCTTCGAGGGAGAAATTTACTTATAACAACAAGATAAATACATAGATGTCCCTTTGAGGAATTCATCTATTTGTAAGAAGTTTGACCCAAGGAGTAGAGTTTTAGTTATCCCATATATTTTTGTATTATTTTTGGACTTGAAGTCATGGGCATGACTAAAAAGGAGTATAGGCCTCTTTTATGAGGGAAAAACCATAGCACAAAAAGGTTAGCTATGAAAGAGGGGTTTTAAGTGACGAATGACCATGGGATTCCATCCGAAAAGGACAAAAATTATCCATTAGAATTATGCCATGAGTAGATTCATGATACTCATATTTAAGACAAAGTTGAATGGTGATGGATAATCACACAATTCTATTTGAGTTGTTAATCTTTAAAAATAGGTAGGTGAAAGGAAAGGGTTTCTCAAGGGATGAGCATATAAGTGACATAAAGTGATGTAGTAATTTATTCAACAATAGAACAGTCGAAGATGCAAATAATTAAGGGGCTCATGTTTGGGTTTACCCTCAAGAGAGGATAAATGATATGCTCCTGATCCATATGTATGGGTGATGATATAGGGTCTAAGCCAATTAGGAGCAAACTTGCCTCATTTAATTTTCTCCACTTTGTTATATATGATTTTTCTTGAGGAAAAGGTCACCGATTTTGAAGGTTTTTTCATAAACACATTTTTCATAGTCTCGCTTGATGCATTTTTTCTAGATTTGGAAATTATCTAGAGAGTTTAGATGGAATTCATCTAGTATCTCAAGTTGTGCCAAACGTTCTTGTCATAAATCATCATTAGAGAGCATATACGAAGAGATATAATTTGGAATTCAAGAGCGGGATGACCTTTATACCATATATCAAAGAGAAAGGTGTGGCATTGGTGGATATACAAATACTAGTGCAATAAGCCCATAACGTGAAAGGAATGTGTGTATGTCAATCCTTACCAGATCATCGATGACTTTCACAAGAATTTTGTTGAGGGTTTTGTTGGAAGATTTGGCTTAGCCATTTTCCCGTGGGTAATAAGGTAAATCAAAACTGATTTGAATGTCAAAGTTGTCACATAGTTTTGGAGGTTTTTTTTTTTGAACTATTTTCCACATCGGTGATAAGGTGATGGGAACACCAAAATGAGAATGATATAGTGATTGATGAATTCCATGATCATTTCATCTTTAGTAGAAATGAGAGGAATGGTATCTACACATTTTGTGTAGTATTTGGTCATTGTGATGATCCATTGATGACGTTGAGAAGAATGAGGGTTAATCTCTCTAATGAGATCTAAATCCCATTGAGAGAAGGGCCAAAATTCTATAGCGAATGTAAGGGCGTGACTTGGGCTATGGTGAAGGTTAGTGTGTTTATGACACTTCACACAACATTTGACATATTCACAGTAGTCTTGGTTAATGTTTGGCTAGTAATAGCTGAGGCAAAGGATACATTTAGAAATGGCAAGGCCACTGAATTGTCCACCACAAATCTTTTCATGAATTTCTTTAATGGTGTACGAAATTTTAGAATTGGTGAGGCATTGTAGGAGGATACTATCAAATCCATGATTATAGAGAAGACCCCCATGATGACATAACGAGAGAAACTTTTGAGGAAGGCTCGTTGTCCATTACAAGTGAGATCTGGAGGTAAAAATGAAAGGGAGAGATAGTCGGTGAACTTCTTATACCAAATTTCACGTGGTCGGTTTTGATTCTTTGTCACCATTGTAATATGACAAAGATTTTAGAGTCTCAAGCTAAGGAATTTTTTTAAGGTGAGGAAAGCCATGGTATCCACAAATTTTTAGTGAATCACGGAGTTGTTTGAATGAGGTAGGTGTCAAATATTGTCAAAAGTATGTCAACATGATGTTTATAATTTTGAAGGACCTCGTTACGACAATAGAACAAACTATTGAACTGGTTCATAACCATTAAAATTAACCAAATATATTAATGGTTTTAACATCTAAGGCTATGATAGTCTGAAGGCCCAAGACAAGTGCTTAGTACTCGTTAATGTTGTTGGTGCGGTCGAAGTCTAATTTGAAGGAAAAAGGTATAGTCTCACCATCAAGAGGAATGAGGATGACCCCCGCAACACCCCCATGTTGACATTTAGAAAAATCAAAGAATAAATTCAACTGATAAATGGTGTCTTCCAGGGAAATAGTGGCAATGGATTCGTTGGGAAAATCAAAGTTAGAAGATTAAATTCTAGGAAGAGGAGCATCTGCAAGCTTATCAAAAATGGTTTGTTCCTTGACGACTTTTGATGAATGAATTCTTGGTCTAGGTCTCGCAGAGCATGAGCCAACATATGGTGTGATGGTGTTGGTATGGTTTATCATACATGTAATGTAGAGGGTTATTTTTGTGACAACAAATGTTTTGTGGTTAAATAGGTAGTGGCAAAGTTTGGTGGTCATGAATACTAAGGCTAAGAAAATATTTTTAGCGTGAGTATACCTAGTCTCATACTATAAAATAGTATGGCTTATGAGATATACCATTTTCTCCTAGTGTTTCTCATCACGATGAGAAAGCATGACACCCAAGGATTCGGGAATGCTCGGTGGTAGAAATGCAGAGGTAAAAGGTTTGTCATCTTTAGGTGGGATGAGCAAGGGTCGATGAAGAAGGTATGTCTTTAATGCTTCAAAGGATTTAAGGCACTCATCATTCCAATTGAAGGAGGCATCATTTTTAATAAGATGATGAAATGGGTGACATCAGTTAGGAAGTTGGGAAATAAAGTGTCGAATGGACTACAATTTTCCTTGAAAACTATGAATTTGTTGAAGGTTAGTAGGTGGAGGCATCTCAAGAATAAATTTTCTTTTGGCAAGATCAACTTCGATGCCTGCAAAGAGAAAATGAAACCAAGGAGATTTTCGAGAGAATGGAAAATACGCACTTATTTAGTTGAAAGTGAACATAGTATTGGATGAGATGATCAAATATGACCTTACGAACTAAGAGGTGTTTGGCACGACTTTTGGACTTACCAAGAACATCATCAACATAATATTCTAATATGTCATGCATGATATCATGAAATATATAGGTCATAGTGTGTTGATAGGTAATACCAACACTTTTCAAGCCGAATGGCATGATGTGATAATAGAAGGTCCCTCGACGATTGATAAAAGTGGTTTTATAATGATCTTCTAGAACGAGTAATATTTGATTATAACCTGAGAATCCATCCATAAGAGATAACATCTCATGGTGGCTATAAGATCAACAAGTTGGTTAATGCTAGGTAAAGGAAAATCATCCTTAGGGAAGATGAGGTTAAGGTTGCGGAAGTCCATGTAAATGCTTTGCCTCCTATCACTTTGGTGACATGAACAATGTTAGAAATCCATTATAGATAGTCAATGGGTAGAATGAAGGAAATAGAAAGGAGGTGCTAGAGTTCTTATTTTACAAGAAGGGCAATGCCTGATTGCATTTTTCACATATTTTGTTTCATACATTTGGCATTGGGGATAGTCACAATAATGTGGACAATGATATCAGGGTCAATACCGTAAATATCAAAGATAACACCAAGCAAAATCCTTGCTATGATCTCGAAGGAAAGAGGTGAAGGATTTTTGTTCGAAGAATCTAAGGATTGACCTATCATTATAATTCAGGTTTATCCCGAGTATGAATGTTGATCCCTATGGTCAGTTCATTTAGTATAGTTTACGTCTCGGAAGGTAACGATCGGTGAATATAAGAATCATGTGCACCTAAATAGGTGAGAATATATTCATCATTCTCATTGAACGACATTGATAGAAGGTGTATCATCATCTAACATGTCAGGATAAAGAATAGGAAGGGAAAAGGTACCTTGCCATCATGGTGATAGGTAATCGGTCCCAAGGAAATGGTGTTTACGAAAAAAAAGATGGGAGGGATGGATTATGGATCAATGGGCTCCATGGGTGAAGGTGGTGTGATAGGCGAGGATGGTGGGGAATACTTTTCTTCCTTGACAAGGGTAACGCAAGCCTTCTTGGGAGGAGAATGTGAATAAAATCCAAGTCCACAATGGTATTTGTGTTTTTAGGTGGTGTAAGGTATGATTGTGTGAAGACCTTGCTCATAAAGACCAAAGCCAAATCCCTTTCAAGCACATTGATGAAGAAAAGTGTGGGCGAAGTGGTGGTTTGTGAGGTATTGGAAGTCGATGAGAAAGGTTGGGTTCAGGTAGGTGGTTCAAGAGAATAAGAAGAAGTATCTAGTCCCCCATATGTCAAGTTGGTATGAAGGTGGGGAGGACTGTATGGAAAATCCTCTCCTACACGATGGTCATAACGTGGGTATTGGTGAAGGTTTATGTACTCCTGATGAGTAAGGAAAGTTTATATGTTGTAGAGGTTGTACTCCCATAGGGTAAGGCATTGAAAAACACCTGCTAAGGGATTTCAAGTCAGAACTTTGGTAGTAGGGATGGATGAACTCTTTGAAGCTGGAGAAGATGAGGAATCGATTACCAATGAAATAGGCGGGTTGGTAGATGGATTAGTTGTGGAAGATGTGGCCAAAGTGGGGATAGATAGGCTGGTTGTGGAAGGTTTGGCATAAGCGGCGGATGAGACGGTTGTGGAAGGTATAGTGGCGAAGTGGTAGATGAGGCGGTGGAAGAAGATGAAGCGGTAAGGGTGGTAGATACCTTGACGGGAATAAGGAAATGATTTGTTCAAGAAAGCATGTTGTAGGTTTTAAAATGGGAAGGATTTTCCTTAATGGTGTATTGGTGCCCTTCATATTCAAAATTTAGGCAATGATGAAGGGTTGAAGTGACACACCCCATAGAATGAATCCGGGTCGCCAAGTAGCATGTTATATTGAAATTCCTCCTCAAGCAAATATAATAGTTTGGGATCATGCGGGGACCCAGGTGGATGACAAAGCCAAGTGTAGAAGTCATGACATCATTGAAAGAATGTATCATAATAGGGTTTTCATACATGCAATGGGTGGGTATATTCATTTGTTCATACGCAAGGGAAGAATTTATATTAATGCTAGCACCTCCATCAATCATAACACGTCGAATGTGAGTATCATTGATGTATACGGTGATGAAGAGGGAAATATCGGATCATCTTATTATAGAGGGGCAATCTCTAAATCATCAAAAATGACGAGGGAAACCTAAGGAGAGGTAATGGTGGGAAAATTTTAAGGTGAAGCAATGAGGGAAGCCACATGATAAGTGGTAAAGATGGCTACCATAGGTGTAGGATCATTTGGTGGAACCTTGATAGATTGTAGGACCTCAATGGCGGCTTGACGATGAGACATGGAGGTTTGAATTAGGTCGTCTAAGGAAATTTTTAGAGGATATTGATCCATCTATTTAGTCATAGATCGATGTGTGACTCTATCAAAAATAAGATAAGTCGACCCATCGATGGTTGCCTTGGAGGCAGTCCGGGTGGAATGGTGGGTGAATGTGCATTGGATGGGCTACCGCTTTTCTCTTTTCCTTTATATTTCTATGATAAAATGGCTACTCATACCATTTTTATTTTGATTATTGGAGGGGGAAAAGAGGTTTTTGGAGATGCAAGTAAAGGCCGCTAAATAGATATAGGGCTAGGGTCGTGCGGTAGTGGGTGAAGGGGAATGGAATTCTCCTCTAATAGGTAATCGTCATCGAAGAAAGAATTTGAAGTACATAGTTGAAGAAGAATGTTTGTAAGGGCCTTAAAACCTTCGATATCATGCCCTGGGGAGTGATGATATGCACAAATTTTGTATCATCAAACCCTACTGGTTTGGGTTTGAGCACGTCATAAGGCTTCATAGGTGTAAGTGAGATAGAAGAGGTTTCTACCAGCCAAGTGAGAATGTTAGAATAATATCTTGCTAATGGGTCACAATGAGAAATAATATTTGTCTTGGATGAAGGTATGGATGATTTTCATGAAATAGGTGGAGTTGGGGTTGATTCAGTTTACTACCTTTTGGTGGGTAGTGTGTTTTTTTGGTTTAGGTTGCACCTTCTTAGGTAAAGGTGTTAGAGTAGTGCATGAAGAAGAAGAGGATGCAGTAGGTGTAGGTGTGAGAATCAACCAAGGTGGCAATGGAGGTGTGGGTAAGATCGTGGTTGAGGGTAATGCAAAAGGTGTATCTTAAAGATAAGGTAAAGGTGTGGGTGATGAAGAAGGCATTGGCATAATAGAAGAACGAAATGATGGTGTGGGTTTCCTCACTTTAATTTTTCCTTGGGGAGAGGTAGCTTGACTAAGGTCGATGGATGTGGGCCTAAGATTGATGAAAGAAGTGAAGGTGAATAAGAAGGCATGGGAGAAACCAAGGTGTGAGGCATAAGAGGTTGGGTCTTCCTCTTAGGTGTGAGAATAGACTTGATGAATTTTTGTGAAGAGGTGGTCAAATCTATCTTCACATGGAGATGGATTAGACAGGACATCAGCAAGACCCCCAATGTAGTGGTAGATTTAGGTGCAGGTGAAGGTTTGGGTGCGGATGCGAGCATGGGCAAAGGTTGGGATGAAGGCGAGGCTGATGAAGAAAAGGATGATATGACCGGATTAGGTGTGATATATTTTGTTATCTTGAATACTTTAGGATAGATAGTTGAAGTATCTAGGGATAACATCTGCATTTGGGTGGATACTGGGAGTCTAAGGCACCCCAAAAGTGTGGAGTAATCAACATACTCTAAGCGATTGGCCAAATGAGAGAATGACGTAGAGGTAGAGGAAGATGATGATGACTTGGTGGTAATCACTATGAATAATTTTGAGGTCTATGAGATAGGGAAGTTTTTCGCTTCTGACTCTATGGGTAGAAGTTATGTAAGAAGGTTGACAAGATCTTGGATGACCATGGGAGAAGAATCACTTACAGGAAGAGGATGTAAAAGTGGCTCCTCTATGGGTCAAAGAGGGACCAAGGTAGGTTGTGTAGACTCTTACTTAGGTAGAGAAGATGATAAGATAGGCTCTTCCATGGGTAGAAGCATGGGAGCTATGGGATCCTCAATAGGTGGAGGGATAAGTGGGGTAATCTATTATATAGATGGAGTAGGTGAGGTAGGCCGCTTCGTAGGTAAAACAAAGGTAGGGTCATTTCCTCTATGTGTAGAGGAGTGGGTGAGGTGTAGCTCCTCTGGGTAGAGGAGTATGTGGTACGATCCTCCATGGGTAGAGGATCTCACCAAGAATTTACTCGAGTACATAGGATGGGAGGTAACGATCGGAAGGGACATGTACTATGTCAAAGACAACATGAAGCTCGTGAACATTGGTGTCATTTCTAGAGGTCTCACTAGCCTGGTTTTATGAAAGGGTATAGTTTGGAAAAGGTTTATTAAAGACATGAATATTTTTATTTTCCAACGCGTTAGGGTTGTCCAAGACGAGATCTCCATTATCTAATTATTTCCCAATTTTGTATCCCTTGCAAAATTTGAGGAACTTACATAATTGTTATACTTAGTAGATATTCAGAGGAAAATTTGAAGAAACCATGGAGGCCTTGAGCATGTCGTAGATGGAGGAACATTACCATGGAGGATCTAAGTCTATGCATAACCACGGCAAGAAGAAATTTATGCGAGATGGATATTCAAAGCCACCCTAATATAAATAGTGTTGTGGGCCAAGACAACAGTGAAAGGTGGGCCATGAATCACAAGGAAGCAAGTCACATCATTGGAGAAATCAGAGAAGGTTTTATAAATCCATGTAGACCTAGTATGCCGTGACACAAAGGAATGATCTTTTGATGTCAAATAGTCATGCAAGACTGAGTAGAGAAGCCATGTAGTAAATTAAAATGATGATTCCTCACGGAAATTAGAAATCAACTGATCTTCAATTTAGTTATCAAATATTTGCAAATTCAATAAGATTTTGTTCTTCTCTATGCAATCAAAGTTGATTTCATTAGTCAAATCAAGGCAAATGGGAAAGATTCCAGGAAACTTCTCCAACATGCAAAAAGTACAGTTCAGAAGAGGTACACCCATCAACATTAAATGTAGTATGGGTGCTCATTTGAAGAAGGCATGTAATAGTGGATAAAAAGAGTGGTTACTTGTTCCCAAAGAGACATTAATGAAGGCAAATTGGGATTTGTTAATGAATTTGAATTTCCCTCTAATTTCTTCTCTTTCTCCCTTCCATGATTTTTCTATATATTGTAGAGAAATGCACATTCTTACAGGTTGGATACTCTTAGAATTTGGGCATCTTGTAATATAAGGCTTCTCTCTTGTGTTACGTGTATGTCCTAAGGGTTACATGCCTTGGATATTGATTCAGTGAATGCTCACATCTTCCTCTCATGATTGTAATAGTCTATGCATAATTTCAGGCAATAAAATTTAATCTTGTGGCTCATTCTACCCTTGTTCTTATTTTATTGCACTCCTTTCCTTTCTTTCATTCGCAGTGTGTTGTATGTTTCATTTTATGAATATTTGTCTATTGTGTATTGTGAAAGTGGATTTTGGGAGTGATTTTGATCTATGTCTCATATCCAGTCCTCTTCATTATCATTTCCTTCCCTTTCCCCTTATCTAAATGTATTCATCCCCTTATTTTCTGGTGTTATCACCTTTGTAGATTAGGATTTCTATTTTATGCATCTCCTTCTCACCCTGGTCCCTTGGAAGGTTAGAGTAGACCTAGATAGTTGCATTTCAATTCCTATGAGTAGTTTATTATTAGGATTAAGTAGAGTAAGTTGGCCTTCTCTATAGGTCTATCTCATTTCAAGTCCCACAACTTGGAGATAGCCTCATGTTATCTCAATCCTCAAATTCTTGTAATTTGGGATGAATGAAATTTTGAGCTCCAACACTAACATTTCCTAGACAATGTTGTTAAAGGTTTTAAAATTTCCATCACTATGTCCCATAACATGGTGATAGTTCTGTTGTTGCAGACTCACAGCACCCCTGGATGCAAATCAGGCTTCTAGGTTGATGTTCAGGCATCCAGTGTGATTGCACAACATGGAATCCTTTCTCCAAGCGTGGGACTTGTAAAGATGAGAAAAGATTCTCCAGAGAAGGCTGGTTCCTATTCCTCTATTCAGATGCACACAAAAAAGTAGAGGGTTTGCTAAAACCTAATCTAACTTGCCAAGGAGACAGGGTAAGAAAATGCATAGAATAAAACCTAAACTACAAAGGTGATGCACCGAGGAATGTTAGACATTCGTTTTGCAAATTTAACACAGACCACATAGATGCAATACAACCACCATGCACAGGTAACCAAACTACAATAAGAGATCAAAATGACAGCAATAAATACATGAGAGGGTTGAGAGTCAATCACAACACATATATTATTTCTCAAGAGTCGATACAAAGATATCATTGCAGTGGCCAAGAGGCAAAAAAGACTGGCATTACAACCCATATGGGAGGTTTGAAAGCTCCACAATTTCTCTTGCAAGCGAGGGAAGAAGGGAGGATGCAAAACAAGAATGTCCACCCTTAAAGGAGCTCTTCTTTACAATATATATCAAGAAATGAGAGAGGGAAGAGAGAGGAAATCCAGAATCTGCCCCAACCACTTCTTGGTAGCATTTAAAATCATCTCATTATGACAGAAGTGGTGGATCCTAGCAAAACGGTGGGCTGTCTAACAGGAGCGGCGAGCTGTCTGCTGCATTAAAGTTGGTTGTTGAAGCATTACTTCTGTCTATCACCACGCGTCAGAGACATTTTCTTAATTTTCTCCCTCCAAACTACACCAAAATGCAAGATTGATCCCAGAATCATGTAGATAATTTCAACAGCTTTCCATTGATATAAAGAACGTGCAAATCCGAGCTCTGGATCGAAAGATATGAAGGTCTGAAGATTTAGGGCACAAAACAGGAAAACAGATTTTTAAATTTCTTTTCCCGTGCTCTGCCATCTGGACGACACGTGGCAGGCTCTGGTTCACTGAGAAATTTTCTCTCTCCACCTTTTTGTGGGATTTTCTTGTGGGCCCTTAAACTTGGACACGTGGCACTATTTCATTGGTTCGGATCAGTGCTCGAAAACTCGCCCCTTTGACCTTTTGGACCTTTTTCCTTGGCGACACGTGTCATGCTGTGATTTGTCCACGGGCCTGCCGGATTTTCACGTCCACCGCATCCTTTTGTCCCAGATGTCCCAGTGCTTCGCAGGACAGAATCCTCCGATCCACCCGAAATGGGCTTCCTCGTCCCTTTTCTGCCGGTGACACGTGGCGTGATCTGATTGGCTTTCGGCTCCTTCGGCTATCCGCGTCCCGCGCGCCCCTTTGTCCCACTTGTCCTTGTGCTGAAGTTTCTTGTTTCGGCCGATCCGGCTGGTTCGCATCCTTCACGTCCATTTGTCCCAAATGTCCCAGTGCTGTCTGGGACAAATTCTTCTGGTTCACCCGATTCGGCGGTTCGCGTCCTCCGCGCACTCTTGTCCCGCTTGCTCCGTAAAGGACTTGGACAAATTTTCTTTCTTTCGGCCGATTTGGGCATTTCGCGTCCATTTGTCCCAGATGTCCCTTTTCTATTTGGGCCACCTGGAGGCTTTTCGGCTGATCCGTGCCTTCCGCGTATAATTGTTCCAACTGTCCCAAAGGTGGCCTTGAGTAGGACTTAGCCAATTTTACGATTTTCCCCTGAATCAATCTACTTGCTTGGAACTAAAAACTCTGATGCATGTTATCAAATTAACTCTGGGGGTGAAATTTGGATAACAATTTGGTGACTTTTCGGGGTCACCTGCCTGCTAGGTAGAAGATCAGTGGCCTTTTAGCGATCCGTTGGGCATGGAGTCATAAGCAATAACCTGAAATGAGCCTGATGCTGCAACTCCCTCTACGAGAGCACGCTGAACTATAAAAACTCAATCTAGGAGCGACAAAACCTGCGCCAAAGCACTTAGGGAAACTGAAACCTAACTACAACAAGACAATGTGCATACACACTTAGAGGAATTGAAATCTAGGCTAATATTTACAAGGGTGAACCTTTTATTTTCAGTAGCAATGTTTGAGATAGATTCCATTTACTGGAATCTGCAGTTCTTCACCGTCTAATGAGGCCAATTGGAAAGCATTTCTGCTCTTGCACTTCATGACCATGTATGGGCCACTCCAAATGGCATCAAATTTTGAATGCCTTCCTGGTTTTGCCCTGTCCACATCCCATTTCAACACTAGATCTCCAACTTGAAAAGATCTATCTTTGGCCTTCCTATCAAAGGTCTTCTTGATCAAAGCTTGATCCTTTTCCATTGCTTGGGATGCCTGATTTCTGATCTCCTGTAGCTCCATCAACTCTGCATACCTCACCTCCATGGGCTCAAATTCAAGTAACTCCAGCTACTTCATGAGTTCCAATGTTGGCAACTCAAGTGATATGGGCAAGATTGCCTCTCTTCCATAGACAAGCTTTGAATGGAGAGTTACCTCGTGGATCTTTTGGGAGTGATCCTGTCACCCCATAAGGCTGATTTCAGCTTGGTATGCCAAGACCTCGATTCTCATCATGATTTCTCCTAATGATCCTCAACAAGTTCTTGTTTGTAGACTCGGCTGGCCATTACCCCGAGGGTAATAGTTCGATGAAGTACTTAGGTAAATACTTCTTGACAGCCCACTCACCTCACCTTAGATCCAATGAATGCCAATGCATTATTAGATATTATTGTAGGTACACCAAATCTGGTTGTTATTCCCTCATAAAATTCTAAGATGCTAGACTCATTTGCCTCTTTGAGTGCTACTGCTTCTGTCCATTTGGTGAAGTAGTCTGTGGCTGTCAAAATCCATTTATGCCCTTGGCTTGAATTGGGATTAATGACTCCAATGAAGTCCAAACCCCATTGCATGAATGGCTGGTCAACTGAGATTGGATGCAATGGAAGGGCAGCAAACTTCTCTTTTCCTGTGAAGAATGCACAATTCTTACACCTCTTGATCCATGCGTAGCAATCGCTGAAGATTTTAGGCCAATAATAACCAGCCTTCATAATTTTTAGAGCTATCACTCTTGGCGCAAAATGGCCACCAGCTGGTCCACCATGAAATTCTTCCAATACCCTTTGAATCTGACCTATGCTAATGCATCTCAGCAGCACTCCATTTACATCTTTCTTGAACAAAACTCCATCAACAATGGCATACGGGACAACCTGTAATCTGAAGTGTCTCCTTTGGGTCTTGTTCATCTCTGGGGGGCACTGGCCTGTACCTAGGAAGTGCATAATACCTTGGGTCCAGCAAGGAATGGGGGAAGCATTGTCTTCTTCATGATTGCCGCTTGGCTCATGGCTGTCCTGGACTATCAAAATAGCCTCTTCTTCGTTGCATACTTCCTTTTGCTTCCCTAAAACCAGCTGCTCACACAGTCCTTTCCCTCTTACCAGCTTGGTGATCTTGATCTCAATGTCATACTCCATGACACGGGTGATCCAACCTGCCCTTTTCTCATTCAAATCCTTGTTGAGGAGGAAGTCCTTAACTCCAGCATGTGAGACCAGCAACTGGACCTTGTTGTTTGAGACTAAATGCTTGAATTTCTTCAAGCTTCTGATTACTGCAAGTACATGCTTTTCAATAAAAGAGTACCTCACCTCGCAGTCATCTAGGCTCTGGCTAAAAAGGCAATCGGCTGCTCATCATTATCTTTGTTCTGACTGTACTAGAATGGCAGAAATAGTGTCATCACCTCCAAATGCATAGAGGATGAAATCCTTGGAGAAGTCTGGGTTGATGAGAGTTGGTGCTTGAGAGATAGCTTCTTTGATTGCTTCAAAACTCTCCTTGCCTTCTGTTGTCCACTTAAAAGCCATGCTCTTCTTTAACATTTTGGTGATGGGCTTGACAAGGGCTGCAAAATCTGGGATAAACCTGTGGACAAAATTGATCCTTCCCAAGAAACTTTGAAGAGCCTTCTTGTGACTTGGCAATGGCAGTGCTCTTATGGCTTCAACCCTCTTTGGATCAATTGTCAGTCCCTCTTTCGAGACAACATGGCCAAGGATCTTTCCTTCATGTGCAAGAAATATGCACTTCTTGGGGTTCAAAGATACTCTGAACTTTCTACACCTCTGAAACACTTGCCTGAGGTGAAAGAGATGGTCTGCTGCATTCTTTGAGAAGACAGTGATATCATCTAGATATATCAGCACTATCTTGTTGATCAAGCCTTTGAATGCCATGTCCATTGCCCTTTGAAAGGTAGCACCAGCATTGGACAGCCCAAATGGCATCTTCTTGTAAGCATATGTGCCCCATTTAGTTGTGAAGGCTGTCTTGAATTGGTCTTCTTCTTTCACCATCACCTGATTATACCCTGAGTAGCCATCTAGGAGAGAGAATCTCTCTGAACCGGATACTACTTGCAATATTTGTTCCATTGAAGGAAGCGGGTAATGATCTTTGAGAGATGCTCTATTGAGGTCTCGGAAGTCCACACACAACCTGATTTCTCTGCTTTTCTTCCTGACCGGAACCAAGTTAGCAACCCAGCTTGAGTGCTTGATTGGGAATATAATGCTTGCCTCTATTAGCTTATTTAGCTCTTTCTTCATTAGAGGTTCAATGTGAGGGTTAACAGGTCTCTACTTCTGCCTGATGGGCTTAGCATCTGGATCCAATTCTATGGTATGTTGTGCCAAATTCAGATTGAATCCTCTCAAGTCTTCATAGCTCCAAGCGAAGACATCTGGAAATTCTTGACAAAGCTGTATGAAATCTGATTTCTCCTACTCAGTGGCCACTTTACCAATTTGAAGTGTTTTTCCTTCCCCAACCGGAATTGGCTCTGAATCTTCCCTCTTGACCTGTATGTTAGCCTTTTCTTTATGGAACTGGTCGTTAGGGTTGAAGATAGACTCCAACGTTACTAAGCCTTTGGGAAGCTTGTTCATCCACAGCTGCACTACTTGATCCCCATACTGCTGCTCTAGTCTGTCCTGATTCCTAGCTGAGAATTCAGCCTCTTCTTGTAAGAAATTGATGATTTGTTGATCATTTTCAAACACCTGCCAGCTGGTGTTATTATCTGGAACTGCTGGCCTCACAATCACATGGATATGTGGCTGTGTTTTTTCCCTTTTGATGTTGTCAACCACATCAAACGTTGCTCCAACTGCTGCGAGCCTATCCGCAGCTTCATTTTTCTTCCTGGGTATGGACACAATGTTGAAAGCTTCGAAATCCTCAATGAGGTCCCATACCCTATTCTTGTAGCTCCTCAGCAAGTCGTTCTTCATAGCATGTTGTCCTCTAACTTGGTTGACGATTAGCTTGCTATCTCCAAACACCTGTAAGTTATTTATCCCTTTTTTCCTAGCCCAATGAAGTCCATGAATCAAGGCCTCATATTCAGCTGTGTTGTTTGAACAAGAAAACTGGAAACAAAAAGCTGAATAATATTTGATGCCTTGAGGTGAAACAAGCATGGCTCCACCTCCTGCACCTTGCCTACTCCTTGATCCGTCAAAAAACAGCCGCCATACCTCATTGTCATCATTATGGCTTGGCTTGCTGATGCTAGGAACAGGTTGATTTTCTTCGTGTATACAATAGACTCCCAACTCAGATTCTTCTACTTCTTGATAGGGATCAAAAGCATGTATCTTGTTTGCCCATTCGTCAAGAGTTAGGTCCGGGATACTTCCAACCTTGGTGTCAGCCTCATCAGTACTAGGGTGATCTTCTTGATCAAATGCTAAGAAATTGGCATTAATCTGACTTGGAGTGTAAGGCTCAATATGGAAGTTTGCAATAGGTTCAGACCTAATTGTAGTCTTAGTTCTATACCTTGTTCTAAATAGCATGTGGGACCAATCAGTAGACAAATACCCCCCAATCTTGGCTGTGAAGTCCCTTGACAAGCAAAGGGCAAAGAGTGGTGGAAGGTCTATGATTGATATATCTTGTAAGACAACAACATTTGGACATGCATGCAAGGTAAGACTCAAGTTTTTAATCACTCCAACTGTTGCTATTGCTGTCCCATCCAATTGCACTACCCCTTTAGATATTACTTCATATTGGAGACCCAGCTGATCAGCTATTTGCTTGGGCATCACTGAGCTACTTGCCCCGGAATCAATCATGCAATTGTGTACTAGTTTATCCCCAATGATTAATGAAACATAGAAAGGAGGGGGCTTCAACATTTTACCTTGTTGCCCTCCATGGCTTCCTTCAGGCTGGGCAGCATTTGTAAGCACTTTGTCTTGCATCTGAACCTGCTGATTCGAAGTTGTCCAATCCTTCATGGCAGCTTGCAGCAGATCTCTTTGTCCTGGGATGGATAGGGATTCCCACATTGATATATTGATGTTAGTCTTCTTCATCTGTTCAATGATACTGAACGGGGATGAAGTATCCTTTTGTTGTCCCTTGGTTTGTACATTCACCCCTTGCACGTGGGCAGCAACAGCTGGCATTTGAGTTGGCCTAGGGGCTGTTCTTGGCTGTCCTTGTGCACTTGAAACTGGACTTTGCTTGCCAATCATTTGTGGAGCCGTGGAAGGTTGTGGATTGGCTAGGGCTAATGGCTGTTCTTCACCCAAATTTCTCCTCTTTGACCTTGTGTTGGCTGCAACACCTTGAGAGACTGCCTGATTCATGCCACAGAAATCTTCCGCTTGCCAGTTCACCAACGTGGTGTCATTTGGGGCTGATTGCTGTTGGAATGTTTCTTGTTGTTGACTATTTCCTTGACGCCCTCGCCTCCACACCACAGTAGTTGTCACCATCAGTGCTTGATTGAGAGCACCATTGAAACACATGGATTGGTTATGAGGCTTGTTACATGGAAAGCACCACCATATTCCTGAGCAATGTTGTTCTGTGTTGGCACTAATGCCTTAGAGGCAGATATAGCATTTGGATTATAGGGCTAGAATGGTCTATTAGAGGGAGGCCTTGTTTGATTCACATTTGCAACTGGATTAGGTGGTCTTTGTGGTTGGTATGGCTACCTATTAGGCTGAGCTTGAGGTTGATAAGAAGGTCTGAAACCTTGGGCTTGCTGCCTCTTGAGAGTAACCAGCTCATTGCCTAGGTTTTGCAACTGTTTCATGACCTCCTGGAGTTCATTTGAAGCACTAGAGGATGAAGTAGAAGTTTCACTTGAACTTTGGTTTCTAGGGGTGGGAACAGGAGCCAAAGTGGGTGCTTGACTAGTGCTTGGATTTTCTAAGTTTGGATACAAGGGCATGGGAGGCCTAGGAGCCAGTTTACCAGCTTGAATAAGACAGTTTTCGGCTCTAATGGAAATGCTATAAGCCATAGGGATTGTTGTGCCTCCCATGGACTGAATTAACATAGAAATATCAAAATTCAAAGCTTTGAGGTAATATAGAAAAGCACCTTCTGCTGTTGGCCTGACTGCCACTGGAATCCTATCCCAAGACCTTTGAAATCTGAAGTTGAAATCGGCTAGCTACTCATTGGGAGCTCTCTTGATAGTCGTCAGCTGCTCCAAAAGAGACAAGTTGTCTCCCTTCTCTCCAAATTGCTCATGAAATGCAATACACAGCTGATTCCAGTTTGTGATAGAACCAGCTCCAAGGCTCCTAAACCATTGTAATGCTTTACCCTTGAAGGAAGATGCCAATAACTTGACAGCCACTTGCATTTCATGGATTGCACAAAGGTTAGAAATATCTTTAACATGATCACCTAGAGTAGTCTGATTTTCTCCGGTGAAGTACGGAATGTTCTTTAAGGCTGCAATAGGAACTGGATGCTGTGCATTGAGAGCAAGTGGGCTTCTGCCTGTGAAGTTGACGTAGGGATTGTTCTGAGCCATTCTAATCGGTCTTAAAACCCTTGTATACTGAATGAAAGGCCTGTAAGGTGGAGGAGTTGAGAGAGATCTGTTTGGTGGAGATGGAGACCTCTGAATCCTTCTTCCTCTTTGCCTTCTTCTTGAGATAACTGCAGGTATTCAAACAAGCACTTCTTCTTCTCCAACTCTTGACCTTGTGGTGATTCTTCTCATGAGTCTTTAGGCCTGTACTGCTGAAACAAGTTGATTCTTCCCCTTGGAGTCGCCAAATATGTAGATAATAGCTCTTATAAGCAAGAAAACTGCAGCAGATGCATATCAACTTTGCTGTAATAAAAATGAGACCTCTAGTGTCCCACCGGCGTGCCAAAACTATTGTTGCAGACTCACAGCACCCCTGGATGCAAATCAGGCTTCTAGGTTGATGTTCAGGCATCCAGTGTGATTGCACAACATGGAATCCTTTCTCCAAGCGTGGGACTTGTAAAGATGAGAAAAGATTCTCTAGAGAAGGCTAGTTCCTATTCCTCTGTTCAGATGCACACAAAAAATGTAGAGGGTTTGCTAAAACCTAATCTAACTTGCCAAGGAGACAGGGTAAGAAAATGCATAGAATAAAACCTAAACTACAAAGGTGATGCACCAAGGAATGTTAGACATTCATTTTGCAAATTTAACACAAACCACATAGATGCAATACAACCACCATGCACAGGTAACCAAACTGTAATAAGAGATCAAAATGACAACAATGAATACATGAGAGGGTTGAGAGTCAATCACAACACATATATTATTGCTCAAGAGTCGATACAGTACATTGCAGTGGCCAAGAGGCAAAAAAGACTGGCATTACAACCCATATGGGAGGTTTGAAAGCTCCACAATTTCTCTTGCAAGCGAGGGAAGAAGGGAGGATGCAAAACAAGAATGTCTCGACCCCTTAAAGGAGCTCTTCTTTACAATATATATCAAGAAATGAGAGAGGGAAGAGAGAGGAAATCCAGAATCTGCCCCAACCACTTCTTGGTAGCATTTAAAATCATCTCATTATGACAGAAGTGGCGGATCCTAGCAAAATGGCGGGCTGTCTAACAGGAGCGGCGAGCTGTCTGCTGCATTAAAGTTGGTTGTTGAAGCATTACTTCTGTCTATCACCACGCGTCAGAGACGTTTTCTTAATTTTCTCCCTCCAAACTACACCAAAATGTGAGATTGATCCCAGAATCATGTAGAGAATTTCAACAGCTTTCCGTTGATATAAAGAACATGCAAATCTGAGCTCTGGATCGAAAGATACAAAGGTCTGAAGATTTAGGGCACAAAACAGGTGAAAACGGATTTTTAAATTTCTTTTCCCACACTCTGCCATCTGGACGACACGTGGCGTGCTCACGGTTCACTGAGAAATTTTCTCTCTCTCCACCTTTTCACGGGATTTTCTTGTGGGCCCCTTAAACTTGGACACGTGGCACTATTTCATTGGTTCGGATCAGTGCTCGAAAACTCGCCCCTTTGACCTTTTGGACCTTTTTCCTTGGCGACACGTGTCATGCTGTGATTTGTCCACGGGCCTACTGGATTTTCACGTCCACCGCATCCTTTTTCTCGGATTTCCCAGTGCTTCGCAGGACAGAATCCTCCGATCCGCCCAAAATGGGCTTCCTCGTCCCTTTTCTGCCGGTGACACGTGGCGTGATCTGATTGGCTTTCGGCTCCTTCGGCTATCCATGTCCCGTGCGCCCCTTTGTCCACTTGCCCTTGTGCTGAAGTTTCTTATTTCAGCCGATCCGGCCGGTTCGCATCCTTCGCGTCCATTTGTCCCAAATGTCCCAGTGCTGTCTGGGACAAATTCTTCCGGTTCGCCCGATTCGGCCGGTTCGCGTCCTCCACGCACTCTTGTCCCGCTTGCTCCCGTAAAGGACTTGGACAAATTTTCTTTCTTTTGGCTGATTCGGGCATTTCACGTCCATTTGTCCCAGATGTCCCTTTTCTGTTTGGGCCACCTGGAGGCTTTTCGGCTGATCCGCGCCTTCCGCGTATAATTGTTCCAACTGTCCCAAAGGTGGCCTTGAGCAGGACTTAGCCAATTTTACGATTTTCCCCTGAATCAATCTACTTGCTTGGAACTAAAAACTCTGATGCATGTTATCAAATTAACACTGGGGGGTAAAATTTGGATAACATTACATTAGTCATTATTCTTATACCATGAGCGTATAGGACGGGAAGGGTCAAAACTAGTATGTGGTTTGATAGGTGGAAGGGTGATGGCTCCCGCTTTTAAAAGATTTTCCAAAACTGAGGAGTAAGGCTCTCCTACGGGGGTATAAATTTTTTGTTCATACTTTTACTAGAGATTCTTAATAGGGGATAGATTAGGAGGATTTTTCAGTTGGTTTGATGGATGAGAGGGGCCAACTTTCAGGACCACCGCGTTGGCAAATCCGGTTTCCTAAGAATGATTGTTGGAATCATTGTTTGCAATTTAGAAGAAGAAGAGGAGTCACTCGACTTAAATGGAACACTCTTGTTGCACAACTTAAGACTTTCCTCTTTAAGGGCATGGATCTCTAGCTTCTGAGCCATGGTGAATGGCTTTTCAAATGTTCAGAATGTTTGTACCGAAAGAGTTGGGGAAATGTGCCTGGCACAATCCCTAGTGAATTACTCTATTAGCTCGGGTTGTGGAAGTTGAAAGATGGGCTGATTAATGAGCCCCCACTACTATGTGAAAAATTCAATGATAGAATTTTCATCATACTAATGAATAGAGTAAAAATTATTCATGGAGACCTTCTTAGAGATATTGATGGAGAATTGATTCATAAATAAGTGTATTAAAATATCCAAAACACGAGATGGTTGGTATGTAAGAAGAGAATGTTGTTTTTTCTAGAATAATGTAAAACACGTAGAGAAACTAATGGCGGTCAGTTAACCGGTGTCAGTATGATGATGGAACCGACAAATGATCGTAGGATCGATTCCATTCTTGAGAACTTTAATAAGATGAATAAATTTTTAAATTTTGAAGTGAATTAAGTCAAAATAAGCCAACACAAAAGTTGTGTATAGTAGAAATATGTCCTATCACACTAGGAAAAACTAAAAAAGACCAATTGTGATTGTGCAGTGTGAAAGAGAAGAAGAAGTGATGAATTTTCCTCACAACTAAAAAATTAGAAGACAAAAAACAAATTAACAATCCCACAAACATAAACTAGCAAAAACATGTCAATCCTAGGCATTAGATTTTAGTGTTGAGTGGTTAATGCCTTTTAAATTGACTTTGAATGAAATAGAGTGTTTGGATAATGAAGGTGCCCTAAAAGAAAGCTATGGATGGTTTCAAAGTATAGTTTTGGCTAAAGAGTCCTCAATATACCTTCCAGTACGTGAGGTCTGAGCTCGATATGATAAATCGCCGAGAACATCGGGTGGAGCCCACTCAACAAAGTTGTTAAAACCTTGATGGATTCTTTTTGGAAGGGAAATGTTTAACAAATGTGTAAATTTTGTAATTGGTCATGCTTGGGAGTGTGTGCACAAATGTGAACTATGCTTAATCTAATCCAATCACCAAGTGGTCATGACCTCCACCATGTGATTTCTAATTAAATCTATGTGATCTAATGTAACACTCAAAGGATGAAATGCACATATTTTAAAACCCAAATTGAAAATGATATTTGATGTAGACAATAGAAGAACAGGTAGAGGAATGGTTTTCACTAATGCAGTACAAAAGAAATATGAAGTGTTCTTTTTAAGCACCAAAATATAGATTTCCTTTAGAAAAATAGAAAGAAAAGAAGATTTACCAGAGAGAGATTTTTAGTGAATATTTCAGAAAGAAACAAACACAAAAATTCACCCTATATGAAAATAAAAATAACCCACAAGATGGGATCCCACCGGGTGTGCCAAAATGTTTCACCACATAAGTTACATATAAAATAGATAAGGGTAAAGGTGAGGAGGAATACCTGTGATAGTCGAAGAAGGTTGTGCACCGTCAAATGTTGACCAAGCTAATTGTGAAGAGCTTCCCTTTGGCTAGGAGGAATGACCTATAGAATCAACGTAATACCACCAAATAATATTAAACAACATATGATAGCGGACTACCTAGAGTATACCAGTTCTAGGAAGTGTGTAACTTCCTAGAAAGGTTTTCAACCCACTTGTTTTTAACAATTTAATGTAAGGAAAGAGCATAAAAAAAGAATCCTATTGTAGTTAATATGATTTAGGCATCTCATATAAAACACAATAAGAAAATCTAATCTAACAAGAAATTTGTGATTAGATTTAGAGGGCTGGTAGGTTGGTCTAGGCTTGTAGGTCTTACAGAGGCTCTAAATGAGGTTTGGGAAAGATTTGGTGGAGTTTTGGGTTGTTGGGAAAGAGTTTTTATCTCATTGGTTTGGAGGATTTTACTAGTCTCAAAGACCGATGTTGGTTGGGTGACCAACGGTGGTTATCTTGTAAATGACCAACACTTGGTTTGGTGACCATCTTTGGTAGGGGAAATGAAGTAGAAATGTTAAAAATGAGAGGTTTGGCACTCTCTATGATTTCACAAAGAGTGAGGGAGGCTTAGGTGAGGTCATGGGATTTTTTAGAAGACTTAGAGGCAATAAAATAGGTGTTTAGATGAGGTATGAAGGTTCTTTGGGTAGATGGGTGGATGCAGGTTTTGTGTGAGAGATCCGAGTATGGTAGAGGGTGAAATGAAATAGATAAATAATCTATTAAACACCAATGATAAAGAATAAATGTACTTAATTTAAAAATGGAGATGGATAGCAAGAGGTGGTGATGGTTGCAGAAGAAAGTGGTTCCAAATGAATGTAATGATAATAGGAAGGCGCGATGCTTCTCTCGTGATTGAATCGGACATCCGGATTAATATGTTGATGAATGGTGTGGTGTTTGGATGCTATAATGGTCTTTTTGTGTAGCAAGGTCAATGGAAAACTTGAGAGTAAGGATGTAAGGATGCCAAAAGCCAAGATTTAGAACCTGAACAAAGAGTTAGGAAATCCTATTTAAGGAAATCGACTACGGTTCGGTGGCCACCGTGTTGGCCAGGAATAATTGACATCGGTTAGGGAGAAAAGGTCATACTTTTCCAAAAATATTATTTTCTTCAAAAAATTGTGTGATTCAGAATTGATTCTAGGTACGAGTGTGGGTTATTACTAAATGGAGTGGGAAATTGGTTAGAGGGATAATAGGTAATTAAGATTAGGGTTAGAATGAGTCCTAGTTTGTTAAGGTGAGTGGGGACTTGGTCTAGGTTAATTAATAAACTTGGAATAGTTCTAGGATGAGGTGGAGAGATAATGTGACTAGGTGTGTGGAAATTAATTTAATTTAGGTAATTAAATTAATAATGATGTGAGGATAATTCATGGTTAGATGTATGTTAATCAAAGGGGACTTGGCAGGGTGTGACCTAATTTGGGTGTCTACACATAGCTTGCAATGTTATAATATGTTTTATTTTCCATTTTGTGCATTATGTACAACCAAAACTTCTTTACTTCCTTCCACTTCCTCGAGGAATCGAGTTTGTGATGAGGTTCATCAATCCTCTCTATTAATAATGTCAATCCAGGGCTGGTGTCCGATGGTTGTATGCATTAAAAGAAAAAAGATCTTTGGAAAATAACTCTTTAAACACAATCCAAAACTTGCATAAAATAAATCACACATGCATAAATGTAAAGACACACTTGCAGAAATAAAGTTTGCATGAAAGAAATCACACTTTGCATAAATGAAATTGCTGAATTAAAAATAAAGGAAAGATAAATAGGACACCTACAGGTTCACAAAAGAAATTGTACGGATAGAAGAATTACATAACATAAAATCAGAAATCACAACAAAAGGAAAATGCCATAAATAAAGAAATGAACATAACACATGGATCCATCTTCCTTGGAATGAGTGGCCAGCTCATTCCTTGGAAGAGGACTTAATTCATATTTTTAATTCAAAATTTGCAGAATAATTTCTCTTGGAATATTAATGAGGAAGAACAGATATATTATTCTTGCTAGTGAAAATTACATATAAGAGTGTGGGAGATTGAAATTATAATTCATACATCTAACCAAATTATTTTGGGAAATACAATATGATCTTATCTTTATTCCAATCCTAAAAACTAAGATCTCCATCTCCACAAAATATGGAGAGAGATATATTATTGGATTTGAAGTCTTATCTCGCTTATTTTAGGAATATTTACTCCCAAATCTTCTCCTTGATTTTTGGTAGCAAGAATCACATTGATTTTATTATCCTATTTTATTAGAAGGATTTTTTTCAAAATATTACTTTAACCAAATGTCTCTCCCAGATTTTCCATTTGACTTTTCTGTTTCTGGTTGTGGAACTTTTGGTGCTCGTTTGATACACTTTTTCCCGGAGTGCATCTCACTAAAATTTAGATTATTTTTATTTGTAAAAATTGTAGAAAATATGAATGAGTTTTTGTTAAACACATTTCTATGAACAAAAACCTCTCATATTTTCCATTTGACTTTGTTGTTTCTGGTTGTGGAACTTTTAGTGCTTGTCTAATACACTTTTTCCTTGGACTGCAGCTCACTAAAAGTTAGATTTATCCTTATTGGTAAAACTTGTAGCAAATATGAATGAGGTTTTTATTAAACACATTTCTATGAACAAAAACCTCTCTTATATTTCCCATTGGATTATCTGATTATTCACAATTCCTCATTTTATGTAGGTTCTGAAACTAAAACTGCAAGTTCGGAACTAAATCTACAAGTTCCAGAACTAAAACTACAAGTTATGGAACTAAATCTACAAGTTCCAGAACTAAAACTACAATTTCTGAAGCTAACTCCCATTTTTTTGGAGCTAGGGTGATAGGGTGTTGTTTTATGATGTGCCACCATAAACTCAAATAATAATATTCGATAGTTTCATTCAAAAGTGTGTGTCGTTATCACTTGTCAAGCTCAACGAAAACCCATACATGTTGATAATGTTTTCCCATATGAACCTTGTCATTGTAGTGGTCGTGCAATCCTTTGTAGGAGTTGCTTATTCCCACATGGTTAAATAAACTATATATGTTATAATGTAACGCGCACTAGTCTTGTGCACTTTGGTGGGGAAATAGGACCCAAAAATTCTATCGCCCATTTTTCAAAAGGTTCAACAATCACTATCAATCTTAAAGGCCTTTCATATCTATGCCTGTGTTTCCCAAGATGTTGAAAATTATTACACACCCTAACATACTATTTACAAATCTTATATAGTGTTTCCCACCAAAGGCCAACCAACAAAATCTTTCACATGATAGCATTACCTATATAATTTCCTCCTGCAATGCCACCATGAGCTTCCTTCATTATAGCTTCGCACTCATGTTCTAGTACACACCGGCATAAAATCTTGTCACAACCTAACTTGTAAAAATCTCCACTAATTAACATGTAAGGCACAACGTGTATGGAAATTTGTTTCTTCTTTACAATCTTCATCCCTTCAAGTGCCACCAATATCTTCTAATTCAGAGGGCTTCGGTTCAATATGAATAGTTGTGCATCCGACATTATGTCCTCAATTTTCTACATGTCCTCACTTGAGTTAATCCTTCACAAATGATTTGGTCCAGAGTTACTCTTCCCTGGCTTCACCACAGCTATAAATTCAAATTCCTGAATAAGAGAATCCACCGACATATGCACCCATACAAAATGGGATTATTAACCAAGTACTTAAGTGCCATGTGATCTGTATAGAATATACAAGTATTTTCCAACAACTATTTTCTAAACTTGTGTGGTGTGCAAATAATGGACAAAGCTTCGCGCTCTATAGTTGTATAATTCTTCTCAACTGATTTCAACTTCCTACTTGAAAAATAGATAGGATGATCAATGATCCCATCACCAGGTTGTGCTAACACTATGCCAATGGCCATGCCAAAGGCATCAACATGTACATGAAATGGTTTGTCCCAAGAAGGAAAGCGCAAAATGGGCGCAGAAGTAAGTATTTCCTTCAATGTCTCAAATGTTAGCTATTGCACCTCATTCCAATGGAAATTTCCTTTACTTTTCAACAATTATTCCAAGGGCATGGAAATATTAGCATATCCCTTAATGAACTTCCTATAATAACTTGTATGTCCTAAGAACCCACACACCTTGCTCTAATTAGTAGGCTCCTCTAAACCCAAGATAACTACAACATTAGTAGGA
This sequence comes from Taxus wallichiana var. yunnanensis, assembly GCA_018340775.1. Taxonomy (NCBI): domain Eukaryota; kingdom Viridiplantae; phylum Streptophyta; class Pinopsida; order Cupressales; family Taxaceae; genus Taxus; species Taxus wallichiana. The sequence continues at coordinate 549,037,876 of CM031238.1, read as the reverse complement.
TCTACCAACAAGTCTTCTTTTCATATATTGTGTCCCAACAACGCTCCAAATGGCATAGCAAAATACACTTCTTAATATTGAGAGAGATGCTCAACTACCTACACCTCTCAAACATAAGTCTCAAATTTTCATAGTGATCTTTCACTAGCCCATATATAGTCTAATCATCCAAGTAAACCTATAAAAACTTGTGTATAAAGTCCTCAAATGCTTGTAAAAATGTGAGAAAAGACTGCAAGTGTATTCTTCAACCCGAAGGCATAACCGTGTATGCAAAAATTCCCCACTAAGTGGTGAAAGTTGTCTTTTCTTGGTCTTCTTTAGCAATTTGTGCCTAATGATAACTAGAGAATCCATCAATAAAAGAGTAACTTAATCCCTACAATGCCCTCAAAGATATCCTCAAAGAAATTGGGTGGGAAAAGGATATATCACACATGCAACATTCAACTCTTTGTAGTCCACATAGATCCTTATCCTACCATATTTCTTTATGTTAATCACCATGGGGCTAACCCACTTTGATTCCTCAATGGGCTCAATGATTCTAGATTTCAGCATCTTATCAATCTCTTCCTTAACGTTGACATGCATATTATGATTCATCCTATAAGGCCTCTTCTTAACTAGGCACACACCTTCCTTTAAATTGATCCTCATCTCTCCCAAAGAGGGATGAACTCCTTCAACTCATGATAGCCTTGTGGAAATAAGTCTTGGAAGTCACGTAGTAGCTCAATAATCTTAGCCACCTCTTGTTTAGCCAAATAGTCACCAATAATGGCCTTTTAGGCTCTACATTTTTCCCAATGTTGATCTTATTCATTTTCTGGATATTTCAATTTATCACCTCTTTCTTTTGAATAATAGTTTTCTACTTTAGAATCTCATGAGTGCGCACAACCTCGGTGCATGTAGTCAAAAACACGGGTGTAGTATCCGAGGATCAGGTGCAATCTTAGGCATCCACTGGTCTTCTACAACATGTTGCACTTTAATCATCCCCACACCCTTATCATTCTTCTTATAGTTCTTACTCATGTGCTCATATAACTCAGGACATTCTTCAAACTTATGTTGCTTCCTGCACCATGAGTAGACTATGTTCTGAGGGAATTCATGCCTATAATGATCAAGGGATCCACATGTAAAATAGGTTCCTTGGGGAAATCACCTCTACCTCCACTATGACCATGGCCTCTATATCCACCTTGGTAACCTCTTCCTCTACCACCTCCATCAGAGTGCCCTTCATGATGTTTTCCTTCCTACTCCTTTGAATTATTCACAACACTAGTCTGACACACACCAATTTCAATAGCTTCATGAATCTGATCAATTAGTGTACAATTCCATGTATCATGAGTGTAAGACTTATAAATCTTACAATAACAGGATATGTTCTTCTGGATCGCACGCCGAAACAATTGGAATCTACGAATTGTGATCTAAGTGACAGATCTTGCAATCCAAAGAACATATCATGCACCGATTTATGAGGGTATTTATCCTTAGTATGTCCTTCCACCTCATAATCTATACACCATATTCTACTACGCATCTCATGAGCCAAATTGGCTGAAATATTATCCAAATTTTTCTCCATAGATGTAATATGGACATCCAATAATGGGCTAACTCTAGTGTCTAAACTCCCAACTACCTTGGCATACGTAGCTACCTCCAAAGCCTCATGCAGATCTGTAAATGTCTTATGAGAGAGTGCCCTTTTGAAAGGTGTGATAAAATAGCCAACAAACCATTATGCATGTTACCTAGGGTGAATATCATAAGAAAACTTTTATAGAAAAGTTTTAAAGTTTGCATCATAATCCCTTACGCTCTAAGTCATGCCCTGTCTAATCTCCTTCAGCGTGTTGATGTTTTTCTGCTCAAACTTAGGTATATGAAACTCATCTAGGAAATCATCACACAACGCATTGTAATTTACAAAGATCTAAATTAGAGCATACTTCCTATACCAACTATGTGCGTTCCCTTGAAAAGTAGTAGCAAACTAACTTTCCTTACACTCGGAGTTGTGATTACCTTAGCGCACCATAGTATCTCATACATGTGTACATGCTTGGTTGCATCCTCAATGCCTCTATACTTTGGAATGCAAAGATACATATTGTGATAAAAATTTTCTGATGGTGTAGACCGTGCCCACCAAATCCAATCCTATATTACCTCTAATAATCTCTCCACCTCTAGAACCACCGATCCACTAGATCTCAAATCGCCCGATCCACCCCCAGCAGCAGTACTAGACCAAAGGATGAGATACTATTTGTTACAACTATTGTACTAAATTGAACTCCCATGGTATGTGAATTTGTGCTACTTCCAGACATATTACCAACATACTATGCACTCAAGCTCGTGTAGATGACACACCGTAAAATATACCACCAATCGCCACCGAACAAAAAAGATGTCTACATAGCCATAGATGAATTTTTCGTCTGATGAAATCCTATATTCAATAGAAAATTAAAGCTACTTTTCACTACTCTATCACCAACACTATCATGTTTCTCAATAAATATTTCAGGGACTAGAACACCAAACATAAGGGCAATGTCACTAGGTGGGATCATATATGTTTTCCGTCCTCAATCTTTCTTCATCATATGCACTCTCCTTCGGAGGGATTCTCTACTACATTTTCCTAAGTGGGGAAATCCTCCGATGCTCTAGCTCCACATCTTCCATGTGAGCCTCAAATCCTTCATGAGATATCATCCTCCACAACTCCACAAAATCCTCAATATCACGCTTCTTTGTTAATTCCCTCTCCTGTGCCTCATTATACTTAATCCTCTTTTCTTCTCTATGCCTTTCTGCAGCAAGTTTTTCCATATTTCACCACACCTTCTCCTACCAAAGCATGCATGGTGGAGGTTTAGCTAGCCATATGTCATTCTCCAAAATAAAGAGTCGCCAACAAGATCTTAATTTCTAAATGCATAGCACACAAATAAGATCCTTTGGGTTCATGCAAGAACAGAAACCCAACAACCTCCTGGACAGAATAAGTAGAAAAACGTACTTCAATTTGTAACTATGTAAAACACCACTCCACCAATGATTTACAATGTATGTCTAAGTCACATCAACATCATACATATTCTCGATAATCTTCTTTTGTCCAAACAATTGTTCTACACCTCTAATTCTCGCTTTGATGCATATGCTACCAACCACTCGTAAAACTCTATAGGAAAACAAAAAAATAATGTCTCATAGATTTCATTATACATATGTTCTTCAACCCACGTGCAAGCTTCAAATCAAGTCAATATTATATTTATGAGCAAACTGGTCTTCTAAATCCATAACCCAACTCTCAATGTTGTCCAAAGTCAATGATACGTCTTCATCATGCAACATCCTTGCAACAACTTGAAAAGAGGTCCCGAAATGGAACCAAAATGTAGTATGTTTTTCTTACTCAAACCCTAGATGCACTAGCCCATCACTCAAAAAAATCTGAGCACTCACCCAAAGCACGCAAAGGTACCAGGTCCCTCTTTTTTTACCATTCCATATTCATAGCAAGTAATTAAAGGTAAAACATAACATGAACTAGATCACAACCATAGTGCGTAATGAATCAAACAAGGATTAAGATCAGATTTACCATATAATAACTAGTAACAAAGATATCAATAATCAATATACATTCACAAAGATCCATTATATTGATCCATCAAAAGACAATAGCTAAATACAATACAATTACCATCACAAAGTCATGCACACAAATACACCAGCAACATAACTTTGTCTCAATCTAGCGGCCTCCTAACCCGAGAAAATAAATGCATATATATATGGATGGGGAACTTTCACTTCATTTCCCATGCACTCTCAAAATATGTTGTATGCTCAAAATAGCTATACACCACTACAAAATCAACTAAGGAAGAATGTAAGCTTCACCTAATAATATATTACCTATAATTAACTCTAGATCTAATCCTATTATTAGCTTGAACTTTGCATGATGCTTGATCTTCCACTTGCTCCAAAAATAGTCATTGCTTCATCCACAAGTATTCTATCTTTATCTAATGTGTGTTAATCACTCCAGGTTTAACTCCAGCTTGATCCATACAAGAGAGGTTAAGTACCAAACTATATGTTTCTAGGCGTAGATATTTAGGGCACAACTCTACCAAAATTCAGCACCTATCCAAGCGCCCTCATATACTTAGTCAAAAAAATTCAGTCAACAATAATATCTTGCAACAAAATTTTGTCGACAAAGAAAACACAATGTATGGATAAGTAAAAATCATGGCCATACTAAAAATACTAAAACCCCAAATATCTAATAATTAGTAGGGAATGAAGGTAAGAATAAAATTTCCTTTTAGCCACTTCCTTCAAAAGGAATTCCCACTACATATAACTATAAGGTTTGTCACCGTATCCAGTTATGTCCCTACTATGGCTATCTCCCGATATTGTTACGACATTGAACAAAAGTTTGAAGAAAAAAAAATAGCTTCAAATTTATCGATGCATCAAGAATCTATCACTATTTCTAAGTCTGAATGAAAATTAACAAGGAAAATTGTCCCTGCTATGACTATCTCCTTTCTACGGTGATGACATTGAACAAAATTTCAAAGGAAAAGAAAACATCTAGGGTTTCAACTTTCTCCTAGAAAAACTTTGATCTACGACTATATCCATGGTAGGACTATCTCCTCATGGTGATGGCATTAAACAAAAGGTTGAAGGAAAAGAAAACAACTAGGGTTTTAACTTTCCCCTGATAACAAATTTGATTCCTCACAAAATATATAATGGACTCCAAATGATGACTAAATTAGAAACTATGGATTCTAGATGATGATTAAAATAGAAACTATGGATTCCAAACGATTATTAAAATGTCTACAATGATGAGGCGATATGTCCATGTCCCCCCTCTATGATTATATTACTTTAAATATCCCACAAATGACATATTATACTAAGCATTGGTTATATGGGTTAAATTTTATGGATGTTTATATTTATATGTAATTGATATAATAAATATAGTTCATTTATATCCAGGGATATGTCTAACATTATTTTATAACTAGGTCTTGGAAATGACTAGGAGGCATTTTACAAAGGGGATGGCTAGATCCTACTACTTTTGGCTCTACCTAGACCATGGTGAGAGAACCCAGGGGTAACCTAAATGAGGGAGAGATATTATAATTCAATCTCCTTCAAATTATTGGTAAGTCAATTTGAGCCAAGTATAGTCATGAATGCAATATCTACTCGCAAGATTTGTCACACATATATCACACATACTTAGTGCATCAAACACAAGTTACTAAAGACAAATAAAATATGATTCATAGACATAATTTATCAATAATAGCTAATGGAATGGAGCTTCATGATGTTGGAATACTAGTTTTCACAAATCAGAGAAAATGCATTCATAATATGCAAGTATAATGCAATTTACAAGGGTAAAATGGTAGGATATTTTAGTTAGAAAGAGGGGAATGGATGATGGTTAATTCATGATAGCAACCTTCTAGTAAATTCCATGATATCCAACTACTTCAGAATGTAGAGAAAATAAAATCAAGTAAGAACAACTTTCAAAGGGAAATTTTCATTCATTGATACCCAATTCATGCAAATGATACTAGACAACCTTCAAACCCCCAACACAAACACTTGTGCAAGAATTACAATAATATGTTCATTGCTCCCATTTTCATATGCCTAAGATACACTCAAAGGCTAACATAGATCATTCCAAAGAAAGATTGCAATAAGGGTTTTATAACTAGATCAAATATTGTAAAGTAAATGCTACAACACAATATTTATTTAGTAACCAAGAAGATGCAATAACCAGAGGTTAATCATGTGTATTATATATAGATGCAACAAACAAAAGATTGTAATAAAAGTTATAATTCATTGATCAGATATTCAACATACATATTCAAATCCATGACTGAATCAAAACAAATTTTTCTATTCATCTTAGTTTAAACAAGGGGACATAAACTAGATGCCCTCAATGCCTGCTAATGGTTATACAGTGCAACCAACTTAATGTTACAACTTTAGACTCAAAACTTATACACTTCCATAAAATGGAAACCTAGAGCTAAAGTAATTAATTACAAACCAACCAACCTTTTAGAATGAGGATAGGCCCTCATTCTTATACAAAAATTCCATATATGAATATACTCAAAGTCCTAAAACTAACTAGAGAAAGAAATATGTGTAGTAAGGGATCTTGGGCCCGCCAAAATGGAAGAAAAGTCTTTCCAACTAAAAATATTCTGCCTTTATCCACCCATTTGAAATGGTTATGTGTTATGATTGTTCAAATGGATATTATAAAAATATTCCTTGGTGTGAAAAAATTATTTTGTCATTTGGTGTCAAATCACCACCAGATGTATGCTTTATAGGAAAATTTGTTACCTTTATGTAATCATCCCTTTTTTCTTTTCCCATGAATATGTTACTCATGCAATCATTGGGCATAGTTTATCTCCCTTGAGAGAATAAAAAGATTGGAGTAAATAAAGAATAAAAGAATAGAAAGAGGAGTGAAATATTATGTAAGATCCAAGTTAATTGGTTCCTCCTTGTTCTATTTTTCAAAATTTTCCATGTAGGCATCCAATATCTTAAACATATTAATGAGGGGCTCCTCATCCGGACCAACATGGTAAAGAAAAAAAAGTTCTTGTTCTGAAAAACATTATCAAATTCAATAGAAATGACCTTTTTTTTCTTTACCCTCTTAGACAATTTATTTATACTTCCTTCTAAATGAATGAATTTTTGAATTGAAGTATAATTGAAACATGAAGAAGAAGAGTCCAAATCCCTCATAACATGTTGTTAAAGAATCTCTATCAGCTTCTCAACATTTGTAGCTCTTGGGGTGTATGTATCTTGTATAGGAAACATATTTTCAAGCTTAGAATCCAAATCATCAATATACTTTCCAGCTTTATCTTTCATACCATGGAGTTTGCTTATGCATCCTCCCAAAGTAGTTGTCCTTAGTCTGATGGCCTTTGCATACTGATGTTTCCTACCTATGTAATCTAGGGTTCCAACACCCTCGTCTTAAACTAATTGATCATCAAGATTAGTTATGGCCTCAAGCTTGGGTAGTAACCCATCCCAATACTCCACCTCATCATGGCACTTTTCAATTTACTCCTTAGAAGCTTTCATTTTATTGAAAACTTATTTGTAGCACTCCAAAATGCTTCTTATGGATTTTCTGCCCTTTCTTATTAACTCCTCTCACTTTTTGGTTATATACTCTCCTCTTTAAATCATCTATAATTACTAATGCTTTTGGGGTTATAGTTGTAGTGATCTCTTGGTTTGTAATAGGGGTTGCAGCCACTTTTGTACATAGGTTGATACAATATCAACCTTCTTCTTCAACTGCTTCTTGGTCTCTTTGTCCTTGTCAATTTCTTAGAAGAGACCTCACATGGCTACTAAGGCTTCATATTTCAATATTTATGTGGTAGGTATCCCCAAGGGTATTTGTATAAATTGTTAATCAATAGTGGTAGCCTCACTTCTTAATATGTATCCCTTAGGAGTTGTAATTTCTATGGACCTTTCCCCTTGGGTACCTATAATAGTTTTTTATAGTACCCTGGCCTTTTTAGGGGCCCTTATCTATCTTGATGATATGAAACTTTCAATGTTGTCAACCTCCAAAAATCTTTACATTTTCCCTCTTTGGGAGATGGTGGTGCAAATTAACTTGCAACAATTAATGTATTGTTTACTAATTCACAATCATTTAATCATCAAACCAAGGGATGTAAACTTTTAATAATTCTAGTTTTGTATGCACGATTAAATAATTTAGGAGTTATGGAAATAATTTTTGTCACCACAATACTTGAAATGTTTGTTCACTAACTCATAATCATTTAATCATCAAACCAAGGGACGTAAACTTTCAATAATGCTAGTGTTGTATGCATAGTTATAAATAATTTAGGAGGTATGGAAATAAATTGTTGTCACTAAAATACTTAAATTTTTTGTTCACTAATTCATATTCATTTAATCATCAAACCAAGGGATGTAAACTTTCAATAATGTTAGTGTTGTATGCATAGTTACAAAGAATTTAGGAGGTATGGAAAGAAATTGTTGTCACTACAATACTTAAAATAACAATGCTTGAAAATTACAATGCTTGAAACAAAACTTAGAATTGAAAGCAAATGGCTTCTAAACACTATGTCTAAAACAAATCTTGTAAATTTAGAATGTAGATAAAGAGATAAATTGCTTCCTAGTATAATCATGCAATGAAACAGAGAAAAAAACTATGGAGGGGTTTAGCAAACCACAAGTGGGCCCTGCCTTGGGTGTTAATCCCTCCTAAGGCTTGTAACTAAAAGCTACTAAACATAACTCATATTCTTTATTGAATTGACATGAATATTACATCTAGGAACAAAGTAACTTTTGTATCTATGTATCCTCTATTCTCTATATATCTTCCATCTAGATAGATTTCCAGCATTAACCCTTTTCTCTTATACTCCTTAATTACAACAAAATGTGAGAAGAAGAGTTCAACTAGGAGTTCAAACAGACTAAGTAAGATATCTTTGATGGAACAAGTGGAAGATCTCAAACAGAACAACAAGAGTTTAAACACATGCAATAAAACTAATTAATATGTGTCTAGATATCAAACACATAACTCAAGTAACCAAAAAGTTCCTTAAATCATGTGTTAACTAATTGATCAATTCTTCAAAGTGAGTTGTAATGAATAATCAGATCCATAGTTGAGTTATCTTCCAGTCCCATGTTCCATTTGTAACTGCCTCTCAAATGACACGTACAGACTTTGAGTGTCATTCTTCACGTTCCAAGAGATCTTCATAATCATGGCTTATTTGTGTAGGTGATCTCCTTTGGCTATAGATGAGTTGTTTTGGAGTTCCTTAGTTACAGGTGAGTCCCTTTACATTATTTTTTTGCATGTATAAAGTTTCTACATATAACAAACAAGAGTGGTGGCATCACACAAAGCATCATTCAAACAACTTATTGAAATCAAGAGAATAAATGCATACTCAAAATACCACAAAATAAAGATAATTAGTTATAACTATATTAATCAATATTTATGCCAATAAGTTCAAGTTATGATGATAGTGTTTAGTAGTATTTGGGAAATACAAGGACATAGCTTCAATAGATTAACAAAATTACAGATGATGAGGTGTTTATAAAGGGGATTTACACAAATCATCACACCCCCAAGATTAATTTCTTAAATGTCCTCATTTAAGTGGTTCAATTTCCTATTGCTTTGAAAAATAGTATAAATTCCTCAAGTCATGGGGTGGGGTCTATCCCTTCCTCTTTTTGTGAAGAAGTAACCACCATTTATCCTTAACCTGTACATAGCTCTATTTTTTATCCTTTCATTAAGTGGTCTATCACCTATCCATGATGGTATTAAAAAGTGGAATATTGGAGGATGATATCCAATTGGAATCCAGGTATCTGCACATTCAATAGAAATGTCAATGTATGCATTCACTCTTCTTAGAGTTGGCATGATATTAGGATAAGAATGCATCTCTTTATTTTGTAGTTTAGGAGACATTTCATTCCAACACATCCTACATGTTTGTACCACTTGTATTCCATGGTCCTTAATCATGTCCTTGACTTCCTCATGTGTTTCTTTCCTCATTTTCCATACTCTCCTTTTGATCACCTTGTTCTTCATATACTTTGCATATTGTTATACAAATTTCTTTAGTTTTAATAACTTCATCCCTGACCATCAGTGGATGTACCTTCTCTAAATTCATGTATTCCTCCATTTGTCTTTCTCTATCTAACTCATTCACAAAATAAGAACAAAGGGATTTGACTTGAACATCTCTAATGTATAGGATTGGAATCCAATCCCTATCATACTCAAGAGCATAGTTGTACATGTATAGTTCACATAATAGGAGTTGAATTTCATGAGTGCTATTCAGATATAACCTAAAGAAGCTCCTAGCTACACTGATATCATATGGTATATCAGAATTGATGTAGGTGAGTTTGAGTTGCAACATCTTTTCTTTTAAGAAAATAGCATAAACATTTGATGGAGGCCTGCATTTGAATATCTCATGGGCCACCTGGATTGTCTCTTCTTGCTTCTTATTTAGCCTTTTAATTTCTTTGTCCTTTTCCTCAATTTCTTGCTTGTGTTGGAAGATGAGTTCTTCTTTCTCTCTTTCCCACTTTCCTTTAACCTATTAACATAGGTCTCAAATTGATTCATCAAGTAATCAATATTAGGTAGTATTGTTTGTGTGGCCATTTCCTTACAAGGTGGTTTCACAGGCTCCTTATAACTTCTTGAATGACAATTTGTGGTTGCAATGGGGCTACATTCAATTGTTGTATACTAGCATGTGGTGTTTTTTCCATAAATGGTAGTGCAAATGGTGGTGTCTTCCCCAAACTTTCTCAATTACATCATCCAACACCTATAGGAAGGTGTTTTTGTACTTTTTCAACTTCTACAAACATCTTCCTTTGCTCAATTCCATGAACATGTGTTCAATGACATGTTCAAAAATTTGTGGCATGTGTTCTATTCACGTTCTTATTCATGTGGCTATATGACTCATACTGCTTCAACAATGTCATGGCATTTTTCATGTTCAATTTCCTCTACAAATTATTTTTTTTTTTCTTCCTCATTCTATTGTATCTCTCCTGAACTTTCATATTAGGAATTTCCCCCTCATTCAGAGTTGGTTCCTCCTCATGCTCCTCCATGGGCTCTTTAGGGTATTCTTGTCCAGTTTCTCCTCCAACTTCTTCTTCCTTTTCTCCACATGACCCTCCATTACATGTATTGTCTCCTCATCAGGAGTTTCTTGGTCAGTTTCCTTTCCAATTTCTTCTCCCTTTCTTCTCTTCATGACCTTCCATGGGATCTTCAGGGTACTCTTGCTCATGAACAAGGGCATCAATATCTCCCTATTGTGTTTCAATTTCTTTTGTAGTTTCCACATCACTATCTAGTGATATGGGCTTTATCTATTTTTGTTTAGAGGTCCTTGGCCTTTTGGTTTTGAGCCTATGAGAGTGCCTTGGTGGTGTAGGAGTGGATTTGGAAGACTTTTATTTACCTTTAGAGGTGGAGGATTCAGAGTGGAGAATTCTAGGAGGGTTTCAACAATGAAAATTCTCTCAAGGGAGATTGGTACAGGATTTTCCTCAACATATGGTAAATTTTTAGAAGCAAGGGGTTGTTTTGGTTGGGAGGTAGATTTTGCAAGCTTGGTTGTATGAGTGGATGATCTTTCAGTATTCTCTCCTCTTCTTCTACTTCCCAACAAATTATCTATACTATTGGACCTTTACAAAATCTCCCCACCTTATCTCAGGATAATCCCTCTATAGGGTGTTCTTTATAATCAAGGTGATGAGGCAATGGTGTGACAGTAGACCTACCCCTTTGTGCCTCCCTACTCATCCTCTTTAGTATCTCATGCAATAAATTAGGTACATTCACTTGTCTATTGTTCTTGAGATGATTCAATAATTTAAAATGAATTGTATTCAACCTAGAATACCTTCCCTCAAAGTATTTTATAAAATTTTCAACCTCATCCCATAAGGGTTTAAGGGAAGTTCTTTGTGTACCTTGTCTATCTCGTGACAAATGCATCATCATCATCTATAAAATTCTCTTCTAGCCACTTCCGGGTTAGCCTTCTCTGAAATGGTTCTCCCTGTGCAGGTAGGCTAGTTACTTCTACCAAGATGTCATCACTAATTCTATTGATAAACCCTTCACTTTTTCCTCCCCATCACTAAATGTGTTGGAAAAATCTTCAACCATTTCTTCATTGAATCCCTGAAATTGGTTTATGTAATCTAACCAACCATTATCTTGAAAATACTTGTAAAATTTGAGGGTGGATAAGAAGTTGAGAATGCTTTGTGGGTTCATGTCATATATTAAATCTCCTCCCATTGTGAATTTGCATCCTACTCTGGTCTCAACACACAATCAAACAACTTTTCTTGAAGAAATGATGCACAATTAAGTTATGTTGAATTTTTTTGAGTGTTTTTGAACTTTGAGACCGAAAGGACACACAACATGGTTATATGAGTGATATCTTAATTGATGTGATCGTGTGAAGCATGAAAATTGAATTGATTTGAAAACATGGGCTTATGTGGAGGGAAACCTCATAGCATGAAAGGTGGTGGTGTTTTAAATGCAATAAATACATGATGACTTGGCATAAATGTTAATTAATAATAATCATTCTAATTATACTTTAATAAAGTGATAGTCAAGTGCACTTATCTTGATGTTCATTTGGAATGATTATTGTGCATGCTTATTTGGATTTGTGCCTTGGTTGCATGCAAACTTGTTATAATGTTGTGTACATTTCTATGATGTTATAGACATGTGTTGAATTGATATTGTTGTTCCTTACTAAAACCATATAACTCCTAGAGAGGGAATTTTGATCTGTTGGGGTGTCATTTGTCTCTTTTCCATCCTTCACACGTGCAGATATATCATTGATATTCCTTCATGAAATCATGAGTTTAGTAAAATGAAAAATACAAAACAAGGGTTTTCTGCATGTTGTTGCTAAGTGGAACCTTCATTCATTGCATTCTCTCCTTGTGATGGAGATCATACACTCTTACAATCACCTTACATTAAACCCTGCAAAAAAAAAAAATCTAAGAAATAAAATGTGTTAGCAGAGTGTTGTTGATCACCAAAGGGTGATCACAACACTTTTATTTTTCCTTGGAATAGTTAGCAAGCTGAATATACCAAGGCCACTAAAATATCTCAATCCTTTGGAATCTCAGAAGATGAGCCAACAAGCTCAACTCTGATCTTAACTTTGATTTCCTTACTTCCATCCTACTTTGACCTCCTTTGAACTACTACATGAATGTATTTATGTCAACTGGTTTCTTGTAAAATCTCAACCTGTGACCATTCACCAATAATTTGAACCTCACAGGGTCTATGGTGGTGAGTTTTACAACTCCATTAGGGAATATTTTCTCAATCTCATATGGGCCTAGCCACCTTGTCTTGAGTTTTCCCATATGGTCCTTGTATTTTGAATCAAACAAGAGTGCCCAGTCACCTTCTTGAAATTATCTTGTCTTGATATACTGATCATGTCATTTAACTCTTTTCTTTTGTACTACTTTGTATTATGTACTTCTTGTCTTCTTAATTCATCCAACTCATTGAGTTGGAGAATTCTTTGTCTTTGAGCTTCAAATAAATCTATTCCTAGCTCAAGTGCAGTCCTCAATGTTTTGTGCTCAAATTCAATTGGAAAAACAACAAGTATTACCATATAAGATTTTAAAGGTGTGAAGCCCATTTTTTCCACATTGTGTTAAATTCCCATACTACCTTTTGGATTCTGTCTACCTAATCTTTCTATGAAGTGCAATGGTCTTTTTCAAGATGGCCTCTATCTCCCTATTTGTAACTTCTACTTGGCCATTAGATTAGGGATGGTATGGTGTAGACTTCTTATGCCTGATTTCATACTCCTTAACTAGATCATAAATTACATTAGCAATAGTAAAGTGTGTACCTTGATTAGTAATAATATCCCTTGAACTCCATATCTGGTGAAGATGTGATCATAGAGAAACTTGGCTACTTTCTCACTTTTTTGATTTGGCAATGCCTTCACCTCTGTCCACTTAGATAATCTATGCATACCAAGATGTACTCCTGCTAAGATTTAGGATCTATGGGGCCAATGAAGTCTAAGCCCCATTTATCAAAAGGCTATAATACCATTTGAGGTTGTAATGGAATTTCACTAAATTTACTAGGCTTACCCATTCTTTGACATAGTGTCACATCTTTGTAATGTTGTATAGTGTTGCATCCTTATGGAATTTTACCTCAGAAAAATTCCCTCCATAAGGTTCATTGTGGAAGGCTCTAAGGACATCAAATATATCCTCATTATCTACACACCTTCTCATGATCTGATCTTGTCTTATATGAAATAAAAATGTAGTTATCCAAGAAAAATGTACACTCTTTTCAACTATATATTTCTTCTCAGAGTATAAGTAATGTGGAGGTGTTTTACTTGAGACCAAATAGTTGGTTATGTCTAGCATACCAAGGTGTTTTGGTAGAAATGGAAAACACATGCTAATCTGGAAAATAATCATCAACTACTAGTTCTTCATCATTAGTCTCCATCCTTGAGAGGAAATTTGCTACTACATTTTCCTTGCCAAGATTTTCCAATATGATGATATCAAACTCTTGTAGAAGGATCAACCACCTTATGATTATGCTTCTTATTACTTTGTTTATCAAATATTTGATTACAACATGATCAGTGTGAATGAACACTGGATAACATGTGATGTAGTGCCTAATTTTATTGATGGCATATACAAATGCCAAGAACTCCTCTGTTATTGTGTAGTTTAATTTTGCATGTTACAAGTTCTTGCTAACATAATAAATTGCATAATTCAGAACTCCATATTTTTTTCCTAAGATAAATCTAATAGTGTGGTCTGATGCATCAATGTGGATGTGGAAAGGTAGGTTCCAATCAGGTCCTCTCAAGACAAGAGTGGTAGTTAACATCTGTTTCAAATTTTGGAATGTAGTTTCACATCTTTCAGTCCACTCAAAAGTAGCATCCTTTCCTAATAATACAAAAAGTGGCACTACAATCTTGCTAAAATCTTATATGAACCTTCTGTAATATCCAACATGTCCTAGAAATCTCCTAACATCCTTTTGTTTCTTTGGTGTTGGAAAGTTTATTATAACAGATACCTTTGTTGGATCAACTTGAATTCCAATAGAAAAAATAGTGTCCCAAAACTATACCTTCAAACATCATCATGTAGCATTTTTCATTGCTTAAGGATAGATTGTGTTCTTTGCATATCTTCAAAACTTTGTCCAGATTTTACATAGCTTCTTCACAATTGCTTCCATGCCCATATGAAGTCATTAATGTGAAATTGATAGCTTATCTAATATAAATAAGCAACAATTACATTATATAATTATATAAATCAATAAGATACAATGTTGTAGAATGAAGATAATAACATAAACACAAAATTAGAGCACAAATATATAATAAACACACTATATTATTGATTGAATAATTTTTGAGCTAATTACATGGTGAGAGAGCTTATAATATATAGTCTTTCCATTTCCTATAAATAAGGAGATGAGGCTTACCAATATCATCCCACTAATCTCTCCTAGAGATTCTCTCCTATGATCGCTCACCACTATTCTCTCATATATCCCACCAATATCTCCACACACAATAATCTATGTGAGTTGTTTATTCAACAAACTCACAACTAATACAATATCCTATATTATTAATAATGAGTTGTTTTATGACTCATATTAATAATATTACAATATTTTATTTTCTCACACAAATATGATATTAATATAACAATATTGATATCTTACTAACACACTAACTTACTAATATAATATGTCAATATTACATTTAACTATTATAAACAATAATGTGAGCACTAATCCAAGGATTATTCCTAACATTCCCCTTAGTGCAAACATGGATGAGTTATGTCTAGTACTGCTCATAATACAATGGTATTCAAAGAGTACCATCAACTCCAACAAGTTTTCCAATGGAACCATTAACTAATCTGTATGTAATTTTCTAAGAGATTCACAAACTCTCAAATTAGTTTTCTAGTGGACCGCCAACCCCTTTCATAGCAACGTACATGTTTCCCCACCCTCATCCTTACATTCAAGGAAAATACAAGAAATATCGCTCACGCAGAGCTCACTTATTACAAGATCGAGTAGGAATAAATCATCTATTATTATTACAATACAATATGAAAATTAAACAGACAACAAAAATAAATGCCACAAATTCATTGTATGGCCCCTTCGCTTGTGGCTGGCGAGAGGTCACTGATTAACCTCCTTCCTCCATTGTGATGATGCTAACTCAACCAAATTTTTCTTTGAGGCTCATTTTACAATTCTATTAGGTGTTGGTTTCAACTGATAATGCACCCTTACAATAATAATCTCCTTTCTGATCTTTCCACTCTGTCCATCAATTCCTCCTCCTTGGGATCCTCCAGCTTTATATTTAACTAAAATAATAAAGCATATCAGATTTTTATTGTTGGAAATCACTATTTTTTTACAAAATAATTAGAAACGTCAGAATTGTTTCCATGATTTATCTTAAAATAAGAAATGGGTTTCTGTAATTTTTTGACAAAAGTTTCTCATAATACAAATAAATAAACCCAAAAAAATTCAGAAAAATTTGAATCTGGGTTTTTGATAAAAACATGAATTACCGTATTTTTAAGATCAAAATCCAGAAAATGGCAATAGAAGCTTCAAAACTCTCATATCTGCATTCAAGAGGTTGTGGTTTTGTCCTAAAATGAATCTCATAACTCATCCTATCCTAATATGATACTAGATGATGTGAAATTGATATCTTATCTAATATAAATAAGCAACAATTACATTATATAATTGTACAAATCAATAAGAGACAATGTTGCAGAATGAAGATAATAACATAAACACAAAATTAGAGCACAAATATATAATAAACACACTATATTATTGATTGAATAATTTTGGAGCTAATTACATGGTGAGAGAGCTTACAATATATAGCCTTTCCATTTCCTATAAACAAGGAGATGAGGCTTACCAATATCATCCCACTAATCTCTCTAGAGAATCTCTCCTATGATCACTCACCACTATTCTCTCATATATCCCACCAATATCTCCACACACAATAATCTACGTGAGTTGTTTATTCAACAAACTCACAACTAATACAATATCCTATATTATTAATAATGAGTTGTTTTATGACTCATATTAATAATATTACAATATTTTATTTTTCTCACACAAATATGATATTAATATAACAATATTAATATCTTACTAACACACTAACTTACTAATGTTATATATCAATATTACATTTAACTATTACAAACACTACTCATGAGCACTAATCCATGGATTATTCCTAATAGTCATCCATGTAGACTTCAATGTGGTCATTTGTCAAATCTGAAAATATGCTCAAGACTGCCTCTAGAATGTAGAAGGTGCATTACACGAGCCAAATGGAAGAAGCTGAATAAAAAAATTTCCCCATGGGCATGTGAAGGTAGTTTTGTCTTGATCCTCCAGTGCAATCTAGATTTTATTATATCCACTATATCCATCAAGAAAAGAGATACTTTTACCACTAAAGTGTCAAGAACTTGATCAATGAAAGGAAGTGGTACATGATCTTTCTTTTTGCTACATTCAGCTCCCTATAATCTACACATATCCCCCATTTTCCATTCTTCTTTGGAAAAATTCCAAGGGGTGATACCAATTGACTATATGATATTGGGTATACAAATACATCATCCATTAAATTCTTCAATTATCCTTTTACAATCTCTCTTACCGTTGGGTTCATTCTCCTTCATGGCTACCTGATTAGTGTAAAACTTTCTTTGATATAAATATTATGTGTGCAGAGCCTAGGATGAATTCCATGCATATCACCATAATCCTATGTAAATGTTGTTTTATGTTTTTACTGAGAAGAGCAATCAATAATTGCTCTTGTTGTTTATCCAACAACTTGTTGACATTGATTTTCCCGGTGTTATCTCCACTTGTTTGGAGAGATCAATCATTTAATATAGATTGTTTCTAACATAATTTGGTACTAATTCATGGGGAAGAAGTTGATGAAGAATACAATTATTACCTAGAATATTCATGGTGTTTTGTTGTAGTAGGACTTGGTTCAAGGTGCAGTTTAAACACATTAATATATCATCCACTCCATCATTTCTTCCATAGTTATTCTGTAAGACATTGGATAGAAAGACATCTTCTTCTTGTCCTTCAATGGTATAATACTTCTTCGACATCATGAGTTGTTGCCCGGATCTCGATCTGATTCTAGTTCTTCTACCCATATTGTCTAATCTTCATCATTCATTAGTTGGGCGGGGAGGATATAACATGATCTTCTTAGTACCACTTCTATTGGAAATAATCATAATGTTAGACCTATAACCTATGAATGCATTTACAGTGGCCAACCATGGCCTCCCTATAATAATAGGATAAAATCATAAACTCGCTTTTGGTTACAAGATAATAAATTCAACATGGTATTCCTAAGATTCTACCACCACAACTATGTCCTCAAGGACTCCTTCAGGTCTCACTTTGTTGATTTATCTGCAAGTTGTAAGACTGTAGTTATTGGCCTTAGTCCTTCCAATTTCAAGTCATCCATGATTTTCTTAGTCATGACGTTAATTTTTACCCCTAAGTCAATCAGATTATTCTTTATTTTTGTGTTATTGATTGTAACGTTCACCAAGGACTTCCTAGATCTATGTACTTGGGTAAAATTGAATTTCCAAGCATGATATCAGCCAACTATCCAATAACTTGTACAGTGGATGGATCCTTCCTTCTTCTTCCTAGTTTTTTTATGCATAGATCCTTAACCAACTTGTTGTATATGGGCACATCCTTAATGGCTTGAATAAGTGGAATTTTGACACAAATATCCTTCATTTGATTGACAAAATCGAATCAAAATATTATTTGAGGTTAATCATTTTTTCCTGTAATCTTTCTAGAAATGGTGGTTCATTAGCTTGCAATTTACCCTTGTTGGAACTCTTTTCATATTTCCACGAATTAGTTTACAGAGTGTTCTAGATTTGCTGCGAGATCGATCTGTATCAACTATGGTTCATATGTAATCTCTATAACAATGGGTCTATTTGGTGGAGGAAGTGTTCTTCCTGAGCGAAGATGGATGTTATTAACATCAACTAAATAGGTAGGGTATTGATTTGGTTCAGTGGTATAGGCTATATTAACAAATTTATTGTTGGGGTTAGGTGTTGGTTGAGTGGTAGCTGAGTGGCTTTTGGTTGGGAGCCGGATAGGGATTTGGCATCATAGCTTGTTGTTGTGGATAAGGAGGTTGCTAGTAAGATTGTTAGTAATTAGGAGGTGGGTTATTCCATTGTTTCCCTCCTCTCCAAGGCTACTTCCATGATTGAGGGGGTTGTTTCCATTTTTGTTGGCCTAAAAACTAAGGTTTCCATTGTTGTTGGTATTGGCTAGGGTATGAAGTCCAACCTTGTTGAGTATTAGCCCAAGGTGGGGGTTGTATATATGGATTACTATCCCAATTTTAAAAATATGGCATAGGATCTTGTGACATACCTCCTTTTCTTGGTGGCCATGGATTTCTTTGAGCAACATAGAATACTTTTCCATCCTCGTTTCTATCATCTTGAATTCTAGTGAAGCCTCATTTTCTTTTACTGATATTGGCCAATCCCATGCCTCTGCAATAAACTTTCTTTATTCTGAATGCATGATAAGAGTCTATAAGTGATGCCTCTACATCTTCTCTCTTCTTATTAGCATGTAAAGCATCAATTTAGGTGGCCATGTCATTGACTATCTCTTGTTTCATGTTCTTGAACATGTTCACAATCTCTAATTTGGATATCTCCCCAATTCCTTTGGTATATGATCCACCCTTTGATCTAGCACTTCTTATTCTCTTCATAGTTTCTTTGGAGTAATTCTGAAGGCTTCAAAAATTCCTCAAAGGTATCTTTTGAGATATGTTTATCTCTAATCATGTCCAAATCATCCATATCCTCCTCACCGAGTCCTTTTAAGAAAAGTAGCTTGAGGGACTCATTAGGTAACCTTGTGTGTTTTGAATTCTAAACACTTTGAATAATAATATTTCTAGGTAATATTCCAATGGCTCATATTCCTTTTTTTTATCCTACGATTCTCATCACCTCCTTTGCTACTTGGCTTGCAATAATCTTGATATTTTACTAGAAATGTTTCCTTCATCTATGACCAGGTTGTCACATCATCTCTTCCTAAACCCATGAACCATCTCAAGGTTGCATCCTTGAGTGTAGAAGGGAACAACTTTAGCTTATGTGCATCTATGGTGTAGTCATAACTCCTACATAAAATTTCAAACTCAAACAAAAAAGTGTCTAGGTCTTTAGTTATGGATCCATGAAAGTTAGGAAGGGCTGAGGAGAAATGTTCTTCATTACAACAAGTTGATTGTTGTTGGAGATTGGGAACTCAAAGGTAGTTGTCATGTCTTCAAAATTTTGATTTACTTCTTCTATCATAATTGGTTGATCGGGAGCAGCTTTAGAACTTTCACTTGGAGGGGATCTTCTAACAACAAGCCTTGTACGAGAGGAAAGTATTTCTTCTTCAAAATCTTCATAATCATATAAAGATATTTGTGATATCTGAGGATTGAGTAAGAATATACCATGGGAATATCTTGGACAATGCATGAATCAACTTAGCTCAATCAACATACATTAGTGGGGGTTGGAGGTGGAATTTCTAAATCTAAACTACTTCTAAGAAATGCAAAACCTTTAAAAAACCTTATAACTTGGCAATATCCCCAACAACAACACCAAAATGGTGGTGCAAATTAACTTGCAACAATTAATATGTTGTTCACTAATTCACAGTCATTTAATCATCAAACCAAGGGATGTAAACTTTCAATAATGTTAGTGTTATATACACAATTACAAATAATTTAGGAGGTATGGAAAGAAATTTTTGTTACTATAATACTTAAAATAAAAATTCTTGGAAGTACAATGCTTGAAACAAAAATTAGAACTAAAAGCAAATGGCTTCTAAACATTATACCTAAGACAAATATTTCAAATTCAAAATGTAGATAAGGAGATAAATTACTTCCTAGTCTAATCATCTAATGAAACAAAGTATCAAAACTATGAATGGGTTTAGCAGGACCACAAATGGGCTATGCCTTGGGTGTTAATACCTCCTAAGGCTTGTTACTAAAAGATACTAAACATAACTCAAAATTTTTATTGAATTGACATGAATATTACATCCAGGAACAAAGTAACTTCTATATCTGTGTATCCTCTATTCTATATATTCTTCCATCTACATAGATTTCTAGTATTAACCCTTTTCTTGTATACTCCTCAATTATAACAAAATATGAGAAGAAGAGTTCAACAAGGAGTTCAAACACACTAAGAAACAGATCTTCGATGGAACAAGTGAAATATCTCAAAGATAATAACAAGATTTTAAACACATGTAATAGAACTAATTAATAGGTTCCCAAATATCAATCACATAACTCAAGTAACTGACATGTTCCTTAAATCACGTATTAACTAATTAATCAATTCTCGGTGAGTTGTAATGAATAATTAGATCCATAGTTGAGTTGTATTATAGTCCCATGTTCCAATTGTAATCGCCTCTCAATGAAACATACAAACTTGGAGTGTCGTTATTCACGTTCCAAGAGAACTTCATAATCATAGTTTCTTTGTTATTGGTGATCTTCTTTGGTTGTGGATGAGTTCTTTGTGGACAAGTCCTTTTTGTATACAAGTTGATGTGTGTAACAAATTTCTCACAAACAAGAGTGGTATCACACAAATCATCATTCAAAAAACTTATTAAAATCAAGAGAATAAACACATACTGAAAATACCACCAAATAAAGATAATTACTTATAATTATATTAATCAGTATTTATGCCAATAAGTTCAAGTTATGACGATAGTGTTCAACGGATCTCGAAATACAAGGACATAGCTTCAAAATATTAACAAAAGTACAAATTATGAGGTGTTTATAAAGGGTGTTACACAAATCATTAGGAGTTTTTCTCCCAAACACCCTACAGTTGGAGTATTTCCTTCCCTCTGAGTTTGTGGTAGCGGTTGAGAAGTGCTTGGGGTAACTAAAATTTATTTTGAGATAGATAGGGTAACATCAATAATAAGAACCTATGATTGTGAAACCTCCACATATTTATCTTATTTTTCAAGGTCATATTATGCTACACTTACACCAATTGGCTTGGATACTTAATCATTTGTCTTAGGCTCCTCAGGTGGAGTTGCTTCATGGGCTGACCGATCATGTTTTCCTTGAGATCTATCATCTTCTTGTTCCTTGGAAACTTCATGGGTTATCAATACCCTCTCAATTAAATCAACTAATTTCTAAATAGGATCACCTAGATGAACCTACCCTTCATGACTGGAAATGTTTGCTTCAATATGAGGTTGTTCCCTTTCAAATAAAATTGCCTCTTTTAGGGGTACCTCCACTAAATATGCTTCAATTGAAAATATATTAACTACATGTTTTTGAGTCAATGTGGGAACACAACCTTTCCCATCAATTTTCATTTATGGGACTTCTTTCTATTGGTTTTCAAGTAAAGGGAGATTGGATCCTTCTTCCTTTCCAAGGAATTGCAACAAATCAACAAATTTCGAGTATATGTTGCCTCCTACTCTCCAATGACCACAAATTCAACCTCCATAGTTGGTTTATCATGATTTAATGTTGTAATAGGAGTTCCCTATGTTTCTATGGGTGGAGTGGTATCAACCACCTTAGGTATTTCCACCTCCTTTTCATGTACCTTAGGAGCTACAATATTTTCAATGAGAGGTGCTCCTGCATTCCTCCTACTACAGTGGTTTCAAATTTATCTTTATTATTTCTTATGAAATGCCCAAGTGTAGGATCCTCACCACCTTCTTTCTCTTACATGAGGCCCATTGTTGATCCAAGTCCTGATTCTATTTGTGGGAAAGATATCCTCACTCATTTTCATTTTCTCGAGGTTCATTGATGAGCTAAAGGGGGTCCACTTACATGAACTTCACCAATTGAAATATATATCTTGGGTTTTAACACATGTAGGGGCATACTTTGCAGTGGATTTTCTGAGTGATGGGTGCATCCTTCATGGTCCTCATCAAAATTTCTTCTACCTTTTGGGTCAAATGAGACAACTGCGGTACCTATTTTATTTTATTTAGAACTTCAATCCTCTACCATTCCAGAAATAGGGCTCTTGGATCATACCCAAGGTTCCTTTCCTTCAAATGGATCCATGCTTTAGTTGCACCTTATTTCAAAGGAGGAAGATCCTCCTTAATAATCCCAAAATATTTGTACTCCTTTAACACCATAGTGTTTTGAAGTGACAAGTCTATTACTTTTTGTATAAGCCAAGTCAAGGTTCTCCTCATGACATCAATAGTTATGTCATGTAGTTGTGTGGACTCTGTCTTTCTCCAATCAAGTGGTTCCACTGGTTATGCAACCAAGTTTTTATCAACATAATACTTACTTACTACTTGGTCATCATCCACAAGGCCTTGTGGAATAACTACAACCTTGTAGTCAATGATTTGTGTCAAGGTCATCCTAGAGAAATATCTAAGCCTGACCTCCTCTTCATCCTTACAATCCATCCAATAATCCTCTTAATAAGGCTCGGGCTCATATAAGATCATTATGACTATATACATTAAACACCCAATATCATAGTTAGGCCTTGCTTGGAACTTCTCCATGACCATTATGTTCATTTCTATATCCAAAAGCCTTGCTTTAACAATAGTGGAGCATGTATACCTCCCAATAGTAATTGGGAACTTGATATTTGTCTTGTGCTTCCCTGCAATCAACCTATGTACCTCAGCAAGTTGTCTAGACAATTCAATAAGTTCCCACTTATCATCCAAGTACCTAGGAAACATATATGGAGTGCCTTGGAAGCCACTCACTCTTATGTAGGTGAAGAACCTGAATTATATAAAATAGAAACCAAACTCACTAATCACTTTCCTTGCATTAGCATATATTCTATATTGTTCCCATTCTGGCTTGAATAAGCAAATAATGGGTGCAAAAAAATCACTATCTTTTATAAATTTGGCCCTACGATTTTCCAAATTTAGTTGAGGGTATACATCATAGACTCTAAATTCTAAGAACTCTTTCATCCTTGGGATACCAAGAAGAGATTTATGACATGCCACATTGTATACAAGATAAGATGTCATGTAGAATTCACATCTCTATTTTGATCCTTCCCAAATTTTCATAGTCATTCTAATGAGCTGATCATGGATGGATTTGCTAATGAGTTCATCCCAACAAATACTCCCCTTAAAAATAATAATAACTTGCATGTACCTAAACATCCACTCTTGGAAGTAATAAGTAGAACTTAAGCATGTCATTCTACTTAGTATGGTGATGAGATCCTCAACTTCCTCAATGAAGTCTGACCTTGTCATCTTCTTGGGAATCCTTGTGTAATAACCCTAGTCCTTTTTTAATCATTTATTGTTCATAAGTTTATAAAATTTGGGATGGCTATTGGCTCATAGATGCTCAAATGATTTAATAGTTATTTCTACCACCTCCTTTCTTCTAGTAAACCCTAGTACTACTTGGAATGTATCTGGTGTTAATGAAATACATCTGCACCACTTTGCCATCTAGGACCTCCATGGTTTCAAGGTTGTAATTCTCAGCACATTCCCATACCAACTCTAGGCATTGAATGGGGGAGGAAAATTGGAGGCCAAAGCAATGCCACTTGCATCAATAGATGCCATTAATTCACTTTGGTTGGGAGCATGAAGCCTTTGAAGAAAAGTAACTAGGTGAGCATTCCCTAAATTTGTATCAATTACTTCATCAATGTTACTTTTGATGTTGGAGGTAACGTGTATACCATGCAAATGGGTCTTTATGGTGGATTTTAGAGTGAAAGACACAACCTTGAAGAACATGGGACTTATAACTAGTATATAGGAAATATAACTCATACTCAAGACAACTTAAAACCCTCAAAATAAAGAGAACACTAAATTAATTCCAAATGCAAACTAAATAAGGACACAAAGACACTAATTCTTCTTCAATATTAACCACTTTAACTCATTCTCAAATTTTATGGCCTTGGCTCGCTTCCTAGGGCTCCAAAATGCTTTATTTCTTCAAAATTTGATATCAGAGTGAGGAAATTAGTTGAATTTTCCAACATATAATTTCCCAAACGAAGCTCATTAATGAAAAAAAAAAATTTCTCTTGCACAATTGAATCCATTGATTTATAATTTAAGTTTAAAGATGATTCTTCCACGTGTGCATATTTGGCGAGGATCGAGGATAAGGAAGCATTTTACATTTTTGTAGAAATTACAAAAATGCAAAGTGTAAAGATTCGTGAGATGCCCGATCTTAAGATGTCTTTGAAAAGATGTCGTGTGTCCTCCCTCAAGAATAAGACCTTAAGACAGACTTTGTATTTTCACCTCAAATGTCAAACAATAAAGTGTGAAACTACATGAGATGGTTGATTTTGAAGTGCATTGATAGAATTCCACATGTCTTCTGTCATGCCTCAAGCCCCATGATGTATCTTGCATGTTTGCATAATATGTGTACTTGTAAATTGTAATACTATAAAGCACACCCACCCACCACTTGTAAGATCTATAGAATATTCCTTCTATCGGGCTCTAGATATCAAATTGTACCTTACTGAACTTTACATAAGTTTTGAAATTGTTTACAAGGAACACATGCGAGAAATGAACCCGAATACTCTGTTTGATCGGTGCAATAGGGATGGATTTACGTTTCACACATGTGCACCAAATGTAAACCTACAAATTTTCACAAGGAAATTTTATAAAGGAAAGAATTCTTTCTTCAAAGGTTGAAACATATCAGTAGAACTTCAATGAGCTCGTCTGCTTCCTCAGAAACCTGTAAATCATGAATACTTCATATAACACATAAAATGTCAAGATATTAGTTCAAATGATGTGATAGTTTTGCAGACAACACATTTTTCTATATATACAAAGCTCATAGATATGGGGAACACTTCAAGAACTAGTAAATCATATGAAGCAACACATGAAAATAATCAAGGAGATAAGGAATGCATGGGGAGAGAATGAACTAATCAAAGGGGCCAAAACAAACACCAATAGGTAGGAAGTGTGCGATAAAAATTGGTAAGTTTTGGAACTTACAAACACTTGGGAAATGGTAATGTGTTTTTCACACAAGAATTGATGATAAGATATGGTGAGAAAGAATATAGTTAAGTGCGGATGAATTGGAAAATGAAAATTTGACTAGGAAAAGTGAACAAAGGCACATGGGAAGTGGATTGCGCTTGAATATGGAAGTGGAAATGGTAAAGTGTTTGTAAAAATGTTGTGTGGCAAGGAAGTGTGCATAAAGGAAATGTGCACAAGGAATGTGACCCGACCACTAGAACATAAAGTTGCATATCGCAAATAAAGGCATTAGGTAAAAACACACATACAAGGGTGTTAGGGTCATTAATTCAAGTTTTAATTAGAAAAAAATGCAAAAACAAGAGTGAAGAGTAGTTGGCATCCACTTGGTATTAAATACACTTGTTGGAGAAGTGATATTTCACATGTGTGAGACAAGTAAATGCAGCCATAATTACCAATTTGGAGGGGTATGAAAGGAGGAGGAGAACTCATTTTAAATATTAAAGTGCATTTAGATGAACCAAAGCTCCAAGTAAAAATGAAAACCGAGTTTACAAAGAGATTCATAGCACACAAATTGATTACCTATGCGTAATTAGAGAATATTTTAGGTTTTTGTAGGTTATAAGAAGGTGAAAAGAGATGGTAAATTACATGTTACAATAGAGAAATTAGGGTTCTTCAAGCTCATTAAAGCACCTCAACCACCATCAACGTGGAGGTTGAGCTTTCCTAGAAGAAATGAGGAACTTTGGAGATTTAAATTGTCCCAGATTGAATCAATAAGGATTCCAAATCAAGTTCATGGAAAGGAATAGACATGAGAAGGCACATGTGGCTAGGGCCACATAGCTATCTAGTTCTTCTAGTGGGACCAATTCGAGTAGTTCAAACGGATCAATGTTAAAAGAAGAAGAATTGGATGGTAATTTAATCAAAGAGCTTGATGAGGAAGAAGAAAAGTGATTAATAGTGAGGAACTAGAGGTCACCAAAGCCAAATCCATTACCTATGGGTAGATAGAAAAAATAAGAAAAGATAATGACTTTTAGCAAGAAATTGAAAATTAAGAAAAATACTCATGCACTAATACCAAAGATAAATTTAGAGATGTAATATCAAGAGTATGTCATTTGCAGAGAATATTGGACAACCATGGTATACAAGTGCAAAATTACATATTTCAACCATCACATATTGGGACTAGAAGGTATCATGTCACGGGATTACATGCAACAAATGAGATAGGAAAATGGTGAAGGTGGCATTATCTTTGATGATAGTGTAAAACAAACTCTTGATGAAGTTGGAGTGTTGCAACTATATGAGTTGTCTTATTTTGTAAAGTCAACAAAGTTCATACAATACTTGGTTTTCATGCATACATGAGGGACACTTCTACATTTTGGGTAGATAGATGAGTATAATTTTCATGTTCATCAATGATGCAACCGGGCTGGTGAATAGTGGAGATGATTTGGGACTAGAGCCATGCAATGACAATGGGATTGAATAAAATGGAAAACTCTTGAAGTATAAGAAAGGAGGGTATACCTTTCCAATTTCTAATATACAAGATCTAAGAACAAGGGTCACGGTACACCTTCTCACTTCCGAACTTGCATGCGCAAAAAGATAGACAAATATAAATAGGATATTTTTTCACATTTCCTACAAAATGTCAAAGGGAATGCACTACAACCTCGCACAATATATTTCTAAGAGTATCCAACAAGAAGTTGAAGTGGGAACGTAATAGGAGGGAATTTTACTTATGGTTTGATTCTTCTCCTCGTGGTATTCAATGAAATAGATGTGTCATAGGGGGATGGGAAACCCACTTGGAAATATACAATGACAATTAAGTCATTGGAGAAATGGTGCAAGGAGAATTTGGGACCAACCACCCTTAATAATGCATACAAAGCTAAGTTAAATAATTGGCTAAGGCACTTAAGCAAGGGCTTTGAGGATGAGTGGCATGTGCCTCACAAACTACTTGATGAGATGGATGAAGAAGAAGAGTTTGTGGTGATGCAACATTATTCTCTAAAGCACGCTTCAAAATGAAGAATGAGGAGTTATTTCTTTGGGAAAATTTGTCATTTTCCTTCACTTTGCAGAATACTTCATGTGATGCATTAATCAAATCAAGGATGTAAAGAAAATACAAAATGATGTGTTGTGCATAGATGCAAACATGCATCTCCTTTGCACAAAATATGGCTATGGAAATAGGAGTCTGTATATAGAGATGCGGGAAACAAATATTTGTTAACTCAATTTTATATAAACAATAGTGGTAAAAAACCAAGCAATGCACTTGTTTTTATATTTAAATCCAAAGAGAGAGGGAAATTTGGATGCAAGATGATGATGAGAAATATGAAGAAATGCGCAAACCAAAGAAGAAAATAAAGATGTCCAAGAGACCAAATAAGGTAAAGTCATTAAAATTTCCTTGAATGATATAAGAAGAGGAAGAAGAGGAACATGACCCAAACGATGTTCCATTGGTAAGAAAGAAAAGGTAACTTACCACTATGTCCAAACAAATAGGAACTTCTATTGGAAATAAGATGTCTCACCCTTGTTTGGTTTATTCATTTAAGATTTTCCTACAACCGTTTCACATTTTCTATGCTCTAAAAATAGAAATAGGAGTTGTCAAAATATTTCCATATGATAGTATATCATGGAAGGACTATTTTTAGAGATATTATGACAGATTTTATGACATCTGTAAGGGTCAAAAATAGGGGAGAATATTTTGGACGTGGGAGCCTAATTTTAGACTGAAATCTTGATCTTTAATGCTATCCACCTCATGAGAGGTTTGGCATATGGTTTTGTATAACCGGAGGTCTATAAATTGAAGGCTTGGAGAAGCAATTGGTGTAGTGAGTTTTAATCCTCCTAGAATTGTTTTTGGTGATACTCCTATAAGAAACTTTCTCTGCAAGTGTATGTAATCTTGTTATTAGATTTGAAATACATTGAGTGGGCTTTTGGAGTGTGGGGTTTTTTATCCAAAAGGATTTTCCCCACGTATATCTGGTGTTTGTGTTTTGTTATGAATATGTTGTTGATATTTCTATAACTGTTTTACTATGTTGAAAGTTTTGCATAATATCTCTCCTCAAAGATTAGTGTAGGAAGTTGTTCCACTACTCTTAATTTCCTATCAAGTGGTATCAGAGCTTGATCACCTTTGGTTTCAGTTGTGGGTTGTTGGGTTTTTTGTGCTAATCCGGGTTTGAGTGGGAGCTTGTGTAGAGAATACTTTGTTATCTGGTTGTAAATATTTTTCAAATGGTGAGCACATCTGGGAGGATTGATGTAGAGAAGTTTTCTGGCACAAACTTTGAAATATGGAAGCTGAAGATGGAAGATTTGTTGGTTGATCGAGATCTATGGGATGCGGTGGATGAGAAGGTCCATAGGCCTATGGATCTAGTTTTGGCTGCACAATATGATGTAATGGATAGAAAAACTAAAGGTCTTATTAGACTATGTCTTGCAGATTCGATCCTGATAAATTTCCATGAAGAATCCGCCTCAGAGAAGCTTTGGAAAATGTTGGGTGAGATATACCAAGCTAAGTCTCTTGTAAATAATATGTTCTTGAGGAAGAAGTTGTTTTCCTTGAGAATGGAAGGTGGACATATATCTGAGCATCTAGAAACATTCAATATGTTGGTGACTCAGTTGAGCTTGGTTAAAATGGATGAAGAAGAAAGGTGCCAAATGTTGTTGGTTTCATTGCCAAACTCATGGGACAGCCTAGTCAAGGCCATTGGGAGCACTTCAGTCACTTTGAAGATGGAGGATGTTGTTGGTTCTCTACTCTCTAAAGAGATGAGAAGGAAGGTCTCTCTGAATGCCAAAGAGGCTTTGAGTGTTCGAGGAAGAACAAAAGAACGAGGAAAAGATGAGAAGAAGCGTGGTCATTCCAAGAATAAGGGGAGATCAAAATCCTGGTAAGTCCAAGGTGATATGCTAGAACTGTGGCAAATCGCACACTTCAAGGGAATGCAAAGAAGAAAAGAAAAAGAAAAAAGAAGAAGCATGATTCTAATTCTGAGTCCAAAAAGAAGATGGAGATGCATTTATTGCAGCTTTGGCCACTCGTGCAAGTGATAATGCATGGTTGATAGACTCAGGTGCATCTTTCCACATGACTCCTAACAAAAATTGGTTTAGTAAGTATGAAAACTATGATGGTGGTAAGGTGTATTTGGGTGATAATTCTTTCCTTGAAATTTTTGGTCATGGTAGTATTCAGGTGAAATTTTTTGATGGTAGAATTAGAAGATTTGATGGTGTCTTGCATATCCCAGGACTAGCAAGAAATTTATTATCTGTTAGCAAGATAATAGATGCGGGTGTGCATGTACAGTTTTCTGAAGCAAGTGTGAAAATGGTGAGAGGTGCTATGGTGATAACAAGAGGAAGTAGATTGGGTACATTGTACCAACTTGATGCATGCACGGTTGAGTGCAATAGCACTTCGGATAAAACTAAGCCAATAACTATTTCGCTGAAAAAGGAGAGGGTTTCCTCCTCTGCGGATGGTCATGGCTTCTGGGTACCCAAGGGTGCTCTGTCTACCAAATCAAAATTACCTACAGAGAAGACCATGTTATGGCACCAAAGGCTTGGCCACATTGGAGAGAAGGGTTTAAAATCCTTGAAAAATAAGAACCTCATTGAGGGGTTGAATGATTGCAATCTGGAGTTTGATTTTTGTGAACATTGTATTTATGGAAAATAGAACCGCATTCAGTTTTACTCGTCTACTCATAAGTCTTCATGTATCTTGGATCTAATCCATTCGGATGTATTTGGTCCTGTTAAGGTTGCTTCTATTGCTAAATCAGTTTATTATGTTACTTTCATTGATGATTTTAGTAGGAGAACATGGGTATATTTTTTAAAGAGTAAATCTGAAGTTTTTAGTCGTTTCAAGGAATTTAAGGCTATGGTTGAAACTCAAACTAGGAAGAAAATTAAGTGTTTCGAGATATGATAATGGCGGTGAGTCTTGTTACATAGACTTTGACATATTTTTACAGATTGTGGGATTAAAAGACAAGACAACTTCGTATTCTCCGGAGCGAATGGAGTTACGAAAGAATGAATAGAACATTGATGGAGAAGGCTAGGAGCATGTTTATTGGAGCTGGTCTAGAAAAGAAGTTTTGGGCTGAAGTCATTACCACTAGTGGTTCTTTATTTGATAAATAGATCTCCTACATCAGCGCTTGTTGATAAAACGCCAATGGAGGTGTGGTCAGGGAAAAAGCCTTCAATTAGACATCTAAGAGTTTTTGGCTATGAGGCATATGCACATGTGCCTAAGGAGAAGAGAACAAAGTTGGATTCTAAGGTTATCAAATGTATCTTCATCAGATATGGCTATGGTGTGAAAGGATACAAGATTTGGGATCCTATTGCACAAAAGGTAATATATTCTAGAAGTGTTATTTTTAGAGAGATTAAATCTTTCCTTGTTAATTTTCAGCTAGAACAACATAAAGAAAATGAACAAAAAAGGATGTGGTTCAACTTCCTTCTACACCTAAGAAAGTTGAATCGAGACCCCAAAATAGACAAGAAGTTGAGGAGAGCTCACCAAGCTTTGAATCTTTAGAAGAGGAAGAAGAAGAGGAAGAAGTGGAAGAATCTCCACCTCAACTTGTTCGAAAGTCTACAAGGCAAAGGCAACCACCTGAAAGGTATGGGTATTCTCCTGATGATTGGAAGTGTATATTTTCTTTGAGTACTAACATTGATGAACCGAGATCTGTACAAGAGGCTTTGGGTATGAATGATGCAAAGTCCTGGCAAATAGCCATGGATGAAGAAATGGTAGCCCTTAAAAAGAATGATACATGGGACCTTTTACCATTTCCTGAAAGTTAGAAACCTATTGGATGTAAATGGGTGTTTAAGAAAAAGATTGGTTCAGATGGAAATGTTGAAAAGTATAAGGCATGGTTGGTTGCGAAGGGTTACTCTCAAGTTGAGGGTATTGATTATGTTGATATATTCTCTCATGTTGCTAAAATGACATCCATTCAGTTTTTATTATCTATTGCAGCATCTTATGACCTAGAGGTTGAACAAATGGATGTGAAAATTGCTTTCCTTCATGGTGATTTGGAGGAAGAAATCTATATGACACAACCAGAGCACTACATGGTGAAAGGTAAAAGCAATATGGTTTGTAAGTTAAAGAAATCCCTATATGGCCTTAAACAAAGTCCTAGGATGTGGTACCATAAGTTTGATTCATATGTGTTGAGTTTGGGGTTTGTTTAGTCTAAATATGATCACTTTGTGTATATTTTAAATCGATGGTGATTGTTTCTGGTAATTACTTTATATGTTGATGATATGTTGTTTATTGGGAAAGGAAAAGGTTTGATTACTGAGAATTGAAATCTCGAGTTCTCTATGAAATTTGAAATGAAAGATCTTGTTGCAACAAAACACATACTTGGGATGGAGATTAGAAGACATCGTGAGAACAGAAAAAGCTATGGCTTGGCGAGTAAGTATGTTTGTTACTGTTTTGCAAAGGTTCAACATGCGGGATTGTAAACCACTTTGTGTTCTGTTACTTTAGGAATGAATCTCTCCATTTCACAACGTCCATCATCCCCATCGGAGATGGAATAAATGATCGAGTTCCTTACCAAAGTGCATTTAGAAGCTTAATGTATGCTATAGTGTATAAGACCAAACATTACCCAAGCGGTGGGAGTTCTTTCTCGTTTTATGTCTAATCCTAGAAGAGTGCATTGGGATGCAGTTAAGAGGGTCTTCAAGATATTTGTAGGGTACATCGAGTACTCTATATGTTTTCATGGAAGAGGAGATCAACATTCCCTACGTATTCATGGTTTTGTGGATTCAAATTGGGCCGATGATGTCGATAGCAGAAGATCCACCAGTGCATATGTGTTTACTCTTAATGGTGGTGCAATTAGTTGGATGAGAAAGTGACAGGCTATGGTCACTTTGTCCACTACTGAGGTAGAGTACATGGCAGCTACTCATGCCTGTAAAGAAGCCATTTGGCTGAAGTGTTTGTGTTCAGATATTGGATTAAAATAGGGTGCGATTCTGATATCTTTGTGAAAGTCAGAGCTTAATCTGCCTTGCGAAGAACCCAAATTTTCATGCCAGGACCAAACACATTTATGTTCAGTATCACTTCGTGAGAGATATGGTCGAGGATGGAAGGGTGAAGGTGGAAAAGGTAGAGACAGTTGGCAATTTTGTAGATGCATTAACTAAGCCCGTGAGCACAACAAAATTCAAGTGGTGTTCCGAGTCTATGGGCCTCTCGGCCCCTAGAAGTTGATCCATGATGGTATCTTTCCCTTGGCCCTTGCAAGGTATTCGAAAAGTGGGAGATTGTTGGAAATAAGGTGTCTCAACCTTGTTTGGTTTATTCATTTAAGATTTTCCTACAACCGTTTCACATTGTCTATGCTCTAAAAATAGAAATAGGAGTTGTCAAAAGATTCCCATATGATAGTATATCATGGAAGGACTATTTTTAGAGATATTATGACAGATTTTATGACATCTATAAGGGTCAAAAATAGGGGAGAATATTGTGGACGTGGGAGCCTAATTTTAGACTGAAATCTTTCTCTTTAATGTTATCCACCTTATGAGAGGTTTGGCACATGGTTTTGTAAACCATAGATGGTTTCTTGTATAACCGGAGGTCTATAAATTGAAGGCTTGGAGAAGCAATTGGTGTAGTGAGTTTTAATCCTCCTAGAATTCTTTATGGTGATACTCTTGTAAGAAAATTGCTCTGCAAGTGTATGTAATCTTGTTATTAGATTTGAAATACATTGAGTGGGCTTTTGGAGTGTGCGGTTTTTTATCCAAAAGGATTTTCCCCATGTATATCTATTGTTTTTTTTTATGAATATGTTGCTGATATTTCTATAACTGTTTTACTATGTTGAAAGTTTTGCATAATATCTCTCCTCAAATATTAGCGTAGGAAGTTGTTCTGTTACTCTTAATTTCCTATCAACTTCCACACTCGACATAGAATAAACAAAAAAATGTAAAGTCGGA
The DNA here is from genome assembly GCA_018340775.1 of Taxus wallichiana var. yunnanensis. Taxonomy (NCBI): domain Eukaryota; kingdom Viridiplantae; phylum Streptophyta; class Pinopsida; order Cupressales; family Taxaceae; genus Taxus; species Taxus wallichiana. The sequence continues at coordinate 549,003,690 of CM031238.1, read as the reverse complement.
TGAAAGCTTGAGCGAGAAACAAATGTGACAGAACATATGGAAACCAACACTCGAGGTCATTCAAAGGAGAACTCGGTGCACCAACATATGTTACTCCTACAATGACACCTTCTCCAAGAACAAGTCTTACGTGTGGCACATGCTCAGCTCCACCTCCGAAGATACCCCTGAAATAATTAATGTGTAAGAAGGAATGAAAAAAAGGATGAAGAGGAGGGAAAACAAGAAGACATGGAGAAATAAGAAAACCAAGAAGAGACATGTGTCAATGAGGAAGAATAAGATAAACAATGTCACACGAGAGAAATAATAATAAGAATAAAAAGGATAAGGATATGGAGTATGAAGAAAAACAACCCTTGAAGTATTTATTCTTTATATTCTAGAAAGGGAAAACAAACACAACTCTTCTATTATAACTATCTAACGGATAAAAATTGCGACAACAACAACAACAAAGAATATGGTATCCTTCACTCCATATGTTTGAATAGATGAGCTACAATATGAAATTCTTTATTCTATCTTACAAAAATTCCCAGATGAAGTCGTTGAAGGATTTGGAGTGGCATTCAGGGACACATTTTAAATTTCAGAAACATAATCTAGGCAAGAGCTCTTACAAATTATTGGAGAGGTTGTACAATAGAACCTCACTAATATCATGGATAATCACTTACAAATAGAAATAGTCCATGAGTTAACCAATGAGCTATAATAAACCAAGAAAAAGGTAGATAATCTCTCTAGGGAAGACAAGTATTTTAAAGAAACATATGCACGATGATCTAAATGTGTTGAATTTATGTAAACGAATAGTCACCAATGAACCCAAGTTAGCCAAAGTGCTACAAATGGATCGGTGGGAGGTGTGGAAAAGTTAGAAAATTTAGTCAATCTACTACTTAAGCATAAAGAAGTAGAGGGGGATAGCCATGCAATATAGAAAAAATAAAATCAAGAAGAATATAGAACTCTCTATCTTTGAGAAGTTGAAGACTTAGAAGAATTTAGCCATCAATCTTGGAGAAAAGGTTGTGTATACAAACATGGTAGTTGAGGTAATTTTCAAACAATCCAAGATTCTTGATTGGTGCAAATGTTCCCGAGTTCCAAAACAAAAATCCTTGTAAATACAAGTTGATATAAATGATGCCAATAAGGCTAGCCATGTTAAACTATTGCAAGACATTGGGAATTTAGAAGAGAATATCAATGTGAAAAAGTATAAAATCAAACCTTGGTTTGGTGAGCTTAGATAGATAACTTATAAGGAAAAAACATGCTTGATGCAATGAATGCTCGGAAAGGAAAACCTTACAAGGACTTCAAGAAAATGTGTAACATCCTCAAAATGGTTGTAGACACCAAAAATTGGGTCGCAACCCTCTAAACTCCCTTGATTAATTAATGCAATATTATTCCCCACCATGCCCACTTGTGCACATTTTAATTAACTTAATTATTGTGTACAAGAATTAGTTAACTATGCAAAGAGAATTAGAACTAACACCTAGTAGTCCTAAAACAAATCTAAACTAAAATTTATGGACCATCATGCTTAGAGCTTAAACAAGACTAACATACTCACATTTGTGCATTAGAACGTGAATAAACATCCAAACTAATATGCTAAGAAATTAATCTCTATTTATATGGAATCCTAATCAATGAAATGAACCTATTTAGATCCTTAGCAATCAAAAGGGTTGATTGTATGTTTGAATCCCAAGGTTTCAAGAATGGATTCTTGTCAATCCATGGCTACAAGACCACTTGACATATCTCTATATGACTTTAAACTTGGATGGATGAATGCAAGAAATGAAGATAGCTAGCTCCTCTAATGGAAGAATGCTCTAAGATGATAAAATGGCTATAGTATAGGCTCTATGCTCATTTAGGTGTAAGTAGAATGGTAAGAGGAGGGCTCCTTATATAGCCCAATGGATAAAATAATCTCTACATCCCTTTACATGGGATAATAGCTAGGTTGAGTTAGTTGGGGATGATTATGGTTAAAATTTGGTTGAGTCAACCTTAGGAGAGTTTAGTTTGTCCTTTAGTGACCCATGGGGTTTGAGGGGGTTTATTGATTAACCAAAGTGATTAATTAATAGGTGTGCAAAGCTTAATAAAGCTCTTTAGAAGAAAATTAGAACAATTTAGGAATAGGGGGAAATTAATGAAATGAATGACAATTTATTGATCTAATGTAAGAGAAAGCTAATTAATTAATTTAGATAGAAAGGGTAGATTATTAACGGAAGGTTGTTAATTGGCATCGTTGTTGGATAGAAGAGTTAATTAACTAATGTAATGTAATTAATCAATGATGATAGAAGAGAAAATGTGTGATATTGACAATATGTCATCAATTTACGGAAAAGGATATAATTAGCACAATTTAAGTATTTAATTTTCTCGATTTAAATTATAGGTGTCTACATTTACCCCTATTTGGGGTGGCGTAAGGGACGTCACTTCAAATATAGTAGACAGGTGAAGTTTTGAATGGGTAGAAGAAAAATTAATAGAAGTGAGAGATTCCCCCTCGAGTGTCGATGGAGTGATGAAAGAAGGAAATTGACGATTGAAAAATGGATAAGATAAAAGATGTGAGAAATAGATAGAAGAATGGGTAGGGGTAGGATACCCCAAGGAATTAGAAGAATAGTGTTTATAAGGGAATAATGATAGAGGAAAATCAAAGATGGTGAAAATGAAATGAGCTTTCATCCATTGTGTTAAAAACAACTTTTGTGTCATCATATTGCCAAGGATCTATGTCATCGGTCCTTATTAAAAATATAAGCATACGAGAAAAGTAGAATGACATGAAAAGCCATACTACAAACAATTTTCCATTGCTAAAAACACCAACTCAATGCAACATAGAAAATGTAATGCAATACGAGAAAGTAAAAGATGCCTAACTTCTTACATATACATAATGCAATGCAATACAAGAAAGTAAAAAAATAGACTAAAAAGAGAAAATAATGTAATGTTTTTATTATCAAGCTTTGATTCTGACCTATGTGAATTAATGACAAGGATTAAAAGATGGTGCCCCAAGCAAGGATACATGCAAGGGAAATAATGGAGGATACTTGGGTCCTATGAAAAGTAATCGTACACTATGAAACAGTACCAAGTAACCCATTGTGCCCCAGAGTACATACATAGTAAGCAAACTAGATTTGTTAATGGAGGTATATCAAGATGATCCGCCTATCATGCATAAGAAGATGAGAACCAAAGAGTGACGTTTTGTAGGATGATTTTTAATATTTTGATTTTTAAGAAACATATGTGAATGTTTTTGTGTTTTTGAAAGTTTTCCAAAACTATGTATAGGAAAATGAAGAAACGTGGATGCCCCAATGATAGATGGGATGTACAAGGGAAAAAGGCCACGTGTATGTACAAGAAGAAGGTGAAGATGCGACATTTCCCCAATGTTAGATGGGAATATTCAAAGGAAAACTCTTCACGTAGAATTTTTATCAGGGCTAATATGGATATGTTCAACTTGATGATGAACGTAAACCCAATGACATGCTAGGAAGGAACAAAGATGCCCCCAGCATAAGATGGCCAAGAAACATAGGATAGAAAGAAGTGGAAGATTGTTTATTGAAAGAAAGGACAAAATTCCCTCAAACATAGCAAAAAGGAAATCCTATACACATGGATGTTTTGAACGAAGCAAAAGAAAAGTGCAAATGCCATGAAAGGAGATGGACAAATGCAAAGAAAATCCTTGCATGAAAGAGTGATTAGCCAAAGGCACAAATCATGAGACAAGACATGCACTAAGGCAAGAGTTTGAACAAGGTCTAAACAAAACCTGGTAACATACTAATCCTATTTACTCATCGAGATCTCGTGTGTGCACGTGAAAATGAATTACCTCTTGAAGGAAACATTTGATAGACAACAAGTGAAGATACTAGCCAATGTGTAGGAATGATTTAGTTTGAAATGTGATTTGTGAATGGATTTTGTAAGGAGAGTTGTACATTGCTCCATTGCAAACCAGGCATCCATAGACCCGAACAGATATGCATTTGATTCCAATCACAACATTTATCTATTCTTAGTCAAGTGGTCATAGCCCCAGTAGAGATTATTGGAAATACCTCAAGAGAGAGTTATATATCAATTTTCTTTTGCTTTGTAGTTTTTGCTTCTTTGATTGATTGATTTTTATTCTTGTTTTGTTTACTAGAAAACTTATTTCAGCTCTTTTGTTTATCAAGGGGTTAAGAATCACTGATGGCTTGATGGAAGTATGTGGAAATGATTGTGATGATGACATTGGCTAGTGTCAACAACTATGTCCAAAATTTCTTCACAACAATTTTATTAGATGATAATTGTGATAGTATCTCTAAGAGTTCAATTATTCTTTAATTTGCCAAGGTGATGAAAGACCAAGGTCAAAAAATACCATAGAGATAAATGTTGCAAAATTTGTGTGAATAGGCTAACCACAATAACATCAAAGGGAAGAAAATGGTGGATGACTTACAGAGGAATATGAAAGAAAAAGAAGAAAGAACATCCATGTGTATGCAATACCTGATTGTAATGTTTGATCTTTGTACCTTTGATTTTGTTTTTGTAATGTTTTAATGTTTTCTCATTTTTGTATTTTTGAATTGTTTTATGATTTTTTAGAATTTTTTTATGGTTATCGAGAAAAAAACATGTCACTCTACATGTGATAGGATCCAACAACGATGTTTGCATGATTTCCTTGATAAGAGAGACTAATCATGTTTTCTTATCAAGTGTAATATTATCCCTGATCTTGATGATCTTGGTGAGCTCACACTCAACAAATGATTGTGATTTGTTTTGAAACATGGGTTTTGTATGTGGGAGCTTGAGTTCCCTATCCATAGGTTTCTGCACTTTGCGTCATACTTGATGGGTGTATTGGTGTGCATTCTTGAATCGTGCTTTGATTTTGATTTTTAGGTTGTTGGGAGATTTGGAGCTCTTTGGCGTTTTGATCTTAGCTTGATAAAGAACATGTCTAGGTTTCTTATAAGCTAATGTGTGAATTTTCTGATCCTAGGAAGTGGGAGAAGAATGTGGACGTTTAGAATTGATGCGAGAAATGATGGTGGGCTTACCCCAATATTTGGTAGAAGAATAATGTGATGGAAGAAAAGGACATGGTCTGAGAATTGAAGAAGAGGGGCTACCAAAAGGTGAGACACGAATAGAAGATGAAGGGCTACTAGGATGTGGCCCAAGAATAGAAGAAGAAGGGCTTGTTATGATGTGACCCATAGATGTAAGATGATGGGCTACTAGGATGTGGCCCAAGAATAGAAGATGATGGACTACCTAGGGGTGATCCATACATAAAAGAAAATGGTGGGCTACTAGGACGTGGCCCATGAATAGAAGACAAGGGGCTAGTTGGTCTGTGCCCCAGAATAGAAGGTAATGGGCTACCCAAAGGAGACCCACAAATAGATAATGAAGGGAAACTTAGAGGTGGCCCATATATAGAAGAAGATGATGGGCTACTTGGCGATGACCCAAAGTGAGATTGTGATTGAGGAACCATGATAGATAAAGAAGAATTGGGTAATGAAAAGATAGGCCATGGATCAATGATAGAACCAAGCGTTTCTCCATGTAATGAGGATGATGAAGATGGAATAATAAGAGGAGGATCAAGTTACATGATCTGAGAATCTTCCTCTTGTTTTATGATAAAAGGAATCAACTTCTTTCATACAATATGCAAACACATCGAGGTCTAAAGAGAATCCTTGTTCATAATCTGCTAGAGGAATATCTTTGTGTGCCCCTATAAATACCCTAATTGATTCTTATTCTAAAAAGAGATCAATCAGTATGAGTTGTTGATCGACCACCAGGGGTTGATTGGAAGAAAGAGGTTCAATTGGTGTGGAAGACTTAGAAGATGTTTGATGATGATTGATAGAAGAAGATGACTCAAGAGACGAAGTAGACTTAGGGCTAGATGTCTTGTGAGCAGAAGAAGATTTGGAATTGGTTGGTATAGGTTTCCCTATAAGATGATGTCATGGAGGAAGAATAGGAGGATTTCATATCCAAAATTTTGTAGATTACGTGACGTAGGAGTCGACTTAGATGATTGAATAGGAATTTGAGTCACACGAATCTTCAAAGGGGAAGAGTTCATTGAGGTGACTGATAAAAGAGGTCATGCAAAGAAGGGGAGGACCACAATTGAAGAATCGCATTAGATGTTTTATAAAGAAGGTCTTACGAAAGAAGGGGAGGACCGTGACTTATAAAAAGATCTTGCGAAAGAATGGAGGACCGCGATCAAAGGATGAAATAAAGGAGGCCCCGCGAAGAAATTTGGGGGACTCAATAATCGCATAGTAGAAGTATGATGAAGGAGGTCCTATGAAGAAGGGGAGGACTATGACTTAGGATTCAAATTAGATGAATCTAAATAGCAGTTTGGATCCGAATCATCAAAAGAATCGGAGGAAATATTTGGATTGGAATCCTCAGAAGAAGAGGAAATGTTTGGATTAGAATCAGAAGAAGAGTGGGGGAACTCGAATAATAATTTGGATCAGAAGTGTTCAAACCATACCATCAACTATGAGATGAAGGTGGGGAATGGGTTACCCGGATGGGTTCTCTAGCACAAAGAACCAAATGAGGCTTAGTCATGGTGGGTAACTTTTGATGTGAACGTCAAAAATTTGATTCCTTATTGTCGTATGTATAAGGGACCTTGCGATAATCAATCATTTTGGCATGTGTTGGGTTCAAAGGTCTAGACCTAGATTGTATGATCAAACTTCTTCAAATTGAAGAAGGTTTCATGTTGATTTGGGCATAACGACAACCAACTAGACATTTCGTAAAGATGGGGATGCTTGTGTGATTTTCCAAAAGGGAAGATAAGGAAAACATACATCGTGATGACTCAAGATTGATAATCCAACAAGGTTTGGACAACAAGTTTGGAGGCGTAAATTTCAAAGGATTGATCAAAATTTTAGCAACATAAAGGATATAAAGGAAAGATTTCCAATGTTTGATTGATGCAAAAGTTTCTTGATAGGAAATGTTTTTTCCAAGGTTTGAAAGATATGTTCAAAAATGACCATGAACTTTGGAAAAAATAAGAAGATCAAGAGGATCAAAGACCCAAAGGATTGTCCTAGAAACAGTTTATAAGGTGGATAAGCACAAGGAACAATCACGTAAGTTTAAAACACAAAGCCAAATTAATGACCAAAGAATAATGAATGATAAAGAATCAATGGATCAAAGTGATTTTCCTAAATGGATAAGTCAAAATGATAAATAAGACACAATCATGAAATTCCTACTTTAAGACCAATCAATCAAATGAGATACTTCCTAAGTTTTTTTCAAAATGGCAGTCGACATTTTAAGATGATCAACAAAGTGTCACCACTTATGTCAAGTTCAAAGAAATGAACAAGGTGTAAGTAATAACAAAAGGTTGAATCGATCCCCAATCAAAGTATACTAAAAGTGAGCTTGAATCCAATCAAGACCTATATCCCAAAAAGTGGAAGTTATGACCATGAACAATGCAACAATACCACTAAGATATGTTAACCAAACTTTTCAGAAAAGTAAGGTATTGATATCAAAATGATATTGATACGATGCACACAAAGGTAACACTCAACACTTTTTAAAAGCGAGGTAGTGATTAAAAGAAAACTAGGGCTAGAGTATACCAAGGAATTGTTAGAGTGTGTATAGTGTAACATCACAATATAGATACTTAGGCCAAGTTTACGAGAAACAAGACATAAGTACCAACATTGTAGTGATATGATATAAACAAGATAACAATTCAAAGAAGAATCAAGGTGATGAATTAAGCCTAATTGCAATTGATGATCTTGACTTGGGTATTAAGATAAAAAAGGCTATCAATGATATGAAAACATCTCCATACACTTTAGACATTTAACAACTCATCCACAAACATGGATGAGCATAAATGGACACAAAAGTGGTGAATACAATCAATTAACAACACAAGGGTAGTCACTCTTCTTCTGATCAACAAAGTGTCAAAAGAAAGTGAAGGAAGTAGATCAATTGGTGTTTGAAAAATGTTTGGCCTCACTTCGAGAGTTTCACCTCACCTTACGGTGAGTGAAAAACTAAGCAAAAGTAATGTCACACAAATTTCGTGGTGAATAACGCATAGTTTGAAATTTAATGGACTCTCCCTTTGTTCGATAAACAAATTTTCAACTCTAAAAATTTCTCCCTTTGTGATGGCTCTCAACTCAAATTGGTTTTGATATGGTCAAAGTTGACTCCTGGACAAGATAACTTCCTAGGTGGTTCACTCAACTAGGTGTCACAAGTTATCTAGAAGCGCTCGATTTTCCAAGGTTTCCCAAGGAGTATCTCGGCTTTACTTTACCCCCTTCAAGCATAGTGGGAAATAAATGCATCCATTGTGTACTCTCACTTGGGGTCACGATACGAGATAACTTTGATGCTAAATCTCACATGTATCACTAGTCAAGTAGGTAGTGCGGAGCACTTCCATTTCATCCACAAGGTTCCCTCTTGCGTGGACTACTTTGGGGTTCCTAGGACCACCCCATTATTGTAGCTTAAGGATTATGCCAAAGGGGTTATGTCCTAGTTAAGCGGATGGGGCATACCCTTATCCAAACCTACAAATACAATATTTTGATTGTGGTGTATTTTTATCTTGTATACTTAATGTGGTTTTCTTGAACACCATTTGGCAACCTGTATAAAAATTGTATTAGTAGTTTTGTTTTGTCTCGATCCTTTGTTCTTCGACAAGCGTTTAGGTCTTGCACAAAGGGTTAGTAATTTTCCATACACACAAAGAGGATAAACATCGTTTTTTATTCTCAAAATCATCATAAGACTGTAAGAGAGCATATGTGACGTAAAATCCAACTTAAGAAATCAATAATGGAAAACACTTAATTCAAAATGCAAAATATGTTCATCTTAACCAAACTTGACATTCTTTTTAAATGTTTTTCAAAGCAATGAAAGATATAGAAATCATTTCGATTCCTAAGATCACCTAAAAGGTGAAAGGGAAGAGCATACGCAACTCTAATCTTATGATTAAGCATGCAACATTCATTGAATCCCTTTAAAAAAATCAAACCAATTTAGCAAAAACATGCAAAAAAAAAATAGAAGTTAGTCTTCAATTAAAACCTGCAAGGAGTCAATAAATCCCAAAAACACATTTTTACAAATTTTAAAGTGAATCACAAATCTGAACTTGATGTGTAGCTCAAATTTGTGTGTGTTCCTCCTTCTTCGAGAATGTGTATGCATATTTGTGGAAACTAGATGTGACCTATGGATACATGGCCGAGAGAGATTGTGTATGCTAGCCTTTGGATGTATACGCCCATAGAAATAAATGGTCAAAGAAACAACACTAGCAGATAGGTATGCTCGGGTATAGGTGTGTACGTCAGGGTCTAAATGCATACACTAGCAGATAGAAAGACCAGAAAACTCATAAGACAAAAATTCATGTATGCCATCAGTGAGATGTATACACTGGACTTTGGACATGTACGCCCATAGAGTTAAAATGAGTCAAACAGAAGCACTACCAAATGGGTACGTCAGAGTATGAATGTGTATGCTTAGGGTCAGGCGTATGCGCCTACGAGATAGATAAATAGAAAAACACATAGGGCGGGATATCATGTGCACTAGCAGAATGATGCATATGCCAAACTCTAGACGCATACACTAGCATTTGGATGTGTATGCCTAGGTTTGGACGTGTACATGCCTCTATCATTTTTGTGTACACATGTACCTAGAAGTGACGTCAAAACACGAGAAAATGACATAATCGATCTCAAAAAGCTCAAATTTTTGGATAGTTAGCTCAAAATTGACAAGACCCATCTAAATTAGATCTATAATCAAACTCAACACGTCTAAAGTTAGAAAAAATCATTAAGAAATTCAACATTACTTCACACATGTGCATATCAAGGGTTAGCCAAAAATTGAAATAACAACAAAATTTTAACCATAATGCTAAGGGACTAAGGATCCATCCCACCGGGTGTGCCAAATGTGTGCAAGAATTAGTTAGTTATGTAAAGAGAATTAGAACTAACACCTAGTAGTCCTAAAACAAAGCTAAACTAAAATCTATGCACCATCATGCTTAGAGCTTAAACAAGAATAATCTACCAACATATTTGCATTAGAACATGAATAAACATCCAAACTAATATGCTAAGCAATTAATCTCTATCTCTATGGAACGATAATTAATGAAATGAACCTATTTAGATCCTTAGCAATCAAAAGGGTTGATTATATGATTGAATCCCAAGGTCTCAAGAATGGATTCTTGTCAATCCATGGCTACTGAGACCACTTGACATATCTCCATATGACTTCAAAATTGGATGGATGAATACAAGAAATGAAGATAGCTAGCTCCTTTAATGGAATAATGCTCTAAGATGATAAAATGGCTATAGTATAGGCTCTATGCTCCTTTAGGGAGTAAGTAGATTGGAAAGAGAGGGGGTCCTCATATATCCGAGTGGATAAAATAATCTCTAGATCCCTTTACATGTGGGATAATAGCAAGGTTGAGTTAGTTGGGGATGACTATGGTTGAAAAGGGGGTTGAGTCAACCTTAGGAGAGTTTAGTTTGTCCTTTAGTGACCCATGGGAATTGAGGGGGTTTATTATTAACCAAAGTGATTAATTAATACGTGTGCAAACTTATAAAATCTCTTTAGAAGATTTATTACGTTAGACTAAGTCCCCACTTATCCTAACCAATTAGGATTTAGTCTAACCCTAATATTAATGACCTATTATCCCTCTAACCACTTTCCAACTCCATTTACCACCATTCTTCACTTGTGACCCGGAACAAAAATAAAGATCACACCAAATTTAGTAAGGATCGGGCTATTTTTAGCAATTATAACCTATTCCCCTTTAACCGACACTAGTTATCCTCCACCTAACCATCACCTAACCATCTATCATTACCTTAAATAAGAATTTCTAACTCTTTGTTCGGTTCAATCTTTTTTCTATCTCTTACAACCTTGCATACTGACTCTCAATCTTTTCAGCTGATCTTCACGACATACCGAGAGACCCTTACATCATTCGGACACCATGACACGCCATCAAGAGATTGATCCAGAGCTCCAAAGTGCACTCGGAGGGAAGCATTGTGTCCTCCTCACTATGCTTGCATTCATTTGGGATCACATTCTCTTGCAACCATCACCACCACCTACTTTCTACCTACATTCCACAAGTATTATTTCTTCTTTGTCATTTTTAGTAGATTAGTTATTTTATTAGTTATCTATTTCATTCCATATTCTACCTCTCATACCTAGATCTCTCCTACAACACCTCCATCTGACCATTTTTCCACATGAACCTCCATATATTTCCCCAAATACCATTCTTATGATCTCTGAGTCTTTATAATAATCCCACAACCTCACCCAAACCTTCCCAACTCTGTGTAATCACAGAGAGCTCCCAAAACCTTATTTTTAATATTCTTACCAAATTTCCCCTACCGACACCGGTCACCCAACCAACATCGGTTCATTACTAGTATCGACATCGGTCACCTAACCGATATCGGTCTCTATGACTGGTAATTTTCCAAACTAACAAGCTCATAACTTATCCCAAACAACCCAAAAACCTTACCAAACTTCACCCAAACCTCACCTACAACCTCTGTTAGACCTACAAACCTAAAACAACCTACCACCCATCTATATCTAATCGTAACTTTTCTTGTTAGATTATATTTACTTATTGTATTAGCATGAGACACCTAAATCATATAAACTATAGTAGGATTTCCTTATTTCATGTTATTTTTTGCATTAAATTGTATTTGAAAGTGGATTGACAACCTTCTAGGAAGCACCTCGCTTCTTCCGGATCTAGCTCTCACTAGGCAGTCCACTAACCTATATTGTTAATGTTATTTTGTGGTCTTGTTGTGTTTCTTACAGGTCATTCCTCCTAGCCAAAGGGAAGCTCTCACAATCAGCTTGGTCAACATTCTACGTGCACACCATCTACATAATCACATGTATTCCTCCTCCTAACCTTACCCTTATCTGTTTTATCTCTACATTTGTGGTGAAACATTTTGGCATGCCTGATGGGACCCTATCTTTTGGGTTCTTTGCATTGTTCATTTTAGGGAATATTTGTGTGTTTGTTTCTTTCCGAAAATTTCACATTAAATTTCTCCTTGAAACCTTCTCTTCTTTCTATTTTTCTAAATGAAATTCATTCTTTGGTGCTTAAAAAGAACATTTCTTCTTCTTTTCTTTTGTATTGCATCTAGTGAAAGAGAATTCCTCTTCTTGTTCTCCACTTGCTACATCAAATTTCATTGTCAATTTGGGTTTTAAAATATGTGCATTTCATCCTTGTGATTGTTGCATTAGATCACCTAAATTTTATTTGCAATCTATATACTAGAGGTCATGACTAGTTGATGATTGGCGGGAATTAATCATAGTTCACACTTTGTGCACACACACCCCTATCCAAATCACTTTAACAATTTACTCATTTCTTAAACATCTTCCTTCCCGGTAGTTTCCATCAAAGATTAATAACCTGTTGATGGTGGATCCAACTAGTGTTCTGGCCAGTCATCATATCGAGTTCGGACCTCACATATTGTGAAGTATATATTGGGGACACTTTAACCAAAACACACTTGATACCAGCCATAGACTGCTTATAGGGCACCTTCGTTGACCAACAACTCTATTCTACTTACAATCAATTTAAAAGGCATAAGCCACATAACATAAAAATTTGATACCTAGGATTTGTGTGTTTGCTAGTTTTTTCTTGATTTGTGTTTTGAGTTGTAAGAATGATTCATCTCTTTTTTTTTTTCTTTCACACTCCACAATCATAGTTGGTGTATTCCAGATTTTTAGTGTGTGATAGGACATCATTTTTCCATACTCAGCTTCTAGGTTGGCTTTTATTTGACTTAAATCACTCTAAATTTCAAAATTTCTTCAGTTTCTCAAATTTCTCAATGATCGACATCGGTCCAACGACCACGGTGGTTCCATTATCATACTATCACCGATTACCCACTGACCACATGCGTTTTTCTATGTGTTTTTTTATTAACCTATCAAAAATAAATCATTTTGAAACATCTTCACTTTTTTTGTCACTTCCTGTGTTCTGGTTTCTTCTGATACACTCATTTCTGAGTCTCTATCACCACTTACAGAACCTTGTTTCACCTATTTTGTACCTTTCTTATCCATATTTTAAAATATTTTATATCCATGAACTTATATCGGTCCAATGACCGACATTGGTCCATCTTTCCTCAACCAACACACGGTTACCCAACCGACGTTGGTTTATGTTTTGATTTTCCTATCAAAACAAAACTTATCATCATTTTCCATATTCTTCCTACCTCTGTTTCTATGTTTTTACCATTTTTAGAGCTCAGACTACATATTCTTTCATTATTCACATGGTTTTAACTCGTCATTGACAAGCCAACACCCTAGTCTTTCATGCATCGTCATCAACCATTACCTCCTAGCCCATCATCACCATCTATTTCATCACCAATGGACCCCAATGTTCCTTCCACGGTACCCACAGGTGATGAGGAATTCACGAAATTCCTTGATCATAATACCACAACCTTGCAATATTACCTTTCCCATTCTTCTACTCATGACTCATCAAGTCAGCCTTTATTCGGGATGCCTACCTCCATGTCTCCCACTCTTGCTCCCACTTCTATCGGCCACCACCAGTGTAGTGTTACCTACTTCCACCTCACCACCATCATTTCTCATATCATCCCTACATCTTTGATATATGTCACACCTATGACATCTATCACACCTTTGACATCTGTCACCCCTTTGATGTCTACCACACCATCATCTATGGCTCTTAGTGTAGTGTAGGGATTCCCACATCATCAGTCATTATTACCTCACAACCTCTAGTTATCAACCCCTTTTCAGAGTTTTAGTCATGTCTATACCTACTACTCTGCCACCTATCACTATGAGGGTCTCTACACAGTCCCTCCCACCTATACCTTATCTCAACCACCACCCATCACCTACACCTCCCATTCAGGTATATGCCATCATCATCTATCCACTACTTATATTCCCCTTCTCTTTTAGTTTTCTTACTTGGCACCTCCATATACTTGGTGTTCCCTCTACGTCTTACTCATCATATCCACCTCCTTATACCATGGAGGTGTGCCTCAATCTAATCCACCATGGATCTGATCAAAATGATGATGGAAAGATGCAGACCCTTGAAGCATCTATTTCTGGCTCTCATGAATACATTGACTTACATGAAATTTGTAATGAGCCTATTCATCCTTCCATACCCATTCATCCTTATCCCCACATTGGGAGATGCCTAAGTTCAATCATTTAATAGCAAGGAAGATCCACAACAACATTTGTGATCATTTAAACACATATGTTATCTAATTTCCCATGATGATGCCTTGCTTCTTAGGACCTTCCCCATGTCCTTGTTAGGACCTGCCCTTGATTGGTATAGTGCTTTACCTAAGCACTCAATATTTTCCTTCAATCAGTTGGCCCATAGACCTTCCTAGACCACTTCTCGATTAACATCACTAAGAAATCACCATGACTGATCTTTATTCCATCCACCAATATGAAGATGAATCTATCATATATTTCATCACATTGGCATGGCCTTATTAATCAACTCACCTTCCAACTTCCACAAACCGAATTGATAGAGTTGTTCACTAGGGCTTGTGTCAGCACATCTCACCAAATCTTCAAGTACAACATTCTGAACATTTGACAAGGCATTCACCATGGCTCGGAAGCTAGAGATCCATGCCCTAGAAGAGAAGAAACTTTAACTATGCAACAAGTGCTCCTTTTAAATCAAATGACACCCCTTCTTCTTCTAAACCACAAAATAATTATTCTAAGGAAAAAGGATCCACCAACGTGGTGGTTCTGAAATCTGGCCTTCCATCCATCAAACCAACCAAAACCTCCTTCTAATTGTCCCCTTGTTCATAATTTCCAGTATAAGTATGAACAAAGACGTTATACCCCCATAGGAGAACCTTACTCCTCTGTATTGGAAAAGTTGTTAAAATAAGTGTTATCACCCTTCCACCCATTAAACCACATACTAGTTTTGACCCTTCCCATCCTATACCAACATGGTATAAGGAGAATGACTACTTGTAACTATCACCACGTTAGGGGCCATAGCGATGGAAACTACAAAAATTTTAAGAACATCATCCAGAAATGCTAGATAATGGAGATCTCATCCTGGATAACCCCAACATGCCAGCAAATCAAAACCTTGCATATCTTTAAGAAACCTTTTCCAAACCATACCCATTCATCAAACTAGGTGGGTGAGACCTCTAACACCAATGTTCATGAGGTTCATGCCATCTTTGATACCATACCTACCTCTCTTCTCTCAGTTTCCTCCCATCCCATCTATTGAAAAAATTCT
Organism: Taxus wallichiana var. yunnanensis; assembly: GCA_018340775.1. Lineage (NCBI taxonomy): Eukaryota > Viridiplantae > Streptophyta > Pinopsida > Cupressales > Taxaceae > Taxus > Taxus wallichiana. Next base: position 548,988,071 of record CM031238.1, on the reverse strand, counting down.
TGCTGCACTCCTCTACCCACAGAGGAGCCTATTTTTCCTACTCCTCTACCCATGGAGGAGCCTACCTCACCTACTCTTCTACCCATGGAAGAGCTAACCCTACCCATTTTTTACCTACCCAAGTAGCCTATGTCACCTACTCCTTCATCTACCATAGAATATTATCCCACTTATCCCCCACCTATCAAGGATCCCACACTATCCACGCTTCTACCCATGGAAGTGCCTATTTCATCTTCTTCCCCACCTAAGGAAGATCCTACACTACCTACCTTTCTCCCTCCTCGTCAACCATAGAGGAGCCACTTTTATACTCTCTTCTATCAGTGATGCATGTCTCCCAAGGTCTACTAGAGATCCTGTTAATCTTCTTGCATCACTTCTACCTATAGAGTCAAAAGCCAAAAATTCCTTGTCTCACAGACCTCAAAAATTTTTCACAGGGATTACCACCAAGTCATCACCATCTTCTTCTACCTCTACATCATTCTCTCATTTGGTTGATCACTTAGAGTATGTTGACCACACCACACTCTAGGGGCGTTTGCATCTCCCAAGTACCTACACAAATGAAGATGTTGACCCCAGACACTTCAACCATTTATCCAAAGATATTCCAAACAACTAAGACCATGATGCTTGAACCAGTCATATTAGCATCTTCTTCATTAACCTCACCTTCACCTCAACCTTCACCTGCACCCAAACCTTCATCACACCCCAAACCTTCACCTACACCTAAACCTAACGCTACATTGGGGTCCATCCTATACCTAGTCTACTGCATCCCATAGTCAAATTAGACCTGACTACTAAACAACCACCCATCACGAAGTCAACTCCCATGCCTAAGAAGAAGACACAATCTCCTAGGCCTTATTCACCCTCACCTCTTCCATCGATCTTAGGCCCACATCCATCAACCTTGGTCAGTTACCACTTCACCAAGGAAAGTCTAAGGTATGAAAACCCACATCCACACCTTCATCACCTCATTTTCCCACACCTTTACCTCTTCACAAAAAAATCCCAAGCGTGGCAGCCCACACCCACACCTCTACCTTCATCACCTCATTTTCCCACACCTTTACCTTCACCACCTCTTCACCCACACCCACCCTATACCTTCATCATCATCTCCCTTACCTACATCTTCTCTCATTACCTACCACCATATCATAGCCAAAACCACCACTTTCACCCTAGCTTTTTAGATTTCCCTCATCTTCTATGTCTCCTTCTACCTCACATACCCACCTACACCTTTACCCAAGAAGGTGTAACCTAAATCAAAAAAAAAACAAAACCTTCATTACCTACCAAAAAGGTAGCCCCACCTACGCCACCTCCAAGCACCTCTTCCACAAAAATCACCTTGTGCCTTCACCAAAACCCACTCTGACTTCACATTGTGATCCATTGGTGGGATCCTATTCCAATGTCCTTGCTAGGTTGCTAGAAACCTCTGCTATCACATTACCACCCATCAAACCTTATGACCCACTCAAACCTAAACCAACGGGTTTGACGATACTAAGATTTGTGCATATCATCACTCTCTCAGGGCATGATATCAAGGATTGTAAGGCCCTTAGAAAATTTCCTTCAGCTTTGTAATTTGGAAAGCCCCTTGAAGAAGATGACCAATTAGGAGAATTTCATTCCCCCTTCACCCCACCATCCACATGACCTAATCCTATATCTATTCAGTGGTCATTACCTCCATCTCCACAACCATCTTTTCCTCCTCCTCTGTCTTTGAAATCAATATGGTTTGAGTAGCCACTCATCACAAAAAGGACAAAGGAAAAGAGAAAGTTAGCAACCCATCTAGTGCACCTGCACCTACCATTCCATCTGCACCTACCCCTAAGGTAACCATCCATGGGCTAGCCTATCCAATTTCTGATGGTGTCACACATCACACCATGATCAAATAACTACATCAATATCCTCTAAAAATGTCTTTGTATGACCTCATCCAAACCTTTGAGTCTCATCATCAGGCCCTCCTCAAGATCCTACAAACTATTGAGGTTCTACCAAATGACCCTACACTTTTACCACCATATTCACCCCTCATCATGTGGCCTCTCTCACTTCTTCACCTAAAATTTCTATTCTTCCTACCACTCACCAAGTTTCTATCATCATTTTCTCTAACTCAGAGATTTTCTCCTCACCATTCAAAGGATCCTTGATCCCACCCTCTTCATCTCCATCTACATCAAGGATACTCATTTCGACACATTATGATCGATGGAGGTGTGAGTATTAATATTATCTCTTCCCATGCATATGAAAAAATGTGCATATACCTAATTACATGCATAATAACCTAGTTATGTTGTGTTTCTTTCAATGATGCTTTGACTTCTACTCTCAGCACCATCATCCTCCACATCCACGTGGGTCCCCACACCATTCTTGAACTGTTTCTATGTTCTCAAAGGGGAATTCCAATACAACATGTTGTTTGGCTGACCCTAGATTTGTGCCATGGGGTGTGTACCTTTGAACCTTCACCGCTGCATCAAGTTCGAATATGAAGGACACCCTTACACTATTTAGAAGATCCTTCACCTTTCAAAACTTGCAACATGTTGTATCAACCCAATGATGTCCTTATTCTAGTTAAGGCATCTACTACCATTGCTGCCACCTCATCTACTCATTTACTACTTCCTCTTCATCTACTACCACTTGCCACCTCATCTTCTACCACTGCTTCATCTTCATCTTCTTCTTCTTCATTGTTTCATCTACCACTTCTGCTACTACATCTTCCTCAACCAGCCCATCTATCCCCACTACTACCACAACTTCCAAACTTATCCCATCTACCAACCCTTCTTCTCAAACTTTGAATAACTCATCCATTCCCGCCACCCAAGTACCAACTTCTCAACCCTTTGGAAGGTTTTTTCAACACCTTACCCTGGGGGAGTATCACTTGTACAACATCGACACTTTCCAAACTCCTCAAGAGTATAGAAACCTTCATCAACACCCACATTATGATCATCGTATAGGAGAATTTTTTCCATATGGTCCTCCCCACCTTCACACCAACTTGACATTTGGGGGACTTGATACTTTCTTATTATCCCCCAACCACCCACTCAAACATGACCTTTTTCCTCCAACTTCCATTACCTCACCAACCGCCACTTCACTTTCTTTTTTTTCTTCATCATTGTGCTTGGAAAGGATTTGGCTTTGGTCTTTTACAAAAAGGTCATCACACAGTTATTCCTTTACACTACCCACAAACATAAGGACCATCATGGTATTGGATTTGTTGAACCACCTAGTCCTAAGAGGGAAAGAATCGACCTTGTAGAGGAAGATCAACCTTCTTCACCTTCTTCACCTATCGCACCACCTTCACCCATGAGTCCATGGATCCAGAATCCATTCCTCCTAACTTTTTTTTGAACACCATTTCTTTGGGACCTCTAACCTATCATCATGATGATGAGAGGTGCCCTCTTCCCTTCCTCTTCTTTATCTTAACATGTTGGAAGAAGACACACCTTCTATCAATGTCATTCAATGTCGGATGATGATTCCATTCTCACCTATTTAGGTGCGAAAGATTCTTACATTCACCGGTCATTACCTTCTGAGACACAAACCATGTTGAATGAATCGACCATAGAGATCAACATTCACACTCAGATGACCCTCACATTCTAAAGATAGGTCAATCTTTAGATTCTACTGAACATGAAGCCTTCACCTCTTTCCTCTCGAGATCATAACAATGCTTTTGCTTGGTCTTATGCCGATATGCCCAGTATTGACCCAAATATCATGGTGCACAATATCGTTACTATCCTTGATGCCAAACCTATGAAACAAAAGCTGAAAAATGCATCCACGCATTTCCCTTCTTGTCAAAAGAAAACTCCAATCACCTTCTTTTTTTTTTTCTTTCATTCTACCTATCGATTATCTGCAATGGATTTCTAACATTGTTCATGTCACCAAGGCATAGGGGGGACTCCACATTTGCATGAACTTCCATGACCTTAACCTCACCTTCCCTAAGGATGACTTTCCTTTTCCTAGCATCGACCAACTTGTTGATCTTACAACCAGCCATGAGATGTTATCTCTTATGGATGGGTTCTCAAGTTATAACCAAATATTACTCACGCTAGAGGATCAACACAAAACCACCTTCATCACCCCTTGGGGACCTTTTTTATCGCATGTCATGCCCTTTGGCTTGAAAAATGTTGGTGCCACTTATCAGCATGCTTATGACCTATATCTTCCATGACATCATGCATGAAATATTAGAAGACTATGTCGATGACCTTCTCGGTAAGTCCAAAAGTCATGTCAAACACCTCCCAGTTCTCAAAATCATCTTTGATCATCTCATCAAATATTGTGTTCACCTTCAACCAAAGAAGTGTGTCTTTGTAAGTTCTCTCTAGAAAAATCCTTGGTTTCATTGTTTCTTTATAGGGCATCAAATTTGATCCTACCAAAATCAAGGCTATTCTTGAGATGCCTCCACCTACTAACCTTTGAAACTTCATAGTTTGCAAGGAAAATTGCAATCCATTCGACACTTTATTTCCCAAATTTCTACCATGATGTCACCCTTTTCATCATTCTTAAAAATGATGTCTCCTTCAATTGGAATGATGAGTGCCACAAATCCTTTGAAGCATTGAAGAAATACCTTCTTCAACACACTGTGCTCATCCCACCTAAAGATGACAAACCTTTCTACCTATACATTTCTACCACTGACCATTCCTTGGGTGTCATGCTCACTCATCGCGATGAGCAACATAGGGAGCAAGTGGTTTATTACATAAGTCATATATGCTTTTTAGACTATGAGACTAGATATACCCATGTTGAAAATATTTTCTAGCCTTAGTCTTTGTTGACCACTAAACTTTTCCACTACCTACTCAACCACAAGACCTTCATCATCACCAACACCGACCCTCTACATTACATGTATGAAAACCTTACCAACATCAACATGCACCTCATGTTGGCTTATGCTCCTTACAGACCTAGACCTAGAATTCATTCATCAAAATTTTGTTAAGGGACAAAACCATTGCATAGATCAACTTACGCAAATGCACCTCTTTCCGGAATCAATCTTCTAACTTTGATTTTCTAGATGAATCTATCACTACCCTTTCCCTCAATGATTTACTCATGAATCAATTATTTACCAAATGACCTTATTCTTTGATGGTTCTAAATGTCAACGTGGGGGTGGTGTAGGGGTTATCCTCATTCCTCTTGATGGTGAGCCTATGCCTTTATCCTTCAAATTAGACTTTGACTACACCAATAACATCATCAAATATGAAGCACTTGTCTTGGGCCTTCAAACTGCCATAGCCTTAGATGTTAAATCTATTAATATCTTTGGTGATTCTCAACTGGTTGTGAACCAAGTCAATGGTTTATACCAGTGTCGTAATGAGGTCCTTCAAAGTATAAGTTCCATGTTAACTTACTTTTGACCACCTTTGACCATTACCTCATTCAAACTACTCCATGATCCACTAAAAATTTGCATGAGATACCATGGCTTGTCTCACCTCACAAATACCTGCCTCACCTTTGACTCAAAATCTTTTCATGTATCAATGGTTGCAGTTCACCTTCTTATCATTCTCGTGACATTAATTTTGTGGGACGTATCAAAACCAACCCATGACATTTGGTATAAGCAATTTCATTGATTACCTCTCCCTTTCAATTCTACCTCCAGACTCTCACTCACAATGGTAAATGAGCCTTCCTCCAAAAGGTCTCTTATTACATCATCATGGGGGTCTTCTCTACAAGTGTGGCTTTGACATGGTATCCTACTCTTGTGCCTCACTAGTTCTAAAATTCCATACACCATTAAAGAAATCCATGATGGGATTTTGGTGGACATTTTAGTGGTCACATTTGTTAAAGTGCATTCTTCATCTCTTATATTATTGTTCCAACCCTTAACCAAGATATTGTTGTGAATATTCAAATGTGTGTGAAATGTCAGCAACATGCTAACCTTCACCACACTCCTAGTCATGCCTTACAAGTCACTAGGACTTTTGGCCTTTCTCTCAATGGGGTTTGGATCTCGTTGGAGAGATTAACCCTCATTCTTCTCAACGTCATCAATGGATCATCACAACAACCAAATATTACACTAAATGGGTAGAATCCATCCCTCTCATTTCTAAAAAAGCTAAGAAAATATGTGAATTCATTAACCATCACATCATTTGTCACTTTGGTGTTCCTCATCACCTCATCACTAATAATGGAAAACAATTCAAAAACAAAACCCTACGTAAACTCTGTGATAACTTTGGCATTCAACTCAGTTTCTCTTCACCATATTATCCTCAAAAAATGGTCAAGCCAAATCAACCAACAAAACCCTCAACAAAATTCTCATGAAATTCATCGATGATACTGGTAAGGATTGGCACACACATTCCTTTCACCTTATGGGCTTATCACACTAGCATTTGTACCTCTACCAATGTTACCACCTTTTCTCTTTGGTCTACGGTACAGAGGTCGTCTTGCCTCTCGAAGTCCAAATTCCATCTCTTTTTATCTCACTTAAATATATGCTATCTATGATGAAATTTTTTAAGAACATTTGGCACAACTTGAGTTATTATATGAACGTCATTTAAATGCTCTCGACCACCTTCAAATCTACCAAAAACATCAAACATGCCTATGAAAAATGTGTTCATGAGAAAACTTTCAAGATTGGTGATCTTTTCCTAAAGGAAAATCAACACGTAACCAAAGCAGAGAAAAGAAAATGGGGAAAGTTTTCTCCTAATTGGCTTGACCCTACATTGTCACCCATACCTATGGATCAGGTGTTTATCGTTTATCTTCTCTTGAAGGTAAACCCAAACCTGAGCCCCTTAATGCCTTGCATCTTTGACTATTCTACTATTGAATAAAGTACTACATCACTTTATGTCACCTATATGCTCATCCCTTGAGAAAACCTTTCCTCCATCTACCTATTTTAAGGACCAACGACTAAACTAGAATTGTGTGATTATCCATCACCATTCAACCTTGTCTTAAATATGAGTACCATGGCTCTACTCATGGCATGATTCTCATGGATACTTTTCATCTTTTTTAGGATGGAATCCCATGGTCATTCATCACTTAAAACCCCTCTTTCATAGCTAACATTTTTGTGTTATGGTCTTTCCTTCATAAAAGAGGCCTATACTCCTTTATAGTCTTGTCCATGACTTCAAGTTCAAAAAAAAAAGCAAAAATATACATGGGATAACCAAAAACTCAACTCCTTGAGTCAAACTTCTCACAAATAGATGAATCCCTCAAAAGGACATCTACCTCTCTTTCTTTTTTGTTATAAGTAGATTGCTCCCTCAAAGGAAAACTATAAAAATCCAGCCACTTATTGTAATTAGTCTATCCAAAAAGAAGACTAAATTGTATCTCTCAAATAAAATAATTTTGGAGCTTCCCACATCGATCAACTTTAAGAAGACCTCAAGGAGAACCTATTTATCCCATTATAGACTTCCCACATCGATCAGTCTATATAAACAAAAATAAAATAAAAAAATCAAGAAAAATACAAACTTTTGGTCATGGACTTTCCTATTCTAGTTTTGGGTATCTTGCAAAAGGGGCATGTTGTCCCACAACAAGGTTATGCTAAAAAAACTCTTCCACCTTACCCTCTGATTAATATCTTCTAACTCAAATTCAAGGGATGACACATGTATTTTACACATTGTGATCATGTAACTTCTTTCACCTATAGACCTATCACATCATGCAATGTATCTAGGGACTTACATTCAATAAGTCTAAGGGTATGACATTTATGGTCTTTGCCAACTTGGGGCATTTCACTTCTTTTCAGTTCACCTCTTCCTACCTTGTTGTTTGTTCAACATGAAAAGATCATCAAAATTGATTTAACCATGACACCTTCATCTATACCTACGTCTAACTCACCTTGCCTATTACCTATTCAACATTCAACCTTGCCTATTTTCAAACATGCCTTACCCAACCAACCTATCAATCCAACTTACCTATTCATCTAACCTAACCCACTCTCAATCTCCTTGGGAGAACTACATCAGCCTTTTTCACACTCTTAGGGCATAAGGGCCCTTTGAGGTTATCTCTCTTTCCCACCATCATTCTTTCCCCCTATTTAGAAATGTCAAATAACTTGAATCATTTTCCATACATCACCCATACACATTTTTTTTTCCATAAACCTCATTTTAATAAACCAAACTTTGGTCTCGTTTCCCTACGCAATCGGAATCGGTTACCCTAACCGGCATCAACCACCCATGCCTAAACGGTCACCAAATTTCCATCCATTTAACCTAATTTTCCCAAATTTTTGTTGCCTACCATTTTCTTTATGCCAAAGTCTTACCCTCACCTAGTATCCTTCCCATCTTGTTCATCTCCCTAATTTTACTTAGGGGCATGTTTTTTCCTATACCTTGGCCTTACCCATGGCCTTACCTATACACCCAACCTGAACCCACCCATTTGACACTTGAATTCGCTTACTCATTGTACCTTGCGATGAAGTTACTCGTGTTGTTTAGCCTACCAACCTTTCCTTGCCTAATGTCGTGATGTTTATCTTGACTAGCCCAAACCTTTTAGTGCTTTGGAACCCACCTAATGCTTGTTCTTATACCTAGCCTTGTTGTGTTTTAGGACCGTATCCTATACCTTGGATACCTAAACCACATCAACCTTGTTTGGATAAACTATCAACCTTTGACAATGTAGAGTTTGTGAGCTCTTCAACCTAGTGCCTTGTCACATTCTACACGTGTGTGTGCATTTGAATTCCCCACCTATTACCTACACCCAAAATCACCATTTCCCGCACCCGTACCCTACCTTTTTTCTTCACTTACCATTTTATCAAACCCATCACTAATTCGCCTACTATTTCATCAATTTAGGTTTGATGGGGATCACCTCCACCCATACTTGGGTCAACTTAACCTCAACTCATACCTAGGGAACCACTCATGTTTTTTCAACATCACTTATCAATACAAACTACATGACAAAAAGGGGAAAATGTAGACACCTAAAATTAGGTCTCATTCCTCTAAACTCTCTTCGATTAATTAATGCAAAATTATTCCCCCACCATGCCCACTTGCACACATTTTAATTAATTTAATTACCAAAATTAAGTTAATTACCTACCTCACCTAGCCACCTCACCTATCCACCTCACCCTAGACCCATTCCAACTCCATTTATTACCTTAGACTAAGTCCCCACTTATCCTAACCAATTAGGATTTAGTCTAACCCTAATCTTAATGACCTATTATCCCTCTAACCACTTTCCAACTCCATTTACCACCATTCTTCACTTGTGACCCATAAACCAAAATCAAGATCACACCAAATTTAGTAAGGATCATGCTTTTTTAGCAACTATGACCTATTCTCCTTAACCGGTGCCAGTTATCCCTCAATTCGGCCCCAATCACCTAATTGTCGCTTAGGTACCTTAAATAAGAGTTTCTAAATCTTTGTTCGGGTTCTGAATTTCCTTCTCTCTTGCGACATTACATACTGACTCTCAAGATTTTCAGTGATCTTGTGACATACCAGAGACCCTTACAACATTCAAACACCACACAATTCATCAAGAGATTGATCCAGAGCTCCAGTGCATTAACAGGGAATCACTTTGTGTCCTCCTACTGATAGTGCATTCATTTGGGATCACATTCTCCTACTACCATCACTACTGCTTTACTACATGCATTCCACAAGTAAGTATTATTTCTTCTTTGTCATTGGTTTCAAGTAGATTATCTATTTACTAGTTATCTATTTCATTCTAGCCACCTCTCATACCTCGGATCTCTCCTACAACACCTCCATCTAACCATTTTCCCATAGAACCTCCATATCTTGCCCAAATACCATTCTTATGATCTCTGAGTCTTTTTAGTAATCCCACAACCTCACCTAAACCTTCCCAACTCTCTGTGCAATCATAAAGAGCTCCCAAAACCTTATTTTTAATATTCTTACCAAATTGCTCCTATCGACACCGAGTCACTCAACCGACATCGGTTCATTACTAGTCTTGCATTAGTCACCTAGGTGATACCGGTCTCTATGACTAGTAATTTTCCTAAACCAACAAGCTCATAACTTCTCTTAAATAGCCCAGAACCTTACCAAACTTCACCTAGACCTCACCTATAAACTTTTTCTTGCACTGTAAACCTAAAAAAACCTACCAACCCTCCTGATCTAATCGTAACTTTACCTGTTAGATTAGATTTACTTATTGTATTAATACAAGACACCTATATCATACAACTATAGTAGGATTTCCTTATTTCATGTTATTTGTTGTATTAAATTGTATTTTAAAGTGGATTGACACCTTCTTCAGAAGAAGCATCGCTTCCCGAATCTATCTCTCGCTAGGTAGTCCACTAACCTATATTGCTAATGTTATTTTGTGGTCTTGTTGTGTTTCTTACAGGTTGTTCCTCCTAGCCAAAGGGAAGCTTTCCATCTTCATCTTGGTTAACATTCTACATGCACACCACCATCTACATAATCACATGTATTCCTCATCGACCTTACCCTTATCTATTTTATCTCTACATTTGCAGTGAAACAATGGTATTAAAGCTTTGAAATACCTCACCATAGTTCCGAAAAGATGGGGCCCCTCTTTTAGAAATCCTTATATCAATGGAAGGAGAATGAAGATATTTTTAGGTAGGAGGTGTATGCATGCTAAACTTTAAACTAAGCTAATTGAAAGAACTTAACACCAAGTAGATCTTAACTTAGTTAAATTTAAACAAATACATCATGATAAAGCTAAAAAGGAAGCTAGTTAAACCACAAAATATGAATCTATACTAAGTGCAAACCTTTCTTTGATATTTGGATGTGCTTTGGATTGTAGATACATCCTTAGTGAGATGAACTTAGATCATGCACAATCAAGGATTTCTCAAGCAAAGAGGAAGATATCTCATCAAGTATGGCTTAATTTCCATTTTTTATTATTCTCTTACTACCCTTTAGCAAGTAGAAAGGGGGATATTTAACAAGCCTTCCAATAACATGAAATTATTTTCTACAGTATAATGTTTGTCAAGGACATGGGGTAAGTTTAAATAGGGTGTACTAGGTTTCTTATATAGCTTTCCATTTTGGGAGAAGCTTGTAGCTTAGTGAATGTGGGATAAAGGAAATGTAGAATTAGAAAGGGATAAGTATGCTTAGAATAGATTAATTAGATACTAGCAACTCATGGGAGTTTGGGAAGGTTTAATTAATCAACTAGGATTAATTAATGAACCAAGTTAAGCTTTGTATGAGCCATTTGGAGATGATTTAGGGGGAGATTAATAAAATTTTAAGGATTTAGAAGGGGATTTAACCAAAAGAATGTTTATTGATTAAATACAAGATTAAAAGGTTAATTAACTAATAATTATTAATTAATTAATTAAAGAAGGATTATAACTAAGGAAGCGACGTTAATTGGCTTCTAGGATTGGGATGAGACTAGTTAATTAACAAAGTTTCATTAATTGATCGAGATGAAGGGGAATGATAGATAACTATCGAAAAATTCACTAATTGTAGAAAAATGATGGTAAAGAAGAAAAATAGTGAAATTTCAATATTATAATTACACGGTTGAAATTAGGGTCTAAAATTGCCCCTCTTTGATGTGGTGTAGCGCAAATGATGCCACTTCAAAGATGGTAGAAATTCATACTTTGTATGGGTATAAGAAAAATTAATAGGATGGACGATGCCCCTCAAGTGTTGAGGGAGTGATAGAGGAGGTCGATTGAGGCTTGAAAAGAAGAAGAAAATGACCATGGCGGTAGAAAAATCTCATCACGGAAGTAGGGAGTTGAACGTGGCTTGGTTTTCCCTTATTTAATTTGATTAATTTGGTTAGAGCCCTTGCAAAAATTAGATTATGCAAGGGAGGGACAAAGGGGGAAGAAACATGTTATTGTGAGAACTTTGTTTCAGTAAGGAAGAAAAAATATAAAAGGGTAGTGAAAATGAATGATAGTTAGAACAAGGAATAAGTTAGAATGTGAAGAAAGATAGATGAGGGATGGAAAAATCGTAACATAACTTATGTACCATACTAGTGTCATGACTCACTTAACACGAGTTCCAAAACACGTTAAAATAACACCAAATACCTCAACCGAAGATGGAAAAAGTAATATAATTAGTAATATTTTTTAAGTTAATAATGTTACGGTCGTTATCGCTACTCTGGAGACACAAGCAATGCAACTGAGTCAGAATTGTAACGAAGGGTGAGACGGCACCAAACCATCCTCATGAACGAAAAGTGGAATAGTGAAGAAAATTTACACCAAGGGGCGGAGGGTCGGTGTAACGTTGCTTCGCATGAGAAACTATTTAAGGTTATTATTATTATTTTTAAACGTTGACGATAACAAATCATGACGACGACAAGGTTAATAATCGTTCCAAAAATTATGTGTGTGTGTGTGTGTTTATTTATTTATTTATTTATTTTTAGTGTCGAAAAGCCATGATTAAATTAAAAGGGTCATGGGTTTATATATTTAAAAGTTATTTAAAATTAAAAATATAGATTTAAAAGAAATATACATTCTTTTATTAAATTTTTAACCATTTAATCTTGGGTTTTCTCCCAAAATAAAACATATAAATAAACCCCCTTTAAAAATCTACCACTAAATTACCTAAGCCACTAACCAAGCAAAGTTAATTAATTAAATGTATTTAAAGTGCACCGTACGCACCCAAAAATTACATGGTGTGACACGGAAAACACAATGTCTCCAATGATGATAAAAACTTCTTCTAAGGTAAAAATGAGGTCCAAATCCTTCCCTCTCTCCTTTGCATCCCTCCTTTGACTCAAATCAACCCTTTTGTTTTGTCTCCAAACTTTAATTTTTCTTGCAAGACCTTTTTATAACTTTTGGCATTGTTTTTAGTGGCGGTTGCGTAATCGTCACAACGGTAGTTATGTAACCACCCCCGACAATCACGTAACCACCCTAAATTAGAGAGTTAAAACATGTATTTTTCAACGCGTGTTTGATTTCGGGAGTGATTTTCTCACTCATTTCTCAATTGTTTTTCCTATTTTTAGACTCATTGGAATCGTATTGATTTTATCTTCTTATTTGGATATGTTTAGAATGTTGAATACCTCTCCTTTTGATGATTTGTCACTTCTTGATCGACACATGTAATTGACTTCTTCTTTCCCATATTTTTATAAAAGCCAAACTTTTACCCATATGATGGGTTGGATTTTTCACATTCTTGAGGTAAAGTTATGTTGTTGAATTTTTGAGAGGAACCACACAGATAACCATCTCATTGTTATGTTCATTCCTACCATTTGTGTTCAGTCATTTCTTGCACTTGCTAGCGCCATAGCCAATTCTTGTGTTTCTTTATTGCTAGCTAGCATTTGTATATTTGTGGATCAATTGGACTTCATATTTGGAAGAGGATAAAAAGTTGAGGAGACAACAAACACATCTCACCTTTGGGAAGCTACCACAATATAGTAGTAACTAAGTTGGGGTTGTACTTAAATTATTTGAAGCTTTAATTAATTTATATTTGTTAGAATAGAAAGAATGCATTGTTTTAAGTTGGTAGAATTGTAGAAGCGGAAGATTTCATCACTTCCCGAATGTATTTATTTTATTTCTAGTATTTATTTTCAAAATATTTCTTATATATTCCCTTGATAACTTCTTCCCAGCTTATCCCTGTGGATATGCTTAGGAAATTAGTTGGAGGAAGAAGTGAAGAAATCCTTGCACATCATTTATTTCTTTTGATTAATTTAGATTTACTTATGTCGGAGAAATTTCATATGGCAAAGAGGAAATTGCTTCTAAGAAGCTTTCCCTTTCTAGAAAACTTGAGGCATGAAGCTTTTCCAGAAGAGATTTATTTTATTTTATTTAGATTAATAACTTTTGAATATATTCTTTTATAATAGCATTTTTAGACAACCTGCACAATGAGGAATAGCCATATCATCAATATTCTCTATTTTTTAGTTTATTTTATTAGAGGTAGTAGTATTTTATTTTAATTAATTTCCTATGTCTGTAGAATAGCTTATTTATTTATTTTATTTAAATTTTGAAAAATACAAAAAGATGTTAGTTGTTTAATTAGTTTCTTTCAATTCATTTCTTTCTCAGACAAATAGAATAGATGGTTTATTTCATTTTGGTTAATTAATCGGGAATGAATTTAGCTAATTAAAAGATTAAAACACACTTGTCTTTTATTTAAGCTATATTTACTTTTCTTAATTATTTAAAATGAACTTTCAACATAGTTTAACATTCAAATCAAACCAAACAATCAAACAATAGGGAACTTACGCTACCCGTACATAGCCTCTAATTTCCCCTTTTCCAACTCATCTCGTAGGAACTCACACTACCCATTCTTAGTCCTTGATTCTCCTATAGCTACCTTTCAACATCCCCTCAATCCTACACATTTCGGATGTCTCGGCAACCTCGGAGATCGCGTGCGTCGAGATCATGTGTTAATTTTTCAAGCGTACAAAATTGGTGAACCCAACATGAAGGACTAGTTCCTTCTTATTTCCTTTTCTTTCATTGCTATTACCTCACCTTTCCATTTCTTCCCCTATTTTGGTGGGTATTTTATACCTCCCCAAATATGTCTGGTAGAGAGTTTGGTGGGCCATTTGGATTTGATAGATATTACACCAACATTCATCCGAACAATCTCCTTCCCTTTCATGATGGGTTGATAACTACATAAATAACATCCAAGCCTCCCTAGTTATGTCTTGAACCCCACTAGTCACGTGAGAATAGAGGAGGTTGATCAACCTTTAAATATGCAATACAATCAATCCAATTCAAACAACATGACCTTTACGAGTGAAACAAGTCCTTACCCTAGAGTCTTTTCAAGACCTCACATTAGCATGTAATCTACAGAGGATGACATTTTTACACAAATTGTTAATCCCCTTCATACAATAGATAAGTCTTTGGACAAGATGAAGATTCATACCTCTGAGATGTTCAACAACAATGTATCGACCAAAAATTCTAAAACTCTTGTTTTCATGGAAAACAAAGATGATACCATCGAACAATTATAACGGGTATCACGTGTCTTCTTAACCAAACCCTATATAGTACGCACCCAAGCAAGGAACCCAATCCTCTCCCAATGATGTTATTTCTACCTTAGCATGGAGGGTTAGAGAACTAGAGAGTGCCCAACCTTCACAACCAACTTATGTAGTAGGGCAGAACATGGGATATCCTATTGAAAACAAGGGATACACCCCTACCAACGCACAACCAATGCAACATCATTTGCAATAAGGATATCTAGTCCAATCGAATCTGGGTGATCTTCATATAGGATGTGACACGCTAGGGATGGGTTCTCATCCATCTCAAGCTTATCCTATGCAAGGGTTGGCCGAAAGTGCACTCTCAAATGACATTCCTTCAAGTAAAGCGACTCTCCCTAGTTTCACGCCCACCAACCCACATCCTAGTTTTGTTCCTCCTTACCTGCATATGTATTCAAAGTCCTCTCAGATGGATGTGTATACTTTCGCTAATCCTTATACGACATACTAAGGATCTCCATACATTCCAATCAATGCTTACACTGTGGCTTATCCATATCCTCATCATCATCATCATCAAGGGGTGTCAATGGTGGAATCTTATGTGATGGGCACTTACGTTGAGTATTTGAAAGAAACCCTTGATTTCACATTACAGGTATCATATCGCCACGCCCATTTCCCGATCTTCCTAAGTTTAAAGTAGAAGGACACCCAATTGCTCATATCAAGGCCTATGTTACTTTAATTATTAGGGAATTGCTTCCTAGGGATGTTGTAGTAGCTAAAATATTTCCAAAGAATCTTGAGGGAATTGCGTTAGATTGGTACTATCGATTCCATAAGCTTCTATACATTCATTTAAATAACTTTTTTTTGAATTCATCAGATAATTTGACATGAACAAGTTGCTACGAATAGGGATTAGGAGTTTTTACATATCAAGTAGAACAAAATGAATCCACTTCCCATTTCATCTAGAGATGGCGTCAAGTTCTTTACTCCTCTGCAAGTGCACCTAACATGGATTAGATGGAACTTTGTGACCTTTTCCTTCACTCGCTTAACCGAGAGACCAAGGAGGAAGTCTAGAAGTTTCCTTTCCGTAGCTATGAGGAAGTGTTGGAAGGTGCACTTCGAATCGACCAAGCCGCTATCAACATCAAAGCGTAAAACCTACTATCTCAATGGGAAGTTGGTGCCCCATAACCAAGATAGCACAAACCATAAAAAAATGGAGCCAACAACCAAGGACCCAAGGTTTTGAATCACAACTGGTGTTACCACGGATGGTGTTACCGATCAAACAAAGAAGGTTGGTTTTACAAATAATGGTAACACTAACAATAACAACAACATTGGCGTCAAAGAAGCCCTAATTATGTTTCCTATGTCAACACAGTTGATGTCAACTGTCCCTCTCTCAACAGAGCTCAAACACAATGCCCGAACCAATACCAAAATCTTGGCTAAGGGGAAACAAATTACGATCACAAAAACTAGTTTCAAAACTACAACCGGGGTTATAACCAACAACGGAACTCGAATAAAAGGCAAGAGACTACGATCCTAATCTATATTGTAATTGTCGTGTTGTTGGTCATGACGCTAGGTCTTGTAGGGATTTCAACAAGTTCATAAAAAGAATTTCAAAAAATCAAAGGTGGCTCTTTCTTGACATGTTTCTAGTGAATCCTAAAGGAACCTCACAACCTGGTCATGCAGGACCCATTGCACCTTAGAATGCAAGCCTCTATCGGGATTTGTTCCTAAACATCATCGTATATTAAAGCAGATCATCCAAACACAATAAGGGCATTATTTTTGTGAATAACGACCATGAGGCCTCAACTTCTGATAACTCTTGAGTTTCCCCTAACCTAGGTTTAAACAACAATAAAAATATTTTGGGATTAGTTGAGTTAGAGGTCAAACTAGAAATTAATGCAACAACTCGAATAAGGGAGTACATTTCACAAATTATTCCCACTCATTCTCTCTTGCAGGATGACACTCCTATAGTCTCAAAACATGTAGGAGCTTATGATTTGATTTTAGACTTGAACAAGACCTTTTCTCACATTTCATTTCTAGATTTGTTGAAGAATTCCCTCATGCATCATTTTGCATTGCTAGATGCATTGGGTCTTGTTCGCATAATTTATTTTACACTTCCACTGGGCTCAAATCAATCATATTGATTTTCACATACATCCTCCGGGACAGAGTGATAAGGATACTTGGGTTTGTCTTTGATATAAGAAAGATGTCATTTGATGCTGAAATAGCTCAAGAAGAGATCTTGCTTTATATTTGCAAGTCTGGGTCTATAACAATTGCATCAAGAGAGCCATGATTAATGACGGGGCTGTTGTGAATGTAGTTCCCTTTTCTTTCTTATAGAAGTTGGGATATGGGGAGACTAATTGATCCTCTACTAGAAACACGTTACGAGGGTGTGACAGTCTTAAGGCTACCTCAATCTAAACTATAGTTCTTCTTGTCTCCCTTGGGCCGAAAAATATTCTAAATTTGACATCATCGACAAGGAAACAAATTATAACATGATCCTTAGTAGACCATGGATTCACCGGATGAAGGTTATTCCTTCCACCTTATTCCAAGAGGTTATGTTACTCCAATTGGGAAAATTCTTCATCGCTTAAGGGGATCCCAAAACCTTCAATGTACATTTAGAGAACCTCGAGAAGAAACCAGGGTTCCATTCAGTATGAACTCCCGCCAAACCAATTAAACAAACCGCTCCCCTCGAAGGAATTAGTCGCCACCACCAAGAATGTTTCAAAATTGAGGTCGATAACCCAAAAACATTCGAAGTGGAAAAAACAGATAAGGGTAAGGTGATATCTGTAAAAAACCATGCCCACAAAAACCACAATGGAGATCATAAAACTATTAGAGAGTGATGAGCCAATCTTTCTCCCCTTCAAACCACAAGGAATTCACGATATCCTTGGTCTAGCCTCTCTTCTTGTTGATAATATCTTAGAAATAGATATGGTATAAATAGCATAAGAAGAATAAGAAGAAGATCCCGAGAGAAAAATGACACCCATCAAAGCCATCTTTGGGGTTTCTTCCATTCCTAACCTTGGTCCATATACCAACGTGTTAGAAACCAAGCTTATGTCAAAGAGACATGACCCTACTATAGTAAAAATTGTATCAAATATGATCATTACTCCCTATGTAGGGAACAAATTTGAACAATATCATCACGTTCATATGAACATGATATTTCAAGAACAAGACAAACATGATTACAAATTCCTCTTACAAAACTACAGGTCTTAATCCAAGATTAGATGTTCGTATGAATACAATAATAAACAAGGGTTGTAAATTTAAGCCCGAGGTATTATGCCCCTATCAAGAAAACGAGAATTTCAAAGTCAAACATCCTTCTTATCATTTGTGTACCTTGGAAGGTGAGGAGTCTGATGAAACCATCAACTTACGTCACCTGAGACATTTTTGTATATAGTCATTGCATTTCCACACTCGTCCTTCATTACATTCATATTGTCTTGTCACTTGCATTATCATATCATTTAAATTGTAAGACAAAAACTTATTGTTCAAGTAATTCTTTGACTTTATAACATTGGCAAATCTCTTAATCATACCTACTTCACCATTCTTTTCATACATTCAAATTGTATAATCTTTATCATCACTTTCATACAAGAGACAAATTTTGACATTTCTTTATAAGGACTTACATACTTAGTCTTCTCCATGGTTGCTTCTGATTTGGGTGCTTCTTTCCCATGGTTTTCACTAGAAGCTTCTTGATGATAAATATTTCCTAAAAATCTCTCTCTATAACAAAAACATTCTAAACATTTCACCTGAACTCTTGTTCACCTATCTCAATCTTTGGTGTTGAGCCCTCGCATCCTACTAGTTGTGTGGGGTTGAGATTAGGGGCAAGTGTTTCTTCCTAAACGCCGATAGATCTTAATTGCAGAGTAACTGATAAAACAATAATAAACAAGCTACATATGATACGACGAAACCAATAAAGCATACAAAATAGAAACCCTAAGTGCAATGAAGAATTAGATCACTTAGCTGATTTTATAAATATCTCGAAGGTGTGGGGAAGTTTAGGACCGACAAAACCAAAGTTCGGGATGTTGTAATCGAGCCCAGAAAGATGCAAAAGTTCATAACAAGTAGGGGCCAGAGCGCTTGGACTGGTATTGTGGTGCCTAGGCACTAGGATCCCTCTCTAAGCATTAGGGTAGTTGAGTTGTTTGAAACCCTCTTTGTTTGTCTCTATAATGTCACACAATGATTTTTCAATATCACTAATAACCTGCAATAAATAAGAGCACCTGCAAAACCTCAAAAGCGCATCAAATCCCAAAAATAAAATAATGCAAATGAGGGTTTGAACTGTCCTCAGTTGTCAAACAAGTGATCTTATGACTGAGCATTGCACTACATCTCAGACCTAATGTAGTTCTATGTGTGTGTGGAATTGTGCCCTAGGTGGCTCTTGTGTGTGTCACACTTGATAGCGAGAAAGTAGCTAGATGTAAAAGATGTAGATAGATGTGTGCATGGAAAAATGAACTTCCCCTCCTATGAAGTGTATGTAGAATAACCAACCCTTGTCCCTTAGATGAAGCTAGATGGATGTAATGATGCTCTTTATATGCTTTGTGAATGCAACCTTAGGTGGTGATAGTAGATGCTTAGAGCTTGGTCCTTTAATTTGATCCCATAACATTGTATTTATATGTTTCCCTTGTTTTAATTTTGTAATTGATCACTAAAAGGATGACCCCTAAGAGATAAGGATGCCTAATAGCTAGAAAGGACCCAAAAGGAAAGGAGCGAGTAAGATACAAAGAGGTCTAAGGCACCTAGAGGGGATGAGGGCGCCCGGGTCTTTGGTATCCGAGCCAAAAATATGAAGTGCTGAAGATCACACTGAGCAAAGAGGGTGGATAAGGCCAAAAGGAGACCATAGAGGAACCTAAGAGGCCAAAGATAGTGATCAATTAGTACTTTTCTCCCTTATGAAACATATGAATACAATGCATGTGATTAGGACCTAGAAATGTACCCAAGTGTGTGATTTAGTGTCTATATTTTCCCCACTTTATGTTGGTGAGTGAAAGCTTCGGTAACATAAAGTAGATAGAGATGCATACTGTTAGCATATGGATTTGCACTCATGCAAATGACATGCAACAAAGTGTGGGAACGAATTCCCTCCTCAATGAAGGTGAGGTTGCCTTTATTGAAAACCAAAACTATATTTACATATGTACATTCAAAATTGTATGTGGGTGTTTTGAAAATAAATAGAAAGAAAAGTGAATGAGGGAGATGGAATGGAATGAAGGAAAGGAGTGGAATGGGATGAATTGAAAGAACTTGCAAGAGTTAGGTAAAAATAGAGTCTAATATTGCATGAAGAGGAAAGATGAATAACCAATACAAATGGAGTTTGAGTTATCCAAACAAGAACGTGTAAAAGGGAACACACATGAGCAAGTAGATAATCAGAGCTTGATCACTATGAACTAGAACAACATATTAATAATGTTGATAATAAGATCAAAGATAATATTTGCATGCAAGATTCAAACATCTAACATCTAATGAACATAAGAACATCAAATGTTACAAGAGACAATGAATGAGACACAAAGTTCGTATTTCATTAACTCCAAAATGTTTTCACAAAATAACACAAAGTTTCTTCCTGAAACAAAGCTTGCACAAAAAAGTATTTCTTCTCCTCTCTCAAAGTCACATTTACAAATGAGCCCCTCACTTCCTTTTATAACCCAAAAGTTGGTTACAAAGTAGTTAGGGTTTTACATTATCATTAAATAAGGCACCTAAGTGACCTTTGACTTATTCTAACCAACTTTATTAAAGACAACCAAAAAGAAATTACTTAAAATATCCATAGTTTCCCGAAAGCAAATAACAACACCTTTTAAAATATACAATAATAACCAGTGCCTTATCCATTGAAATGGGGTCCGCCTATCTCAAGCATATGAGAAATGGACCCTCCCACTTCATTAGATACCAAGAAAATTAACTCCCTGAACCGCCGGTGAAATTAGGATCTGCGGCTTTTGCCAGTTGAAAGGATCTAAACCTTCCCTAAAGTTTCAAACATATTTTCTTCTTCTGAGGTTCATTTGGTCAAGAATAGCCTCACAAAATACCTGCAATTCAAGAATCGTACTTGGCATATCATTTAAATTAACAATTTTGGATTGAGAATTCTCAAATAAGTTCTTTAATTTGATGCACTACTCCATTGAAACTGACGAGAAATTGTTGGTGGGAGTGTACATGTCCTTAAACAATTGTGAAAATTGCTCTTCCACCTGCTCCGATGAACACCTTTGATTATGCTCATTTACGAGGTTGCAAGGAATCTCAGCTATGAATTCTTGAATCAAGGAGAGTGAAGTGAAGGATTCATTGCACATGCTCTCATAATGGATCATAGAATCCTTAAGAAGTGTCTTCCTTGATTTGAGATGCAGACACCAAAGAAAACGTGTCCCTCGATGTTCAAATTCGAGAATTCCTTCAATGGCTAAAACTGAGGATTCCATACTCGTCATCTCCTGCAAACTAGGCAATATCTCATCCAAATTTGATATATTAGAAACAAAAGTTTCTTTGAAAGAAAGAATTGGATCAAGATACGCATTGACATCTTCATGAAGCTTAATTGCGGTCTTGATCGTCCATTAGCCTAAAACGAGAATCTCTAAAAGCCAAGTTTTAGTGACATGGCCTAATGTGTTTATTTTGTTTTGACAAATTGAGAGTCTCTTCATCTGGGGCAGCCACTGCATCAGGTACTAGGAAATTGAATGATATGGGATTTATCAAATGTTGAACATATTCCACCAATTGATTCTTTTCGGCCTTGAGCTGAGAGTTCTGAGACTTATATTTCTCAAGTCTCTTTAGCACGATATCAATTGAATCTCGAGCCATCGCCATGTCACTTTCTAATGTAGACCTCCCAAGTCCAAGTCTGGAAACTTCATAATCAGTAGGTGTCATGGCATCACACTCCTTATCAACTTGTGGGATGGCGAGATCTGTAAATCTATTTCCATCACTATCCACCATTATTCGAGAAAGCACCTTAGGCTTCTTTGGAATGACGTCGTTTGAAAGTTTGAAAAGGGCATCAAAATCAATGTCAATTGCCTTGACAACCCTCTTCCTTTTCTTAACCTCGGAATCAACCCAAGAAGGAGTATCATGCACTATTTCCGCATACAAAATCCTAGAGCTCAAATCAATATTCTCATTGTTCTCGACATCATGAGCTTCTGCTTGAATCGTATCTATGACCTCGATTTGAGGAGAAACAACATCAATATCCTCCTCTTGATTATTCGGGAGATTTTGGGAAATCCCTTCATGAACTACATGCTCCAAAGTGTTTGATATTTGAATTACTTGCACCTGAGTGGATGTTTGTTCAAAGCATGGCTGAGGATCGTTTGCCACGAGCTTCTGAGAACTATTAACAATGTGAGTAGAAGAATCTCTACTCAAGGTAGAAAATCCTGATACACACTCTCTTCCTTCTTCGGGTTAGGATCTTTAGATTTTTCTCCTCATGACACGTTACTTAGCGAAGTGGATTTTGGCAACCACTCCTTTCTTGCTTGTTGTGTATGATTGGATGGTACAGAGGTTGATCGAGAAGAGGCTTTGGTTGAATGAAGGCCTCCTCATGTTGGCAATTTTTGTGATCCTGAAGCATGATCTTGAATTGATTGTAACTTGGCAAGTTCTTTGTCGTACCAAGATATGCTTCTTTCAAGAATCGGTTGATTCTTGCTATCAAGAGAAAATTCATCTCTTTTGGTCCAATCAATTCGAGGCAACAGGGTAAAAGCAATTTCGTCATATGAGGGATCAATGACATCTTCATCATCATTTATGAATGAATCGGGAGGGTTCTTGATGCGAAGTCCTTGATCTGAGAAAGTGTTAGGCGAGAAAATTCTCATCTTCTTACTTCATGTTCATCCGAACAAGCATCCCAGAAATCTTCCATGGTAGGGTTATGTCGATACTTTGCTCCTGAATCTTCGCATATATCCATTGATATCAAACCGGGCTCTCTTCACATATGGATGGATTGTTATAAGAGCGAACTCTTTTTCCATGAGTTGGGCACTGAAAAGATTTGGACATTGATATTCCCGATTTGGATTGGGAAATAAATTCCTGAATGGTGCTTGTCACTAAGAAGACAGTGAACTTGGAATAGTTGTCACGCAAGCTCCATTAATGCCCATTTGTCACTAACGTACTTAGGAAGCTTCCACGAGGTACCAAAAAAGCCACTCACGCGAATGTAGGAAAATGATGAAAATTGAATAAACTAGGTTCCCCATTGGGAAATGACACTCATGGCTTCTTTAGAAAATCTTTCCTCAGTATTTTGATTCAGGTTTCGAATCACGTGGAAGGTGAATGCATCGTTGAATCTTCTAAAATGGTGAGAGCTATTTTTGAAACTGAGTTGCGGGTAATAATGAAAAACACTATTTGATGGCCCCATGACTCCTCTCGGTTCAAGTCCTGAAAATAGCTTTCTTCTAGCTACTGCATAAGTCAGATACGATGTCATGTAGAAGCATCCAGTCATCTTAACTTCTATCAATTGTTTATAAAGGGTGTTACTGATGATGGTGGCCCAATCCACAAACTCTTTCTTAGTAGGATGATACAGATAAACTAATACATCCATGGGTGGAAAATCCTAGCAGAGGGTAAACCGAAAACTTGACTTAGGAGAGTAATCATGTCCCCGATTTCTTCCACGAACTCAATGTGGTACAGTTCTTTGGGAAGCCTGTCAATTTGAGGCCTCTTTGTTACTAACCAGTTGTTATTAACCATCTTGCTCCACCTAAGGGGTTCTTCATCCCAAAATTCTTGTGTTGATTGGCAAGTGATATCTGCATTCTCAGGAAAGTCAAGTATGCCGAGCAATTCCTCAATATGCTCCGGTGTGATTAAGAGGAAAGGCTCACGATTATCTTTAAAAATTCCTCATCTTTCGGGATCATAATGCTCTGCGCAAGCGATAACCAACTCGAACATTGCACCAAGACAGGAAATGTTGCTGCTTGGGGTAGACCACTATGGTAAAGCCTATCTAAGAATATGGTTTTGCCTTGCCACCCGCTCACGTAAAATTGTTGCACATTTATGTGACCCAAATTTGTATCGATCAGTGATATTGTCATATGCCGACTTAATGGGCCTGGGAGGGATGATTCCTCGAATTCATACTTGAGCGTGGACTTGTTCGATTTCTCCACCGCTTTCTTGATCTTCCTGCAAATTTGTTAGATTTTTCGGCCATTATGAATTTCACAGAAAAAGGACTCGGGCACACAAAACAATGCAAGCGGGGTCGGGTCTCGGTCTCCAAAACCCCCGTCAGTGCAAGAACAATATGATTTGTTTTAATATTATTATTATTATTATTTAAAAACAATAATAATAATAATTAGTCTTGTTTACAAAATCACACACCGAGACTGGTTTGATTTCCGACTCGGGCGACAACTTTTATTTATTTATTTTAAATAAACGAAATAACCCAAGTTCAATATCGATTTTTATTTAATTTTCCGGAGCGAATTCTTCCTCGTATGCGTGAAAATCGCCTGATTATGATGAGTGTGTACTTTGGAAAATGCGTGATGAATTCCTTCTCTTACACCAGGTAATAGCTCTACGTGGAAATTGTTTCAGAAAGTTGTGGCATTTAAATTACTCCTGACAAACAAATGTTCCTTCCTTGTCTTCGGCATGGAATCTTCTCTAGCAAATGCGTTGGAATTAAAGGACCTTTTTTTAAATTTTCAAACTGCCTTTTTTATCTTCCACGTGGTCTGCCTTTGGATTTGGATTATCTTCTACCCCCTGGCTATGCGTGGAACTTTCTAGTTGATGCATGGTCTTCTATTTTCTCTCAGGTAGGCATTGGAACAGTTGTTCCTTCTGGGTGTGTATGCATGGAAATTCATTTTGTTTTAGCTTTGGGTTGTCCCTTCAAACTACCAACTACGTGAAATGCGTGAGCTCCTTCTACCTCCCTCAAAGACGTGGATTCTTATTTTTGGTGTGAATCCTTGCTTTGGGCCTGTGTTGAACAATGATCTTGGAAAATGTGTTGGAAATGACTGGAGACTATTTTTGCTTACCTCATGCATTGAAAAATTTATTATTTCCTTTTGTTGAAACGTGGATGTTCCTTTCTTGATGTGTGTGGAAACTCCTCTCCCCACATGCAAACTTTGTTTTTGTTTGTTTGGCCGTGTATTTCCTTAGGTTGTGCATGGGAAATCTTTCTTTCTGGACTGTACCTCTTCTTTGAAACTTGCGCAAACCTTTGTCTTCTTGTTGTCTCTTTCCTCCAACCTCCAGCACGTGGAAACTTGTTTTTGTTTTATTTTATTCTTATGACTACCTGTGCATGCGTGGAGACCTCCTTCTGCTGGTTATGGGCAGATTTCAAGAGAAATGCATGGATCTCTTCCTCTCTATTTTAGACTGTCCTCTAGTTGCGTGGGAACTTGTTAGGATTGTTCTCCTTCAACAAAAACATGGTGATCTTTAAACTGCTCCTGCGTGGTCTTTTGGACTGGGTGGAAGTGTATTATTTTTCCTTCAGGTGGAGAGCCTCTTCAATATCTAGCTTTGTGAATGCATGATGATTCGTTGAGGGATGTGATAAAATATTACTTTGTTCCTTCAGAAGAAATAAGAAGCAATTGGAAAGCTTCACACGACTCTTTCCAACGAGTTCGACAGAGGAATTTATGAAGATTAAATCGACTTCCCCTCTTCCCGGGTAGTGGAATTAATTGCCAGGGGAAATGGGGGAAGCAACGGCCAATTGCCAATGGGAATGGCAAAGTGGGTGGCAATCTTCGCTCAATTTTCTCATGTGGGAAATCGGGATATTTCTTGCTGTTTGCCAATTTATTAATTTGGCAATTGGGGAAGAAATCTCACGAGCGGGATTTAAAGCAATTTTGCCATGAAAGGGGAAATCCGGCAGAAGCCAATTTGGCATTCCCGACAATGGGAAGTGGAAGCTTATTTTTCCTCGGAAATTAAAATAAAACTTGTCAAATGAATTTTAATTAATATTTATTTAATTAAATACTCCAAAATTATTTAAAAATTAATTTTATCAAACAAAGAGTAATTAATTTATTTATTTATTATTAATTAATTTTAACGCAGTTTAATGCTTGGCGGGAGGAGTTCTTGCCTGAAAAGGATGAAATGAAGACCGAAACGATCACAAAAATGAGACGGTCGTGATGAAAGTGACAAACCACGCAAATTAACACTTTTTAAAATTTTCAAAAATTCCATTTTTTAATTAATTTTGCAAAGTCAAAATTAGCTTGATAACACATCCCTAATAACTATGTATATTAATGAATACGAGCATGTCGAGGAGACAAAAGAGCGTGGAGTGATAAAAAGTGAAGCATGGAAGCTAGAGAAGAGGAAGTAAAAGTGATGATGATGACCCTAGGGTGAAAGCGTATGTGTAGATGTCACGTTGTACCTATTGTTGATGTCATGCTTGAAGTGTGATTGATGTGAATTGATGTTGACTACTACTTCCCATAAGGACGGACCTACAAAAGAGAAGAACAAACAAGTAGTCAAATACATGTGTATAGAAAGATTTCGATCAAAATGTATGAAATGCATGTAAAAAGTGTGAAAACTGCTGAAAGTAGAAAAAGGAACATGTGCACCTAATCTATGATGAGTGAAAGAGATAGAAAGGATCCTAAAGATGTTGTAGAAGAATGAGTTTTTCGAGCAATCTCATGCCACTGTTGAATGTGATTTTTATGGGTGATTTTTCGCCATGGCGAAATAGTGTAGGGAGAAAGGTCTAGTGTCATTCTCTAACCTTTGACTACTTCCCAAAGTATAAACACCACTGCAGATGGTGTGTACAAATCTGATCTAGTCTAATCCAATGCGGAAGTAGAAAATAAGGTGTAATGCATGCATATCGAGTGTTAAGGACTGTAATTAACCTGTAAAATCCATTGTGTAAACTGTTGTGAATTGTGCCAACTCGATAAAACGGTGTATCTTCCCTTGGTCTTAGGTGCCCAGAAGGGATAGAATCGCCTGGCGCCCAAGTCTCGATTTTGTTTGTTAGTGTCTATGTTGAAGTAAGGACCCAAGTTTGATTTTGAGCCTTGTCTCGAGACCGTATATTGTGTTGTCTCTATGTTGAATTGTGTTTGTGTGTTGTTGAATGGGGTGATTGATTCACCCAATAGATGCCCCCCTCATTTGGGGTGCATGTGACATCGCTAGGAGGATGTGGCCCAAAAGAGGACCCCATGTTGAACTAATACTAGTATGTAGAAGGGAATGTGCTTGGTAGAAACCAAGGCACATGCAAACAAGATGGTGAAGACAAGTGTTAGTGAAAACAAACATGAATATAGAAAAAATGTAAGCTAACAAGCAAGAAGACAATGTAAACCACAAAAGGTGGGTTACAAACATGGTACATCACTTACAATATCGCAAGACAATCGAGGCCGCAATGGAAAAAGTATATAGTGTGCACACAAGACAAAGTATAGGGTGAATCCCACAAACAATGACATATAATTGCAAACAAGAGTAAGAAAAACATCAAACAACCATGGTGGAAAAAGGTTCTTGTAAGGCAAATGTTGCACATGAAGCACCTGTTAGCATATTAGAAAGATATAAAGTATGTCAAAGCATGTATGATCCAATATAGTAGTGTGTTAGTAGAAATAAGTAGTATGAAATGAAACACTAGCACTTGAAAGTGTGTACGAATGTAGATGCCCCAGAACCACTATGGGATCGGTATGAGGCACTTGCACCAAGCATACCTTTACGTGTAACGATCTCTGTAGGGTCTGTGATCACAACTAGAAAGTAAGTGATCGTGCATGTGTGTATGGTAAAGATAATGACATACAATGTATCTGAATAGCATAATAAGTAAAGTGTACATGTGAGTATAAGTAAGAACTATGTGTAACCAAGATATGCAGCATGTTGTGAGTATGAATGGAATGGAATGGAATGCAATGTGAAGTTAATAGGGACAGTGTTCCCTCTAGTATGTATGCATGAGTGAAAGGAGGTTCATTTATAAAATACCCCTCAGCATTCAAGAATGAACCATAGAACAAGAGTGTGTCATCGGGAAATGGTTTGAATGATGTGTTGTATGCTAGAAATATTTGATCAAAAGAGCACAAAGCATAAATTGTAGAGCGTGATGCATATATGATAGAGAAATTGAATAAGACGCTAACCAATATCAATTGTGAAGTGCGGAGCGTGAATTGCAAAGTAAGATATCATTGTGTGCTAGAAAGATTGAATGAGATGTTGACAAGAGTGATTGTGAAGACCAAACATTGAAATTTAGAATGATGTAAGTGTGATGAGGCGAGGTTCAATTCATATTTAGACCCTCAACAGTCGAGTATGAACCACGAGACTAGAGTGCGTCATCGGGTAGTGAATATATGCGCTAGAAATGTTTGATCATGAAGCGTAGAATGTAGAATAGAGTAGTATGATGCGTAAAGAGAATGTGCTAGAATGATGTAGATTGAAAGTGTGTAGTTTGAGAATGCGACACTAGAAAGATGTGTTGTGAATGTGTTGAGTGTGAGAATGTGTAGTGTGCAGCGCCAAATGTGTAGAATGTGTATAATGAGTAGAATGCGCAGGTGTAGAAAGTGCAAAGTGTAGGTGATGTAAGAAGAAGATGTCGTAGATGTGCAATGTGTGAAGTGTGTAGCGTGTGAGGTTCATGTATGTAATATGCCCTCAACATTCAAGTGTGAACCTTAGCACAAGAGTGCATCATAGTGTGAACCTTAACAAGACATAGGGGGGTCGCATTAATAAGTCAAAAGTTGTAAATAAACAAGGAAATAAAAGTGCTTCTAAAAATTCCCAAGAAAATGACTTAGATGTATATGTTAAGAGAGATAATTATTCTTTAAAACCAGATCTTATCAATCAATAGGCCATCTATGGATCTAAGTCTAGTTAAAACTTACAAGTAAAATTCATTTCAAATTGGTTAAGTTAATCTTGGTTTGGGTTGGGTTGTAGGTTTCTCAATAAATCCTTATCAAATTTCTTGTCTCTTGGTCATTCTCATTCACATTCTTCAAAACATACATCTCGCATTCTTCTTGAATCTCGGTGGTGAGCCCTCGCATCTTACTAGTTGCATGGAGTTAAGAATGAAGTGAGGCTATTTTATCATCATATCATATTCAACACATTTTGCCAATGAAACAAAAATGCTAAAATTTACTTGAAAATATTCAAATTACAATTTGTTACCATATTCATAATCATATGCATATCATTTTTACCACATTGTGTCATTATCAACATCCATAGCATGCATTTAAAAACAAGAAAAACATCAGAAATTTAAACCATCTAAGAGTACACAGATGAGACGAACCACAATGAAGTCAACTCTTACAAAAGAATTCCAAAAAAAAAGATGTCAATATGTGTGTGTGTGTGTGTGTGTGTCAACATGTCTCGTATACAATGCCATCCCACCCGTTGGTGCTTGATTTTATCTCCCCCTTTTTTACCCAATGTATGCCTTCAAAAATTTCTCTCTGATTGGTTTGCTCATGTGAAAAACGTATGCTTGAAAGATATAGTCATGTCGAATGTAAATGAAAAACTTTGTGTTTAGGGCATTGATCCTCTTTTTCAGTCGAGGATTGTGAGAGTGTGTCATTACTAAAGAATCCATGTGATTTTTCCCTTTCGAATGTTGCCCCAGATTGTCCCCAGGTAAATTGTAGACTACAAAAGCTTCTATGACTTAGTGGGTATTCAAAGACAAAAATTGGGAAAACGTGGAAGTAAGGAGCACCACCACGAAAAGAAAGAAGATTGTCCACATGTCCCTCCGGCACACCTTTGAGAAAGCACAAGAAAATCGGGAGCCTTCAAATTGCGAGAGTCAAACACGTGGCTTAAGCACGGCATATAGCATCCCAAATGGGCTGAAAAGTCGAACAAAGGAAAGAGCGCACAAGCCTCCATGTGTCACCCAGGCGCAATTTCAAGAGGGAACAAGTCTACGGAAGGAAGGAAAGTTCCACAAAATAAAGAAGAGGCCTTACGGATGGATATTCAAAGTCGCGCTACTCTAAGTAGTGCTACAAAAACTAAGGTAACAGTGTGAGCGGGTCACAAATCACAATCAAACAAGTCACCTCATCCGGTTGAGCCACGGAAGGTTTTTGAAAAGCTGTGATACATTAAAGGATGAAGCAAACACATGGCGGGACACCATTGGATACACAGTGGCGGTTTTCTTTTGCAAACAATGTTGATGTCAAGCCCAAGAAGTTTTGAATACAAAAACAAAGGAGAATTGCATGACAAAAGAGATAAAGATGCACATACAAAGACTAAAGAGAAAGCCTAGGCTTGTTTTCCTGAATCATTATTTTATCTCATTACAACTATTATCTTTGTTTCATGAAAATTGAATATCATTGTGAAGCAGTTTCAGACATAAATCAAAATTGGGGTTCTATAGGGGCCCCAACCCATGATGAAGAAAGTTGTATACATATTTGGAAGAAAGGACATAAGAAGAGAAACAACACTCAGTTATCCTCTACTCCTACTTTGAAATCTCCTCCAAGTGGAGGAATCTTGTTCAATAGCTTGTTCTTCCTTGATATGAATTCATTTGAACCCTGAGTTGTCTAAACAAATACAACTGACCCCATCAGATTCCGAGACATCCCCATATCCATCAATGACTCAACGGTCATTTTGGGACCGTCCATGATATTCCCACTCGATCTTCTTCTGATAAGAAGATACCCAGTCCAAAAGGTTTGAACTACCTATAGGAAACATTGTTTTCCCTTTTGCCTTATAAGGGGTGGACTGACTGGGAGTAGATTGAGGAGGAGCTTGTGAAGTGGCTGGAAGAGCAAGCATTGTGTCCCTTGGACATGGTGGAGCTAGAGATCTAGAACTAGACTCGCCCTTGTGACTCCTCGTGAAAGGTGGATACTCTCTTGGTAGAGGAACATACCAAGGTCCTAATAATGTTTGCTCCATCAAAGAAGCTCGTCGCACTGAACAAATGAAAGGTTGAAAAGTGGACTTTCCCTTGCCTCCCCGGTGGCAAATAATGATGCTTTGGAACGTTGAGGAGATGAAGGTTCTACTTCCTCCTCCAAAATGACAATTGGGGTTTGGGAGCTTGATTCCCCCTTCTTCCTTCTTGAGGATGGTACTAGTATGGTGGATGGTTGGGATGGCGCAAGTCTTGCTTGACCTTTTTCCAGAGAAATGATTCTCTACTCCAATTCATCCACTTTATGAGAAATGGCGATTACACGTATCAATGGAGGACTTGTCGTAGAGCACGTAGGAATCCTTGGGAATCTCCATCAACACGAATTTTTCATCACACAGAAGGGAGACTGATAGTTGGTTGGTCGCCCCGTCACAACAAACCTCCTTTCAATCCGTAGATTTTTTCAACTCTTACGGACATTTTTGGTGTTCCCACCGAAAAGATGATAGTACATAGATTGAAGGCCAAGAAGACAAGATTGAACTCAACAATCTCAAAGGGAGTGACCATACAAGCATGCAAAACAAAGGAGCGGTGGAATTTCCATTCGACAAAGGAAGTCTTATATGCAACAAGTGAAGTTAGGATATAGTGACGTGTATCATAAATGTTGGCTCCATATAATAGTTGTTAAAAATAGAACCCAAGGGCTAATTGTATAACTCTTGTTCTAACTAGTGAAGGGCAAGTCCCCACTAGTATACATACCCCTTAAGAGTTCATTGTGAAAGAGACACAACATAGACACATTGAGATGACTACAAAGGGAAATGATTATTCTATTGATAAGTGCTAAGTTATTAATATAGTAAAGGATTCGTGTGGAGTTATTGTGTTCACTTGTTCTTGCGAGTAAAGCTTTCTAATTCATGGGTGTATGCTTTTAATGTTCTTTTCCTTGTAATATAGTTTGTGCATGACTTTATTTTCCATCTTTGCTAAATATGAGGGGAGCTTGCATTCTCTTGTGCTTCAAGTGAGCATGCTAGGATCTTTCTTAGTGCGATAGGCCAACACGAGTGGTGATCTTAATTGAGTGCCAAGGTGTGAATGCATTTGTGCTTGTGCAGGAAGAGTTTTGTGGTGAACTAGACACATAACATTATTCTTACCAAAAAATAGTGGAAGGAAGGAACACAACAAGATTGACAAATCTCTCTTTTGGGTCGATTCCAAAGAAGAGAGAGAGAGGTAAACTAAGATTTGCAACGAGGAATGATGTAGGGAAGATGGTAATGTGTACTTGTAACACTTCATATTCACATTAATTGATTTGTGCACAACAACACGGGTGTGCACACTTATCCTTTACACGCCTATATAGCTTGCACACTACCCACTTAAGAGTTCACTCTTGTGTTGGTCTTATGTTTGCATAGTCCCGCATAAAGCTCACTTTTGTACACAACTCACAATTCACAAACATAGAACTCTCTTTGCCGAGTTGTGTCTACTAGTAATCTCATGCAAGACTTGCATGCACAGGTCTTATGACATTCTCATGTTTAGTCGCAATACCTTCCTTTGTGCAACATGCCAAAAATCTCACTATGTAATAAGTGGAGCCAAAAGCACAACCAACATATACATCCAAAGGAAGTTCAACTCTAAAATATGGAAGATGGAACAACTTGTAGCCACCACATTTAATGATCATGTCTTGTTGTAAGTTTCATCTTGACATTGTTGTGGACATATGTAACATGCACATCAATCTAAGGATTGGTTATATGTTGGTTTCCCGTAAGAGCCAAACAGGATAATAGGAATACTTGTATGCTTTGCCAAACATGCAAGTATTCCTTCTAGGGTAGAGGTGCCAATTAGTGAACATGAACCAAAAGATGAACATGGATTTGTGATTAAATGCCTCAATATAAAAATAAAGATGTACCAATAAATATGCAAAGAGTACCTAATACTAGTTTGTAAGGGCCAATCATATCATGACATGTGAGATGTTCATCTATTGGTCACCCATGCTCAACTATTGGTGCACCTACTTTTTGTACCAAACATATTCAAATTATGCATTTCCCTCCAATTCAACACATTAAACTAAAATGGGAATACCTTTTAATCATATGCTACACAATGGTGTAATTTTTAAATACCAACAAAGTACCTACATGGCCCTTTTACACGTGTGAAGTTAGGATGCTCATCTACCGATACATATCCCCTATTTAGTTTGGCTCTTAAGGGAAGTATCTTGTAATTCTCATAAATTATAAATCTTACTAAAATTTAGATAAGTCATTCAAAAACATTCTCATACTGATTGCAAGAGCTCTAGTCCCTTAGCTACGATATTGTACACCTATATATTAATTCTTTATTCCCTATTAATAAATAGAAGTTAGCATTTCTTCAAATAGATTTATGATATGCCATTGTATTTGGTTCATTACATATGCAGTCTACTAATCGTTGCAGCCAAAAGTATCACAAAATTGTCCTCCACAACAGAGTCTTAATCTTTGTGATACAAATTATTAATTGATGTCAACTTAAATCATAATGAACATACATATTACTCAAGAGATATAGAAGTAGTTGAAAAGTTGTTCAGCCAACTTTTGAGATCTATTAACAATAAACATACTTGTAACCTTCTTTTGCATTTTATAAAAATGTGTATCCCTTTCCCTTTGTAAATGAGTTGAGTGAATTCAAAATTTGAAACCATTTTTTCAGTAAGTAATTTTGAAATTGCATGTGATGAAAAGTGAGGTCACTTGGGAGAAGTTTTAAAATTCTGGAAGTCTTTTAAAAGTCGTCAAGATGTGGATAAGTAACGTATGTTGTCATAATATAAGTACTTACTAAAATGACAGATCGATCAATCTTCGTCGGTCAGGGTCTCGACTCTCACCAACCTTTCCTTTACGCATACGGTATTTGGAGGCTGCCAACACAGCTGGCAGCTTTTACTTATCACACAAGAAATGCAAATATGTCTTGGCCGCCACGCACATTTAAAGAAATTTGGATAGTTTTCACTCTGTAACATACATTACAGAGAGTGCCTAAGTGAGAGGTTTAGAGGGCCAATGCCATGATCAGATTAGGCGCGTGCCTACATTGCGCACGCGCGTGCAGATGCATTACTTATTTACATGCCCATTGCCCCTCTTATTATTTATTCTCCGGTTTCCCGTTTGCTCTCTTTTCATACTGACCACTGATCACTGACAAGTTTAGGCGAGAGCAGAGAGAGTGTCTGGTGACAGTGACAGAGACAGAGACTGGACAGTGGGTTTATAAGGCAGCCTGCCTGTGCTGTGACTGTGAATCGTAATGATTCACTTTCGTCTTTAGTCACAAGTCATTCATAAGCGCCCAGATTCTTGTTACACATCTTTCCTAAATATGGCAAAGCCTTTTCCTTCTGGATAAGTAAAACCACTGCTATGGTACGAGTACGGCTATGCATCGGAACAGCAATACATCCAAAAAGAATGTCGCTGCTTTACTTACTTTTACCACAAGAATCTGGCCAAATCTATACTTCCGCCAAAACTATACAACCCCGAGAAAAATATTTAATTCCTAATTAAACCCAAACCGATCCATAACTACTTACCATATACACTTAAAAAGAGTTGTGTAATTCTTTCATGATCCTTCTTTCCTGACTCTATTTTGGAGAAACATTTCAGAAAACCAGTGCCGGCCTCAGGTTTAAATGATGGCTTAGTAATCTCGCTAGAATTTAAGGAAATGCTTTCAATGGTCTATCTAGATTCTATGTAGTAGCACTCTTTTGTATGGTGAGCCACGCCTACCGATTTGAAGTTGTTGCCAGATTTAACTGACAATTGAGACTGAGATGCATGGAAACGTATTGTGCAAGTACATTTCTCTGTGCAGATGCATGCACAGAATATACACACTATGTAAAGTGAACAGTCTTGACGTATCTTAACGCGAAAGGAAACCTTTTTCAAATTAATTCTCTAAAGGGATTAAAACATCTAACCTAAAATGATGCCTGAATCGGTTGAGATGCTGAAATGCGACCAAGTATTTGATACAATATACAAGTCGAGCGGCTCAGACAAATTATTATACCAACGGCACAGATTCATTTCAAACGGTTTGGACTGAATCTACACCGTCCCACACCCGAATACAAGTTATTTTGAGCCATTCAAGTGTTTCCCGTTTCAAACATGTGACTAGTACAAGCTTTTGGTTGTATCACATAATCAATGGTTTTAACGGTGACACCAAGTATAGATATTCCACATTAACAGGCAAGTAGAAACCATTGTCAGGTCACAAAATACTGCAAAATGGGTAACGGTTTTGAATTCAAAAACAACACGTCTCCATCAAACTCTAGCTCTGGAAATAACTCTACATACACGGTACACCCTCTGTTAAAGACAACAAAACGACATATATTCAACGAGTCCGTTGAAAGCTATTTATTCAGCTGGAGTCTGCACTGAAACAATAGAATTTCCCATGAACGACATGGGAAATTTGCAGAGTCTCCAGATTCACACGATATATGTGTCGCAACAGAAAAATATCATGATAAATGAACTGATGATTCCTCGTGCCATTTACCAATAAATTAATAATTGATTTGCGTTTAAGGTAAAAAGGCCTGAGCAGCCCGTAGCAACATTTCAACAGGCAAAAAAATAAATAGAACTTAATAATGAAAGATCATTAACCATCTGTGTAGAAAACACTAGTTTATGTGTAAAATGTACATACAAAACTTGGAAGAGAGTCGGGAGTCGGTACCAGGCGCAAAGAAGAGAGCAGCAATTAACGGAAGTATCCAGTGTACGCTCCAACAACATTACTTTGCACTACCCCATCTGACAGTAAACGCATTCAAGTACAAATCACGATAAAACTGTCTGACGTGAAATATCTTTGACGAAACAGTGTGATGATCCCTCCTTCCAATGTAACTAAACTGACATGGATTGGCCATATTCATTGAATTGCAGAGAGGCAGATGAATATTTTCATCAAGTTTCCGTGCTCCGTGCTATGGTCAATAGTGTGATACAACTGTCACTGACCTTCACCGCCACGTCTAATCACTAATTAGTCATGGCTCCTAGCAGTACCAGGATCAATTCAACATCATAAACCCACACATTAGACCATGGAAAAATTCATTCGGATCATAATATGACTATTAACATACACATATTGTAAATGGGATTAGTGCAATGCACAGAAATCATATTAACCAGTTATGGAAAATACAAAGGACTGCCTTAACTGAAAAAACACACGGCTTAGATCAAATTTTTTTATCAGAAATATATGTAAAGAGAAGCGGCCAGCATCCTTGCGTGTCAGACAAAATTGTGTATCATCCTAAACTAGAAATGAGGCGGACGGGTTGCCGCCCAGGCAAAAACATCAGGCGGAATCTGGCAATGGATGGGATTAGTGTAAATGGCCATGGCACACGAATCACTAGCCGGCGGATGCCCACTAGAGGCGGACAAATCTGAGGGATTATTATTCTGCATTTGGGTGCTGCCATTATCATCGTCTTCTAGAGGCAGCCGATGATAAGATGGGTTCATAAACGAAGCAGCTATGATAATAACAGATCCAGCAGCAGTAAGCGGGCCCATAACACTACCTCCCACAACCTGCCCTTGCGTCCCGGCTAGGCTTATGGTCAGCCCCCCCGATGAAGACGGGGCGGGCAAAAACGTTCCCGACAAGGACAATATTTGGTACCTGCCATGAAAAGTAGCGGCCGCTCCGGGGCTGGTTGCCTGGCGCAGGGTCACGTTGGACACGATTCCGTTGCCGCTCATAACGCAGACGCCGATCTGTCTCCTGCGTGCAAACTGCGAAATGCTCTCCCCGACATCGCACCCGGCGGCGACCTCCAGCAGGAGAGGTCTCATCGCGTTCTCGCTGTCGCGGGTGATGATAATGGGTGGCTTCGGCTTGTTCTTCGACCCTGGTGGCCTTCCCCGGGGTTTCCTTGCGACCTCCACTGTCCCTGCTCCTCCATCTGCGCCTGACGACTGTATTATCTGCTGATGCTGCTGCGCTTTCCCTTTGTTGCTATTCCTCGATCCTCCACCACCGCCACCGTCTCCGCCGCTGCTCCGGCTCTCATCCTCTTCGGACGTCTGGCATTCTCCCCTCTGACTCTGCTCCTGCTTCAACTGCTGAACATGTGAAGCCGCTCCAAGTCCTTGATATTCAGCCATGCCAACATCACCTTAAAAACAAACCCTCTGTCTCTCCCTCGCAAGCAACCCAACAAAAACAATGGTTATTTTATCCCCTCGCTGGACCCATGCTGTATATCCATCCGTATTCCCTAATTTTATATATATATATATGGATAGTTAGACGCACACAAATGTTGAAATCACATGCATTCAATCTGCTCCGAGACCATTACTTAAGCCTGGCTAAACCCACTTATTCCATCTCTATAATATATATATATATATAGAGGAGACTGCGGAGGCAAAGTGTAGTTTATAAGCAGTGGTGGTGAGGGCCCGGGGAAACTAGAAGTGGAAGGGCGGGGCTTTGTATGTCGGCGGCGTAAGGATGCGAATGGACTCCGCCGGTGCCGGTGAATGGGCGGCGCGTGGGGCCCTCTGCACTCCCTCCTAGGCAAAACAATCCCACCAAAACACGCCTCTCGAGTCTCTCAATCCAAGTCCAACTAAATACCTACTCTTCCTCTAATTATTAATTATTCTTTCACTAAGTAAGCGGACTATTTGATAAAAGAGCACCCTTCTTCTTACGGTTCTCAGTAGTAGCTAACAAAACAAAACAAAACAGATAAGAGCAACAAAAAGCAAATGGCAGGGCCCAAAGAGGATGGATACGTAGCACATCGACTGACATGAGATTTGTATGGGGTCCAGGAAGAGTATCGCACCCATCCCATCCGTGTTTCACATCTCATACGTGCCACTGCCACTGCTTTGCTTCCTTTCAAAGCCAAAACCAGCGCTTTCTTTTCTTTGTCTCCGGAACTGCAGCCTTTGTAACTGTACTTTCTCAAATGCCGCTTTAGCTAATCTAGGTACCCCACTCACTCACATTTAAATGTTGGGTTTTACTTTAGTTGTGCTTGCATCAACATGGGACCAGTGTTCAAAATTGAGCCCGTCAGAGCCCGTCAAAGGGCTTCTAACCCGTCAGAAAAGTGTAGAAAAAATTTTGCCCGTAAAAAGAAATTCAAAATATAAAAATTGTTTGACAATTTGGAAGCATAACATTTTAGTAAAAATGTCATATGAAGGAAAAATTCGAAAATGTCACTTAGGTTACAGGCTTACAGCCTACAGGTAGTTGAGAATTTGGAGCCGGAGGGACAGGCAGACCTGAGGCTGAGACAGTGAGACTGTGCATTCTAGAATCTAAACCATAGTGTACCCACTCAGCGCAGATTCCTAAATCTAATTCCCTGGTAGGCTGGCACAGTGGCACCGAGTCACCGACCACGTTTATAGTTATTAGAAATGACATTTAGCGTTGGAGCCTGGAGGGACAGTGACAGTGGACGCGTCACGCCATTGACAAAGAACAGGTTACAGTCTACAGAGTGCAGTTGCATAGCCATAGATAGCTAATGACATTTAATGTTTTAAGTAGCTTGAAGCCTTGAACACGGCTTTGGAGGGACAGTGACAGTAGACAGTGTTGACAAAGATGAGAGTGCAGTTGAATCAAATTAATTATGTGTTGTAATTTGTAAAGATTTGTATTGACACCGTCCACAGTTGGAGCCTGAAAGTCCAATAAACATTAACTCTAACTGTATCCCATGTGCAAATGAATTAAAAAAAAATTAATTGGAGATTCAGCACACTGTATTGAATGCCATTGCCAAAGTCTAGAATCTAGATGCTCACGGAGTCATGAAACTGGCAAACTGTTACGGTGTTAGTGTTACCTATAGCCTGCTGCCATATTGTGGCACGACTTCAGTATTATCACTATGATTTACAATTAAAATTATATATTTGCGCAGATAGTATGAGTCTATGACCTCATTTCCTTTTCCCACAGACTCAAACTAGTTAGTGGGCCGTGGCTAATGGGCAATCAGGCATGTGATTTGAAATCAGATCAGCTCGTTTGAAAATTTAATTGGAAATTGGGAGACTGCGCGGGCATCTGGTTTTGTAACCATGATTACAATCTTTTGGAGTCTTAATAGTTGACAGATGAAGACGTGATCGTTGAGCACAGGTACTTAACTGTACACACATATACTCTTATACAAATTGAATCAGAAAGTTTTGTTCCAAATATAAAGTTAAAAATGCATCTCACAGTTAATACATGCTTAAGTAGTACTTAGCGGCTTTCATACAAATTGAATCAGAACTTATTGTGTGTTGTATAGTGTACTTAAAAGGGTTAAGCAGGATTCGGGAATGAGCATGAGTATTGCATGATTATACAAATTACTCTAAATTATTTTCTTAAATATTCTCTAATCTCTAATTGTAAATTATCAAAATAATACACAAAAATTCATGTGAAAACGCTATTTTGATATTTTTATAATTATTTCATTGGAATAGGTGACAAGTGTCGTGTAAGAAGTTTGAGAAAATGGCTTCCATTGGTCGTCCAAAGAAGGATAAAAAACAATTGTCACTTGCTGATGCATTTGGCATCTCTCGGCATTCTAGTCAACCATGTGATTCTCAAAATGAAAAATTTGATATTCTTGCACAAGAAGAGCATGAGTTAGATGGAGCATAATTTGGGGAAGAGGAACACCCATCAAAGAAACCTAAAAGGACATTCAAGGCTAAATGGAAAACAAGATTTCCATGGGCTTATGCTATAAAAGACTGCAATGGTGTAGAAAGGATAAAATGTTCTTGGTGTGTCAAATATAAGAGAGATACTCCATTTGCTAAAGATGGAAGCACCACCCTTCAAGTTAGTGGCCTTCTTACCCATGCAGAATCAGATCCTCATAAATTTTCATCACAACGTTTGGAGGGAGAAAATAAACAAAGTAACATTCCAATCACTAAACACATAGAACTAATGGTAGATGCTGAGAAGGAGAGAATCATATCAGTGATGGAAAATATGTATTTTGTTGCCATACATGATTTATCTTTGGAGCTCTATAAGCCGATTTGTGACTTGAACAGGTATAAAGGAACTCCACACATGCCTCTCACAGATGAATATTCTGCATATACAAATACAACATCCGGAAAAGAGTTTTTACAAGCTGCTAAGGAGGTTTACTGGAAAAAGTTGAAAGATGATATATTTCATAGTCCATTTTATTCTATTTTAGTTGATGAAAGCACTGATTGTACTATGGAACAACATTTGATTGTTTATATTACATACTTGACAAATGGAGGAAGAGGTCAATGTGTAACAAAATTTATACGACTCCTTGAAATAAAGGATGGAACAGCTCAAGCTATGTATGATGCCATGATCACTCTTTTGACAGAGATGAATTTATCCTTAATGAAGTTAGTTGGATTTGGATCTGATGGGGCGTCTGCCATGAGGGGAATTCGTGAAGGTTTGTCCACAAAGCTTCGTCGAGATGCTCCTCATTTATTAGATATTCATTGCATAGCTCATCGAGAAGCATTAGCAACAAATGATGCTTCATCTCATTTTCCAGAGTTGCAGTTTATTGATAAATTTGCAAATAAAATATATTCATGGCTTGGAAAATCTGCTAAAAGACATGGAGCATTGAGAGAGTTGATGGAGTCATTTCAAATCAATAGGTTGGAAGTGTTACAAATTCATCAAATTAGGTGGCTTTCTAGAGGAAAGGTCATGGAAAGACTTGTCAAACTCATGCCTGCTTTGTTGAAAGAATGGGAATTAGAGGAGAAAAACATGTATGATTTGGCAACAATATTTCAGGTACAATTTTGCATCCATTTACTTGCAGATGTGCTTATTGAGTTAAATAAGCTGAATAAAAAATTTCAAGAGGATCATATTGATATTACTTCCATTGGGACTACATTAGATATCACAGTTGACATGCTTCGTAGGAGATTTCAAAGAGGCATATTTGGGACAACTTACATACATCATCTCTTTCTAACTAACCGGGGCACAAGGAGGATCTCTTGAGTTTGCGGATGGAACAGGTACATTCGTATGTACATGCATTGAGATTTGAGAGCTTGCCTAAGTCACACAGATCAGGGATACTAGATGATTGCATTGAATTGGGGAAAAGCTTTATAATTAAGGTAATTGATTCTCTTGATACAAGATTCACATGATTTACCTATATTTAATGCTGCTAAATTTTTCAGTCCTCGTAATTACTACGAGGAGACAGAAGATAGAGATCGTCAAACAAAAAGATGGCTAACATGTTTATGTGACAAATTTAGTGTTGGAAACTCGCCTATTGTGGACAGTGTTAAATGTTTGGGTGAGATGGATGAATTTATTTGTACTATTTATAGATCATATCCAAAAAAACATATGTTTGGAGCATGGGATCTATGTGGCGGTGAACCTGAATGGTTTGACGGGTTTCCATGTTTGATGAAACTATGGCAAGCTATTCTTGTAATTCCAACAAGCACAGCCGTATGTGAAAGAGGTTTTTCAAAGTTAAATAGGATAAAGAATGATGATAGATCCAGGCTTTCTTTGAGCACATTGGATATGCTAATGTTTCTATCTCTTTGTGCACCTCATGCTCTAAATGAGGTAGATTGGGATGCTATTTATGATGCATGGAAGAATAAAAAAACTCGAAAACCGCTTCCATTAGACAAATAGATGGTGAGTTTTTGGAAGTTCTTTCTATAAAATATGTTCTTTATTGTTTTTTATTTATAAAAAAAATTCTTTGGAAGTTTAGATAAGTGTTTTCAATATTTTACTACTAATTTAATAAGATTTTTTTTCGAAATAATTGATGAATACTTGTCAAGAACATTTGACTTGGTCTAAATGTTGATCAATGTGTCTTGTAATGACTTATATCTCATTTTGTGTTTCAGGTATTTTCTTTTTTGAAGGGAGCCTAAAAAATGTGTTGGTGATATGTTTTGCTTACATTGAGGTGAACACAAGAAACATTTCTATTTAGATCACACATTTTTTGGTAGTTTGATATTTTTCTTGATACTATTTATTAGATGAAACATGAATTATTTTATACAACTAATTAGTTTTTCTCTTATATTTAACAAATTAAATTTGAGTAAAAGAACCTTGCGTTGTCATTAATTTTTAGGTTCATTATGTGTGTTAAAAATTTTGTTCGTCACTTTGTAATTCCAATGTCAATTAGAGAGTTTAATTTTAAATTTTTTATTGGATCTCGCAATATAACTTATTCATACATTATTTATGAAATGGAATTTATTACATTTTAAGGGGAGACACTCTTATTAGATATGATACATTGACATTTTTAATTTGTAAAATCACCCATCTAAAAAAATGAAATCTTTCTTTGTAAAAAGTGTTCAATTTTTTACGACATGTGTGATTTCTTTACTATTTTCATATGAAGTGTAAAATGATTATACTACTTTTCATAGTTGAAGGGTTGGTCCAATATTTACCCTTCACAATGAAATTGGGACTAGCCCTTCAAATTTGATCACCGCATGGGACTCGCCGCTTTGAAAAGATTGACCATCTCGCATTAACTAGAGTTAAGTACCAAATTCATTTATTTTCCATCGCTCATGGCCCTTGGGCCTTCCCTTTCATATCTAACTCCTTAAATCTTTTACATAGTTTTGCGACAATAATTAGGAATCTTAATCATTGGTTTAGTCATTTATCTTATCATATCAAAGGAATGGGAATGAAGATTAGGTACTCCCGTAATTGCATCGCAATGTTTTCAAACCTCTTAATTATGCTACCCATACGCATGCCGCATATTTCGTTTTCAAATGGAAATCCTTTATAGAGCTTTGGAAGTAACTTGTAAGGTACATTAAACTTTTACAAATGGTTCAATTGGGTACCATCCCACGTAGTATAGGTTTTAGATTGGGAGGTAAAGAGTTCGTGCACATACCACTAGGGGTTATAGAGGTGTTTATCTTATCTTTGTTCTAAAGAAGTGACTACTAAACTCTTATTCTTTTAATTAAAAAAATGTGCTAAACAAAAGTGTCAAATTTAGGGTAGTACCTATTTTAATTTATTTAAAAGTTTATTTCTTTTCTTTTTTTTACTTATGGAAGAAAGAAAGGTCCAATAAATAAATATATACAACTTACAATTCATCAACTATTATATTAAAAATTAAGTGTTATGATATGCCACACCGTACAAAAATAGATGCATTATAATGAAAGAGGAGTGAGGTAGAAGGAAAACAAAAGTCTTGTAATTAACATTTAAGAAATGTGAAATTGTTCGCTCAAGCAATTAGACAAAGTATGTGGAAATGCAATCTAATATTTGCATCGGTAGATAGAAATTGAATTTACTACAATGTTAGGAAATTGGTGAGATTGGCAATTCGATATGTTCAACATAGTTTAATTAAAACATTGAAGCTTGTGTCGAATTTTTAGGAAGTTTAATTACGAATGCCCCAAAGAATGCAAGACACAACAATACAACATAATAGTTAAACAAATTAAAAATCAAACATGTATTCATGTTTCAAAAGGGTTGTGCATAAATTTTCAATAATAGTTGATAATTTTATATCTACATTTCTAAAATACATATTGTCATCAACGATGTGAGAATAATGTTGTTGCCTTAATAAATGTGTTTAAGGTAAATGTGAAACTAATGGCAGCATCAAAATTTCTACAAACATTACGTAACAGAGAAAGTTATAATATTTTCATTGAGGCACCCAACCGTAAACAAGAATAGGAGGAATTTTTGAATTTGGGAAGGCAGGAAGAACCTAATATAAGACAACGTCAGAGGAAAGTTGACAAATATGCCACAAATGGAATCGAGAAAGACAACATAAGTCGAGGACCTCCTGAGGCCCCTCAAAGTCTTGCGAAAAGGATAAG
Organism: Taxus wallichiana var. yunnanensis; assembly: GCA_018340775.1. NCBI lineage: Eukaryota > Viridiplantae > Streptophyta > Pinopsida > Cupressales > Taxaceae > Taxus > Taxus wallichiana. The sequence goes on along the minus strand of CM031238.1, from coordinate 548,943,590 downwards.
CTTTCCAAAAAAATAATAGCAATGGAAGGACTTGGGTATAAGTATTGTCAAGTAACTACTTGTAATCCAAGGCAAAAGAGTCATGTGCACTCTTACCATTTACAAAAGGTCTATATATGACGTTGTTATACGCTATGGTTCAAAGGGTCAAGTGTCGAATGGAGTACACCTTGATTGGTAAGCTCCTTGGATCATGTCCCAACATTAACATGGTTAGGGAATGGGTCAATAGGAATTGGAAGCCCAAGGGTTGATTGAGATACCAGTGACGGCCAACAAAAATCTCCTTTTTGCCTTTTCTCAAAGGAAAGGTTGTGTGATTACTGTTAAAGGTCCCTAGTTTTCAGTGAAGGAAAACATATTTCTTACCAAATGGAAACCAAGTTTTAACCCACACAATGTAAGTATTAAGGAATCACCAATCTAGGTCAAGTTCCCACTGGTTCCCTTTAGAGTACTTGGTAGAGGAAGTTTTACCTTAATGAAGGTGAAGATAGAAGTTCCTTTTTCACTTTGTCATTCACCTTATAACACCCAAGTGTTATGATCAACCAAATTAAGGGGAAATTTTTATATTAATGCTACCAATGTTTATCATTATTATTTAGCTTCTTGTTAGATAATCCACTTAATTAATCTATTTATAGTCCATCTAATAACATATAATAGCCATGTGCAGTTGTAAGGGTATATCCAAATCTCCACAATCTCCCTTAAGTACCTCTAACTGAGTGTGTACACTTTTGTATACTTGGTTTAACCTTTTATAGGTTATGAAATCTATGTGCATCTATTAAGTGCGTACATGGAAGACATTCATGCAACTTCAATCGATATTTGACACTATTTATTTGGGGGATTGGTGATCAGACAAATGTAGTCATTTATTACATTACTTTGGCCAAAGTTTCAAGCATCGCTTTGTAAGCTTATTTCAAGACCGCCCACTAGCCTACGAAACTCATCTTCCGCCACCTCACAACCATCTCAATACGGTTATCCGGATTCCTTGTGGTTTAAGAAGGTGAATTAGTTAAGAAGAGGGAGAGAAGAGGGAGAGTCCATTACTAGCTCATTTCCCTATATGTAAAGAATCCCATCTATACCATCTTAGGATTCTTATGGGAAACATAGGTACCACATAATGATTACCCATCATTACGTCCTCACTACCCTTCTCGTAGCCATCCTAAGCTAGCACTAAGCTAATATTTTAGTGATATGTAGGAACATTACGCCCCACACTTCTTATACTTAGGTTACCTTAATAGAGTAATGTAACTAAGTCATCCTTAGTAAGTCATTTAAAAAGTATTATTTCACAATACTTAATAGGTTTTGATCATAGTAACTCAACGAGTTACTAACTAATATTAGTTCATCTTATCATACTTTTTAAATCTTAGTAATTGTCGTTAGGTGTAGGTTAATTATTATTTTTCATTCCGAGTCATTTAAATACATTAACTCGTCATGATTAGTCCATATAGTATATAAACATCTTTATTTCATTTCCCATGTTTCCTTTTGGTTTATCTATTGATATTCATTTTTCTTTGATTATTCTATCCGAGTTAATGAAATTAGAAATAATTACATAACTCAAGAAATTATCACTTAATTAATAAATTAGGTTTATAAGTAAAATATCTACATTTTCAATATAAATAAGATATGTCACAAGACCAAATTTCAAATAAGAGACAAATATCCCAAACTTTATTAATAATGATTTACAATAATCAACAAGAATAATACATTGGGCCATAATGCCCTTTTTAAGATGTGATGATATTTCAATCGCATAATCAAATTGATTACAAATAATCCTTTCGGATTTACTTCCAAATAAACTCATGACGTAAAAAATCACATAATCTAATCCAAGCAGTTACTTCAAGTATGTTGGCATTTCTGCAAAACTGTAGGAGAGAGAGAGAGATAGAGATAAATATGGGTTAGTTCATTAGAACTGGCATGAGTCTGCATACTCTTATTCTATGTTGTAATTATAATGAAATAACAAAATACGAGATCGGTTAAGAACTATTCTACATCAATGAGTTATAATCGTAAAATCCATAATTTATATTATGAAATCTACCTTAGAAACATATCTTAATGAAACCTCTTAATTAAATACAAACATTATGTCCATTGTTATCGTATACAACCAACCTAATATGACTTAAACATTTAGACAATAATGGGTCATATACTACATCACAAAACCTCAATTAAAAATGTAATAACTCACAATATTTTCCAACTTTCCCACTATTAATAACTAGAAAGTTCATAATGTAAATGGTTATTAATGACAACGGACTTTCTACCAACTCATATTTCAACAGAGTTAAATTTCATAAGGTTGCAACAATCAATCATAGCCCAAATAGAACCTCAATCAACTGAAAATTAATGAAGTAATTATATATTAGAGACCCTTTTAAGTTGACTACACACACGCGCACACACACAATCATTGTTTTCCATAACATCAACAATTCCATGCAAGGACTCATTTAATTGTAACAGAAGTTAACCAAAATATCTAGTCCCAAGAAGGGAGGGAGAATTCATCAATAATAAACAACTATTCAACAATTGTATTACACATATTAGAAATTAATAATAGAAAGAAACAACCTTTTTATCCCCTTCATAATATTTCCCCAACTAACTCAAAATAGTCGTGCTTAATTATCACAGAATCAAGCCATTGTACATATATATATATAACAATAACCCCCAAACTATCCCAAACTGAAAGCATGTTCATACATAATGAAAAGGTCAATTCCTTTATTATTATCAACAATCAATGGAGTTTAACGTTGTTCATAAATTCCATATAAAAAAATTGAAAGAAATAATAAACTAAAACGTAGGTTTAGTTTATGTTTACCCAACCTTCATCTTTTCAAGTCTCCCATTCACCCAACCAAGTTACCTCCATATTAGAAATGAAACCATTTAACTATTCCCAAATAGAAAATAAATGTACAACCATAACCCATAACTCCCAGAAACTATTTTCCCAAATTTAGAACCCACACAAAAATATAATCAATTAACTCAATACATCCAAGAGGGAGAGGATACCATGAAATAACAACCATACTTATACAAAACCGAGACTTTTCCAAAACTAAATTTAGTTTTTAATCAATAATCCAAAATCCATTTAATCCACGCACTCAACAAGGTATTATTCATATGAAAACAAAGAATGATAACAACAATGCTCAAGAAGGATATGTAACTAACTTTATTTCATTTTCTAAATCATAATAACCCAAATCCAAAACTTATTTAGAAAACATATGATAACAACAATGCTCTAGAAGGAGCCATAACTAATTAAGTTGTTTTATTTAACTCTAACTCCTTATTCTTTTTCCATATTTCTCATATCAAAACCAAAGACATATACTGATTCTGAAGATCTCAAATAATAATAAAAAACCCAAAATGTATTTGACTATTTCCTTATTCATTGTTAGCATAACTAATAAATTAATACATTGATTTTGTAAACTGGCCTATTTGGTTACCGTCCCTCTAATTGTTTGACAATTCAGCCGAACCGTTTTTCTTGTATATATTGGATCTTTTTGCCATGAATAAAACAATCAATGTAGAATCTTCTCTTCCTCCCTTCATTGGTATCAAATAATTTCATAGATCTTGTTTGGCCATTCACATATCGATACTTTGTTTGTTGGTTTGGAAATGTGTTTGGTGACTGTGTAGACCAAAGACCACCATTTTGGAGTGACCAACATTGGTGTAGCATTATGATGTTTTTGGCATCTTGTTGCGTGATGATTGAAGAATCGATTTGGCGTCAACAACGTGGTCTAAACCTAAGCATAGAAGCCTATTTGGTGTAGCATATTGAAAGACGTGGTAGTGATTGTTTTGGCATTTTTTGTAGACTGCTATTGAGCATGGTGTATTGGCGTTTGGTGACTACTTTGAGAGAAAGAAGCCATGTGGAAAAGGAGATTCCAAGCATGAAGTCTTGCGGCCACCTGAATTTGAAGAGTACAAATCAAGGAAGATGTCAATCCTCTAGACAAAATCAACAAATTTTGGGCATAGTCGTGCCAAATTACTTATTGTAGTTTAGTTTTTTCGATTTTAGGAAAGATAGTGGCCAATTTTGACCCCCTTTTGTCCCCCATTTCCATGCACTTACCTTGTCCCCTACGTTCCAATGTATGCAACATATATATTATATTAATAATATTTAAAGTTTTCAAATTTTTGCATCCTCGAATGTGTTGAAATGTATTACCATGTTTTATCAATTTTGAAGTTTTTTTATTTTCAACGCTTATATTATTAGAACATGTAATAATGTAGGATTTTGTTTTATTATTTCAACATTTATGTTATTGAACACATAACAATGTGTTGTTGTATCCCTATTTAAATTAAAACCATAAAATTTGTCGTTTCTCACCATCGTCACAAAGCTCGACACGATGACTAATCATAAATAATAACACCTAAGAGAAAAATATCTCTATTAATTCATTTTTCTTTCCCTTTCATTTGAGTAGTCAAGTGTTTTTATATGGTGTTTTGGTTTTGGACATAGGAAATATTTATACCGGCATGACAACATCTAAAACAAATCTCCCACGACCTTGCTTACCTCAAAATTTAGGTTACCACCACTAACTATGGTTATGGAGTGTTAACAATAGGGACCCAAACGACATTGTAGTCGTCATAGCTTTCCTTGTTTTTGTGGGTCGCCAAATTTTTTTGATTGCAACTAAATACACTTTCCCGTGAATGTCGACGCCATGAATATTAGAACGATGAATAATATGTGATTTAATGTCCCTATGTTCTTGTCTATGACTTATATTTTATAAATAATAAGTAAAGTTTTTGAATTTACTACAATCATTGATGAGGGAAACCATAATCTCTACTTGAATAACTAAAGAGAAACACTAACAAAAAATGTGCATGAAATTGATTACAAGAAGAACCCTAAATGCAACATTTCCATTTCTAACATTTGCAAAGTTTGAAATTCAAACACTTGCGCAGTTCTCATGTTTATAGGTAATGTTAAACGAGTCGCTACGATGCGACCAACCAACCCAACTCTTAACATGCATCAAATCAATGGATGTCACTCAAAGATTAATTAACGTTCCCTCTTTTTGTCAAACAAGATGGTAGGGAAACATAATAAGACCAACACTAGGTCATGTGTTCAAACCTTATTGATAACATTGCTAGCAACGATGAAGTTGAAGAAAGAGTGGTAGTAGTGAAAATCTTTGTTGATCTAGATACACATGACAATGATTCAAATTTTAATGAGTGTTAATAACCTTGAATGTGGAGGAGGTGATGTCAACTACAAATCCATGAAGGAAAACTCTTAATGATATGTGTTGTTGCACGGGCATGTGTGGAGAGTTGTGTAAGATAATGGTCTACAAAAATGGTGCAAAACTGCCTGATGGACCATGTTTTGTTGTTGTCGAATTCAACTACTAAATCAACTCAACATGGATGTTAAGTCCACTCCATATACCCCTATATCTAAATTTCCCTTAAATTGGCATTTGTTTTAACAACCCACAAATCACAAGGGCGACATTATAAACAACAACTTACACTACACTCCTTATCTCCCTCAAATGATTGACAAAAATGTCACGTCATTCATATGTGTGAGGTTATAAGAAAGAAGAGTTCACATCAAGATTCCCCTAACATTTTCTCCATCCCCGCACTTCTCCGCCTCTGAATATCTTCTTCTTCGTCTCTCTTGCTCTTGCAAAGTTTCGCTCCCTCATGCTCACCGTTTTTTGATGCATCCCCTTTGACATCTCCATTACACTATTTGTATGTGATTGCTAGTTCAACTTCTACACCATTTACATGTGATTGCTAGTTCAACTCCTACACCATTTACATGTGATTGTTAATTCAACTTCTACTAAATATTTTGAGGCTAAGTTCCCAATTTTTCGTCCCATATAGAAGAGTAAGTGTAACAAGTGAAAAAGATAAATCTTTGTTAAAATGTTTTGAAAATAAGGGAGATGAGCCAATCGTGGAGTATGGATTTCTCCTTAAAATTTGAACAAAAAAGTAGCCAATAAATTGAGTCACATCAAACAATCACCCAATCAAATGATGCCACATAAGTAGAAAAAATGTATGACATAATGTCCTACAAATGATCCACCCTAAATTTATTTGAATGGAAAATTACTTGATATAAATACTCGAAAGAAAATATTTAAATTAAAAATTACAAAATCTATAAAAAGGTTCTTTTTTTTTTTCAAATTTTATAATATTTATATGGTTGTTGTACACCCCTCAAGTTAAGGGGCATAACCACTCTCTCCTCTCCCTTAAACTCACAAGCCATGTTTGTTGAGGGACGTGAAAGTAACATAGCGTTAGTCTAAACCTAGGTAATGATGGGTGAAAAAGTGGAGTGTGATTTAGAAAACAAAAGTTTATATATCGAAACCGAAAGGAAGCCACAAATGTATACAATAAAAAAATACCACCCGTGCATGAATGTCGTTGAAAAGGACGACACTATCATATGAAGTATTATAATACGCTTCATTGAAATGTAAGCTTATTGGTAGTAAGATATTAAATGATTTTTCACCTGTACCAACAAGCTCAAACAGTTAAAGAGAATTTTCCATAAAATGTACATATATAATTAAGAAACGGGTAGGTCGGTAATGGCGTGTGAAGAAAAACATTATTTCTAGACTGCATTATAAAAATATATTGTACATGTTCACAATAGAGTAAGATTCCGGGGCCGTTACGTTTCGAAAGTTGTATAGTAATATCATCATCTCTTATATTATGAGTGAGACCACGCGTATAAATCAAGGATGAGGCACATTTATACATATTCTTGCTCAGGACAAAAAATTTATTAAAATAAACAAACCCCTTCAAATATGGTTTACTTAATCTTTTGCCGAGGCTTATGGCATCAATTGGATATCTTCATTGTTGAGAGAATAAACTATTGTTAATATTATAAATTTGAGCTAGGTATATAGTTTTCAATTTTCTATATGATTCCCTGATTAGTGGTATTTTCTATTTAACTATGAGGTTTCTAAACTAGCAATCATATGTACAATGTAATGTGAACGCCGAATGGTATATGTTATTAGATTTACAAAGAAAATTATTACTTTTGTAGTTGATGTTGATAAGGGGTGTGATTGCCAATACTGATTTTCTATTAAAGCCAAAACAAATGTTGCAAAATACATTAGAACTCCACATGCATTACAATTGTATATAGTTTTATATTTTGACTTATTTCTACATTTGTATGTCATCAAACAATGTATCGTTCCTTGCTAACCCACATGATCTTTATCCAACAGGTGGTACTCCATAAGCCAGTGACTTCACAATCATGTCGACTCCTGCAAAACGAGCCCAACGAAGAGAGAACTACGCAAAAAATAAAGTACACATAACTACTGAGCAACAACGTCATAAATTAGAGCATAAAATAACGAAAATCTCTAATATCTTTCAACTTACATCGACGAGCAACCTACGATTCCTTGACATTCCAATCTTGCCATCAAATACAAGTATTGAAGAATTGCCAACCAACATTCCGCATGTAACTTCCATGGAAACAAAATTTCACGAGCATACCAATTCCTTCTGTATGAACCCATCTTTGCTAACAACTGCCACTTTTCCCCAAATATCTGGGATGCAACATGAAACTATCTCAAGTACCAAACTTTGTTCAGTTCATTGCACATATACAACCAATTTCTCCTCTCCTTCTGACTACTTTCCACCTTGCAATCCAAAAATGACTCAAATAGAACACCCCACCCCTTCCAATTCACAAAGATTTCCCATATTTCCACCCTCGTCGCTAACTTTAGAAGCCCAACGTCGGTTTTGAAAAAGAATAGATTTGTTGGCAAACATCCAAACTTGTTCAATCTGTTTGGAAAATTACCCTGAATTAAAACAATTTCCTTTAAAGGTTTTACCTCCTGTAACATATGCAAAACTGAAAAACAAGGCCACCACTCCTCTTCATGGAACAACATGGACCCTTAAAAGTAGCCTACCGTTATTGCGTCTTTAACCCAAATCGAGGAGATGCTTATCACACGAGTTAATCCATTCCTACAAGTCGCCCAAGTACGTGGCGGGCAATACAAATACTCAGGACACACCATAAGTTTCCCACAAAACATTACTTCAATAACAAAGACCCTACCCCACCGCCTTAGAGATTTGGACATAGTTCTCATACAAAGGGAAGGATCTAATTTAAAAATTATGATTTCTACGTCAGTAGATCTCGTGTTTGGGAAACCTTGTAATATAAAATCCAACACGATCCCTATTACAAAGATGTCTTAATTGACGATGACGCCCTTTCCTCTCTACCATCCGAGTCATCAAATGTTTCCTCCTCTCTTAACATAGCCACAATGGAACTGCCCCAAATGCAAAGTGCCTCTACAACTCATGGTATTGATGTTCCCACTGACTTTGATGAAACGTATGAACACTCATCGTCTTTTGTGCCAACACCCCACAATTCAGGAACAAAAGAAGAGGAAATTGAACAGTTCTTGCTCAACCATGATGGTAACACCCCATTTACGATGTCATGGCTAGAGCTTGGGCTCTTGCCTATAAATGAATACAATACAGAGGGCCTATTCTCAATGGCCTTCCCAACTTTGTTTCCGGCTGGAAAAACAATGTGGCAACAACCCCGCATAAAAGAAGTTCCAATGCATGAATATGCTCTTCATTTGATGTGCTACCATGATGGTCACTTCGGTTCACACCCAAGATTTCACTACTTCCTTCTAAACCTCATAATGCAACACAAAAGCCAGTCCACAGCTGCAGTTTTCATGAAACAAAACATCGAATATGGAATCCCTACAACAATTGGAGATCTACGAAGACAACTATTGGAATGCCCCAAAGATAACCTCCCAGACAGTTTAATGCGGTTTGGATCAAGCCTTCGAGGGATGCATTCATTCTGGACAAAAAGCGGAAGCGAGTTTTCAGATATTGTGGAACAAATGGGGACACCAACCTTATTCTTCACTCTAAGTGCTGCAGACACTAAATGGCCAGATATCCACAATATTATGTATGGTGAATGCCCTACTGATCCTCGAGCCGCACAACGTTGGAGAACACTTAACATTGTCTCTAACCCTCATCGAGTATCAACATACCTACATCACATATTCACAATATTTTGTGAAGAAATATTGTAGAAGGAACTTGGAGCAGTAGACTATTGGTACATGTAATAAAATATACTATTTAATAAATTTTTCCAAACTACATAGCTAATATTTATGCTCTCTCGTCTCACAGGTATGAATGGAAACATAGAGGCTCCACACACGTCCACAGTTTATTGTGGCTTGAGAATGCACCTAAAGTTGACGCAATGGATTGGGAGGATACAACAGTTATTGAGGCGACAAAACAATACTTCGATAAGTTCGTGTCTGCCTGGAACCCCCGTCAGGCTTACAACCGCTTGGATTTTGTTTGTAGGTCAATCCTAGATGATCCTTGCTTGCTAGATACAACACAAATGCAAAACAACCATTGCACAAGTTTCATGCTGGAATTTACTGCTCCACATGCGAGATTCAACCCCTCTAATTGAGGATTGGGAAGTTAAAGATGGTTTCACAGAAGGTGAGGATGGAGATAGATCATCTACTGGTATTCCAAGTGAAGACCGTAGTGGAATGGGTGAGGAAATTGAGAAAACATCGAAACATCCAAGACAACTCTATCATCAACATCATGTAAAGAGAGTAATCCAACAAAGGATCTGGTTGATGGAGAAATAGTTAAAACATGTGAAAATGTTCAGACAACAACAGTCTCAGTGAAGAACCATCCACACCTTCCTAAAGTAACTGGTATTGTCTATGATGACAGGGGCATGAAGCTATTAGCAAATGTGGCAGCCTATGAACCTTCAAATGATGAGCAAGTTTCCTTTGGCAATTATGGAAGACGCGTTTTTGTGACAACAGATGATAGTTTGGACAAGTCTATGGTTAATACCTCCTCATGCAGCTCAAAAGCTAAACAGGCACAACACAAAACAGAACCTCATTGACCAAGAACCAAAGCTAGATACAACACAAATGCAAAAAAACCAATGCATAAGTTTCATTCTAGAATTTACTGCTCCACATGCGAGATTCAACCCCTCTAATTGAGGATTGGGAAGTTAAAGATGGTCTCACAGAAGGTGAGGATGGACACAAATCATCTACTGGTATTCCAAGTGAAGACTGCAATGGAATGGGTGAGGAAATTGAGAAAACATCGAAACATCCAAGACAACTCTATCATCAACATCATGTAAAGAGAGTAATCCAACAAAGGATCTGGTTGATGGAGAAATAGTTAAAACATTAGAAACATCCAAGACAACTCTATCATCAACATCATGTAAAGAGAGTAATCTAACAAAGGATCTGGTTGATGGAGAAATAATTAAGATAGGTGAACAAGTTTAGACAACAACTGTCTTAGTGAAGAACCGTCTACACCTTCCTAAAGTAGATGGTATTTTCTATGATGACAGGGGCATGAAGTTGTTGGCAAATTGGGCATGAAGCTGCTGGAAAATGTGGTAGCCTATGAACCTTCAAAGGATGAGCAAGTTTCCTTTGGCAATTCTGGAAGACAAGTTTTTGTGACAACAGATGATAGTTTGGACAAGTCTATGGTTAATACCTCCTCATGCGGCTCAAAAGCTAAACAGGCACAACACAAAAACAAAACCTCATTGACCAAGAACCAAAGTTGTAGAACTGGTCATAAGAGGAGGCTAAGAAATATAGTTCTACTACTACATACAAGTATAAACAAAATTTAAATGCATACCTATAGAATTCAATTTAACGTAGGGAATTGACTGGAACTTGGAGAGCCTGAAGAATGAAATTATAGTGTTAGTGACCAATATTTAAAGGTTAATGCATGCAAAAGCTATAAAATAAAATTTAAAAATAGTAAAGCCAAAGCAACATGCAAAATCAGAAAAACAAAATTGTTAAAAATAACAAAAGTAAAATTGTTAAAAATAGCAAAACCGTCATTTAAGCTGTCAAATTTGACATAGTCCCATGAATGTCCGCAAAGCCTTTTCCCATAGGGTAACGCCTTCGGTGTAAAAATAAGTCATTTTTTATTTTTATATTATTATTGGTTTAAATATATTTTTAAAGTTTTTCGAGAATTTTTAATTCATAAAAAAATGTTTTTTTGGTGCCCTCACTATTATAAACTTCAAATATAGGTATGATCAATTCGGGGATAACATTCACTTACCCTAAATCATTTCCAAAATTTTTCTACGAAAATAGGATTGAGATTATTAGTATTTTCAATCCTATATAACCTTCACTTTTCTATTACTTTACATTTGCCTAATTAAGTGTTATTTTCTATTTTATTAAATATTTTTTTCAAAAGTAATTAATTTGGTTGTTCTTCAAGAAGAAGAAATATATATTATAATTCAACAATGGAGTGTTCTTGTAGTATTCTCCCACTATTTGTACTAGGACTCCAGGTTTCATATAGTTACGATGAAGGGGTGGTCCATGAACACCTATGTCAATAGCCACTGACAATAATTATCAATTAACTCAATTTTACCGTTGCACTTCCTAAACACAAAAGACTATGGTTTCTCCCATCCAATTTCCATTTTAGTGACTATGAGTCGAGTCTATCACAATTTGAATAGTGCAAACACATCAAAGGTTTCATCTTTATATGTTAATAATTACAACAATTTCATGGCATTGTAGATGCACAAGGATTCACACAAAATCAAGAAGTTTTCGACTTCTTATTTGTTGTCTCTAGGTTATATGAATCATTTGATTATCCACACATTCTCTCCCAAATTCATTCAAATAGAAGGTTGAATATACAATCTTCCACTACTTTGTCATTTTTGTTGGCACTCCATACAATCTCCTTCATTGTTAGGTTTTGTAAAGTCTTTACATGCCTACATATCGTGATTGCATTCATTGTATTTAGGTCACCGAGGATGGTCACCACTCTCCTCTTCATTGTTTTTCCTTCCACAAAAATATTTTGGGGATTTTACTAAGTAAGCACTATGCAATTTACTTGTTGTTTTCTAATCAAATCATATGAGTGGTATTTGAGTTGAGAGCGAAATATCTTTCCTTCTAAACAACCTTTTATATAATGATATCGGGATCTAATTTTGTAACTTCTTGTTGGCAAAATATTTTGTCAAGGAAAAAATATGTGTTTTGTCAATGCTCGCGGGATTGAATCCCTCTGCTTCAAGATGGGGTGGCTCCCATTTATTGAAATATGGATTATTTACACTACTTCTAACTCTTGGGGTGGTCAAGACCGGTGAAAGTGCAGAAACACCCTTGTTGTAACTGCAACTACAAGTGAGAGAGGGATAAATGTATAAGGTGGAGAGGAGAAAATGACGAGAGAAATAGTGGGGAAAGAGGGAGAGGGAGTTATGTTAATGGTAGTGACGTAGATTCCATCAACCGATAACTTAGAGTATATCCAGTTCAATTGGAGGAAATAGGAAAGCACAACACAACATCACAAGATAATGAAATGGATAATTGCAAGACAAATACAAAGCTTTATCAAGTTTTATTCATTCCACAAAGAAGACACAAAGTCCTTCAACTTCTTACAAATGCCAGCATGTGCTCGAGCTGAGTGACAAGATGAGAATGGAGGAAAATTACAATGCAAGGGAATGGAAGAATACAACTTGCTAGAGAGGGCAAAAACGATCCCTTGGAATGGAGAGAACATTACAATTTATAGCCAAAGTCGGTGGCTCTTCACATTTCCATGTGACTTTTCAACTTAAAGTGTAAATCCCAATAAAGAAATAGAAACTTTAAGTGACTTAAGTCACTTTTTACAAAAGTTTCTCCTCAACGGAGAAATAGAATTCTAGAAAGAGAAGAAGAAAGAAGGAGAGAGAGAAGATAGATGTTACGAGAATGAAGTCCTATTCTTCCTTCATTGTGGAGATGAATCTTTCTTGATCTGATATGGTCTTCTTCAACTACTTATCTAATCAAGGCATGACTTGTCTAGAACTAAGAAATAATGCTTCACACCTTATCTTGACTGATCATTGTTGGTCATGCTTGGAAACTCTATTTCAACTCTTCATCTTTACGAGCAATGGTAGGATGCACAAATAAACTCTTTTTCATGAACTTGATCTTTTGTCTCTTCGCATGAATGAAAACTCATCCACATGACTCGGACTTCATAACCATGATATTTTTTTGGATCCAACCATATCAAATATCTATTGAGAATCATCAATGACAACATTACAATCCTCTAAATGGAAACACTTCATCTTGGTGAGATAGAATTGAACACTAATTGAATGAAAAATGCCTTCTTGAAGCATGTGAGAACTTCTGCCAAGCCTCCTGAATGAAGAATGGTGAGGAGATAAAGAATACACCACAACCATGGTTCCCATCATCAAATCCTTCAATTGATTCAACTTTGGATGTTTCATGATCAACAATCCTCCTATGCATGATGACTAAAGTTCATAAATGAGTTTTCCTTCTTTCATCCTCTACTTCAGATCATTGAAATCCATGTGCTCTACTACAACTAAAATGGGATTGTATCGAGATTTTTGGAGCTTCATTCAACACTTTTATGATCCCATTGTCCTTAAAAAGTGGTGGGAATGCTATGGTGCAAGTGAAAATGGATTCCACAACCATTTTCAAAAATCCACAAATTTGAGTGTATTTCGGTGTTACGGGCAACAAACAGGTTAAATTTTAATACCCCCACCAATTTTTTTTTTGTAGATATTCGTTGGCGAATATGTGAAAATTGACTTTCAAGCTAATGGTGAATATGAAGAAAAGTGATTTAATATTATATGTTACCATCGATAGCATAAAACATGTTGTTGGTTGATAGTATATGATGTCAGCCAAAAGCATATGTAATTTTTGAAAAAACATTTTTATAAACAACAGCTTAAAATGACTAGCTCGACAAGAAATCTATCCTCACAAAATATGACACAAGAGATTTTTTTTTAAAAAGTGGTTTATTTGTGAAAAAATACATATTTCACTAATTTTATATGGATTTTTTTTTAATTTTTTTATGTTTGCAGTTAAAATGATTGTCTCAATGAGAAAATTTTCCTCCTAAAATATGGTGTAAGCAAAATAAATCCCATACTCTTTTTTATGTCTAACGACATCACTAGAAAATGTTACTACATTTGGTAACATTTTTGTATGCTACTCGGATGATAACATAAAATATGTTGTCGGCTTGTAACATGTTTTATTCTACTTGACCCACAACATGTATTATGTTGTCAACTGATAGCATAAAAAATACTACCGGCCAACAACATAAAGACGAATATAATTAATTTCAATTTCATGATAATGGCAAATTGACCCCTAAAATTAACTTATACCCAGAAAATGTTGACAACCCGGTCCTGATTCCTACCCTAAAAATTCACCAATTTCAAATTTTAAAAACGAATATTCATGAATTAACGAATATTCGCCACTAATTTTTTTGTGGCAAAGAGATTTAGTATTTCAGGCAAAATGAGAGCAAATCAAATCCAAATAGTACATGACTTAATTCATTGGATATTCATTCCCAAGATGAATAAACAGTCCAAATTTGGTGAGATTATATCATTGGAATTAGTGGGAATTTGAAAAACAAGTTCTGTTGTGTGGAAGGCTTGCAAATTAACATTAATGGGAAAGAGGGAAACATTTTAATTTTTCATTCCAAGAGAAATTCTTGTCCGATTTGAGTGATTTTTGATTCGTTAGAACCGTATCGGTGAGGGAAAATTGTGCTCCAATTTTGAAAGGATTCTCTTGTAGGGTTTGAGAGATAACAACGAAACAATTTTTCTTATAGATGGGTGATTTAACAAAATCTAGATTATTAAATCTAAAATTGCAAAGTCACATATGCTACAATATAGATCTGATAAAACAAGCCAATAAAATCAAAACCCTAAATGCAAGAGAAGAAATAGAATGACTTAGCTGATATTTACTTAATCCTAAAGTATGTTGGGTTGGAAGACTGATGAACAGAGATAACAGATTGTCGCAACGCCACTCAGAAAATTGTGGAGCTATCGGATCTAGCCGGACCAAGGTGTTTGGATTTGGGCTAGGGTGCCTAGGCACCAAAGACCTCTTTTGGGTTCCTGTGATCAGTGCAAAGAATTAGAATAAGGATGAGAACACCGAAAAGAATGACCACAAGTGTCAAACTAAAAAGAAGAAATGAGTAAGACATGAGTGCACAAGATCGGATAGGGGCGCCCAGCGCTAGTGTCTAGGATGGGCGCTAGTGTCTTGGAACAAATGATAATAGATGTGAAACATTGATAGAAAGGGATCCCCGTGACTTGACCGGAAGGGAGTACATAAGTGATAAAAGAAGAGCAACACAATAGAAATCGAGACAAAACAAACAAAGGGACAAGGGGTTGTGTCATCAATGAATACTTTTCTTGCGCAAGATCCATATATATATATATATATATAAACATACTTCCTAACATAGTAAAGTAGTTCTATGTGCATGATTTTGTGTATACATTCTCCCCCTTTATGCTATTTGAATGAAATTCAAGTAGTGTAAAGGAAGTAAGGAACATACTAGTGAGAAGTCCGAAGAAGCCTTGTTGCGAAGTACGTGCGAGAATATAAGAACATATAGCATGAAAAACCATGGATTAGAGTTTCAATCCATGTGGAGTAGATAGAGATAGCGAACCATTGCAAGGAGAACTTGGAGAAAAAATTGACTTGATTTGAAGAATTTGGAGATTTTGAATTGTTGTCAATGGAGATTGTGAGGGGTAGGGAGTGATCAATTCCCAACCCGATTTTGTATGTTTGAAAAACTAAAGGATTTGGGCATCCTGCCACCAGAGGAAGAGTGTTAGGGAGAGAGGTCTAGTTTTACTCTCCAACTATGACTACATCCTCAAAAGGTCCAACCACTACAGACGGATAAAGACAAAATTTATTTCCTTTTCAATCCATGTTGAATGGCTTCCAAGTTAGGTCATACGGAAGTGATAATGATATAATGTGTTGAGCGAAGGAAGTAAAATTCAAGGTTAAAAGTGCGGAAGGTATGGGAATGTGAATGTAGGGCACGTAGGAGCGCGTAGAAGTATGAAAAAAATAGGGGCACGCCTGGAGTAGATTAAAACAAGACTTAGCCACTTTTGCAAACTAAGGATTTTATATTGGACATGGATTACATAGCACACAAAAGTATGGAGACTTGCGGGTTATACCAAGGCTATTTTTGATAAGTGAAGGATCGAGTGCCATGTAAATATTTTGAGCTAATAATAGGATCATGACTTGAGGGCTAACTATAGGAGATCTATTATTAGCACTTCCATAATTTTGTATGTTTATGTAAGGGTGCAAGGATATTATTAGCATGTAGCCTATTTTTGGAAGGTGCATGGGCGGTGAAGGAAAGTCCCCACCCCTATAAATATGTATTGATTTGCATGGTTTAGATAGTTAGCGATTTATTGTAGTGTTATGTTTTGAATCATTAGCGCACATGACTCATGGTGACATTATTATGATGTATGAAGCTTCTACGTTTTACAATATTTAATATAATGGATCTTTTTGGCTGGATATTGGTGTTATAACTAATTGAACATGGATCTTGTAAGGTAAAACTTATTATAATAATTTTTAGTTATTCCTTCTTATGGTTTAGATCTAGATGTGGATGTTTGGTTTCATGGTGTTTTGAACAACTATATTCTTGAGTATGCGCTTTCCACTTACTCTTTCCAAAAGTTTTGGGATCCAGCTTTTGTGTAATCCCAAAGGATCTTACTTGCGCGGTATTTCTTTGGCAATCAAGATCTTGATCGTAACCTTGGATTTGGAAAAGAAGCCTATGGCTAGCTAAACCCCACCATGTGGGGGGGGAGCAGTTTGGTAAAGATGGCGATGTAGCAACAGAGAGACAAAGATAATAAAGGAGGCTTAATTTTAATGAAGTGCATGAGAGGGATCTAATGAAGCAACGAGAGATCACGAAATAATGGTGTTGTGGAGGGAGATGACTTGTGAAGGATTTGGAGCTCATGAAGGGGACGTGGAGCGAGGCATCCGGAACTCCCAATTTAGGAAAGCATGGTAGAGAACCCTCCTCGGCTTTGGATGAAGGTGTGTTAGGAGAGAGATTGTGGACCGCGGACACACATCTGAACCTACCTAGCAACCTAGCCTTTGCACCTGGTTTTACAAATTCTATGATAGTTAATAGTAAGCAAGCTAGTGTGAGCAGAGAGTTGCATAGTAGATAGAGTTAATTTGTAATAAAATTCGTGGAGTTAATCAGGTAGCTTATTCATATATGGCGGCGCAATCGTTGTCTATGTTATTTGGAGGTCCAGCTGGAGGTATTTTTCTAGCACATCATCGACATAGAACATGGGCACGCATAACATTGGTATAACATCTAGAAGTAGCACAAATTTATAGATTATGGGAGTCCAATTTAGCACGACCATTGGAACACAAGGCAGTGCATCCTTTGGTTTGTTGCCTACTTCAAGAGGAGGATCAGGAGGGTCAGGTGGCTTGGGTGCTAGTGGATCTGGTGGCTCTAGAGGTGGAGGAAACACAAGAGGAAACACGTAATGGAATTAGTGGGTAAGGTCTGCACTAACCCCAACAAATTTATATGTAGATGTCTCTTCGTCTTCTAGAATATAGAGGTATTGAAGATGCAGTCGAGCATATGCATGTGTGAGATACTATGGCACGCAAAGGGGATCATGTCTCCAGAGCACAAAGTGAGTTAATTTACAATCACATTACGGGGGCACACACATAGTTAGTACAAAAAGTTTGACCTTGATCAGAATTGTGTAGATTATACCGTGTCACTTCTGGATGCTTTCTTGAAAGAATTTAATATCCCTGAGTTTGAGCAGAAAAACATCAGCGTGTTGAAGAATATTAAGAAGGGCACTACTGAGAGTGTTTGGGAGTATGATGCTCAATTCAAAACCCTTTTTCTAAATTGTCTTATGATATCCATACAAGCCAATATGCATAATGGTTCATCAAAGCGTTTCATCACGCCTTTTAGGAGGGAACTTTTGCATAAGACTTATACAGATCTACGTGAGGTGCTTGAAGTAGCTCTACACGCTGAGGTGGTAGGAAGTGTAGACACATGAGTGAGTCCATTTTTGGAAGCTCAAATTACAGTAATGGCTAAACAGTTGGAAAAATTATTTGCTAATTCGGCACATGAGATGCATATTGGAATTTGGTGTACAAACTATGAGGTAGAGGGGCATACTAAGGATAGTTTCCCTTGTAAATTGATGTGCTCCTTGTTGCTAGATTGTGAGATCTATCACTTGGACCACAGTTCAAGTCGGTGCCCATTGTTGTAGCACGCGATAAGAAAGAATGTGTCATGTTATTGTAAGATTTGTAGGTCTTCCACTCATGATACTTGAAGATTATAGGTTGATTGATTAGATTCATGATGTCATTGATATTAGTGTATAAAAAATTGGTGTTGCAAATAACTCTAAGGAGAAAAGTGAGCATCATGATCATGATCATAATGAAGGGTGCTCTGATGGAGGCCATGGTAGAGGCGAGCTTACCGAGGTGGGATTCGAGGCGAGGTCATGGCGGTGGAAGAGGTGATTTCCCTCATGGAACTTTTTATACATGTGGATCTCCTAATCATTACAGGCATGAGTGTCCACATAACATTGTTTGTTCTTTCTGTGGAAAGAATCATAGCTATGAAGAATGCCCATACTTGTATGAACACTTGAGTAAGAAACAAAATAGGAGAAAAAGGGCATGGGAATGGTTAGAGTTCAGCAGTGCCGTGGAAGATCAATGGATGCTGAAGTTAGCATCGGATCCTGAGTTGGTACCTATGAATATTACTACACACGTTGAGGTTGCGTGCACCGAGAAGTTCTGAAATCAAAACTTGTTATTACTAAGGAGGAGGTTCTACATGCAAAGTATCTAGACCCTATGCATCAGAAGGAGGTTTATCAAGAAACCATGGAGGTAATTCAAAATTTACAGGGTGAGATACAATGTTTGAAAGAGCAGTCATGGAAATTGGAACAAAAGAAAGAAGTTGAGCTCCATCAGACAGATGTTGATGATTTAAAGGATGTTTGCAAGATATTGTGCCAGGAAAACATTATTCCTTTATTGGGGAATTGGTTAAGGGAAACACTTCACGCGATAGAATTGAGAATGAAAGGAAAATTTTACATGCTAACCTTCCCCCTCATAGCCTGGATTATGACAAGAAGATCACTCGAATGTTGTTGTGGATGGTTGGATTTTGAGTAATATCTTGATTGACATAGGCGTAGAATTGAATGTACTCACTTTAGATGCGTGGGTTCAGATGGGCAGACCACCATTACAACCATCTTATAATGTGTTTTTTATGGAAAACCAAACGAAGGCCATGCCAATTGGGGTTTTGAAAGATGCATCAATTACTATACAGGGCCAAGTTTACTAGGGACTTTGAGGTTTTAGGGCTTACGTGTTTGACATGTTTCTAGCTTTACTTGGGTGCCCTTGGTGTTATGCAAACAACGTTGATCTGTGTTTCAATAAGGGGTATATAAGTTTTGAAAATAAGGAAGAACGTGTCATTATCCCCTTGACATATGGGAAATTTGCACCTTATGTAGAGCCCTTAAGTGAAGAAGATTTGAACAAAATTTATGTGCGCACCATTTGAGATCCGAAAGTTCTTGAGCCATCAAAGGAAGGAGTTATCTAATGGGATGATGCACAGTCTATGAATGATACTACAAGTATTGTATGTGACAACTGGGCACATGAAACTTACAAAATGGTTGTGTGTGAAGTATGGAGTGTAGCTACACATGTCAAAGTAGGCCACCCAAAGATTAGGTGGTTGAGCGTGCCAGACAGTACCAAGGTACACTAGTGAAGAGAATCTAAAATCATTTCTTCTTTCTCTGGAAGTTCAATGGGATTTTCAGGTGGAAAGAAGGAACATGCTAATTTATACTTTATATGGGATGACAACGCAGTGGTGGATGGTTCACATGGATAATATTTTGGAGTGGAGAGAAGTAAGGATTGCTTTATCTACTAGATTTTTAAGGAGCAATGTGCCTACTCAGATATGTACATTTCATGGTAATGATCATATTTAGCACCACACTTAGCAGTGTGAGTGAATCAGTCGAGAGGACATGAAGCTTTACCACCTTCATTATGGGTGCACAAGCTTTATTTCACCTTGCGAGCTACGTACATGCATGGTATATCTATGCATAGTTGAATAGAGAGACTAGAAATTTGTAAGAACTTACTATAGTTATGATTAAGAAATTTGGATATTTTTGCACTAAAGCTCCTGTGAATGAGGCATTACAGGTTATGAAGTGCTTCACTATGGTAGATAGTGTAAAGGCCGAGGAGCTCCTTTAGGAGTTGTTAGGAGATTCAGACTTGGGGGCACATTTTGAAGAGGAAGAAAAATATGCTAAACATCTTGGGCGCTTTACCTAGAAAGACAAAAGATTAAGATGGTATACATAGTTGATGATGAAGAGGTTGAGAACTTGTATATTGAGAACATAGAGGGTACGCGCGAGGTCTTGGATAGTGTAGATGAGAAGGTGCACATGTACCATGCGCCTATGAAGACTAAGAAAGTAAACATTGGAATGGATGTTGAACATAAGGATACCATCATAGGATATTATTGGTCTAACTCAAGTTACTAAGATAATTGAGATGTTGTGTGACTTCGTGATCTGTTCCTAAGGGCTATCAGGAATTGAAAGGAGTACATGAATCTTTGGGTGAGATGAGAATCAAGCTAAAGGAAGGAGCGTGCCCAGTTCAGAAGAGGCCTTACATGATGAATCCAAACTTGCACGTCAAGGTGAAAGAAGAAATTGAAAAAATGTTAATTTATGGGATCATTATGCTCATCGAGGAGTCAGAATGGGTGAGCCCTATGGTGATCAACATCAAGAAAGATGGGAGAATTAGAATTTGTGAGGATTACAAGGAGTTAAATGATGCATGTGTAATTGATCCCTTTCCCACACTTGTTTATTAAGGAAATCTTGGAGGCGTTTGGGGTGTAAAATATACTCCTTCATTGATGAATTTTTAGGGTATTATCATGTAAGGATAGCAAAAGAGGACCAAGAGAAGACAACTTTCACCCCTGAATGAGGAATTTTTGCATACACAATTATGCCCTTTAGACTAAATAATGTGTTTACATTCTTTTCACAGATAGTTGTACAAGCGTTTTAGGATTTTATTCCCAAGTTTTTGTAGGTATATCTGGATGATTGGATAATCTACGGGCTTATAAAGGATCAATGTGATAACCTGAGGATGAGATTTGAGAGGTGTCGATAGTTGAGAATCTCTTTAAATGTTAAGAAGTGCATATTTGCCACACCCTTTGGAAATTTTCTGGGACGCATAATTTGTAAAGAGCGCTTGTTAGTGTATCTTGCTAAGGTTGTTGTGATTTTGGTCTTAGAGGAACCAACTAGCCAAAAGTGAGGTGTGTAGATTCTTGGGGCACACAGGATATTACAAGAATTTTATCAAAGGTTATGTTAAGATCGCCACACCCATGGAGGAATTATTGAAAGGTAAAGGCAATTTCTATTGGGGTGAGGCACAACAATGCGCGTTTGAGACTCTGAAAGAAAGGCTTACTACAACACCTATTTTTTGCTTTCCTTCATGGTCAAAACCTTTTCACATTCATGTAGACACCTCTGGCATGGCCATAGGTGTGGTACCAACCCAACTTGGAGACAATATTTTTGATCATCCTATTTGCTTTGCGAGTAGAAAGTTGACTCCTACAGAATACAATTACATGACTACAGAGCATGAGGCATTGTCTATGATCTACATGCTCCATAAGTTTCAATAGTATTTGATTGCTACCCCATTCATATTTTATACAGACCACATGGCACTAAAGTATTTGGTGAAAAAAACCATTTTACAGGGGCACATATGCCGTTGGGTTCTATTATTTCAGGAGTTTAACTTTATTGTGGTGGTTAAGTTGGGTAAGAGAAATTCTTGTCCATACCATTTATCAAGGATTTAATTAGGGGAGGATGCACAAAGCATTGAGGATATGATGCCGATGCACAACTATTCAGGTTAAACCACGTGCCCTCAGACTTAGAGGATATTGCTGTATTTTTACGCATAGGTGTGGCGCCTGAAGGATTAAAGGCTTTGGAGAAGAAACAACTTGCCATTTGCGTTGCACCTTACATGTTGATCAATGTAGACTTATACAAGTTAGATCATGATGAAATTTTGTGCCAGTGTGTAATTGAGCATGAGTGCAAAGTAATTATGGAAGAGGCTCATAGCGGTATTGCATGTGGACACTATGCAAGGATGCCACCGTGCGCAAGATTCTACTAGTTGGTCTACGGTGGGAGACATTATACAAAGATTACAAAGAGTATTATAAGGCATGTAACCATTGTAATCACCTTGGAAAGCTTAGGCATAGAGATGAGATGCCTTTGAGGCCTATTGTTAGCATAGAGCCTTTTGAGAAGTGGGCAATTGAATTTGTGGGCCCTATCTCCCTAGCCATGCATAAGACAAGATCATGCTATATTATAACTTGTATATATTATCTTACATGGTGGGAAGAAGCGACACCTACAAAGGATTGCACAACAACTATGACAACAAGGTTTATGTGGGAAAATATTATTAGCAGGTATGGATGCCCTTTAAGTTTAACAAGTGATAGGGGTACTCATTTCCTTAATGAGACTATCAGGATATTATTGGATGAATTTATGGTTGCACACCATAGAAAAACACCCTATCACCCTCAGGTGAATGGAACTACTGAGGCCTTCAATAAGATATTGAGCCATACCTTGACAAAAATTTGTGCTGTTAGAAGGAGAGATTGGGATGATAAAGTCTCTACTGTGCTTTGGGCGTACAGGAAAACCTACAAGAGGTTAAATAAAGAAACAACCTTTCAGTTGGTGTTTGACATAGAGGCAGTTCAACCCATGGAATTCATGTTACCTTCTTTGTGAATTGCTTGCATAGGAGGTTTAGTTGATGAGAAAGAACTTGAATAACTTATTGACAAAATCATGTAGGTAGATGAGATGTGCATCATAGCGCGTTAGAGTCAAAGTAAGAAAAATCTAAGCAAAAGGCATGACATGACATGAACATCAAGGATAAGAAGCTTGATGTCGAAAAATGGTACTTTTGTTTGATTTAAAGTTTTGTGCCACCACCGAAAGCTTAAAGTGCACTGGTTGGGACCATATGTTATAACTTATATACTTTATTCAGGCACTTGTCAGTTAGAGGCGTTGGATGGAATATAGTTTCCCAATTAATTCAATGGGAGTAGGCTGAAGCCCTACTATAAATAAGTCTTCTTGGTGTCTGTAATAAGGAAGTATTGCCACTTAGATTAGATTTCTGTAATGCATTCTTTTTATATGTGTTTCATTTTATTGTTGCTATTCTTTTATCAATTTAGTTCAAAGTTTTTGTAATAAGCGTTCTTGTGCAGGCTAGAAGATGATTACTATGTAAGTGTTTTCATGCATAGAGGACCACACATACCCTTAGTGTGGGGTGGTTTATATACAAATTTCATTTCCAAATTTTATTTTCATTTGAAGATGGGTATACATAAAGAAACTTTTATATGGGTGTTTTAGGGAAAGGTGCAAATAAAAAAAGATTTCTCATGATTAAAGACCACTTATGGATGAACACATAGTGTAATGTGAGGTAGGTTGCAGCAGTGGAAACTACCTAGAAGAAGGCGTAGTGGTGAGGTTCTTCGACGTATGAGGGTACACGGAAGGAGGTCTATAGCCAAAAGTAGAAGGCACGCGTTAAGGTTATGAATGTGGTAGGGAAATGAGCAAAGACAAAAAAGTTTATGAAAAGATGAATTAATGCTAGGGACAGTGGTAGGTGGAGAGCAATAAATGTGATAAATTTTTTAAAATCTATATAAGGACGTGATGCAAATTCATTTTTACCTTTGCATATAAGATATTTCAAGTGAGTTAAAGGCGAGCGAGCTAGAAAGACGATGGTGAAGTGCGGAGAGATGTAAACCAATTATATCTTGTCAAATTTGTGCACATGATAGTCTTGCACTCCATTGGTGACATGTTTGAGCAAAAAGAGGTGTACAAGGAAGATGATTGAGATATGGTTTGGTTTCAAGCTAGGGAATGCAAATTTGGAGTAACAGAGCTCGAGGAAGGAAAAAAACATGCCTTTTTAGTTGATATGACACCCAAAAGAGAACTTGGAGCTAGTACAAGAGGAAAGAAGAAACATGAAGTAGAAGTTGAGGTTGAAGATGTTTCCAAGAGAATATTCTTTAAAATGCAAGACCCAAAAGGGGCTCTCATGGGTTACGATTGGGATTCACACATTTTCGTTGAAAGGTCAACGATTATAATAACATGAATAAGGATACCAAGGAAGAATTGGAAAAATTACTTCTCGTGAACACCTTGAAGAGAACAATAGATGACATGGCGGTCTATGACGATGCAAGTGAGAAATTATTGACTAAGGTAGGAGTTTTATAGTTGTATGAGATTCTCGTATTTTAGTAAACCCGAGAAGTTATAAAGTGGCTCATGAGCAGAGTCCATGAGGACTTCTTCTATTTTGTTGGGCATCGAATGAGGATCATCGCACCTTTGATTGCAAGTTTGACATGGCTAAAGAGTATGGATGTTGAGCTAAATAATGACCTCATTGACAAGGAGGCTATACAAAAGACAAAGAAAGACCTTGGATACACTAAAAGAGGGCGCGATATGGACATCCCTAAATTGCAGAAGTATCCAGTAATTTAGGCAACAACCCATCTCTTGACAAAGATAAACAATCAAGAGTGCTAGTCTCAGGTTAACAAGGCTTGGCTTCATGTTGCACAGAAGATGATAAAAGATGTTGTATATAACATATAAAATTTCATTTCTCAGACAATTAATGAGGAAGCACAGTTTGGTGAGAAAATGAGCTTTGGCACTATATTTCTGTCATTAGTATTTGTTGAAATTGGAGTGCCCAAAGGGCCAAAAGACAATATGTGGTAGTTTCCTGTTACGAAGAAGTCCTTGGCGAAAATATTTTTCAACTATACTTGTGATGGATAAATGAGTGGACCCTTCAAACAAAGGGTATAAATGTGGTATGAGTACTTGCACACTATGTTTGAAGAAGAATCAAGGATACCCAAGGAGTTACCTTCAATATTATATAAACAAGTATAATTTGTAGTGTATCAACATTTTTATATTGGGTGCTTCAGGATGAAGGATGGAAAATAGGGCCCTTGATGCAAGATGTCATATTCCTTCACCGCATGCTACTTTCAAGCATCTATATATAGGTTACCCAATGAGCACCGATTATTGTTCAATGTTGACAAGGTAGATTGTGACTACCACACACTGAGGAAGTCTTATGTTTATCCAGGTAAGACTAGTTATATTGAAAGGTTGATTTTAGATGACATTAATATGAAGGCTATAAGTTTATCCATTGGAAAACCTGGGCGCGACTACGATATTTATATAATTGAAGCCTAAATTTCAAAACATGAAGTATTTGGAGAATGAATTCAAGCTTCCTGGAATGCCCAAGGGAAAACATACCGTGGGCACTTTAGAGGAAGAGGATGTTCTACTGTTGAAGAAGAGGAGGGAGAAGAAGAAGAAATTCATGAAGATATTGGTGGCCTAGAGCATAGGGGTAGAAGAAAACCCACTGATGAGAAGGAAAGTGCACACGAGGTAACCCCTCCCCTACAATAGGAAGAAGAAGTTTTAGAGACAAGTGCTATGGAGGTAGACCTAGAAAATACTCTTGAGGAACCTCAATAAAAGAGGGTACCTAAGAGAACAAGGACTCAGGGTGTGGGACCTTCCCAGCCCCCGAGAAGGTCACCAAGGAATTCTCCTAAGAAACCCGAGCCTGAGAAGAAGAGAAGATGCAAGTACATCCTTCGAGAGGATGATGAAAAATAAGGATATGAGGACAACGTGCCTCACATTCCAGTCATAGTGGAGGATACTATAGAGCCTTAGGATGAGGAGGAACTGAAGGAGATAGGTCCAGAAATAGAGAAGGGTGAACCTTTGGGCATGCCCCATATTGCACAAGAGGGTGAAGGATTAGTACTGGACTCAGGCACCCGGATCCCAAGGGTAAGCACACAAGGAAGGAGGATGAAGCCTATGAGACCCCTGCAGTTGGGTATGTGGATGACAAGAGAAAGATCATATGCACATGGTTTTAAAGCACTTTAGAGCCTAAGGATTTGTATGGGTGGGAGCTCATGGATGAAGAAATGGTGAACACATGCACATGCAAACAATTATCTTGGTCTATGTAGACTCATATGGATGAGCTTGATTTTGATGTGTGTGAAGAGTTATGTGTTTCAAGCGAGAATGAATAGAGTGCCCCACGTCGGCATGTAAATGTTAATCCCACTATCATGTCAGATGAACAGGTGAGCAATGCTTTGGTGAAGGTATCTACAGAGGTTGCGTGTAGGAACATCGATAAAGAAACAACCATTAGAGTGTTGTTAGAGGACAAGAAGGACAAAGATATAGAGATCAAACGCCTAAAAAGGAAAAGGAGAAGGCTAAGGAAGAAACCCGGACATCCTCAAGATGGCTAAATATATTAGGGATGAAATAATAGATAAGAGGCCACAATTTCATGAAAATATGGAACTAAAGTTTAAGTCTTATTTGCATTATTTATGCGCAATGCTTAGGTCACATTACTAGAGGAAGGGCCTATGCATATTTAGGCACGGTATCTTGTAGAGGAGGTAGCTAGAGCCAAGGCCATGATTGCAAGGAAAGTTGTAAGTTATGATTCATTGTTACAGGCATCGAAGGATGAATTGAAGAAGGAAGACCAAGCTCTGAATATGTGTGTGGCACTAGATTTGATTATTAGGACACAAACAATTATAAAGGATAATGAGGTCCTAAAGGAAGTGAAGAATGAGATGCTTGGGTACATGGAGAGGCTTGCTCTACTAGAAGAAAAGTGCAATGTGCTTACAAGCCCAAGAACCACATAAGAAAAAAATGAACAAAATTGGGAAGCTCATTACACATAAAATGGATTACATGGAGGGCATGGTTTCTAGCATGGCTAAAATTGTTAGAATTTTACAGAATGAGAAAGAAAACATGACTCATGATGAGTTGAAATCTGTAGTTATAGATGTCCCATATACAATAGGTGAAGCGCCGAGTAATTGGCGGTGTTGGAAGCAAAGATTAAAAATGAATATCCAGAGTTAATCCTACCTATGGAAGAACAAGGCACCAAGTAGTTCTACATTCTTTTTATTCAAGTAATTACATATTATTTCATTCATTATTCTGTATTCTTGGAGATATAAGTTGTGATTACCCATTTTCGGGGTGGAAATGAATTTAGTGTGGGGTAATGTTGAGATGAGGAAGTACAACTCAAGGTTGAAAGTGTGGAAGGTATGGGCACGTGGACATAAGGCACGTAGAGCGCGAGTAAGTATGGAAAAACTAGGGCATGCCCAAGAGAAGGTTAAAATAAGACTTAGCCACTTTTGCAGACTAAGGCTATTTTTGGTTGTTGTGTGCATGTTGACTCCTCGATCCACAACTGATCGTGAGAGCTTCCTTTTGGTTGGGAGGAACTACTTGAAATAGAAAGCAAGACCACCAGAAAGAGTTAAATAGTATATGTAGTGGACTGCCTAGTGTATGCTAGATCCCGAAGTGTGGTACTTCCTGAAGGTTGTCAATCCATTGTTTTAAACAATTTAATGCAAGAAATAAAGTAAATGTCATCTTACTATAATCTATACAATTTAGGCATCTCATATAAAACACAATAAGAAAGATCTAATTCAACAGGCTAAGTTAAAACAAGATCCAGGGGTCAGGTAAATGGTTTGGGCTTCTGCAGGTCTGGCAGAGGTCTGGAAAAGGTCACAGAAATTATGGGTAACTCAAGAACAAGTAGGTAGGTTTTTGTTTCTAAGTTGTATTGGTGGATACAGAGACCGATGTCGGTCTAGGGGTGACCGATGATGGTTAAGGGTGACTAACGCCGGTCACTGAAAAAATGACAGAGGGTCAAGAACAGAGTTCTGGAGGAGGTTTTTCAAGTTGATAAGGAGTTGAGTGGGATATTTATGAGGTCTAGGTGGGATATCAGGCTAGTGGGTAGATCTAATGGGGTTTGGATGGAGCTAGGATGAGCTATGGGTTGGGTTGGAAAATGGTGGTATGAGGCCAATGTATTGTGGGCTAACCAACGTTAGGGAGAACCGATGCCGGTTATTGTGGGATATTGGGAATATCATAGAACGAGTTTTTGGGTCCTCTTTGTGGTTGCACAAAGGGGCTTGGTTGATCGGAATGAGGAATCAAGTTGTTTAGATGGGGTTTTACGAGGGTTTGATGGGGGTATGGAGGGAATGCTACCAAAGGAGATAGGTAAGTGGTTGTGGGAGCAAATAACAATAGAGAAAGATGAAAATACTAGAACTAATGAAGTGAATGAGATGAGCAGAGGTTCTACTTACTTGGAATCTAGGCTTGATGCTTGTGAATGAAGAATGGAGATGATGATGAGTGGTTGGATGTTGTGGAGGAATCACCAAACATTGGGGAGCTCTTGCATGGGCTGCTTGTGCTCTCCTTCTTGCTTGGACTAGATCAGCTCTATGCCAAAATGAGTGCTAGATGGTTGTTGGATGATTTCTCGAGAGTGTTGGATGTCTGTGTGAAAAAAAATGCTTGATCTCTCCTTTGCATGCATACCCATGTGTTCTCTAAAACTGCCAACCTCGAGAATGAGGTTTCCCAGGGAATTAAGGCTGACCGATGGTGGTTACGGTCTGACCGGCATCGGTTTAGGGGTGACCGGCGTCGGTTAAGGTGGGATTCCCCAAGTTAACTAAAAATAGGAGATCATGGCTATAACTGCTGCCAGATCTCTCTATTCCTCTGGACAAGAGCGAAGTTTCCATTTGTGTCTATGGGAATGAGGTTTAGGCATTGATTTTTAGGGTGTTGGTTAGGTCTTAGTTAGTTATGGGAACATACTAAGAATAGGCTTAGGGTGAGGTGGCTAGGTGAGGTGTCTTGGTGATGTGGAGGGGTGGGTATTAGGTAATTAGGATAATTAAATAATAGCTATGATGAGGATAGAGATTAATTTAATTAAATGAATTAAATTAATATTAGTGTGGGGTGAAAGGGGCCATGGTTAGGTAAGTGTGTTTAAGTTGATTAATTAACAAGGGGCTAAGGGGAGTGTGACCTGATTTTGGTGTCTACATTTTTCCCTTTTTGTTGCGTAGCTTGTATTGGTAAGTGACGCTGAAAAAAATAAGATGTGGTTGCCCCATGTGTGGTGAAGGTGATCCCCCTCAAACCAATAATGAGGTAGGTAGGAAATCAATCGGTGAGTGGTTTGATAAAAGGTGAATGTGATGAATAGGGATGTAGGAAATGGGGTAAAAAGAAGGAAAGGTCCAATCGGGTAATCTAGGTAATGGGTCAGGGTCAAAGGTAGTAATAGTCAAATGCACGCACACGTATAAACTATAACACAGCTACCAAGTTGAAGAGTAGGAAAACTCTACATTGTCTTAGGTCGATAGGGTTATCCAAACAAGGTTGAGGTGATTTTGGTATCCAAGGTATAGGATATGGTCAGGAAACACGATGCATAGGTCAGGTGTAGGAATGTTTAGGTATGTTCCAGTACACCAAAGGTTGGGTTAGGATAAATGGTCACGAAAAGAGGCAAGGTAAGGTCATTAGGTCAATCAACATAGGTAATAATGCAAGGTTATAACAAACACATGGGGTCAAAGGTCACTAGTGATGGTCCAGGTCCAAATATCTAGGTCACGGCATGGGTAGGGTGAGGTATGGGAAAAATAATGAGGCTCAAATACAATAGGACAAAATATAGGGTAATGTGGAGGGGTAAAGTTATCAAGGTGGTATGGGAGTGAGCTAAAAAGGTAGGTAGGCAAAAAGTGAAGTAGGGGTAATAGGTAGTAATGAGGCTAAGCAGGGTAACCGACATTGGTCAAGACCAACCGAGGTCGGTCAAGGCTAACCATTGGTGGTCTGCTAGGGTAGACGACCATCGTCGGTCAAGGATACACCATCACCGGTCAGGTTAGGAGGGTATAAAAAGAAATAAGTCCACATTTTTAAAATTCATTTGTGATTTACAAAAGAGAGAAAATGACAAGAGAGAAGGAGAGAGGAAGAAAATGACCGAGGGCTTTGAAAAGTTGTGTTGGTGAGCCACGTAGGTGACGAGTGTGGATTGATTGGTGGGGCCACAAGAGCGGGGCGTTGGATTTGATTGGTTGGAGATTCGAGAGCATTCGGTGATGGCGAGAGGTAGGAGAGGGATCGGGTGGACCAGTGTAGTGGCTGAGGTGCCACCACGTGAAGTATGATGTGGGATGAGGTAAGATCTAAAGCCTATTGTTGGTTGTTTAGTGAAATTGGGAAGAAGTTGGGTAGGTGGGAAATGGGGTTTTGGGGGAAAAATGAAATTTGAATTTGTAAGGAAAATGGATGAAATGGGAAGGGGAAGGGTAGGAGATAGGTAAAAGAGGGGTGGGAAGGGGTGTGAGGGGTTTGGGGAGGAATGGGTGGGTAGAATGAGGAGTGTGTAGAGAAAAGGGGTTTGGGGTCACGGTGGTCACACGACAGTGACCGACGTCGTGGTTCCACTATGGCCAGCGTCGGTGGTTGTGGACCGGTATCGATTACAAGGGAGGTGACCGATGCTGGTCGTAGTGAGACCATGGTCGGTCAAGGTTAGATCGGGGTCAGTCAATGCTGACCGACATCGGTCCACATGGGGATAAACAAGGTAAGTGTAGTGGGTAGGGAGATAGGCAAGGGCAAGGGTAAAGGTAGATAGGGAAGGTAGGGATAGATAGGTAAGTGGTGCGATGGTAAGGGTATGGGTGTGGGTAAGTAGGTTAGGTCAAAATGTGAGGTCAAAGAAAAGGTAAAAAGGTGAAGGCTTGGGGTATGGGTAGATAGGTTCGGTGGAATTTGGGGTCAAAGGTAATGGTAAAAGTTATAGATATGGGTAAGTGGTTAATAATGTGATCATTTTGTTGGATGTAGGTGAGAGATCAGTTACGTATGAGAGGTAGGGTACCACCATTGCTTTTGGAGGTATGAGGGAGCATGACACGTGAGGAGTGGTGTCATGTGGTAGAGGTGGGCTTGATTGGGGTCAGATGCTACTAGCATGTAGTCCAGGAGGTGAGTTTGATGGTTTCCCTCATCGATAGATGGGACTCGGTGACCAATACCTTCCATCTGCGATGATGGTGAGCTCACGATCACCTTGGAGGATGTCTACAGGATCTTGTGGCTACCGATATCAGGGAGGTAGGTGTACTCGATCTCATCAGAGGCATCTGAGGAGTTATTGGCACGGTATTCGGTGAGGGTGTGGCAGATTTGTGGTTCCATAGCATGAGTATGAGCTATGGAGTGATGTATAGAGCCCACCCCGAGGAGATGAGGGTGGTTGTATTGTTGATGGAGGTAGTGTGTTGTTTTGCACTACCAGATGCAGAGGGTGGATGGTTTCCATGGTCACTGATGGGGGTGCTACATGACATGATGATAGATAGGACCCGGTTTGCATGGGCACCTGCACTTTTAGCGTAGGTATACAGGGAGTTGTGGGCATATGGGTGGCTACGGTGGTTCAGCCTATGTTGTACATTTCTACTACATTGTTGGGCCTATGAGCACATAGTTTGTGTGTGTGCTGGCTAGTTGGATGCCCCAGAGATGCATTTTTACCAGAGGTTGGTGTGGGTGGGGTATAGGGTGGGTACCAACCATGGGAGAGGGTCGAGGCATGAGAGCTACGCATGATGTAGCTTATTACAGGTGATTACTTGGAGGGATTTCTAGAGTGGACATCATTTGGAGGCCATATGTGGGCTTCCCATCATATAGGGGGATGGTAGTCAGAGAGCTGGATGGGCTTCAGATCTATAGGTGGATAGAGGGGGTGAGCAAGAGAGCACGAGATGATACCTATAGAGCGTTCAGGTAACATTTTGGGCTACGTCAGGATGTACCACCACCCTTCCCTTAGTATAAGAGAGATGATGTGGAGAGGCTGATGTCTCCACCTTGACCTACAGTGCTGACCGGGTAGGAGGAGCAGCCAATCGATGTGTAGATAGATGATGTCGGGGTAGCAGATGGCTATAGATAGTGGTGGGTGGCATAGTTGAGAGTAGTACCACCGAGGCCAGGGTAGCCAGATCTAGCCACCATCACCATTCAGAGAGACCCTCCGGGGTAGGTGGTGACCCTAGTGACCCAGTTAGGGATCATGCAGGGGCATGATAGGTATAGAGGCACATGTTGCCACATTATAGGCACAGGTGGCCACACCACTTGGCATAAGGTAGGACAGGGGACAGGTACCCACCCAGGGTGGAGATGGAGAGGAGGAGGAGGGGAGGGTGAGGGGGATGGGGGGTAGGTAGCCCTATAGCACAGTGATAGATTTGTAGGGCCAAGTTGGCCATGGTGCGGGACAGGTTATGGGCTTACAGGGTTAGTTGACAGAGTGCACAGACACATAGATAGTAGCCTTTCGAGGCCCAGATACAAGTGCAGAGTCCGGGCCGGTGGCCACCACAGCGTAGGCTTCAAGGACAGGGGTCCCATTATAGGAAGGGGGAGGATAGATAGATCGAGGGTCGAGGTCGATGGCACCACCACCACGGATAGTACCTATAGGCCTTTTGAGAGATGCCTTGGGTGAGGCATGGTATTATCATGATCACTGCTAGAGGCGGATTTATGTTCAGTCATATGCAGAGTATAGAGCCCAAAGAGACCTCGAGTGAGAGGAGGAGCACCCACACTCAGAGTGAGGAGAGCACAGGGGGCAAGCCCATGGATAGGGTCGTGGTGAGGTGACCAGCACATGGAGGCCAGCTCTGGATGTAGGGCCTTCAGGGGCTAGGCCATAGACATTGTTATTAGTGGGACACCACACAGGGGCCGAGGAGGAGACAGTGAGACAAAGATGATGGATACCCATCAAGGAGATGCCTGATAGCCATGTGCTCCACCATTTTGTAGATATTTATATTTTGATATATATCGGCCTGCATGTGCCAAAGATAGTGAGGATGTATATGAGAGTGGTTTATTATTTTGATCATATACTTGATGTGCGCAAAAGTTTTGATTGTTTTATTATATGAAAGAGATTTTGTATTGTTTTATTGTATATGATACTATTGCCTACGTGCTGATGATGACATTTTGTATTTGGGTATCGACTACATGCCGATTTTTTGATATGATGATCATGATTGATATTTGTGTATATTATTATATGAGACACATATTTGTTTATATGATGAGATGGATGAGATTCTGATGATTTTTTGGTGTTTTATGAGAATTTTAATTTTGTCGTGATATGGATGGAAACTAGGGGAGTGAGGCATGATGGAGTCAGGTTGGTTTAGGCATGGATTGAGTCATGGCATGGTTTAGGCATGGATCGAGTCATAATCATGGGCAGTGGATTTAGGCATGGATTGAGTCGGGTCAGGCATGGATGAGTTGGTAGGGATGGAGTGGTTTAGGGATCGGTAGGCATGGATTGAGTTAGGTCATAGGCATGGTTGAGTCAGGTTGGTTTAGGCATGGATTGAGTTAGGTCATAGGCATGGTTGAGTTTAAATTGGTTGAAGTTGTGATTCATTAATTTGTGTAATGAATGATGATATGGATCATGTTTAAGATGTTTTATAATATAGGCATGATGATGGTAGAGAAATGGTAGTCATAATAAATGTATGTTGTGATGATGATAAAAATGTTAAGCAACTTGTTTTTGTTTGGTTTAATTTCCAATTTTTGATATAAAAAGGAAACTAAGTAGGGGTAGAATGTGATTTAGGAAGATGAAAGATGAATTGGTTAGGGTAGAGAGTGGCCAAGCTAACCTCCAAGGGCCCCATGCCCTCGAGTGCTACCTACATAGTCCCGTGAAAAGGGACCTCAGGCCGATGTAGTTCTCCCATAAGCTAGGGAAGAATATGAGGAGGTATGAAAATGAGTTGGTAGGTTTTAGGCATGATTTGGGTTTAGGTTTGTTAGGTGTGGGTGAGTTGTGGGCAACTTGGTATAGGTGATTTTGATTGTGGTGGAAGAAGAAGATTACCCCAAAGGTAAGCGTCGAGGACCAAGTCTTGTATAAGGTAATCAATACGTAATAAAGAAGGTTTAAAAGATAAGAGGGGGCAAGAAAGCCACCTGATTGGTTAGGATCATACCAGTAGGTCATACCTTAGAGGAGGTGATGAACGTAAGACCCTAAAGACATTGCATGATTGATTGTTCTAAAGGTGAATAATAGTCACATGATCACCAAATGTCATAGTTCCAAGAGGTCCCTTGAGGCGGTAGGAAATGGGAGTGCGAATGGTGAGAGGGGTGAAAGGTGGTTAATTTTTATATGGTATGAGGTAGCATGCTCTTTGGGCAAGAGATCCAAGGTCACAATGGGCAAGTCCATGACTAAAAGGCTTTCTGTGTTTGACTTGTATTTGAGATAGACTGATCGATGTGGGAAGTCTATATGGGATGAGGAAATTAACTCCTTGAGGTCTTCGTGAAGCTGATCGATGCGGGAAGCTTCAAATCTCTCTCTTTTTTTTTTTTTTTGAAAGAGCTTTACATAGTTGTCCTTCGAGGGAGCAGTCTATTTATAGCAGTGATTGTAGAGAGGAAGATGTCCTTTTGAGGGAGTCATCTTTTTATTAGAAGTTTGACTCAAGGAGTTGGGTCCCATGTGAGGGCTTTGAAGTCATGGACAAGACCAAGGTGAAGAATAGGATTCTTGTTTAGAAAGTAGGGTGAAATGACCATGGGATCTCATCTAAAGGTAGATGAAAAGTATCCATGAGAATCATGCTATGTGCATGCACCATGGTACACATATTCAAGAGAAGATAACAAGTGATGGATATGCACATGATTCTTGTTTAATCATTGGTGAGGTGTAAGAAGTGGATAGCGCTCAAGGGATGAGCATGGAAAGAGGAAAAAGGTGAGGTAGGACTAAAATTCAATAGTAGAATGGTCGAAGATGCAAGGCATTAAGGGGCTCAGGTTTGGGTTTACCATCGAGTGAAGATAAATGATAAGCACCTGATCCATAAGTATGGGTCACGATGTATGGTCCAAGCCAATTAGGAGAAAATTTTCCCCATTTACTTTTTTTTTACTTTGGTTACATGTTGATTTTCTTTTAGGACAAGGTCACCAACTTGAAGGTTCATTCATGGACACATTTATCATAGGCACATTTGATACATTTTTGGTAAACTTGAAGGTGGTCAAGAGCGTTAAGATGACATTCATCTAATAACTCAAGTTGTGCTAAATGGTCTGATGAAAAATCATCATCATTGAGCATGTCATGGAGAGAAATGTGGAGTGAGGGAATCTAGACTTCGAGAGGTAGAATAGCCTCTATACCATAGACTAGAGAAAAGGGTGTGGCAGCGGTAGTGGAAGTATGATACTAGTGCGGTATGCCCATAGGGCAAAAGGAATGTGCGTATGCCAGTCCTTCCCAGTATCATTAACCACTTTCATGAGAATTTTGTTTAAGGTTTTGTTAGTGGATTTGGCTTGGCCATTGGTCTATGGTAATAAGGTGATGAGAAACTTAGCTTGAATGCCAAAGGCATCACAAAGTTTTCGCAATGTTTTGTTTTTGAATTGTTTTCCATTATCAGTGATGAGGCGATGAGGAACACCAAAGTGAAAAATGATGTGATGATTGATGAACTCACATATTTTCTTAGCTTTCATGGAGATGAGTGGTATGGCTTCAACCCATTTTGTGTAGTATTTGGTAGCGGTGATGATCCATTGATGGCATTGGGAAGAATGGGGATTGATCTCTCTAACAAGATCCAAACCCCATTGAGAGAAGGGCCAAAGGTCACGGGTGACCTATAAGGCATGACTGGGTGTATGATGAAGGTTGGCATGTTGTTGGCATTTTACACAATGCTTGACGTAGTCACAACAATCATGGTTAAGGGTCAGCCAGTAATAGCCTAGGTGAAGAATACACTTAGCAACAACAAGGCCACTGAAGTGACCTCCACATATGCCATCATGAACTTCCTTAATGGTATAAGGAATTTCAAAACTCGTGAGGCATCGTAAGAGAATACCATCAAAGCCACACTTATAGAGGAGGCCCCCATGATGACGTAATGAGAGACCTTTTTAAGGAAGGCACGTTGTCCATTATGGGTGAGATCAGGAGGTAAGATGGAGAGAGAAAGATAGTCGAATATTGTTTATACCAAAGGTCACTCGGTCAGGGTGATGGTTCGATGGAGTAAACATCATGAGGTAAATAAGAGGGTGATTGGAGTCATTGTATGGTGACAAAATTTTAGATCGGTCGGTAGGAAGTGGGTATTTGAGAAGCCAAGCAAGCCATGGTATCTACAAAATTTGTTGGTTGAACAGGGGATGGTTTGAAGGGCGTAACAATGTCAAAGGTGGTCAAAAGTATGTCTACATGATGTTTATACTTTTGAAGTATCTCATTACAACATTGGTATATACCATTGACTTGGTTTATGACCAATTGAGAATCACCAAAGATGTTGATTGATTTGACATCTAGGGCGTAGGTGGCTTGGAGACCTAATACGAGTGCTTCATATTTGAAATATTGTTTGTACAATCAAAATCAAGTTTGAAAGACAAAGGCATGGGTTCACCATCAAGCAGAATGAGGATAACACCAGCCCCACCCCACGTTGACACTTGGAACCATCAAAGAAGAGTGTCATTTGGTAAGCGGGTTCATCCAGGGAAAGGGTAGCAATTGACTCATCTAAAGTCAAAATTAGAGGGTTGATCCCCAGAAATAGGTGCATCGGCCAATTGGTCGGTGATAGCTTGGCCCTTGATGGACTTTTGATGAATGAATTCAAGGTCGAGGTCAGCCAAAAGCATAAGCCAGTGTGTGGCACATTGATTTTGATAAGGTTTGGCATACATGAAGTGTAAGGGGTCGGTGTTGGTCACAACATAGGTTTTGTGGTTGAGTAGGTAATGGCGGAGTTTTGTGGCAACAAAAACTAAGGCTAAGAAAAGTTTTTTTGGGATGGGTGTATCGGGTTTCGTAGTCCAAAAGAGTATGGCTTATGTAATAAACCACCTGCTCCCTGTGTTGTTCATCATGATGAGCAAGCATGGCCCCAAGGAATGATCGGTAGCTGAGATGTATAGGTAGAAGGGTTGATCATCTTTAGGTGGAATGAGTACGGGTGGTTGAAGAAGGTATTGTTTTAAGGCCTCAAAATCTTTGTGGTAGTCATCATCCCATTTAAAGGAGACATCCTTCTTGAGAAGATGATGAAATGGTTGACACCATCAGAGATAATTGTGAAATGAAATGGTGAATAGACTGCAACTTACCTTGTAGGCTACGGAGTTGCCTAAGGTTAGTGGGTGGAGGCATTTCCAGAATGGCCTTGACTTTAGCAGGTCAACTTCTATACCACATGTAGGAAATGATAAATCCCAGGAGCTTTCTTGAGAGAACCACGAAGACACACTTCTTGGGCTGAAGGTGAAATGTAATATTTAATGAGGTGGTCAAAGATGGTTTTGAGGATGGAGAGATGCTCAGAGTGGTGTTTGATTTGGCAGGAGATCATCCACATAATCTTCCAATATATGATGCATGATGTCATGGAAGATATAAGTCATAGCCCACTGATATGTGGCACCAACATGTTTTTAAGGCCAAAAGGCATGACTCGATAGCAAAAGGTCCCCCAAGGGGTGATGAATGTGGTTTTGTGTTGATCCTCTAGGGCAAGAAGATTTGGTTATAACCCGAGAAACCATCCATGAGTGATAGCATCTCATGACCAGCGGTAAGGTCAACCAGTTGGTCAATACCGGGTAGAGGGAAGTCATCTTTTGGGCAGGCTAGGTTGAGGTCATGGAAATCATGCAAATGTGAGTCCCCTATCACCTTAGTGATAGGGACAATGTTAGAAATCCAATGAGGATAATCAATGGGTAAGATGAAGGAAATGGAAAGAAGGCATTGAAGTTCTTCTTTGAGAAGGGCAATGCGAGGGTGCATTTTCCTCATTTTTTTTGATGGGTTTGGCATCGGGAATGGTTACGATATTGTGGACCACTATGGTGGGGTCAATACATACGGCATGTCTGTCTACGTAAGACCAAGCAAAATGCATGGTTATGATCTTTGAGAAAAGAAGTGATGGCTTCTTGTTCAATAACATCTAAAGATTGATATCTTTAGGATGTGTGGGTCATCCTGAGTATGAATGTTGATCTCGATAGTCGATTCATTCAACATGGTTTGCATCTCAGAGGTAACGACCGATGAATATATGAGTCTTCTGCACCAAGGTAGGTGAGTATAGATTCATCATCCTGACATTGAATGACATTAATTGAAGGTGTATCATCATCGATCATTTTAGGATACAGGAAGGAAGAGAGGAAGGAGCCTCACCCTCACGTTGATAAGTCAGAGGCCCCAAGGAAATGGTGTTTATGAAAAAAAAAAAAATTAGGAGGGATGGATTTTGGATCCATCGACTCCATCGGTGAAGGTGGTGATGAAGGTGGTGGGTGAAGAAGGTGGAGAAGGGCTGATGTCCTCGATGAGTTCAATGCGGGCCTGTTTGGTAGGTGGTTCAAAAATCGATACCACTACGATCATTATGTTTATGGGTAGTACATGGAATAATAGTATGGCAGCCTTTCTCATAAAATCCAAAACCAAAACCCTTCCACACACATCGGTGTAGGAAGGTGTGGGTGAAATGGTGATTAGTGAGTGACTTGGAAGTCAGCGGAAAATGGGTGGGTTTGTGATGGTGGTTTGGGTGTGTAAGTGGTAGTATCAAGTCCCCCATAGGTGAGACTGGTATGAAGGTGAGGAGGACCATAAAGGAGGTGTTCTCCTGTGGTGATCATAGTGAGGATGTTGGTGAAGATTTCCATACTCTTGTGGAGTAAGGAATGTGTTGACACTATATAGGTGATATTCCCCAGAGTGAGGCATTGAAAAATGCCTTCCAAGGGATCGGTGGTTGGTATGTGGGTAGCTAGAATAGATGATGTGTTGGAGGTCGATGCGGAGGTGGAGCTAATGGATTGGGAGGCTGATGGGTTGGCCGTGGAGGTTGTGGCAGTGGTAGGAATGGAGGAGGTATGTGTGGTTGAGGTAGCGATTATACTGGTAAGTGGAGGTGTAGGTGAAGTGGTAGTGGTCATGGAGGTAGATGCCTTAATGGGTATAAGCACGTCATTGGGTCGATAAAGCATGTTGCATGTTTTAAAAGGTGATGGATCAGCTAGAATAGTATAGGTGTGTCCTTCATGCTCAAACTTTACACAACGATGCGATGCAAAGTGGAAGGAACACAACCCATGACATGAATCCAGGTCTTCAAGCAATAGGTTATATTGAAATTCCCCCTCCAAGATGTAAAATAACTCTGGAATAGTGTAGGGGGCCCACGTGAATGTGGAGGATGATGGTGCCTAGTGTAGAGGTGATAGCATCATTGAATGAACGTAACATGACAGGATGTTTATGCATGTAATTGTCAGGTATGCACATTTGAGTGAATGCATGGGATGAAATGATATTAATGCTTGTGCCCCCATCAATCATTACACATCTTACACATATCATCGATGTGGATAGAGATGAAGAGAGTTGGTCTAGGGTCATCAGTTTGGTGCGGTGTGATCTCTTCCTCTGAGAAGCTAAGGGAGGCTACTTGGTGAGTAGGGTGAGGTGTGGATAAAGGTGGCAATTTGGTGAGAGAGGCTACATGATGGGGTGTGATAATGGAGGCTACGGGTGTAGGGTCATTGGGTAAAACCTCAATAGATTGCAAGACCTCCATGAGAGCTTGACGATGGGATTCTGAGGTTTGGATGAGGTCATATAAGGACATTTTGAGGGGGATTGGTGTAGTTGTTTGAGCATGGCACGATGTGTGACCCCATTAGAAATAGGATATGTGGGGCCATGGATAGTAATTTTAGGTGTGGGTGCAGATGGTATGTTGGGTATAGGATTGGTTGGTGAGTCAGTTGCCTTTTCCTTTCCTTTGTCCTTCTGAGCATGGGTAGTAAACGTGGATCATGTTGATCTGAGGGGAGTTGGTAAATGGAGAAGGTGTAGGATGAGTGGTATAATGACATGACGGGAAAAAACCTACTGGGGGAGAAAAATCCTTGTGAAGTGAGTTGGGCACAATGACATTTAGGTGATGGTGTGGCAAGTTCTCTGATGTGAAACCATGTTAATTTCAATCTTGGGGTGGCTCTAAGAGTTGAGGGGGTGGAGGTCATGGTTGTTGAGTAGGTAATGAGGGAAGGACTGTGGAAATGGGTGTTGGTGAAATGAGGTCCTCATCGAGAAGGTCATCATCATCAAAGTTTTCTTCAGAGGACACAACTGGATAAGGATGGTTTTCAAAGCCTTGCAGTTC
Organism: Taxus wallichiana var. yunnanensis; assembly: GCA_018340775.1. Taxonomy (NCBI): domain Eukaryota; kingdom Viridiplantae; phylum Streptophyta; class Pinopsida; order Cupressales; family Taxaceae; genus Taxus; species Taxus wallichiana. The sequence goes on along the minus strand of CM031238.1, from coordinate 548,902,676 downwards.
TCCACATCGTGCCCTGGCACATGATGGTAGGTGTAAATTTTAGTGTCATCAAACCCTTTTGGCTTGGGTTTGAGGGGGTCATAAGGTCTTGAGTGGTGGTAATGTGATGACAGAAGTCTCAAGGAGGTTGGTTAAGATTTTGGCATAGGACCCTACTAGTGGGTCACAATGGGAAGTGAAAGTGGGTTTGGGTGTAGGTGTGGCTGATTGTTGAGGAATGGTCTTTGTAGGAGGGGAGTGGGTCGAGCTATGGTTTTGGGTGCTTGGAGTGGTCTTGGGTGTTGGTCATGTTTGTTTTGGGTAGGGGTATGGTAGATGAATGGGTAGGAGGGTGTATGGTTGTTTTGACTACCTTATTGGAGGGTAGCAGATTTTTGTCTTTGGGTTGCACCTTCTTGGGTAAAGGTGATATGGGTGTATGAGATCTAGAGGGAAAAGTGGATGGGGGAAGAGGGTGAGTTACCCAGGGGATAACGGAGGTTTGTGAAGGTAGATGATGTGGGTCATGCAGGGGGTGTGAGGGACAGAGACTGAAGTGTAGTGGGTAGTGAAGAAGTTGTTGAGGGTATTGGAGGTATGGGTGGTAAAGATGTTGCAGGTGTGGGTGTAAGTCATGTTGGGCACTTGGGTATGTTAGAGGTTTGCGAGGAAGGAATGGGCTGTTGTGTTTTTGGTTTATTGATGGAGTGGAGGTTTCTTGACCATGTTGGGAGGTTGAGGTCCTAAGATGGATGGAAGGGTGAAGGTGATGAAGGTGTGATTGGCGCAGCTGGGTATGAGTTCTATGGGTTTGGTTCTTCTTGTTTGGGTGCTGAGTAGGTTTGGTGTTGACTTTGGAGGATGTAGCTAAATCTAGTTTGATAGGTGGATGAGTAAGGCTGGTGGTTGGGGTGACCCCTAAGGTAGTAATAGGTTTAGTCGAGGAAGATGATGTAGGTGTGGGTTTGGATTTAGATGTATGTTGGGTTATGGGTAAGGGTGTGTGTTGAGCTATGATGGGTGTCGTGGAAGAAGTTGTGATAGAGGTGGTTGTGCTTTGGTTTGATTGGTCAAAATATTTTTGGGTAGATAGTGGAAGTATCAGCAAGTGACATCTACATTTGCATTGAGACAGGAAGTAGAAGGTGCCCCCAAAGTAAGGCTCTATCCACATAATCTAAGTGATCGGCTAAACATGAGAATGACACATCTATAGGTGAGGTTGATGAGGACCTAATGGAAATTCCCATAAAATGTGTCTTAGAGATGGGGAATTTGCTAGCTTTGGCTTCCGTGGGTAAGAGAGCCAAAAGTAGGTCTGCAGGATCTTGGGTAGCTGATGGAGAATGGTCACCTAGAGGCAAAGGTATCTCTATTGGATCTTTGATAGGTGGAGGAGAAAATGGGTGCTCCTCTGTAGGTGGAGGAGATGATGGGTGCTCCTCTGTGGGTGGAGGAGATAAACAAGTATCCTCCATGGGTGGATAGAAAAGTATCCTCCATGGATGAAGTATGGATGGTTCTCTAGGTGGAGAAGCCAAAGGTGAAATAGTCTCGATATTAGCGGAAGGCTCCTCCACGGGTGAGGAAGGAGGTGAAAGGTGTTCCTCTATGGGTGGAGGAATAGGTGAGGTGGGTTCAATGTGAAGGAGGACTTCGGGCTAGAATTTCCTCTATGGAAGGAATATGAGGTAATTGGGAAGCAATGGGTGTGTCACTGAAAATAGCGTGGACCTCATGGGTATGGCTATCATGAGTTGAGGTCTCTCCGTTTGATCGATGAAAGGGGCATGATTAGGAAAGGGTTTCTTGAAGATGTGTAGGTTTTGATTGGTAGGTGCATTAGGATTATCCATGGTTAACTCACCTTTCTCGAGCATTTCTTGGACAATGTTTTTGAAAGTGATGCAATTTCCATCACTATGACCCTTTACTCGATGATAGTTATAGAAGTCATGTTCTTTATACCATGCGGGTGTGGGGTGAGCAGGGTCAAAACCAGTGTGTGGTTTTATAGGAGGAAGGGTGATGGCCCCAACTTTGATGAGCTTTTCTAAGATAGAAGAATAAGGTTCCCCAATTGGGGTATATTTCCATTGTTCCCATCTGAATTGAAAAGTCTGAATGGGTGAGAGATTAGATGAGGGCTAGCCTGATTTGATGGATGAGTTGGGCCGGCTTTAAGTACCACTGTGTTAGTGGTCCCCTTGGCCTTTGAATAATTGTTTTGTGGTTTTGAAGAAGAAGAGGTATCATTTGACTTGAATGTCAAGTTCTTATTACGTAATTGATTTTCTTCTCTTGATGGCCCAAATCTCTAGCTTTCATGCCATGGTGAATGCTTCATCGAAGGTTCGAAATTTGGACCTACAAGGTTGGTGAGATATGTCTAGCACAAGCCCTGAAAGAGTTTGATGAGTTTGGTTTGTGGTAGTTGGAATGTGAGTTGATTGATCAAGCTACGCCAACGAGCAAAAAATCTGCGATAGATTCATCATCATATTGACGTGTGGAGTATAGGTCAATCATGGTAACCTTCTTAACAATATTAATGGAGAAGTGATCCAAGAAGGCTTGGGCTACCTGATTAAATGAAAATATAGAGTGTCTAGGTAACCCACTATACCAATCTAATGCAGGTCCAGTCAGAGACATGGGAAAGGTCCTCAAGAGCAAAGCATCATCATGGGCGATTAGGTAGCACCCATGTTTGAAAGACCACAAATGTTGTTGTGGGTCTTCTTTGCTATTGAAATGGTTAAATTTAGGCATTTCCCAATGCATGGGATATGGATGGATAGGAATGGATGGGTGGATAGGCTCATTACAAATCTCATCATAGGTGAGAGTGTTGCGTGTGCTAGCCAAAAACCGATGCTTCTAATGTCTGCATCTTGTCCATCATTAACTTGATTAGGTCATTGGTAGGTTGTGATGGATGGGTGCCTCTTGTAGCATAAGAGGGTTGGTGTTGGGCATATAACAAGGGTGGCATTCCAGTATATGGTGTTTCTCATATAGGTAGATTGAGAAGAAGGAAGTGAAATAGGGGGTACATACCCAGAGTGAATAATAGATGAAACAGAGGCTGTTGATAGTATGTATATATGGAGGTGGAAGGGTCATGGTGACCCTAGTGGAAATGGGGGCTAAAGATTGTGGAATAGAAAGGATGACATTTTGAAAAGGGGTAGGGGTCACCACACTGGGGGGTGGTTGTGTAGCTATGGGTATATGTGAGATAATAGGGGTGGATGAGGTTGTGTTTTGGGTGGTTGGCGAAGGTATAGTGGATGTGGTGGTGTAACATGGATGTATGAGAGATGGTGTCATAGTATATAGGGCCTAGCTATGAAATGACTAGGGGTAAGGTAGATGTAGGCGGCAGCGGGCTAGATGGGGGGTGACAGTAGGAGTGGGAGTGAGAGTCGGGGGATAGATATGGGCATGTCATATATCAACTGACCCGAGGCATCTCGAGTGGATGAGTGGGAAAGGTAAAACTAAGGCGGCAGGATTTTGGTCAAGGAGTCATGTGAACTCCTCATCTCCAGTAGTAGATAGTGATAGAGATAGGTTGGATAGATCCATGGGTGATAAAATGAAGGTGGTGAAGGACTAGGTGGGAGTGGTTGACAAATGGCATGGAATATGAGGGCATTTTCTTTGGCTTTGATGCGTCGGCACCATGTGAATAGTACTAATGTGGTGTTGGACTATTTTCTATAAATGACACAAAAATACAACACAGATAGGATAAATAGGTGGTGGTAGGTGAATTGGGGGTAAAATGTCAGCTAGAAAATGACATAGGCTAACCGATGCGGTTAGGTAAACCGACACTAGGTCACAGAGTAACCACTGCTCGTCGATCATGGGAAAGTGGACAGTTGGTCAAAAACAAGGTATAAGGCCAAATTTACTAGGTATGCAAAATGTTGATGGGACTTTACCAGGTCAATGGATATGATAAGAGTGACAGAGACTCTGAACAGCTAAAGAAGGTGAATAGGTGTCCTTTTGGGTAGGTTAACCAAAAGAACAGTGAACCGATGCCGGTTGGGTAAAACCGATGATGGTCAGAGGGTAACAACGATGGTCATTGGACCGACACTGGTTACTTGTGAAATTGAAATAGTGATGAAGAAAATGTGGTTGTGAGTTAAAATTTGATGTGGAATCAAACCCAAAATTCTGGAATGATGAGAATATGGTCCAGGCACACTCAGATGAAGTTGGAATACACCAACTTGTGATGAGGAGCATGCAAGGAAAAATAAGAAAAATGAAGAGTGTGACCTCTCACCTCAAAATGCAAGCCAAGTAGAAACACTAAGAAAAATACGATCCTAAGAGTGCTTTTCTATTATGTTTGTTTAGCTTATGCTATTTTAAGGACTGACTCATGAACTGTAAAATAGAGTTTTTTTGGTGAGGATGGCTTCCTACGAAGAAGGAGATCTACAAGGAGAGGTTTTAGGTATGTTATGGTGGGGTGGGCTTTTCTCTGAAGTATGACTCGATAGAAGCAATGAGTTGGGTGCCCACTATACCATGATCGTGTGATCACCTACAACTTCTTCCAGGAAAGATGTTGTTTAAGAATGTGTGTATTTTAAATTTGTGATGTTTGGATAAGACTCAGAGAAGAGAGAAAGAAAGAAGTGCTTTTATGATTCATTTGTCAACCATCAGCTGGTCATGACTTCCAACGTATAGGTTTCCCTCATTTAATGTGAGCTAATGCAAAAAAGTAAAATGAAATGAAGTTAATTTTAAACCCAAATCAAATATGGAATTTGATGACACAAAAGAGAGGAATAGGAGAGAGTATGATCTTTCACTAATGCGATACTAATGAAAGGAAGAAATGTTCATTTTAAAGCACCAAAACATGATTACTTTGAGACAATAGAAAGAAGAAAGATTCCAGGAGAAATTTTAATGTGAGAACCTTTTAGAAAAGGAAACAAACATACAATTTTCACCTAGAAATGAAAGAATGCAAGGAACCCCAATGGGTCCCACCGGGCGTGCCAAAATGTTTCACCTGATTCTAGATCATTTCTTTGAATGTTGATGAAATAGATAGGGTAATGGGCATAGGAGGAATACCTGTTGAAGATGTTGGTTGTAGGTTGTTGCACGCGTGTTGACTCCTCGATCCACAACTGACCATGAGAGCTTCCTTTTGGCTGGGAGGAACTACCTGAAATAGAAAGCAAGACCACCAAAAAGAGTTAAACAATATATGCAGTGGACTACCTAGCGTATGCTAGATCCTGGAAGTGTGGTACTTCCTGGAAGGCTATCAATCCACTATTTTAAACAATTTAATGCGAGAAATAAAGTAAATGTCATCTTACTTTATAATCTATACATTTAGGCATCTCATATAAAACACAATAAGAAAGATCTAATTCAATAGGCTAAGTTAAAACAAGATCCAGGGGTCAGGTAAATGGTTACTAGGCTTCTAGGTCTGCAGAGGTCTAGAAAAGGTCACAGAAATTATGGGTAACTCAGGAACAAGTAGGTAGGTTGTTGTTCTAGACTGTATTGGTGGATACAGAGACCGATGTCGGTCTAGGGTGACCGATGATGATGGTTAAGGGTGACCGATGCCGATCACCGAAAAAAAAATGAGAGGGTCAAGAACAAGTTACGGAGGAGGTTTTCAAGTTGATAGGGAGCTGAGTGGGATATTTATGAGGTCTAGGTGGGATATCAAGCCAGTGGGTAGATCTAATGGGGTTTGGATGGAGCTAGGATGAGCTATGGGTTGGGTTGGAAAATGGTGGCATGAGGCCAATGTACTGTGGGCTAATTGACACCGGTTAGGAAGAACCGATGCCGGTTACTGTGGGATACTGGGAATATCACAAAATGAGTTTTGGGTCCTCTTTGTGGTTACACAAAGGGGCTTGGTTGATCGGAATGAGGAATCAGGTTGTTTAGATGGGGTTTTGCGAGGGTTTGATGGGGGTATGGAGGAATGCTACCAAAGGAGATAGGTAAGTGGTTGTGGGAGAAAATAACAATAGAGAAAGATGAAAATATTGGAACTAATGAAGTGAATGAGATGAGCAGAGGTTCTACTTACTTGGAATTTGGGCCTGGATGCCTGTGAATGAAGAATGGAGATGATGATGAGTGGTTGGATGTTGTGGAGGAATCACCAAGCATTGGGAGCTCTTGCATGGGCTACCTGTGCTCTCCTTCTTGTTGGAATGATCAGCTCTATGCCAGAATGAGTGTTAGATGGTTGTTGGATGATTGTTGAGTGAGTGTTGGACATCTGTGTGAAAGAAAATGCTTGATCTCTTCCTTTGCATGCATACCCATGTTCTCTAAAACTGCCAACCTCGAGGATGAGGTTTCCCTAGGGAATTAAAGCTGACCAACGGCGGTTACATGTTATGTCGAGGTGTTGGTTAGGTCTCGGTTTAGGGGTAACCGGCATCGGTTAAGGTGGGATTCCCTAAGTTAACTAAAAATAGGAGATCATGGTTATAATTACTATCAGATCTCTCTATTCCTCTGGAGAAAGAGTGGAAGTTACCATTTTTGTCTATGGGAGAATGAGGTGTAGGCATTGATTTTTAGGGTGTTGGTTAGGTCTTAGTTAGTTATGGGAACATACTAAGAATAGGCTTAGGGTGAGGTGGCTAGGTGAGGTGTCTTGGTGATGTGGAGGGGTGGGTATTAGGTAATTAGGATAATTAAATAATAGCTATGATGAGGATAGAGATTAATTTAATTAAATGAATTAAATTAATATTAGTGTGGGGTGAAAGGGGCCATGGTTAGGTAAGTGTGTTCTAGATCTGGTCTTAACACACTATGGTTTACTTGATTATCTATTATGGACTAAAATATACTTGTAATCATGCTAATTTCATCTTGAACAAGCTTCACTAAGAGATACTTAGTACCCACCATGCTTCTGTGAGCCCCTATCATCATGAGTGATGAATCATCCACCTCTGGTTTATTTGGCGTGTGAATTCTAGATACCCACATCATAATAGTCTTTCATTACTCCCATATTAAGTCATCTTAAGAGATATAGGGCCGATAATGTAAAGCTCTTGTAAGGTCATATCAGAGATAACAAATGCCTCCCCTTTTAGGTCATTTGAGAGGAATAGTATAATTTTCCTTGTTGTCTCTGATCTGATTGGTTTTATTTGAATGATTTTAGATTGCTCGAAATTATATGCTTATGATGAAATACTCACAAGGATATTTTTTCCCTTTTTTACCCCATTTTAGGTAATTAAGGGAAATAGATTCCACCTAGTAGAATATGTCGAATGTTGAATGATATGGTTTTTAGCTTTGTTTAAATGAAATCAAATAAAATTATGATAATAATGTGTTGAGGATATCAATGGTTAGATCATCGAGAGGGATCATAAGGTGATCTCGATTGATGCCTCATCTAACATCAAGTGAGGGATGGAAATAACGAGCACCGAGCCAAAAGTAGAGATAAAAAGAAGAAATAGTGAACTAGAGACATGTAAAGATATTTGTGAGATTGTGTGAATGTTAAATATTTTCATGTTGTCGCAAATGTGCAACAGGGAAATTGATAATTTCCAAGCACGACAAACGATACCCCCAAGTTAATTTTTCAAGTCCCATCATTCCAAGACACCCCAAATCTATCATCAATCCATCACCTCCTATTTGATGTAAAATTTTTCCCCTAGGTGATTTAGGTAAGTCATTCATTCACCCCTAGGTGGTTTTAGGGAGTTCTAAAAAGACACTATCTTCTCGCGCAATAGGGAAGGGCTATCATTTGCCTTCCTAGGACTGGATTCAACCCCTTGGAGTAGAAAGGAAGGTAAAAATTCAACATGGAGGTGAATGGAATACCTTAGAACATAATTTAAATGATTTTTGAAGGTTTGGGGAAGTTTTGCAAGACTTGGAGTAGTCTGAGTAAAAATAGGGTTCACAAGCCTATGCGGTACACAGGCCTAAAACAACTATTGGGCTTCAGAAGAAGATTCCGGGAGCTACTAGATGGAGTTAGAGGAAAAAAAATATATCCAAAAAGGATTACAAGACCTACATGATGGTGAAATAATATTTTCACAACACTTTGGTGCATTAGGTCTGCAGGCATTTTTTCTCAGGCACAAGTGGAGTACAAAATCAAAACTCCAATTTTTTAGGGATCAAATGGAATAATAAAGACATGAAAACCCACTATTGGTTCAAAACGAAATTTCTAGTCAATATTATAGAAAAAATTCTCAAAAAATTCCATTAGGAGCTCAAGTTATCAAGAGGACTTAGCCAAATTTTTGGGAGGACACGTGTCACACCAGGGATCTGACATAATTTTGTGTCCCACGTCCCCCAAGGTTAGGGAAACCAAGGTTGGAAAAGTGTACCCAGTACCATTCCCTCTCATCACTCATATGACCTCTTGACCCTCAGACCTCCGGACTTGACATTTCAACCCCTAGCCATTCATCCCCTACCGTGATTGGGCTCCACATGTATCCATGACCATGTGAAACCCTTATGCACATAAGGTGGGGACATAAAACATTGGAAAATGCACCCAGCCCTAATAGGGAGTCTTCTAGACACTCACGTGATCGCAGCAGATACCCCCGTTTATTTGGAGCATGCATTCTCTACCGTCGGATCGGGCGCCACGCGTCAGCTCCAGGACCATCGTGGAATTTTATGTCCCTTATGTACCTAAGGTGGGGGAAATCAGGTATGGAAAAATGCACCCATACCCTATGGGGAGTCATTTGGACACCCACGTGACCGACTTTCAACCCCCAGGTGCATTTTTCAAGCAAATCCCCTGCTTTGGATCGAGGACACATGACATCGCCTTGACCACCGTGGAAATTGATGTCCCTCATGTCCTTGAGGTCAAGGACATAATGGACATAAAAATTCACCTAGAACCTCCATGTGCATGTTTTTAAAGTTTAAATCCGGCACTTAGCCGTTTCTTCCTCCTCATTTCTCCTTCATAACTTCATACCTTGCCATGGCTCCGTGCATGATTGTCCAGACACCCAGTCCACCATTGTTGCTCCAAACCAGCTCCACCATGGCCACATAAAATATCAAAACCATGAATACATAGAAATATTTAGGTCTCATAGAAAAATGGAGTGAAATGACGAAGAGTAGGGAGAAAATGAAGGGTTTTTGCCAGATAACCATGAAGTCACCCGATCGAAAAATCTTCATATCTCACAAGATACAAGTCGGATCGAGATTCCATTTTTGCATAAATTATTAATTTTTCAAGGTGATCAAGATGCAAAAAAAATAGATGTCAAATGGTTCCCATAATCATTTTCTCCAACAAAACCCTCTCTTCGTGCACCGGCTCACATTCGTTGGATTTCCCATCATTTTAGCAATGGAAACGAGCTAAAAACTTGCACATGATCTCCAAATATAAAACTTATGATAATGGAGTTGTTTTCATTTCAAACGGAGAAAAAAACTAGACCTACAAATTTCAAGCTCCATTAATGGCTGCCATGATAGCTCTGTGCCCGAAGCCACTACCAAGTCAAAATTTCAAAATTTATTTCCAAGCATTCTAGTGGGCAAAACTATGTGAAATTCGAAGGGTGTGATCATAATGACAAGAAGAGTCCAAAAAATTATGGTCCATTACAAATCAATTATTGGAAACACCCTTTCTAAAAATAGTAAGTTTTCTACACATGCTTGCTATTTTTGGTAAGTCTTCATCAAAAGTAGCTAAGACAAAGGCAGTAGGTATTGAAGATCTCCAAATGGCTAGAATGGTTATCTAAGAAGTAGAAATAGTGAAAATGGCCACTTACTAAAAATAGTAAGTCCCCATCTGGGCATTTACTAAAAATAGTAAGTCACACTCAAAGAGAAGTTTTGGCACAATGGGACATTCAAAACTTCGTCACATCGAGACAATCCATGAACGGGGACCAACAGACTTCATCGGGAATGACATCTCCTCTTCTTATTCTCCCTCTCTTTCTCTCTCCTCTTCCCCCCAACTTTCTCTCACTTTCAATATTCTAATTCGTCATTAGGGTTTGTACTTTTAATATGACTTAAGTGACTTTAGAAATATAATGTAAATTAAGTCACCTTACTATTATAAAAGGGACTTAAATATTTAAAGTGGAATATGAATAGTCTTAAGTCATATTAAGGTATTCAAAAGGTCATGAGGTAGATGAAGAGTCATATTCTATTCTATAAATTATAATGCCATTCCCATTGCAAAGGGTTGGCGATTGATCTTGTAAACTCAAGAGTGCATTGTACCTAGAGAAAGCAAAGGAGATAGCCAATTTTCTTCTACTTTCCTCCACTTCTCAATTTCTTCCATTCTCACATTATGTACAAATTTGATTTGAGTAATCAATACAAGAAGAAGGAGTTTCTAGATTTCTTTGACTAAGGGGTTTCTTGATACTTGGTGATCAGTGAATTCTATTTTGTCTTTTTGCTATTCACATAGAGTTGTTTCTTCCCATAAATGCATGTGTTGAAGTTTCTAACTAGTGTGTGTGCAAGAATTTGATTTTCTACCTGCAGCATAATTTCTCCTACCTCTATTCTCACACCCTTTCCCACCTTCAGAAAAAGTCTTCTATAGCAAGAGATTGCTAGCTTTGCCGCAGGGTTAGTGGAGTGCCCCTGTTGGATCCATATTCGAAAGGCCACAACAAAAATCCACCTTTTCATGCACATGCACATACGGTAGCTGCACCGGTTAAGTAGAGGGACTTAGATTCCCAGAGCATTCGCAAGAAATCCACAAGTTTGTCCAACCGAAAATTTTTCTCGCCAACACGAATATATGTTCCAACATTAAGTATAATAGTGTGTAATGTGTATAGTGTGATGGTGGAAGGAAAAATGAGCCGAATGGCACAAACAAAGAAGAAAATAGAGTAACAAAGTTCAAGTTATGAGCGGAACCATACGTAGTGTATTAGTGGGAAGAATGAGTGCAAATGGTAACCATAGTAGATGGAAAATTAAAAATTGCTATATATAGTGATAGTAAAAAAGTAAATAGTAACTTTATTTGAACCGTGCATGAGTGTGAATTTGAGATCTGATCTTGTGAGGATTCCACAAACTATGGCAATGAGGATGACTAGGTTCGAAAGGATGACGATGACCGTGGCATTGCAGATGAGTGATGAGTTGGTATGTATCATTATTTTTGAAATTTTGGTGAAATGTGCCCGATTTTGAAAATTTTTAAACTTTAAGTTTTTGTGCATTTCTAACATGTGTGGTAACAACCAGAGCATTGAAATCCTTTTGGACACTAGCACCCGATTGTAGGTGTTGGTGACTTGTTTCTAGGTGTCGATGACTACTCTTGGGAGTTAGTGACCCAAGAGAGCTGTTTTATAGTTCAATGTGAACTTTTAACATTCGACAAATATTTGTAGTATGAGTGACTATTTACTAATGTTAAGAGTTTTTGATGTTTGTATTGCAAGCAGAGAGAGATATACACTTGAGGGAGTTCCATGGGGTCGTCATTTGACCATATTATTGACTTTGCGATTGTTAGATCTTTGAGTGGGACATATTAAACCATGTTGATGTCATGGCACATAGTGATATTAGAGGAGGTACTTGCATAATATGCCTATGATTACTACATTGTGCGAGAGGTGGTGTGCAGATACTTACACATTTTGGTTACCTATTGGGAAGATGATTGTGATCCTAGAGGATGTATAAATTATATTGCGATTAACGGTTGTGGGTGAGAGAGTAAAAGTGATGGTTGTGGATGATTCTCAAAGGTAGATGAGAGAAGCTAGATGATACTTTATTGGGACATGGGTATAGATAGAGAACCATATTATCCTAGATTACATACTTAAATAAGGTGTTCCATGGTTGTGGAAGGCTATTTCTATAATTATTGCTTCCTTCGTAGCAATGGAAGGTGGTGGATTGGGCATCTTGTATAAGATGCACGAGATTTGTTAATGCATAGAGGAGCATGGGACCAGATTTGGATGGTAAAGGTGTATGTTGGCTCATTTATATAGATATCTATATAGATTTGCAGGAGGACTATAGGGGTGGACTTGGAGCCACCAAATTATTACATATGTGGGATTATGAGCACATTGCTATATGTGAGGCCACTCGGTGGGCTACGTGTGGATATGGCAAGACCGAATATATTTGTAGCTAGATGGGTAGGCACCTAGAGTAGAAGGATGGATACCACTACTTATAGATCTATGTTTGATTGCATGGGCCTAGGGGCCATCATATGGAGGCCGTATAGAGACTACAAAGGTGGATGAGCGAGAAGATGGAGTTGAGTTTCGGTGTATTTAACACACCGTGTGGTTAGAGGACCAATTTCTGGAGTGACCGAGTTGTTAAAAGATGAGCATGTGTCGAGGAAGTTTGGTGTGGCCTAGGATATGCCCACTGGAGCCATATATATGGTGTAGTCATTTTTACCCTTATCACAAAAGAAAGGTACCCCATGTGCGCTAACCTATCACCCAGCGGATGTTGGGTGCTCACCCGAGGCACGCGCGGTGCCGAGTCTCTCTTTTATGTGAGTTTAGTGGGAAATATCATCATCTATGATTTGTGCTTAAGAGATTTAAATGGAGTTAAGACATTCAAGAACCATAGAGCTCAAAACGGCCTCTAGATCCTTGTAGTCATTATAGATAAAAAGTACTTAATAGATTATATAACTTGTACCATAACAAAAAGAAGTATACAAGCATCCATACTTAGCATAAACATAAATGAAAGAGAACCTATGAGAAAGATGTATGCATCAAAATCATTGATATTCATATTCATATAATTGGTAACCTCATTACATCCATGGAGCCATTACAAAATGTCACAGAGAAATAGACCACAATCATGCTTTACAATAGACTAATGTAGCTAGGTTATCAAAAGAAAAATTGCAATCCCCATACCCATTATACATTCTTTCCCAAATACAATTATCCACTAAAAAGTTCTTGTAGTATTTCTATAGAGCTCCACCCTCTTTTTGTTCTCCTTCCATTTACTCTATAGGTGCTTCTATTTATAGCCTTTATGGGCTGCCAATTCATCCTCCAGCACCCTCAGATCCGATGCTAAGTGTCTGAATGTGGTCCTCTATGCAAGAATGCTCTCCTGGGACTGACCTTTCCACTTTTCACCATGATGTGCTTCTAGAAGCTTCTACTACAGGCATGATCCTTCCTAGGCCAACTTGTCGCTAGGATGGAACCTTATCCACTCAACATGCATAGTCGGGTCATGCTTTTCATGTGTTTTGTCCCGAACGCCCAATTTGGCTAAGTCCCGAACCCTTGGTTTTGTCCGCGCATGCCACGCACGCCACGAGCTTCCTTAAACCATTTTCTTAAACCCCGCCTTGCCCGCTCTATCCTTGCACGCCTCTCTTTAACTAGGACTCGTGTGTATATGTGCCTTTTTGTACTTATCTAACATTCTAGGGGCCCAACATCACCCCACACTATGCTTGTTCTCCATCTCAGTGGGAACACTTCTCTAGTGAAAGAAAGAATACAACAGGCTTATGCCTTGGAACAAGAATAAGGGGATGAAAGAATGGGGAAAGAAGAAAGAATGGGAGAGTGAAGGAATCACTGCAACAAGCTAGGAAAATCCTTTTGCAATTCAGCCTCCAACTTGTTCCAGTGTCGGATTCTTCCTATGCTCTTTGACAGAGGTCACCAACTAGGGTGCTCACCTCCCCAAAATTTAGTCCATCTCCTTACACGCTCATGGTATCAGTGATTTTCTCCAACTCCTTTCCTATATCCTCCAGTGCATCCATTCTTTGTGTAATATGCGGATATAGTTCCTTCAACTAGGTTTTTGATTGAACCCCTTAAGGTTTCAATGGCTTCGATTTCCTCTTGACCTCAACAAGGATTTTATCCCTTTCTGCCCTATTTCCCTTGTTCTTCTCCTGGAACTCCTTGAGTTCTACTTCATGAGTGGTGACCAAGGTGCCTGCCACTTTGTCTCTATCCACACAATTGTTGTACGTAGCCTCAGCAGTCTGGGAAGCAACCCTTACATCAACAAGAACCTTGTTGTATTCTATGACAAGCACTACGATCTTCAACTTATCCTCTTTCTCTAGGCACATGGAAACTTCTTCTGCAGACTCCAAGGCTAGCGGTTGTCTTTCCATGGTGAGGATCCTTGTTAAATCCTCTAGGCATCCCAAGGCAGATCCATACTTCTGCACGGGTGATGCTAGGTCCGATGCTTCAATACTATAGCCTCATTAATGGATTCCACCTTCTTGTACACAACACATACCTTAGCCTTTTCATCCTTCAATTCACACTGCCACTAGGCACTGATCAACTTCTCCTGGCTTAGCTCCTTTGTCATTGCAGCTAGCTCTTCCTCTTTCTTCTTTAGCTCCCCTTCTAGATCTCTGATCCTATCATTCCACCCGAAGAGTCTAGCTTCGATCTCAATGGAGACTTTGTTGAGCACGTTGCATAGTTGTTCATCCGAGAGCTATTGGGTATCCACCACTGGGTTGTCTTCTCTTGGTCCTGGAAATGTTATTATTTCCCCATGGCTTACCTCAAACTCTGGCTCATCAAGGTGGGACTCTATAGCCCATGAGAGCATCTTCCTTGTCTGTGGATATGCAACCTCCTTGTCAAAAGATGACATTGCTACAAGATCCTCTCGAGAATGGTACTTTGGAACCGCGCACGGAACACTTTCTTGGGGTCATCAATATAACCCATCTCCAGCCTCTCCCCCTCTGCGCACCTTCCTCCCATGCGCGTACCCTTAGGTATACTTACAATAAAAATGGGCCTCTAGTGCTGCCATGTTCCTCTTCAATGCTCTCCTTCTCCTTGTTTAATACTGTCTCAAAGCATTGTGTTCCAATTTGTCCTCCACCATGGTCTCAATATTCTTGGTCTCTTCTCCTTTTGCCACCTTGGTTGTCTGTTTCTATGCAGAACTTGGAGACTCTTGCTTCTGCACGCTAGCTTCCTCACCTTTTCCCATGTCTTGGCGCCTTCTCCTACTTGGCTATCCTTGTGCCGTACGAAAAGGAACCCTATTCTTCTTCTCCACCTTCCTCCTCTGAATCATGTATATTAAAGACGGGTGGTCCTCGATCTTTCCCGGGGTCCTCTTCCCCACTTACTTCTTCTCCACTCTCATCCTCTTCGCTCTCATATTTTTCTCTTATGTACTTGTCCAAACTCTCAGTATCTTCGAGATGGTCTCTTCTTCTACCCTCTGCTTCTTCCTAACTAGAGATTCCAGGTGTAGGTGACTCTATTTCTTCCTCTCCTGATGACTCCTTGTCTGATGGATTTTCTAGCTCTAGAGTCTTCTCTTTTACTATGGGCCTCTTCTTGCGCACATACATACTAGTTCTGCACTTATCCTGGGGGAACCTATTGCCTGTGTCTCCACCACACTTGGTATTTTCTTTTCTGGCTCTTTTTCCTCCCATTTGGGCATGGGTCTCTTCCTACTAGTTGGATCCTGAGGTATAGATACCTTGTTCTCTAGATATGTTCCCTTCTCAAAATTGGGTCTTATTCGGATGTACACGCGTGCCACAGATCCTTCTGCAATGGGAAAAGTCATGGGCCTTGTCATTTGAACTTCATTCGACACATACTGCTCCACATACACACACTTTCTAGGGTACACTAACCATTTGTGCATTTCCCTGTGGTCTTGGTCTAGATTACCAAGGTCCAACTTAAACTTCTTGGACTCCTTGAACCTGTTTACTCCACTTGGAAGTATTGAGATGTGAAGGCAAAGGGGAGCTTGCACTATGGGCTCCATGTCTCATCTGATAGTTTGAATCGCCAGGGCATAAATTCCGGTACACAAAAAATTCTGCTTCTCCCCTAGTGGCTGACAGTTGTCAGGAATTCTCCATTCTGCCCCAAACGTGTTCCTTAGGCACGTATACCATTTTTCCAAGCGTGCCTTGTGCACAGTTTTCATAGTGTCACAAGCGTATTTCTCAAACCTCTTTATGGGTGAGGGGTCTTCAACAGGGTACTCCCACACGAACTTGTCTGATGCATCCGGTACCTCGATCTCTAAAAACATAATGGTTAATAGGACATTACCAAAAAGGATCCTATTGCCTTCCTTCACGCAGCTGACAATCTCATCCGCGATGAATGCGAGACAAGTTGTAGATGGTGCCCTTTGAAATTTTCCTGCAAACATTCAACCATGGCTTATTAACTTGGGTCCATCTCTCCTAGCCATTTAACTTTGACACCGGTGTGCGACCATCTTCATTACCGGATCCTTAATGTCTGCGACATCATAATACCTTGACCCCTTCTTGTATGCATAAGCGGCGATAGTTTCCTTAATCACTTCTTTGTCGGTCAAGTCATCCTCCAAACCGTCTCCTTCACAGATGAGGCTTGTGAAATGTGAAATGAGCTGAGGGGTTATGCACATCTTACACCATGTGAAGTGGAAGTAGTCCTCATGCACATGCGACATCAACCATTGATATAAGCGCTCAGGTTTCTTGAAGTAGGGAAACTCAAAGAGTTGTAATAACCTTGCCTTCTCCAACTTAACCTTCACATCATCATTATAAATGGGCAAACCCTCTAGTGTCCTTTTGTTTGTTGGGTGCACTAACTCCAGCACCATCTCCTTCTCAATTGTGTTTGTCCTGATGATTATAGTCATTCACAGACATGTTCCTCAAATGGGACTCCCACTCCTTCCCCAAAAAAACACCATTTAGGTACTGCATTTCTGCATACCACTCCTCATTTGTGTGTGTGTCAGTTTCTTTTTGCTTACCCTTGCCCTTTCCCTTTCCATTCTTGGGTGTGCTAACTGGTTTCTTGGGTGCCATTCTCTAGGTCTACTTCAATCACTCCGTGTTACTCTATTCTTCTCGCTCTCTCCAACCTTAGATCTTGAACTTGTGAAGAAAGTTCCTTAACCTCGTGCCCTAGTTCTTCAAACCCTAACTAGGGATACTCCTTTCACAAGACAACACCTTCTCCCACTTTTCCTATGCCCATGAAATCCTTTCCTCCTGGTTCACAAATCCGAACTAGTTACTCATGCTTCAATTTCTCCAAATGTTTCTTCACACGGATCAGTTTTTTTGGAAGCCCTAGTTTGCAAAGGTGCAAAAAGTGATTCTTTCTCTTTATATGAAAAGTGAATAATGAAGTTCCCTGACCCCTTTATTTATAGTTTTTCCCTTTTTAAGCATTAAGTGCTCATTCACTTACTACCATACTTCTAACATTTAATGTGGCATTTTCAAACAAATCCCGACTTCAGTGCTTTCCCTCATGCACCCAAACTTGCATGGACAATCCTTTAACCTTCTGGTGCACAACCAATCCAATATGACAGGAGAATCTTGAGCACATGTAACCAGTGCCGAAGGAACTTCTTCTGTCCTAATTTTTTCTCTCACCTACCTCATGTTGCTTATGTGCTTTTCCCTTCTTTGTATGTGGGATTTGAAAGTAGCTTTTATCTTGGCACCAACCATCCTTTTTCCATCTTTTCTTTCCAAGCACCTCTTTCAACAGGGCCATTCAACTGGGGTTTTTAAACACAAATTCCTTGGAATTTTAACCATGCTCTCCTTCACATTACTTCACCCCACACTAAAATAATGCACGGTCCTCTGCGCACTCAAAAATGATCAAAAAGTGGTAATAAGGTTACCAGCGCCAAAGGCGTAAAAAAAAACAACGCGAAAGGGAAACACAAGAAAAGAAATATGTAAAGGAAACTTCTAAACTAACTGGAAAAACTGCCTTATTTACAAATACCAAGAAGACTTATTTATAGTATAGCTTCATTCTACTCCCATTGAAGTGTCCAGAAATTTCATTCCATCCAGTAGCTTGTAATTAGCACGCGCCTGAATCAAGGATGTATGAGATTGTGTAGGGACCTAACCAATGAAATTTCAACTTCCCAAGATGGCACAAAAACTTAGAATCATATAGTAAGACCATCTGCCCAACCTCAAACTTCTTGTTTCTGATGTGGTGATTGTACCATGCTTTTTTCTTTGCTTTCTCTGTTGTTTGAATCCACCTGGCGAGTGATCATCTCTCATCCAACTTCATCAACTCATCAATTCTCTCTTCTAGCACTTTCTCATTAGCCAACCCTTTTGTGCGTGCTATTCGCAGAGAAGGTAACATAAATTCAACTGGCAGAACGAATTCCACAACAAGCACTAATTGAAATGGTGTGGCTTTGTTCGACTTTTATAAGTTTTCTTGTAAGCCCGTAATATGACTGATACCTTGTCATCCCAATCTTGTCTTCCGACATCACAAATTTTGGTCAGGGTATGACTCAGTATTTTGTTAAATGCTTCTGCGGTCCCATTTTCTTATGGGTGATAAGGGGTAGTCTTGTGATGAGCTACCATGAACTCTAGCTAACAGGATCCTCACGGTCTCATTTAAGAAATGTGTACCCCTATCGCTAGTTAAAATTAAAGGGCATCCATACCTTGTGATAATGTTCTCCCATAAAAATCTTTCCGTTGTGGCTGTTGTGCAATCTTTAGTTAGAGCTACCTCTGCCCACCTTGTCAAATAGTCCATGTAAGTGATGACATAGCGTGACCCAGTCCTACGTGCCACTGTGGCAATAGGGCCTACAAAGTCTATTGCCCACTTCTCAAAAGGTTCCACGCTAGGTATAGGGTGCAAAGGCATTTCATCTCTCTTTCCTGGCTTGCCAATGCACTGACAATGGTCACACACTTTACAATAGTCTTTACAATCCTTGTACAGGGTTTCCCACCACAATCCTACCATTAATATCTTATGTGTGGTGGCGTCACCTACATAATTCCCACCCGTACTTCCTCTGTGTGCTTCCTCCATGATGGTGAGACGCTCATGTTCTAATACACACCTACGCAAAAATTCATCACGTCCCAACTTGTATAAGTCTCCACTGATCAACATGTAGGGCATGACATGTATGGTGAGCTGCTTCTTCTCTAATGCCTTCATTCCTTCAGTGCTACACCTTCCTTTAAAAATACTACAATCTCCTCCAAATCCAAGGTGTGTGCAGCAACCTAAACAGTTGCACATCTGGCATTGTCTCCTCAATACTCTGTGTGTCCTCCCCTGAATCAATTCTTGACAGATGATCAAGCCCATAATTACTCTTCCCAGGTTTCACTACTACCGTGAACTCAAACTCTTGAAACAAAAATACCCACCGACATATGCACCCTAGTTCACTAAATACCTTAATGCCATATGGTCGGTGTAAAATACAAAGGGTGTTGCCAGTAGATACTACCTAAATTTGAAAAGCATGTAGATCATTGAAAATGCTTCACGCCTGATCGTGGTGTAATTCTACTTTCTTTGGTGTCAACTTCACCTTGCGAAACATAGAGGGTGATCAAAAATTCCTTCACTGGATGCACTGCATTGCTCCAATGGCGGTTCCTGAGGCATCTACATGGACATGGAAGGGCTTGTCCCAAGAGGGAAAATGTAATATAGGCATGGTGACAAGCCTATCCTTTAATGTGTTAAATGCCTTCTGCTATGCCTCTCCCCAATGGAAGGCACTTTTATGTCTCGAGTAATTCTTCTAGAGGCGCGACTATCTTGGCATACCCCTTGATGAATTTTTGTAATAACCCGTATGCCCAAGAAATCCATGCACTACACTTTGGCTAGTAGGTTCCCCCAATCCCACAATAACTACAACCTTGGTAGGATCCACTAGCAAGCCCTCCTTGCATATGATGTGCCCCAATAAATTCCCAAAGGGTGTAGCAAATACACACTTCTTAATGTTGAGGGATATCCTCAACTGCCTACACCTCTCAAACATTAACCTCAAATTGTCACAATGGTCTTTTACTAGCCCATACACTGTCCAATCATCCAAATAGACCTAAAGAAACTTATGGATGAAGTTCTAGAATGCTTGCACCACTATGCACAAAAAAATAGCAGGTGCATTCTTCAAACCAAAGGGCATGATTGTGTATGCAAAAATTCCCCACTCAATGGCCAAAGTTGTCTTCCCCTGGTCTTCCTTTACAATCTGGACTTGGTGGTACCCCGAAAAATCCATCCGTAAAGGAATAGATTTTGTGCCCAGTGACTCCTTCCAAAATCTCTTCAGTGAAGGGGGTTGGAAAAGGATCGATGACACAAACTACGTTCAGCTCCCTATAATCCACACAGATCCTAATCTGCCCATCCTTCTTGATGTTGATTACCATCAAACTTATCCATTCTCGATTCTTCCACTACTTCAATGATCCCAAAAGCTATCATTTTGTCTATCTCCTCCTTAACCTTTACGCACAAATTGGGATTCATTTGGTAGGGTCTCTTCCTGACCGGGCACACACCATCCTTCAAATTTATCCTCATCTCCCCCAAGGAATGGTGGATGCCTTTGAGCTCATGGTACCTACGCGGAATAAATCCTCAAATTCATGCAACAGATCTATGACCTTAGAGACTTCCTTCTCTCGACCAGTAATCTCCAATGATAGCCTCC
Organism: Taxus wallichiana var. yunnanensis; assembly: GCA_018340775.1. Lineage (NCBI taxonomy): Eukaryota > Viridiplantae > Streptophyta > Pinopsida > Cupressales > Taxaceae > Taxus > Taxus wallichiana. Next base: position 548,882,099 of record CM031238.1, on the reverse strand, counting down.
TTAGGTTCCTCTTCTGAGCTGATGTTAACCTTCTTTGTCTTTAAGGGCTCATGGTAGGTGTGCACACAAGTATCAACACTGTCCACTACCTCACGTGTCCCTACAAAATGGCTAACATCCAAGATTTTTGCTTCCTCCCCATCAATCACATACACCAACTTCCCTTTCTCCTTTTCCAAACACGCACACTCAAGCTATAACTCTTCTGTTTCTTCTACTTCTTCTTTAAAGTGTGCCTCCAAATTGGTTCACCTAGCAGTTCCAACAACCTATCTTTTGCCATGGCACTATCCCCCATGGTAAGGCACTTAACAACTTGCAATGCCTTATCAACTGATGGCTTGGTACTTCGATATTCAAATGTTTGAATGAGGTCAGCTGCTAGCTCTTGCCAATTTCCTATTTGGTGGCATGTCTCAGAATGTATGTACCATACGTGTGCACAACCCTGTAGTGTAGAATATAACTTGTGTACCCAAAGGGATGGTGGAAAATATTCGCACATTCTCTCTAGATCCTCTCACACTCTTGGATATGGAAAGAGGCAGGCTCCTTACCATGGTAGTCCTTGATGGCGGTGGGCATGTTGCTTCTAGAAAACTGACAGAGAGAGAAATTCTCACCTTACGCCATTCCAAAAGGCTCTCTTGATGTGTAGCCCACCACCGTGTTGTTGTGCCAAGCAGGACATAACTTAGCATCCCTCTCTGTTCCTTATCCTCCTTCCAATGAGCTTCCATATGTTGTAAACAAATCTTAGGGAAGGCCCCTCTTGAATAGCCTTTGTTACTTTTGTTACCGATCCTCTCAACTACCATCTGATCAATTCATAAGTCCCATGCACCCAATTATCACATGCTAGGCTGGTGGTGTCACTTACTAACTGAGCATCCTTAAACTAGATAACTCCATTGGGAGGATGGATTATCTCTGGGTCCCTGTTTGAGCGCACATATATCCTATCCAGAAACTCTTCTCCTAGAGGTTCAATATAGGGTTTTGACTTCTCATCAGCCAGGGGGGTATAATGACCCGCTCCTCCTTATTTTCAAAGTTGATGTACCCTTTGTTGAACCAAAGGTCCACATTGTTCTTGTAACACCATGGGTGCCCAAGTAGTGCTGGAATTTTTTTTGCCTCAACGAGCACCAAGACCTCGAAGTCCCCAGTAAACTTAGCTCCCTGGACAATGATAGTTACATCCTTTAAGAAACCGATGTGCATTGCCTTAGTCTTGTTTTCCATATATAGCACATTCAAAGATGGCTATAATGCAGGTCTTCCCATTTGATGCCATGCATCTAGAGTTAGAACATTGACCTCTGCACCTGTGTCAATGAGGATATTACTAAGGAGCCATCCATCTACAACTACATTCAATGTGATCTCCTTATCATAGTCAAGGCTGTGAGGGGAAGGTTTACATGCAAGACCTACCTCTCGCGCTCTCCTCCGACATGTGGTACCTTCTCTCTCAACCATGATCCTAGCAAGGGAATAATATTCTCTTGCCTTAGCATTTTACATACTTCCTTGACCTCATCCAGGTCATCCCTTGGCACCTCAACTCTCCTTCCTTGTTCCTCCCTCCTGGACTACTCCTTTAGACACTGGATCTCCCCTTGTAAACTCTGAATGACATCCATGGTGTCTTGATATACCTCCTTTTGACACGTAGGGTCTGGGTACTTTCCATGAACTACTTCCTCCCTCGAAACCAAGTTCTTTTGCCTTGGTATCTCTTTTGCGCGTGTGGCTTCTGCTCTTGTTGTTACCAAAACTAGTTCCAAACCTGCATCCCATGTTACCCATGGCATCCACTATGTGTCTACCTTTTTAATGCTTGACCATTGCAGCACCCTTGTCTTTCCGGTGCTACTGATTCATGTGCTCAAACAACTCCGGGCACTCCTCATACTTGTGCTTCCTTCTACAAAGATGAGCATTGCAATGAGTCCGGGCAATCTCATTTGTAATGCTTTGTAGACCCACAGTTGAAATAGGTTCCACATGGGAACTCAGTCCTTCCTCCCCTACGGTTACCATGACCACAAAATCCTCCTCAAAAACCCCTTCCATGTGCACCTCCATCTACGCGCCTCCTCATAACAATGATCATCACCCTTGGAACTACTGCAATGCTGGTCTAGCGCACCCCATGATCAATGGCCTCATGGATATGATCAATGAGCCTATAATCCTTAGTATCATGGGTTGTAGAGGTGCAGATCTTATAGTAGTAAGACACATTCTTCGGATTGTGTCTTTGTAACAAGGGGCATCTAATTACATCATGGTCCCCATGAAAAATTTCACAGTCTACTATCACGGTGTGTACCATCCTTCTAGGAAATTATCCTTGACATGCCCCTCTACTTCACAATCATGTACCATAAACCACTGCAAGTCTCATGGGCTGAGTTTGTAGAAAATTTTTCTAGCTACTTAGCCATAGCAGCAATTTGAGCCTCCAAGAATGGGCTAACACTAGTATCAATACTACCAATAGCCTCGGTGCATAGAGAAAATTCCAACACTTCGTGCAGGTATGTGAAAGTTTTATGAGATAAATCCCTTCTAAAAGGTGTGATCAATCCTCTAAAAAACCATTGAGCATGTTGTGAAGGGTGAATATCATATGATAATTTAGACAAGAGATTTTTAAAGCACACATCATACTCTCGCACACTCTCTACCATTCCTTGTGAATATCCTTCAAAGCACTGATACTCTTCTATTCAAACTCAGGGATGTGGAATTCTGCCAAGAATGCATTCTTTAAAGTAGTATAATCCACCACTATTTGATGAGGGTCATATTTCCTATACCATCTATGCGCGTGCCCTTGCAACATGGTTACAAACTGACTAGCCTTCCACTTTGGGGTTGTGATACCCTTTGCGCACCATAGCATTTCACACTTGTGAACATGTTCTATAGCATCCTCAATACCTCTGTAATCTGGTAAGTGTAATGACATCTCAAAGAAGACTTGAGGGGGTGGTGGGGACCTTATCCTCCTAAGCCAAAGCCTTAGTTTTCTTCGGTGTTTCCTCCACCTCCGGATCCACCAGGTCCACCGAGCCCTTTGCCTCTGAGCAACCAAATTCATGAAAAACCACTAGTTCCATCAGGTCTTGTGCCCCCTCACCCACTAGGTCCTGTAGTAGTCATGCCAAGTGTCCCCACAGTTCTACTGAATTATGCGTCGACGGTCTGTGATAGTGCCCACTACCACTATTGTACCCCGTGCCACTCCCAAACGTGAGACCGAAGGCTTGTATACTAGCTCCTTATCTAAAGACTCCTTTGAATACTAGAATATGTGTAGCCATAGAAGTGGGAACTGAAAAATTATACCTCCTAGGTGCAGATTTGTCACTTCCACTGATATCAACTAGGTTAATGATACTCCTTCCTGGTTCTGGAAAACCAAGTGCCAGGGTTTTGTCACTTGGGTGGGTTTAGATATGTGCCAATGAATCTTCTGTCTCTACATGATGAACTCTCACCAGAAGCCAAAGGGGTCTCTCTTACGCACTTGCCAAGATGGGGTAGCACAGACTGCTCAGGTTCCACGTCCTCCACGTGAACCTCAACTCCTTCCCATAATGTCTACCTCCATAGATCCATCACACTTGTAGCCTCGCATCGTCTAGAAATCTCCCTTTCACGTGCTTCACTATACTTGAGTTGTCTCTCCTCCCTTTCCTTCTCCATTGTAATATCTGCCATCTTCCTCCACCCTAGCTCCCTCGCTCGATGCTCAAAATGGTCTAGCCGGCCATTGGAAATGCCTCTAAACCCAAAGTAACAACCGGGATCTTCATTACCGGAGGATAACACGTAGAAATGATCCTATAGGCTCCCACGAAACTCAAACTTAGCAAACCTCCAAAGTGCGGCTAGCTACACTCTAGATCATTTCTACGTGTTTAGACAACCCTTGCTAAGTTTGAGTTTTTGTGGGAGCCTATATGATCATTTCTATGTGTTATCCTTCGTAATGAAGATCTTGGTTGTTACTTTGGGTTTAGAGGCATTTCCAATGGCCGGCTAGACCATTTTGAGCATCGGGCGAGGGAGCTAGGGTGGAGGAAGATGGTAGATATTACGATGGAGAAGGAAAGGGAGGAGAGATGGCTCAAGTATAGTGAAGCACGTGAAAGGGAGATTACTAGACGATGCGAGGCTACAAGTGTGATGGATCTATGGAGGCAGACGTTATGGGAAGGAGTTGAGGTTCACGCGGAGGATGTGGAACTTGAGTAGTCTGTGCTACCCCATCTTGGCAAGTGCGTAAGAGAGACCCCTTGGCTTCTAGTGAGAGTTCGTCGCGTGGAGACAAGATCCATTGGCCCATATCTAAACCCACCTAGTGATAAAACCTGGAACTTTTAGAAGGGATGTCTAAACATGGGTCCAAAATCAGATCTCGCATCCTGCGGCCTTTGTAATCTTCTTGGGTCCACACTCACGATCCATAACACCAACTTGATCTGAGACACATACGCTAAGAGCCATTCATACGGTTCTCTTGGGATACAATAGAAAAATGTTTTTATAAATAATAATAGAGGTTCTCTTCTACCCATTTACATGAATCAAACTCGAGTCCAGTCTTTGAATCTCTAAGAAAATTCATCCTCCATGCTCTTGAACCATGATTCAAGACTTTCCAAAGTTAACCATTTTGTCATTACTCACTACACAGAACATGTTGTATGCTATTTCCCTCTACAACTTCAAAAAGAGGTCTCGATAAAAAAACAAAACAAAGGTACCCCATGCACGCTGGCCTATCACCTAGCGATGCTAGGTGCTCACATAGGTACACGCTAGTGCCAAGTCTCTGTTTATGTGATTTTAGTGGGAAATATCATCATCTATGATTTGTGCTTAAGAGATTTAATTGGAGTTAAGACATTCAAGAACCATATATCTTAGAAAGGCCTCTAGATCCTTGCAGTCATTACAGACAAAAATTACTTAATAGATTATATAACTTGTACCATAACAGAAAGAAGTATACAAGAATCCATACTTAGCATAAACATAAATGAACGATAACCTATGAGAAAGATGTATGCATGAGAATCATTGATATTCATATTCATATAATCGGCAACCTCTTTACACCCATTGAGCCATTACGAATATCACGGAAAGCAGGACCATAGTTATGCTTTACAATGGACTAATGTAGCTAGGCTTTCAAAATAAAAATTACAATCCCCATACCCATTATACATTCTTTCCCAAATACCATTATCCACTAACAAAGTTCTTGCAGTATTTCTACAAAGCTCCACCCTCTTTTTGTTCTCTCTCTATTTACTTTGTAGGTGCTTGTATTTATAGCCTTTCTGGGTTGCCAACTCATCCTCCAGCACCCTCAGATCTGATGCCAAGTGTCTGAATGTGGTCCTCCATGCAAGCATGCTCTCCCAGGCCTGAGCTTTCCACTTTTCACCATGATGTGCTTCTAGAAGCTTCTACCACAGGCATGCTCCTTCCTGGGCCAACCTATCACTAGGTTGGCACCTTATCCACTCAACATGTATAGTCGGGTCATGCTTTTCACGTGTTTTGTCCCAAACACCCAATTTGGCTAAGTCCTAAACCCTTGGTTCTGTCCCACGCATGCCACATGTGCCACGAGCTTCCTTAAACCCTTTTCTTAAACCTTTCCCTCACGCGCTTTATCCTTGCATGCCTCTCTTTAACTAGGACCTGTGTGCATACATGCATTTTGTACTTAGCCAAAATTATAGGGGCCCAACATATGGGTGAGAGATACTAGGAGGAGCGAGGTTAGTTCCAACTAGAGCATAACTTGTGCATCCTAGTCTAGATGAGATGGATTCGACCATAGAGTCGATATAGGTAGACAATGTAGGATGTACCTAGGACTATAGTGGGTGGTGGGCAACCCATAAATGAGCATCATTGTGCGAGAGAGATGAGGCTCATACGAGAGAATCAACGAGAGAGGGATTCATAGGAGGAGGATCCCTAGCTCAAGATGTATTCACAAAATATGTGGAGTTACAAGGTTAATTTGCGGAGAATTCGGTCGAGGTAGCGATATTGCGGAGACATGTAGAGAGATATAGAGGTCGTGACCAACAACATACATTAAGCGGTGAAGCATCTAGTTCTAGATCTTCCATGGTTGTATATAGTGATAGTGAGGATGGGATATGATGTATAGGTATGTAGCGATGGATGAGGGCCTTCCCTCCAATGATTTTTTTTTGAAACTATGAACCTTTGACGATATATATAAAGATGGACTTTTGGTATCCTCATGTTGTGTTCATATCTAATGTTGAATGATATGATGATTTTGGTTTTTGATTTGTATTATTAGATTTGCATTGCGTAAATGTGTAGACACCAAATTTGGGTCACACTCCCCTCGTCCTCTTTCAATTAATTAACGTAATGCGCTCACCTAACCATGACCCCTTTACCCAAAGATTCGTATTAATTTAATTACTTATAATTAAATTAATGTTCATTCTCACATTATTAATTAATTTAATTACTTTAATTAAGTTAATTTACACATCACCTAGACACCTCACCTGGACCTATTCCGGGGCATTTAACTCACAATGACCAAGTCATCACTCTCAAAGACCGAGTCATCACTCACGGATCTTGAGTCATCACTTGACCTAAATATTTGAGACTTATTCTATAACCTTCCTACCTTCTCTCATGTGAACTCCATTTCCTAAGCGAGAATCAATAAGAATCACGTGAAAAATAGTAAAGATCTTCCTATTTTTGGTAAAGCTAGACTTTCCCACCTAACCAATGCCGGTTATCCCTCAACCAATGTTGGTCACCTTAACCATCATTGATTACCTTATTTAAAATTTCACTCTTTACCTAGGTTTGTCATTCGTTATTGGAGCCTTATTGTACTCAAGCGTGAATTCTCAAGCCCTCCTGCAACTAGATGACGAACACACACAACCGCAATGCAAGACAAACATTCCGTTGATATTTCCAAAGCATTGAAAAACCAATAGGAGCACATAGGTCTTATTGCCGCTGGCACTGGAATCAAGCATTTCTTCTTCGATCAACCATCAACCATCCAAACTCCCACGATCTACAAGACATCAAGTAAGTATTATTATGCTAATCATTTTACTTATTCCCATTATATATCTCTGGTTTCTTTTAGTAGTTTATTTCCTCTGTTGCATGTACATCACCTTCCTCCCACCAACCCACTATTCAACCATCCCAAGACTTTTCACTATTATAAACCTCCTTTTATTGTTCTGAGTCTTCTTAGCCATATTATGACCCAAACCATACTACCCTCACTCTCTGTGCAATCATAGAGAGCCTAAAAGCTTCTGTTTAATAATTTACTATCAAATTTCCCCTATCGACGCCAATCACCTTAACCATCATTGATCTCCCCTCTTTATGAACATTGGTCACCAAACCGATGTTGGTCACTGTGTTTTCTGCTAACCTTAACCAGACTACCTCTAACATCATCTAAATTCCACCCAGACCTCACAAGATACCTCTATGACCTTACCTAACACCCTTGTGACTTGTCCCAACCAGAAACATACCTTTCCTGATGCTAGATTAGTTTAGATTTCAATACCTTTCTTAATGTAATTTGTTAGTAACATTTTGAGATACTAAATCTAAGTATTAGCAATAGGACCTTTATTAATCACATTTACTTTCATTAAGTTGATAAAAAAGAGGATTGACAACCATTCAAGGAAGCATCACACTTCCCAGATCTAGCATTGCTAGCGGTCCTTTGACCCTTGCTATTTAATATCATTTGGTGGTCTTGTTTTGTATCTATAGCAGTCCTTCCCAGACAAAAGGATTTCTCTACAAACAGATTTGGTTAAAATCGATGAATGCGTGCATTTAACCTTTGACCAATATAATCACAGTATTCCTCCTTGACCTTTTACCTTATCTGTTTTATCAACAAAAATTTGGTGAAACATTTTGGCATGCTTGGTGGGACCCATCAAGGGTTATTTTGCATTGTTCATTCCTAGGTGAAAGATTGTGTGTCTATTTCCTTTTGAAATTATTCACATTAAATTTCTTCCTCTGGAACATTCTCTCTCTTCTACTTGTCTCATTAACACTCGTATTTTGGACTAAAAAGAACCATTATTTTCATTTTTGTATTGCATTAGTGAAATACATACTCTTTCCTATTCATTATTGCTTTCATCAAATGTCATTGTGGATTTGGGTTTAAAATATTTGCATATCATTTATGTGTGTTACATCTGTAGCTCATTTAAAAATTGTGGGCAACCTATACGTTAGAAGTCATGCCCAGCTGATGGTTGACAAAATTGAATCATGGTGAACACTCTCTTTTATACACCAAACCACACTAAAATAAAGTACCCATTTTCTTAAACATCCTACCCGAAAGAAGGCATCAACGATCAAATGATAAAAGGATTGACAATGTGGGAACCAAAATGGTTTCTCTGTCTAGTAATTATCTCAGAGAAAGGACCTCCCTCACCAAAAATTACCTGAAACCATCCTTAGTTGTATTTTTGTAGGACACCTTTTATCAAACCAAAAAATCTACTCTATTCACAAGTTAGTCCTAAATGGCATAAGCTGGAACATAAAATCCACCACATAGGATTTAATGTTTGCTAGTTTTTTAATCTATGTTTTGAGGTGTAAGATTGTATTCTCCATTCTTCTTTGCTTCCATATTACATAATCATAGTTGGTGTATTCCAACTCTTTCTGAGTGTGTTAGGGTTAATCATAGCCATACTCAAGTTTCTGGGTTAGTATTTTATTTGATATAAATTACCAAATTCACTTTTTTCCATCTTTTCACAAATTTCATAGTGACCGATGTGGATCTAGTGATCGTCATCGGTTTACTCATCTGAACGTCATTAGTTTACATGACCATGATCAGTTTCCTGTTGTTTTGGTCATTTTAACCAAAGTAACATTCATCATAATTATGTTCTTTCTGGGGTTTCCTTAGTTACTTCACCATATCTGATGGGCATTTGAAATCATTTTCAAAGTCCGATTTTGCCCCATTTTCATCATTTGTTTCCATTTACAAATATTTTTATTTTTTATAGTAATTCAGCATCAATCCTCACCGACATCATCGGTTACCCCATGTCAATGAAATAAGTTACCCAACTGCTGTTGGTTACTTTGCATTTTAATTTTTTTAATTAAAACAACGACCAGATTTCATCTTTTGGAAATATTTTCTCCATTCCTTTTATTCTTTTGTGTCATCTATAGAGATCAGATTACCGAGTCTACTCTAACTCACATGGTTTTCACTTGCAGCTAAACAAACTCTCTCGTATTCCATGCTAGCCTTCATCCACTCTTGCCTAGCCCATCGCCACCTTCCATCCTATCACCTATGGATCCCAATCAACCTATTATCATCAATATCGGTGATGAGGAGTTTGCAAGAATCCTAGATCAAAACCCCACTACTCTACAATATTATTTATCCCATTCATCCACTCGGGAATCATTTGGGAAACATATATACGAGATGCATGCGTCCATTCCTCCTACCCTCGTACCCACTTCTGTATCAACTACTACTAGCTCGACATTACCCTCTTCCACCTTACCACCTGTGGTGTCCTAACTTGACCCTACATCATTGATATCTACTACACCTACGACATCTATCGTGCCTTTGACATCGCTCCTATGGTATCAACCATTCCTTTATCAACTACCTTGAGTATAGGTCTATCTACACCCACCACCTCTCATATACCTATTGCATCTCATCCACCCATGGTGTCAGCAACACATAATCCCTTCCAAAACATTATCCTCTCCATCCCGTAGTCTCTTCCTCTAATTACTACGAGGGTCATTACATCCACTCTACCTACCTACACTTATCACCAACAACCCCTATCTCATCTATCACTTATTCAGGATACTTGCCACCTGCATCTATTCATCCCTCATAATTTCATACTCAAGGCACCACCCTATCTTTGGGATGCTACCCACATCATAACTTCATCATCTACCCCCTTATACTGTAAGGGGTTCCTAGTCCTCACAACCTAGTAATGATCTTATCAAAATGATGATGGAAAAGATGCAGACATTGGAAGCATCGGTCTCTGGCTCACGTAATTCTCTGACATATGAAAAGATTTGAAATGAGCCCATTCACCCATCCATTCTGATTCGTCCATACCCTATGCATTGGGAAATGCCTAAATTTAATTGTTTCAATAGCAAAGAAGACCTGCAACAACACTTATGATTTTTTAAACATGAATGTTATTTGATCACTCATGATGACACTTTTCTCTTGCGAACATTCTCAATGTCCTTGATAGGACTTGCGTTGGATTGGTATAGTAGTCTACCTATGCACTCCATTTACTCATTCAACCAAGTATCTCAAGCTTTCCTAGACCACTTTTTTATCAATATCGTCAAGAAGGTCACCATGAACGACTTGTACTCGACACGACAATATGAAGAAAAATCTATCACAATTTTTTTCACTCGTTAGCGAAGACCAATCAACTAGCTCACATTTCAACTACCTCAAACCGAGTTAATAGAATTATTCACCAGGGCTTGTGCTTGGCACATCTCATCGACTCTCAAAGTTCAAACTTCTATACGTTTGACGAGGCATTCACCATGGCCCGAAAACTTGAAATTCATGCCATTGAAGAGAAGAAGATACAATTACGTAACAATAATGTTGCATTTAAATCCAACGATACCTCTTCTTCTTCCAAACCACAAAATAATTACTCTAAAGCAAAAGGATCTTCCCACATGGTAGTTTTGAAAGCTGGTCCGTCTCACCCATCCAACCAATCAAATCCTTCTTCCAACCTTTCTCCTATTCAGGATTTTCAGTTCAAGCGGGAGAAATGAAAATACACTCCCATAGGAGAACCCTATTCTTCAGTTTTAGAAAAACTTCTAAAATCTGGAGCCATCAATTTTCCACCCGTAAAACCACATACTGGTTTTGACCCCTCTCATCCTATGCCTACATGGTACAAATTAAATGATTACTGCAACTATCATTGTGTTAAAGGTTATAAGGACAATACTCGTATAAATTTCAAAAATATCATCCAAGAAATGATATATAATGGAGATATCATCTTGGATAACCCTAACATATTAGCTAATCAGAACCTTCACATCTTCAAGAATTCATTCCCAAATCACACCCCATTGTCTAACCAATCCAACTGAACCTTATTCTAATGTGATAATGTTCGTGAGGTTCATGCTATTTTTGACATCATACTTGCTCTTCCTCAATGTCCTCGTACTCCATCTATTGAGGAGATTCTTATATGAGCTCCTTCATCCATGAAGGAACCTATTTCATCTACTCCTTTACCCACAAAAGAGTCTCCCTTATCTCCCCCTTCACCCACGGAGGAGTCCACTTTGTACTGTCGATGTAGTTTCCCCATGCACCCCTCAAACTGATGAACAACCTATAGTATTAACTCTTCTACCCATGGGAGAGTCATGATTACCTTCCTCTTCACCAAAATATGAACCTACCTCATCCTACTTGTCATCTCCCCTACCCATAGGGGATCCATTAGCAGTGCCTCTTCCTATTGGGGACAATTCTCCATTGGATTTCAAGGATATTGTTGATTTTCTCTCGACTTTTTTACCGATAGATTCAGAATCCAACCATTTCCATGTCTCATAGACATTATTTACAGGGATTACTACCAAATCAACATCACCCCCTCCAATGGTTCCATTTTAATGTTTGGTGATCACTTGGATTATGTCGACAATTCCATGCTTTGGGGATGCCTTTGGCTGCCTTTCTTAACTAAAATGCAAATGTTGTCTACTAATACTTTCACGATCTATCCAAAGGTATTTCGCATAACAACTAAACCCACCATCATATGCCGATTATAGAAAATTCTTCTTTATCACCCTCACCCACACCTAAACCTTTACTATTAACTAAACTTTTACCTATGCCTAAAGCCTTACCTACATCTATATCTTCCTCCATGCCCAAACCCATTGCCACATTAGGAGTCATGTCGACATCAAGACTAGTACATCCCGTATCAAATCGGATTTTGTTAGAATTCGAGGATTCTAATAAATATGTATTTAATCAACTTACATATTATATAATATTACAATAAATATTTAAATAAACATTACATCATAACATAAATAAATAAAAAAATCTTATTGGAAATAAATAACATAGGTGACATAATATTTATAGTGGAAAACCCCAATAGGGTAAAAACCACTTTGAAAATAACCTTTTACTTCGAGAGAACTTATTTTACATCCAAGAAGATCATCTCCTCCTTTGAAACCCTATTTACCAAGGTTAAAACCAAATCACTTGATTTACACACCTTTGATATATTTCTAAATATATCAAATGAGGACCTAAAGTCCTTTTTATATAAGGTGATCGGGTATGTCTTCCGACCTACCTTTTTAACCTAAAATGGTTGACACATATACTAGGAGAGTGTATTTAATAAATAGAAACATAAATGATTCACATTATTAAATACTTACCTAATGTATATTACCTAGGTATGAATATTTAATAATAGAAAATTATTTCATATTATTAAATATTTAACATATATATATAGTGATGGACCTATATTAATTAAGGGTTGGCTAGAATAATTAATTGTTATGTTCCAATACTCCCCCTTAATGTTAAGTGGGATAACATATGCCAATAGATTACCTGCTGTGGTACACTAGATGATTTACAATCCTTAAACCATAAAGGTTTTAGGCTAGTATATCAGGTGGATGAATTATAATAGCTTCATCATACTCAAGTTACCTTTCGGTACAAAAGGATTTGGAATCCCAAAGATCATCCCATGATTAATGACTAAGTATGATTTGTGAGTTTTACATATTTTCACAGTTCTCATAAAATTTTATTGAACCCAAACATATAAGAGCCTTTTATAACCAAGGACCTCCTTAATAATATGCTTGTCTTTGGATGTTTACCAATAAAATTAATAGCGGTAAAGAGTTTACTAAAGACCACCTTTAAGATATTTCTACACTTCTTTTTAAAAAAGAAGCCGAGGAGGTATAAATGCCTCAAGGTATTTTTACACTTTTCAAGGTCTTTTTACACTTGTTCAAAAACCAAGTTCCATTAGGAGGTGACATTTTCATACACACTCCCCTTCAATGTCAACTCCAAAAATCCAAGATTTTCACGAAAGTGACAAAACTTTATAGCACTCAGGGGCTTTGTGAAGATATCATCAACCTTCTCTTCAGGCTACACGAACTTGAGATCTATCTCACCACTTAGCACCTTCTCACGAATGAAGTGTATATGTATCTCAATGTGCTTCATCCTCTGATGTTGTACTAGATTATGTGCAAGAGCTATCATGGTTTGGTTTTTGCATAACAAAGAAACACTTTGTGTGGATCCTTCATTTTTATCTCATCGAACAACCTCTTTAGACATAGAGACTCTTTTTAGCTTCCATTGCACTTCTATACTCAGTTTTTGTTGAAGAGATAGAAATAGTTGGCTACTTTTTGCTACATTGAGTAATGACACCTACACCAAATTTAAACATATAACTAAAAGTAAATTTTCTATCCAATACATCACCAGCATGATTAGAATCACAAAATCCATATAAGTTAGCATTTTTATTCTTAGTATAATGCAACCCATAATTGATCGTGCCTTTAATATATCTAATAATCCTTTTTCTTTGTTAGCATAGTCTACGTAATATTTTATTATTAGGCTAGTTGTTATTTTTATTCCATTATTCACTCTTATTGTTAGTAACAACTCCATCCATTCTGGGAGTAACTCCATCCATTCCAGGGAGTATTGTTTGTACACATCCCTATAAATATTGTACGTGCTTCTGATTAAATAAGACTGAGTAAGAGATATTCAATCTCTATTTATTCTCCTCAATCAGCTCCTCACAATATGGTATCGAGTGATCGGCAAGAGAGAATATGAAGAAAACAAGATGTGGAAGAAACGTGGAGGAAAAGGCTACATGGAGAGGAGATAAAGGATGCGCGGATGAGGAAAAGCATGGGAAAGCCCACTTGTATTATCTATAAATTGTTTTTATATGCTCTAAACTCCAACTAAAACCTTCATGGAGAATACCATATTGTTTTTTTTGGTGGGACGTGGTCATCCAAAGCATTAAGTGGAAAGTTTGAGAGGATTTAATAAAAAATAGCAAATCTTTTTCCTATTACACGAGCTTGGAACGATCAGCAAATAAGACACATGGGATTCACATCAGTCTTAGCAATACCCTATATGAAGAATTCTTCTTGCATTCTCTCCAAAGCATTGCGTGGATAATAGTTTTGGCTACAAAGTATTTGAACCTGCATGGGGTGAGACTCTAGTTCCTGCGTGGAAAATTAAGCCTGTTATTTACTGCTACGTGGAGGAAGAAAGAAGAGTGACCTGCGTGAATACTTCAAGAGGAAATAAAAAAACAAGTCTCTCTCTCTTGGACGCGCACAACCTGTCTTTGGTGCAGAACATTTGTAATTTACAATTTCATGTAATATCAATTCTCTGTGTGAAGTTTGGCTATACGTGTGGTAGAACAAAGAACTGTGTGGTAATTGGTGGCTATGTTCAAAATAGTTTCTCTTTTCTTCTGATTGCTGCAGTGTATACCCAACGTGGTGAAGGAAGTGTGAGGAAGCTGTGTGGAATACTTCTCATCGATGAGTAACATTGTAATATCTCTTGAAATAAATAATTAAATAATTTTATTTTATTACATTATCTCGCACCAAAAATTTTACTCTTGGATGCTCGATTACTTAAAGGGACAATTTTTATGGCCTAGAAAAAAAAAGATGTGAATGATCCTTCAATTTAAATGGTTATGGGGCATTGTCACAAGCTCAGTAATAGTTCCCATTGCCCTTGATGAACTCATAAAATATGAGATGGATAGTTCTAAAGCATTGATGTTGATCATGTTGAGTATCTTCGATGATGTGTAACCACATGTTCGGGATGTAGAGAAACTATAAGAAGCATGGGATAAACTTGTAACCATCTTTGAGGTGAAGAATCAGACTAAGATTCTCCATCTTCAGTAAAAATTACACACCCTATCTATGGGGTCAGATGAGAAAGTTGAGGAGTTTCTACGTCAGGTGGCTAAGCTACAAATGAAGTTATTAGCTCTTCGTGAGGAGGTAGATGATATAATTATGGTACTGATCACCTTGAGGGCACTCCTTCTCGCTTTTAGTGTTTGTTACAACACCAAATGTATCCAAAAAGAAAGTGATGTTCAAAGAACTCGTGAACTTGTTGCAGTAGGAGGAGGCCATCAATTCAGTCCAAGATGAGTCTTAAGACAAAGCCCTTTTCTCAAAGCCGTCTTGTGGCTAGAAAAATTAGAAGATTCCCCAGTAGCCAACTCAACCAAAACCAAATCAACAACGAGAAAGATCAAAATTCAAAGAGGTGGTGTCACATTTATAGAACCAATACTCATGACACTGATCACTATTGGTATAATGGCTTGAAATAGGGGTCTTCAAGTCAAACAAGCACATCCGGGCACAAAGATTTTCAAAAATCCAAATGACGTCCCCACCGAAGAAAGAAGAAGGGACATCTCGTAACCCAACATGATGATGAATCTGATGAGGATTCATCAAAAGGAGCTAATTGTGGTAAGAACCTTGTACTAGTCTCTCAGAATTTATAACCCATGAAGAGAGTCTGGCTGATAGACTCGGGTGCCAGCAAGCATATGTCAGGTGACAAGAAGTCTATTTGATTCACTAAATGAACAACCAACTGGAGATCAAGTTCACATAGCTGATGAAAAGAGTACGTTGTAGAAGGAATAAGCCAAGTCACCATTCCTCTGGGACCACAAAAATGTACACTTACAAAGGTACTATATGTTCTGGCTTGACTAACAACCTCTTGTCGGTGACTCGGCTCTTGAAGGTAGAATTTATCATCTAAAATGGCATTAAATTGTGCTTGATCTTGCGACAAGGTAAGATTATTGCTAGAGATTTTCTAAAAGATAAGTTATTTGCTTTAGATATTGTTTCATCTTTTGTAAGAGCGTTATCTACATTAACAGCTTCAATATAATACACTCGGCATTTTAGATATGGACACTTGTCGGCTAGTTCATTGCATCAAATGAGTTCAAAAGAAATGGTTCATGGACTACCCAAATTGTCTAGTTCCTTACCTATTTTCCTTGGTTGTCTTGTAGGAAAACAACACAAGGATCTATTTTAGGCAAGCACCTTCCATGCCAAGAAGCGTATGGAGGTAGTTCATACCGATCTGAATAGCCCACTGCTTGCATTGTTTTCAAAATACAAGTACTTCCAACTATTCATGGATGACCACTCTCGCAAGATGTGGGTGTTTTTATTGAAGAAGAAAAGTGAGGCTCTTAAACATTTCCAAAATTTCTATCATCGTGTTGTGAAAGAGACCAAACAACCACTTCTTCTACTTTTCTTAGATTGAGGGGGGAATTCACATCAAAGAAGTTCTTGGCCTTCCTAAACCAACAAGGCATTAAGAAGAATTTGACTGCTCCCTACATGCCATAGCAACATTGCATTATTGAGCATCGCAATCACATAATGATGGAGATGGCTCGCTACATATAATCAATAGCAAAGTCAAGGAACGCTATTAGGTTGAAGTAGTATAGACAGATCTATATCTTCTAAATAGGGCACCAACAAATATTCTACAGGATAAAACACTAAAATAGGTATGGAGTGGTAAAATCCATCAATCTCTCATTTATGAGTATTTGGTTGCACAACATACATGCATGTCCTAGCTCAGAAGAGAAAGAAGGTTGAGCCAAAGACACTCTCGTGCATCCTACTTGGCTATAACACTACCTCAAAGGCATATCGTCTCATGGATCTTGAGACAAAGAAAATATATGAGAGTCAAGATGTGGTTTGTGATGAGTCATCCTTTGACTCAACAATATCAATAGAAGATCCACTACCAACCACCTCTCACCGAATAGTCTCCAAATCAGATGATGAGCCAGAGGAGACTACTGAAAGAAAAGAAATATTACAAGGGGAGATATTTTTTGACCTTGGAGAACAAGAGAATGCAACTCCACAACAATCCACATGGAAATGACACGAGTTATTCTCAAAAGCAGCCAAGTTCTTGTCCGAAGTGGGTACAAAGCACCACTAAAGACTCACATTCGCAATAACTCACAACAGATACATCATCCGGAGTCAAACAAGAAATGATGTAAAATTTACACTCATGAGTTCACTATTTAATAGCTCCTTGCTTGATAATGTTTTTGAAGCACTTAGTCAACCTCGGTAGAAGGAAGCCATGGATGCAAAATATGACTCACTCATGCGAAATCGACATGGGAGCTTATCAATTTTCCTACGGAAAGAAACCCACATAATGTAAATGGGTTTTCAAGACAAAATATAGGGTAGATGGATCCATCGAAAAACATAAAGCATGACTTGTAGAAAAAGGTTATGCTCGAAAGAGGGCAATTACTATAAAGAAACCCTTACACCCACTTCAAAGATCAATACCCTTAGAGTTGTTTGCGCACTAACAAAAAAGAAAGGATGAAGACTAAAGTAGATAGATGTCAAGTTTGCTTTCCTAAATGGTGACCTAAAAGAAGAAGTGTACATGATTCATCCTCAAGGATTTGTTGATGAAGAGCATCCTAAGAAGGTATGTGTTCTCATCAAATCACTATATGGAATGAAATAAGCTCCAAGGGCATGGTATATCAAGATCGATGATCACGTTTTGTAACATGGGTTCACTTGTAGCCCCTCAAATTCCAATTTTCATATAATGAAGGTAAGCAAAAAAATTGTCATTCTTGTTGTGTATGTAGATGATCTTGCGATCACTGGGAGTTTAGAAGATCATGTTGATATTGTGAAGAATGATCTCAAAAGAACCTTCAACATGATAGATTTGGGGCTATTACATTATTGTCTTAGCTTGGAGATATAGAAAAAGGAGCATCACATTTTTGTCTCCTAGATAAAGTATGCGAAGACACTCTCAAAAAAATACAATATATCCAATCAGTAAACCTATATCCACTCCCATGGAAAAAGGCTTGAAGCTTTCAAGATTCCAGACTCACCTAAAGTAGATGCTACACTTTACATGCAATTTGTTAGAGGGCTCATCTATTTGACATATACCAGACCATATTTATGCTATGTTGTTAGTTATCTTTCCAGATTCATACAAGAACCAAAGAAATGTCACTAGACTGTAGAAAAATATGTATTGAGATATGTGCGAGGAACAACTGATTATGGTCTAGAATATAAGAAGAATGATCGATTCTTATTATAGGGATACGTCAACTCCGACCATGCCAGATTTGTTGATGACAGGAAGTCAACCACCTGATACATATTTCATCTTAGATCTGGACCTATCTCATGGATAAGAAAGAAGCGAGAATGCTGTTTATATCTCATCCACAAAGGCAAAATATCACGTCACATGAGGAGTTGTGTGTGAAGTGATATGGTTCCGTCATATTTTAGATGATATGGGAATTCTTAAAAATCATTCACCTATTCTCTATTGCGACAATCAAAGTATGTTGAAGCTCGTGCAATATCCAAATTTTCATGAATGAATAAAGCATATTGAGATTGATTGTCATTTCATTCAAGAGCATGTCTTGAACCATCACATTCAGCTCCAATGTCCTACAGAAGCACAAGTTTATGATATTCTCACAAAATCTCTTGGAAAAGTGAAATTTGAACTTTTCAGGGGTCACATTTGCAAGAATAATGTAATAAGGGGGAATGTTAGCATAGTCTATGTAGTATTTTATTATTAGGCTAGTTGTTGTTGTTTATTCCATTATTCGCTCTTATTGTTAGTAACAACTCCATCCATTCTGGGGAGTATTGTTTGTACACATCACTATAACTATTATATGTGCTTCTCTGATTAAATCAGTCTGAGTAAGAGATATTCAATCTCTATTTATTCTCCTCAATTAGTTGCTCACATTTGTAAGATTCCAATGATCTCTATAAGGTTCCTACATAAACCTAGAATAAATTCCTACTGCATAGGGAAATATCTGGTTTGGTTATAGTTAGATAAATCAAACTACCAACTAACTACCTATATAAAGTAGGATCAAATTTCTCACATGCACATTTAGGATCAATTTTCCTCCAACTTCCATAGGAGTAGAAATTGGTTTAGAATAAATCATGTTAAATTTTTTTAGTACATTGGTTGTATATCGTGCTTGAGAAACAAAAAAAAATGTTTATCTTGAAATAAAATCATGCCAAGAAAATGATGTAAGAGACCTAAGCCAGTCATTTCAAACTCTTTTTCAATTTTTCTTTAATTCTACAAATTAAAGAAGGATTATTAACAACCATAAGCAAATCATCAACATATATGCAAACAATGATAATATGTGATCCTCTTGCTTAATGAATAGATCCTTGTCGAAGAGAAATTACAAAATCCTAATTGTTTAAAGAAAGAATTAATCTTCGGATACCAAGCTTTATGAGCTTGCTTTAAACCATACAATAATTTTTTCAATTTACAAACATAGTTTTCCTTACAGCTTTCTTCAAATCCTTTAGATTCGACATGTAAAGTTTTTATTTTAAATCACCATTCAAAAGGAATTTTCACATCCATTTGGTGGATTTCCCACCCAAATTGAGTGGTAATTGCAAATAAGGTCCTAACAGTACTCATTTTAGCTATAATGGCAAATGTCTCAACATAATCAATACCAGGTTTTTAAGTGAAACCTCTAGCAAGACAAGTCTAGCTTTATGTTTGTCAATACTACCATATGCATTATATTTTACTTTGTATAACCACTTAGACCCTATAATTCTTCTTTTCTTTAGAGGTGCAACCAACTCCCAGGTTTGATTTTGAATTAGGGAATTATAATTAGCTTACATTGCATTGATCCACTTCTCATCTTGACAAGCTTCTTCAAATATTTACGGCTTAGGTTCATACAAGGTCATTAATGCATGATACGTATGATGGCTTCTGGCTAGTTTCCTAAGATCAATATGATTATAACTTTTTAACACATTGGGTCCATTTTGGTTTCTTAACTAGGGAGTTAAGAGATTCGGAGCATCTATAGTATAAACATAAGAAACATAATAATGACCATTTACTATATTCTTATTATCAGAATCATAACCATCATCTGAAATATTGAAAGAGTTAGGAACATCTTTACCATTATTAGATGAACAAAAGTATTTTTCCAAAACCACCACATTGCGGTTTTTAGTTACTTCCCTTTTTGTAGGGTCATAAATCCTTAGACTTGTAGTTTTAATACCATATCCAATGAAAACAAAAGAAAAACAAGTCATATCAAGTTTCTTTCTTTTCTTTTTAGGAGTGTATAAAGAAGCAGGACTACCAAAAAATTTTAGATGAGAAATATTAGGTTTTTGATTTGACCATTTTTATAAAGGAGTTCAAAGATGAATAAATTTTGTGGGAACCCTATTTAGAATGTAGACTGTTGT
This sequence comes from Taxus wallichiana var. yunnanensis, assembly GCA_018340775.1. Classification (NCBI taxonomy): domain Eukaryota; kingdom Viridiplantae; phylum Streptophyta; class Pinopsida; order Cupressales; family Taxaceae; genus Taxus; species Taxus wallichiana. Next base: position 548,861,432 of record CM031238.1, on the reverse strand, counting down.
GTTCATTTTTTCTTCCCATAGAAATTTGGGAAGACCAACAGAATGAAGCATAGTAGTGAAGCCATATCTAAAATAGTCATATTCTTATGTTCTGCAACACCATTAGATTGGGGAGAATGAGGAGAAGTTAATTCCATTTTAATACCACAATCAATACAAATTTTTTCAAATGTTTTGCTAACATATTCACCCCCATTATCTATTCTAAGTCTCTTAATTTTATAATTTGAAGATTTTTCAACATATGATTTAAATTCCTTAAATTTCCCAAGTACATAATATTTTTATTTAAAGAAAATATGACCAAATCATCTGGTGAAATCATAAATAAAATTCACAACATATAAATAACCATTTAATGAAGCTACTTCAAGAGGTCCTCTAACACCACTATGAATAAGTTCTAGTGGGGAAGAGGAACTGTCTTCAAGATGCGAGTGAAAGGGTTTAACAATTTGTTTTGAGCGTAAACACCCTTCACCCGCATCATGAGAAGAAGACAACACAGGAAAACCTTTCACAAGATTATATCTAGCCATTTCATATAAACATCGATAATTAACATGTACTAATCTTTCATGCGATAGTTTTGAATTATTCAAACTTTGAGAAACAAAACAAGATGTAGAAGGAAATCATAAAAAATATACTGACCATTTCTTTGAATTCCTTTAGCTATTATATCATCATAACTACCCTTGATATACCAAGTTTCTTTCAAAATTTGAATAGCTAAACCATCATGAGTTAATTGAGAACATGATAAAAGGTTCTTTTTGAGTTTAGGAATAAATAAAACATTATTTAACACACCATTAGAAAATTTTACTTTTCCTTTCTATATTGCTTCTAAAGACGAGTTATCACCAAGATACACACGTTCATTGATTTTCATGACATCAAATAAAGAATTTGAGACACTAGTCATATGATTTGATGCACCTGAATCTAGAATCCATTCAAAATTAGAGGAAGAATACAATGCGACATATAATGCAACATGATTTTAGGAACATTATTAGAGCTATCTTTTTTCCTTAAATTGTATTTAGAAGAAACAATTTGTTTTTTATTTTTATGGATAGGTTTCTTAGTTTTGCAATCTTCCTTTTTATGTCTAAATTTACCACATTTGTGACATTTACCACTAAAGCTAACACACAATTGATTAGAAGAAAAACTTTTCTTATCAAAAAAAGAAGATTTAGATCTAAATTTCTAATCTAAGAAGGGCTTGCGAGGTTTAAACTTTGAATTCTGAGCAACAAGTGCCTGAGAGGCATTCTCCTTAGAGTCAAAGTTCATCATCACTTTCTCTTCCTGTACAGTGAAGTGATCTCAAGGTTTTTAAATTTGGTAGATCATTTTCGTTAATATATTTAAACTTTAAGATAAAAATAAAATTCCTAAATCTTTCATGTATATTTAATCAACAATAAAGTAGATTAATTTTTCACCAATTAAATCACAATTGCATTCATCTAATTGTTCTTTAATATTTTTAATTTCGCTAAGAAATTAACTATTTTTTCATCTCCTTTCATAGGAGTTGTAAGTAATTATAAAACTAATTTAATAATTTTAGATAAATGCATACCTTCATGCATGGATTCTAGTTATGTCCATACCTCTTTCGGATGTTCGATATTACCAATGTGTAGAAGGTACTCATTGTTCACATTGTGTAGAATCATGGAAAGAGCCTCCTGCATTCGTTGTGAGAATGCATTCATGTTGTCTACAGTTGCTTGACAACTGGTGGGAGCAACCTCAGATCTAGAAATAATTGTCTAGAGTTTCCTCGCCATAAGTTCTTATTTGACCCTGATCTTCCAAATGTTGTAGTTAGTTCCATTCAGGATCTAGGTTTTGTCAAGACAGAAATAGCTGGATGCCATTGTTTACCTGAACCTGTAAAACACACCCCATTATAATATACAATGTACCACAAAGTTAGATACATATTTATAAAAAAAAACAACACTTTTAATAGAATTAGATCTAAATTTTATAGATCTATATAAACTATTTAATCATAACTAATTATGTCATTACAATGCATATTAATTAACCTCCCATGATCAAAATAATAACTCGCAATATAAAGGGCTTTGCATTATACCCCAAACTTATATAAAAAAATTTCTGACCATACAGAAGTGAAGAAGAAACCCAAAAGAATGCAAAACTTCAAATTTATGGAAAAAAATAATGTCGAAAAGATCTCGACCAACTTAAATTTCACGTCTAAATGGCCGTTACTATGACTTATTTTTGGTCTGTCTTGACAATCATTTGACCCTCAATTTTAACATAGTGAAAGTTTCATGGAAAGTACGAGATTAAATTTGACGTCTAAATGACCGTCATACTCTTGCCTTATGTTAGGTTTGACATGACAACCATTTGACCGTCAAATTTAATGGAGTCATAACTTGTGTGTATTTCCAAATTTGAAATTCTAAAATTTCTTCTTCTATATAAATATTAGGAGGTTATATTTTAATACATTATATTAACCTATTATAATGTAAAAATATATTCACTTTTAAAAAAGAGGTATATAGTTTATATAATGTAAATAAAAATAAAATATAGTCTAAAAATATAAAATATAGTATATATATACTTAAAAAAACACATATAACCCTAATTACGGGACCCTCATGAAAAAAACATTTAAAACATTTACCAAGCCATGTAAATTTAAAGTCTACATAAACCTTAGAATTTACACAAGAGACAACATTTTCACGCTTTCCAATGGAAAAATTCAAATCTAATTTTGATGGAGCTTTGTCTCCTCCATTTACCATTGAAAAATTCAACTTGCACATATTAAAACTATAGAAAAAAATATTTCAAATATTTTACCATTGCTTACGTACACAAGTTTTCATGGAAGGTAAGAAATTTCTAAATTTTCCACTTGTGAATTCACCTTGATTCTTCACAAAATAAAACTAATAGGTTGCACAATGGAAAGAAGGGGCCGATTATTTTAAATACCCTTCTGGGTTGGTTGAAAAACCCGTATAAATTAAATAAATAAAATATAAAACATTTGATCTTAATTTATTTAATTTACCTCGCTTTGTTACCATGTTAGAATTTGAGGATTATGATAAATATGGATTTAATCAACTTACATATTATATAATGTTACAATAAATATTTAAATAAGCATTACATCATAACATAAATAAATAAAGAAATACTTACTTGAAATAAATAACACAAGTAACACAATATTTATAGTGGAAAACTCCAATAGGGTAAAAACCACTTTGAAAATAACCTTTACTTCGTAGAATTATTTTACATCCAAGAAGATCACCTCCTCCTTTGAAACCCTATTTACTAAGGGTAAAACCAAATCACTTGATCTACACACCTTTGATATATTTCTCGAATATATCAAATGAGGACCTAAAGTCATTTTTATATAAGGTGATCGGGTTTGTCTCCCGACCCACCTTTTCAACCTAAAGTGGTTGACACATATACCTAGGTGAGTGTATTTAATAAATAGAAACATAAATGATTCACATTATTAAATACTTACCTAATGTATATTACTTAGGTATGAATATTTAATAATATAAAAGTATTTCATATCATTAAATATTTAACATATATAATAGTGATGGACCCATATTAATTAAGGGTTGGACATACCACTTAATCATTATGTTCCAACAGATTTAGCCACATCCTCACAAGCTAATGCGAAGAATATTCCCCACCTAAGTGGAAGACCCAACCTATTAGGCCACATACACCAGCTTCACCTACTACCCCTCACACCTTCACCACTTCCATTTATCCTAGGGCCTCACCCATCAACCTTTTCCAAGCAGCCTCCTACCTCGGGTAAACTAAACACCCAACAACCCACATCCTCATCATGATCCTCCATTACACCCAAATTACATACGCAGCTTACACCTTCATTGTGACCTAACTCCTTTCTACCACCTACACCTACATCACTTCCAAAAAATATCCTCATCATTACCTATGATATTCCCTTCTCTTCAACCAATACCTTCCACCTTGCCTCTTCCCACAACCTTCACCGCACCTCCATTATCACCTTAGATAACATGTCCCCTTCCACCATCTGCCTTCATTTCTACATCACACACTTCTCCTTCACCTTTACCCAAGAAGGTGCAACCAAAGTCCAAAATCTATTGCCTTCCAAAGAGGTAGTTAAACCTACAACATCTTCAACCACTAGTTCAGCTACCACATTTTTACCCAAGAAGGTGCAATCATAACCTAAAAGCATACTACCTACCAAATAGGTGATCAAATTGACTCAACCTTTGATTCCATCTCATGTGGCGCCTCTCCCACCAAAATTGCCTCGCACACTTACATCTAGACCCACACTTACTTCACATTGTGATTTATTGGCGGGTCTTACACCAACATCTTAGTTAACCTTTTAGAAACCTTTGTCATCAAATTTCCACTACTTAGACCTTATTACCTACTCAAACCTAAACTAGAGGGTTTGATGATGCAAAAATTTACGATTACCATCGTGTGCTAGGGCATGATGTAGAAAACTATAAGGCTCTTAAGAATGTTCTTCTCCAACTATGTCATCATGAAGAAAAGTTTGAGGATGATAATCTTTTAGATGAGGACCCTATTCCACCTCCATCTATCACCACACCTCATCATCCCTTACCTATTCAGTGACATTCATCTCCCCCCACAATATTTTTACCCTCATCCAACATTTGAGATCAATATGGTCCACATAAGAGAGCTAGTTGAACCTCCGCCAAAATGCCAATGTGTTGTATTCTCTTCAAAAACTAGTATATGCCCTCATCATATTTTTTGCCATAGATTAATAGATGGAGTCCCCTCCACAATCACTTTCTCCTTTACCATAGATTAATATGGTTAACATTACCACTTGAGCCCGAAGGATAAAGGAAAAATGAAAATCACTAGCCCAAGTTCACCTTTACCCGCTATCCAACCTCCACATGCCCCCAAGGTAACATTCTATGTGTCAACCTATCCTGTTTTGATGGAGTCACACACTAGTCCATGTTTCAACAAATTTATCAATCTCTTCAACATTGCCATTATCTCGACGAAGGCTTCGCCCCATCTACATAAACCTTGCCTAAAATTTTCCCAATATTACACAATGTTACCTATCATCACCTTATCCTACTTTACCCTATGGGGGACTCAACATTCCCTCTTATTTTATTTTCACCTCTCATCCAAACCATACCTTCATAATCTACCTTACCTAATTTAATCACCACCTGCCTCATCACACTTAACCTTTCCCAATCTTGCATAATGATATCTCTCATCACATTATTCTTCCTTATCCTATGGGGGACTTGATACTCCCTTTTCTTCTATTACACCTCCCTTCATACCAGACCTTCTTCATTTACCTTACTCTACCTTTCCCAACTTTACCCCACCTTTCCCCATCTACCTTACCCAACTTTACTCACCCGTGCCCAATATTACCCAACCTAACCTATCACCATCTCATTATTCCCTATACCCATGGGGGAATTTTCACTTCCCCTTTTTTATTGAATGTTTCACTAAAACAATACCTTTCCTTCTACTAAAACATTCCCGGTCGATGACCTCGTAAGTGAAAGAAAATAAACATGTAACAAAATAGGAGAGAAAAGTAAATGGGAAAAATTTTCTCCTAATTGTCTTGGACCCTATATCGTTACTCATACCTATGGATCAGGTGATTATCGTTTGTCTTCACTTGAAGATAAACCCAAACCTAAGCCCCTTAATGCCTTGCATATCTAACTATTCTATTATTAAATCAAGTCTCGTATCATCTTATGTCTATTAAACACATTTCCCTTGACCACCATTCACCTTCCACTTACCTATTTTAAGGATCAACAACTAAAAAATAATCATGTGATTACCCATCACATTTCAACCTTATCTTAAATATGAGCACCATGGCTCTCCTCATGGCATGATTCTCATGGATAATTTTATTCTTTAAGATGCAATCCCATGGTCATTCATTACTTAAAACCTCTCTTTCATAAGCTAACCCTTGTGTGCTATGGTTTTGTCTTCATAAAATAAGCCTATCCTTCTCTATAGTCTTTTCCATGACCTAAATGCCCAAAAAATAATTCAAAATCAATATATGGGACTTTCAAATTCAAAACTCCTTGATTCAAACTTCTCGCAAAAAGATGACTCCCCCAAAAAGGACATCTCATCTTTCTATCTTGCTACTATAAATAAACTGCTCCCTCGAAGGACATCTATACAAAGCTAGACATACTATAAATAGTCTATCATCAAAAGAAGACTATTCTTGCAAAATAAAATAAACATATTCTGAAGCTTCCCGCATCGATCAAATTCACGAAGACCTCAAGGAGATATTATATTCATCCCACATAGACTTCCCACATCGATCAATTTATAAAAAAAATTAAAAAGAAAAAGATGACTTTTTCATCATGGACTTGCCTATTTTGATCTTGGGTCTCTTACCAAAGAGGCATGTTGTCTCACACCAAGTTACACTCAACCAAATTTGTTCACCTCACTTCCTTACCTTTCTAACCTTCCACCTACTCAAGGGACATACCACAAATGTGACATTTCATGATTATGTGACCTTCTTCATCCTTAGAACAATCAATCATGTAACACCTTTAGGGTTTTATGTTGATACGTCATCTTTGGTATGATAGACTCATAATGGTTCTTATCAATTAGGTGGATTTTTTTCTCCTCTTACCATTCATCTCTTTTCTTATTTATTGATTCTCCTACACAGGACCAGACCATCGCCACCTACATTTAGGAATTCCTCTTTTACCAAAATCACCCATGCCTATTTGACCTAAAATCACCCATGCCTTTTCAACCTAAATTCAACCATAACTAAATAGCCTAAAATCAACCATGCCTATGACCTAAAATAAACCATGCCTAAATGACCTAAACTTAACGATGCCTAAATTACCTAGACTCAATCATGCCTAAAACCAACCAACCCATTCCTCTACCTCATCATATTCTTCTCTAGCTTATGGGAGAACTACATTGGCTTGAGGCCCATTTTCACCTTTGGGCTATGTAGGTGGCACTCTGGGTGCCCTTGGAGGTTAGCTCGACCACTCTTCCCCTAAAAATTTTCCACCTTTATATTCACATTCTACCTTAGTTTCCATTTTACAAAAAACTTGGAAATTAAACAATCATAAAAATATACATATTTACCATTTTATAACATCACCACATCATACATCAGTCATTTCACATTTCCATGATATCAAATATTTGAAAATTTACACCACAACATACATATACAACATCATTTATTTTCCATAACAATAATAACTTAAAAATTAAATAAAACAAAAAATGACCAAATCATGCCTATACCTGACTCCACCATGCCTATACTCGACTACATCATGCCTAGATGACCTCGACTACCTAACTCACCTAAACCCCACCATGCCTATACTTGACTCAATCACGCCTACTTGACCTCGACTTCCTAAATCACCTAGAATCCACCATGCATATACCTGACTCCATCATGCCTAAATAACCTTGACTCCATCATGCCTACATGACCTTGACTGCCTAACTCACCTAAACTCCATCATGCCTACATGACCTCGACTCAATCATGCCTAATTCAACTAGTTTCTCGTTTTACACAATAAACAATGGAATTTAAAAATGAGTACATCATCCATCCAGTCAACATCATCAACTATATAAATGGGAGAGTCTATGTATCAATACATATATACACAAATATATAATAAATATCAATATCTAAAAAATCTCATGTACAATCTCACGTCTTCGGCACACAGGCCGATATATATATCAAAAATCAAAATATCACATCTAGATATCAATCATCACCCCACCTGATACCCTCCTGTCCAGTCTCACATGTCTCCTCCTCTTGGCCCTCTTTTGGGCCCAAGATTCGAGCACTCATAATATCACCATGGTCCTATCTCTAGGGTTGAAGACCCCTTGTGCTATTAGAATTGTGAGTCCTGGATCTCACCTACTCATAGGCTGCTTGTTAGGCTTGGTACTCAACATATGGGGGTACACATCAATCCATTTGGTGGCTAGATGATCATGATAGTAGAAAGCCTCATTCATAGAATCCTAAACCTCACTATCAACATAGTTTGAGGTGGTGCCATGGGTCTAAATTCTCCTTATGAACTCTACCCGACCACAAGCATCCCATATCATGATGTAGGTGTTTTTACTATGGGACCCTATCCCTATGCCTCGAGCCGGGACCTATGTAACTACTTAGGCCTACAAGGCCACAAATTATACCTATGTCATATCCAAATATCCATTTAAACTAGCCACATGTGCTTATAAGGCAGCCACATATCCTCCATCCCCATCTTTACCTTGTGCAGAACCTCGTGCCTATGCTACTGGGCTTGTAGGGCCACCACCTATACCTCCAAGGTGGTCACCTATGTCTTTGACCTGTCGATGTCCCCAGTAAACCTATAATCTATGCTTGTAGGGTGGCCACTTGACCCTGTAGTGTATCCCTCTGTACTATGACAGTAGCTAAATCAGTTATCTTGGCCTCGTTGGTGCCTCCCATAGTTGTGCCACCCACCACTGCTTTATATCCATCAGTGACACCCACATCGTCAATCCATCTATCTACCACATGATCCTCCTTTCTTGTTGGAACACTAAGATGTGGTGGAGACATGGGTCTCTCCATGTCATCTCTATGATACTATGGGAAAGGTAGGGGCACATCCTACCATAATCCAAACTATCGTCTGACCTTGTCCACATGTATCATCTCATGCTCCCGACCCGCTGCCCCCGTATCCATCTCAGTAGTTGAAGCTCCTCTAACTCCTCAACCATACCTCTATATGATGGATAGTCAACATATCACCTCCACATGATATGAACTACTTAAAGGCTCTCCAATCACTACTTGTAGTATGACACATCATATGTGTCCCTCACCACCCTCAACTCTCCACCGACCGTACCCATTTTCTGAAACCAACTATGAACAAGCCATCCACGAACCAACCATGTCATGATAAACCAACTGGGTACACACACACAATGTGCTCATATGCCCATCAAAGTAATAAATAGGTACAACACATATCAAATATCCTCAATCTCCCATAGTCCCATAGATCCTATACAAATAAACTAGGAAGACTGGTGCCCAAGGAAAGCATATCCACTCCTCTATAATGTCCTATAACACACCCATCAATGCTTGCAGAAATATCCCACCTTCAGAATTTGGAAGATCAAAACATCCCACCACCACCATCATCAACACTGATAACCTAGTCTCCTACGGATAGGATGTATACATATCTCCATAAGTGAGACTCATGTTGTGATACCTCATCTCGCCAATCACCTCACCAAACAATGCCACTATCAGCACCACCGATTCCTCAGATGAAATGGAATATATTGGTTCCCCAACAATACGAATTCGCAGGATCCTATAAACATCATCCAAAGTGATGGTCATCTCACCCATTGGTAAGTGAAAGGTATTGGTCGCGGAGTCCCATCTATCAATGAGAGAGACCATCAAACTATGATCCCGGGATATACACCTATAGTGTCGATCACACTAAGTATAACATTTGTCATGTGCTCCCACTCCTCCATGGTCATGACAGTTTGCAGCATCTCATACCAGTAGGGGTGGTACTCTATCCCTCATCCTCACCTAATCTCTCACCTGCATCATTCAACATGACCTTGTCAAGACTTGACCACTTCAAACAACCTATTACCCACCACACAATACCCAACCACATCAATCATGCCTACCCCCTTTACATAATTCACTAATAAACATACTACCCTTATCATCATTACCCACTAACTTAATTCATCTCACCTACTTACCTATCCCACATTGCCAAAATTAAATTTTACCCTTTTCCTTTACAAAAATATTCACCTATTACTTCCTTGACTATTTTACTTTCCTACCTAGCTCTTCTTTCACTTATTTAATCTTAATCATGACTCGACGTCATTCACCTTGATTGTCATTAGTCCTCTTTCACAAGCATCAATCACCAAGACCTTGACCGATGCCGACCAAAGCTAATTGATGTTAGCCAAACCGTGATCATCTTCGGTCTCTGCTTTCGCCAAAAATGAAAAACCCATCCCCCATTCTCAAAAATTCAAAAAAAAATTGACCTAAAATCTACTCTAACCCACCCAAACCTATCCTACCTTCATTACCAATCCTATTTAACCGACATTGGACCCTCTCACCCCACATTTCCATCATTTTTACCCACAATTTCACAAATTAATGTTACACCCAAATTTTACAAAAACCAATTTAAACAAACTTTTTCCACCAAAAGGTGGATTTAGATTGAATCCTACCTCATCTTGGTGTTGTCTCCATGGTGGAACATCTAGCCACTACATTGGTGGTCCACCCACTCCCTCTCCCACCTCCGCCATGCCCAAAATCAACTCGTCACCTCCAAACCAATCGAATCAATTGAATAGATCTCGTGGACCTACCAATCGAATGCCAATCACCCACTATGTGGCTCGCCAACTCAACTAACCATCTCGTACTGCCATTTTCCACTCCTCTTCTCCTTTTTCATTTTCTAAAAATGGCAATGTCAAAATGAATCCATAAAAATGGGAATTTTCCTTTTTTAACCCCAAATCAAGATGATTGATGTCGGTCATGTCATGCCCTATCCAACTCGACGTTGGTTAAGATTTAACAAGCATCAATCACCCAACCTAACCATTTTACCCACCCCATACCCATTCTACCTAAAATCATTATTGATCAAACCAGCTTTAATCTTTCCCAATGGATATTACACCCTACCAATAAGCCTACATTCCCTGTACATTTCCTTAATCGGGTTTAGGGATATTTTATTTACCTATGCCATAGTCTAAGTTATTCCCGACTTATATACCCTTGCGATGTTGTTACCCATTTTTTAGCATGATGACCTTACCTTGCCTAATGACATGATGTTTATCCCGACCATACCTTTGGTGTAAAGGAAAAAAACCTATTACCTACTCCTACAACTAACCTCATTGTGATTCATGACCATATCCTTTACCTTGGATACCTAAATCACTTCAACCTTGTTTGGATAAACCTATCACCCTTTTGAAAATGTAGAGTTTGCACACTCTTTCACCTAGTAACGTATTGATGGAATACAATTACTCGGTTACTTCAATGGGAGTAGGATGAAGCCCTACTATAAATAAGTTTTCTTGGTCTTTGTAATAAGGCAGTGTTTCCATTTAGATTAGGTTTTAAATTTTACATTTCCTTAATGTGTTTCTTTCTTTGTTGCTATGCTTTGTCAATTTAGTTGGTGTGTTTGTGTAATAAGCGCGTTTACGCACCTAAACAAAATTACTATTTGAAGAATTTTATTGGCGTAAGACCGCACATACCCTTAGTGTGGGGTAGGTTGTTGATATCCAGGTACAAGACTGATGGAAATAAGACCGTATGAAAGGAACTTTCTACGGGTGTTATTCAAGGTTGGAAAATTGAAAAAGATATTTCTTCTAGACACAAGGACCATAGATAGAGAGGAATGAAGAAACAAGTATAACACAAGGTAAAGCGGGGCCGGAAGACTACCGGTGGAAGGGGCGGTGATGAGGTACTGTGCACATGGAAGTGCGCTGAAGAGAAGTCTGCAGCCAAAAGGTAGAAGGGCATGTTAGAAGGTTATAGCTTGGGCATGAAGATGTACCGCGTGGAAATAATGAAAATGGTCAATTAATGAGAGGATTATTAGTAGGTGGAGGAGCAATAAATGCACTAAATTTTTGAAATTATATATAAGGATGGGATGTGAGTTCATTTTTACCGTTGTAATTGAGAGAATTTGAAAAGGGTTAAGTGCGAACGAGCCGAGCAATCATGTTGAGGTGCGTAGAGTGTGAAACCAGATGTGGAGAGAAGGGTTGTGCACTAGAGAAGCTTGTGTTCCCATAGGAGAATGGTTTGAGCAAAGTAGACATGTTACAAATGAGCTAGGGCATGTGATTTCCACTAGGGCATGGAGATTAAATCTAGGGTTTTTACTTGCTCGACTATAGAGGGAAGAAAAGATATATTTTTCAAATGGCACCAAAGAAAGCACCCGCAACAGGAGATAAAAGAGGAATATCCATAATTGATTATTTAGGTTGCAGCGGAACATACTACAGGTTAAAGACATTCTTTTATTCATCAAAATTCTTTCTATTCATATTCTTTGATTTGTTTTTGGAGACAACCATTGCTCGGGAAAAAATGAAACTAGTGTCGGGTAATGTTGATCAAGACAAATCTAGCACTTAGTGAAGAAAATATAGAAGGTTCACATGGGAGAGTAGAGCACATTCAAAGGCACGAAGCATTGAGGGGATCATATGCGAATAGAAATAGATTCGGGAAATGGTGAATGAAGCTTTTGTACTTAGCCATTTTTCATGTTGAGGATCTATTTTTGGAAATAACGTCATGGAGCACTTAAACCGATTGGAGACTTGCTTGACACACATTGGCTATTTTTAGATGACCGATTCGAAGCACTTTACATGGACACATGCTGAGAATAGAGCTACCATCACAATTGACTAAGGGAGATCTATTGTTAACACTCTTGCATATAAGCCCATTTTTGTATGACATGTGGCTAATAATAACATGTGACCTATTTTTGGATTAGATAAGCGGTGAAGGGAAAGTCCCCACCCTTATAAATATGTATTGAAATGTGTAGCAGATAGAGCATAGATATACGTGTGAGAACTACAATATAGTAAGATTATGGTATGCGCATGAGCGTATACTACATTATTGTAATGAAGCTTTTGTGTATTTACTGTAATTAATATAATGGAGATTATGGACTGAAATAAGGTGTTCTCATGGTTATAATTTAGTATTACATGCTTGATTCCATTATGGTTATCTGTTAAAGTCTGTTATGTTCTAGATCTAGACCTGAATATGTAATGTTTGAAAGATATATTAGTTATAGATTTGAATGATTAAAGTCTTCATCATGCTAACATCCTACAATAACAACCCTAAAGAGGGGCCTGGTACCTTCACGTGCTTCGGGTGAGCGCTCAGTCTAGGCTGAGTGATGTGCCAACACACCTAGGCTTGTATTGCTAAATTCTAGGCTACATCATTTACTCCTACCGAGTTTCTAGAAGTAATATTTCAAGGTCAATTTGGAGATTTTTATGCTCGTTGGCACATTTAAACTCTACATGTGTAATAAAATGTTACACCAAAACCTCGATGCATTAATGAAATCTGCACATGAGGATCATAAAATGCTACCATGCTTCGTATCCTAGACCACTGGGATAGATTTATGCCCATATAATGGGACCATGCCCTACCCTATATGATCCTTAGGCAAACACTACAATGTCCATGCAGCCACCCATGTATGGACTTGAACCTCGGGTTTCTCCGTACTAAATGTAATCAAGAGTTACACCAAAACCTTGAGGCATTAGTGAAATCTACACATGAAGATCATAACAACATGTTTGTCCAAAATATTAATGGTATTTGAGTAAGTGTCCCGAGATGTCATTCCAAGCATTATTTTTAGATTTAAGGGGCATATATTTATGAAGAATCGTTAAGATGATAAACATCTCTTAAACCCTCCTAAAAACTAGTTCAAAAGTGATGGAGAAGATATTATTCCTAGTGGCCTAGGATGGATTTGTTTGGATTGTATGATGATTTGATTTTGTATAGGACTCTCTCAAGTTTCTCTAGGTGTAATTTAGGTGTCATGGTTGTGTGTGGACCCCACTCACAAAGGCATGTTTCAAGAATTTATATTTTCTCTAAATGTATCCACTAGATCTATGGCTTAAATTGGTGTTTGATTATTTTGGGGATATATAATACATATCCATGGTGGTTTTAGATCATGGTTGTTCCCTTAGGAGGTATGTTATGGCTTGTTTTATAAGACTAGTTTTGGGGCAGTTTTAGGTAGTTTCAAATGACCTAGTTAGAGAGGAATTTTGGAGGTGTTTCATCCTGATTTGTATCATGGTTTGTATTTGGTGATGACCCCATGGTCATGATATTTCCATTTTTATATCACACTTTCATATATTAGGTGATTTGATGAGGTTTTGATATTTATTTTTAAAGACTAGTTTTGGGGCATGTTAGTTGTCCTCGTTCTCAAGTGGCTTCATGATAAGAGATGATGAAACAGATTCGATCCAACTTAATGGATATTTTTAGTAGTCATATAAAACATGCCTAAGAGGTACTTGTTAATTTTTCTAGGTTATGTTTGACCAAGAGGTCTTGGTTCGGAGAGAAGATGTTTTGGGTGCAACTAGGCTTCTTGTGTCCTAGTGAAGAAATTAGATGTGAAGATGGTATTTCCGATCTATATGATTCATTTTATGATGTTTATAGGATTTTTATGATGTTTTAAGTAAATTTTTCCTATGATGTCCATCCTACATGTTTTAGGATCATAAGATAGGTATATAAAGCAAGTTGTAAAGCTCATTTGAGCTAGTGGAGAGAGTAAGGAAAAGTATGAAGTAGAGGGATGTTTCTAAAAGTTGAAATAGGTCTTTCTAACCATAAAAAGATGGAAAAGAGTGTGTGGAGATGTTATATTATGTGTTCAGATTTTGGAGAGAGAGTTCATTATGCCTAATCATCTTGGTGAAGAAGCCCATGAGTGAGCTGACCTAGAGAGAAAATTTGAAGAAGCAGGGAAGGAAAGTGAGCTTCATAGTGTCATCATCAGTTCTTGGTGAAATATTTTAGAGGAAACAAACATATCAGGTGTCTTTGGTTGGTGCTAAGTCATCTAGGGGGTCGTACCTCCTTTTAGGGTTGGTTCTCTACTAAAACTAGGGGTTTGTTTTGCTTGTGGGGTTGGTGCCTCACTAAACCTAAGGATTGGTGCTCCTTGTTGAGTTGGTTCTCAAATAAATTTGATTCATTACTTTAATAAATCTATATTTTTTGGATTTTATTCCCTTGATATTTTATCACTTCATATTATTTTCTTGTGTTGATGTGCTCTCATTTTCTCTTCTATGTTTATGTTCTTGTGGATGCATGCTTAATGGTTAATTGAATGGTTAATGGATGAAATTTCTTAAGTGAATGAAAAGTTTAATTTCTCATTTATTTACACCCCCTCTAAGTGATTGTTCTTTTAACATATCTAAGCCTAAATTATTCATTCATAAGGACCATATTTAGAGAGATTGCATTAAATGAAATCCAAAGCTGAGGGGCCAATGATAACACCATAAGAAGGGGTGATCACTCTTTGTTGAAGTCTCTGAGAAGAAATAAGATCCAATGCAAGGTTTTAGGGGTAGATTCTTGCCACTTTCTAACTCTACAACTAAATCAGCTTAGAACCCTGTTTAAATTTACAAAAATGAAAGGAAAATTTTGTAAAACATAATTGATATACAACCATAAATGAAAGAGCAGAAGACAAGAATTCAATAATCCAAAGAAAGGGCATATTTAAGTGACATTTAACATTATATTATTGTTTTACGTGTGTATAGACTATTGAAACCATTCATAGGGTAAGATGTATTAAAAACACATGCCATAGGTCTCTAACTCCTTGGCTCTATCAATTTTTTTGCATAATAAAATTACCAAGAAAGATAAAATGCTTTATATGAAGAAACACATCACATTTTATAGGATGGAGGAGATGAGAGTGGATCAAAAGATGTTGGAGAGGATTATCAACCTACTAAACCTTGTTAAAACCTTTTAAATGCCTCAAAAAGTAACCTCTTATCCTCATTATGGTTCATACTTTTGGGGCACCCTTTTATTGCAAGGAAAATACATATATTTTATGTGTATGAGCATCAATTTTCAGATCAATGGATACCCACGAGAATCTAGAAGATGGAGGAATGTGATGTTTCCAAATGTCTAATTTTTTTTATAGATCATCATTATTCATCATTTTGATTATGCATGGAAGAATATTCTCTTTTGAATCATCTCGAATGATATCTAGGAAAGGGAGGATTAAACAAACATCTCATAACCAAACATGACATCTTATGACTCTTGAAAATGATGTCAAACATCCCTAAAATACACAATTTCAATCTCCCAAAATGCTCAATAATTTCTTGTAAATCTTCCTTCTTTTGAAAGAACTCTGCAATAAATTACTAATGGATAAAATATGAGGTGAAATGGATCCTTGCATGAAATATATCATCAATAAAACAAACCTAACCACTCATGAAAAATTCCTTCGTTATGCAAATTCTAGATTGTTTTGAATACTTACTTTGGGAAATTTCCTTGTAATTTGTCTTTTCAAGAATTCCGTAGCCTTAGACCTTCCTTATATACCATGCAAGTATATTTATTTGTTATGCAAAGTTTATAATTTTCACTACCACGAAGGTCTAATGTTTATTATGTGGAAATTAGACCCGTGTTTCACTTTGTTCTATGGCTTTTGAAATATTTAGAACACTAATTCTTAAGAATCCCACAAAATACTAGGATATCATTCAAAGGATTTCAAACGTAGCTTTGTTTAAAATTTTATGCTTGTTCTATGGTATAGGAAAACGTAAAGAACACTATATTCTACTTGCCACCTCTATCCATGTTAGACTTTCTTTCCTTCACCGCAGGGGTATTTTCATTATGAAAAATTAGAGAGACCATGAAAAAACATTCCTTGGGAATTCAGTGGAACATATAATCCTTTGTTATGTGGCTTTGAAACTTGTTCACTTTGAAAATTATTCCATTTTACTTTTTGTGCAACACCTAAAAATTCTTTAGAAAGCACCTCAAAATTTTATTTTGAAAAGATTTTGTGAGAATTGAATCAGAAACAAGGCACCATGAAGTAGTTGCACTCCAACAGAATCGTGAAAGCTCCAATGATAGCAAGGAAAAAAATGATCGATAGTGGAAGAACTTGCTCAATGAAACAAAGCTTGCATAGAGGAAAGACAAAGGAGGAGTGTCTTGGCATTCTCATAAATGAATATGAAAGGGGTACACATAGGGTGCTTTGAGTAACCCTAGTACATGACACACATGAAACCTTAAACCTAACCCTAAACCCAACCCATGTGAGATGACCCTCCAACATGAGAGGATGACACATAGGATAACTCACACTAACACCCCCTTCATCGAAGCTGGGGTAGTGGTTGTGATGAGTCAGACAGAAGAGGAAGACACTCCTAAATAACTAAGAAAGATGTGCCAATGGGGCCCAAAAACTAAAGACTTGATAAGGTGCCCATATACAAACACAATCTTCCTAGAAGAAGAAGAAGAAAAGAAGGACTACATAGCCCGAAGAAGATGGGAAGCTGCAGAAGACCTCACCCCAAGAAGAGACCATAAGTGAAGAAACTTCATCTCAGTGAAGGGCTTGGTGAATAAATCTACAATCTGATCAGCTATCTAAATGTATTGAATGTCGATGATACCATCATGAATAAGCTCCCGTATGAAGTGCATATGGATCTCAATGTGCTTCGTCTGTTGATGCTGAACTAGATTTCTGCAAATAGAGATTGTGCTCATGTTATCATAGTAGATAATGGTAGGCCACCGAAATTGGATGCCAAACTCTGTTAGAATACCCTGTAGCCAAATAGCTTCTGTGGCAGCGTTAACTACTCCTCTATATTCTACCTCTGTAGATGATATTAGAATTTCATTCGCTTCTTGCTAGACCAACTAATAGGACCCAAACCAAGAGAAAAATTGTAGCCAGAAGTAGATTTTTGATGGTCTAAGTCACCGGCCCAATCAGAATCTATGAATCCAATCAAGTCAATATCAACCCCTCCATGATAGTGTATGCCATTAGCATAAGTGCCATGAATATAATGAAGGATCCATTTAGCTACTTTCTAATGCGAGATCATGTGGCTCTGCATGAATTTGGACATAATCCCAACAACATATGATAAATTTGATAGAGTGTGAGTCAAGTAGATCAAGCTCCCCACTAACTGTCGGTAAAGAGTACCATCAACCAAGGGAGTAGAGCAATCTGAAACCAACTTAACTTTGGAAAGAAAAGGAGTAGGAGAAGACTTGCAATTGGACATTTGAAACTGAGTTAGCAAATCAAGAGCACACTTAGGTTGTGAAATCAAGAATCCCGATCAGATTGTGAAATTTGGATCCCAAGGAAGTAATGAAGCGAGACCTAAGTCACCATAGAAAACTTGTTGGCTAAGGCAATCTTCACAGAATCAATAATAGAGGAAGAACTACCCGTGATCAACAAGTCATCAACATATAGAACAAGAATGAGTATGGAGTCATCTTGTCATAGAATATAAACATTTGGATCAGAGTGGCACCTAGTAAACCATGATGTAAGTAAGAAGGAGTCCATCTTGGCATACCAAGCCCAAGGGGCCTGTTTAAGGCCATAAAGAGACTTCTTTAACTTACAAATGAGGAAGGAATCTTGGACATAACTCGGAGGTTGTTCCATATAGATCTCTTCCTCTAGGTCACCATGAAGGAAGGAAATCTTAACATCCATTTGATGGACTTTCCATCTGCTCACTTTGCTGCGCGATGGCTAGGGTCATTCAAATAGAAGTCATCTTTGCAACCGGAGCAAAGGTTTATGTATAATCAACCCTAGCTATATGGGAGAAACCCTTAGCTACTAATAGTGCTTTAAACTTTTCGACGTCTCTATCTACTCCATACTTTTTTTGAAACACCCGCTTACACCGAGCGATTTTTCTTCCTTTCGGAAGAGTGTTGAGATCCCAAGTATCGTTCTTTATGAGAGAGGAATACTCCTCATCCATGGTAGAATCCCACTAAGGAATACCGAAGCATCCTAGAAAAGCTGTGGATAAGAAGCGAGAGGTGAAGAAAGAGTGGGGTCCAATGAAATTTGAGCAAGTACGTCTCATATCGGAAGTATCTCCAACTAAATCTCCAACACTTTACAAATTTTCCCTGCCCAAAGGGGACCAGGAGGATCGAAACTTAGAGTCGAAAGATTCTTCACTTGAGTGAGAAGGGACATAGTCCTCATCATCACTACTGTCAAAATCGAAGACTAAAAGGTTTGATGGTCAGGAGGATCTAGAAGAGGAGCACGCTCAACGGTATCATCATCTGATGATTCAGAATTCGAATCAGTGAGCTGAAGAACCTCAATAGGTGAATAAGTAGAAGTCGAAGAAGACTCATCGAACTTAACACTTATCTCAATATATAGCTCATGAGAAGTAGGATTCATCAATCGATATCCCTTCATGCCATCAGGATACCCTACAAAGATACAAGGTTTGGATTGTGGTTCCAAATCCTTGTGTTTCTTCTTGGGAATCTAAGCCATAGCCTTAGATCTGAAGACTCGAAAGTGATCAACATCAGGATTGCATCCAAACCAGGCTTCAAAGGGTGTCATCCCTCTTACTACCTTGTGTGGAACATGGTTCTGAATGTAATTTGCACAATTCACTGCTTCCCCAATACTGTGGAGGAAGAGACTTCGAGTGAATCATAAAAGTGGCCATCTCCTTCAGAGTACGGTTCTTTCTTTCTGTGACTCCATTCTGTGAAGGACTATAAGCAACTATATGCTGCAAAGAGATCCCTTTAGAAGTACAGAAATCCATGAACCTATTGTTTACATATTCACCTCCATTGTCAGTTCAAAGAACCTTGATAGACCATTCCACCTGTTTCTCAGCAAGAGCCTTAAAGTCCTGAAAATTTTCAAAGACTTCAGACTTAAGCTTAAGAAAATATACCCAAGTATATCGTGAATAGTCATTAATGAAGGTTAGCACATAAAGAGCTCTAGTAAATGAAGGAGAAGGAAATGGACTAGAAACATTGTTGTGAACAAGATCCAAAGGATGAGTGGCTCTCCAAGATTTTCCTTTGTCAAAGTTCTTTTCAGGATGCTTTCCAAGTACAACCCTCATAAAGACCAGATGAAAACTTGACACGAGGAAACCCATTGACCATTTTATTTTGAATCAATTGTTCAAGGTAGTGATAATTTAGATGTCCAAAATGCCCATGCTATAGCTTACTAACCTCATTTGCATGAGTGAGCAAGGTAGTGAGCGTAGAATCAAAAGTAAAGTGGGAGAAGGTGTACAATTGTGAATGGTGATCTACCTTTCCCTCGTACTTAGTAGTGTCATTGTTAAGCTCACGAATAATCATTGAGTTAGGACCAAATTCCACTCACATTCCTTCACCAAGGTGAGTAATTTGGCAAACTATAAGAAGATTGGTAGAGAGACCAGAACACTAAACACTTGGTTAAATGTTCCCCATCCATCTCTACTTGATCCACTACCGAAACCCCGACATTGTCGTGTCATTACCCATCATGATTTGAGACATTCCACAAGGTTCGATGTTGGAAAACTCAACATGTGAAGAACCCATGTGGTGCAAGCCACCGAATCTATAATCCATTTCAATGAAGGAGCAACTTTGGCTACAATGGCCTTTCCTTTCTTCTTATCATTTTTATCAACTTTTGCAGAGAGAAGACTCGGCCTTCTGAGCACTTTGTTTTATGGATTCAGAACACTTATTTTATTCTTCTCAAGTAAAGATAAGTGATCAATCTATTTCTTAAAATAGTGTTACTCATCATGACTAGTATTCTTGCAATAGGAACACAAATACTTGCTTTTCTGTGCCTTAGGCTCAGAAGTCAAAGTGTTTGTGTCATTTTTAGGTTTGATCTTGGTTTCTTTCTTAGGTTGATCCTTTGTTTCTTTCTTCTTTTCAGTCTTCTTTCCCTTGCTAGTACTTGCTACAAGGGCATGTGACTTGGACTTGAGAGACCCCATTTGAATGAGTTTGTCCTATTCTTGAATGAGTTGGGATGAAAAACAGTCAAAGGAGGGCATAGTCCAAGTATCACCCAAGGTAGCTTTTGTAGCATAGAAAGTTGACATGAAGACAAAATATTTGGGACCTAGCTTAGAGAGAATCGACAAGATCAGTTGAGAATCTTTCTTTTCTACTTGACATCCTTTTAACACTAATCTAATATGGAATTATTTTGAGAAGAAATCTTGTAAGTTTTCAAAGTCACTAGGATTTAACCCTAGTAGTTCATTTTCCAACTCATGTGCTCTCATGTCATCTAGTTGTCCAAACATCACATCCAATGTTTTCCACATAGATTTAGGTGTTTCGGATGCCTCAATGTGGAAGAGCAAGTCAAGAGAAATGGACATGCAAAGAAGACCTAAAGCTTCATCACTACGGTTTAACCACTTAGATTTTTCAGGTTCATCATCTGGTTCAGTCTCAGTTCCCATGGTGATGCGGAATAACCCTTTACCCCTTAGTTTCATTATTATTTTCGATCTCCATTCAAAAAGTTGAATGGCATAAGTAAAGGAATTGAAAGTGCATCCATAGTGAGAGAGAGAGAAAGAAATATAGAAAAGAAACACAACCACCCAGGACAATAACAACCCCCGCTTTCGAAAACTTTATAGTTTAGTGCGTTGATTACAATCAGTCCGTGCGTGTGGTTTGAAACACTTGGTAAATCATCTTGCAATTAGCATAATAACGTGCAAGAGAGGAGACCAAAAGTGTTTCATGGAGCAAGAACAAAAAAGGAACACCGTAAACAAGCACAAGCAAAAATAGAAAGGAGGTGAAAGCCAACCTCAGTGGTGAGAAAAAACATCTCATGTCGTAAAAGGAAATCCCTTGCTTTGAAGATCGTGGCGGACGCGCACACTAGTCGCAAGCAGTAATAAGGGTCAAATACAAGGTTTTGGGAACTCAAGGAGTCCAGATAGTCTTCAAAACACCAAAAAGGATCTTGGAAGGTAAGGAGGTGCATGAAGTGTCACTGCACACTTGAGCGCATGATTAGAGAGAAAATAAACGCCAATAAATCCTAAATTTAGTGTTTGGAAACGCCCAATTTTACTATTTTGGAGCTATGGAGTTTTTGAAAAAATGATAGTGTTTAAATAATGTTAATGAAATAAAATTAGATCTAATTTAATTAAATCTAATGAATTTCGAAAAAGGCTTTAATTAAAAAATTATTGAAAAAAGCACTTTTTTGAATATTTTCTAAAACTTACAAGTTTTAGAAAGAATGCTTTTAAAAGAAGATTTTTAGATGAAGATTTTTAAATAAATAAAGATTGAATGCGTTTTAGAAAGTATCTTTAAATAAAGAAAGATTTGTTTATTTAAAACGCATACCAAAAAAGGAGTTTGTTTGTTTTTTTTTTTAAAAGAAAGCTTTTAACCAAAAAAACCAAAGAAAACACGGGCCATTTTTTTTTAAAAACTAAGGATTTTAGAGATAAAAAAGGAAGGAAATTAAAAAACTTACCAAAGGAAAAGGCGCCTGATGGAAACCTTACCACGTTTGACTTTGCTCATACCAAAACAAGAAGAATAGGCTACGTTTGGAGTGGAAAAACACAGAGAAGGTTGCAGCCGCGCGTAGAGAAATGTGCAGCCGCGTGGGAAAAAAACCTGTTTTGCGCAGGTAGATGCATGGGCAAAAAGTATGGGAGTTGTTAGTAGATGCTTGGGTGCAGCTGAGGGGAGTTTATACAGTCCACAACAGTCCCAAAAAAACTATCCAAAGCAGATGCATTTTCAGGCCGCACGTGTATGAGAAAAGAGGACAGGTTGTATTGTATTGTTGTATTGTATGGTTGGAAGTTTGAACAGGCCACAATAAGTAGAACAATCCACAACAGTCCTGATTGAAATGGTCAGAGGGACAACAGTCCATGCATAATCAAAAGTTCATCTACGAGCAACCACGACAGAAGAACACAAAGATCCTGTAACCACAGACTATGATGCATAGACAAATATCTTGCAAAAACCAGAGATCTTAAAAAATTTCACTTCCATTTTAATAAATTAAAAAAATGAAAAGAATTTCTATTTTGGATTTAGTTACATCCAACTAAAAAAAGTAGTAAAAACCCTGATTTCTCAAGGTATTTTTAAAAAGTTGCACATGCACAAGAAAAAAAAACACAAAAAAACTTTCAGAGAAAGCTTGTTAGAGATATTAACAAAATAATTTCTAGAAAATAGTGATCAAAAGACTTGCATGTAGAGTAAAATAACAAAACCAAGTAAGAGTAATCGCAATAAAATACAAATTGAGTGCACGTTTACCTGATCTCAGCTCTGATACCATGAAAAGAGTTTGTGAGAATCAAATTGGAAACGAGGCACCACGAAGTAGTTGCACTCCAATGGAATCATGAAAGCTCCAGCGATAGCAAGGAAAAAAATGATTAGTAATGGAAGAACTTGCTCAATAAAAACCAAGCTTGCATAGAGGAAAGACAACAGAGTGTCTTGGCATTCTCATAAATGAATAGAAAAGGGGTACATATAGGGTGCTTTGAGTAACCTAGTACATGACACACATGAAACCCCAAACCTAACCCATGTGAGATGACCCTCCAACATGAGAGGAGGACACATAGGATAACTCACACTAACATCATTCGGTGGATTTCAAATGTAGGTCTGTTTAAAATTTTATGCTTGTTCTATGGTATAGGAAAACCACAAGAACACTATATTCTACTCGCCACCTCTATCCATGTTAGACTTTTTTTTCCTTCACTGGGGGGTCTTTTCATTATGCAAAATTAGAGAGACCATGAAAAAAATTCCTTGGGAATTCTATAGAACATATAATCCTTTGTTATGTGGCTTTGAACCTTGTTCACTTTGAAAATTATTCTATTTTACTTTTTGTGCAACACCTCAAAATTCTTCCCCATTCTTTGTGGTTATTGCTACACCTTGAAATCTACCTAGCACATGAAGCTTTCTTTCCTTTCTTTCGTGAAACACTATTTTATTCTTCCCCTTTGTTACGTGGAATTGGAGTGTCTCGTGAAACACTAATCTCCCTAATTCCGCACAATAACAAGGTGCAATGCTATGTGGATTTTTTTATCAAAATGTTTCCTCACCAAAATAAATTTTTAATATTTCAAAATAGCCTTAAGGGGTTATTTTGGGAAAGCGATTTCCATAACCAATTAACTCCAAAATCATGTTGTATGATACTCGGGTAAAATATATAGGTTATCCTTTATGGTAAATCCTACTAAGTCTATATCATCTTCAAAAATAAATTTATTTACCTTCATTTCCATTTAGTTTCCATATTTTACTAATCATGTTTTATCCATATGACTTGATTTCATAGAAATTTAATTCAACATCTATTGGGAAAAAATCATTTAGTTTATTCTACATCAATCAAAATATAAAAACAAAAACAAAATGTATCTTCCACCTAAACTAGAGTAGATGAAAAGTATTCCTATTGGTTGTCAACTAATACATGAATGCACTACTAACATGCATTATTTTGTGGCTATAATGGAGGTCTTATACCATTTCTCGTAGCTATTTTTTGGGGTAATTTTCTAGTGTAATGATCACCTCTATATCTGAAACATCCAACTACTAGCCTTGTCTTTCAATGAAAATTCTCATCTATGTTTTTATTTCGCTATTACAACCACCCATTTCGATGGTTTCTATAAATATTATTGGATTAGAAGATTTTATAGCCCTATTGAACTTCCAGAAATCACGTCTTCACTACCACTATTATTTTCTTGAATCAATGAATTTATTCTTAGATGGTGTAAAATATTGTTGATTCAATTAAATTACTAAGCCCTATAAAAATTTCCAAGATGAAAATAGTAGTTATAGATAATGTTCATGCCTCATATATTTTTCAAAATATTCGTCCATAAAAGTCATCCCATTAACATGCACATTGGAACTAATATGGGAATCGGTCTCATGATAAAGTAGTGGATACATAACCACTCATCTCCCTAATATTGAGGTATATACTTGACAAGTATTACTAAGTTATACTAATACTTCATATTCCCTAGGTTAAGTTATAAAACTTATCCATATTTCCATCATGGTACAATTATGGAAACCACATGTTCTGAATAAGGTCTCAAATAGTTCCCATGTATTGTTATCGATGTTAGATTATTTTATTCCTTTTTCATCCCACCAAGGAGATGCCTTAACTACAAGATGATGAGCTTCCTAAAAACTTTGTTTCCTCGGAGAAATTCCAAATATTAATATATTTTTCCATTTTTATCAAACATGATTCTACCCCATCACCTATTAATTCTCTTGTTTACTTGAAGGTTACTACTATCTTCAGAGTCCTTTACTAATTATGTCTTAAATATTTCCCTCTTGGACACCTATCTAGCTACCTAATCCTAAGAATTTTTAGTATTCTCATTATATCCATCATCCTCAATAGACTCAACTCCTTTTGTAGACACCAAAAATTTAGACCTTCTTCCTCTTCATTATTTATTTCATCATTTACACTCATAAAATCCCTTATTCTAAGTCATAATTCCCTCATCATATTTACCTTGTGTAAATACCCCTTTTCACAGATGTTAAATCTATCCTTAAACCACCTAAAACCTCCCAAAACCAAAATTAAATAAGACAAACCACATTTAAACCATTTCATAACCCCCTTAACCATCACAACTCGACCCCAAAAAATTACTACATCATTTACCCGAAGAAAACCAAAACAACTTATTTAGAAGTGGTTTTAACCACTTTACCATCCCAAATCCCAAAAAACTTGGATCACCAATGATTATGGTAATCACCAAAAATTATAAATAGAAGTTTTCTAGCCTTCTTCGAGGATCCTCAATTTTGAATCTTGAGCCCTTACTTTCTGCTTCATTCACCAGACTCCTACATCTCATCACCCAACATAGAGACATCAAAATTATCATATATCATCAATATGTGGCTATATAATTATAAAAGTATTGAGAAATCATTCTTCATCACTTGAGTTGTAGACTACACTAGGATTCAATCAATCAAATAATCTTCAAGAAAAAAATTTGAGGCATCTCTTAGCTTCACTACACTTTCAAGGTAATCCTAAAATCCTCTTGTATCCTATATAAATCCTAGTTGGCCATCAATTAGTCTGAAACATCATTCTATGTCATCAAACACTTGTTTTAATTAATCTGTAAAAAATCACTTAAATCGCCAATGATTGGAGTAATCACCGGTGATTCTGTCAAACTTGTCGTTTATCAAATTATATCATTTTATATCTTTATATTATAATAATTTTCATCATATATGTTGATTCTAACATGTCTTTGAGAATGGATCTCTATTAGATGACAATACGACCAATCAAATGAAATCACAAGAATTCATTCACTTCCAATAGTCTAACAACCTTTCTATTGGGAACAATTTGACATCATTCATGAATTGAATCTATGTGCAATATGATTTTTGACATTGACCAAGACAAGATCAGATTGAATTCTTACACGAAAAATGAAAAATAAATTGAAAACTTTTGGTACAAATAATTTGAAAGTGTCCACATTGCATCCACCCTCACTTGGGATGATTTGGGAGCCACACAGGATCTTCCCATCTAGTTGGAGTTCTAGAGCTTCTCCTTTCTATCTATGCATTTACTTTAATTGTATATCTTTATCTTCATCCATATCATTATTGTCAACTCACTTAATTACTAAAAAATGAGCTAACGTTCTCCAAGGAAGTCTTCTGGATTCGTGGAACTAGATTTTGCTAAACAATTCATTTATCCATTTGTCTAATCTCTTCTCGTTTAGTGTCTTTGATTGCAATTTTCTTCATAGGACAAGAAGACGTACACATAAATTCAAACTTGATCAATTTTAGTATCCATATCTATGGGTATCGGTAAAACCCACGTTTTCTAAAGTCAGTTTTGTTTTTATTATTTCACTACATTAAGTTGTGTAGAAAGGTAACAACATCTCTCGAACATTTTGGCATCCCTAATGGGATGATTAGTACCTCTTTTGTTTCATTAAAATTAATTTTATTCACTTCAATCCTTTTTCTTTGTAATTTCCAGTGATCCAATTAAATTTCAAGTGATTAGGTAAATAGATAGTGATTCTATCAATCGCCGATGATCTCTATGAGTGATTTTTATTACCTAGTCGACCAACCTCTAACATAATTTTCTTATTGTGCTTTTGTCCTTTTCTAAATTTTTGCAAGTTTCTACTTCTAGAGGCTTTTGCTTGCTGCATATTACCTTGCTAAATTTTTTTTTTTAAAAAAAATTAAAAAGGAAGCATTTTTGATGTGAGTCCTTTTCCTCTCTTTTTGTTTTCCGCATTACATTTTTTTGTCTATTCTCATCGAAGTCAATATTTTATTTTGGGTTTAAAAATAACATTACATACTTCCTGATCACATAGATTAATTATAAGGATTAATTTGTTGCATTCACTTAATTCTTCCCTCACACATAGCCAAATCACATCAAATATCAAACTTGCATCAAACACTTCTACCCAGGTGATAACTATTGGGATTTCATCACCCAATAGGGAAACCAACTTGGTGTTCTTGCCGAGTATAAAAAAATGGTTGTCGGTATATTGGTTAACCACATGACCCCCTTATCACTTTGGGACAATGAAGTGAGGGGTAGCCCCAATACCCGCCTCGTATCGACATCAACACAAATTTGGGCCTTAGGTACCTTTAGGTATATCGAGGAATCCAGCCTTAAAATTCCTTAAACCATCCATAAAAGGTCATTTCCTAGGACATTTTATGTTGTTTTACACATTCCACCTTTTTAATTAATTAAGATAATCAAATTCATTCTCGTATGTGATTTTGTCTCTTGTTTATAATCAACCCATCTAGATTTATTTTCATTTGTTAGGTGATTGTTTGTTTTTAATATGGTACTTACAAGACAACAATCCCGTGTTCAAACTTCAAAAACATGTCTAGTCCATTCCAACAATCTACACCACAATACCATCAAACTTTGCAATAGGCTCAAACTCAACTAGATGAAGCCCAATGACTCATTGATCAATCTTCAAGAAATCCTATCAACACCTCATCCTGAAAATAAAGAAAATATGATAGAAAACATTGAACGTTCCATTGATAACACTCAAAAATATCTTCAGAATGCCTCATGTTTCTCCCACGCACGAAAAAACACTACCTCACCCCCACCCAAAGATCTAGAGCAACCCCATTCTCTTAGTAGTCAATCCAATTGATCATAAATACTTGATCCCATTAGTCCACAATTATTCAACAAAGTGTGGAGTTCATCTTCTTACAAATCCTACACTCAAAACATGTGGCTCTTAATTCATACCTTGTTGCTAGGGGTGTCCATATTTTGTCAACGCTTGTAGAACCGCTGTCGTATACACTCGATACTTATGCAATTTTTCCAATCTCATTGATCTGAACCACGAACCTGTCATTCAACAAATATATTCCTACCATACTAGTAACTAATTAGAAACATCCACCATCGTGTCTTTAGTACCTAATGATTACCTTTAACCTTAATGTGATTTATTCATAAGGCATGACCATTCAACAATCCAATCCTTTAACTAGTTCGACATCCCTCAACATGATATAAACACCTCTTCATCCACACAAACCCCTCCAACTTCCTCTACCATTAAAACACCTATGATTTCTGCCACTGTTTCTACTAGCATACTTCCATCACTGTCATCTCAACAAACCATACCACCTCTTTAGAACATTACTATGTCTATTCCCACATGTATACCTTTAATCAATACCAACGTTGTTTCCAAAGTACTCATCCAACTTGAAACAATGATTCAACCTTAGTTATATCACAACATATACCTCAGCCATCACAATCATTTACTTACTCCCAAGCTATACCACAACCATCTTAGCCTCCTATCCATATGTCCATTCTCCTTTATAATATCCCACAATCATCGCAACCCCTTATTTTCACTTATGTTCCCCTTCAATAAGCACCTCGGTGTTCTACGCCCCTTATCCACACATATATTCCCTTTCAAAATACACCGATTAATAATTACCTCCTGTTAATACATATATCTCTCCTTAGTATCAATAATCAAACCATTACAACCTTTAATATCGCCACCTACCTATAAAATTACTATGATCATTTCCAACAAAATATCCCTCAACAATATCAATCATATCAATAATCTAATCAATTCTCATTTGATCAACCCGGTTCATCCTCATCGAGTACACGCCAACAACCACCGATTTACCCTCTTTAGGCCTTCATGAACCACATATCTATCCTTGAAGCTGCTTTCATGGGTCCCAATAATATGTTATCATATGAGAAAATTTGTAATGAACCTATTCGCTCGTTTGTGCCTTATAAGGCTTACCTTCCTCACTGGGAACTTCCCAAATTCCTTAGATTATATAGCAAGGAAGATCCCCAACAACACCTTTGAGCCTTTCATCATGCTTGTTACCTGATATCTCATGACCATGACCTTATGTAGAGGATGTTCCCTATGTATTTAATAGGATCTACTTTAGAATGGTATAATAACATTCCATAGTATTTCGTCTTCTCCTTTGTGTAACTCTCCCAACTATTTCTTGAACACTTTTTGATAAATATCACTCGTAAAATCACCATCATATATTTATATGTTATTAAAAAATTCAAATATGAATCTATCACTGACTTTGTAACCCACTGGAGGGTTATAATCAATCAATTATCATTCTCTCTCCCACAAACCGAACTTGACCCACTTGACTAGAATGTTCAAAGTTATTTTTAGCTTTCTACTCAAATTAATGTAGTGAAAAAAATGACCTTAGAAGACATAGGGTTTAGCAATACCCATAGAGATGGATGTTGAAGTTGATGTTTGAACTAATTTATAGAGTGAAATTTTAATAGGAGCCTAGTGTAATTGTTTAATGACTACCTTTTACATTGTAGAAGAAGACGAAGGTGTGGTTAGAATGGATATTTTATTTTATTTATTGTGATGTTTGATTAGAGTCTTCGGGGTCAAAGGAATATAAATATTAGGTTTATATTTGGATGAGGATGAGGTGAGATCTAGAGGTTGTGGGATAGTGATATGAACACATTAAAAGTAGTCGTAAAAAATTTGTCAACCTCTTGCTTAATTTAGTGTAAGAGTTCAATTTGATCTTTGATGTCTTGGTCGGTGTCAACAAATCAGATTGCACATGATTCAATTCATGAATGATTTTAAATTTTTCCTAGTAGAAAGGTTGTTGGACTATTAGAAGTGAATGAATGCTTGTGATTTCATGTGATTGGCCAGGTATTTCCATCTAACAGAGAGCCATTCTCAAAGACATGTTAGAAGCAACATATATGATGAAAATTGATAGAAGATAATGATATAAACTGATAAAATTTGATAAAAGGCATATTTGATAGGAATTGTGGGCAATTATGCCAATCATTGATGATTAAGTGAATCACGATGATTTCGGTGAAATTTGATAGATTAATTAAAATGGGTGTTTTATTACATAAAATGGTGTTTCGAGACTAATTGATGGCTAACTAAGATTGATAAAAGATAAAGAGAGGATTTCAAGAGTACCTTGAAAATGTCATGAGGCTAAAACATGCCTTGAATCTTTTCTTGAAGATTATATAATTGATTGAATCTTGGTTCAGTCCATAACTCGAGTGATGAAGAATAATTTATAGATACTTTGATAATTTAATAGCCATAACTCGATGATATCCGATCATTTTGATGTGATGGTGTTTATGGTATGTTTGTGTTTTGAATATGATATAATTTTTTTTATGTTAATGGATATGATGATGGGAACATGTGATTTATATGATTAAAATGTCGATTATATTAATGGGGTATGAAAGATGTGAAATAGGGTTTTAATGATTACGTGTGTTGTGAATAAATTGTGATATTTATGATAATTTTTTATGAAGATGTAACTAATGAGGTAGGAGTAAAAAAATAAATGATAGCACTCAGGTAAGTGCAACAAGTTGGGGTGCCAAATAGTGGACATGAAAACCTAAAATTCACGTACCATGATCACGGTTTTTAAACCCGCGAACACGGGTTGGAAACCACAATCATGGTTTTTAAAACCATGATCACAGGTTGATTTCTTTAGGTTTGGGAATTTCCTAACCTAAAACCACGATCATTGTTTATAAACCACGACTACAGTTTATAGTCCATGATAATAGTTATAAATTGGGATTGTGGTCGTCCAAGACAAAATTAGCAGACCCGTGACCCCTCATTTTCCCCCACGTGCTGTAATTTCTCCCCCACTATTAGCACTCACGCTTTGAATACCCCTTATAAATTACTCTTCAGACTTTTGGATCATGAAATATTCAAAAATGCCACCAAGATGAAGAGGTAAGCACTCGATTTTGATCAATATTAATCCATTTTAGGTTTTTAAAATTTTTTGAGGGTTTTCAAATTTTTATTTATGTATACAATTTATTTATTTTGTCGTAGTTGTTTGAGATTGTAATCCCCAAACCATCTAAATATTCTTCAAAGCCCTCCTCCTAACGTATATTTTCCTCTTGTGGCTCCTTTTATCCCCATGGAACCAAAAGGAACACAAGCTGATATCATTGGAAGAATCTGACAAAATAAAATTTCTATTGAGAACCTTATTTAGACAATAAGACAAAATCATGCCATAAATCCATCCTGCATGACTTTAACCAACACATTGTAAACATTAATTGGTGAAGTCGACTCTACAACCAACCAAATAAAAAGATGGAATGCCTTTAGAGCTGATTGTAGGTGGTGGTATGTAGATAAATTATCCCATGCGGCAGTAAAAGACAAAAAATTGCAAAAGACCACATTTGTGCATTATTTACTAACCTGAAAACCAATGCCCCCCCACAACTACTTGTAAATGGTTCCCAATCCATTGGTGCCATGATGACCGAATCAAGAATAATTTTTGGGACCGATGGTGGATGGTTTTGATTATCCACCATGCAACAACAATGAGGTTCCTCTCTATTTTTTGAAGAAATTGTATTACAAGTTTGTGCTTAATGAGGTCCAAATTATTTTGAATTTTTGTGTTTTACAGGTGAGGAGGTGGATTTACACAGAGTAGACCAGGTGCATGTTTTGGTCAACCTAGGATCCCCCATGCCCCAAAACCCCACTGAATTTAGTTATCCCTTCTATAGTGAAGGAGGTTGTGGAGATTGACACACTACATGCATTGAGGGAGCTCACTTGACACTTTGACCCAACATAGTAGCTAGATTGCATCTGGTGATGTTGGTGGAGCATCAGTTCTAGCACACCACACCATTGCGGATCATGTGGTGCCGTATGCACATTGCGGGTGAGACATCATTTGTTAGATCACATGATTTATTTTCTCTAGATGAGATGATGGCAGATGTTTTGGAATTGGTGCAAATGATCTTGGTCTTTCACAGGTAAATGTCAAATAAATATAATATATATACAATAGTTTATTTCATTTGAGATTTTAATATATATGTATTTGATTACGTCATCATACATACATGTAAAAACTAATATTTTTTTGATTTTAAACAACAAGAGCCGGTGAAGGACACATCCGTGTCGACATGCTAGCTACTACAGTTGGGCATGTTACAAATGTAAGTTTCAAGTTACTTATATTTCAAAGTTCATTTGATTGCACGTTTATTATTAAATACACATTAATGTTCATGTATAGTGTTTCACGTGTACATGTACATATTAATATGTTTATCTTTTATACGCAGGAGCCTAACGGGTCATCATCTTCTCTGAGCACTAAGGCTACTGGCATGCCTCACGTGACTTTTACGCATGGTATTTTTTCTTTACACATTATTTCTAATTGTGTAATTCTCTAGTAGTTTTTCAATCCCATAACTCTAGTCCAATACAATTTGATCATAACATTAAGCTCTTATGATGCAAGGGTTAAGTAAACACTCTCCTAGATATACAAAATCTCCTTTTATCATGATCATGGACACTTACCTCTATGCTAGACACATGTTTCTAGAGCACTCCATCTCTAATTCTTTCTCCATCATCCCTTTCCTTTGAGGATCTCTTTTAGCTTCTTAGGATGTATGCATAATTGACCTTGCCAACATTGTTAGTTCTATGCATTCTTTATTAACCCTCTTCTCTCTAAACAACAAAGAGATGACAATATGGGATAAGTTACCTACACTTCTAAATATATCATGGGTCCCTTGGTTCATGTTTATCACCAATACTCCCTATGCAATTCTATACACCCAATCTCATATTATATCTATTATTCATCAAGTTTCTCTATATTTGCATTCTCATGTACAATGGATATAGCTTGGTGAGGCCTAGAACCAAGTTCTACATACCAAATACATTCCACATCTTTAATGAATTACTTCTTGAATATTAATGCAGGGGTTATGCTTGAACTTGGGCTTTAACTATTTTGCTTTAAAGGTTTACTATTCACAATGGTTGTTTCACAATATCAAAGAGCTTAAACTTGCTCAAATGACCAACCTATACCTACCCCTACCTAGAGGATCTCCCTTTTGAGGTTCAATAACACCATTTGTATGCTCCAAACACCTTGAGGTCCACTAAGACCTAATACATGCTCATAACAACTAGAAGGGATTTCTTAATATCAACTGATCAGGGTGATCACTTTGTGATCACTGAGCCAATGTCTAATAGATGTACAAGTCTCCTACATTCACATGAAGGACTGTTTCCAGCTATAAATTCCACTTATGAGGTTCTTAACAAACATACCTCTCTTCATAATGGAGTCCTTCATTCATGTAGTCACAAGACCTCCTCCACCTAGTTAAGGTGTTCAAGACATAAAATTTAAACCTTTAGACTCCTTGATGAATACTCAAGAAATGAACTTCAATTATGTATTCTTGTAATTTTGCCCCTAGGTATCTCAAGGTTCTTAAATGCCCAATTCAAGGTCTTCAATGGAATTATAAGGTTTCTAGGGCATACCAAATTTTCACAAAACTTTCTCATCATGATTCAAGTGTCTTATAATTCATGCACAAACAAAGATAATTTGAAATTTCTAGCAAGATTCACCCGTATAATCAAAAGTTACACAAAGCCCTAGATAGAGCTCGAGAGCCTACAATTTGCTCTAAAAACCAAATTATGCAATTTCAAGACACATAAAAATTATGACTGTGATCTACATCACCTATAGGACCTTTCCATATTAACATTCAAGAGATTATGCAAATAAATAGGACCGAGGGTTTGAATACCACTGTCCTGGTAGACTTCTTCAACACAGTCCATTGGAAACATGCAAATTTCATGCCAACAGAGGTATATTCTTTCTCCAAATCATCATACATACTTTATTCACCATTTTCAAACCTCAAGAACCTCTGTCTTACTCCATTACACTTGAATCACCTATGAATAGGTGTACATTGACTAAGTATAGAGTCTTAAACAACCTCCTAAACTAACTCAAAACCCCTAAGAAGACTCAACAACCTTCCTAGCTTAGATAATACCATTAATGCTTGGAAATCCATACAAATACTCTAATCCTACTTGGGGATGAGGATTCCAAGTCTTATTTATCCACTCTTACTCTTGGTTCAGTCATACACTTGCAATCTTACATAACTCTCTATTTTAGGCCTTATTGCTACTAGTCCTCTTCTCATGCTAATACTCATGTATCTCATATTTTTCAGGCTTGAGCAGAGGAACATACATACAATCCATTCAAAAATAATAATTTAAACAAAATTCACACAAAATTTTGTCTGCAACATAAACACATGTCTTCCTCTTTCATTAATTGGCTCTATTACATCTTGATCCTCCATATATCATCATCAAATCCCTCAAATAGCTCCCTCTTTTTCTTACTAGCCTCCCTAGAAACCTTATTCTTAGCTCCTTAGAGAGCTCAACAACATCTAAATTTAGAGGAGGATAAAATTACATCCCTACATGCTCTCCACACATTCTAAATCCTATTTCTTGCCTCTTAGTACAACAATATTTCCTTACTTAGGCATAAACAACTATCTCACTTATACACCTAGTTGTTACATTGACAAACATAACCTCTTTTACAAACATATCCTTTATCTTTACACCCACATTTTCATTTGAATAATGGAGTCCTCTTGCCATCTTGCATTCATATCCAAAACTCTACCAAATCAATATGATTTACATCATTGTCACCTATTGAAGGATATAAGTTTCTAAGGAAGAAATTTTCTCATACCTTAAACACCATTCTCTTGACAGTTTTCAATTAATGTTGATCTACATGTTGTTTGTATAACTTATGACTGCCAGAGAGAATCCTCCCTATATGAATTTTGGAGGTTTTGTTGTAGATCTTGCCATAGTCTGCGATCCACTAACTTTCAGTACAATTTTTCAAATTTGTTAAATTTTGGACGAATGTTTTCTTACTACTTATCTACAATATCAAATTGTACATGAAATATTTAATTTGAACTATTTATTTATATGTATCCTACCCCTCGTGAGTCTACTATTGACCTTGTAGTGTGTCGATGAAAAATTGATAGGGATTATGAGATTGCGGTAAGATTTCACATGCATTAAAAATTCTAAGTTTCTAAATTTTGAATGTATTTTAAAAATTTGGGTGTTAAAAACTTGATGTTTATGAATGTGCAGGCTAAGTTGTAGGCCAACTTAGAGATGCCTAGGACCACATGGATGAAATCTATAGTGGCATCTCCCTCCACTACATCCATAGGTCATGGACATGCTTCTACTAGCAGGGCCAAGAGAGGGAAGATGTTTCATGATTAGATTCATAGGACCCATGTATAGATATATATGCCATATGGTCCTAGTTCATGATTCTTCATAGTCCATGTATATAGCCTTATGTGACCGTGTGTGGTCCTATATGTATGGCACACTTAGTTTGATACATTATTCTTATATTTTTCAGAGACGTGGCACACTTAGTTTGATACATTATATCCATGTTGGTTTTCATAACCATATTACTTCTATGTTTGATTTGATTTCATTACACATGATATACTTCTATGTTTGTTTTCATAACCATATTACTTATATGTTTGATTTGATTTGATGGCCTCAATTATGTGACCATTATCCATATCATGCATGTACTTGTGATGCTCATTGGGAAAAAAAAACTACGAATGATTTTCTTATGATTGTCATTGCTATATTTTGAGGACTAATAACTCACTACTATTGCTTATATTTTGATAACTCACTACCATGTGATCATTTTTTGTTCAAGAGATTCAAGTGTGGAGTTATATACTATGGTTTTCCATAATACTATAGATATGGACCATGTTATGAACTACTAAGAGGTTATTCTTATGATATATGATGTTATGTTATATAATGGTTTTGAAGGTTCTTGGGTGCAAGATCATTTTTTGTTCAAGAGATTCAAGTGTGGAGTTATATCAATTTTCTTATTTTAAGCACGTGGTTAACACACTCCAAAGTGGGACAAAATGTAAACAATTAAAAATGGTCTTGAGGGATTTATTACAAGTCATTTTATATGTTTTTAGTGTACTTACAATTTATTTGTTAAGTATTAGTCCAAATTAAGTGTTATTGATGTGTGTAACAATAAGGTCCTAATTTGAATTCACTTGTTTAAAAAAATACATAAACATTGTAGTTTAGTTGGCACAAGATATGCAAAAAATATTCTTAACACTCTATTGTGTATTTACATGCTTTAAAAAGAGATCAAACAATCATTAGAGTATTTACATGGTAATGTGTTTACCTTGTTGCAATCTCATTGATGCGAGCCAAGTAGTGAGAAGTCATGAATCGGGATGTTCATGGGATCAAACTTCACCGCCAATGCATCCGATTGGGGGGGTATATGCCTTTGGTGCTATGGAAGGCTCCAGGGAGGCCCGGCTCAGAGTCGGACCACCCGATCTGAGAGCAAATAACCCTTCCATATTCATCCCAATTCACATTTTCAAAGGGAAACTTCTGACGATCACAACTTGGTGTATGGTCATCCAAACCAAGAACCATATGATCCAAAACTTGAGTAAAGGAGGCCTCTAATCACACCTAAGAATTTAGAGTCGTGGCATTCCTTGAGCCTTCGTGGAATAATTGTTTGTAAATTGCCTTTTCTAGGCAATCCTAGGAAATGAACGGAGCCGAGTAGTGATAATTCATGCCTTAGTACATCGTGGCACCAAAATCGATTGTCTTAAAAATGTTTGAGTGACTAGGTAAATTTTATGGAAGGCATTGTTGGTGTCGAAAATGTCATTTCTTTTGGGCTACTTCGTTTGGGTGTAGTCTTTGAAGAGCCCCGAGACCAAAAAAAAAAACCCTATAAATTTGATGGGTGATTACTTGGTCTCCGTGGCACCTAGAGACATCTCATCAGATCCTACACCTTCATGTAGGGACCCTATACGATATCGTGTCTTAGTTTTTTCCATCTCCAATTAGTGCTCTCACTTTACCTTATTATTTTCAAACGCACCAAATAGTACAATTTGAGTTAGTGTAAGGTCACAAATGCTATATTTTGGTAACAGTGGTCCTGGCATTGAATGTACCATGCCAACACATTGAGGTGGCCAAGTAAATGCTAGGGGAGGTGTCATTTTGTGTGGGACAAATGTCATTGCTTCTAGGATACTTTGTTTTGGTGTAGTCCCTTAAGAGCCTCGAGACCAAAAACCATAACTATGACGGGTGATTACTCGGTCTCTGTGGTACCTAGAGACATCTTGTTAGATCCTACACCTCCATGTAGGGACCCTATAAAATAACTTGTATTGGTTTTTTCCATCTCCAATCGGTGCTCGTTGTCATGTTGTTTGCAAACACGACAAATAGTGCAATTTGAGTAGGTGTAAGGTTGTCAAACACTATATTTTACAAACAATGGGTCGTGGCACCAAACAGGACCACAACAACACATTAGAGTGGTAAGGTTAATGCTAGGGAGACATAATTTTGGTGTGGGACAATGTTGTTGTTTCTAGGCTACTTCATTCAGGTGTAGTCTCTTAAGAGCCCTAAGACTAAAAAATCATATAACTTTGATGGGTGATTACTTAGTCTCCGTGGAACCTAGAGACATATTGTTGGATCCTACACCTCTACATAGTAATCCTTCTACAATATCATGTATCCGTTTTTTCCATCTCCAATCGGTGCTCTCGTTACCTATTATTTACAATCACACCAACTAGTGCAATTTGAGTCGAGTGTAAGGTTATTAAATGTTATATTTTGCAACGGTGGGTGCACTAAATGGACCACACTAACACATTAGGATGGCTAGGTAAACACTAGGGGAGGCATAATTTTCTTGCGAGGCAATGTCATCGCTTCCGAGCTACTTTATTTGGGCATAGTTCCTTAAGATCCCTGAGACCAAAAAACCGTACAACTTTGACAGGTGATTATTTGGTCTCGTGGCTCCTAGATACATCTCATAAAATCCTAGAGACATCTTGTCCAATCATTTTATCTATCTCATGCCCTGCTCTCTCTATTATTTGCAAACACGCCAAATAGTGTAATGTGAGTCAAAGTCAAAGGATGTAAAACACTATTTTTTGCAAACAACAGGGTCAGTGGCACCAAACATACCATTCCAAAACATCAATGTGGCCGAGGTAAATGCTAGGGAAGGAATCATTTTATTATGGGAAAATGTCGTTTCTTTCGGGCTATTTCGTTTGGGTGTAGTTCCTTATGAGCCTTAAGACCAAAAACCCGTATAACTTCGACGGGTGATTACTTAGCCTCCGTGGCACCTAGAGACATCTCATAAGATCCTAAACCTCCATCTACGAACCCTATACAATATTTTGTCTCATTTTTTTCCATATCCAATCGGTTCTCTCATTCTCTTATTGTTCGTAAACACATAGTGTAATTTGAGTCAGTGTAAGGCTTTCAAACACTATATTTTACAAACGGTGGGGTCATGGCACAGAACAGACCGTGCCAACATGTTGAAGTGGCCAGGTAAAAACTAGGGGAGGTGTCATTTTGGTGCAGAAAAATGTTGTTGCTTCCGGGCTACTTCATTCGGGTGTAGTCCCTTAAGATTCCTTGAGACAAAAAAATATGCAACTTCGACAGTTACTCATTCTTCATGATACTTAGGGATGTCTCATTAGATCCTACACCTTTGCATGTGGATCCTCTATAATATCCTATATTTCTTTTTTCCATCTGCAATCATTTTTCTCACTGCCCTATTTTTGCAAACGTGCCAAACAGT
The DNA here is from genome assembly GCA_018340775.1 of Taxus wallichiana var. yunnanensis. Classification (NCBI taxonomy): domain Eukaryota; kingdom Viridiplantae; phylum Streptophyta; class Pinopsida; order Cupressales; family Taxaceae; genus Taxus; species Taxus wallichiana. The sequence goes on along the minus strand of CM031238.1, from coordinate 548,822,059 downwards.
GCAATTTGAGTTAGTGTAAGGCTGTCAAATGCTATATTATGCAAATCATTGGTCATGGCACCAAATGGAACATGCCAACACATCGGGGTGGCCAAATAAATTCTAAGGGAGGTTTCATTTTAGTGTGGGATAATGTCATTGTTTCGAGATACTTCGTTTGGGCATAGTCCCTTAAGACAAAAAAACCGTACAACTTCGATGGGTGATTACTCGGTCTTTGTGGCACCTAGAGATGTCTCATTTGATCCTACACCTCCAAATAGGGACCCTCTATAATATTCTATCTCATGTTTTTCCATCTCCAATTGGTGCTATTGCTACCCTATTATTTGCAAGCGCGCAAAATAGTGTAATTTGAGTCAGTGTAAAGGTCATAAAGACTATATTTTGCAAACATTAGGACGTTGGACCTAACCGATTGTGCACACATGTAGGAATGTCTTAGTAAATGTTTGGGGAGGTTTTGATTTATTTCCTATGCTCTCGTAGCTTCCTAGCTACCTCCTCTGGAGCCAAGAACCCCCTCCACATGTACATAAATTGTTGTTAGTTACTTCTCTTTGCTTGTAAAACACTAAAATCTTCTCTTAGCATCGAGAATATAAAATTCTCTACTAACAGATTCTAACCACGTGAAGGTGGAATGTTTTTACGGCACCCTTAACTCGCATAAAAGTGTTCTTCAAAGAAAATTAAGTTTAATCAAAACCATACTAGATATATACAAAATACACAAATTTAATAAAATATATGAACTTGAATCTAGTTGAAAAATTTAAACACTTCAAAGAAATTATATATACCAGATGAGCATGTAAATTCATTCTAATGAACCATCAAGATGTGAAGGTGGAAGCTTTTCTGCACCACTAACCTACATAAAAGTGTTAGTCAAAGAAATTTAAGTTGAATCAAAACCATACTAGATATTGATTTATGGTGAAGTTTTTTTATACTTAATATTTCTTTTTGTTCCATATTCTTGAGACCTAGTGCTAGAATAGACTCTTGAATATTTAATTGAATTTTAAAATTTCAATGATTTTCTTGTTGAATTATAATTAGTTGGTTTTTGACTTCCAAAATTTTGTATAAAAATCACATTTATTGGTATTTATATGGAATCTCATAGTGGATTTTATTCCTATTGTTTGGCTTATACTACAATTGACAATAAATTTTTGGAAGTAGGAAGTATATTTCAAATACACACTTTATTATCTATTTTCTTGAATTTGATTAGTAGAATTTTGTTCTCATACTTTATTTTTCTAAATGTGGTTCTCCACAACCTAAAATCTACTAATTATTCTAAATGAGTTTGTGATTCCCATCTCCCCTAATGTTTTTCAATCCATTTACATTAGATACAAAACATATAGCAAAAGAGAACATCCTCAAAATGTGGAGATGAAATGACTTGATTAATAACTAAGCTTAAATCTGTTCTCGAAGTTGACTCATTTATGCTAGGACAAGATTTCCAAAAAGAGTATGAATCAAATCTCAAGCATAAAAATGTATTATTTATTGGTATAGGTTTTACTTTGAACTCCTAAATTCTTATAATTGATCAAAAATAGGACCATGATTCATCAACCCAAGTTCCATTCCCATTGAGTTCATTAGGCACTTTGAATAGGTGGTCATGGGGAAATATTGAGGTAGGGCTAAAACTTCTCCATATGGACTAAGAGGAACATAGTGGGGTGCTCCAAATGTGGATCACTCAATGGACGTTAAGGAACCAATCCTACCCCATGTAACACTTAGAGAAAGTGATACTCCAACACCCTAGTTTATAGCTTTGGTGTAATAAAAGTGTTTACCATCCAAAGTTTACCCATGTGTTTTGTTTTGTGGGCTGTCCTTTTTCTCATCTTCTCTTTTTGCATAGGGTTTATTGGTCCTTGAAAACCAAATATTTTTTACCTTATCTAATAAAATAATATTGGTTCTAAGTTAAACACTTGTAAATGATTTTTACAGAGAGATATTCTTGTGGAGGAAACATGAAAGATAATACTAATAGATTGATCTTGAATTTCCAATGTGAAAACAAAGTATCAAGTGTGTGTGTTTCTTTAACATGGTAAATTTTACTTAATTTGATAAAATTGTTTAGTGCATCACTCTTAGGAAGCATAAATATGAATGATCTTCTTGCATGCTCAGTATGCTTATATCTTGATTAGCTAGAAGGACTAAATGTTGTAATTCATTTCTATCATTTATCATATTTTATCGTAACATATTTTTGGAACCACTAAATCCTATATGTTTAATACGTGAAATTAATTTTATAAAAATGAAAAATAATTATGAGTGTTGGAACTATATATTTTAGAGCATCGATTTAAACTATAATGCTCCTTACAATATTAAAATTGACATAAACTATATTTGGGTTTCGTATCTCTCTACCCCGCTTCAAAATGCATATAAGAAGTTATATTTTTGTTGAGTATTTGAGGAGAAATTAATTTTCTAAAAATGATAGAATAATTGTGAGTGTTAAAACTACATCTTTTGGAGACTCAATTTAAAAAACTCTAATGCTCCTTAAAGTATTAAAATTGAAATAAACTATTTTTGGGTTTCGTAGATCTCTGCTCTACCTTTGAAACACATATAAGAAGTTATATTTTTGTTTAGTATCTTCAAGAAATTAATTTTGTAAAAATGACATTATAATTATGAGTGTTATAACTATATCTTTGGAGCCTTGATTTAAACAACTCTACTTTTCTCCTTACAAAGATTAAAATTTGAATAAATTATTTATGAGTTTTGTAGCTATCTCGCTCTACCTTCATAACACATATACGGGCTACATTTTCACCATGTAGTATAGATAAAATTAATTTTCAAAAAATGAAATTTATTAACTAAAGTCTCTCTTTTCCAAGTTCATACTTTATAAAATAACCCAATCTAGCTATATTATCAATGATTAAATTCATGTCAAAGTTAGTAATTGCGCAGGTTTGGATAACATGCCGAATGCATTATTACGATGATATTATTTTTTAAATTACTTGTTGGGATTTTAAAAACTTCAAAAATTTATTGAAAACAAGATCCGTCATAATCATCACTTTTATACTAAGATACTTCCATTCATAGATCAATTTGCATAAAGAAGTTCCTAAAATACATATTACAAGTAGGCTTTTGTTCACATTTCTAGTACTATATTTGGTATGAATCTGGTAGTATAAATGGTATGGAGTTGCTAATTTAAATGGTCGGGAGATACTACTATAAATGGTCTAGATATCCTAGTTTAAATGGTTCGAGCTATTAGTATATTTGGTTCGAGCTTACAAAGATATTTGGTCCAGAGAGCTGAAAATATATTTGGTCCGGAGTTGGAAATATATTTAATCTAGAGTTATAAGTATATGTTTTTAATTAAATTCTTAATTAAACCATCTTAAGAAGTGTACATAAGGACACTTATAATACCTATTGTATACATCATTTTTGAGGAAATAAGGATCTAAATTATGACAATAAGTTTATCATGTAGTATGGAATGCATGATCATCATCTTGGCATATATTTTATCCTTGTGGCATATTTTTGAAAAATGTAACAATCCATAAATATCAACATATACCTTGTCAAGGTTAATATTAATGTTAATCTATATGATTGAACATAATACAATTATTACTCTTTGAAACAATAGTAGGTTTTAGAGCCCAAAACCAAAAAATCAATTATTAAAAAATTTAGAGTTATCTATTTATTTCTCTAAAGTGTTTATTAAAATTGAAGATAATCAATTTATTTTCAATGTTGTATATATATTAAAATGAATGATCTAGCATTTCTTCATAATTTTTAGGCATGATTATTTTTTAAGATAAACATTTTATTTTTGTATGTCAGTCACAATATGCTACTAATTTTACTTAAAATATTCAATATGGTGGGTTGTAATCCTATTGAAATTGGTTGTTAAATTGATCATAAACCCGTATGTGAGAAAGTTGACCTGTTTTTTACAGAAGCTTGTAGGTAGTTTAATTTATCTAGTAATCACTAGATCTCGATATTCTCGTATTTTATTTTAAGAACCATATCAAGAGCATCGAAGTAGGAAGAAATAATATTAATATACATTAAAGGAAAAATTAATTTTAGTTTACATTAAACTTCTTATAATAATGCATGTTTATATGGATATTGTGATCTTACCATGTTGGTGATGTAATAGATAGAAAATATATGACTAGATATGTGTTCAAGTTTAGTACATGTGCCATTACTTGGAGTAGAAATAAGTAACTTACAAGTATCCATATTTTTATTGAGGAAGAATATAGAATTGTAATGGAACTAGTGAAAGAAGACATGTGGATAAAGATTATAATAGAATAAATTCACATGGAAGTTAAAGGAAGTACTCCTCTTTTGCGTGATAGTGAGAGTTGTATTTTTCTAGCTAATAATCTAGTTCAACACAAAAGAAAAAATCATATAGAGATTGAAATACATTTCATATGAAAGAAGCTAGTTTGTGGTGATATAGATATCTAGTTTTGTCTATATAATATCAAGTTGCATGGATATATTTACAAAGCCATTGTGTTCCATGAATTTAGGTAAGTTTCGTGTAATGATTGACCTTTTAGAGTTTCCATTTAGGGCGAGTGTTCATGACAATGCCACCTCCTAATGGTCGAACATGTGTTTTATTCTTAACCTCTATAATGTTTCTCTAGATAAAACATTGTCAAAGATATTTTTATGATCTTAGTAAACTTACCACCGTAATTTTACTTGTGTAGTCTAATAAGAAAGCATCATGTTGTAAAGTAGGTCCTTACTTTATAAAAGGATCATAGAGATGCTTATATAGATTTTCCATGAGAAACAAGTGAGATGCGCAGTCTCACAAATCATGCTTATCATAAACCACCACTTATGATTTATGGATTCCAAATCCTTTGGTACCAAAATGTAATTTTAGCATGATGAAGGTGTATAAATCCTTCAAATTTACTATACTAGTCTAAACCCTCAATGTGGTTTAATGATTGTAAATCATGTTGTATAAACAAGAATGATACTTAATATTAAGGGGAAATGTTAAAACAATAATCTTAAGTAGGTTATAATCTCATCTTAAGTGTTCTTATAAATGTTATAAACTTTAGTTTATAATTAAATAAATAAAAATATGTAATATTTTTATTTATTTAATATAAAATTTAGGTTATATGTTAATTGATTAATAAATCAATTTATTAAGTGGAGGGGTGCTTCATGGGAAGACACACCCATAAATCCACTTAAATAGGGCTCTTGGGCCTTGTAAAAATATTGAATTGAAATTTTGAAATGGGATAGAAGTGGGTGAAAAAGGGATTTACTGGACATTGTAAAAGTTTCTTGGTTAATTGGAAATCTATCTCTTACTCGTGATTTTTTTACATCTTACGGGTTTCTCCACATAAATCTTTATTATATGTGTAATGTGTTATTTGTGTTATTTTTACCGTGTTATTTATTTCATAATGTTTAAATAAATATGTAGTATTAATGTAATTGCTATTAGCTTGACATGAACCTAAACCACAATCTACCTATTGTAAAAATAAGCACTCGTCTTACTTTTGGGCCACTGGTTATAAAATGAATAGTTTTGTGCCTTGGTGTCTCAAATATTTTCAAATTGCTTGTGTGGATCACATCTAAAGTTTCATAATTCAGAATGGTCAAGAACTTAGCCATTTTTTCATTCTTTTTTTGGAATCCTAAGAAAGCTACAAAAGTTTGAAAATATATAGAAGAAAGACACCGCATAACAAAGGATCCTAGTGTTCAAATTTTGAAGAATTGTAGTGTTTCACAGAGTTTGCAAACTTTATACAACAAAGGAAAAAAATTCATACACCGCAGTAACAAGGTAGATAGCCACGCGATACCATGGAGTAAAGAAAGTTTAACACAAACAAAATTAAATAAAGTCATGCAAGTTTGGAAATATGTGAAATAAAGGAAATCCACATAACAAAGGAAACCCACTTAATAAAGGAACTTAATGTTCCGTAGAAATAAGAGATCATAGTGCATCACAAGATATGTAAATTCCTTATAACAAAGGAAAAGTACCGAGGAGTTATATTCCACTGAAAAGACTAAATACTTTACGACATTGTGGAGAGAAAATAAAGTGTGGGAGTGTTATAAAAGTATGTCAAAAGTATAAGTCGTAAAAGTTAAAGAATCTATAGAGTAAGTAAATTCAAAATCTCATGGTAAAAGAAAACAAAATTTGTGTAACCAAGTGTTGTCCAAATTTCTCATTCATAATGAAGTTAATACGCTAGTTAATAAAGAAACTAGAAAAATCAGAAATGCTGGAGGGTTTATGTTACCTTAGATATGATGAGATGGATACGAGTACAAAGTAGATGATAGATCCTTGTTGTAACTAGGTAAACATACAAATAAGAATAACTAATAAAGAGATTTGATATGCGGGAGTTTCCCGGAAAATCCAGATCCAAAAAGCGTTAACTTCCTCGCAGATGTCAACCCCTGTGCTTAGATAAAAGATGATAAAATAAATAATGTTAAAATGAATATTATACAAAATTTGAGGCACACAGAAACTATAAATGCATAAATATAAGGTACATACAAATATGATAGAAATTGACATAAATTAAATGGTGCCTGATCGGGTTGTGATGACCTAGAATATGCAAAATTAGGTCGATGATTACCCAGGATATGTATATTTGATCAATAATGCAAATATACAGATCTATGGGGATATGGATGCCAACCTGTAACTACAGGGAGGCTATAAATGCTAGATTCAATATGCAGAAGGGATTTGGGGAAAAGAAACTAGAAGATAGAAAAAGAGATGGAAAAGGGTAGATTGAGGATCAGGACCTTGTTCAAGATGAATGGAGTGCGATAGGCTGGTAGTACTACAAAAAGGTGCTTGATGGTGGATATGGGGTCTGAAACAAAAGCATAATATATGTAGAGGCTAGGGAAGGCTCTGGAGATGGAAAATATGATAATAGAGGGCCGAGTAGAAGATGACTCAAGTCAAAGGTGATAGAGACCGTAGTAGAATAAGGCAAGGCCGAAGGTAGATTGACTAAAAATGTAACTTGCAAATATAAACACTGATAAAACATCCTAATAATGGAGTCTTGAGTGTTGTTGGACCTGCAATGTTAGATTTAACAAGATAATAGAAGAAATAAGACAAGATAGTAGAAAAAGTGATGTAAACCTCCTGATGTTATGTAGATGATCAAGAAAATCTTCCAAAGGTCAGCAAGAAGGATTGCTAAGATACTATGGTTTGAAGAAGGATTCACAAAGTAGAAGAAGATTAGAAAGAAGTCGTGCCTCGTGTTGTGTGTTATTTATGGTCGTGTTTGGGAGAGGAATTAACTTGGCTTTATCGGGTCGATGGCAACCAAGTTGGGTCACCGATTTATCGATCGATTGCGGAAAATTTCCAAAAGGGAAGGGCTTTTGTGATTTTGATGTGATTTTGGCTTGTTTTAGAGTTGGTTGAATGCTTTTAAGCATTAGGCGGGAAGAGGTTGTTTAGGGATGAGGTGTAGGTGAGTTGGCAGTGGAGATAGGTTAGAAAAAGCGTAAGGATGCATAGGATGTATATTTAGAATGAAAGCATCCTAAAATAGAAGGTTGGTTAGGGCCAGATTAGGATGTGGATACCAATTAATTAATTAATAAAAGGGAACTAATTAATAAATATTAAATGATTAATTAATTAATTAATGGGGAGTGATTAATTAATGTTGATTGATGAGGATTGGGTAATGATAGGATAAATGGGCATTTAATCAAATAAGGGGGATGAATTAAATAAATATATGCACATGGGTGCTAAGGGTATAGATACCAAATTTAGGTGTCTCAGAAAAGAATATGTGTTTCAAAGGAAACTGATGTGAAACACATAAGACTCCATGGAATGAAGTGTACTCCATGTTAGGAGGAAAGATGAAGATGCACAAAGTGAAAATAATTGCAAAGTTAGTGATTTATCAATGATAAAGATAGGATTCGAAATGGATCTGCAAATCATCTAAGGTTTTCCAAGCTAACACAAAAGATTCGTAGAAAAAAATAAATTCCACAGAGCAAAGGGTTTTCATGACATTATTGGGAATCTTCAATATGCTAAATTTTTTTGATGGGGGCCACAAAGTTGATACCATTTGAAATTTATTGAGGAAAGCTACACATTGGAGGTCTTTTTTGATCATGTTAAGGACACTTTATGATAAAATAAATGAATTTGGGGCAAATAATTGTTTTTAGATCTAAGTTTGTGACTTAAACACGAGACTAGTTATTTCTCATATCATTTGATCCAAAGCTCCAATTAATGTGATCCTAGTCTCATCAGTAAGTATTTTTAGGGGATTTACTCACAAATCAATTTTAAAGAGAATGATGGTGGTACCTGGATTATTTTTTGTACTGGATTATTTTAATGACAATTTTTTTGTCATTTTCTCAATCAATTAATGCTCAAATTTGTTATAAATAATTTTGTTTGATTCCTTTTATCTCGTGATGCCTCTCGAATATTATATTCTACTCATGCCCTCGTAAATGAATAAATGAGTTGTTGATAGTGGTCCAAACCATGCTTGTGACTAAAAGTGGACATTTGGTAGCTCGGTCTTTATATATCTTATTAGACCAATAATCTTAAATACAGTTTAATCCCCTCTTAAGTGTTCTTGTAAGTTATAAACATTATTTTATAATTAAATAAATTAAAATATGAAATTATTATAGTTATATAATATAAAATTTAGGTTATAGTTTAAATTAATTAATTAAAATCAATTTATTAAGTGGAGGGGTGCTTCACAGAAGACACATCCATAAACCCACTTAAATAGGGATTTCGAGGCTTGTAATTGTAATTCAATTATGATATCGAAATATGGAGAGAAGCAGGTGAAGAAGGGATATTGGATTGTAAATATTATTGTTTCTTAGTTAACAAAAATCTATCTCTTACAAAGGGTTTTTTTACCTCTTATGAGGTTTTCCATGTAAAATTGTGTCAATCTTGTTATGGGTTATCTGTTGTTTTTAATATGTTATTTATTTTATAATGTTTAAATAACAATATAATATTTAATTATTTTTTCATACCTCAACGTGGTACTAGAGCAAGGTGAACTAAAAATTATTTAAGTTGTATTAATTAAATAAATTTTATCGTGTTGTTTGGTGGGTGGTTATAACCCACATTTTTATATACATGGAACCTTCTCATTTAGTTACACAAAACATTTTATATCGCAAATATTTTTATAACCCTTCAAATCATTTGGTGTGTTTGCTTTGTATTTTTATACAAGTGCAACTATGTAATGTTTTTTTAATTTTTAACATTGGCATGAATTAAATTCTTTTTATGTTCTACCTTGTATAGGAAAATAAAATTACGAGGGTCTAATTGGTTGTTTTCCAACTTGATATATCTTCAAAGTTTTTGAGTTCTTCAAAAAAATTCATTAGACCGAGACTCATAGTGGTGGAAATGGGGACCAAATTTGAAAATATTAAACAAATATTTTTTTACCATGTCTTGAGTATGGTTGAGAAAATAATATATGTTAATTTTTTAAAAATATCCTCTCCTTTAAACTTGGTCAAAGATCGCTTATGCATAGGTGGCATGTAATATATTTTGAATAGTATTTAGGCTATATGAATTGGTCACATGACCACCTAAATTCTTTGCATGTGTGGCATAGATGTTACCTTGGCCACTTTTCATATGGTTTTATTTGGGTCAAATAACCCTTTGAGGGCATAAATGTATGTACTTTGTCTTTAATTTCTTGGCATATGTGTGGCTTTGGTGATTACAATGTGTCGGTTGTGGCCGCTTTGTGTGTGCTCCAACTTGGAGATTGTGTGGCATGGGTTGGTTTCTGCTCCACTTTGAATGGTCTTTGGGACTGCTTACCATTTGATATATTAAAATATTTATAATAATGTGTCACCGCTTTAACATATGTTAATATCCTTTGAAATATATTTAAGCATCCCTATTTCTACCTCTTACAAAATAAAACTGAAATAAATTATTACTAGGTTTTATAGATCTTTTCTCTACCTTGGAAATGCATATAAGAAGTTATATTTCTATTGAGTATTTTAGGAGAAATTAATTTTCTAAAACAACATAATATTGATGAGTGTTGTAACTATGTTTTAATCTTTTCAAGCCTTGATTTTAAAAACACTACTTCTCCTTACAGTATTAAAATTCAAATAAACTATTTACGGTTTTCGTAGCTCCGTACTCTACCTTCGTAACACATATAAGAGGCTACAGCTTCACAATGAAGTGTAGATAAAATAATTTGTCTAAAATTGACATTTATTAACCAAAGACTCTTTTCATAGTGCATAATCTATAAAATACGCCGACATATTTATATTCTCACTAATTAAATTCATGTCAAAGTTTAGTAATTACAAGTTTGAATAATATGTCGAACATGTTATTACGGTGATATCCATTTTTGAATGACTTGTTGGGATTTTAAAAAATTAGATATTTTATTGGCAATAAGATCTCGTTATCATCATAACTTCTATACTAAGATACTTTGAATCTTAGATCAGGTTCAGATAAAGAAGTGCCGATGCGAAGTTGTACATGAAACTCGCAAGTAAGTATGCATATCCTTCACATGTTACGCACACACATGGGTGGATACATATATGACTCGAACAGGGTTTGTACCTTGATTCACGTGATCCATATATCATTTATGACCTATTTGTTTAATGAGGTAGACAAAAATCATGCGGGTGTGACAAACTTCCTCCCCTAATGAATCATCGTCCCGATAAATTTTAATCATTAATCATTAATCGTAATCAATCATTCAAACAAAGAGCTATATCGAATAGATTAATGGGAACAATCAGCCGTTCACCCAAAATTATAATTTTTTTCTTCATATTTTAGACAATTTGAACACAATTTTATTGGTTGTAACAACATTTCTATCAGCAAAAATTGTCACACAGTAAAAAAATATGACATAATTTTTTTCATTACATCCACCAAGACATGATATATTATTTAATATACAAGGTCAAAAAAAAGTTAGATTAAGTTGAAACAATAAGGAAAATGTTGTTATTAACTCCTCCAAGGTTTTCCAAACTATTTTTTTTCATTATTACACTCGGCCTTTTCGGACTTTTTACTTTGTGCAATTATCAATTCTTTTGAAATGCACTTAGTGATTTTACCATTTTCTAGTTGGTTTTACCAACACACCTCTATGGTTTTCATATTTCATATATTTTCATCCTTTAATCATTGTCCATGATTGTTTAAATGGTTCATTTCCTTGTCGCTTAGGCTTGTTATTATCACATTCTTCCAAGTACCTTGGTTTGTCTTTCCTACCAATAAATGTTTGAATTACATTGTTAATAGTCAATATTATTCACTATGTCTCAAGTCCTTTAATGTAATTACTTATAGCTCAAAATTCCATGCTGAAGCATACATAGTGTCAATATTTATTTGATAGACATAGGTTTATAGTTTTAATCAATTTATTTCCATATGGTAAAGAAAAACAGATTTCTCATTCTTTTTTCATCTAATCACTTGATACAAGAGCTCAATCAAACTAGTGCTATACTAAAACAACATCAGAAGTTCAGTAATTTAACTAACCTAACATCACGTTAGTAATTTCTTGTTCCTTTACTTGAATTTTTAGTCATTACAATGTTGTTATGATTCTTGCTGGAAATTACGCACATCTTTTATGTTGGTTTTATCCTCGAAGTTGATATTTCCTACCATATCCTTCCTTCAATTTTCAATAAAATTTTAGGTGAGGGAGAGTTGATACTCTTTTCATAATTTCTCTCTTTCTAAGATTAAATTTTACCGCAGATTCTATTTTAGCCTTTTGGCTTTCCCGCACAATGATTTCATACTAGACAATCAGCCATGTTTTCTACTTTATCTACCCTATTTGGGATTAATTTAATATTGGATTTAAGTTCCGAATCCACCATCAAGATAGCTCAATAATCATACAACTCCCTTACAAATTGTTATCAATCATTTTGAGTTATTTTTCAATGAACTCGATCATCTTCACATCCAACCAATTGCTTCAATCACCTTCAAATCTCATGTGTCACAAAGGATTGAACTAGAATTTATTTTCTCTAACTTCTTTACCACCGAACCTGAAACATAATTTGGTCCAGTTCATTCTCCATGGCTCATCCTTCACATGTCCATTGTTTTCATTTAAAAAATTTAGATATTCAAAGCTATTGTAAGGACCTAATTAGTCCAAGAGCTACAACCTTTAGCTCTGATACCAAAATGTAACAAGCACTTTTTACTTCATCAAAATTAGGGATTTTTTTATACTAACTCATTCAATATAATTATTCATTTAATGAACTTAATATGCCACAATTAAATTCTAGCATTCAAAAGATATAGTTCCCTTTAAGTTTCTTACGTTGAAATGAAAACATCATTTGTAGCAACAACTAATTTATACCAGCAATAATTAATTTTCATAATCCAATTAGATATCCTATGATAACCATGTGCAATTGCAAGGGTTTAGATCCTACTTGATCCCCTCAATGCTCCTCCCGAGCTAATATAGCCAGTATATCATTTGGTTAAGCCTTATTACAGGCTGAGAGAACTTTTGATGTAATTTTAGTGTCCTTTAAAAATATACCACTGTAACCATCATCTAAATCTCGACACCAGTAGCAAAAAGACTTGGTGAACAAACAATGCATCTAGTTACATGCATTTCTATGGCCATAGTTATTTGGAGTTGTGTTAGCAAGCTAGATTCTAAGACTATACATAGGCCTTATGGAACATGTCATCCTTTCACCTCACAACCATTCAAATTGTAGACATCATTATTTGTTTCTATTGATTAGGTTGTTAAGTTCAATGTTAAACTTTTTAGTAACATTAATGCCCATTAAGAGATACTAGATCTGTTTAGTTTCCCTAAGACTTGACAAGTAAATTTGTACTATTTTAAGAGTTCACGAAGTACCTTGTACTTCATTCCCTACCATTGTGATTTAGTCATACATTGATGGTACTACCACATAATTAAATGATGTTGTTATTTAGAATATGATAGTATTTATCAACTTTTTTCATCATTCAACATATTCTTAATGACTAGCTTAGCACTAGATATACTTGGGTCTTCACGAAGTGTAAGTTGATGCTATAAATTTGTAGTGGTTGATTCACCTATTGTTTCATACCTATTCACTTATTCTTTACCAACTTTTTTATTCATGTACAACAAGTTCATCCTTTATACTTAATTCCTACAAGTATGCTTTTGCACTTGTAATTTAGATTATGCCTTCATGTGAATCAATATTAATAGGTATGTCTTTACACAACTATTTTCAGTGTTATGTTGTACTCCACTGTTAATGTATTAGTTTCCATCATAACGATACCTAAACAAATTTAACATTACAATCACATTACCATATAATGATTAATTCGATGCTTATCATTATCACATATTTCTTTAGCATCTATCATCTTATGTGGTTATAAACAACAAGTACTTCCTTTATTCCTAGCTCATTCATAACATGTTGCTTAGCTTCTGATATACTAAGTCTTTCTAAAGGGTATGTGGTTGTAAAATAAATGCAATTGTGCTTCCTCACTAAAACATGTATATATTAGTCATGATGTGTAAATGGGTACAACTTTCATATTAGGGTGGTTTATCTCTTAAGTTCACTTATGTCTCTTAGTACATAACATTTTTTCCTTGTATATTCATATTATATAAATTGAATATTATCAATTCTATAGCCCTCAATTTATATAAGAAATTTACCAAGTTAAAAACCATGATACCCATATAACACTAAGTTTACTATCCACATTACACTAGTGGCTATAACACAATCTTACTGATTGATACCTTCATCTGATTAAATTAGATTTAATAGTAATTTACAAATCAAAGAGATTATCTAAGATAGTCATTATACAATAAGCCCAATAAATTCCCTTTTTATTGATAAGGGAATATTTCCTTTAATTCAAATGCATTGGAAACTCATAAAGGTTTGACATTACATTCATTTCTCATTTAATAAATTGTTGATAACAACAATACTAGATGTCTCCATGTAGATAAATATAAATCAAAACCATATTCCATTTTATTCTTATTTATAGTTGATCTAGATAAGCTCTAAAATTACATACAACAAAGCTAAATCTTGATACAAAATCACAAATGACTAGAAATTTGAACATATATTATAACAAGCTTATTTGCCTTTAGTTATAATAGAAATTTCCTTTACACATCATCAATTGTCAACTTCATACACATAACCAAGGTGAGACTAACAAGAGAGTCATATTAACTTAAGCCAAAAGCCTTCATATATACAAGTGAGTCATAACTCAAAAATCACATTTCAATACATTCATGTACATGGTACAATAATAAAAGCAATTCATCTTCCCTTCAATTGGCTCGAATTCCTTTCAACTCCGCATGGTTTAAACATGGTTAGTTATATACGAAATGGCATGGAATTACTACCCTACCTTTATATATTTCATTCTGAAATAAATGAACATCAATTACAACCCTTAATATCATTACAAATACCACAAGCATTTAAACAAGGCAAAGCATAAATTCCAAAATCTCATTAGAAAACCCCCTTTTTGACATTAACTTAATAATTACTATTGCAATCAAACTAAAGAAATACAATTGTATGTTCTAATTTCAATCATAATGCATATTTCATAGAAAGAAGGTTAATAATTTTTACTCGCCTTTCATATTCCATATCGTGCATTATCACAACCATCCAGTAAAATATTATTTACTTAGATATACAATAGAATAACATTCATTCATTAAAATCTATCTAAACACACAGAAGTTTATCCTTATTTATAGAGATTGTAATTACATGGGTTACATGTGTATGTGTGTTAGATCTTGATAGGGTTTCAAATATAAAGAAGGATTGAATCTTTCTTCTACCAACCGGAAATGGGTTGAGTAAATAAATGAAAATAACATGTTGGGGGACAAAAAAGGGGTCATAAGTGGACATCATATTGCAAATAACAACATAATATCAACTTGTAGGGATTATTAGCAATGCATACACTCAAAATTAGAAAAACTTATATTAATATGAATTGTAGAATCCAAAATCTAGTTTCTAAACTACTATTTTTTTTAAAAATGGACAAGTTTAGCTATATTAAACACTCAAAATTCAATGACTTGGTATTTAAAAAAAAAAACAATGCCTATAAGATTGTAGTCCGTTTCCATATATATATATATATATATTTTGCTTTGGTGAGAATTTAGATGCCGTTATCTACCTTGGGATGGATTTTATTTTGTATTTTTTTGAGCAATATTTTATTTTTTATGATTTTTTCCATGAAAGTGGTTTGAAAACATAAAGAAAACAGAGCACTTTCCATTTGCCCACCATAACTTCATCAAAAAATATTGAAATCAAATAATTTTTTTAAAGATGTATATAATTTCACCACACTGGGATGGTAAATTTTTGATCACATTCGACAAGTGAAACAAAATTTGCGATCTTAAACGTAGACATAAACATTCATGGGAAAAAGGATCTTAAAGACCTACTATTAGTAAAAAAATTACAAAATGATATTTATCCTATTCTATTCACTTTAATATCAATAATTACACAAAGCTAACAGTCTCCCTATGCGATGGTATAATTTGTATGACATATTTTTGAACTTTCGAAGGTTCAAGTCTCATGGGAAGACTAAATTTGATGTTTTGTTGTTTTTGATGTAAAATTCAAGATTTGATGTCCACTTAATTGTCCCCCAACTTGCTGCACTTACCCTCCATGTAAACATAATTTCCATAGACCCAAAAATCATTAAGACAAGATACAACCAATTGAATCAATTTTCTTGAAAAATGCTACCAGGACATAATGACGATTTTAGATGACTTTCAATCTCTAAGATATAGATGTTTGTACTATTAACAACCATCCCTCATATAAACTAGAATGGATTGAACATGGTTGTAATGCCCGCTTGGACAACGGAAAACAGAAAAGATATTAATAAAAGTTTGGGATATATTTTTTTTTTTAAAGTAACCAATTTTTTTCTTTTCTTTGTAATCAAATCTTTCTAATAAATAAACTTTCTTTTCAATGAAATCTAAACAAGTTTATATCAAAAGACCCACTCATTTCACAAAATTTATTTTCAAATGAACTTATCCTTTCTTCAAGCCAAACTAAGAGTTACGTCAATTTTTTTATAAAAGAAGAGCATCTAATACAAGCTTTCTTATCAAGAAGTTCAAAACTCACTTTACATTGTTTCTTCAAAATACAAGGAACTACTCAAGATAGGTATAATGCAAAGCTCCTTTACAAGGATAAAAGGGATTTCTCAACTTAATCTTACTCCAGTTTAAAAGTAATCTTCAAATAAAAAAGGGAGATTTTACAACAAAAGGGATACTAGTTTACATATGACTCCAAATACAAAGGAGGATTTTACACATAAGGGAAGCTTCCACAAGCCATACTTTTCAAGAGACAAGAGGTAATGTCCACAATAGAATGAAGATGATAAAGAGCTCCAACCAACATCCCACTTCCATCTTGAGATCCAAATGCTCATGCTTTCAAGAAAACCAACAAGGAGAAGAGGCTTGTTTGCCACCCAACCATAGGCATCATTACATGCCTTTCCCAAGGTTGGGATGCATGCTAGCCTCCCCCAAGCCCATGGGAAAGAGGAAAACTAACCACAACTTGCACAAAATGAGGTGAACAACCAATAATACATCCACACAAAAATAAGACAAATATCCAAGACAAGACTCCAAATTTTACAAGGTGAAAAAGAGGAGAACCCAAGTTCTACCTCTAAAAAAAATGGGGAAGAGAGGAGAGGAGTTATCCAAAAGTTTTGACAAATATTATAAGCACAAAAAAAAAACCTCCATACCATCCTTATTACTCCTCTTTCATTTAAACCCTCCTTATTCCTCCACCCTTTCTCCAAGTCCTTCTTAGAAGGATTTTAAAACCCCAAAGGGGTTTCCTTACCAAGAATGGGGAAGGAGATTCAAGCCAAATGAATCACCATCCCCACCTCAAGCCATTTGATGGGAGTCACTGAAATACTACAAGGCTTGTCCATCAAGCCTTGAGGATTGAGAGGGAAAAATCCCTCTCTCTTCCCCCACAAACTCCAAAACTCCATCATGCCATATGATGGAGGGAGTAAAACAAGCAAACAATAACCAAAATCCACATGCAACAATAACATTTTCAAGTAGACAATCTAACAACTAATATGAATACAACACATGCAATAAGACTTAAGAGCCTACCTCAAAGAAAGCTCTCCAAAAAGCTTTCCAACTTCAAACTTCTCCACTCCTTGACCCAAGCAACCTCTAGCTCCAAATCACACAAGCATCCAAGCCAAAAGCTCTAAAAAAAAGTCCTCTTCTTTTCCCATGAAGGGGAATTTGAAGAGGAGAAAAAAAATCCTCACAAATGAGGGGGTGACATGTGTCACCCCTCTCCTCCCTCAAGGTCAAAGATGCCAAAACAAAAGAGAGAAAAGGGTAAAATACATTTTTGCCCTCTTCTCCCAAATTACTCTAAATGATAACAAGACAACTCTAGTGCAACTTTTAACAAGCACTCTAATCCACACCCCTTACATGGATGTGACCAAACAAGAGGCAAAAAGGGAGGGAAAACTCCCTCTAGCCTTGGAAATAAGCCCCCCTACCTATTAGGTAGGGTCCAAGGGCTCATTTTTATGATAAGAGAACTCCCAAACTAAAAAGGGGTCCCTAAAAATGCCCAAAATAACCCAATTTCGGGTTTGGATAAATTAGGTATAAGGTTAGAGGGTGTGGGGACCACCCAAGGGTTCACATGTGACCCTAAACCCTCTAAATTAATTACATCATTAATCTAAATCAAAACTTAATGCAAGTGGGGTCATTAATTCCCAAAACAAGTTTACTACACAAACTAAAACACCCTAAGCACAATTAATAATTACAATACATATTACATTACAAATTAGGGTCACCCATGGTGCCCAAAACAATAATTCTAATGCTAACGCCTCAAGTAATAAACATGGCTTGGGCTTAGCCCCTGGATGCTTGTGTAAAGTTGTGTAGCTGGCCTAAGTCCCATGTTCTCCTGTAACTTTGTCACTGCACACTCATTACACACATTAAGCACACTTGTTCGATAAAATATAAATAAAATACTAAATAAGATATCAATGAATTCTAGACTAACATTTCATATTTTTGGAATGGAAAGTACAACATCATGCACAACTATACATAATTCACCATAAGTTAGTCACAATGATAAAATGACATGTATCCATAGAATCCAACATGCAACAAGTATCCAGTAACCATCAAATAACTACGTATCCAAAATAACATCATATCAAGCTAAATCGGTCTATACGCCTAAATGCCTAAATGTCCATACATGCCTAATCGAACAAATCTCCTAATGTAATGTCAAAATATAACAAATCTCTGTCAAAACATGTCTATGAGTAATGAGCAACAAGTAATCGAGCTATAAAAATGTGGGCACTACATCCCCTCTACTAAAATTAGACTTCCTACTAAATCAGTAAAAGAGATAGGAATATCTAGCCCTCAAAGGTGTCGCATCCTCCCATGTAGCTTTTGTCTTATCATACCGGTCCTAATGCACTCTAACCTAACCTATTCCAGTCTTGACCCCAAGGGGCCAATTTCCCGTGCTCCAATATGTGTACGGGCTCTAGTCTCCACTATCCTATGTCTTCTACCTATAATGCTGACCAATCCAAAACATGAGAAACATCTCGGTACATATATATGTAGTAAAGAAACATGAAATACATCATGGGCCCGTGTAAGGCAAAGGTAAAGCTAGGTGATAGTTAACTAGATTGATGACCTCTAAAATATAAAAAGGCCCCACAAAACGAGGTGAAATCTTAGAACCCTTTCCATAGTGGATTAGACTCTTATGCGGGGAAATCTCAAGAGAAGTCCTTGTCACCCACCGAGAAATGATGATCAATCCTCTTGGTGTGCTGCATATACGCCTTTTGGCGTGCTCTAGAATCTTCAAGATAATGTCTAATCGTAACAACCTGCTGGTCTAAATCCTGTACAAATAAGCTGGTCCTAGGATAATCCTATCATCTAGTCTGTCCCAACTCAAAGGTGTCCTATAAGGTCATCATACAAAGCACTGTAAGGAGCCATACCAATGAAACTATGATAGTTTTTGTTGTAAGCAAACTCAACTAAATGTAAATAATCTTCCCATTTCTTTTGCTGGTCCATCACATACATCCTCAACATGTCCTCCAGTACCTAATTAACCCTCTCTATCTATCCATCTATCTCTAGATGATAAGCTAAATTGAAATTAATCTGAGTACCCAGAGCGGTCTGAAAGGAAGTCCAGAAAACTGAAGTGTAGATGGTATCCCTGTCATTGATGATGGTCTTCGGAATCCCATGCAACCTAACAATGTCCTCCATAAATACTTTGGCGATGGCTTGTGCATTATAGGTGACCTTGGTTGGCGAAAAGTGCACAACCTTGGTCAACTTATCCACGGTGACCATAATGGCATCATGATGATAAGAGACATAGGAAGTCTGACTATGAAATCCATGGAGATCACATCCCATTTCCACTCGGGAATATCATGAGGATGTAAAGTCCTGTGGGATGAGAATGATCTACCTTGACCTCTCGACACTTAAGGCATTGTGTGACAAAATTTTCTTTTCCCATTGGAGACTTGGCCAAAATATAACTCCCTTAGATCAGCATGCATTTTCTTTACTCCTGGATGTGCTGCATATGGGGCTCGATGAGCCTCTATGAGGATGAAGCTACGTAGATCACCGGCCTTAGGCACATAGATGCACCTATGGAACCAAAGTAAACCATCTATCTCTAAAACACACCCAGAATATCTACCCTCTAATGAACCCTGTGACTCCAACATCTATCTAGCTCCCTCATAAAATCTATCCTCTGGAAGGTGCTCAAGAATCCTGCCTCTCAAATCTGATTGAAGTGTCAAAGAAGCAAGCACATGTCATCATCTACTAAGTGCATCTACAACAACATTTTCCTTTCCTTTGATATACTGCACCTCCATGTCATACTCACATAGGAACTCCATCCAACACCATTGATGATCATTGAGGTTTGACTATGAGAAGATATGCTACAAGCTACGATGATCGGTCCTCAAAATGAAAGGTTTACCCAAAAGAAAGTGTCACCAACACACAAGGCATGGACAACTACAAGTTACAAGCTCAAATTCATGTGTATGGTAATTAAGCTCATATTCCTTGAGCTTATGAGACTCAAATGTAATAACCCGATGCTCCTACATAAGAACTACTCCCAAACCCTCTAGTGATGCATCAGTACAAAAAAAAATCTTCTGTCGGGTCTGGAACTGCTAAGATGGGCGCCATGGTTAACCTTTCCTTAAGTAACTGAAATTCCTACTCACACTTTTCTAACCAATCTAACTTCTTCGCGAAGTGATAGGGTGAGCAATCCTAGAAAAGTCCTATACGAACCTATGGTAATACCTTGCTAAACCCATGAAACTCCTCACCTCGAATGGCGATGTGGGTTGTGGCTAGTCCATGTAGCCTGTATCTTAGAGGGATCTACTGAGATACCCTCGCGTGATATGATATGACCTAAGTATTGAATCTCTATTTGAAAGAAGCTACATTTTTCCAAGTTCCCATATAACTTCTGCTCTCTCAAAACCTGAAGTACCTATCTCAAATGCTCCTCGTGTTCCTCCTCGGAATGAGAATAAATCAATATGTCATCAAGGAACACTAAGACAAAGTGATCCAAAAATGTCATGAATACCCCATTCATGAGGCTCATGAAGACAATTGGGGCATTAGTCAAACCAAATGGAACAACTGTGAACTCATAATGCCCATAACGTGTGTGAAACACTATCTTATGAATGTCTGCATCTGAAATGTGCAACTGATGATACCTGACTTGAGATCAGATTTTGGAGAACACTCTCACTCCCCGCATCTGATCAAACAAGTCATCAATCCTAGGGAGTGGATAATGGTTCTTTATTGTGACTTTGTTGAGCTATCTGAAGTCATACACAAAGTCTGAGAGAACCATCCTTCTTTTTCACAAATATGACTAGCGCTCCCCAAAGAGATACACTAGGATGAATGAGACCCTTATCTAATAACTCCTCTAACTAAATCTTGAGCTCATGAAGCTCTGGAGTCATCATCCGATAGGGTGCCCTAGAAAATGGTGCAGATCCGGTACTAAATCAATGGTGAAATCCACCTCTCTGCGGGGTGGTAACCCTGGAAGCTTGCCTAGAAACACATCTACATACTCCCTCAAAACTACATGATCATCTAAGGGTGAGTGCTCTGGACTCACTGATCGATCAGTCATTGATGGTGATAGAAAATAATTGAAACCCTTACTCATGCTCCGATTGAGTTACTTAGCCAAGATCATGTGCGAGGAGATAGGCCTCTTCATCCATGAAATCACAACTACACTCCCAAGATCATCCCGACCTCAATGACCTTATTTCTGTAATCCACCTTAGCTCGATGAGCCTCGAGCCAATCCATACCAAAACTACTTGATAGATCCTAATAGGATAACTCGGAGGTCAAGTGTAGTGGAGAATTCTCCAAAATCAAGTACGCAACTCTCCACATACGAGTCCACGGAGAGTTTAGCCCTAGAGGCCAACTCAACCTGCCAACTATCTAGTTACCTAGCCACCACTAGCCCACACTTTGGTCCACTATAGAAGGTGATATAAAAGAATCTGAAGCACCTGAATCAAAAAGTAATGAGACAAAAATACCCCTGATAGTACCATCATCTCAATGACTGTGGCCTGATGCTCGACCTGTCGGTTGTCAACCACTACATATACATGATGGGTGCGCATCCCACATCACCCACCATCTGCTCAGATCTAGCGGCTCTCTATGCATCCATGGTATTGGGTTTGTGTGGGCACATACGCACATAGTGATCAGGAGATCCATAAATGAAACATCCTCCTGTACCCCTATGAGATGGGGTCCCTCCTTGTACTCTGGTGTACTGATCCTGCCGGTCCAACCCTAGCAGACTGCTGTGTGTGAGATGGTTGTGCCTATTGAGTACCCTACCTCCTATCCCTGGCTCCACCAAAACTACCTCTAGAACCACCTCTCTAAAAACCATGTGTCTATCTAGCCCCTCTGCTACGGGTGGCCCTGTTGCTGTGTCTATCGCTGCGGGTGTGGTGGAGCCCTCGTGGCTACTGGCGGAGGCCAGAATCCTCCTCTAGGGGGTGGTGCTATACCCCATGACCTCTGACTCTGAAAGGCCTGTATCCTCTCCTAAACTTGCTCTTGTTTCTATCTCGGTGCTCCTGTGCCTTGGTCCTATTCTCCTCAGCTAAGTAGGCCTTCTCAATGGCCTTCTCAAGTGTGGGAGGAGATAACATCCTAACTTATCCTGCTATATCTACATTAAGGCCTCGAATAAACTTGTTAACTTGTAATTTCTCATCTTACAGGTAGTCCACATACTGCAGAAGATCCAGGAACCTACTCTCATACTGCGCTACTATGTGTCAA
This sequence comes from Taxus wallichiana var. yunnanensis, assembly GCA_018340775.1. Lineage (NCBI taxonomy): Eukaryota > Viridiplantae > Streptophyta > Pinopsida > Cupressales > Taxaceae > Taxus > Taxus wallichiana. The sequence continues at coordinate 548,799,215 of CM031238.1, read as the reverse complement.
ATCCCTGTCGTAAGTCATGAAACTCATCGATCCTCTTCTGCATGAAATGCTCTGACATATAACAAGCCCTAATCACTCCTCCTCGAACATCTCCCGAGTCTATGTCTCTCGGGTCGAATGGAGCTTCAGCTCCTCATTCCTCCACCAAATTCATGGTGCGTCTCGGAGGAGGTGTATGGCAACCTTGCCTTGACATTGCTCTCGTAAGAGTGCAAGCCAAAGCAACTATCCAAGCTAAGGAGCCATGACTCAGCCCCAAAGCCATCTGTAGAGCTAGTGTAGGTGGTGGGTGCAAGTGAAGAAGATCTCTAAATACACTTCCTGTATCTCGATCTTGGTGATGTAGTCCAATAGTGAAAGGGGTCACCTATCCCCAAATGGTCCCTCGAGACTGTGTGAGTGGCTACGATGGTATGAGGCTACCCTCTCATGATGAATGGAAGGGCTACATGACCTCTCCCACCTCGGTGTATCATGCTCTGGTGGCTCTAAATGCACGTCCTCACCTATCGGCTCCTCATCTCCCAATGGTATCTCCTCTCTCTCCCTCCTGTGGTGGTGGAAGACGCTGCTCCAAAATGCCTATACAGCCTATACTACTACAAGGACCTCTAATATATGAGGCCCAAATTTGGTGCTTGGCGGCTCTCGTGTAGGTGCACTACACCCCAAGCCTCTAGTTGATCATCCCCTCTTGGGTGCCATCCTATGCACGAGGTGAGCGAAGAAGTTATTAATTTAAAATTTAATGGTTGCGGATGATTTTTAACTAATTATTTTTATTCATTTATTTAATTTAATGTTATTAAAATTATCGTTAACTATTTTAATTAATTACCCAGAGTGTCCGCATGTGTGAACCTCTTCTCTGATACCAAATGTAATGCCCACCTGAGACAACGAAAACATAACCAGAATATTAATAAAAGTTTGGGATAATTTTTTTTTTAAAGTAATCAATAAGTATTAATGTTTTGGTTTAACCCCTTTCCCGTTAATGATTAGTTTATACTAATTATTAACTTACCTAAACTTTAAAGACCCTAGCCCAATAACAACTTACTTGTTTTATTCTCCTAGGTATTTATTGAAATTACCAATTTAATTAAGTTTACACAACCTTTAAATAAATTTAAACTTCCCTTTTTGTTATTTAGTTAGTTTTCCCTTCTTTAAGTTTAAATGTCCACATATCCCTTTAAATTTTGTTTTCTCACTCTCATAAAATGCTCATATCTTAAAATGTGGAGGAGCAAACATGGACCCTTGGATCTAATCTGATCCTGGCCCTTGAATTTAAAAAAAAACCTAAAGATGACCTAGATTTCCTTATGTTCTTCCTTCTTTCTATTCTTCTCTTCTCATCTTTGTTTTGGTTTTGTTTTTGCAGGTTGGAGGAGGAATTATGGATTTGATTGAATTTTACATTGTATTGATGAAGATCCATACAATATCAATTAAACATTTCTTTTCTCTGTTTAATACGTATATTTATTTTCTTTATTTTTTTCATTTTATTTTTTTTGTAGAGAAGAGAAGGGAGGGGGCAGATCTATAGAGAGAGGGGTTTTGGCCACGATTTGGAGGGTGGTGGTGGGGGACGTGCTTGGGGAGGTGAGGGGGAGGTGGGCGCAGGGGTGGAATGGAATTGGGGAAACAACCAGGGAGGAGGAGGCAGAGGGGAGGGGAGCATGTGGGGGGGGAGGAGGGGGGGGGGGGGGGAGGGGGGGCGTGGGTGGGGGGGGCGGGGGGGGGGGGAGGGGGGCGGGAGGGTGGGGGGCGGCGTGGGGGGGGGAGGTGGGGGTGGGGGGGTGGGGGGGGGGGTTCGGCCTCCCCCACACCCAACACTATAATTTTTTTTTTTTTTTAAAAAAAATTAATTTTTTATAAATATTATTTATTAATTATATATATATATATATATAAATATTATATATATATATATATATATATATATATATATATATATATATATATATATATATATATATATATATATATATATATATATATATATATATATATATATATATATATATATATATATATATATATATAATTTATATTCCATAATATAATTTCATATATACATATAAATCTAAAAAATTTACTTATATAATATAATAATTAAACTAAGATATATATTATATTTTTTTAATTTTTAATATATGGTTATTTCATACACAATGCTAAATAATGATGATTTCAACTTAAAATAAATAACATTTAATTTTATTATTTGATGTGAAAATGAACTTAATATTCTCAACTATTCACAATTAAATGATTATCAAATTTGTGTAAAGAAGAGCACAAGTATTTTAAAAGAGAGAAGAGGCTAAGTGCTAATAAATTTTACAAAGGAGTATACTATGCAAATTTGATTTTTTTTTTTTTTTAAAACACATAAGATTCTCAACAAGGAAATACTATTCTTTTTTTTGTAATCACATCTTTCCAATAAATAAACTTTCTTTTCAATGAAATCTAAACAAGTTTATATCAAAAACCCACTCATTTCACAAAATTTCTTTTCAAATGAACTTATCCTTTCTTCAAGCCAAACTAAGAGTTACATCAAATTTTTATAAAAGAAGAGCATCTAATACAAGCTTTCTTATCAAATAAGTTCAAAACTCACTTTACATTGTTTCTTCAAAATACAAGGAACTACTCAAGATAGGTACAATGCAAAGCTCCTTTACAAGGATAAAAGGGATTGCTCAACTTAATCTTACTCCAGTTTAAAAGTAATCTTCAAATACAAAAGGAAGATTTTACAAAAAAGGATTCTAGTTTACAAATGACTCCAAAAAAAGGAGGATTTTAAACAACAAGGAAGCTTCCACAAGCCATACTTTTCAAGAGACAAGAGGTAATGTCCACAAAAAAAAGAAGATGAAAAGAGCTCCAACCAACATCCACTTCCATCTTGAGATCCAAATGCATGCCTTTAAGAAATCCAACAAGGAGAAGAGGCTTGTTTACCACCCAACCATAGGCATCATTACATGCCTTTCCCAAGGTTGGGATGCATGCTAGCCTCCCCCAAGCCCATGGGAAAGAGGACTAACTAACCACAACTTGCACAAGAGTGAGGTGAACAACCAATAATACATCCACACAAAAATAAGACAAATATCCAAGACAAGACTCCAAATTTTACAAGATGAAAAGAGGAGAACCCAAGTTCTACCTCTAAAACAAATGGGGAAGAGAGGAGAGGAGTTCTCCAAAAGTTGTAACCAAGATTATAAGCACAATAACAAGATCTCCATACCCTCCTTATTTCTCCTATTTCATTTAAACCCTCCTTATTCCTCCACCCTTTCTCCAAATCCTTCTTGGAAGGATTTTCAAACCCCAAAGGGGTTTCCTTACCAAGAATGGGGAAGGAGATTCAAGCCAAATGAATCAACTTCCCCACCTCAAACCATTTGAGGGAGTCACTAAATCCTACAAGGCTTGTCCATCAAGCCTTGAGGATTGAGAGGAAAAATCCCTCTCTCTTCCCCCACAAACTCCAAAACTCCATCATGCCATATGATGGAGGGAGTAAAACAAGAAACAATAACTAAAAACCACATGCAATAACAACATTTCCAAGTAAACAATCTAACAACTAATATGAATACAACACATACAATAAGGCTTAAGAGCCTACCTCAAAGAAAGCTCTCCAAAAATCTTTCCAACTTCAAAATTCTCCACTTCTTGACCCAAGCAAACTCTAGCTCCAAATCACACAAGCATCCAAGCAAAAGCTCCAAAAAAAAGTTCTCTTCTTTTCCCATGAAGGGGAATTTGAAGAGGAGCAAGAAAAAATCCTCACAAATGAGGGGGTGACATGTGTCACCCCTCTCCTCCTTCAAGGTCAAAGATGCCAAAACAAAAGAGAGAAAGGGTAAAATGCCTTTTTCCCTCTTCTCCCAAATTACTCTAAATGCTAACAAGACAATTCTTGTGCAACTTTTAACAAGCACACTAATCCACACCCCTTACATGGATGTGACCAAACAAGAGGCAAAAAAAAAGGAGGAAAACTCCCTCTAGCCTTGAAATAAGCCCCCTACCTATTAGGTAGGGTCCAAGGGCTCATTTTTATGTTAAGGAACTCCCAAACTAAAAAGGGTCCCTAAAAATGCCCAAAATAACCCAATTTCGGGTTTGGCAAAATTAGGCACAAGGTTAGAGGGTGTGGGGACCACCCAAGGGTTCACATGTGACCCTAAACCCTCTAAATTAATTACATCATTAATCTAAATCAAAACTTAATGCAAGTGGGGTCATTAATTCCCCAAAACAAGTTTACAACACAAACTAACCACCTTAAGCAAAATTAATAATTACAAGACATATTACATTACAAATGAGGGTCACCCATGGTGCCCAAAACAATAATTCTAACGCTAAGGCCTCAAGCAATAAACATGGCTAGGGCTTAGCCCATGGGGGCTGCTTGTGCAAAGTTGTGTAGCTGGCACAGTCCCATGTTCTCTGTGACTTGTCATCACCTGCACACTCATTGCACACATTAAACGCACACTGTCGATAAAATATAAATCAACTACTAAATAAGATATCAATGAATTCTAGACTAACATTTCATCTTTCTAGAATCGAAAGTGCGACAACGTGCACAACTATACATAATTCACCATAAGTTAGTCACAATGATAAAATGACATGTATCCATAGAATCTCAACATGCAACAAACTGAGTATCCATCAATATAACTACGTTCCAAAACAACATCATATCAATTAGTATCCATGACATCATAAGATAATGCAAACAACATAGTAATCAAGCTAAATCGGCGCTATATACCTAAATGTCCATACATGCCTAATCAGATCAAATCTCCTAATGTAATGTCCAAAATATAACAAATCTCTATCAAAACATGTCTATGAGTAAATGAGCAACAAGTAATTGAGCTATAAAAATGTGGGCACTACATCCCCCTCTACTAAAATTAGACTTCCTCCTGAAGTCACTGAAAGAGATAGGGATATCTAGCCCTCAAAGGTGTCGCATCCTCCCAGGTAGCTTGTTGTCTCATCATATCGGTCCCACTGCACTCTAACCTGGTCCAAGTCTCGACCCCAAAGGGCCAACCTCCTGTGCTCCAGTATGCGTATGGGCTCCAGTCTCCACTTTCCTCCGTCCTCTACCTATAATGCCGACCAATCCAAAACATGAGAAACATCTGGTACATATCTACGTAGTACAAAAACATGAAATACATCGTGGGCCCATGTGCAAGGTGGTGGGCAAAGCTAGGTGATAGGCAAACTGGACCGATGACCTCTAAAATATCAAAAGGCCCCACAAAATGAGGTGATAGCTTAGAACCCTTTCCATAGCGGATTGGACTCTTATGCGGATGAACTCTCAAGAAGACTTTGTCACCCACTGAGAAGTGACGATCAATCCTCTTGGTGTCTGCATACGCCTTCTAGCATGCTCTAGCCTACTCAAGATGTTGTCTAATCAGAACAACTTGCTGCTCTAAATCCTGTAGATAAGTTGGTCCCAGAATAATCTTGTCATCTAGTCTGTCCCAACTCAAAGGTGTCCTACAAGGTCATCCATACAAAGCCTGAGTAAGGAGCCATACCAATGGAACTATGATAGTTGTTGTTGTAAGAAAACTCAACTAAATGCAAATAATCTTCCCATTTCTTCTTGGTCCATCACATACATCCTCAACATGTCCTCCAGTACCTGATTAACTCTCTCTCTGTCTATCCATCTGTCTCTAGATGATAAGCTGAACTGAAATTAATCTGAGTACCCAGAGCGAGTCTGAAAGGAAGTCTAGAAAACTGAAGTGTAGATGGTATCCCTGTCATTGATGATGGTCTTCGAAATCCCATGCAACCTAACAATGTCCTCCATAAATACTTTGGCGATGGCCTGTGCATTATAGGTGACCTTGGTTGGCGAAAAGTGTGCGCAACCTTGGTCAACTTATCCACGGTGACCATAATGGCATCATGATGATAAGAAGACATAGGAAGTCCGACTATGAAATCCATGGAGATCACATCCCATTTCCACTCGGGAATATCATGAGGATGTAAAAGTCTTCTGGGATGAGAATGCTCTGCCTTGACCCTCTAACACTCAAGGCAACATGTGTAAAATCTGCTATGTCCCATCAAAGACCTGGCCAATAATATAACTCCCTTAGATCAGCATGCATTTTCTTCACTCCTGGATGTGCTGCATATGGGGCTCGATGAGCCTCTGTGAGGATGAAGCTACGTAGATCACCGGCCTTAGGCACGTAGATGCACCTATGGAACCAAAGTAAACCATCTATCTCTAAAACACACCTAGAATATCTGCCCTAATGAACCTTGTGACTCCAACATCTGTCTAGCTCCCTCATAAAATCTGTCCTCTGGAAGGTGCTCAAGAATCCTGCCTCTCAAATCTGACTGAAGTGTCAAAGAAGCAAGCACATGTCATCATCTACTAAGTGCATCTGCAACAACATTTTCCTTTCCTTTGATATACTGCACCTCCATGTCATACTCACATAGGAACTCCATCCAACGCCATTGACGAGCGTTGAGGTTTGGTTGTGAGAAGATATGTTGTAAACTACGATGATGATCTGTCCTCAAAATGAAAGGTCTACCCAAAAGAAAATGTCACCAACACACAAGTGCATGAACAACTGCTGCAAGCTCCAAGTCATGAGTAGGGTAATTAAGCTCATAGTCCTTGAGCTTACGAGACTCAAATGGCAATAACCCGATGCTCCTGCATAAGAACTACTCCCAAACCCTCTAGTGATGCATCAGTACAAACAAAAAAATCCTCTGTCGGGTCTAGAACTACTAAGATGGGCACCATGGTTAACCTTTCCTTAAGCAACTGAAAGGCCTGCTCACACTTTTTTCTGACCAATCAAACTTCTTCCCTTTCCTCAAAGAGAAGTGATAGGGTGAGCAATCCTAGAAAAGTCCTATATGAACCTGCGGTAATACCCTACTAAACCCATGAAACTCCTCACCTCAGTAACTGATGTGGGTGCTGGCTAGTCCATGATAGCTTGTATCTTAGAGGGATCTATTGAGATACCCTCACCTGATATGATATGACCCAAGTACTGAATCTCTATCTGAAAGAAGCTGCATTTTTCCAAGTTCCCATACAACTTCTTCTCTCTCAAAACCTGAAGTACCTGTCTCAAATGCTCCTCGTGTTCCTCCTCGGAATGAGAATAAATCAATATGTCATCAAGGAACACTAAGACAAAGTGATCCAGAAATGTCTGAATACTCCATTCATGAGGCTCATGAAGACAGCTGGGGCATTAGTCAAACCAAATGGAACAACTGTGAACTCATAATGCCCATAACGTGTGCGAAAACATTGTCTTATGAATGTCTACATCTGAAATGCGCAACTGATGGTACCCTGACTTGAGATTGATTTTGGAGAATACTCTCACTCCCCATCTGATCAAACAAGTCATCAATCCTAGGGAGTGGATAACGGTTCTTTATTGTGACTTTGTTGAGCTATCTAAAGTCTACACAAAGTCTGAGAGAACCATCCTTCTTCTTCACAAATATGACTAGGCGCTCCCCAAGGAGATACACTAGGGTGAATGAGACCCTTATCTAACAACTCCTCTAACTGAATCTTGAGCTCATGAAGCTCTGGAGTCATCATCCGATAGGGTGCCCTAGAAACTAGTGCAGATCTAGGTACTAAATCAATGGTGAAATCCACCTCTGCGGGGTGGTAACCCTGGAAGCTCACCTAGAAACACATCTACATACTCCCTCAAAACTACATGATCATCTAAGGGTGAGTGCTCTGGAGTGCTCTCTGATCGATCACTGATGGTGATAGAAAACAATTGACATCCCTTACGCATGCTCCGCTTGAGTTTCTTAGCCGAGATCATGCGCAAAGAGATAGGCCTCTTCATCCCTGAAATCACAACTGCACTCCCAAGATCATCCTGACACTCAATGACCTTATTTCTGCAATCCACCTTAGCTCGATGAGCCTCGAGCCAATCCATACCCAAAACTACCTGATAGGATCCTAGAGGGATAACTCGGAGGTCAAGTGTAGTGGAGAAGGCTCCTAAATCAAGTACGTAACTCTCCACATACGAGTCCACGGTGAGTTTGGCCCCAGAGGCCAACTCAACCTGCCAACTATCTGGTTTCCTAGCCACCACTAGCCCACACTGGTCCACTATAGAAGGTGATATAAAAGAATCAGAAGCACTTGAATCAAAAATATTGAGACAGAAATACCCCTATAGTACCTGTCATCTCTATGACTATGGCTTGATGCTCGGCCTAGCGGTTGTCAACCACTACATATACATGATGAGCATGCATCCCACATCACCCACCATCTACTCAAATCTAGCGGCTCTCTGTGCATCCATGGTATTGGGTTTGTGCGGGCACATACACACATAGTGATCAGGAGATCCACAAATGAAACATCCTCTGTACCCCTATGAGATGGGGTCCCTCCTATACTCTGGTGTACTGATCCTGCCGGTCCAACCCTAGCAGACTGCTGCATGTGAGATGGTCTGTGCCTGCTGAGTACCCTACCTCCTATCCCTGGCTCCACCAAAACTACCTCTAGAACCACCTCTCTGAAAAAACCCCTGTGTCTGTCTAGCCCCTTACTGTGGGTGGCCCTGCTGTTGTGTCTATCATTGTGGGTGTGGTGGAGCCCTCGTGGCTGCTGGTGGAGGCCAAAATCCTCCTCTAGGGGTGGTGTTGTACCCCATGACCTCTGACTCTGAAAGGCTGTATCCTCTCCTGAAACTTGCTCTTGTTTCTATCTCGGTGCTCTTGTGCCTTGGTCCTATTCTCCTCAGCTAAGTAGGCCTTCTCAACGGCCTTCTCAAGTGTGGGAGGAGATAACATCCTAACTTCTCCTGTTATATCTACATTAAGGCCTCGAATAAACCTGTTAACCTATAATTTCTCATCTTGCAGGTAGTCCACATACTATAGAAGATCCAGGAACCTGCTCTCATACTGTGCTACTATGCCAGATCCTGTCGTAAGTCGTGAAACTCATCGATCCTCTTCTACAAAATGCTCTGACATATAACGAGCCCTAAATCACTCCTCGAACATCTCCCAAGTCACTTTGTCTCTCGAGTCAGATGGAGCTTCCGCTCCTCATTCCTCCACCAAATGCCTGTTGCATCTCGGAGGAGGTGTATGGTGAACCTTGCCTTGACATTGCTCTCGTAAGAGTGCAAGCCAAAGCAACTATCCAAGCTAAGGAGCCATGACTCAGCCCCAAAGCCATCTATAGCCGGTGTAGGTGGGCTGGCTGCAAGTGAAGAAGATCTCTAATCACACTGTCTGTATCTCGATCCTGGCGATGTAGTCCAATAGGTGAAAGGGGTCACCTATCCCCAAATGGTCCCTCGAGACTATGTGAGCGGCTACGATGGTACGAGGCTACCCTCTCATGATGAATGGAAGGGCTACGTGACCTCTCCCACCTCGGTGTATCGTGCTCTGGTGGCTCTGAATGCGCATCCTCACCTATCGGCTCCTCGTCTCCCAATGGTATCTCCTCTCTCACCTCCTGCGGTGGTGGAAGATGCGCTGCTCCACAACCTATCAGCTATTTGCGGGACCTCTAATATCTGAGGCCCAAATTTGGGTGCCGGTGGCTCCCACGTGTAGGTGCACTACACCCCAAGCCTCTAGCTGATCGTCCCCTCTTGGGTGCCATCCTGTGCACGAGGTGAGCGAAGAAGTTATTAAATGGTTGCGGAAAATGTTTAATTATTTTGTTTATTTATTTACTTTTAATGTTATTAAAATTACCATTAACTATTTGATTAATTACCCAGAGTGTCCGCGTGTGTGAAACCTCTCGCTCGATACCAAATAATGGTGCCCCTCTCGGGACACGAAAAAAAACCATATTACTAAAAATTTTGGGATAATTTTTTTTTTTAACCAATGAGTAATAATATGTTTTACTTTAACCCTTTTTCATTAATAATTAATTCATATTATTATTATTTTTACCCAAATTTAAAACATAGCCCATAACTAACTTAATTTTTTTATTTATTCCTATTTATTATTTAAATTACAATTTAATTAAGTTTAAAAAAACTTTAAATAAATTTAAACTTCCCTTTTTGTTATTTAGTTTTTTCCCCTTTTTAATTTAAATTTATCCACACATCCCTTTTTAATTTTTTTAATTTCTCATTCCCACATTAAAAATGCTCATGACTTAAAATGTGGAGGGGTAAATTTGAGCCCTTGGATTAAATCATCTAATCCTTGGCCCTTGAAAAAAAAAAAATTTACCCTAAAGATGACCTAATTTCTTTTGTTTTTTCCTTTTTCCTTTCTTTTCATTCTTTCTCTTTTCTCTTTGTTTTTTTCTTTTTTTGCTTTTGTTTTGAGGAGAGGAGGAAGCCATGGAGATTTGATTGAATTTTACATTGTTTTTGTTTGAAAGATCCATACAATATTATTAAACATTTTTTTTTTTTTATACATATATTTATTTTTTTTTTTTTTATTTTAATATATATTTTTTTTTTTTTTGAGAGAGAGAAGGGAGGGGGATTTGTTTGGAGGAGAGGATTTGGGTTTGTTTTGGAGGGGTGGGGCCATGGCCATGGGGATGGTGGGGGGGGGGGGAGTTGGGGGGGGGTGGGGGTGGAGGGGAGGAAATGGGAGGGGGAGGGGGGGGGGGGGGGAGGGGGGGGGAGGGGGGGGGGGAGGAGGGGGGGGGGGGTGGATGGGGAGGGGGGGGGGGGGGGGGGGCGGGGGGGGGGCAGGGGGTGGGGATGGGGGCAGGGGGGGGTGGGGGGGGAGGTTCGGCCTCCCCCACAAACATTTTTTTTTTTTTTTTTTTTTTTTTTTTTTTTTTAAAAATTTTTTTTATTATATATATATATATATAATATAGATATATATATATATATATATATATATATATATATATATATATATATATATATATATATATATATATATATATATATATATATATATATATATATATATATATATATATATATATATATATATATATATATATAATATAAAAATAATATATAATATAATAATTAAACTAAGATATATATTATATTATATATATATTTTATAAAATATATAATATGGTTATTTCATAAATAATGCTTAAAAATAATGATGATTTCAATTAAAAAAAAAAAATAATTTTAATTTTATTTTTTTTATGAAAAAAAAACTTAATATTCTCAACTATTCACAATTAAATGATTATCAAATTTGTGTAAAAAATAAAATAAAAGTATTTTAAAAAAAAAAAGAAGAAGTTTAATAAATAATTTTCAAAAAAAATATACTATTTAATCTAAATTTTTTTTTTTTTAAAACACATAAGATTCTCAAAAAGGAAATACTAATCTTTTCAATTTCGTAATCAAAATCACATCTTTCCAATAAATAAACTTTCTTTTCAATGAAATCTAAAAAGTTTATATCAAAAAACCCACTCATTTCACAAAATTTCTTTTCAAAAATGAACTTATCCTTTCTTTGCCAAACTAAAGAGTTACATCAAAAAAGGCATAAAAGAAGAATCTAATACAATACAAATTTCTTATCAAAGTTTCAAACTCACTTTACAAGTTTCTTTTGCAATACAAGGAACTACTCAATATAGATACAATGAAAAATCACTCATTTAAAATAAAAAATCAACTTTTCAAATTTGAAGTTCCTCTTACTCAAGATACACACAAGTAATTTCTCAATACAAAAGGAATTTTATAATACAAAGGAGATTCTCAAATCAATTACAAATTTACAAGAATTTTACAAATAAAAAAAGAGGTTTTACACATAAAGGAAAGCTTCCACAAAAGCATACTTTTCAAGAGACAATGCAAGGTAATGTCCACAAAAAAGAAGAAGATAAAGAGCTCCAACCAACAACCCACTTCAACTTGAGATCCAAATGCTCATGCCTTCAAGAAATCCAACAAGGAGAAGAAGCTTGTTTACCACCCAACCATAGGCATCATTACATGCCTTTCCCAAGGTTGGGATGCATGCTAGCCTCCCCCAAGCCCATGGGAAAGAGGAAAACTAACCACAACTTGCACAAGAATGAGGTGAACAAACAATAATACATCCACACAAAAATAAGACAAATATCCAAGACAAGACTCCAAATTTTACAAGGAAGAAAAGAGGAGAAACCAAGTTCTACCTCTAAACAAAGTGGGGAAGAGAGGAGAGAGAGTTCTCCAAAAGTTATAACCAATAATATAAGCACAATACCAAGATCTCCATACCCTCCTTATTTCTCCTATTTCATTTAAAACCTCCTTATTCCTCCACCCTTTCACCAAATCCTTCTTGGAAGGATTTTCAAACCCCAAAGGGTTTCCTTACCAAGAATGGGGAAGGAGATTCAAGCCAAATGAATCACCATCCCCACCTCAAACCATTTGAGGGGAGTCACTAAAATCCTACAAGGCTTGTCCATCAAGCCATGAGGATTGAGAGGAAAAAATCCCTCTCTCTTCCCCCACAAACTCCAAAACTCCATCATGCCATATGATGGAGGAGTAAAAAAAAAAAACAATAAAAAATCCACATGCAACAACAACATTTTCAAGTAAACAATCTAACAACTAATATGAATACAACACATACAATAAGACTTAAGAGCCTACCTCAAAGAAAAGCTCTCCAAAAAGCTTTCCAACTTCAAACTTCTCCACTTCTTGACCCAAGCAAACTCTAGCTCCAAATCACACAAGCATCCAAGCAAAAAGCTCCAAAAAAAAAGTTCTCTTCTTTTCCCATGAAGGGGAATTTGAAGAGGAGCAAGAAAAAATCCTCACAAATGAGGGGGTGACATGTGTCACCCCTCTCCTCCTTCAAGGTCAAAGATGCCAAAACAAAAGAGAGAAAGGGTAAAATGTCTTTTTTCCCTCTTCTCCCAAATTACTCTAAATGATAACAAGACAATTCTTGTGCAACTTTTAACAAGCACACTAATCCACACCCCTTACATGGATGTGACCAAACAAGAGGCAAAAAGGGAGGGAAAACTCCCTCTAGCCTTGGAAATAAGCCCCCTACCTATTAGGTAGGGTCCAAGGGCTCATTTTTATGTTAAGGGAACTCCCAAACTAAAAAGGGGTCCCTAAAAATGCCCAAAATAACCCAATTTCGGGTTTGGAAAAATTAGGCACAAGGTTAGAGGGTGTGGGGACCACCCAAGGGTTCACATGTGACCCTAAACCCTCTAGATTAATTACATCATTAATCTAATTCAAAACTTAATGCAAGTGGGGTCATTAATTCCCCAAAACAAGTTTACAACACAAACTAAACACCCTAAGCAAAATTAATAATTACAAGACATATTACATTACAAATGAGGGTCACCCATGGTGCCCAAAACAATAATTCTAATGCTAAGGCCTCAAGCAATAAACATGGCTAGGGCTTAGCCCATGGGCTGCTTGTGCAAAATTGTGTAGCTGGCCTGAATCCCACGTTCTCTGTGACTGTCACTGCACACTCATTGCACACATTAAACGCACATGTCCGATATAAAATATAAATCAACTACTAAATAAGATATCAATGAATTCTAGACTAACATTTCATCTTTCTGGAATCAAAAGTGCGACAACGTGCACAACTATACATAATTCACCATAAGTTAGTCACAATGATAAAATGACATGTATCCATAGAATCTCAACATGCAACAAACTAAGTATCCATCAATATAACTACGTTCCAAAAACAACATCATATCAATTAGTATCCATGACATCATAAGATAATGCAAACAACATAGTAATCAAGCTAAATCGGCATTATACGCCTAAATGTCCATACATGCCTAATCAGATCAAATCTCCTAATGTAATGTCCAAAATATAACAAATCTCTATCAAAACATGTCTATGAGTAAATGAGAAACAACAAGTAACTGAGCTATAAAAATGTGGGCACTACATCCCCTCTACTAAAATTAGACTTCCTCCTGAAGTCACTGAAAGAGATAGGGATATCTAGCCCTCAAAGGTGTCGCATCCTCCCAGGTAGTTGTTGTCTCATCATATATCGGTCCCACTTGCACTCTAACTTGGTCCAAGTCTCGACCCCAAAGGGCCAACCTCCGGTGCTCCAGTATGCGTACGGGCTCCAGTCTCCACTATCCTCCATCCTCTACCTATAATGCCGACCAATCCAAAACATGAGAAACATCTGGTACATATCTACGTAGTATAGAAACATGAAAACATCATGGGCCCATGCAAGGTGTGGTGGAAAAGCTAGGTGATAGGCAACTGGACCGATGACCTCTAAAATATCAAAAGGCCCCACAAAATGAGGTGATAGCTTAGAACCCTTTCCATAGGATTGGACTCTTATGCGGATGAACTCTCAAGAAGACTTTGTCACCCACTAGAAGTGATGATCAATCCTCTTGGTGTCTAGCATACGCCTTTTGGCGTGCTCTAGCCTGCTCAAGATGTTGTCTAATCAAAACAACCTATTGCTCTAAATCCTAAAGATAAGTTGGTCCCAGAATAATCTTGTCATCTAGTCTGTCCCAACTCAAAGGTGTCCTACAAGGTCATCCATACAAAGCCTGGTAAGGAGCCATACCAATGGAACTATGATAGTTGTTGTTGTAGGAAAACTCAACTAAATGCAAATAATCTTCCCATTTCTTCTGCTGGTCCATCACATACATCCTCAACATGTCCTCCAACACCTGATTAACTCTCTCTCTATCCATCTGTCTCTGGATGATAAGCTGAACTAAAATTAATCTGAGTACCCAGAGCGGTCTGAAAGGAAGTCCAGAAAACTGAAGTGTAGATGGTATCCCTATCATTGATGATGGTCTTTGGAATCCCATGCAACCTAACAATGTCCTCCATAAATACTTTGGCGATGGCTTATGCATTATAGGTGACCTTGGTTGGTGAAAAGTGCACAACCTTGGTCAACTTATCCACGGTGACCATAATGGCATCATGATGATAAGAAGACATAGGAAGTCCGACTATGAAATCCATGGAGATCACATCCCATTTCCACTCGGGAATATCATGAGGATGTAAGAGTCCTGGGATGAGAATGCTCTACCTTGACCCTCTACACTCAAGGCAACGTGTGAAAAATCTGCTATGTCCCGTCGAAGACCTGGCCAATAATATAACTCCCTCAGATCAGCGTGCATTTTCTTTACTCCTGGATGTGCTTTGCATATGGGGCTCGATGAGCCTCTGTGAGGATGAAGCTACGTAGATCACCGGCCTTAGGCACGTAGATGTGCCTATGGAACCAAAGTAAACCATCTGTCTCTAAAACACACCCAATATCTACCCTCTAATGAACCCTGTGACTCCAACATCTGTCTAGCTCCCTCATAAAATCTGTCCTCTGGAAGGTGCTCAAGAATCCTACCTCTCAAATCTGACTGAAGTGTCAAAGAAGCAAGCACATGTCATCATCTACTAAGTGCATCTGCAACAACATTTTCCTTTCCTTTGATATACTACACCTCCATGTCATACTCACATAGGAACTCCATCCAACGCCATTGATGAGCATTGAGGTTCGGTGTGAGAAAGATATGTTGTAAACTACGATGATCTGTCCTCAAAATGAAAGGTCTACCCAAAAGGAAATGTCACCAACACAAGTGCATGGACAACTCTACTGCAAGCTCCAAGTCATGAGTAGGGTAATTAAGCTCGTAGTCCTTGAGCTTACGAGACTCAAATGCAATAACCCGATGCTCCTGCATAAGAACTACTCCCAAACCCTCTAGTGATGCATCAATACAAACAACAAAATCCTCTGTCGGGTCTGGAACTGCTAAGATGGGCACCATGGTTAACCTTTCCTTAAGCAACTAAAGGCTGCTCACACTTTTCTGACCAATCAAACTTCTTCCCTTTCTCTAAGAGAAGTGATAGGGTGAGCAATCCTAGAAAAGTCCTATACAAACCTGTGGTAATACCTACTAAACCCATGAAACTCCTCACCTCAGTAACTGATGTGGGTGCTTGGCCAGTCCATGATAGCCTATATCTTAGAGGGATCTACTGAGATACCCTCACCTGATATGATATGACCCAAGTATTGAATCTCTATCTAAAAGAAGCTACATTTTCCAAGTTCCCATACAACTTCTTGCTCTCTCAAAACCTGAAGTACCTGTCTCAAATGCTCCTCGTGTTCCTCCTCGGAATGAGAATAAATCAATATGTCATCAAGGAACACTAAGACAAAGTGATCCAAAATGTCCTGAATACTCCATTCATGAGGCTCATGAAGACAATTGGGGCATTAGTCAAACCAAATGGAACAACTGTGAACTCATAATGCCCATAACGTGTGTGAAACATTGTCTTATGAATGTCTACATCTGAAATGCGCAACTGATGATACCCTGACTTGAGATCGATTTTGGAGAATACTCTCACTCCCCACATCTGATCAAACAAGTCATCAATCCTAGGGAGTGGATAACGGTTCTTTATTGTGACTTTGTTGAGCTACTTAAAGTCACACAAAGCCTAAGAGAACCATCCTTCTTCTTCACAAATATGACTAGCTGCTCCCCAAGGAGATACACTAGGATGAATGAGACCCTTATCTAACAACTCCTCTAACTAAATCTTGAGCTCATGAAGCTCTGGAGTCATCATCCGATAGGGTGCCCTAGAAACTAGTGCAGATCCAGTACTAAATCAATGGTGAAATCCACCTCTCTGCGGGGTGGTAACCCTGAAGCTCACCTAGAAACACATCTGCATACTCCCTCAAAACTACATGATCATCTAAGGGTGAGTGCTCTGGAGTGCTCTCTGATCGATCACTGATGGTGATAGAAAATAACTTGACAACCCTTACGCATGCTCCGCTTGAGTTTTAGGAGATCATGCATGCGAAGGAGATAGGCCTCTTCATCCCTGAAATCACAATTGCACTCCCAAGATCATCCTGACACTCAATGACCTTATTTCTACAATCCACCTTAGCTCGATGAGCCTCGAGCCAATCCATACCCAAAACTACCTGATAGATCCTAGAGGAATAACTCGGAGGTCAAGTGTAGTGGAGAAGGCTCCTAAATCAAGTACGTAACTCTCCACATACGAGTCCACGGAGAGTTTGGCCCCAGAGGCCAACTCAACCTACTAACTATCTGGTTGCCTAGCCACCACTAGCCCACACTGGTCCACTATAGAAGGTGATATAAAAGAATCTGAAGCACCTGAATCAAAAATACTTGAGACAAAATACCCCTTGATAGTACTTGTCATCTCAATGACTGTGGCTTGATGCTCGGCTTGGCGGTTATCAACCACTGCATATACATGATGGGCATCCCACATCACCCACCATCTACTCGGATCTAGTGGCTCTCTATGTGCATCCATGGTATTGGGTTTGTGCAGACACATACACACATAGTGATCAGGAGATCCACAAATAAAACATCCTCATGTACCCCTCTGAGATGGGGTCCCTCCTGTACTCGTGTGTACTATCCTTGATCTGGTCCAACCCTAGCAGACTATTGCGTGTGAGATGGTTGTGCCTGCTTGAGTACCCTACCTCCTATCCCTGGCTCCACCAAAACCTACCTCTAGAACCACCTCTCTAAAAACCCTGTGTCTGTCTAGCCCCCTCTGCGGGTGGCCCTACTGTTGTGTCTGTCGCTGCGGGTGTGGTGGAGCCCTCGTGGCTGCTTGGCGGAGGCCAAATCCTCCTCTAGGGGGTGGTGTTGTACCCCGTGACCTCTGACTCTAAAGGCCTATATCCTCTCCTGAAACTTGCTCTTGTTTCTATCTCGTGCTCCTATGCCTTGGTCCTATTCTCCTCAGCTAAGTAGGCCTTCTCAACGGCCTTCTCAAGTGTGGGAGGAGATAACATCCTAACTACTCCTACTATATCTACATTAAGGCCTCGAATAAACTTGTTAACCTATAATTTCTCATCTTGCAGGTAGTCCACATACTACAGAAGATCCAGAACCTACTCTCATATTGCGCTACTACTGTGCCAGATCCCTATCGTAAGTCATGAAACTCATCGATCCTCTTCTACACGAAATGCTCTGACATATAACGAGCCCTGAATCACTCCTCAAACATCTCCCAGGTCACTTTGTCTCTCGAGTCAGATGGAGCTTCCACTCCTCATTCCTCCACCAAACACCTGCTTGCATCTCGGAGGAGGTGTATGGCGAACCTTGCCTTGACATTGCTCTCATAAGAGTGCAAGCCAAAGCAACTATCCAAGCTAAGGAGCCATGACTCAGCCCCAAAGCCATCTGTAGAGCCGGTGTAGGTGGGTGGCTGCAAGTGAAGAAGATCTCTAATCACACTGCCTGTATCTCGATCCTGGCGATGTAGTCCAACAGGTGAAAGGGGTCACCTATCCCCAAATGGTCCCTCGAGACTGTGTGAGTGGCTACGACGATGGTACGAGGCTACCCTCTCATGATGAATGGAAGGGCTACGTGACCTCTCCCACCTCGGTGTATCATGCTCTGGTGGCTCTAAATGCGCGTCCTCACCTATCGGCTCCTCGTCTCCCAATGGTATCTCCTCTCTCGCCTCCTGCGGTGGTGGAAGATGCTGCTCCACAACGCCTATCAGCTGCTTGCAGGACCTCTAATATCTGAGGCCCAAATTTGGGTGCCGGTGGCTCCCACGTAGGTGCACTACACCCCCAAGCCTCTAGCTGATCGTCCCCTCTTGGGTGCCATCCTGTGCACGAGGTGAGCGAAGAAGTTATTAATTTAAAATTTAATGGTTGCGGATGATTTTTAACTAATTATTTTTATTCATTTATTTAATTTAATGTTATTAAAATTACCATTAACTATTTTAATTAATTACCCAGTGTCCACATGTGTGAACCTCTCTCTGATACCAAATGTAATGCCCCACCTCGGACAATGAAAAAAAAAAACTAGATATTAATAAAAGTTTGGGATAATTTTTTTTTTTTAAAGTAACTAATGAGGTATAATGTGTTTTTTAACCCCTTCTCCCATAATTAATTTAAATTTATATAATTATTTAATTTTAACCCAAAATTTAAAACATATATCTAATTAACAACTTATTTATTTTATTCTTAGGTATTTATTGAAATTACCAATTTAATTAAGTTTATACAACCTTTAAATAAATTTAACCCACTTCCTTTTTAATTATTTAGTTAGTTTTCCCCCAATTTTATATTTAAATGTCCACATATCCCCCTTTTTTAATTTTGTTTTCCATTCCCACCAAAATGCTCATGACTTAAAAAGTGGAGGGTTTTAAACATGGAGCCTTTGGATCTAAACTCAATCTCGGCCCTTGATTTTGAAAAAAAACCTAAAGATGACCTAATTTCTTATGTTTTTTCTTTCTCTTTCTTTTTTCTTTCTCATTTTTTTTTTTTTTTCTTTTTTTTTTTTGTTGGAGGAGGAAGCTATTATGGATTTGATTGAATTTTATTATTGATGAAGATTTCAATACAATAAATTTTTTAAACATTTTTTTTTTTTTTTTTTATATTATATATTTTCTTTATTTTATATATTTTTATATATATTATAGGGATAAGGGGGGATTATGGATTTTAGAGAGAGAGGTTTGGCCAGTGGTTTTGGAGGGTGGTGGGGATGGAGGGGGGGAGAGAGGGGGGACAGGGGGTGGGGGAAGGGAAGGGGGGAGGGTGGGAAACAGGGGGGGGGGGGGGGGCGGGGGGGGGGGGGGCGGGGGGGGGGAGGGGGGGTGGGGGGGGGTGGGGGGGGGGGCAGGGGGGGGGAGGGATGGGGAGGGGGGGGTAGGGCAGGGGGGGGGGGATGGGGGTGGGGGGGGGGGGGGGAGGTTTCCCTCCCCCCCAAAATTTTTTTTTTTTTTTTTTTTTTTTTTTTTTTTATTTTTTATTTTATTATATATATATATATATAATATAGATATATATATATATATATATATATATATATATATATATATATATATATATATATATATATATATATATATATATATATATATATATATATATATAATATAGATATATATTTATATTATATATATATATATATTATATATATATATATATATAAATAAAATTTACTTATAGTAATATAATAATTAAACTAAGACTATATATTTATATATTTATTTTAAAAATATATGAATATATATTATTTCATATTCACAATACTAAATAATGATGATTTCAACTTAAAATAAATAATAAATTTAATTTTAATTTATTTTTTTTGAAAAAATGAACTTAATATTCTCAACTATTCATTTAATTAAATGATTATCAAATTTGTGTAAAGAAAGAGAACAAGTATTTTAAAAAAAGAGAAGAGGCTAATTTGCTAATAAATTTTGCAAAAGGAGCATACTATATTCAAATCTGATTTTTTTTTTTTTTTAAAACACATAAGATTCTCAACAAGAAATACTATTTTTTTTTGTAATCACATCTTTCCAATAAATAAACTTTCTTTTCAATGAAATCTAAACAAGTTTATATCAAAAATACCCACTCATTTCACAAAAATTGCTTTTCAAATGAACTTATCCTTTCTTCAAAGCCAAACTAAGAGTTACATCAAATTTTTATAAAAGAAGAGCATCTAATACAAGCTTTCTTATCAAAAGTTCAAAACTCACTTTACATTGTTTCTTCAAAATACAAGGAACTACTCAAGAAAGGTACAATGCAAAGCTCCTTTACAAGGATAAAAGGGATTGCTCAACTTAATCTTACTCAAGTTTAAAAGTAATCTTCAAATACAAAAGAGAGATTTTACAACAAAAATTCTAAGTTTACAAATGAAAATCCAAATACAAAAAGGAGGATTTTACACATAAGGGAAACTTCCACAAGCCATACTTTTCAAGAGACAAGAGGTAATGTCCACAATAGAATGAAGATGATAAAGAGCTCCAACCAACATCCACACTTCCATCTTGAGATCCAATTGCTCATGCCTTTAAGAAATCCAACAAGGAGAAGAAGCTTGTTTTTCCACCCAACCATAGGCATCATTACATGCCTTTCCCAAGGTTGGGATGCATGCTAGCCTCCCCCAAGCCCATGGGAAAGAGGACAACTAACCACAACTTGCACAAGAATGAGGGTGAACAACCAATAATACATCCACACAAAAATAAGACAAATATCCAAGACAAGACTCCAAATTTTACAAGGTGAAAAAGAGGAGAAACCAAGTTCTACCTCTAAAAACAAATGGGGAAGAGAGGAGAGGAGTTCTCCAAAAGTTGTAACCAAGATTATAAGCACAATAACAAGACCTCCATACCCTCCTTATTGCTCCTATTTCATTTAAACCCTCCTTATTCCTCCACCCTTTCTCCAAGTCCTTCTTGGAAGGATTTTCAAACCCCAAAGGGGTTTCCTTACCAAGAATGGGGAAGGAGATTCAAGCCAAATGAATCAACTTCCCCACCTCAAACCATTTGAGGGGAAACACTAAAACCCTACAAGGCTTGTCCATCAAGCCTTGAGGATTGAGAGGGAAAAATCCCTCTCTCTTCCCCCACAAACTCCAAAACTCCATCATGCCATATGATGGAGGGAGTAAAACAAAAAACAATAACCAAAATCCACATGCAACAACAACATTTTCAAGTAAACAATCTAACAACTAATATGAATACAACACATGCAATAAGACTTAAGAGCCTACCTCAAAGAAAGCTCTCCAAAAAGCTTTCCAACTTCAAACTTCTCCACTCCTTGACCCAAGCAACCTCTAGCTCCAAATCACAAGCATCCAAGCAAAAGCTCCCAAAAAAAAAAGTTCTCTTCTTTTCCCATGAAGGGGAATTTGAAGAGGAGCAAGAAAAATCCTCACAAATGAGGGGGTGACATGTGTCACCCCTCTCCTCCTTCAAGGTCAAAGATGCCAAAACAAAAGAGAGAAAGGGTAAAATGCCTTTTTGCCCTCTTCTCCCAAATTACTCTAAATGCTAACAAGACAATTCTAGTGCAACTTTTAACAAGCACTCTAATCCACACCCCTTACATGGATGTGACCAAACAAGAGGCAAAAAGGGAGGGAAACTCCCTCTAGCCTTGGAAATAAGCCCCCTACCTATTAGGTAGGGTCCAAGGGCTCATTTTTATGTTAAGGGAACTCCCAAACTAAAAAGGGTCCCTAAAAATGCCCAAAATAACCCAATTTCGGGTTTGGAAAATTAGGCACAAGGTTAGAGGGTGTGGGGACCACCCAAGGGTTCACATGTGACCCTAAACCCTCTAAATTAATTACATCATTAATCTAATTCAAAACTTAATGCAAGTGGGGTCATTAATTCCCAAAACAAGTTTACAACACAAACTAAACACCCTAAGCAAAATTAATAATTACAAGACATATTACATTACAAATGAGGGTCACCCATGGTGCCCAAAACAATAATTCTAATGCTAAGGCCTCAAGCAATAAACATGGCTAGGGCTTAGCCCATGGGCTGCTTGTGCAAAGTTGCGTAGCTGGCCTGAGTCCCATGTTCTCCTGTGACCTGTCACCTGCACACTCATTGCACACATTAAACGCACATGTCCGATAAAATATAAATCAACTACTAAATAAGATATCAATGAATTCTAGACTAACATTTCATCTTTCTAGAAATCGAAAGTGCGACAACGTGCACAACTATACATAATTCACCATAAGTTAGTCACAATGATAAAATGACATGTATCCATAGAATCTCAACATGCAACAAACTGAGTATCCATCAATATAACTACGTTCCAAAACAACATCATATCAATTAGTATCCATGACATCATAAGATAATGCAAACAACATAGTAATCAAGCTAAATCGGTGTTATACGCCTAAATGTCCTAATCAGAACAAATATCTAATGTAATGTCATACATTAGAAACTTCCATCAAAATTAGACACTCGAATTCACCACCAATCTAATATTTTCATTATGTGTGTGTGTGTGTGTGTGTGTATTACCTAATCAAGTCATCAAATCTCTAATGTAATGTCCAATATCATCTCAACTATTCAAGAGGGTTTTTCAATTCAACAACCATAAGTTAATTACACCCATTCCCTTTACTCTATGAGTAAGCAACAACAATAAAAATCAATACCCAAGTTCTATTTTTCAGAAACCAAGATTAGCATAAGAATCCCCATGTATGGCTCAATGAAAGAGCTTAACAACCCAAACCAACAAAACTGAAATCACTTCATGTTGTTTGGTTCCTTAGGAAGCTTCTTGTTTACCCAAAAACTAGCCTCTCTCCTAAATTGCATTTAACATGAACTGTGCCACGTAAATGGCTTCAATAAATTAGTTGTCATCCACCATCATTCCCTCTAGATTTGGTGGGATTAAGAAGCACTAAATTTTCATGGTCGTGAATTGGTCGATTAATTCACCACTCTAATGCTTGCATGGTTCATCCACAACATTGCATATTACATCACATCAATCAAATAAACCTTCAAAAACTCAACTTATATTATCAAAACATAAACAATAACCATTAAATTTCTTATAGAATGTGGTTAACTTCCTCCATGCACCAATTGTGATATTTTCCTTTGAAAATGGATTATCTATATTATAATCAATAATCAATAACCCTTTAACTATTTAAAATTATTGCATCAAGGTTAAATTGGTCAGTCTAAGACCTTACAATAACATAATATTTATCCAAAGGTCATAGTAATTTCAAACAATACTATGCCAAAATTATGCTCCTTGACCATTTATTTGTTTACTTAAATTACATTTGGATTGTCATTGGTCTTAGGTAAAATGGCCTCTGGTAATAATGAAAAGAAGACAGATCAATTAAAAAGGAAAACAACATATTTAAATTCTAACTATTCCATTGATTATAGAATATATGGCCTTTCTTGTAAGGTTGCAGGTAGTGTATATGCTACTGGTCATTTAGCATGAATATAAGATATGGGATGGTAATATAAATATATGCTAATAAACAATGGTAGCATACATTCATGCTACTGATAGGTTACATGAATATATGTTATCAGTCGGTAGAATGAATGTATGTTACCGATTAGTAGGATGAATTTATGTTATAAGTCGTAGCATATATTTATGCTACCGACCGGTAGCATGTGGTATGGATTTGTAGCTAGTTTAATAGTTTACATCTAGCTCATCCATGATTACATACTTAAATTACATTTGGATTGGTCTTAGGTAAAATGGCCTCTAGAAACAAGAAGACAAATCAATTAAAAAGGAAAAGCAACATATTTAATTATTTCAGCTAGCCAAAAAATCATGCACACAACTTGCATCCACTTCAAACATAGGTAAGAGATTGTTTTTAATGCATTTTTAGTCTAATTTAAAGTTTCAAGATCACAATAAAATCTTGTCAGTTTTGAGTGTAGAAACCCCACCGATGATTGTTCCATATAAAATAATTAATGAGAAGAACATGTCACTAGACACACCACATGGAACAATTAATCAAAATAACATGTCACCACACTCACCACATGGAATAATTAATCAAAATAACATGTCAACACATAAAGATATTATTGATGATGACATGTCGAGCTGAAAGATAATCCTCATTATAAAATGCCTCCAATGGAAGACATTCCTAATGAGGAGATTCAACTAGTACAAGATATTTCCAATTCTCAATCTCATGAAATAGAGACTCAAGTTGAAAATTCTAAATAAAAATTTGTGCAAAGGAAGAAAACTAGTTGGACAATTGGGAGGTCATTTAAGGTAGACTGACATCTAAATATCCATTCATTGAACCTATAGATCCATAAAATGGTAGTGACTGAAAATTAGATGTACAATTACGTAGTTTGAAACTAAAAAAGACCACATATTATAACTGAAATTAGACTCAATTGAGAAACATTGTGGAAAAGTATATGTGATTGTCACAGAAAAATATGCAAAAAAATAGACACATAAATGGAAAATTGCAAAAGATTGCATGCATGTAAGATATGCAGCCGAGTATGAAAATGAACAAACGTCGACAACAACTTTTTGAGAAAGGGGGAACAATTAATGCATAATTTTAAAAAGTTATGAATACCAATCTATAAAAAAATGTACAATTCTCTACTATATTCCACATTCTTAAAAATGACAGACCAATTTCATATTTTGTAGATTATAAGGTTTTGTTTCAATATAATGGGTTTCTCAACATTCCACAATGATTTTGTTTCTAGATCAGGCTTGAATGCTTTGTTTCCATGGGATTAGCTTCCTCAAACAAATGTGACTTTCCTACCATGTTCATGTTCATTCATTCCTGTGAAAAAGTGGCTCTATGTAAATTTTTTAAAACTCCCTTTGGTTGTATGAAATGGCAGCTGTATAGATTTTGTTGGGTGCATGAACTACACGCCTGAAACTAATAATTTTCTTAATGAAGGTCCTATGGCATAAAGTTTAAGAGCTTATTTCAACATTGATGAGCAATTTTCATGGAGATGCCCCCTTTAATGTTGGCATGATAGCTAAGTTGGAGGAGGAATATGACAAATACTACACGATCTTGTTAGGTGAAACCAAATCAAAAGTCATGGTGGGTCCCAAAATTATCTCGCATAATGTATTTAATAGGGGTGGTCAGCGGTCGTGTTCAAAATTGGAAGTTATAGCATTGACCAGGTTGTGGCTACAACTCAAGTAGACCGGTGACTCCCGCCTCCCACCTCCTAGCCTCACACCTCCCATGACTCCAACATCTCACAAATCCATTAAATATCTATTAATAAAAATATCGACTCTAAGCAAATTGAAATGAATAAAATTATGGTTGTCTTGACATAATTGACATTACATTATCAAAACACACAAGGAGCTCAAGGAGTATTTGGTAAAGTGGAGAGGAAACAAAATCTAATTACTTCCAAAGGCGCTTGCCTTATGAGGAAGAGCACCCTTGCCACCTGTACTCTTTAACTAAAATTAGTGGTGGATAAAATTTTGTAGAGGTCATTCACGTTTGATGGGATTTAAGCCATCAATCTTAATTGGTGTTCTAATTAGGCTTCGGTGACATCATTCTTTCCACCATTGAAATAAACGAAATCTCCCACCATTGCACACACAGAGTGTAAGGTGTTTGTAAACTGGAAAAATAGATGGAATTGTTCTCCACCACTTCTCTTCCACACGGTAAGACTGAAACCCGAGGGTTTCATGATTAACTATGATGGGAATATCTGGTAAGAAAAGGATTCGATAATTTTATTCATCTTGATTTGATTTTTTATAATATGCATCTCATAAAGATCGATTTGTCTTAGTTCAATTTATCATATTGATTTTTTGAAGGGAAAGGATGTAAGGAAAAATTTTAATCTGAGTGGAGGAAAACAAGTGAGGAATTATTATTTTTATATTTATACTTGGTTTCTACTTTTGGAAATTGAACATATTTAATGGATCGATTATTTTCAAATAAATTACATTATTTGTGCCGGTCACACTCTTTTAGTATTTGTAAAGATTAAAATTGTTAAGTCCAACATATTTGTGTTCATTCATATATACAAAATAGAATTAAACTGCCTACCTGTTGAAGATAAATTAAATAAACCTAAGATTCCTCTCTCTGAAAATATGAGTAAAATGGGAACACATCTTTGTATGTGCTTGCCATTGTCCAATTTGTAATCATCATATTCCTAAATTTGAAATTGGTGTTAGAAAAAACAGTTTAATTTTCCTCCAAGAAAAACAAAAAGCAATTTTTTTACATGCTTTTAATTTTGTAGGTAGTTCACTTTTAGATTCCTACTTTTAGGAAAAGCTAATAAAGAAAAGAAATCAAAATATTTGCATTACACAAAAACATGTGTTTTTAGCTCTATTTTTATGAGTTGAGTGTTTTATTGTTAGATGAAGCCATCTATTTATTAGAGAAATTGTAAGTGTTTTGATATATCAAACACATTCAGAGAGATTGTATTGAGCCAAAGCTATGGAACTAGAAGAAGAAATATATGCACAAAAGTGTTGATCTGAGTTTGCAATAATATGTTTTATTTGTAATTCTTTATTTTATTTTTGTTAGTTGTTATTTTATGTGCCTAATTTCTACATTCTATAGAGATTGAAACAAAATTTATGGTGAAGGATCCTAGAGTAAGATATTATTTATTGGTTATTTGATTTAATTATTTAATGTGAAATATATGATATTTATATGGCATGGTTATTTAGAATTCTCTAAATGGAACCTTCCCGCCACCTCCACTCTTTACTTCTCCATCTAATTCTTTTGGTGTTCACATTGCACTTCTTGTCCAATTTGTAATCATCATACTGCTAAATTTGAGACTACTATAGAGATTGAAATAAAATTTATGGTGAAGGACCCTGAAGCAAGATGTCTAGTGTTGACATTGCACTTCTTGTCCAATTTGTAATCATCATACCGCTAAATTTGAGACTGTGCAAAGAAAGATTGAAATAAAATTGATGGTGAAGGATCCTAAAGCAAGATGTTATTTATCAGTTTAACTTCTTGTTTTACTTATTTAATGTGAAATATCTGATATTTCTATGGCATGGGTATTTAGAATTCTCTAAATGGACCCTTCCCACCACCTCCACTCTTTACTCCTCCACCCAATTCTTTCGGCGTTCACATTGCACTTCTTACGTGCGATTGCTAGTGTATATTATAATCAATAGTCAAAATCCCTTTAACTATTTAAAATGCTTACATTAAGGTTAAATCATTGGTCTAAGACCTTACATTAACATAATATTTATCCAAAGTGGTCATAGTACTTTCAAACAATACTATGCCAAAACTATGCTCCTAGACCATTTTTTGTTTTCAAATAATTGTCTTTAACTATTTTTCCATGGTAATGGCTTCTTCTATAATTACCCAAATATTACTCGATGAAGGTCAAAAATATTATTAGCTATGAAAGGGAAGGTTCCATCATGCAATAATGTCCTCAACTGCTCAAGCCAACATGAATATGGTTAGTCATCTTTTAGTTATTGTCATTTATGAAGTAATGCTTATTACAATAAAGTACAAGTTTATCATATTTGTAAGTCATGATATTCACTAGATATATAACCATTAAATCAGGTAAATCCAAAATCCAACAATCTATATATCAATGCATTAAATTATTACTTTTTTACATGTCGGTGTCCCATAACCCCCTTCATAAAATTTTTCATAACTATATTCATTGCCTATAAAACAATAAATAGTAATCGTAGTATCAAAACAACATACCCAAAGAAAGGTAAACACATATAATAGCTAAGAAATATAGGTAAAACAATAATGAAGATGACAAGTGCTCTTTACCTTTGCACATATCTGATTACCTTGATCTACTTTAGTAAGCAAGTGTGGATAACCATATTTAGTACCGATACAATGACAAATAATACATCATATACCATATGATAAGTATTTTGGAGACCAAAAAAACATGAACACGTCATAAATGTTGAGTAAACATCATGTCTTTGAATGACAAATGTGGTTGCGGGGTTGCACATGCAACCGGAAGTGTGCATATCCTTCACAATTTATGCACATGCACATGTGGCTACATATATGACTGCGCAATAGGGTTTTTCCCTCGATTCACATGATGCATCCATCATTAATGAAATATCCATTAAATGAGGAAAACAAAATTTTTGGGGTGTAACAGACTACTTCACCAAATGGACAAAGTGATAATTACGATTAAAGAGGAAAATGAGACTAGCATTCTAGATTTTTATGAAGATATTGTGACCATATTTGATGTTCCTTCCAAAATCATTTCTATAATGCTTTATCTTTCCTTGACACAAAGATATCTGATTGGGCTTTAAAAAATGGGATATACTTGAGAACTTCCTCAAAATATTACCCCGGGGGTAATGGGTAGGTGAGTCCACAAACAAAAATATTATGAGGATCATAAGGAGGATCTTAGATGAAAATCGAGGACCTAGCACACGAGCTAAAGTCATCCTTGTGGGCTGGTAGGATCACTCCCAATAGATCAACCGATAGCTCCCCTTATAAACTAGTTTATGGAAAAGAGGAACAGATTCCAACATCCTTGAATTACCAAAGGTTGGAACTCATGAAACAACTGGAACTATTTTAATTTGAGGCTATGGAAGTCAAATAAGCAAAATCTCATGGATCTAGAAAAGTTGAGATACCAAGAAGTGCAAATAATTGAAAAGTATCAAGCTTAGATCAAGATGAGTTTCTACAAGAAGGAAAAATATAGGAGCTTCCAAAAAGGAAACCTAGTTCGAAGTGGGATGCGAGATAGCAAAAATTGGGCAGCCACTCAAATTTTGATGCAATATGGAGTGGCCCCTACATGATTTCAGGGTGTAGGTTAAACAATACTTTCTAATTGTCAAAATTCGATGGAGAAGAATTACAAATCTTGATCAATGGATCTACCTCAAGAATTGTTATTGGAGAAAATATCCCCTCTTGTACATAGTAGTTTAGTTTTCAATTCCTCTAAGTGATTTTAGCACATTATCTTTCTCGGTATAGTTTTTCAATTCTATAAGTACTCTACACATTGTTTCAATGCTTTTAGGTGGTTGAGTTACATTTGTATAGTGGTTCATGGAGGACTTCAAGAGGATATGTTCAAGAGGTTAAGTTGAAAGGATCAATTTAAGAAAAATTTCCACTCTTATAAAACTTAATTCGAATAATATTATAATGAGAATGGTAAATTAAAGGAACGAGATAAGATCCAGTCCAAGTAGTGCTTCAAGTAGATTCAAGGATGAGAATTTCAAGTTTTAGATTAGTTTTAGAATACTAGGTCGACTCCATGCCCAATGGATGCTTCAAATCCACTAATATCTTCATCTAGCGGGAAGATAGCCCCATTGTGTCACCAAATTGTTATCCAAAATGATTAACTAAAATGTAGAATTTATTATACTTGTATAGTTAATCAAATATAAAGAAACAACAAAGTAAATAAAATATGAATGCATAAAGGAAATGACCCAAGCAACTAAGAAAGTGGAAATGTAAAACCCTAATGTGCAAGGAGAGTTAGAAAGAGCTTAGTTGGTTTGATGAATGCATTGGACTATGTTGGAGAATAAATTGGGTGAACATAGGTCAAGAACGAACACACATAAGTTCTATAAAGCACGATCTAGAACAATAAGCTATAAAGGGATTCTGAAGAGGTACAGGGGGGAACCTCCTCGGGTTCCCTAGTATGATATATGGGCACCCTGGTCTATGAAAACACTCTGTGAACCTCCTCCAGGTGTCACTAGATGTTCACCTACCTTCACTTCTTGGTGCACTAGTGTCGTTGAACTACACAAGTATGTCACTTTGAAATAAATGATGAAGGAGAGACCTTTAAAACCCTAAGATAAGTATTGAACCCCTAATAAAGAAAGATACATTTGAATGGGTAAAAATGTCCTAAGCTATCAAAAAGGTGGACTTATGATTGAGTTTTACTCTACATCCTAGACCCGATGTAGTTTTATGTGCTTTATGGGTGCAATGGTGTGCCTAGGGTTCCCTAACAATAATGACACCAAAGTAGTGGGTAATAGCTAGATAAAAATTTAGAATGGTGGATGCAATAAAATAGAGTTCCCTTCTTGTGCACTATGTGATGTTGAATAGTGCCTAAATGCAGTCCCTTACCTTATGTAGATAACTATCCCTTAGTATATATAGTCCTCCCTTAATATAGTGTATATGTTGTGTTTATATAGGGATCACTTTCTTAAATTGTGACACTAATGACCTAACATGTCAACTAGTACCTAGGGTAATGAGAGGGAAAATCATAAAGACTGACCTCAACCATCTAAATGAGAACCAAGAGTGAACAGGACTATGGCACCTAGAAATGAGGTCCAGGCATCTAGGGAACCCTAATTTTGACCTAGGTGTCCTAGTCAAAGACCAACAATGACAACCGAGTGAATAACGACAGCTAAGACTCCCTGAGAGAGGACCACAACCTGTAAAGACAAATAATGACAAATACTAAGTGAAGTGACGATAGGAATAGGGGATGGGTCATTAGTGAATACTTTTCTTAGGTAAGATCCATATATAGAACAACATAATTGGTAGTATAATTATGCGACTAAATTTTCCCCTACTTTTTGTTAGTGAGCGGAAATATTAGTAACATAAAGTAGATAGAGATGTGTATCTCGAGAGTAAATATAGAGAATGCCATGTTATATTATAACGCATAAATGTGGTAGAAGAGCATGCCAAATTAACCATATAGCATTTTGAACCATGGATCAATGTGTTGATCCATGTAACATAGTGAGAAACATAATGTCATGATGAAGTGTGTTGAATGAAAGTGATGATTGTAATGTTAGATAATTTATGATTTCAAATGTTGTATGATGACGATGAGATGGGGTAGGGAGTGATAAATACCCATCTTGATTACATGTATACAAAACATTGACAAGAATATATTGGTGTCCTCCCACCAGAGGAAGATTGTAGGGAGAAAAGTGTGTTATTCTCCAACCGTAACTACATCCTCAAAATCTAGTGATTACGACATGACTCGATCAACCATTTTTTGGTTTTAGATCCAAATAATTCCGATCAAACAGTTGACCCATATAGGAGTGGCATAAAAAGTAACTCTTTCCCCTACTCCACGGGTGTCACCTGCAATGTGATGGCTTCCAAGTTAGGTCATTTGGAAGAAAACACCAAACTTCCCAAGTTATGTCATATGGGAAAGTAATTAATGTAACTCCCAAGTTAGGTCATCTAGGAGATTGCATGTATTCTTGTTTCACCGGATTCTTAGCAAATTAATGAAATAGATTTGGGTAGTAGGCTGAGGAGGAATACCTGTTTGTAATGTCGGTTAAAGGTTTTATACGCATTCTGATTTCCTAATCCAAGTTGATTGCAAGAGATCTCTTTTGGCTAGGAGGAAATATCCTATAAATGCAAAACAATACCTTCAAATAGAGTTAAATAAAATAATGAGTGGAATTTCTAGTGGAAGCTAGATCCAGGAAGCATGAAATTTCCTAAACAGGTTGTCAATCCACTTTTATATAACAAAGTTAATGTTAGTTAAATCAGACATGAAGTAAAGATCCTATTGGAATTGAAATGATTTATGTATTTCATACAAAATAATAAGAAAGGTCATTCAAAAGGATGTTTAAGGTCAAAATGGGAGGGTTGACTAGCTAGTGTTGAGTTGCGAAGTCCGGTTTAGGATCCGGGTAAGGTTTGGTAAGTATTAGAAATGGATCTAGGCTATTGGAAAATGGGTATCATCTCATCGGTCTAAGCTATCTTACCGCACACAATAACCGATGTCGAATGACCGATGATGTTGGTTAGGTAAAGTAACGACGCGTTGGTTAACTAACTCGCATTGGTAGGGGAAATTATACGAAAGTTGTTAGAATTGGTTTTCTAGACTCCTTATGATTGCATAGAGGTTGGAAATGGTGAGGGTGGGGTATTAATATGGCTATCAAGACTCATAGATGATTATAAGAGGGTGAAAATTAGTGAAAATTCCATGTATGATTAGGTGATGGGTTGATGGGAGGAAGGAAGTATATAGGTGTGGAGAGAAATAGACTACAAAGATGAATAAACAAATCTACACAAGGAAACTAGATATTCAGTGTAGAGATGTTGAATACTTACTAGAAAGTGTATTAGAGAACGTAGGTGACAATAGAAATATAGAGAGAAGAGTCATTGTATTCATGCTACAACAATTCAAACCTCCGTGCCTATCTCGTTGTGAATCTATGATCGTGAAGAGAATGATGAATGGTGATTGATGTTGGTAGTGATCCCGTGTGTCTTATTTTTCCAGGTGCTAAAGAAATTTTAGTGATCCAAGTCTTTGAAAGAATGAGATCCTAAATCAAATGACTAACCCGGGCCAAGGATTTTGGTAATGTATTTAACCTAACCGAAAATGGTTAGGTGACCGATGTTGGTTGAGATATAATCAGCATTGATCAAGGAAAGAATATCTAGGTTGGACAAAAATAGCCGATTGTTGCTATTTTTGGCATGATCTCAACCTTCTACCAAGTCTTGAGTGATAGATCATGGCAAGATAAGTGGGAGTCCTTTAGGTTTGTTGATAGGAATTAAGTATATGTTTTAGGCTAAGTCCTAGTTAGTTAGGATAGGTTTAGACTTGGTCTTAGGCCATTAATGAGGTGGCTAGGTGAGGTGGCTAAGTGAGGATATTAATTAATTTAATTAAGATGTGCACTATGGGATATGAATAGTTAGGATATGGTTGATTTAATTAATAGGGTTTCAAGCGAGGGTATGACCCAATTTTGGTGTCTACATTGCCCATTTTTTTAGGTAACTAGTATTTGTAAGCGATGCCGAAAAAAATAGGGAATTGGTTTTCAGTGTGAATGGAGGTTAGATTGCCCCAAGTAGGTCTGAAAGCAAGATTTCCCCAAGTGTGGGTGGAGGTCATCCCCTCAAACCAAGAATTGATGAGGTGTTAGACATAGTCGGTGAGTGGTTTGATAAATATGTAAGAGAAGGTAGGTAGGTTATAGGTAAGGTTATGGGGCACTTTGGGTAATAAGGTATTGGTAAAATTGGGTAATAGGTAATGGTAATAAAACACATGCACACATATAGACTATAAAACATTACTAGGTAGAAGATTGTCCAAACTCTACACCATCCAAGGTCGATAGGTTTATCAAAACAAGGTTGACATGATTCGGGAATCCGGGTACAGGATATGGTCCGAAAACAACTTAGGTTAGGTGTAGGAACATTTAGGTATGATTTGGTACACCAAAGTTTTGGTCAGGGTAAACAACACAACAATAGGTAAGGTAAAGTCATTAGTCCAAACAACAAGGGTAATGACATCACAAGGTATAACTAGTACACAAGTTCAAAGGTCACAAAAGGTGGTTCATGTTAGGGTATATAGGTCATGGCATGGATAAGGCCGAGGTATCGGTAAATAACATGTCCCTAAACACAATTAAGGAAATTTAGGTAATAGGTGTTAGGTAAGATATGAAAGGTGTGGGTATGGGTTGGTAGGTTGTAGGTGATAGAGTCTAGCCATAGGCATGGTTGAGTTTTGGTCATGGGCATGGTTGAGTCTAGGTCATGGGCATGGTTGAGTATAGGTTATGTAGTCATTGTTGAATTTCGGTCATGTAGGCATGGTTGAATTTTTTTAATTTAGGCATGGTTGAGTTAATTTAGTTAGGCATGGTGGATTTTAGGTGATTTAGGCACGGTCAAGTTTAGGTATAGGCATGGTGGAGTCTAGGCGAGTTAGGCATGGTGGGGTCTAGGTAATTTAGGTAGTTGAGGTCATGTAGGCATGGTGGAGTCAGGTATAGGCATGGTTTGGTTATGTGTATGGGTTTGATTTAATTCTAGAGCTATTGGTAGTATGGAAAATAAATGATGATGTCTATGTATTTCATGGTGTAAATTTTTGAAATACTTGATATCATGGATATGTGAAATGATTGATTGGATTTTTGATGATATGATAGGTATATATGTTTTTTTATGATTTGTGTAATTTCCAAATGTTTGCGAAAATGGAAACTAAGTATGGTAGCATGTTAATAGAAAAATGAGGGGAAATTGGCTAGGGTAAAGAGTGGTTGAGCTGACCTCCAGGGTCACATGCCCTCGGAGTACTACCTACATAGCCCCTGAAAATGGGCCTCAAGAAGATGTAGTTATCTCGTAAGGTAGGGAAGAATATGATGAGGATAGAGGGATGATTTGGTAGGTTTTAGGCATGATTGAGTCTAGGTCGATTACGCATGGTTGAGTTTAGGTTAGTTAGGTATAGAGATGTTGGTGAAAGAGGAACTCTTAAAATGTAAGTGTCGATGGTCTAGTCCTATATAGGAGAATCAACAATGATGGAGGTGAAGGGTAAGAGGTGACCAAAAGAGTTGCCTCATTGGCAAGAACCATAACAAGTCTACAATAGGTTTGGCTTATAAACTTAAGACCCTAAAGGCATTACATAATTGACTATTCTAAGGGTGAAGGGATTTATATGATCAAGAAATATCGCATTTGCGGCACGTCTCTTGATCCGGCAAAAATTAGGGTGAAAAAGATGATGAGGTGAGAGCAAGTTGGTTTTAGCATAACCTACTGTGAGATAACATGTCTATTTGGCAAGATAACTAAAATAAAAATAGGTAAGTCCATGGCGAAAATGTTAAGCTTTTTATTTTTGCTTTTGCTTTTATTTTTGTTTTGATAAACTGATTGATGTGGGAAGTCTATGGATGAGTAGATTTATCTCCTTGAGGTCTTCATGAAGCTAATAAATGTGGGAAGCTTCTGAATATTTGATTTTATTATTTGCAAGAATATTCCTTTTATTATGATAGACTATGTACAATATGGCTAGCTTGGTATAGCTTTCCTTCGAGGGAGTAGTCTATTTGTAGCAACAAGATAGAAAGTGTAGATTTCCTTTTGAGGAGTCATCTTTTTCTTGCTAGAAGTTTGACTCAAGTATTTGAATCCCATTTTACTCTTGAAATTGGTTTTCTTTTGAATTTTAGGTCATGGACAAGACTATAGAGACCGATAGGATCTTGTGTTGTAGGTGAAACCATAATGCACATAGGTTAACTATGAAAGAGAGGGTGCAAGTGATGAACGACCATGGGATTCCATCTTGGAAAAGATGAAAAAGTATTCATAAGAATCACACCATGAGTAGAGCCTTGATACTCATATTGAAGATAAGGCTTAAAAGGTGATGAGTAATGACATGATTCTTGTTTAGTCATTACTCCTAAAAATAGGTAAGCGGAAGGTGAATGGTAGTAAGGGAAAAGCACTGAATGGATAGAAGGTGATATAGGACTTGATTCAACAATAGAATGGTTGAAGATGCAAAGCATTGAGGGGATCAGGATCAGGTTTACCTTCAAGTAAAGACAAATGATAAGCACCTGATCCATATGTATGAGTAACAATATACGGTCAAGCCAACTAAAAGCAAATTTTCCCCATTTACTTTTCTCTTCTTTTTGTTACATGTTGATTTTCCTTCAAGATGAGGTCGCCAACCGACAAGGTTCATTTATGGACACATTTATCATAGGCATGTTTGATACGTTTTATATAGATTTGGAGGTGATCAATAGCATTGAGATGATGTTTGTCTAATAACTTGAGTTGTGCCAAACGGTCTTAGCGAAAATCATCATCATTGAGCATATCTTTAAGTGAGATACAAAGAGACAAAATTTGGACTTTAAGAGGTAGAACAACCTTTATCTTGTAGACTAGAGAGAAAGGCGTGGTAGCAGTTGAAGTACACATACTATTACGATAAGCCCATAAGGAAAAAGGAATGTGTTTATGCCAATCCTTTCCAGTATTGTCAAAAAATTTCATAAGAATTTTGTTTAAGGTTTTGTTGGTTGATTCTTCTTGGCCATTTTTTCGGTTAGTAAGGTGAGGAAAAAGTGAGTTGCATTCCAAGCATCATAGAGTTTCCATAGGGTTTTGTTTTTGAATCATTTTCCATTATTAGTGTGATGAGATGGTGAGGAACGCCAAAGAAATAAATGATGTGATGGTTGATGAATTCACATATTTTCTTGGCTTTTGTAGAAATAAGAGATATAGGTTTACCCATTTAGTGTAGTATTTAGTAGTGGTAATAATCCATTGATGACGTTGGGAAGAATGAGGATACATCTCTCCGACAAGATCCAAACCCCATTGAGAGAAATGTCAAGGGTATCATGTGACTTGTAAGGTGTGACTTGGGGTGTGATGAAGATTATCATGTTGTTATCACTTCACACAATGTTTGACATAGTAAAAACTATCATGGTTTAGGGTTGCCAATAATATCCTAGATGAAGAATGCATGTAGCAACAACTAGACCACTGAATTGACCTCCACAAATTCCATCATGAAGTTCCTTGATGGTGTAGGGAATTTTTGAACTTGTTAGGAATTGTAAGAGGATATCATCAAAGCCATGTTTATAAAGAAGACCACCCATGATGACATAGTGAGAGAAACTTTGAGAAAGGCTCGTTGTCCATTGCGAGTAAGATCTGGAGGAAGAATTGAAAGGGAAAGGTAATCAACAAACTATCTATACCAAAGGTCACATGGGTAAGTTTCAATGGTGTTGACAATGTTGAAGTCTCGAAATAGATAAGAAGGTGAGTACAGCCTTTTTACGATGATAGCACATCGGATATACTCGTATTAAGTCGGAGGGTGAACCAGTATCTAAGATGTAAGAGCAGAGGCCATGGTGTTTGTAAATTTATTAGTGGAACGTGGGGTGGTTTGAAGTTTATAACAGTCAAAGGTAGTCAAAAGTATGTCTAGATGGTGTTTATAATTTTGAAGTATTTCATCATGACAACTGGTATATACCATTAACTTGATTTATAACCATTGAGATTCGCCAAAGATATTAATTGACTTAGCATCTATGGAAATGGAGGTTTGAAGGCCTAATAAAAGTGCTTCATACTCGGTGATATTGTTAGTATAATAAACATATAGTTTGAAATATAATGGCATAGGCTCACCATCAAGAGGATTGAGGATAACTCAAGTATCCCCCATGTTGACATTTAGAACCATTAAAGAATAAGGTCATCTAGTAAATGGTATCATCTAAAGAGAGGGTAGTAATGGATTTGACCAGGAAATCAAAGTTAGAGGATTGATTTCTGGAGAGAGGTACATCTGTGAGTTGGTCTGCAATTATTTGTCCTTTGATAGATTTTTGATGAGTGAATTCAAGGTCTAGGTCTGCAAGAAGCATGAGCCAACGTGCAACACATTGATGTTGGTAGGGCTTAGCATACATGTAATGTAAGGGGTCCGTATTGACAAAAATGAATGTTTTGTGGTTAAGTAGGTAATGGCGCAATTTAGTGGTGACAAAAACTAAGGCTAAGCATAGTTTTTCAGTGTGAGTGTATCTAGTTTTGTAGTCTAAAAGTGTACAACTTATATAATAAACCGCTTGCTCCCTATGTTGCTCATCGCGATGAGCAAGCATGACACCCAAGGAATGATTAGTAGCAAAAATGTAAAGGTAAAATGGTTGATCATCCTTAGGGGAATGAGCATAGGTGGTTGAAGGAGGTATTGTTTTAAGGCATCAAAGGCTTTGTGGCATTCATCATCCCATTTGAAGGAGACATCCTTTTGAGGAGATGATGAAATGGGTGGCAGTGGTCAAAAATATGTGAAATAAAATGACGAATAGATTACAACTTACCTTGTAAACTACGTAGTTGGTTAGGCCGGAGGCATTTTGAGAATAGCCTTGATTTTAGCAGGATTGACTTCTATGCCACGCAAAGAAGCAATAAACCATGGAGCTTTCCAGAGAGAATAACAAAGACATAATTATTAGGTTGAAGGTGAGCACAATACTTGATGAGATGGTTGAAGATGACTTTAAGGATTGTAAGGTGTTTGGTCTGATTTCTAGATTTGGCAAGAAGGTCGTCAACGTAATCTTCCAATATCGATGCATGATGTCATGAATTATATAAGTAATATCCCATTGATATTTAGCACCAACATTATTAAGGTCAAAGGGCATGAATTGATAGTAGAAGGTTTCCCCAAGGAATGATGAAGGTAGTTTTGTGTTGATCTTCCATGGAAAATTATATTTGGTTATAACCTAAGAAACCGTCATGAGTGATAACATCTTATGGCCGATGGTGAGATAAACTAGTTGGTCAATACTAGGCGAGAAAGTCATATTTGGGGTAAGCTACATTAAGGTCATAGAAAACATGTGAAATATACAGTCCCCATGTCACTTTTATGACAGGAATGATGTTAGAGATCCATTGGGGATAATCAATGGGTAGGATGAAGGAGACCAAAAGAAGGTGCTGGAGTTCTTCTTTGACAAGAAGGGTAATGTGAGGATGCGTTTTCCATAACTTCTATTTTATGGGTTTGGTTTTAGGAATAGTTACGATATTATGGACCATGATGTTTGGGTCAATATTAGGAATATCAACCTAGGACCACGAAAAATTGTTTCTATGATCTTAGAGGAAAGAAGTAAAATCTTCCTGTTTCAATAAGCATCTAAAGATTGGAGTATCTTTAGAATGTGTGGGTCATCCCGAGTGTTAATATAGATTTTTATGGTTGATTCATTTAACACATGGATTGCATCTCGAAAGGTAACGATCGATGGATATAAGAATCCTCTGCACCAAGGTAGGTGAGAATAGACTCATCATCTTGACATTGAATGACGTTAATAGAAGGTGTATCATCATCAATCATGTCAAGATACATGAAGGGAAGAGAAGAGAGAGCCTCACCATCTCATTGATAAGTCATAGGTCCCAGGGAAATGGTGTTCATGAATTTTTTTTTAGGAGGAATGGATTCTAGATCCATAAACTCCATGGGTGAAGATTGAAGTAAATGGGGTGAATATGGTTTGTTGTCCTCAATGACAGATCCATTAAATGAGGAAAATCCAATACCACTTTGGTCTTTATTTTTATGTGTGGTGCACAGGACGACGTATGGTGGCCCTGTTGATAGAAACCAAATCAAAATCCTTTCCATGCACAACGATGGAGGAAGGTGTGGGAAAAGCCGAAGTGGGTGAGATATTGAAGGCTAGATGAAAATGGTCACTTTTGGGATGGTGGCTCGGGCGAGTAGGTATAAGTTTCAAGTCCCCCATATGTTAAGTTAGTGTGAAGGTGGGGAGGACCATAAGGGAAAACTTCGCCTATCCGGTGATCATAGCAAGGTTATTGGAAAAGGTTACCATAATCTTGAGGAGTAAGGAATGTGTCAATGTTGTACATGCGGTACTCCCCTAGAGTGAGATGTTGAAAAACACCTTCTAAGGGATCAGTAGTTGGTATATGGGTAGTGGGAATGGATGAATCACTAGAAGAAGAAATAATGGTTGGTTGAGAAGTAGATGGGTTAGTGGACGGGTTAGCCTTGTAGCAGAGGCTATGAGGGTAGTGGGAATAGAGGAGTTAGGTGTGGGAGAGGTAGTGGCAGCATTGGTGGATGGGGTTATGGGTGAAGGAGAAGTGACAACGGTGGTAGATGCCTTAACTGGTACAATAACATTAGTAGGTTGATACAACATGTTATAGGTTTTGGGTTGCCAAGGTTCAACTGGAATGGTATAGTTATTTCCTTCATGTTCAAATTTTAAACAATGGTGTAAGGTTGAAGGAACAAATCCCATGATGTGTATCTAAGGTCGACCAAGTAATATGTTATACTTGGAATTCCCCCTCTAAGACGTAGAATAATTATGGAATAGTACAGGGGGGCCCGCAAATGTGGAGAAGGATGGTGCCAAGAGTCGAAATGATGGCATCATTGAGTTGACACATCATAACTAGATTATTATACATGTAATTGGAAAGGATACACATTTGGTTGTGCGCATGGGAGGCTATGATGTTGATGTTGGCACCGCTATTGATCATAACTCGTCAAACGCGTATATTATCGAATGTAAATGGAGATGAATAGGGTGGGATCAGGATCATCGATTGAGAGGTACATTCTCATCATCGGAGAGAAACTAAGTGTGGTTACCTAATGAGTGGTAGCGGTGTAGAGGAATGTGATGAAGTGGTGAGAGATTCCACATGGTGAGGAGTGATTATGGATGCCACGAGGAGTTTGTCATTAGGTAAAACCTCAATAGATTGTAGAACCTCCATGAGGGTTTGTCGATGTGAATCGAGGGTTTGGAAAAGGTCGTATAAATATATTTTTAGAAGAGATTGGTGTAATTGTTTTATCATTGTACGATTGGTGACCTCGTTGAAAATAGGGTATGTGGGTCCCAAAATAGTGATTTTTTTAGTGCGGGTACAAATGGTATATTGGGCACATGATTAGTGGATGGGCTGGTTGCTTTCTCATTTGCTTTGTCTTTTTCTCGGGCACGAGTGTAAATGTTATCCATATTGATATTGGGTGAAGGAGGAGGTGAACCATGATAGATGTAGCGAAAAAATGAGCAATAGAATGAAGAATTTTTTTTTGTGACATAAGTTGGAGGTTTTCCTATCTCTCTTATGCATACCATGTTGATCTCAAATGTTGGAGGTGGATAAAAAGGTTGTGGAGGTAGAGGTGAAGGTCATTGAATAGGTAAGGGGTGAGGATGTGTGGTGATAGGTCAAGGTGGAATAGAGTCCTCATCTATAAGATCATCATCATCAAATTTTTCTTTAGGAGAACATAGTTGGAGAAGAATGGTCTTTAGAGCCTTACAATTTTCTACATCATGCCCTGGCACATGATGGTAGGCATAAATTTTAGTATCGTCAAACCCTTTTGGTTTGGGTTTGAGTGGGTCGTAAGGTCTAAGGGGGAAATGTGATGACAAAGGTCTCTAAGAGGTTAGCTAGAATGTTGGAGTAAGACCCTACAATTGGATCACAATGTGAGGTGAGTGTGGCTCTAGATTGAAGTGTGGGTGATTTTGATGGGAGAGGTGTCACGGGAGGTGGAATTGGATGTGAAATGTGTTTGAACAACACTGGTTTGATAGGTGGTACTTTTTATATTTGGGTTATACCTTCTTGGGTAAATTTGTAGTAGATGAAATAGTGATAGAAGGTGATGTAGGCTTAACTACAGCTTTGGAGGGTAGTGGCCTTTTGAATTTTGGTTGCACCTTCGTGGTAAAGGTGAGGAAAGAGTACGTGATGTGGAAGGGAAGGCAAATGGTGGAAGAGGATGAGTTAGCCAAGGTGATAAAGGAGGCATGGTGAAGGTTTTGGTAGAGGAAAGGTGGAATGTATGGGTTGAAGAGAAGTAAATATAATAGGTACGATGAGGTTACTTTTGTAGGTGGTGGGGGTATAGGTGGTAAGAAAGATGCGGAGTAACGGAAAAGGTGTGCATTGTGCGGAGTAAGTGGGGTGTAATAAAATATTGTGATGAAGAGGTGGGCTGCTATGATTTTTATTTGCCTTAGATAGGAGATTGTTTGGCCAAGGTTGATGGGTGAGGTCCTAGGATGAAGGGAAGTGGTGAAGGTGACAGAGGAGTAGTGGGAAAAGCTGGTGTATGTAGCCTAGAAGGTTATGTCTTCTGTTTCACCTTTTTCTTAGATTGTTTCTTTAAAGTGTTGACAAAATGCAGATAGGGTAGTAACAGGCGTAGAAGGAATACTGTTCAAATATTGGTTGATGGGTTATTGCACGCATATGACTTCGAATCCACAACTAATAGTGAGATTTTCCCTTTGGCTAGGAGGAACTACATGTAATGAAAACAAGACCACCGTAAGTAAATAAACAATATGGGCAAGTGAACTTCCTAGCGTGAGCTAGATACGGAAGTATGATACTTCCTAGATGGTCACGATCCAACTGTTTTAAAAAATTCAATGATGTAAACAAAGTAAATCCTATTGTTATTTTTAAATGATTTAGGTATCTCACTTAAAAACACAATAAGAAAATAGATCTAATCTAACAGGCTAAGCTATAATAGAATCCAAAGGTCAAATGGTTGGTTTTGGGTCTTTGCAGGTCTAATAAAGGTCTTAAGTAGGTCACAGGTGAATGAGAGTGAGGTAAAATTAGGTGGGTAGGTCTCTTTTCGTGGCTGTGTGGGAAAACACGAGAGATCGGTGTCGGTGAGAGGTGATCGATGGGGTTAGGTATAACCGGTGCCGATTACTGTGAGATCTAGAAATGTCATAGAATAGGTTGGGGTCTCCTTTGTGATTGCACAAAGGACTCTGTTTGGTCGGGATGAGGTATTGGGTGACTAGAGTAGGATTTTGTGAGGTTTTAATGGGTATATGGAGGTGAAAATGTGGAGAAGGTCAATAGGGAGCAAGATAAACAATGGATGATAAAATGATGATGAAATGAAATAACTAGGAGAGTATGATGTTGTACTTACTTGGATTTCATTCCTGAAGGCCTGTGTGTGAAGGATGGAGGTGCTGATGATGGGATTTAAGGTTGGAAGTGATCACCAATTGAAGAAAAGATTCTGCATGGGCTGCATGTACACTCTTCTTTACTTGGATAGATCAGATTGTGCATTTGGGATGGTCATGCAGAGAAGATACTCAATCTCCTTCCTTGGATGTGAATTTTCACTGAATTTTCTCTCTGAAGATGCATTATCTCTATGAAATGTGTTCTTTCTCATCAAATTTCTCCCAAAGTTTTACCAACTTCCAAGTTCCAACCTTGAGAATAAGGTTGTTTTGGGTTAAAAGGGGTAACCGACGGTGGTTCCGTCTTAATTGGCAACGGTTAGGGGTAACCGACGTCGGTCAAGGTGGGATTTCCTAGGTTTACTAAACTTAGGGAGATCCTCTTGATTTTCTTGGATCTCGTGTCATTATCCCATGGATTAGACTGGGAGCCTCTTGTGAGCATGCGGGAATGTGGTTAGAGGGAATGTAGGCATTGATTTTTAGGGTTTGGGTAAGTCTTAGTTAGTTATGGTAACTTACTAAGAATAGGCCTTAGGTTGAGTTAGCTTAGTGAGGTGTCTAAGTGAGTTGTATATGTGGATATTATTTAAATAATATTTTTAAAATAATAAATATAGTGAGGGTAATGCATTAAATTAATAAAATTAATATTAGTGGGGTGAAGAGGGTCATGGCTAGGTAAATGTAATAAAGGGTGTTTATATGTCGAGGGATGAAAGGGGAGTGTGACCTAATTTTAGTGTCTACACTTGCTTTTAGATGGGGAGTAGTTTTTACATGAGCTTAGGAAGATGTGGCTAAGTCCAATTTGAAGGGAGGATGGACAAGGCTTGATGTCGCATGAATCCCAATGTGGTGATGGTTCTTGATGTGGGGAAGGTGTACGTGTAGGTAGGTACTTAGGAATAGTAACAAGTTTTATTACTTGGTAAAGCTTTAGGTGTAGGCGAGGTGATGAAGAAGAGGCCATTGTAACAAGCTTGGACATGGTTAGTTTGGTTTTCTTAAATACCTTTGGATAAATTGTAGAGGTATCGGTAAAAAAATTGCATTTGGGTTGAAAAAGGTAGCCAAAGGCGTCCCCAAAGCATGGAATTATCAACACAATCCATGCGATCTGCCAGTGTGAAATGGAACTGTTGTAAGAGGAGATGAATTTGATTTAATATTACTCCCTATAAAGTATGTATGTGAGATAGGGAGCTAGTTGGCTTCATACTCTATGGGTAAGAGAGCCGAGTAAATCAACTAGATCCTGGAAGGATAATGGGAAATTTTCACTAATAGCGGTGGCACTTCTAAAGGATCCTCTATTAGTAGGTAAGATGACAAGTAGGATGAGGTAGGTTCCTCTTTTAGTGGAGAGGGAGGTGAGCATGACTCTCACGTGGGTAGGAAAGTTAACAATGCGGGTTGTTCATTAGGATGCGAGGAGAGTAATTAAATTACATTGGAAGATATTGTGGTCTCCTCTATGGGTAAAGGGGAAATTAAGGAAAATCCTCTATGGGTGAAGGAGTAGATGAAATAAACTCCTC
This sequence comes from Taxus wallichiana var. yunnanensis, assembly GCA_018340775.1. Lineage (NCBI taxonomy): Eukaryota > Viridiplantae > Streptophyta > Pinopsida > Cupressales > Taxaceae > Taxus > Taxus wallichiana. The sequence continues at coordinate 548,754,558 of CM031238.1, read as the reverse complement.
TTTAGGTAAAGGAGCTTGTGCTAGAATCTCCTCGATGGAGGGGATATGAGGAAATTGTAGAAGAGTTAGTATGACATTGAAAACAACATGAACTTCACAGACATTGCTGTCATTAGTCACAGGTTCTCCAGTTTGGTTAGATGATGGGGTGTGATTAGGAAATTTCTTCTTGAAGATATGCAAGTTCTAATTAGCCGGTACATAAAGGTTATCTAGGATGAGATATCCGTTGTCCAACATTTCTGGACAATGTTTTTAAAGGTTATACAATTACCATCGCTATGACCTTTGACGTGATGATAGTTGCAATAGTCATGTTCCTTGTACCATGCAGGCATAGGATGAGCAAAGTCAAAACTAGCATGTCATTTGACAGATTGGTAGAGCAATTGATCCGAATTTTAGAAGTTTTTCTTAAACTGATGAATAGGGATCTCTTATGGGAGTGTACTTTCATTGCTCTCGTCTGAACTAGAGATCTTGAATGGGAGAAAGTTTGGAAGAAGGTTTCGATTGATTAGATGGGTGAGATGGGCTAGCTTTTAAAAATACCACATTGGAAGATCCTTTGGCTTTGGAATAATTGTTTTGGGGTTTAGAATAGGAAGAGGCCTCATTTGACTTGAATGCAACATTTTTATGTAATTGAATTTTCTTATCTTCTATGGCATGAATTTCAAGTTTTCTAGCCATGGTGAACGCTTCATCAAAGGTACGAAAGATTTGGACTTAAAGAGCTAGTGAGATATGCATGACACAAGCCATAGTGAAAAAATCTATAAGCTTAGTTTGAGGTAGTTGGAATGTGAGCTGGTTGATGAGGCTCCGCCAACAAGCAACAAAATCTATGATAGACTCATCGTCATATTGTCATGTTGAGTACAAGTTGGTCATGGTGACCTTCTTGATGATATTGATTGAAAAATGGTCTAGGAAGGCTTGAGCCACTTGGTTAAATGAGTCAATGGAATGTTGAGGTAAATCACTTGTACCAATCCAATGTTGGTCATGTTAAGGACATTGGGAATGTCCGTAAGTAAGAGTATAGTGTCGTCATGAGTGATTAAATAGCACCCATTTTGAAAAACCGCAACCATTTCTACGGGTCCTCTTTGTTGTTGAATTTGGGCATTTCCTAATGTGTAGGGTATGGACAAATGGGAATAGAAAAATGAATGGGCTTATTCTAGATTTCATCATATGTTAGAGAGTTGAGAGAGGTAGAAACCGATGCTTCCATTGTTTGCATCTTTTCCATCATCATTTTAATAACATCATTGGTAGCTTGTGACGAGGCACCCCCGTAGTATAAGGGGGTAGATGGTGAATGTAGGATGAGGGTGATATCCTAGTATATGATGGTGTTGAGTATAAGAATTGTGAGGGGGAATAGATGTAGATGGAAAATATCCCGAATAGGTGATAGACGAGATAGGTGGGGTGGATGTAGCGATTCTTGTAGTGATTGGAGGTAAAGATTGCGGGATGGAGAGGATGATGTTTTGGAATGGAGTATGAGTTTTGAAACCATGGGTGGCTGTGATGTAATGGATATATACAAGGTGAAGGGTGTAGATGAGGCTATGCTCAAGGTAGGCGATGAAGGAATGGTTGACACCATGGGAGAGACTCAAGGCGTCAAAAGTGTGACCGATGTTGTAGGTGCCACATTTTTATGATTTGGGGTCAAGTGGGATACTACGGTCGGTAAGGTGGAAGAAGGTAAGGTCGAGTTAGTACTAGCCGATGCGAGAAATGGGGGTGAGGACATGGGGGTGGACACAAACATGCCATATACCATTGTCTGATGAATCCCGAGTATATGAATGTGAAAGATAATGTTGTAAGGCAACTGGGTTATGGTCAAGGAGTCTTGTAAACTCCTTGTCACCAGTACTAATGATAATGGGATGAATCGGATCCATAGGTGACATGATGGAAGGTGGTGATGGGCTAGGTGGGAGCAGCTAAAGGCTAGCATGAAACACAAGGGCATTGGCTTGAATACAAGTCAAAACCATGTGAGTTGGTGTAGGATTGGCAATTTGTTGTCTGTAAATGACACAAAAAAAAATATAAGAAATGGAGAAAAATAATTTGAGGAGGTAAAAAAGGTCGTTATTTTAATTGCAAATTAAAACATAGGAATTGACATCGTTGGGTTAATCGATGATGGTCATAGGGTGACCGATCTTTGGCTACATTAACCGATACCTATACTATAGAAATCAATTTTTTTTCAAATGGGGCAATAACTGATGAAAATGAGACAAAACTAGATATGCTAGTGATTTGAAAGATCCATGGTTATGATGATATGTTTTAGGAACTTCAGAAAGAAAAAAAAATGTGGTGAGTGATGTTTTTTTGGTAAAATGACCAAAAAGTAGATAACTGACAATGGTCGTAAACTCGTGATGGTCGAGTAAACTGATGCCAATCATTGGACCAACATCGGTCAACCGTGAAATTTTAAAAGATCGAGAAATTTTGTTTTTATGACTTAGATCAAATAAAGTATCAACCTAGAAACTTGAGTATGATAGTGATGGACCCTAACACACTAAGAGAAAGTCGGAATGCACCAACTATAATTGTGGAGTGTGAAAGGAAGAAAGAAAAAATTGAGAACACGTCCTCACAACTCAAAACACAAATCAAGAAAATGTTACAAAACATGAAATCCTATCGGTGAATTTTATTTTTTAGCTTATGTTATTTAAGACCTGAATCATGAATAGAATAGATTTTTTGGTTCAATAGATAGTGTCCTATGAAATCCAAGATCTAAGGATGGTTTTAGGTAAAATTTTGGTTGGGGTGGTCCTTTCTTTAAGATAATGAATGGACAAAGAAACTAAATTGGGCTCCCAATTTCAATCCTTTGATCGTGTGATGCTTGACAACTTATTCCGGGTAGGAGGATGTTTAAGAAGATGTGTAAATTATTTAAGTGGTTTGGCATATATATATATATATATATATATATATATATATATATAGAGAGAGAGAGAGAGAGAGAGAGAGAGAGAGAGAGAGTCCAAGTGAACTATGATTTAATTAGTCAACCATTAATGGGCATGAATTCGGTGTATTATTTTCCCTCAAATTAATGTGAGCTATAGTGCAATAATCTAGAATGAAATGCAAGTGTTTTAAGCCCAAATCCACAATTACATACAATGTAACAAATGGAGAACAAGAAGAGGGATGCTCTTTCACTAATACAATGTTGTAAAATGAAGACATGTTGTTTTTAAAATGCTAAAAGTATGATTTATTTTTGACATTAACAAGAAGAAAAATAATCTAGAAAAGAAAATTAATGTGAATACTTTACGATGAAAAATAAACACATAATTTTTCCTAAGAATGAACAAATGCAAAGAAACCCTTGATGGCTCCCATTAAGCATGCCAAAATGTTTCATTATATTCTTAGCAATTTAATGAAATAAATAAGGGTAGTAGACCAAGGAGGAATATCTATTTATAATATTGTTTGAACGTTGTTTGCGCATTCTTATTTCTTGATCCAAGTTGATTACGAGAGCTCCCTTTTGGCTAGGAGGAACTAACTCAGTAAATGTAAAACAATACCGCCAAATATAGTTAATTAAAAAAATGAGTGGGCTGCCTAGTGGAAGCTAGATCCGTGAAGCATGATACTTCCTAAATAGGATGTTGATTCACTTTTATATAAAAATGTTAATGCTAGTTAAATCATAAATGAAGTAAATATCCTATTAGAATTGAAATGGTTTAGGTATCTCGTATAAAACAATAAGATATGTCATTCAAATGGTTGTTTAAGGTAAAAATACGAGGTTTGGCTCACTTGGAGGTTAGTTACAAGTTTGGTAGAGGCTTTGGGTAAGGTCCGATAAGGATTAAAAATGGTTCTACGAGATATTGGGAAGTGGGTATCATCTCACTAGTCGACCTATCTTTCTAGACACGATGAACCGTGTCGATTGGTGACGGATGTCGGTTAGGCGAGTAATCGACATTGGTTCACTAACCATTGTCGGTAGGGGAAATTATCAAAACGTTGCTAGAATTAGTTTTCTATACTCCCGTGATTACACCGTGGTTGGAAATGGTGAGGGTGGGGTTGTAATATGGTTTTTAAGACTTAGAGATGATGAAGAGAGGGTGAAAATGGGTGAAAATTCCAGGTACGATCAGGTGATGGGTTGATGGGAGGAAGGAAGTATAACAGCGTGGAGAGAAATAGACTACAAAGATGAATAAATAAATCTACACAAGGAAACTAGAGATTCGGTGTAGAGATGTTGAATACTTACTAGAAAGTGGATTGGAGAACATATGTGATGAAAAAGGTGATAGTAGAAATCTAGAGAGAAGATCCATTGTATTCGTTTCATGGTAGTTTGAACCTCAGTGCCTCTTTGTTGTGAATCTATGATCATGAAGAGAATGTTGAATGGTGACCGATGTTGGTAGTGCTCCCATGTGTCTTATTTTTCCTGAGTGCTAAAGAAATTTGAGTGCTTCAAGTCTTTGGAAGAATGAGATCTTGAATCAAATGACCAACCTGGGCCAAGGCTTTTGGAAATGTATTTAACCTAATCGGTAATGGTTAGGTGAACGATGTCGGTTGAGATATAACGACATCGGTCAAGGCAGAATATCTAGGTTGGCCAAAAATAGCCGATTATTGCTATTTTGGCGTGATTTCCAACCTTCTCGCGAGCCTCGAGTGATAGATCATGGCATGATAAGTGGGAGTCCTTTTAGGTTTATTGATAGGAGTTAAGTCTAGGTTTTAGACTAAGTCCTAGTTAGTTAGGATAGGTTTAGACTCGATCTTAGATCATTATTAAGGTTTGAGTAAGTCATTGAGTGAGGTGGCTAGGTGAGAATATTAATTAATTTAATTAACATGTGCATCATGGGATATGAATAGTTAGGACATGGTTAATTTAATTAATGGTGTTTAAAGGGGGTATGACCAAATTATTGTGTCTACAATTGTATTATGATCGATTAAATAGTATGATTTCAATTGTTAGAGACTTGAATGCATTGTTTTATTAATTTATTGTTTTGATTGATTACTCATAGAGATATTTTACACTAGTTTCCCCTAGGTTAGGTCATTAGGGGAATGGATAGAAATTAATGAATGATTATATGGAAATATTTTAACACTTGTTGCCCCATGTTAGGTCATTAGGGGGAAGTGATGAAGTGTCACATAGATAAATTGTATGTTTTGTTGCCCCCAGGTTAGGTCATTAGGGGGAAATATCACCTGGTGCACTAGTAAATGATTGAAAATGAAAAATTAGTTGTGTTGGTTGATCTCATAATGGTGTAAGGTGAATTATAAGATAACCTCTATTGTATGGCCCCCTTTTAACGAAAGGGGAAGTGATGAAAGGAATGAACGCTGAGCCGAAAGTAAGCACAAAATAGATAATGTATGATCAATATCACCATAGTGTGTATATATTGAGTAAAAGATAAATTTGATAAGAGATAACACATGCATAATGTGTGTCTTGTGTATGATATGATAGTAGGTGGAATTACAAAAAATAACACCAAAATCAGAGTGTCAATTAGAGTAAAACACTCAATATATGGCAAAAATCATGTGGTGTGTATTAATTTAGGAAAATGATTGTTAAATAATGACTATAGTAAAATGGGTAGGTAAAAGTAACCATAAATAGTAAGGTGAAAAAGTGATTAGTTACTTTATTTGTCTTTTGCGCAAGTGTGAGATTGAGATTTGGGTGTGTAAGGATGCCGCAAGTTAGAGCACTAATACTTGAGTCTATTTGGCATGGTGGTGATCGCTTTATATCATCACATATAACGATGGAGTTGGTAAGTGTGTTGATTTTTGAAAAATGTGTGTATGGTAGTCACTTTTAATGAATTTTTGCAAAATTTTCATTTTAATTTTTTTTTTTAAATTTTAGATCTGGAAAAGAGTGGCGAAGGCACTAATTTCCTTCAAAATAGGAGTGCCCAGGACTTGGGTGCTAGTGTCCTACTCCCCGGTGCCGCAAAGATCGATGTTGGGTGCCCCATTCCAGAGAGGGTGGATGCGGTCCAAAATTATGTATATGCAATTTTTATGTGTAGTAATGTTGTAAGTGAGTGTGTTTGGATTTGTATAGTGTTCTAATGCTACGTTTGTTGTTGTTTTGTGTTGTGTAGAGGGATATTCACTTGAGGGAGTTCTCGCGAGGCTCATCATTTGAGTACTTTTCTTGGGATAGGTTTCTTAAAAGATGATTGGGAGGTTATGGACTCATGTCGACCTACGAAAGATAACAAGAATGGGGATGTGCCCTATAATATGCCTATGTTGATAACCTTATGTGAGAAGTGGTGTGGAGATACTTTTACATTATAGTTACCTACAGGTGAGATGAAAATTATGTTGGAGGATGTGTATCACATACTAAGATTTCCAATTGTTGGTGAGAGAGTACAAGTTATACCATTAGATAATATGGAGAGATAGATGCAAGCCACGAGATGATATTTTGTGGGGACTCGGGTACCGACAAGCCCATATTAATTTGGATGCTATTTTTAGGTCAGGGGTTCCATGCTTGTGGAAGTTCATACCCATGGTTATTGCTTCATCTATCATGCGGTAGTGGAAGGAGGTGGGGGCATCTTTTATAAGATGCATGACATATGTCTCCGAGATGGAGGAGGAGAGTACTAGATATGTGTGGGCACGGTGTGTGTTTGCTCACCTACACGTATTCATGTAGGATGAGCATGGAGGTGGGATAGGTGCTACTACAGTATTTCATGTGTGGGCCTATGAGAATATACTAGTGTTGAGGCCAGTTGGAGGTCCATGAGTAGAGTGGGCTAGACCAGATATATATGTGAAGATATGTGTTGGTGTGTGTTGGCGTAAGATGGACTCTTATACATATAGATCACTGATAGATAGGTTGGGGCCTAAGGAATTGATATGGAGGCCATACCGAGACTATGGAGGATGACTAGAGGATGCTATAGATCTATGGTGCATATGGAGGTCTATGTGGTTAGTGGAACGATTACCGGGTGTGGTCAAGTTATTCCAGGTAGAGAGGGTATCATGACAGTTTGGTATGGCTCAAGATGTGCCCCCAGAGATGTATATATGGTAAAGAGCTATTAGAGTACCTAAAAGGGCTGGAGCTAGACTAGGTTCCATATGAGATTATCTAGTGCCTCCCAAGCCAGATGAGGAAGATGTGGCCATAGAGCCAATAGACTCAAATTATGTAGGGTTTATAGAGGAGTACCATGCATAGTGAGCAACACATCAATTGGTATTATTGTTTGCATTTTTTGCATATACAACGGGGTTACCATAGGGAGGAGGGGAGATGAGGAAGACCATGCCCATAACACAGTTAAAGGAGATATATAAAAGTAAGAGTATTTTAATTTTTATGTTGTGTTTTTGGTTAATTTCTATGCGATAGTGATCATTATCTAAAGCATTTTTCTATCTTTTGTAGGTGATGCATATTATTCTTTGATAGTGGAAACTTCCATCCACACATTAACGCGGAATGTTCTGACTGACGTACTTACGAGAAGAGGGATACTAGAGCGTCTGGATGACATTGCAAGTGAGTATGCCCATTTTTTGATCCAATTGGTATAGAAACAATGACATGTATAGTTTTACTGAGTGAGAGGGATAAGAAATGTGAAGAGACACGACAAGTGAGAGAAGTTGTAGGTTTTGTTCCATTAGCGGAGGATGTGTTCGCATAATTTATGGCAATAAAAGTTGCTTTGTTGAATAGTATATGGAGAATACCTTTTCATGTAGGAAAGTGGAGAGGTTTAGGAATCACAATCAACGAGTGTCGAGTTAGTGGTGAGGATTCTAGTTCAAGAGCTCTCATATTACGAGAGAGTGATAGTGATGATGAGATTTGAGTTATATTATTGTATATTATGGAGTGGCATTTCCCCTAGTGATGATATTTGTTTGTAGCTATGATGGCACTCGATATATATATATATATATATATATATATATATATATATATATATATATGATGTTAGTGGCATTTGATGATTATATTCACTATGTATGAATGTTATAATGTGACTTTTGAGATATGATTTGTGAATGATTGTATTGAATGTCGCTCATATTTATTGATGTAGACTTGTACTATGATGTTGATAATGATAGAATAAATGCGTAGTGTGAATGATGACAGATAACATATGTAATTTGATTTGCTATATATGATGCTTGACAAGGTGAGCGATGTGCGTATTTTTCAATGGAATTTTTGATGCCTAGTTGGTGAAATAATGAGAGTGGAATGTATGTAAAAATAAATAATGTATGATTAAAAAATTATCATGTTTTGATGAACACACATTGATAGGATAATGTAATGTTATTGTGATGAATGGGGGAATATTAGTGATGCCCCTAAGTATATGGATGATTAGGTTCATGTAGTTAAGACCCCTCGGTAGTCAAGAATGAACTGTGTAAAGAAAGATTTTGTCATCGAGAAATAATTGGGTGCGTTAGATGAATCACCAACGTGCGTGTTAAAGGGTTGTTATATCAAAACCATCAACATTCATGTAAGAACAATAGGAACAAAAGTGCTTCATTGGGGGTAAGGTGATATCAATCACCTACTAAATACTAAGGTGACGTAAAGTTGTAGAAGCATGTGGCATGAAAGCAACGCAAGTATATGAAATGAACTATATATCATGTAGAGCAAAGCGGTGGTGGCATGGAAAAATGTGGAGGGTTGTGGTAGCCAATGTGAGGGAATAACATGATGTGGTGAATGAGAAAGATGAATTAGATGTGGTGGATTCAATGGTGTAGCGATGAATAGACACCGTATAGAGCATGCATGAGTGAAAACCTGTGGTGATGGATAGATAGTAACCTTAGAATTAGATGGAGGAGACAACTCCACCTGAGTAGAAATATGCTGATGAGGCAAAGGAGATATGGACCGCTCACATGAGTGAGAGCCAAAGGAAATGATGCCCTTATCCTCTAATTTTTGCAATCTATTATGAAGGGAAAAGCAATCATTATCCCTATGACCATTGATGTGATGATAATTACAATAGGGTTGATCACACTTGACATTGTAGATGATGTTGATTAGAGGGAAAGTGAATTAGATGCTCGTTAAGTAAAATACATAGCACATCATGTGGTCGAGCATGATGAGAGAAGTGCAATGGCTCATGTGAAACAGATGGATTAGATGGTGAAATATTTTATCATGGAGGAAGAGGAGAAGGATGCTTTTGTGATGTAGTAGGTTGAGATTTCTTGTTAGGTAGAGATGGATATTTTGTGGGTTTGTCAACTAGTGGAAATGGAGAAGAACTAGATGATATAACAGTAGTAGTAGGGAGTGGAATATCAATAACATGTGCTTTGAGAGAAGTTCATGTTCTAGATCAATAAATTTATATCACAATAGTATGAATGACTCACATGTATCATATTATAAATGTTACTTGAGAGAGGGAAATCTACCACAAAAAAGATGAATTACTTCTCAAGATCAATAGGTTGGAATACTAACAATTGCTTACAAGCATTGAATCATAAGATGTAATCCTTGATAGGTTTGGATGTACCTTGATGTAAAGTAGGTATATGATCATAAGTAACTTTAGGGCCATTTTTGATGATAAAATGATGGAGGAAGGTGTCCTCCATATCATGATAAGTATGAATAGACCCAAATAGAAGATGAGTGTACCGTTGTAAAGCATCATCAATAAGACTATGTTGAAAGGCCTTAGAAATAATCTATCATTAAAATAGGAAGTCATAGCCATGAGTAATGTTGGATATGTAAATGAGGGTCACTAGTACCATAAAAACATGTGAATGTAGGCATGATAAAGTCCTTAGGGAATGCGAGTTATGAATTTTATTAGGAATAGGGTTTCCATGTAATGAATTGTTATCAATTGAAGCATAATAGGCCCTACTTTCTAAAGTGAGTGACTGAACTTGAGATTGTAAGTGACCTACGACATGCATGAGAGATAGAATGTCCTATGAAGGAATAATAGGAGATGGAAATAATGTATTAAGTGGTTGTAACTTTCCATTGTGAGTAATCATAGGTATCTCAAGAGAAGATAAAGGAGATCTTGATGTTAAAGGCACACTAGGGGTAGGTTTCGAGAGAAGCGATAGTAGACGAAGAAGATGGAACATCTGTAGTAATCTTAGTAGGAATAGAACTGAAAAAATTCCTAGAAGGTAAAGTAACCGATGCAGATACCTTGATAGGATAAGATACACTAAAAATATAGGTGAATTTCTTAGAGGAGATAAGTTGGTACAAGAAGAAGAAGTAATAGATGAAGGTGACTCATGTACGATGCTAGATATAACCTTAGGATAAATTGGACTAGGAGATTTAGACTCACCGATATGAAAGGTAGTAGAATCACGACTATTAATTGTATCATGGACAACAAATAAAGAATTAGATATGAAATTTTCATTAAGCGTACTATCAGTAGGATCATCAACATAATATGAGAGAGTATGTGAAGTAGTATGTGCTGGATTAGAAGGAGTATTAGAAATATAAGAGTCGTGAGATGTAATCATAGTAGTGGTATGATGAGGAGTAGAATCATCATGAGATCTACTTTCAAGACCTAACATGTAATCAATAAGAGAATCATCTATAATTTCCTTAGAAATATTAGTAGGAGGATCACTAGTAGCCATATAGCATGGTGTACAATGAGTGAAGGCTATCAGATCCAAAACGATACTAATGCCAATGGGGGAATTTTCAAAACTAGTAGGTACATATTGTTAACCATATAATATTTGTTGTTGAATTTGATCTGGTATAGTAGTAGTAGTATTATAGAGATCCGAGAGCTCAATGATGACAACCTCATCATTAATCGAGTTGAAATTGAAGTGTGACATGATGGGCGAGATAATGAGAAGACATATCCTTATCCATTAGAATTTGAAGTGGATCTTAGGAAAGATGTTCTAAATCATGGGTTCACCAAAATGATTAACTAAAATGTCAAATTTATTCTACTTCTATATTTAATATAATATAAATAAACAACACTAAATAACATATGAATGCAAAAGCAAATGACCAAAGAAACTAAGAAAGTAGAAATGTAAAACCATAATGTGCAAGGAGAGTTAGAAAGATCTTAGTTGGTGTTGTTGCAGACTCACGGCACCCGGATGCGATTAGGATTCTAGGTTGATCACTCTAGCATCCAGTGTGATTGCACAACATGGAAACCTCTCTCCAAGTGTGGGACTTGTGAAACTGAGAGAGGAATCTCCAGATTAGAGGCTGGTTCCTCAAACTCCTCTAATTTAGATCTATATTTGCACAACTACAGAGGTTCAGGTCCTAATCCTACTCTAAATTACAAGGAGACAGGGATAGAAATTGAAAAATTGAAACTAACTAAAGATGGTGATGCACCAAAAGGAGTGGTGAACAATTTTTGTCAAGCAAAAAGACACAGACCAAAGATTGCAACATAAAACATACACAGGCTGATGAGATATAATTTAGGATCTGAGATGAAGCAAATAATACAGACAAAGGATTGAAACCATTCACAAAGCTTGCATTATCATTTCAGTGTCAAAACCATGCATTACAACCTCAGAGAGGTAAAAACTATTACAGTCTTTGAAGAGGTCTGATTCTTCAAACAATCACTTGCTGGAGGTGAAAGAAGAAGTTGCTATGCCCAAAAAATGTTCCACCCTTTAGAAATGAGCCAAATCTGGCTTTTACATTACATGGGTCGAGCCCAGGAGACAGAAACGTACAAAAAATGTGAGAGCCCATTCCTCCTCGACTACAGATGCATTAAAATGGCATGGGATACCTTACAAACCCATACCCTGTCAATTTTGACCGAATTACAGGAGAATGCGACCCATTCTGCGTTAAATTTGGTCGCTGAAATGTCACTTCTGGCCATGAACATGCGTCAGAGCATTTCTTAACTTTCTCTCTCCAGACTACACCAAAATTCAAGATTAACCCTAGAATCATGTAGATAATTTCATAAGCTTTCCGTTGATATAAAGAACGTGCAAATCTGAGCTCTGGATCGAAAGATATGGAGATCTGAAGATTTAGGGCACAAAACAGTGAAAATGTGTTTTGAAAATCTTTCCCGCGCTCTGCCACCTGGACGACACGTGTCAAGCGCTGATTGGATGCGTAATTCTCTCTCCTCTGCTCACCCGTGGGTTTTCCTTGAAAATTTTGACTTTTTTGTGATTTTGGAACATTTTTCACTTTTCCCCCACCCCGCCACTGGGACACGTGGCATGCATTGATTGGAGGACAGGGGCGCGGGGTCTTCCTTTACTTTTAGCTTTTTGGCCGAAACTTGGCCAAATTCTCTAACTCCTCCCAGCTCTGCACTTCCTGTTCCATTGGACACGTGTCCAATTCCTATTGGCTCGGGCCAACGCTTGAAACCTCGCCCTTTGAACTTTTGGACGTTTCCCCCTTGTGACACGTGTCGTGATTTGATTGGTCTCTGGGTCTGCCGGCTTTTCACATCCCTCACATCCTCACGGCCCTACCATTTGCTCAAACTGCTTGGGACAAATTCCTCCAATCCGCCAAATGGGCTTCCTTGTCCCTTTTCTGCCGATGACACATGGCGTAATGTGATTGGCTCTCGGCTCCTTCGGCTATCCGTGTCTTCCACGTCCCTCTGTCCCAGATGTCCCGAACTGAAGTTCTCTAAAGCCGATCCGGGTGGTTTGCGTTCTTCACGTCCTCGCGGCCTAGATGTCCCAGACTATTACGCTTAGCAGTTAGTTGATTTTCCTCTGACCTTCGGCCGGTTCGCCTTTCCACGTCCCACGCATCCTCACGGCCGGATGTCCCTTTGCTCTGCAGACTGCCTGGCGGCCTTTCGGCCGATTCATGCCCAGATGTCCCTTTTGTCTCGACTGTTGCGAGGACTCGGACTTAGCCATTTTTCATGATTTTTCCTGGCCCAAGCTTGTTTTCTAAAAATTTTTCACCTTTTCTCAGAACTTGCTCTTTTCTTCTTAGACAGGGGAGTTAGAAAAAATCTAAGGGGACCCTAGAAACATGTTTTTTGCCCTGAATAAATCTATTTGCCTAGGACTTGAGAATTTAATGCACGTTATCATTTTTACCCTGGGGGGTGAAAATTGGATAACAGTTGGTTCAACGAAAGTGTTGGAATATGTCATAGAATAAATTGGGTGAGAAAAATTCAGAACGAAAACACGAAACTCCACAAAGCATGGATTTAGATTAGTAAGCTAGATCGACACCAAGAGGTATAGGGGTGCCTATGGGTTCCATATTATGAGATATTGGCACATTGGTCTATGAAAAATCTCTATGAACCTCCTCCAATTTTTTTGTTAGATGTTTACCTACCTTTCTTTATTTTCTCATAAGTGTCATTGAAGCTGCGTAGTATATCATTGGAAATCGGTGATAAAGGAGAAACTCTGAAAAAATCTAATAAAAGTATATAGCTAGCCCTTAGATAATGCAAAAATTAAGATAGTCAATGCTAATCGGTATCACTTGCAAATTGAGAGGTTCAAATTTTGATTTCACTCTAAATTCCAAAGGGACAAAGATAGAGAATGCAAAAAGCTAAAACTAATGCTAATAGGTGATGCAACAAAGTGGTGAGCATTTTTTCCTCATTAAACACAATAATGCAAGAAAGAACCTCATGAAGAATCGTAATGAAGAATAGCCAAACAACACAAGCAGAGGATAAAACTAATCACAGGGCCTATTGTTATTTTAACATCAAAATCACTTGCATTACAACACCTGAGAGGAAAAATAATGTTGCAGTTCTTAGAAAAGGTCTATTATTCCACCAAAATCACTTCCAAGGTGAGAAAGGGGACTTGCAATACAAAAAAATGTTCAACCCTTTGAAAATGAGCCAAAACTGGCTTTTACAGTGTAAGGGACGAGCCCAGGAGAGAGAAATGCGGGAAAACATGGAAGGGATTCAACCATTGACCAAAATGCATTCAAAACAACATGGGAATCCTTACAAACCCATTCCCTAACATTTTCAACCATGCTGGGAGAGAATGCGAGCCATTCTTCATTAAAAATGGTGGTTGAAACATCATTTCTTCATGACCACGTGCCAGAGGCATTTTTTCAATTTTATCTCTCCAAACTCCATCAAAATGCAAAATTTACCCTGGAATCTTGTAGATAATTTCACCAGATTTCCATTGATATAAAGAACGTGAAAAATTGAGCTCTAGATCGAAAGATATGGCGATTTGAAGTTTTAGGTCAAAACAGGGCCAAATCGGGTCGGCGGGCAAAAATTTGAATTTTTTACCTTTTTGCATTTGGGAAAATTTTCCAAAATTTCCCATGCTCCACTTTCCAGGTGCCATGTGGCATGTTTTATTGGGTGTGGGCCCATCCTGCTCTATTTTCCTTCACTTTGCACTTTGGAAAATTTTCCAAAACTTTCCCGCGGGGCCGATGAGCTTGGGACACGTGGCAAGCGCTGATTTGACGTGGGCCTGTCCCTCCTAAATTTTCTGCGGGTTGCTTTGAAATTTTTCCTTGGAAACGTGTCAAACCCCATTGGACACGGGTTTGGCCCTCCCAAAATTTCCTGGGGCTGACTCTTGTTTTTGGCGCCACCTGACATGTGGTGAGGTCCTATTAGTCCACATTTAGGGGGGCGGGCTTTCCTCTCTCGACTTTTCCTGTAAAATTTTCTTTGTCTTTTTCTTGGGAAAATTTTCCAATTTTCCTTCCCCAATTTCTCTCCCCACTCCAAGACACATGGTGGCATATCATTGGTCATGGGCCTTGTGCAAGCATTTTCACTCTTGCGAAAACACTTTGGGAAAAATCTTGACTTCTCCCCCGCCCCCGCTCCCCAGCTCCATAGGACACGTGGCGTCGTTTTTGGGCACGGGCTTTCCTTCCAAAATTTCCATGCGCAACACTTAGCCAATTTTTCAAATTTCTCTCCAAAGGACACATGGCATTACTTTTATTCGTCAAAGGGCCGATGGGGAAAATATTTCCTCTTGAAAACTTTGCCAAAACACTTGGTAAAAACCAAGTTCTCTTCCGACCCCCGCCACCTCCCTGGACACGTGGCGGCATCTCATTGGCTCATGGGCCTTGAAGGGGAAAATTTCCCACAAAAACTCCGTCGAGCCATAACTTCAAAAATACATGGAGTTAGGAGGAAAACTTTACCTTTCTAGAAAGTTGAGAGAGCTCTATCCAATGGTGTCATTTCCAGAAGGTTTTGAGTGCCTAAAAAGCAAAATATTATGTCTGAGGCACAAGAGAAGGAAGGATGAAAGGAGTTAGCCACAAAATGAGCAGGGGGCACATTTTGGATAACAATTTTGGTGACTCAGAGGGGTCATCTGCCTGCTGGATGAAATTACCAGTTTCCTAAAGCAATCCATTGGGCATGGAGTCATCAATTCTCTGTTTGATACCCCAACTGACTAGAACACTGCAAGGAGGAAGATGGAATATCACCTGATGGAGCAAGGCCTACAAACACATTCCCAGGAACAACAAGCTTGTGCCAAAGCACTTAGGGAAAGCAAAACTAACCTACAAAAAAACAATGTGCACAAGCACTTGGAGGAATGAAAACCTAAGCTAATATTTACAAGGTGGAGAATTTCCTTTAATAGCAATGCTTTAGATGGATTCCATTGACTAGAATCTGCAGTTCCTCGCCATCCAATGAAGACAATTGGAAAGCATTGCTGTCCTTACACTTTATGACCATGTATGGGCCACTCCAAATGGCATCAAATTTTGAATGCTTTCTAGGTTTTGCTCTATCTGCATCCCATTTTAACACTAGATCTCCAACTTGGAAAGATCTATCCTTGGCCTTCTTATCAAAGGTCTTCTTTATCAAAGCCTGATCCTTCTCCATTACTTGGGATGCTTGATTTCTGATTTCTTAGAGCTCCATCAATTCTGCATATCTAACCTCCATGGGCTCAAACTCCAACAACTCCAACTATTTCATGAGTTCCAATGTTGGCAACTCAAGTGACATGGGAAAATTGCCTCTCTCCCATAAACAAGCTTGAATGGAGAGTTACCTATAGATCTCTTGGGAGTTATCCTATCAGCCCATAAAGCTGATTTCAATTTAGTATGCCAAGACCTCTGATTTTCATCAAGAGTCCTTCTAATGATTCTCAACAAGTTCTTGTTTGTAGACTCAGCCTGGCCATTACCCTGGGGGTAATAGTTTGATGAAGTACTTAGATAGATCCCATTCTTGACAGCCCATTCAGTCACCTTGGACCCAATGAATGCCAATGCATTATCTGATATTATTGTAGCTGGTATGCCAAATCTAGTTGCTATTCCCTCATAGAAATCTAGGATGCTAGATTCATTTGCTTCCTTGAGTGCTACTGCTTTAGTCCACTTGGTGAAGTAATTTGTGGCTATTAAAATCCACTTGTGCCCTTGGCTTGAATTGGGATTAATGACTCCAATGAAGTCTAAACCCCATTGCATGAATGGCTGGTCAACTGAAATTGGATGCAATGGAAGGGCAGCTAGCCTCTCTTTACCTGTGAAGAATGCACAATTCTTGCACCTCTTGATCCATGCATAACAATCATTGAAAATCTTGGGCCAATAATAGCCAGCCCTCATGATCTTTAGAGCTGTCACTCTTGGTGCAAAATGACCACCAGCTGGTCCACCATGGAACTCTTCCAACACCCTATGAATCTGATTTGTACCAATGCATCTCAGCAATACTCCATTCACATCTCTTTTGAAAACAAAACACCATCAACAAGGGCATATGGGACAACTTACAATCTGAAGTGTCTTCTTTTGGTCTTGTTCATCTCTGGAGGGCATAGGCCTGTGCTTAGGAAGTGCATTATACCTTGGGTCCAGCAAGGAGTGGGGACACCATTATTTTCTTCTTGAGTGCTTCCTTGCTCATGGCTGTCTTGCAACGCCAAAACAACTTCCTTCTCATTGCATGCTTCCTTTTGTTTGCTCAAAATCAGCTGCTCACACAATCCTTTCCTCTCACCAACTTGGTAACTTTGATCTCAATGTCATACTCCATGACACGAGTAATCCAACCTGCCCTCTTTTCATTCAAGTCTTTGTTGAGGAGGAAGTCTTTAACTCCCACATGAGAAACCAGCAATTGGACCTTGTTGTTTGAAACTAAATGCTTGAATTTCTTCAAGCTCCTGATTACTGCAAGAACATGCTTCTCAATGAAAGAATATCTCACCTCATAATCTTCCAAGCTTTGGCTGAAGAAAGCAATTGGCTGCTCATCATTGTCTTTGTTCTGCTGTACCAAAATTGTAGAAATAGTGTCATCACCCCCAAATGCATAGAGGATGAAATCCTTGGAGAAATCCGGGTTGATGAGAGTTGGTGCTTGAGAGATGGCTTCTTTGATTGCCTCAAAACTTTCCTTGCCCTCTGCTATCCATTTGAAAGCCATGCTTTTCTTTAACATCTGGTGATAGGCTTTGACAAGGGCTGCAAAATTTGGGACAAACCTCCGAACAAAATTTATTCTCCCCAAGAAACTTTGAAGGGCCTTCTTGTGGCTTGGAAATGGTAGTGCCCTTATGGCTTCAACTCTTTCTGGATCAATTGCTAATCCTTCCTTGGAGACAATGTGGCCAAGGAGCTTTCCTTCATGAGCTAGAAAAACACACTTTTTAGGATTCAAGGAGACTCCAAATCTTCTGCACCTTTGGAACACTTGTCTCAAATGAAAGAGGTGGTCTGCTGCATTTTTTGAAAAAATAGTGATATCATCAAGATATATCAGTACAATGTTGTTAATCAAACCTTTGAACGCCATGTCCATTGCTCTTTGGAAAGTAGCCCCAGTGTTGGACAACCCAAATGGCATTTTCCTGTATGCATAAGTTCCCCATTTGGTTGTAAAGGCTATCTTGAACTGATCTTCTTCCTTCACCATAATCTGATTATACCCTGAATAGCCATCAAGTAGTGAAAACCTCTCGAGCCAGCAACAACTTGTAAAATCTGCTCCATGGAAGGAAGTGGATAATGGTCCTTGAGAGATGCTCTATTCAAATCTCTGAAGTCAACACACAATCTGATTTCCCCACTCTTCTTTCTAACTGGAACCAAGTTGGCAACCCAACTAGAATGCTTGATAGGGAATATGATTCTTGATTCTATCAACTTATTCAATTATTTTCTCATGAGAGGCTCCATGTGTGGATTGATTGGCCTTTGTTTTTTCCTGATGGGTTTAGTACTTGGATCCAACTCAATGGTGTGTTGAGCTAACTCGGATTGAAACCTTTCAAATCTTCATAGCTCCAAGCAAACACATCAGGGAATTCTTGACAAAGCTGTATGAACTCATACCTTTCTTGCTCAGTTGTCATCTTGCCAATTTGGAGTGATTTTCCTTCTTCCACCGAGATGGACACTGAATCTTCTCCCTTGACTTGGATGTTTGTTTTCTCCTTCCTAAACTAATCATTAGGATTGAAAATGGACTCCAAAGTAATAAGTCCCTTTGGTAGCTTGTTGGTTCTCAGCTGCACCACTTGGTCACCATACTGCTGCTCTAACTTTTCCTGATTTTTAGCTGAGAACTCAGCCTCCTCTTGCAAGAAATGGATGATTTGCTGATCATTTTCAAACACTTGCCAACTTACATTGTTGTCCGGCACTGAAGGCCTCACAATCACATGGATGTTTGGCTATACCTTGTCTTTCTGAATGCTTTCAACAATGTCAAAGGCTGCCCCAACTGCTGCAAGCCTGTCAACAGCTTGGTTCTCTTTTCTAGGAATGGATTTTATGCTAAAACCCTCAAAATCTTCAATGAGGTCCCACACCCTGTTCTTGTAGCATTTGAGTAGATCATTCTTGACAACATGTTGCCCCTTAACTTGGTTGACAATCAACTCACTGTCACCAAAGACTTGCAAGTTCTTTATTCCCCTTTTGATTGACCAATGCAATCCTTGTATCAAAGCTTCATATTCAGCAGTGTTATTAGAGCATGCAAACTGAAATCTAAAAGCTGAATAATACTTAACTCCTTGAGGTGAAACAAGCATAGCTCCCCTCCTGCACCTTGTCTACTCCTTGATCCATCAAAAAACAACTGCCATACCTCATTGTCATCCTTGTGGTCTAGCTTGGTGATGCTAGGAATAGGCTGATTTTCTTCATGCATGCAATAGACTCCTAACTCAAATTCTTCTATTTCTTGATAAGGATCAAAAGCATGCACCTTGTTTTCCCATTCATCAAGAGTTAGATCTGGGATGCTTCCTACCTTGGTGTCAGCTTCATCAGTGCTTGGGTGATCTTCTTGATCAAACACTGAACAATTGGCATTGATCTGACTTGGAGTATAAGGCTCAATGTGAAAGTTTGCAATAGGTTCAGACCTGATTGTGGCTTTGGTTCCATATCTTGTTCTGAATAACATGTGTGACCAATCAGCAGACAAGTAACCTCCAATCTTGGCTGTGAAATCCCTTGACAAACATAGGGCAAAGAGTGGTGGAAGGTCTATTACTGATACATCTTGCAAAACAACCACGTTGGGACATGCATGCAAGGTAAGACTCAAGTTTTTTATCACTCCAACTATTGTTACTGCTGTCCCATCCAATTGCACTACCCCTTTGGATATGGTTTCATATTGAATTCCCAACTGATCAGCTATTTGCTTGGGCATTACTGAACTACTTTCTCCGAATCAATCATGCAATTGTGTACTAATTGATTTCCAATGATCAATGAAACATAGAATGGAGGGGGCTTCAACATTTTACCTTGCTATCCTCCATGATTCCCCTCAGGTTGGGAAACATTTGTGAGCACTTTCTCTTGCATTTGGACTTGTTGATTTGAAGTTGACCAGTCCTTCATGGCAGCTTGTAGCAAATCTCTTTGGCCTGGGATGGATAGTGATTCCCACATTGATATGTTTACATTTGTCTTCTTCATCTGATCAATGATATTGAATGGAGATGAAGTATCCCTTTGCTGTCCCTTGGCCTACACATTCATTCCTTGTGTATGGGCAGCAACAACTGGCATTTGAATTGGCCTAGGAACTGTTTTAGGCAGTCCTTGTGTATTTGGAGCTAGATTTTGTTTGCCAATATTTTGTGGAGTGATAGAAGGTTGTGGATTTCTTGGAGCTAATGGTTGTTCTTCACCCAAATTTCTCCTCTTTGACCTTGTGTTGGCTGCAACACTTTGGGAAACCGTTTGATTCATGCCACAAAAATCTTCTGCCTGCCAGTTTACAAGTGTGGTATCATTTGGAGCTGATTGCTACTAGAATGTTTCTTGTTGTTGGTTATTTCCTTGACTACCTTCAACCTCTACACCAGCTGTTGTCACCATTAATGCTTGATTCAAGGCACCGTTGAAGCACATGGATTGGTTATGAGGTTCATTGCATGGGAAACACCAATCATACTCTTGAGCTATATTGTTTTGTACTGGCACTAATGCTTTAGAGGCAGATGTAGCATTGGGATTATAGGGCTGAAATGGTCTGTTGGCAGGAGGCCTTGCTTGATTTAGATTTGTAGCTTGGATTGGGTGGTCTTTGGGGTTGATATGGCTACTTGTTAGCTGAGCTTGGGGCTGGAAAGAAGGTCTAAAACCTTGGGCTTGCTGCCTCTTGAGTGTAACTAGCTCATTTCCTAGATTTTGCAGCTGCTTCATGACTTCTTGAAGCTCATTTGAGGCATTAGAAGATGAAGTAGAAGCTTCATTCGAATTCTAATTTCTAGGAGTGGGAATAGGAGCTAAATTAGGCAGTTTGATTAGCATTTGGGCTCTCTAAACTTGGAAACAATGGCATTGGAGGTCTAGGAGCCAGCTTGCCAGCTTGATCAAACAATTTTCAGCTCTAATGGCAATGCTATAAGCAATGGGAATAGTTGTGCCTCCCATGGATTGAATTAACATAGAAATATCAAAATTTAAAGCTTTAAGGTAATATAGAAAAGCACCTTCTACTGCTAGCCTTAATGCCACTGGAATTCTCTCCCAAGTCATTTGAAATCTGAAGTTAAAATCAGTCAGCTGCTCATTGGGAGCTCTCTTGATGGTTGTCAGCTGCTCCAAAAGGGACAAGTTGTCTCCTTTTCTCCAAACTACTCATGGAGAGCTATACATAATTGGTTCCAATTTTGAATAGAACCTGAGGCAAGACTCCTGAACCATTGTAAATATTTCCCTTTGAATGAAGATGCCAGCAATTTGACAACAACTTGCATCTCATTGATCTCATGGATTGCACAAATGTTAGCAATATCCTTGACATGATCACCAGGAGTGGTCTGATTTTCTCCAGTAAAGTATGGGATGTTTTTTAATGCTGCAACTGGAATTGGATTTTGTGCATTGAGAGCAAGTGGGCTGCTGCTAGTGAAATTGACATAGGGGTTGTTTTGTGCCATTCTGATGGGCCTTAGAACCCTGGTTGATTGAATGAAAGGCCTACCAGGTGGAGGAGTGGAAAGAGTTATATTTGGTGGAGATGGAGACCTTTGAATTCTCCTCCCTCTTTGCCTTCTTCTTAGAGATAACTGCAGATACTCAAACAACACCTCTTCTTCTCCAACTCTTGACCTTGTGGTGATTCTTCTCATGAGTTTTCAGTGTCTCAGACTAAAAACTAGCCGATTCTTCTTCCTTGGAGTCACCAGATGTGTAATTTAGGGATCTTTTAAGCAAGAATCTTGCAACAAATGCACATCAATTTTGTTGCAATGAAGATGAAGACCTCTAAGGTCCCACCGGGCGTGCCAAAACTGTTGTTGCAAATCAGCAGCACCCCTGGATGTTGATCAGGCTTCTAGTTTGATCATCCTAAGCATCCAGTGTGATTGCACAACATTGAATCCTCTCCCCAAGTGTGGGACTTGTAAAATGGAAGAGGAATCTCCAGTTTAGAGGCTGGTTCCTCAACTCCTCTGATCAGATATATCACTTGCACAATTGCAGAGGTTCAAATTCTTGATTTCTACTCTAAATTCCAAAGGGACAAAGATAGAGAATGCAAAAAAGCTAAAACTAATGCTAATAGGTGATGCACCAAAGGAGTGGTGAGCATTTTTCACTTCTACAGATTGACACAGTCCATAGAATGCAACAAAGAACCTCATGCACAAATTGATAACTGTAATGAAGAATCAGAAATTAGCCAAACAACACAAGCAGAGGATAAAACTAATCACAGGGCCTGTATTGTTATTTTAACATCAAAATCACTTGCATTACAACACCTGAGAGGAAAAATAAAGTTGCAGTTCTTAGAAAAGGTTTTTATTCCACCAAAATCACCTTCAAGGTGAGAAAAGGGGACCTGCAAAAAAAAAAATGTTCAACCCTTTGAAAATGAGCCAAAACTGGCTTTTACAGTGCAAGGGACGAGCCCAGGAGAGAGAAACACGGGAAAACATGGAAGGGATTCAACCATTGACAAAAATGCATTCAAAATAGCATGGGCATCCTTACAGACCCATTCCCTAACATTTTCAACCATGCTGGGAGAGAATGTGAGCCATTCTTCATTAAAAATGTGGTTGAAACGTCATTTCTGTCCATGACCACGTGCCAGAGGTGTTTTTTGATTTTATCTCTCCAAACTCCATCAAAATGCAAAATTGACCCCAGAATCTTGTAGATAATTTCACCATCTTTCCATTGATATAAAGAACGTGAAAAATTAAGCTCTGGATCGAAAGATATGGTGATTTGAAGTTTTAGGTCAAAACAGGGCCAAATCGGGTCGGCGGGCAAAAATTTGAATTTTTTTACCTTTTTTGCATTTGGGAAAAATTTCCAAAATTTCCCCACGCTCTACCTTTCCAGGTGCCACATGGCATGTTTCTATTTGGCATGGGCCCATCCTGCTTTATTTTCCTTCACTTTGCACTTTGGAAAATTTTCCAAAACTTTCCCGCGGGGCCGATGAGCTTGGGACATGTGGCAAGTGCTGATTGGATGCGGGCCTGTCCCTCCTGAATTTTCCATGGGTCACTTTGAAATTTTTTGAACTGGACACATGTCAAAACTCCATTGGACACGGGTTTGGCCCTCCCAAAATTTCCCCGCTGGGCTTGACCTAAGTTTTTGGCGCCACCTGGACACGTGGCGAGGTCCCATTGGTCCGCATTTAGGGGGTGGGCTTTTCCCTGTAAAATTTCCTTTGTTTTTTTCTTGGGAAAATTTCCCAATTTCCTCCACCCTCCATCACTCCAAGAAACATGGCGGCATATCATTGGTCGCGGGCCCTTGTGCAAGCATTTTCACTCTTGCGCAAACACTTTGGGAAAAAATCCCGACTTCCTCCCATGCCCCGCAGGTCCGGCTCCATAGGACACGTGGCGTCGTATCATTGGGCACGGGCTTTCCTTCCAAAACTTTCCATGTGCAACACTTAGCCAATTTTTTCAAATTTCTCTCCAGTGACACGTGGCATTACCTGATTCGTCGGCGGGCCGATGATGGGGAAAATATTTCCTCTTGAAAATTTTTCCAAAACACTTGGTAAAAAACCAAGTTCTCTTCTCCGACCCCCACCACCTCCCTGGACACGTGGCGGCATCTCATTGGCTGCGGACCTTGAAGGGGAAAATTTCCCACAAAAACTCCACCGAGCCATAACTTCAAAAATACATGGAGTTAGGAGGAAAAATTTACCTTTCTGGAAAGCTGAGAGAGAGCTCTATCCAATGGTGTCATTTCTAGAAGGTTTTGAGTGCCTGAAAAGAAAAATATTATGTCTGAGGCACAAGAGAAGGAAGGATGAAAGGAGTTAGCCACAAAATGAGCAGGGGGCACATTTTTGATAACAAATAGTTTTCTTACGTAAAATCTATTTGTAAAACAACATACTTGGTGGTATGATTTTAGTAGTAAGTACGTGATTTTGTGACTACACAAATGCCCCAAGGTGATTTTAATAACTTATAGTTTCATTTAGTTTTAGATGCGATAAAAAATGATAAAAATGGAGAAATTTTGAGGTTTCTAAGGCTTCCGCTTTCTTTGACATAATTTCTTAGTTCCATACTTGGTAAGAAAACCAAGAAAAAATGAAAAATGGCCCATTTTTAGTGTATTGTGGGTTTTAGAGTGCCGACGGAAAAATTTCTTTACTGATTCAATTTCTCTCGTAAGATTCATCTCTCTACAAAGAAAATAGAAGGAGAAGGCTAGAGTATTGTAGAGATGCGGGTGAAGCGAGAAACAAAGGAATAGATATCTAAGTGCTCAAATTACATACACAAGTGTTCCACCCACATGATGAAGGGTGAAAGTGTGTTGTGGATTCAAATAGAGTTGTGGTAACAAAGGTTCTTGGTGGAATGGTTCCAACATGAAAGAGGTTCCCTGCACATGAATTTTGGATGACGAACAAAGGATTGGATCTAGGTCAGCATTCCAAGTGGAACAAGACTCACGAGCACTAAGAGCTCAATTAGAACTATTCTATAGTTCCACCTGAAATTTGATTCTCTAACCCCAAAAGAAGCAACTACCACTTTGTAAACAATGTGGCAATAAATGGAACACGAGGCACAATTCCTCAATTCCGTAAGTGCTCCAACCATTCAATCCACCTAGAAAAAAAGGGAAATGATTAAATACGAACTCTAGAATTGCGTAGGGAACCAGTTTTGACTCATCCCGCACCTTGGACTTAAAATGGCCATAATTTCGACATGTTGCTCCAAATTCTGAGAAAAATTCTGTTTGAAATATCTCAACATGCTTTAAGATTACATGATTTTGGATCCTGGAACTATTTTTTGTGAGAATTTGTTAAACCTATGCTTCAGTAAATGCAAGTAAAATCATTTAATGAAATATAATTATGGTTTTCCTTCATGTGTTTCACATTGAATGTGAATCATTAACCCTCTTATATTTCTTTGAATACATGTATTCTTTTATTATCGATCTCTCAATTTGTTTTGATTTATTTAATGATATTTTTATCTATGTCAATAAGCTAGGTCTAACCCTATTTTAGTTTTGTGCATAAATTTATTTTAAGTTTTCATTTTCCTTTCCTCTCTCTTAATTTTGGACCCTATGAAAACATAGTTTAGAATTAGATTAGTTACATTCTTAGGTTGTAGGTTAGTTATGGTGGGCTAAAAACATAAGAACCAACCTTATATGGAGTTTCATCTCACTTTACAAGTCCCACACTTTTGATATCTTCTCATGTTTCCTTAAGTTTTGAATATTCGCTGAAGAATATTTAGGGGCACAACTTTTAGCGTTAATAGTTTTGGCATGCCCGGTGGGACACTAAGTTTTGGTATGTAACCTAGTGATTTCTTCCTTTTGAGGTAATTATTTAACACATCTAGAAAATTTGACTATCTCATGTACTGTTTTCAGTAGCTAAAGTGCCCATTTCATGAGAAGAATCAATAAAATATCAAAGACATCAAGAAAAGATCCCTTTGACTACTTGAAATTATCACCTAGAAGAAGGAGAAGAGCAAGATAAATTTGAAGATCCCCATAACCTCCAAACCAAGTTCTTTCTAATCCTCTTCCTGGTAGGCCCTTCTCACTAGCTTCTATGGTTTTAAGACCCATCAAATTCATGGCCTAACAAAGGAATTAATATTTTTTCATGTTTAATAAGGAGTCCCCTGTTTCCTACACAATATGATGAAATTATAGTTTCGTCCCTAAAGAGTGTTCTTTTCTTTACTTGAGATAATTATACAACCCGTATTGAGCATATAAAATGTGTTTCCAACATCTATTAATGATATCATGTGACACAAGACAATGTATAATTCAGGTTACTAACAAATTTTTCTATAGGAAAACCCCTGTAATAGTACTCTATCACCACATGGTATGATCTAGGGAGGCTTTGTGTAACTATTTTGAAGATAAATTAGATCACTTATCCTTGATGGAGTAGCTAAAAATTAAAAAAGAGAACCTAATGATCAAATGTATGGCTTCAACATTAGATTCCAAAGGACTTGTGATCGAACCCCTCAAGTGATAAGAATTGTGCCTCAATATACTGTTATCCAATTTCACTACCCTAGTGAAATTGGAAAATGGAAGGCTTGCATTATGACCACTGGAGAAGGGGCTACTTGGAGGAAACGGAAAAAAGATCCTCTAATAACTCTACATAGTTCTTAATGCACCTAGGGGATCCAGAGTATTGACAAGATTCCGAAAAGGTTAGAAGAATTATTAAATATTTGTCTTAGGTGCTTCAAGAGCTAACCGAGCTCATGTAATGATGGTCAAGATATTTTTGACAAGGAACTAAGCTGCTTGGAACATTAGGAAAGTTGAAATCCAGGACCAAGCTATATGTAGTCAAGAAAAGTAGAGATCTTGGCAAGTTCATCATATTGAATGAGGAAATGGCCGAGGAAGAAAAAGCATTTGAGGATTACATAGAGTTACACACATTACAAAACTAGAAAAAGTTAGTTTAGACATAAAGCTAAACTCCCATATGTTTTTTTGGAGATATCGATCTCTTCCAAGTCATCATGCATTGGCATCATCAAGTTGTAGAACATAGATTAGGGGATGAGCTATACAAAGGAAAACCGAGCTACTGAAGAGACCATGGATCTTTCAGTGAAAGGGATCAACATATAAAAAAGTAATACTTGAGATAAATTGGTGAGTTGCATACCATGCAGCCAAACCCATGGCGACTAAGTCAGCATAGGAGTGCCAAAGTCACAATGAGTTTTCTGAGGAAAAAGGAATGAACAAGCTCAAACATCTAAGCCAAAAATTTCAATGTCAAGGGGTGAGTTGTAGAGGCCAACTAGACTGATCCAGAAGTAAGTCAGGCTGGGTTTGTTTTGAGTATGGGGTCGAGCCCAAACATTTGCAAGGTAATCCAAAAGTATTCAAATAAAGGTGGAGTCACCACATGGAACCTCAGTGGAACTTTAAAAGGTCAAGAGAATAAGATACCCCCAAGCTGCGCGGGGCCTCCACATAGAGTGAGGAATCGTGGTCATGCACGACATAGTCAACACTTGATGGAGTCAACGAGTATGTGGGAATAGTCTCCACGTGGGCCGGGGCATTGAGTGAAGAGCTCGTAACATGGGAGGTATAAGGATTTGACATCCAAAATAATGATTCAACACTTGTGGAATAATTGGATTCGAGGCAAAGGATTGGGGTCGTCATTGTATACACATGGAGGTGTTAGTTAATGCCGAGCTGGAGCAAAGGGATAAGGCGACGAGTCGGGGTTATATGCATAGTCACATACCAATATAAAATGGGATAACTCACCGGGTGTAGGAGTGAGCCACGTAGATGAAAGGATCCCAACACATAACATTGGATCAGTGGGTGGTTCTAAATGTGGCACTGAATAACAATGAATGGGATCAACATATGGATAAAGAGGTTAAGACATGCATAACAAATCCTAGTATGTAAAGCATAAGGGTCAAATGCAATAAATATATTGATTACTCGACGATGCAATGCAGATATGGAGTGATCGACAATAAAAAGTGAGAGCCAGCTCGGCCGGGCTAGTTGAGTTGGTTATATTCAATGAAAAACACTAAAATCAATAACACCCCCATTCAAAGAAAAGATAAATGGAGGTAATGTGGGCCCACACCATTTTAAAATTCAAAATCATTTCAAATCAAATATGCACAAACATTGGAAAAAGAGAGGACGTATCAAATTGTTTTTCCCAACCAACGAATTAAATGTATAATCCTGTGAAAGTCAAGGAATGCCCGGAAAGCTCAAATTACCTACTTGCACTCGAAGCTCATAACTTGAGAATTTCTCAATAAAATGTCACGAGAATAGGACTTGTTGGAATCGTGGTTCCAAGGGATTTGCATAGAGATTGAGAAATTTAGAAATTGGTTAATAATTGATGTTGAATTTTGTAGAATACAAAACCATTTCCAAACAGATACTTTCATGGTAGTTGAGAATGCAATTAATGGGCATGGACATCATTTTCTTCAACTGCAGGTTATGGGACAACATGAGGGAGATTTTTTAGATATTTTTTTATAGATAATATTTTGAAAAAAGGCTCCAAGGGCCCATTACAAAAGAGATATTACAATAACGATCCAGTAAAACAAAAAAATTGTATTAAAAACCCCCAAAAAAATGGCTCGAGTCAAAAAGAGATTGACTCAAATAGAGCCCAATGAAAATAGAAATAAAACACTACACTAGCGATAACAACTCAACAACCGAGCCTTAAAAAATCTTTTCCCTAGTCCTCAAGCTCGGACCAACACCATCCACATGGAAATCCTCCTCATCATAACTGCTTATATCAAGCTGTCTCTTCTTTCCTTTGTCCTCTACAACCATCCCCTGGAGGGTATCTAACCTATTTTCTAAAACTTTTATCTCGGCATTCGACCTCTACATCCCCCACAATAGATTTCAATTTTATACTTTAACTTGAAAAACTGAATCCTCCAAAGCTTCAATTTTACTCACAAGAAAAAACACAGTGTTTCCTTCCACCAATCCTTCCTTAGGCTTATACTCTTCAACATTCCTAGCAATATTTTGTAATGTTGTCACCACATCCACCTCCTTCATAACTCTCTCTTTCATTTTATTAAGTCGTATCCTATCTACTAGAGAAATATGATCTTCCCAGTCATCCTCAAATCTTATACCAACCCCTGTAGTTTACAAATTCGGCTTACCCAATTTAACAAGCAAGAGGATTAAACCTTGATGAAGAAGGATATTTGTTTTTTCCTCCTTAAAAATCTTAACCAAAAACTATAGAGAATTAAACAAGTAAAAATGAATACTCATCCTCCTTCCTCTACAAAAATGTTTTAGAAACATTAAACTATGAGAGTGCATCTTCCGATACTTCCCATTCGAGTAATATACTTCATGATATAAAAACAAACTTCATCCCACCTCCCTAGAAAATATTTACGAGCAATACCATCCTCCATAAAACAATTTTTCTCATCATTTTCAAGAAAAATATGGACTTCCTCCTGGAGGCGGGTCTTATCCTTAAACACTTTACAACCACTGTAGTCCATCTTTGTAATACTTACAATTAACTCTTGAGAGACCAGAAAGCCTACACCCCTCATAGTGACAACACCATTATCCCAAACCATAGAAAATTCCCTCAAGATATTTTCATCAAACCCCCTTAAACTCGTATAAAATAAGAAATTCCTCCATCCTTAAAAATATCCCAAAGAAAAGTATCTCTTTCCAAACTTGCCAACGAAGATGGTTCAACCCTAACCTTAGGCCCACCCATCTTGAAAACCACATAAATGGAAACTGAACCAATCTTTAAGGAACCAACTAAAAAATTGAAACAAACCTTTAAATAACTAATCCATGCCAATGCATACCCTATAATGATAGCCGCAATAAATATCACAAATTGTGAAATTATCTTCAGGATAGCACATATCCTTTTCTCAAGCATGAATCTATTTTTCTGCATTAAGCACGGCTTTTGTACTTTGAGGAAAGTACACCTCACTCTGCCACCACATTTTATTATGAACCCGCACCCCAATATTAGCTAACGTGTCAGCACATGTATTAGCTTCACGGAAAACGTGATTAAATTGAATATTATCAAATTTAACTAACATAGTCTTAGCATCTCTAATAATAGAATCAATATTAATATGATGCTTAGTTAGGCCCTTCATCACATTAACAATGTATAAGGAGTCTCCCTCCACTTGAATTTTCTTTATTTGCAAGGAATTCACCCATTGTAAACCAATTAAAAGAGCATAATCCTCAACATAGTTATTAGAATTATTTCCAATAGGCTCAACATAAGCTAAAACTAGGGCACCCACTTCATCTCTAATAATACCACCAACAGAAGCTAACCCAATACTTCCTTTTGCAGCTCCATTAAAATTCAATTTCATCCATCCTTCAGAAGGCAAAACCCATTTAGCACTTTTCCTAACCATAGCCTTCAATAGAGAAGCTTTTTGTACACACTTAGTGATACCTAAAACTTGAATAATCTCCTTCTCATGATTAGGATACCCTCCTTGCTCTTTAATCTTCACTATAGAGAGATTATTTACTAGAGCACATAAAATTGTACTCCCCACCCTCATAGTGTTATTCTATTCATCCCTAAAAACCCACCATTCCTTTCAAGAAAAATCCCCTGCAAAAATGAGGCAACACAAAACTCCAAGCCTTTGAAAGGCTTAAAGACACAAAAGGACTTGTCCATTGCCCATACCAGTCAACAATAGTCTCCGGAAAGACCCAAAAATCTATAAGACACTCATAACATAAATCATAACCCTTCTAGAAAAGGGACACTGAAGAAAAAGGTGTTGAATAGATTCACTATATTTTTTGCACAAGATACACCAATTAGGGATCATCATTCCTTTCACCTGTAAGTTATCAACAGTTAAAATTTTGTTCTGGAAAACATGCCAAAGAAACAAATTAACCTTTGGAATAAGATTCTTATCCCATAATTTTTTCCAAAATGGTTGTGAAGGAGGACCATTTCTTGTTATACCATACCCAGTTTTTACCGAGTACTTACCATCCTTTGTCGAAGACCATATTAACTCATCCTCTTTCTGGACTACAGGAATGTGTAATCCTCTAAGATTAACATTTAATATTCTGATTCTTTCCTTAATTTCTTCATCCTCACCTTCCCATTCTAGGTCTTTCCACTCCCATCCCTAATCAGATATATCCCAATAATCTCTAATCAAACTTCCCATAGACATCTAAAAATGAGCAACCACTTCTCTCCATTGAACTTGATTAATTAAAGGAGCATTAACTAACCACCATTCTTCCCAGAATCTAATTTTTGTACCATTTCCTATTAAACACTTACCACCCCTCAACAAAATATTACTGCATTTACCCAAACCATTCCAAAGGAAGGACCCATCCAGAAGAGAAACATTAGATATAAAAGAGGCTTGATCAAAATATAAATACTTAGCTTTTAGAATTCTAACCCATAAGCCATCTTCATGCTCCAAACGCCAACGTACTTTAGCCATAAGGGCTAGATTCATACTTTTGATATCTTTCAAAGCAAGCCCACCAACATTTTTTGGAAGGGTAACTTTATCCCATGCCACCAATGGAATTATATCTTTTGATTCAGTTCCCGACCATAAAAATCTATGCTAAATTCAAGTAATAATATTTCTAATTTTAGCTAGTATTTTGAAAATTGACATCAAATACACCACCAAACTCTAGAGGCAACTTTGGAGTAATTGAATTTTTCCCTGAGATAACAAAGTTCCTTTCCAGGTAGTCAATTTTTTTGAAATATCATAATCAAAGGATTCTAACTTTTCAATTGCATCCTTCCCTTAAACAAAGGCATTCCAAGATAAGAACATGGAAAACCCTATATAGGACACTCCAAAACCTCAACAATTCTATTTTGAATTTCAACATCCACATTAAAAAGAAAATAGAGATTTTCCTAAAATTAATGATTTATCCTGTAACCTCCTCAAAATATTGCAAAATATCCTTAAACACCACTGCTTCAGCTTGAGTTGCCTTACCCAAAAGAAAAGTATCATCCAAAAATTGTTGCAAAGCTATTGGATTTAAACCATTAGAAACCACTAACCTATACAACTTGTTTTTCAACTTACAAATAACATAAAGTCTACCTAAATTTGCTGCCACATTGATATAAAGAAAGGGAGAAAGAGGATCCCCTTGTACACAAATTTAATAAAATATATGAACTTGAATGTAGTTCAAAAATTTAAACACTTCAAAGAAATTATATAAACCAAACGAGCATGTAAATTCATTTCAATGAACCATCATGATCGGATCTACTCTGAATAGCGGTCATTATTGCTTCATGATTAGAGTTTTGAACCTTCCAAAGAATCTTGTTATTAGGACTTCCTCGATATATATACAACTGAATATTTTTTTCTAGAACTAGATGCAAATGTAAGAGGATTTTCATGTGTGTCTCAAATTCTTCAAACACCCAAATAGAGAAAAATTTTAATGCATACCATAGAAGCTAAGTTACAATAACTATCACTAACCCCGTAGGGTACTAAATATCTTTACAATCTATAACAATAGATTACAACTTATTTCTTTCCTTGATGCAATGACATAAGAAATACTCTGTTCCTTCTTCATTTTCTTCACATTGCAATAACTACAAACACATGTCCTATAAAAAAATAAAGGTTTCAACTCAAACTGAAATTACATATTAATTTTAATGGACATAACTCAATATACAAAAATTGTAAATAACCATTTACCTTATTGCACAAAAATTAAAATGTTGTCAAATTCCTTGGATGTTGCAACTTCATCTAGAGAAACAAGTCATAATGCCTATGGAGGTTGATAACTAGGAAGCATATTTAGAGGCATACAAATCCATCCATCTACCCATTCTTGTGAATCACATTCGAAGTGACAAATTCAATACAAGATGCACAAAAACACACCAAATTTCTTGTCCATGTGGCCCATAAAGTAGCGTTTGAGATACAAAATGAGTGTAGATCACTAGACCCTGTGAGTGTCATACAATCCTCATAGTTAGCAATTTTTTGTTCCTCTATCAACCAAAAATATCTACAAACTATGGAATTTTCTTGAGAAGAGCCATGTTGTCAATACACCACTCCACTATGCTCTTTTCATCTTTAAATTTAGCACCATATTTGTACTTTAACTCTTCTCTTGTAAGAGATCTTTTCACACATGCCCTTGTACTGTTATGTTATCCTTTCGTATGTCCAAATTTCGGTGAAACTCCAAATATGTTGCACACCCATCTTGATGTGCATCTTGCTCATCCAATAAAACATTCGTGCATTATTAAACTGATACATGTAATTATCTCACCACATATAATGTTGATTGAAGGGGATGTCCCTATCAATTTTTTTTTCATAAAATAACCGTAAACACTCTTGCACAAATTTAGTAGAATGAGTTTGATCATCACCGATATAAAAGTGGTACTATCTTAAATTTTTTTGATCATTCTCTATATTGTCGGGAGAATGTATAAATGTTATATGCGAGAAAAATGACAACTTGTACCGAGTTGTAATATTGCGATTAAACCTCCATTTGTGGTTGCAACATGTAATTCTTTGCAAAATCAACCACTAAAACAATAGTACCAATAGGAAATGTGTCCTTGCATATCTTGAATTGTTCATCCAACCATCGAGCTCTATGTGTATGCCTAACATACTCATAAACAATTTTATCCTTAAATTTTCTCATAAATTGAAAAATAGGTATATGTTATGTTACTAGCTCACACGATTTAGACTCCTTTCCATCTTTCAATTGGTATAGTACTGATTTATATTTATTAAAATCAATTAAATTATGTCTTATTGCACCTCCAATTTTCTCATGGATACAAATTTCCAATTTAGGTAATCCACCGCACGTAACACAACTTCCATCTAAACAATCCCGACTATACAAAAATTTTCCAAATTGTCTTTTACAAAATATCGAAGGAATGAAATCAAGTGGAACTTGAACACCACATTCCAAGAACATAGTTTCATAATGAAAATAAGAACAAATACGTAAACATTTTGCATAATGCATCACAAATTCAACATGTTGCCTATAACAATAAGTGGTGTGAGCGCCGATGATTTTCTAATATAATGGTTTCAAAATTTCAATAAAACGTTGACTAATTTTAATTTCGGGTGCTCATGTACAAACTTATGAAAAAATTGAGTTTGATTCATATCTAAGAAATTATTTGGATGTGGCTCACGATTAGTATAACCAACTCTCTATTTTACAACATCTCTTCTATTATGTGAAACTCTAGTGTTACCATACCAAAAATGAATAAGGAATTATCTTATAACATCAAATATATCTTTGTCTTTATGCGGTGCTCTAGCGAGAAAATGCCCAAAAATGAGTGTTATTGAGTGCTTGAAGGATATTACACCTTTCAATTGCTTTCATTAGAGTTTTTCGATTAACTTTCAATATTAAACTTGTTTGTCTAATCAAGCATTATTTTTGTTGATTGACTACAACACTAGTAGCAAGTACACGATAGACAACATTACTATCTCTTTTGTTATGAAGGTTTTTAACAATTGCAGAGGTTTGACCACGTATATTAGATGTTGTCAATCCTAAGGTGTCTAATGTAGGTCTTATTTTATACAATTTCATCAAACTAACCAACAATTGACATCTTTGGGAATCATTTAAAATTTCAAAATGATTATCCTAAATTTCAATGGATTTTCTTCGATTTGACATTCGAAATTTTGTTAGAAATTAGTTTCAAAATGTTCTCATCAATTTAAATAAAATAATTATGTCTCTAAAAATCCTAGGTGTTTTTGTCAAATTTTTCTTATCTACGGTTTTAACTTGAATTTCCTTATTCACATTTTCATTATCTCCATCAATTTCAACATCAACTACATCATGTGTATTTAATTCATCTTTAACATTGATGATTGAAACATTACCTCGATTCCTAATTGTTTACAATACTAGGGGTTGAAGATGAACCTCTTCTTAATTCACGAAGTTTCTACATTGGCTCAAGATCATGCAATATTTTTTCCTCTAATTCGTCCTCGCTTTTTATTACTTATTACTTTCCTTTTTGACTTCATTTCTTGTCTCCCATGATGTTTTACTTTTGATGATATGAAAAATATTCAGAAAGTGATAGAATCTCGTAGTAATTCATACATTAAGGTCGACAAAGAAAAATCACATGGTAAAATCAAACATTGGAATTCATATTATTATGATTTAGGAACCTAATCGTGGTTTATAAACCTGCGTTCGTGGTTCCATTATTAAAACCAAAATCATGGTTTATAGACCAAAATAATGGTTCTTATTGTATCATCAAATACGACCCTCAAGGCTCGGGAAATCTCTATTTTTCCCTAACCAAAGCTATGGGAGGTCATCATGGCATGTGAGAGGCCAAAAAATTCAAATTTCCTCTTCCATGGACTTTAACCATGCCAAAAAATAATTTTTTTTTCACAAAAATGGTACCATCACGTAGGGGAGAGTGTTAGCTTCGTAGAAATACTGATTTTAAAGTGAATAAAATAAGATAAATATGATTTTATAACTTCTTACTAATAGTAGGTCTTTAAGACATTTTTTCCCATGAATTTTCATGTCTACGTTTAAGACTGCAACTTTTGTTTCCCTTGTCAAAATGTGATAAAACCTATACCATCCCAAGCGTGGTGAAATTCCATACACGTTAAAAAAAGTATTTGATTTTGATATTTTTTAATGTAGTTATGACAGCAAATGGAAAGTGCTCTGTTTTCTAATTTTTTCAGACCACTTTCACGAAAAAATCATAAAAAAATATTGCTCGAAAAAAACAAAATAAAATCCATCCCAAGATAGACAATAGCATCTAATTTTGTACTAAAGGAAAAAAATAACAAGATTTGGTCATCCAAATCACGGGAAAATGAACTTCAATCTTATAGGTTTTTTTGAAAAAAAAACAAGTCATAGAATTTTGATTTTTTAATATAGC
The DNA here is from genome assembly GCA_018340775.1 of Taxus wallichiana var. yunnanensis. Lineage (NCBI taxonomy): Eukaryota > Viridiplantae > Streptophyta > Pinopsida > Cupressales > Taxaceae > Taxus > Taxus wallichiana. The sequence goes on along the minus strand of CM031238.1, from coordinate 548,718,850 downwards.
TAAACGTGTTCCTTTTTTAAAAAAATTAGTAGTTTAGAAACTATATTCGGATGCTACAATTCATATTTAAATATTTTTTTTCTAATTTTGCATATGTGTTTTGCTAATAATCACTACAAGTTGAGATTTCAATTTTTTTGAAATATGACATCCACTTATGACCCCTTTTGGTCCCCCTACTTGTTGCACTTACCCACCTCTCTTTTCGCTATCCCCGAACTAGGACACACTTTTGAATGAAACAAATGTTACACTTATCCAACTAAATCACAAACTAGTGTTCCTTACAACTGCTATTGTAGTCACCCCATTTTGAGGGGGGATCACCCATACAAATCAATTCGTCATTATTTTTGTCTAGTACTCTGCCTATGTCAAACTACTAGTAAAAAAGGGGCTAATATAGACACCAACAATTTACACCTTCTTCCTCTTCATTATTTATTTTATCATTTACACTCATAAAATCCCTTATCCTAAGTCATAACCCCCTCATCATATTACCTTGTGTAAATACCCCTTTCCACAGCTTATTAAATCTATCCTTAAACTACCTAGAAACCTCCCAAAAATAAAATAAATAAATACAAACCACATTTAAACCATTTTATAACCCCCTTGACCATCACAAATCAACCCTAAAATAATTCTACATCATTTACTAAAAAAATCCAAAACTACTTCATTTAGAAGTGGTTTTAACCACTTTTCCATCCCAAATCCTTATAAACCTAGACCATCAACAATTCTAGTAATCATCAGCGATTATAAATAGAAATTTTCTAGCCTTCTTCTAGGATCCTCAATTTTGAATCTCAAGACCTTGTTTTCTGCTTCATTCACCAGACTCCTACATCTCATCACCCAACACGAGACATAAAATTATCGAGATATCATCGAGATGTGGCTATCAAATTATCAATATATTTGGAAGTCATTCTTTATCATTCGAGTTCTGTACTACACAAGGATTAAATCAATCATATCATCTTCAATCAAAGGTTTGAGGCATCTTTTATATCCATGAAACTTTCAAGGTACTCCTAAAATTCTCTTTTATCCTTTATCAATCTTAGTTAGCCATCAATTAGTCTAAAACATCATTCTATGTCATCAAACACTCATTTTAATTAATTTGTCAAAATTCACTGAAATCGACAATGATTGACTTAATCACTACTTGATTGGCATTATCACCAACGATTCTTTTCAAACTGCTGCTTTATCAAATTTTATCAGTTTATATCATTATCTTCTAACATTTTTCATCATATATGTTTCTTCTAACATGTCTTTGAGAATGGATCTCTGTTAGATGACAATACTTGGTCAATCACATGAAATCACAAGCATTCATTCACTTCCAATAGTCTGACAACCTTTCTACTGGGAAAAATTTTACATCATTCATGAATTAAATCTGTGTGCAATCCGATTTTCTCGACACCAACCAAGACATCGATGATTAGTACTAATAATTGAGAAAGATGTTGATGAATTTTGTTATGACCACTTTGAACATGTCTAGATCACATCCACCCTTGCTTGGACCACCTTTAGATCCACACATGATCTTCCCATTTGGTTGGAGTTCTAGAGCTTCTCCCTTTCTATCTATGCATTTACTCGTGATTATATATCTTTATATTTATCCATATAAGTATTGTTAACTCACTTAATTTTTATAAAACATGCTGACATCCTCAAAGGAATTCTTCTAGATTCCTGTAATTATCTTTTGTTGGGTAGATCATCTATCCATTTGTCTAATCTCTTCTATTTAGTGTATTTGAGTGTAGGTTTCTTTGCAAGACATGAGGTTGTACACATACATTTGTACTTGATATACTTCAAAGCATCCATCTCTATGGGTATCGGTAAACCCACGTCTTTTGAGGTCAGTTTTGTTTTTATTATTTCACTGCATTAATTTGAGTAGAAAGGTAAAAACATCTATGAACACCTTCATTATCTTCCTCGTATTCTTCCTCATCTAGTTCTTTTACAATAACTCTCTTCTCAAGTGCAATCAGTTGAAAAACAATATACATGTGAGAAGTACTAGATTCTAGTACAAATTTACATGCTAACCATTTACATTATTATTTATATCATCATTACAAATTATAGATGTAGTTCTTGTTATTTTTCATATTAGTATTAGCCATGAAAGAAAATGTAATTATTAGAAACATAGAGAACAAAAAATAATTATAGCATTGAATCATCTCTTTGATACCAAGGTGTAGCTCTCCCCAGGTGGGTGACTATAAAATAAGCTAGAGGTTTTTAAAACCCAAATGTTCAATTTCCCTTACAAAACATAAATTGATGCCTCTCAATTTCCTATTCCTATTTATATAAATAAAACACATGAAATAAGTAGTATAAATATAATACACGTAATTCATTTGTATCTAACATAGTACTTTTAGTTGTGTCATTAATTTTAATGTATATAATTTTTTCCATTAAAATCATAGGTGAATTAACTAGTCCTAAAATGGTAAGTAAACTTACCTACATGATTTTGCATATAATTTTTCATCTAATTAGACTAGTGCAAGGTATTTAATCCATTAAACATGTGCATACATTTCCCTTTATTCAATTTGTGTGAATAAGAACATTATATGCACAATTCTATAGTTAGGTTCATTCATTATGCTCATCAAAAAGTATCCATGTAGTAAATTTATAGATTACATCATATTCATAATTTCATGACAAGTATTGCAAAATTTTATGATCCATTCATTCTCATGTTCCAAGTGTTACATCATTACCTACGTTTACATCTCCAATGCCAAGTCACATTTTATTACATATTAAATAGTTCACTTTTCTAATATATATGATGGTCATCATTCATTATATAATGTGTAAAATTACTTGTCTCAATATAAAATAAAACATATATCGTTACATAAAAAAACATCTCGTTTACGTAATGACACAATGTCACCTTTTACTAGATATGCATCTTGATGAGGAATTCCTTCATGATAGGAAGAGTATCATCATAACACTTACCAACCATGAGTCTTATGGATCCCCATGTACCTACTAAAAATTGAGAGTGGTCCTACCATTTATTAGAAATAATGTGCGAGTGGTCAATAAGGTAAGAGAGAATACCATATGTAGTGTAGTCACCCCAAAAGTGATAGACCTATAAATAAAGTAGGAATAAAATATCCTATAAATAATAGAACTAATGAATATGATCTTGGCCAAAATACTTAGGTTAACACTAGGTACACATTCCTAATGAAATATGACATCGTACTAGATCTTGAAGAAATCATACTTGACTAATCATGAGGGAAGACCTTGATTATATCCACAATCGAGCCAAAACCCCTAGAAATTTTCATGAGTTAAAAGATATAATAGGTTATCTAACCCATCCATGCAAGTCACTCCCTAGTCCATAAACACATATCTCAAAACATTCCATTTCCCCATAATAAATTCACAACATGATGTCTTTATTTCCAAAATCAAGTGACTCAGGAAAACTAGAACTAGGACACATACACTAATAACCTTCCCAAATGTCCCATATAAACTGTTCAAATTATATGTATAAGAACCCTAATCCTAGTTTTTAATCCCTAAAATAGTACAATACAAGTCATGAATAGGTCTCAAGACATCACAAACCTTTTGCATGTCCCATACCACTCAAGATAATTTTTATTATAGGATTCCTAAACATGGTTTTCGATCACATGAAAAAGGGCTATAATTTCCATACATGTTTTAAAATTTTACGTATTCCAATTTCGGTAATGATTTATATATGGTTAAAATTAATGTATAAACATAGATCAAGTCATTATTCATCTAATAAATAATAATATAAGTACAAAAATTATTATTTCCATGTTCATGACCATAAGATTTCATCATCCTTATTAAACTCATAATATATTCAAAAAGTGTTACAAATGGTATTGCAATGTTTAGAGTTTAATCATATTTTTGAAATACATAAAAGAATTTATATATAGTTTACGTAATGCTGGATTTATTCTAGGGCTATAATTTGTCATCTCGATTGACCCATGAATCTAATTTCATATTTCATGTTTATGTTAGAAAAATAACATTACGTGGATTTAACCCTTAAATTGTTCTTATAGAGATTATATATTTAATTATATATTAGATATATGATATAAAACTTAGTTTATATTTAATAAATAAAAATATATAAACTTTAGTTTATGTATAATTGATTTTAAATCAATTAAATGTAAAGGTTTTTTTTTGAGACAAAGAATATCGGAGAGAAGTGAGGTAAAGAGGATATTAAAAGTTACTCGATGTATACATTTCTCAAATAAATGGAAATCTATTGTTCTATGGGATTTGTACCTCTTATGAGGTTTTTCCCATGTAAATATGTGTTTTTTTGTACTTTGTTATTATTTATTTAATTTAATATGTTTTATAATGTTTAAATTAATTGGTTAAGTTAATTGTAATAAATTCTTGGACCTCTTATACGGTACCCGAGTGGGAAGTTATATAGTTTAATTTATTAAAGTTAATATCAATAGTTTATATTATTAATATTTACCATTAGGTGGTTGTGTAGTTAACAATATACCCAGTCATATAAATGCCCGCCCAACCCCCCCACCCCTTATTTTATTAATTTTCACTTCTCTCTCTCGGGAAAAAAATCTACCTCCCTCAAAATTCATTAAAATCTTCAAATGTCTTAACTTGTGGAGGGGGCCCAATGATATACTACTATTCCTATAATAATTTATTTTTTATGTGATTTGTTAAATGATTAATTATTTTATTATTGTTTTACCTATATAATTTATTTATACTCCTATATAATTGGAAAATATTTTTATTTTCCCTTATGTGTCCATGCGTAATAATTTACTACATAAATTTTTTCATTAGACCTAGAGCATGTTAAAACCCACATATTTCCATTCCACTTTGAATTAGTCATAGCCCACTTAAATATTGGAATACATTTTTTTATGTAACTACTTTATATAAAACTTTTCCACTTCATGTGGGCTCCTCCTTAACTTGCTCCATGTATATTTTTGGCCTTTGACATTGAAAGGTTTGTTAAATAAAAATATCTATATGTGAACATAATAAATTAACTAAGCTATATCAAAAGAAAATAACACCAAGTAGCCTCTAAAAAAGTTAATTTACTAAGTACATCATGATTAAAGATTAATGGAAACTAGCTAATAAATGCAAGAACATGAAGGAAATCATCTAATTGCTAATAATTCCTTCTAAAATGTATGATTACTCTACAACATGAGCCTCTTTAGATCATGAGTAATCAATTTTGTGTGTTTGATTACTAAAGAGAGGGAAGTATCTCACCAAGAAATGGCTATAAGGCCAAGCTTGGATCTTCCTTTCTACTCAATAATGGTAGAATGGATGCACAAGATGAAGTAGATATTCCAAAATAATGGAGAAGGCTCTTATCATATGTATTAAATGAAATACTAGCAAAAGTATGGTGTAGGTGTGAAAGGATGTAGGAGGGTCCTTTATATAACTTTCCAATTTGGGAGAAGATTGAATCCCAATCAATGTGGGATAAAGGATAAAGTATATTTAGACTTGTTACACTTGATTAGAGGAATTAACAAGTCATTAGCAACTCATGGGAGTTAGAGATGGTTTAATTAATCAAATAGGATTAATTAATAGGCTAGAATAATATTTTGAGGTTATTTAGAAGTGATTTAAGAGGAATTTGATATGATTTGAAGCATTTGAAAAATGGATTTAGCAAATAAAAGGGTTTATTGATTAAATACATTGTTAAAAAGGCTTAATCAACTCATAATAGTCAAATAATCAATTGAAGAGGATTATAACTAGCTAAGTGTCATTAATTTGCATATAGAATGTGATAAAGGCTAGTTAATTAATGAAGGGTTGTTAATTGACTAAATAGAGGAAAACGTTAGTTAATTAGTGGGAAATGGAAATGATATGAAAAAGGTAATTAGTACAATTTTTTAAAAAAATGCGTAGGTGGATTTTAGGTGTTTACATTTTCCCTCTTTGGGGTGGTATAAGAAACATTGTTTCAAAGATAGTAAACAATTACAGCATACAAGTAAATATTGCATGGATAGAAGAAAAATTAGTAGAATGAAGGATGCCCCCTCGAGTGTTGATGGGGTGATAGAAGAGGTTGATTGATGATAAAAAATATGAAGGAAACAAATAGAAGAAACAAGGTGGGGGAGGGGGATAAAAATGATCCCTATTTCCCTAGGTGTTTTGGAAGAAAAATTGATAGTGAAGACTATAGAGATATCTTTTACATCTATCTCATTCAATAAACAACTTTGTTTCATCACTTTGCTCATATGATCTACATCATCGACTCTTATTAAAATATACGCATACAACAAAAGTGTAAAATAACATGAAAAGCTATAATACTAACATTTTTTCATTGCTAAAACACTAACTCAATGCAACATACATAACGTAATGCAATACGAGAAAGTAAACAAGCTAACCTAACAGGGAAACAAGTACAAACACACATACTCAAACAAACAATGTTCAAGACAATTGCACCAATGTTTTTGTTATCAAGCTTCAGTTCCCAAATGTTCGAGTTAATGACAAGGGTTAAAAATGGCACCCCAAGCAAGGATACATGCGAGGTGAATAAATGGAGGAAACATGGGTCCTATGAAAAAGTAATCGTGCACTATGAAATAATACCCAACAACTCGTTGTGCCAAAGAGTACAAACATAGTAAGCAAACCAACTTTGTTAATGGAGATAGATCAAAATGATCCACGAGTAGTTTTTGCAAGAATAGGTGAGGACCAAAGAAATATGATTTGTAGGAGAATTTTTTTATGTTTGAGGACAATGTGATAGATAAAATATGTAGTTATGTGCATGCTTTTTACCAATTTTTGAAAAAAATTGACATTTACAATTTTTTTGGATTTTGTTTTTGAAATTTTACCATTATTTTTGGATTTTAAGAAGAAAATGATATAGATGAATGAAAACATTATGGTATGTCACCAAAAATTTTGTAAAGTAAAAATATGCCCCATATAGAAGAAAATGTCATCGAGAAGCAAAAACATGCCCCAACGTAGCAAAAATGAGTGAAAAATGACTATTTAATAAAAATAATCATTGGGGACGAGTGCTAGCATGTAGTGGGAAGAACATAGAAGAATTAGGGTGTCATTTTTCCCCTCGGTGATGAAAAAAATGATGATCTAGCTCAAAACGACTATAAATAGCAAGGCGGAGAGAGGTAAAATCCATCACGACGAGTATTATTACCCTACCCTTTTTAAGTTTTAGCGAGGTATTTGATCTAAATTTCGAGAGAGATGGAAAAAATTTATAGGAAAAAAATTGTACAAACGGATTTTGAGAGTACATTTTGAGTTCATTTATTAGCATTTATTGCAAGGGGAAAAACCTGAGATGACACTAGCGCAAGCCTTTGGCTACGCTAGCACAAAGGGCTTGCACTGGAGTTAAAATGGGTAAGTTAGCATAGAAATAGGTTTTGTTGCTAGTTAGGGTTGCACTACTGTCGAAATGAATAAGATAACATGCATAGGGTTACGCTAGTGTAGACTTGCGCTAGTGTAAGAATGAACAAGCTAGCATAGAAAGGTGTGTTCTAGTGCCGAAAGGTTTGCACTAGCGTAAAAGGGTTTGCGCTAGTGCAATACTTAGGACTTAGAATTTTTTTTAGAAGAAATTCAAGATTTTTAGAAAAATCCAAAAATGAATAGAGAAATGCCGAAGCAATTATAACATCTTAGGAAGACATTAATAGAATAAATGATGTTACTCATGTGTTGTGCAATCTTGTAGGAGAGATTGTGTAACTTGGATGTACGTGAGTGGCATGGTTTCCTTAGAGCATATGAGCACACATTCACATGGTGAGGGAAAATTTTCTTCACCGTGACCTTAGAGGCCACATGCGTCAAATATATTGCATAGCTTCCTCAAATCACACTTGATCACGCTCTCCTAACTACCTTAGCAGAGAGATGGTGGAGTGAGAGCCAAAATTTTAGACTGTTGACCGGTGAGATTGTGATCACCTTAGAAACCATGTGGTAGATCCTATGAGTTCTGATCTAGGGGAGCCTTGTCACTTATGATGGAGATCACAACTAGATTCTAGATTGTATAAGGGACATGTTTTTACACTGGGAAATACCCTAGAAGGGTATGATAGTATTCCTCTAAAGATGTTTTGTAGATAGAAAAATTTCATGGATAGCCATTTATTTGATGGATCTTTTCGAGGCTACTTGCTTCTTGAAAATATGGGTACATAGTTCCCACTTGGTTTGATAGGAGTGATACGTTGACTTATGGATGGAGAGGTATTCTAGTAGGGTTAGTGCATACTAGCCCACATGTACTTTAACCTACACTTGATAGCATATCGAGGCTTGAGGAGCATGGGACCATCTACCTTGTTACAAATTTGGGCTTGGGACCACATTTCTATTGGTCACCCACATGGATTCTTACAAGTCAAGGCTCCAGATGAGCCATCTTGCATGGGATGGGAGCCAGTGGGCGAGGATTTTCACTCACACATGGGGGATACTACATACTACATGCAATAATTTGATGACCTACAACTTCATATGATCACTTGGAGACCCTATAGATTATTTTAGAGAGAGAGGATGGTGTCAAGATTAGCACTACGAGGTACCACTTCATTATTGGTAGCCACACCACATCACCTATGGTATAGGGTTTACAAAGTATAGTGACAATTGAGCCATGTACATAGAATACTAGGTGATGATATGTAGTACACATGTAGAATGTGGGTGAATTTTGAGTTCAGGCCTCGGATTAGACATTGTGAGACCACAATAGTTTCAAAGGTGTTTCCCCACAACCATTTGTAACACAACCACAAATTATATACCCCGGGACCACGCCGCTTAATGGTCCATAGTATAGCACAGTGTTTCCCTTATAGATTACCATATCGTAGGCAGCATCATAGATACCATTATAGAGGCAACAAGATAGGTTTTACAAGGCTAGTCTCGAGAGAGATAGAGCCATATTGGGATTAGCCGAGACTAAGGTAGGAGAAGGAACATAGGAGCCAAGGTGTAACAACAACTTCTAGTGGTATAGGTTACATTATAGCCTTAAGGTCCTCCTCCACAAGTTCCTCCACAACTACATAAACCAATACAACTACAACTATAACCACAACAACAACCAAATGCTTGGACACATATGGTACAACAAGTAGTACAAGAGGTGCATATACATGCCATAACCTCACTACCTCTAGTAGTGAGTCCACAAAGGGTAGTAGGTGGGGATAGAGGAGATATATATGGATCTCTAACACATATTCCAGAAGGTGGAGGGTGAGGTTTACCCCATAGATCACTGTAGAGATCACCCCATAGACGCAGTTGACCAGGGGTATAGGAGATCTGGATGCCTTAAGGAAGTAAATGCAGTAGGTCACAACCGAGAGGGATCAAATGATATCTTAGATAGACCAGCTGAGATCACTTAACTATAGTATGATATTACAAGTTTGATAGTTGAGAGAGATCAGTTGGTCATTAAGAAGACATTGGATAAAAGAGCATACATAGATTTATGAAGATGTGACTAGAAGGAGAGTGCGATGTGCTCTAACATGCGGTGATAGGAGCGGGTTCTCAAGACTTAGTCTTTGATTTTTCCACAACCACCGGTGAGGCCACATATTATAGAGAGTTATACCATGGATTCATTCCAGAGGGACAGAGGATCACACCCTTTATCTATATGGTTGAAAGTCTGTCCCGATCTAGATCTTACAGCCATCCAGGTTGGTTAGGTCATTATTGATGTCATCACCTCAAAGGGAGGTTCAAGCACAATCGATGCCACCACCACGGGGTTCATCTTAGCAAATGCCTCCACCTAGATCCAAGCCAAGTAGTCCCGGTATGGGTGATAGTCATGGTTGAATCTCATTATTATATTGATGTACTCTTTTTTGTTATATGCCTTGTGATGAAGGCACAATTTTGATCGATGATGTATATGTATTATTTTTTTATTTTCCTCGAGATGAAGTATTTTTTTATTTATGCCCATACTTGGCATACATTGTATCTAATGCATATCAAGACACAATTTTTACATGGAAAATGATTTTGATATGGATAAATGATGATGGAATTGTTTATTTTATCGCATATTGTGTTTATGAGATAACATGTTTAGCCCATGCTTTTATTATGGTCGATGAGGAGGGGGATAAAGATAATCCCTCTTGCACCAATTGATGATATTATATGATGTTAGCTTAGCATACATGTTTAATTTTCATTTGTATGATGATGTAGCTTAGAATTTATTGATATGTGATGATGTTTAGATGTGATGATAGATGATACCGATAATGAAATGATAACAAATTATACAAGCAAACAAGAAAAGCACAAGTTAATCAAATCTAATAAAAACAAAACAATTATATACAAGCATGTAAGATAAAAAAGAACCCAATGAAATCCAAAACAAATTAAATTAACACTTAATCTAATTAATAAAATGAATCCAATCAAAGCACACAATATGAAAAGGTAAACCAACAAAACTATGTATAGAAAAACAACTCATGTAAGAAAACTGCTACTTTGTTTTTATGGAACAATTTTGAAATGTTTTGTGTTGTTTTTGGTATTTTTCTAGACAATATTATATTGTTGTTGATTTTTCTATGAGACGTATTTGAAATTTTTTTTTTTTTCCAACTAAACACATTCAACTATTTGGGATTTTCAAAATTTATACGAATGTTTTTAAAATTTCTAAAGTTTTCCAAAGCTACGTGCAAGAAAATGAAGAAATGTGGATGCAATGAGAAATAGATGGGATGTACAAGGATAAAATACCACATGTATGTCCGAGAAGTGACCATTCAAATTTTCCCCAACGTTTGATAGGGATGTACAAAAGAAAACTCTTCACATACAAAAATAGGATCAAGGCCGGAGGGATAGGCTCAAAAATATCTCGAGACACGGAAAATATTAGCTTAGGATAAAGCCATCATAATCCTAGATATGATATTATTTTGAAAAATGGACCCTCCAATGGTGTTGGAAACGGTTTTTACCAAAGGAATTGGACAAAGTGCCACAATTGCATGGTTTTCAAACTTGAACGCATTGATTTATCTTTACTTTTTTGATTTAATATTTTGTTTTTTTGATTTTTTGATATTTAAGGGACCTCGTACTTAAGAATAGAAACATTTGACATGCATGGAATTCATGGGTTCCCTAATTTCATCACCATCGATTCAAAGAAGCTTGTATGCACATGATCCAAATTTAATAACCACAAGATATGGCCCTAACTAGTTAGGCTCAAACTTACCTTTGTTTTCACAATCCTTTGTGTTATTGAACTGATTTTCCTTTAGAAAAAGGTCTTCTACCTCAAATTGGTGAGGTTGTAGACACCAAAATTAGGTCACACTCCCGTTGGCCCCCATCGAATAACCAACTCAAACATATTCACCTAACCATGACCCCTTCCACCCCACATTAATATTAATTTAATTAACTTAATTAAATTAATACCCATCCTCACAATATTCATTACTTAATTATTTTAATTAAGCTAATTTCCACCTCACCCCTCCACCTCACCTAGACACCTCACCTAGCCACCTCACCCTAGACCTATTCTTGACATGTTTCCATAACTAACTAAGACTTGGTCCCACTTACCTTAATGAGCTAAGACTTAGTTCAACCCTAAAAATCAATGCCTATTATCCCTCTAACCACCTTCCCACTCATAAAAAAGTAACATCCATTCGGATCCGCAGATAAAGGAACAAACCTGATCCAAAAGATGTGAGATCTACCATTTTTAGTAAACCTAGGGAATCTCACCTTAACCGATGTTGGTCATCCCTAGACCGATGCCGATCCAACCCGGAACCACCGCGCTTACCATTTATTCACCTTATCAACCTTTCTTTTGGGTTGGCACATTTTGAAATCAAGGAAACAAGAAGAGAGCTGCATGCAAGAAGAACCAGTCTTTTCACACACCCAGACATCCATAGCTAGTACCAGGATAGATCCATAAGTATTGCACTCATGGAAGCATTCCAAGAAGCACTACTATGGCACTAAACACCATTCTTCTGATCAACTCGCTATCACCATTCAGCCATCAAACCTACATCACAATAAGTGTACCTTCTACTAGCATAGTCTATTTCAGTATAATAGCCTTTGTTATTTCTGCTATCAGTTTATACTTTGCATGTTCATTTCCCATCTCCTACCTACTTGTAGACTCAGCCATTCCTCTACCCACACCACCAAATCACCCATTCTCACCTACTATACACCTTTGATTATACCTAAGATCTTTACAAACCTCCCTATCCACCCTTCCATATCCATTTAGCTTCAGTTATATGCCCATAATTAGATCTCATTGAGTTCCTTTCACCTCGACCTTACCAATGCCAGTTACCCATGACCACCACCGATCCCTTCTAAAATGTCAACGGTTATACCCGAACAACATCGGTCTTTGTCTTTTACACTGTGCAATAACAGATCCAACCTACCTTCTACCAAGTGACCCAAACAACCCAAAACCTGACCTTGACCAGTTCCAACACCCTGACACCTACCTACCCTTCAGATATGACTATAGCCTAGCCTGTTATGTTAGATTTGCTTATTGTTCTTGAATGAAATACCTAAATCATATCAAATACAGTAGGACTTTGTTTATTTCTCATATTAAGTTGTTTTAAACAATGGATTGACAACCATTTAGAGAGTATCACACTTCTCAGATCTAGCACAGCAGTAGGCAATCCACTATCATATATTTCTTAACTCTTCTTCGATGGTCTTGTTTTCTATTTCAGGTAGTTCCTCCCATCCAAAAGGAAGCTCTCATAGTTAGCATTGGATTGAGAAGTCAGAATGCACACATCAACCTCTAAACCAAAACAATAGGTATTCCTCCTTGGCCCTTACCCTTATCTGTTTCATCTCAATAATGTAAATAAAATGATGAAACAGAGGTATCATTCATTTGTTATAACCTCGATGCACTTGATTGTGATACACTTTGAGGTGATCAAAGGCATGAAGGTGTTTCTCATCCAATAACTCTAGCTTTGCTAGCTAAACCACTATCTATTCCTCCTCTTTATCCAAGTAATCTCTTAGCTCTATGTGTAAAGAGGGGAGCTCTATGTAAAGGGGTAATACAACTTCTTTACTGAAAAAATAGGTTATATAGAGTAAAATGAGTAGGGTGTAAATGGATTTTGTGTATGACCAGATAATAGGATGAGTCTAAAATTCTAATTATGACCAGTTTTATTCACCATCCTCTCTATAGTATAAATAAGGGTTTCATTTGAGGCTTCATCATGTCCATTACCTTGAGGGTAATAGGGGGTTGAATACTTGAGTTGGATTTGAAAGCGTTGACACAACACCTTCACAGTTTTGTTCTTGAATGAATTACCATTTTTAGCTACAATGGCAAAGGGGATGTCATACTGGAAAAGGATGTGGTTCATTATGAATTTATATATCTTTGCACTAGTGACATAGGTGAGAGGAACATCCTCTAACCACTTCATGAAGTACTCAATGGTAGTAATAATGAACATGTGGCCATTAAAGGATGTAGGGGTAAGCTTTCTGATGAGTTTGAGTACCCACTTTGAAAAAGGCCATGGTGTGGTAATAGGTTGCATTGATTATACTGGAGGCATGTATCAAGTTTCCATATTTCTGAAATAGTAAAAAAATTATGTACTTACACCAATCAGTCTCCATGATAGGCCAATAATAGCCTATTCTCGATGTCTGTTTAGAAAGGACTATCCCACTTATATGGGCTCCAAAAAATCCTTGGTGCACCTCCTTAACTGCTAAGATAGATTCGTTGGAGTTAAAACAAAGATAACATATTCCTATCATAACATCTATGGTAGTGAGTGCCCCCAAGTAAGGTGTAACAAGATATTTCCTGGATAAGGATTTGTTTCTTAGAATGGGAAATGTCCACAGTGAAGGTTCCATCATGAAGGTAACTCTAAATTTCGAGGTACCACTTCAGGGGAATGGGGACCAAAAAATTCACATACCAAATAGAAATCTGACATGTCATATGCTAGTGTAGTTAGGTTCTCAAAAAATAAAGGCATATCATTTTTCCCAGGTGGGATGTGTAACAAAGAACCAATTGTAGCCATAACATCCACTACTCGATTCTTTCCTCTAGGGATCTGCTCAAATGTGATTTGTACAAATAATTCTTTTAATGTATCCACTAGTTTCTTGTAAGGAATGAGCTTCTCATCCTTAACCTTGTATTCATCAGTAACTTGTTTGATGATTAACATGGAATCACCAATTACATTTATCTACCTGATATCCCAATGTATAGCTATTTTTAGCCCTGTAATGAGAGCTTCATATTCCACTATGTTGTTGGTACATGGGAAACCAAGTCTAAATGCTTGTGGAATCAGGTCTCCTGATGGAGTAATGAGCACAACTCCTGCTCCTAAACCATGGAAAGTAAAGGATCCATCAAAATACATTTTCCATGTAATGGACTCCTCAAGGTACATTATAGAAGCATCTAGAAGTTCCAAACTCAATGGTTCAAGTACCTAAAAGGGGCTTCATCTAGTGGATCCACCATCACCTATCGTGTAACTAATTTCTAATGGGCGTACTCAATATCAAATTAACTAAGTAGGATGATCTAATTGGCCATTCTTCCTATAAGTGCAGGTTTTGATAACAAGTATTTCAATGGGTCAACTTTTGATATGAGTTGGGTCTTACTATTTAGTAAATAATGATGAATTTTTAAAAAAAAAAAACGGCAACAAAGCAAGACTTCTAAATCTACAAGTAGTTGATCTTATAAGAAATCAACGTATGAATAAGGTAGTAAATAAATTTTTCTTTCTTCTCTATATCATATTAGGCCAAAATTGCGTGCCAATTATAAATTGAGTAGAAAAAATGTACAATAGAAATGGTTTGCTGCGGTAGGGGGCATTAGAACAAGGGGTTTGGACAAATATTCCTTAAGAAAATAAAATTATTGTAGTTGTTTACGGACCCAAATGAAAGTCAACATATTTCTTCAGAAGATGTGTGAATGAATGACACTTGTCTGTGAGATGGGAGATGAATCTTTTGATTTCTTGAATCTTCCCTTGTAAGCTACACAATTGTTTGATATTCTTAGGAGGAGGAATTTATGTTATAGTCAAGATCTTTGCAGGGTCTACTTCAATTCCTCTTCGTGATACAATGAATCCTAGAAATTTACCTAATAACATGATAAATACACACTTATTTTGGTTGATTCAAACCTTATAATCTCTAAGATGCTAAAATATGCACCATAAGATACTTGGGAGACCTTCTCTAGTCCTGGATTTACCCAAAATGTCATCCACATAGTCTTCCATTATGTCATTTAGCATATAATGAAATATGACAATCATATCCTGTTGATATGTTATGCCTAAATTCTTGAGGCCGAAGGGCATGACTTGATAAAATTCCCCCATGGGGTTGTAAAATTTGTCTTGTGTTGATCTTCCTCAACAATTTTAGTCTCATTATACCATTAAAATACATCCATGAGTGATAGCATTTCATAACAAATTGTCGAGTCAACAATCATGTTGATGTTAGGAAGAGGAAAGTCATCCTTAGGAAAAGATTTATTTATATCTCTAAAATTTGTACAGATTCTAATACCGATGGGTTTCTTCTGTACAAGGACTATGTTTGAAATCCACTCTAAATAATCAATAGGCTGATGAAGCCTACTACCAATAATTTCTCCAGCTCTTCTTTTACCAATAAGGCGACGTGAGGATGCATCTTTCTGAGATTTTATTTTATAGGATTTGCCTCTTCATGCACAAATAGGTTATGCACTACTAATATTGGATCTAACCCTAGCATGTCCACATAAGACCAAGCAAAGATATCTGAAAATTCACGCAAAATCAGCATAAAGGTCTTTTATTCTTGGGCTGAGAGAAGCTCCAACTTG
Organism: Taxus wallichiana var. yunnanensis; assembly: GCA_018340775.1. NCBI lineage: Eukaryota > Viridiplantae > Streptophyta > Pinopsida > Cupressales > Taxaceae > Taxus > Taxus wallichiana. Next base: position 548,702,694 of record CM031238.1, on the reverse strand, counting down.
ACCATTCTAGGTATTTCCTTTGTACCAATGTTTACATCTATGGTCTCCTCCATAAGAAACTTGGATTCTTCCTCCATGCATGTAGGATCAGGGGAGATTGATATCTTCTTCTTATAAGGTTTATCAATGAGATTTTCACCCTTAGGCTGGTTAGCTTCTTTGTCCACTTGATTTTTCTTTTTGTTTGTCCATTGGAGACTCAAAAGGTTTTCACTATAGGACTTGGAATTTTTCTTTGTGAAAGGATTCTCTAAGGATATCTTACCTTTCTTTTTTTTGATTTTTCTGACCATAGGGAGTTTATCATCCTCCCCAAAGTACACCCATACATCAAGATTAATGGAGAATCCCTTCTTATGATCACCAACAGGAATGCCATCACAGACCCATAAACTCACCAATTTCTTTTTCATTTTCAAATAATTTGATTGGTACATGTTGTTGTTTGTCCCAATGGGAAAGGGAAGTATAAAAATATTTAACTTAGAGGGGATTGGTCAAGGATATGGTTAATATAGCTGTGTTAGAAAATAAGTTCATAGAGGAAAGGTATTCATAAATACTACACTCAGGAATTTGTTTCACTTTCATAATTAGACGAACTATCTTCTCATTCAGAAGAGGTTTCTTTGACCTCTGGAGGATTAGACCCATATGGTTGGATACCAATACCATACTTAAAAACCTTGCGATGTGGTATTGGAAGATCTTCCTACATACCTTGTTCATTTATGCCACATCCATATCCTTTGTATCCCATAACATACATCATTTTATTTGGGATAACATACTTGGGTGATTGATAACATAGAGCCATTTCATCATTGGTGGAGGTATCATAGAATTATCATGAAGATTTTCATTTCTAATAATAGGCCACCATGAGTGAAAGTGCCGATGTTACAATTTTCTCTAGACTATTGGTACTTGTAGCAAATCCTACCACATAAGTTTGGGTGATAGGGAAAGATTTAAAAAAAGATGCACCTGTTGGAGATCATACTCTCCATAACCATTTGAAAGGGTATTCATCTCCCATGTAGAAAAGGGAGATATTGATGTTGACGAACCATTATCATTATCAGAAAAGGTATCTAGATCAACTTGTGAGGCAAGATCCTTTGATTAAATTGGAATGACCATATCCATAGAAGGGATTCATAAGTGGTGGGAAAATAACCTAAAAATGCTTTGCAATGAGAAAAGGGTTGAGGATCCCCCTGAATAGTGATGTTTTTCCTTCATGATATAACTTCAAACACTGATGATATGTAGAAGGTATGACCTGCATGGCATGAATCCATGGGAGACTAAGAAATATGTTGTAAGGAATATCCAAGTATAAAACATGGAACTTAGTATCATGAGTAGTAGGCCTATCCCCCGAGGAGAAAGTGATCATGCCAAATGATTTTTGTTCTTTATTTCATATGCCTTGATGGTAATGACCTTAGTTTCTAGATCAACCTTAGTGTGAACCTAGTTGTTGAACCATTTTCAAAGTAAAATTTTCAAGCCCGATCCACCATCCATAAGCACCCTTTTTATCTTCTTATGATTGATAATGACCTCAATGTGTAAGGGTAAGTTATGGGTAGGATCCTCTTTAGGAATATCTTCATGACTAAAGGTTATGTGTTCCATTCGAGCAATCTTCACACCATGGCTTGGAAGTGTGTAGAGTCAATATCAATGGACACTCCTGACCCTTGTAATGTTTTACAAAGGATGTCCTTGTGAACATTAGATATTTTGAGAAGATCTAAGATCAAAATCTTAGCATTATTTTCTCAAGTTACTTTAAAACATCATAATGATTGTCTTGAGGGGTAGATGGAGGAGGTTATGAGATAACAAGGCAAGCACGTCATGTTGTCATGGTGCACTCCTTTTTTAATCTTAATGGTGTTGATATGCTCAAAAGGTGGGTTAACACAACCAATTAGGGAATCAAAAGGATTATTCATTTTTGCAACATAGTTGGAATTTTTAGTTTGGGATGAACTATCCTTGATCTAAATTTTCCTTTCCTTTGTTATGTTTAGAGAAATGTTCTTTATAAATTCCCAAGTTTGCATTGGCATATTTACTAAGGGTAGAGGAATCCATTTCCACGTCACCATTATCAATTAAGTCCTGATGAAGTGTTTCAACTTCAAACACTTATCAGTTTTGTGACCCCGACATGATGAAACCCACAATATTCATTTTCTCTAAACCATGATGGATTAGGTACATCATCTCCATAGGGTATAGTTTCTAGGTATTTAACCATGTTGAATACCTCTAACTATTTTAATATCGATGACATAGAGTCAGATAAAGGGGTGAAAGCATGACGTTTGTACTCAGGGGTCAGAGGTCCCTTAGAAAGTTTCAAAGGAGCATGGTTTTGAACAACTTGTACTCATTTAGAGTCCATTTATATTGTCACCTATGAATTTTGTTCTTGTTTGGAAAGAACTTTGGTTTTTTGTTAGGATTTGAATCATGATTATCACATGAGAAGGGTTTTAAAGTCCCTTTTTCTAACAATTCTTTTTCAATTTGACTACCTTTTTCTATGACCTCTTCAAATGTGTTTCCATAATGCATTTGCAAGTGGAAATCAATCTTGGGTGTAAGTTAGGTACAAATATGTTGACTAGTTGTTTCTCCGGTATGGAGCAAGGGAAGCGACTAGCTAGCCCTCACCACCTTTATAAGAAACTAGCGAAGCTTTCATTGTTCTGTTGTTTCATTCACACAAATCTATCATGGTAATGTCATTTTCCATGTTAAAGGAGAAGTGATGCATAAATGTTTTTATGCTAATTCTAGCCATGTAGAAATGGACCCTTTAGGTATATGTAAAAACCATTCAAGTGCTTGACCCCTATACTCCATAGGAAAAGGTGAATGAGATAATTATCACTAAAAACCTCTTGACATGCCATGTAGAAGTCTTTAATGTGGTCTCTTGGATCACCTTTTCCCTTGTATTTTCAAACTTGGGACAATCAAAGTGACGAGGGAAAGGTACTTACAACATAGCCTTGTCAAGGGATATGGGCATAACTCCTCAAATTGATACTTTTTACTATTGCCTACATTTCCTTCTTATAAATCAGTAAGGGCATTCTTCATGGATAACCACTCTTGGTTGAAAATTTCCCCTGTGTAGGTGGTGTTGGCCTATATAAGTGGTTAAGTCTAGTTGTTTCACCACCTTTATTTTCTATGTATAAATCCTCATATGAATCTTTATGTTTTTCCTGATGAGGAGTTTTGGTATAGAAATCATGATACAAAGCTCTAGGTTTTTATATTCTAGGAGTCTTCGTTGGTTCCTTATTAACATGTGAAGCCAAGATTTCCAATTGGTGAAGTAAGAGCTTGTATTTTTGTTCTAAGGTAACCTCTTGGGTTGGTATCTCTTCACATTCTCACGAGGAGGAGGTTTTCATGATTAGCATGTTCTTCATGATCCTCACAATGAATTTTGACAACGGGGATGTGATATCCTCCATCATTTCAAGAAGGAACTTCTTCATCATTCTTTTCTAACCAAAATTAGAAGCATGGCATGGGTTTAGGATTTCATCAATTTTATGAGGAGGATGCTCTACTTCTTCCTCTCCTTGAACCATGTTGGCAAGGAGAGAGGGATCAAACCTAAGTGGAAATTGGCCCCTAACTCTACAACATGCATAAGAACCTCATGTCTATTTTGAAACAATAAAAGTTGTCTATTTGGGTGGGACTAAATTCAAATTTTCCTGAGGAGAATTCTCCTCACCACCACTATGATCAACCATGGTGTTGTCTTCAAAAAAGGAGAATCTTGTCATTTAAAAGTTGTATTGACCCTAATTTTTGATGCCCCATCCTTGTGATAGGAGGCATAATAGGAAAGGTTTTACTAAGGTTGATTTAAAATGGACCCTAGGACAAACCAAGTAGTGTAATGACGTCAAATCATCACAAATAATGTCAAATAACTAATGGAAATGAATCCAAAGAATCAAGGCAATATGAACCAAGGACACCAAATAATAAATAATGACACACTGATAAGGTATCATATAGCAAGAAGTATTTAGGACAAAATAATCAAGTACAAGACTACTATGATCCAATCACAAGAATAACTACTCCATACATTCTCAAAGATAGGTTTGGTGTAAATAATGACAACACAATATCAACACTTAGGTCAATGTTTAGAATAAACAAGACCTAAATACTAAAAAGGTGTTGACGTGATCTCCAAACAAGGTATACTAAAACAAGTTTAGATATAAACAAAGTCCAAGTATTTGAAAATGGAAGGCTATAAATGTGAGTAACACAACAACACTATTTGGACACGTTAATCAAGCTTTGTAGACAAAAAATATTTTAGTATCAAAATGATGTTACCACAATGTGAGTAGTGTAATGATGACACTTTCCAAAAATCAAGGAAATTTTGGGATCAAAACTAAGTCTAAGTATATCAAGAAGTTGTTATTTATGTGAGCAACGTAACAATACAACTTAGAGACTTAGATCAAGTTTCACAAAGGAAAAAAGATGTAAGTATCACAATTGTATTGATATAATGTAGGCAACATAACAACTCAAAGGAATTTAATGATAAGACAACCTAGCTATAATGATAATGAGTCTTAATATGGGTGTGAGACAAAGGGCCTACTAGAACATGAAGATGTACCATTCACACTTTCAACACTCACATTCTGGAATTACAACCTAGTCATGTGAGTAGAATACAAAAGTGGTGGACATGATTATTTCTAGTGGTATCCGCATATGTATGCTTTTTTTTTCCCAAATGGGAAACAAGAAAACAAAGGAGTAGACCAAGTGGTGATGAAAAATACTTAGCCTAACTTTGGTAGAGTTTCACCTTGTCTTAGGACAAGGTAGAAACTAAGACAAAGTAATGCCTTGTAAGTTTCATGATGAATAACATGTGGCTCAAAATTCAATGGAATCTCCCTTGTTTGAATAACAAGGTTTTGAATCTAAAATAAGCTATTTCTTTTTGATAACTCAATAGAACACGATGGATAAATTCAAGTTGGCCCCAATGCCAAATAGTTTCCTAGGATTTTGTTCATAAAATCACCAATTCTTACCTAGGAGAGGTACACATTTCTAGTAAAATAGATCAATGGACCATTACCCCATACAATCAAATTAATGAACGAGGCCTCATACGGGTAAGTTAAATCTTTTCCTCTCACAAAGGTTTTTTCTAGTCAAGTGGGTAAGGGGAACTTTCCGTTTCATCCACCAGTTCTCTCAAGGTGTGGACTACTTTGGGGTTCCTATGGTAATCCTCACAATGAGTTTTATGGCTTATGCTAAGATACTTCCCATAGTTAAAAGTGAATGAGCCATAGCTCTTATCCAAAACTACAAATACAATGTGTTGAATAAAGTGGTGTATTTTTTTATCTTTGATCTTAATGAGGTTTAGTACACCATTAACAACCTGCAACACATGTGTATTAGTATTTTTTAGATCCTTTTTCTTTGAAAAGCGAGTATATGGTCCTACACTCAAATGTTAGTAATTTTCAAGAAAATCACAATATTTGAAAGAGGATTAAGTTTTTTTTTTTCTCAAGATCATCCAAGGACGCAAGAGAAGAGCATACACAATAAGTAATCCAACTATAAAGCAAAGGAAAAATTAAATCAATGAACCATAAAAATGCTTGATAAATTGTTCATTCCTTAAGAAAAATGAAATATTAAGTTTCCAATTAACCAAATGTTATAAAAATGAAAAATAAAGCTACTTTTGATTCTCAAGATCACCTAAGGTGCAAGAGAAGAGAATACATAAACTTTAGTCTAACTTAAGAAAAGAATGAAAACATGATATTCATTAAAGCTTATCAACATGTTAGAAATATGATTATAAATGTTAAAACCTATAAAAGAGTTAGGAAAACTTGTAAAAAAACAAAAAACCAAAAATCGAAATATGGAAACGTTAAAATTTGAGCCAAAATTTGACACCGCAAGCTAGTGCAATCCTAGCAATAGAACATAATCCTATGAAAGGTAGCGTACGCATATGCACATTAGCACAAGAAAAGTGAAAAAAACAAGGGTACTAGAAAAAACATAGGTCTGAGACAAAAAACATAGATAATGTTACACTAGCACAAGTAGAGAGATGCTAGCACAAGCTTAGAAATAGTAGCAAGTGCAAGTACATAGAGAGAAAAATTTCAACACATAGCAACACAAACCAATCCAACACTAACACAAGCAAAGAGATGCTAGTGAAAGCCTAAGAAGTAAGTAGCACAAACCTAACAATGGTAATGTAAGCCTCTAAACATTGATGCAAGCCTAGCAATGATAACACAAGGGTAATTCACGCTAGCGCAAGGAACCTTTGTATCATCAAAAATGATATTTGACAAGAAAAAATGTCAAAAAGCTCAAAAATTTCAAAGTTGATCCAAATTTGGTAGCACCTCACCTCTTCATTCTTGTAAAGAGCACTAAAAAAAAAAACCTTAACCAAACTAGTTAAGAAACTCCATATTTATCTATAATTTCTAAAAGAGGGTTAGTAAACCAAAAATTGAAATTAATCTACAAAATCTTGAAACTAATGCAAAAGGACTATGGAGTAAGTCCCACCGGAGTGCCAAATGTGAACATACTAAATTAACTAAGCTATATAAAAAAAACTAACACCAAGTAGCCTCTAAACAAAGTTAATTTACTAAGTACATCATGATTAAAGCTTAATGGAAACTAGCTAATAAATGTAAGAACATGAAGGAAATCATCTAATTGCTAACCATTCCTACTAAAATGTATGATTACTCTACAACATGAGCCTCTTTAGATCATGAGTAATCAAATTTGTGTGTTTGATTACCAAAGAGAGGGAAGGATCTCACCAAGAAATGGCTACAAGGCCAAGCTTGGATCTTCCTTTCTACTCAACAATGGTAGAATGGATGCACAAATGAATGAAGTAGCTATTCCAAAATAATGGAGAAGGCTATTATCATATGTCTTATATGAAATACTAGCAAAAGTATGGTGTAGGTGTGAAGGGATGTAGGAGGGTCCTTTATATAGCTTTCCAATTTGGGAGAAGCTTGAATCCCAATGAATGTGGGATAAAGGATAAAGTATATTTAGACTTGTTAAGCTTGATTAGAGGAATTAACAAGTGATTAACAACTCATGGGAGTTGGAGATGGTTTAATTAATCAACTAGGATTAATTAATAGGATAGAATAAGATTTTTAGGCTATTTGGAAGTGATTTAGGAGGAATTTGATATGATTTGAAGCATTTGAAAGAGGGATTTATCCAATAAAATGGTTTATTGATTAAATACATTGTTAAAAAGGCTTAATTAACTCATAATAGTTAATTAATTGATTGGAAGAGGATTATAACTAACAAAGTGTCGTTAATTGGCATCCGAAATGTGATAAAGGCTAGTTAATTATTAACCAAAATAGAGGGAAACATTAGTTTTTTTAATATTGGTAAATAGTTTTTCAAAGGGACTATACCTTGTGTACAAAAGAAGGCCTAAAAGCCGGAATAAGAGAGAGGAGAAGAGAAGTCAGAAGTAGAAAGCACAAAAGCTACAGCGAAGAACAACGAAGCCCGAATGTTTACACAAACGAGACTTAACAAAGAAAACAACGGCAAAAAATAGCAAGCCTACAAACAAGCCAGAAAAAAACAATAAGGACTAGCAAAGTAGTCGGGACTACTTCTTGGCCGCTTGATCAATACTCATCTTTACTCTTTTCCAAGCATGATACATGCCCAGCGTGGTCATATGAGCAGCATCCGTCTTATCGAGCTCCTCTCTGGTTCTTTTGCTCTCTTTCTCATTGCCCCAAAGTGTAGCCGGGACACCGCTAAGCTGTGAAACACTTCTTGCATGACCTTCGATGAACTCCTCGATGGCCCTGAAGGCTGCAATATTATACTCATGCCTAGTCTTCATCTTCCCTAGGCGGGAGTCTAAGGAGGTCAGTTTTTTATATATGTCATCAATCTGGCTATTGCCAATGCTCCCTTCCCCCTCAATGCTTTGTTTGCCTTTTTGCTTAGCAAGGTTTTTAACCTCATCCTTCAGCAAATTGAGCTCAGCCTCTAAGGCCTCCAATCTCCTAGAAGGGTTGTCCGTTGGTGCCGCCTGGGGACTGGCACTACTAATGTTCAGCAGATCACGAGCAACGTCCTCCAAAGGTTCAACCCCCTCAGCAATAGACTCAAGGTTGAGTCTCCTAGAAGCCCTGGTGACACGTTTAGAGGTAGAGACAGGGTGGGTGGCAGGGGCAGCAACAGGAGGAGAAGAAGGAGAAGCATGAGCAGCCGGCATGGGTGTAGCAGCACCGAAGGCGGGGGCAGCAGCAGGGGCAGCAGGGGAGACAGGACTGACAGCAGCGGAACCCAACAAAGCCGGGCCGGGAGAGGAAGGGAGACCGGGGAATTTAATAAGGCAGTGCTTGTGAATAAGCAAAATAAGCCCTTGGTGTAAGGGAACCGCCCGGGTATGCTTCTGGAACTCCATAATGGAGCGTTCAAGAGAATTTAACAGATAGTGAGGGAAGCAAACCAACCTACTCCTACGAAAGTGATTCAAAAAGACAAGGTGCTTGGCAGGGACAGTAACAAACCTGCCTTCTAAGGATATGAAGCGAATCATCATGCGGGTGACTTCGTCATACGGGGGTGGAATTGAGTTAACAAGCAGACCCGCGGTGTTGAATATGAGCTTCTCCTCCTCCTCCACAAATCTTCTCTCTTCAACCTCTTTGATAACCCTCTTGTTGAAGAAGCGGTATCCTTCCAAGCTGAGGCCAGTCAGCTTGCTATGAGTTCCTTCCAAGAGGGAAACATTAGTTAATTAGTGGGAAATCACTAATTATGATGGAAATGATAGGAAATAGGGTAATTAGTACAATTTTAACAATAAAATTGTATAGGTAGATTTTAGGTGTCTACACTATACATGTGTTTCCTTAAAGATTCTAAAATGCATTTCTTTTACCTTGACCACTGATCATAGGAAATCAACCCTAGTCAATTTAAGTTGTAGCCGTGGAGGAATAAGGGTTGATAAAAATGACGTGAGGAACAAAAATAATTATTTTATTGATATTTATGATTGAATTTGGTGCAAAACTCAAATGAGAAAAATAAAATTTCTATGAAGGATGACCCTTACATCTTTAAATTTGAATAAAAATTTGTTACTTTATCATTACCCATAAATTTTTGGGTATTTAAATTTTTTTAGTGTTTTAGTTTAGTATTAAAAATGACTATGGATATGTACATAAATATGATATATAATAACTTATATTAATGTGATTATCAGTTATTGGTTCTAGATTATGGTAATGTTTAATTATATTATATTCTGACACATAGAAGCACTTATATTAAAGCGTTGTGTTTGGCTCATGTGTATAGTGTAGTTTTTGTGATATTATGTAAAGCATGTCATATCTGATCAAACCCTTTTTAATATATTTGTAACAAAAACTACTTGTTTGAAAGATAGATTTTCTTAATTAAAAAAAAGAGGGAGAAGGAATTTGTATGAACCCTATAAAATTCTTAAAAGATAGAAAAAATATATGAATTCAAGTGTAAGTAATTTTTGATATTTTAATAGAATATGCTTAACTCAAAAAATATGTTATCTTTGAGAGTTTATGATCTCGTCATCAACTTATTATTATTTTTAATATTTTTCTCCATATGGTTTGACTAGTCATGACAAGAAATAACTCTCGAATCATTTATTCTAAAGACTTCTAACTAGCCTCCCTTTGTTTTGGTCTAAAAATTTAAATTTAAACTCAAAAATATAATGGCCACTTCTATATATATTACATTTAAAATTTACTGTTAATTGTAATAATTAAATGCAAGATAGTTATGAATTATGATATTTATTCAAATCAATCAAAAATTAATTCCCTAAAAATATGTTTGTTTGGTATTTTATCCATTGGTAATTGTGGAAAATTCAAATTATAAGTGAATTTAGAAACTAAAAAAAAATACAGAGTTAAGCTTAGAATTATTATGGAATCGATCATGCTTAGTAAAATTATTATGGATCAATGCTAAATTTGGCGTTTAATTTTCAAATCCTACTTATGATTCAATGTTGCTAATAAGGATATGTGTCTTTTTAAAGGTTTGGATATTTTATTCAAATGAAGGTTTTATGATAAAACTATGGATTTAACTCATCTATGAGGGGTTTCAAAACCTTTGAATTTTTATAGATAAGTTGTTCTAACTTATAAGGGAAAACACCAAGTAAAGAGATGTTTTAACACGTGCATATTTTGGCATATTAATGACAAAGTTAGAATAGTGCGAACAAGGATCTTAAGAGTTTTTAACTATTTAAATACATGGTGAAAGAGATAACTACTTCACTACTTGAAAATGTGGAAATTGGATTTTCCTTGTCCTATGAATGGTTAGTTGAATCAACCATTAGAATAATTAAAATTTGAGATATTATAAAATAAATGTAATTTAAAATTTATAGATGACATATGATATGTTATAATTAACACCCTTTAAAATATTATTCTTTTAGATCTGCTTTTCCTAAATCTAAAATGGATTTAGATAGAGGTTGATGTAACCTAGAATTCAATGACACAAATCTAATGAAACCCTATGCGCGCTGGCACATCACTTAGCCTAGAATGAGAGCTCACCCAAAGCACGTAAAGGTACTAGGTCCTTCTTTAGGGTTTCTGTAGCAGGATGTTAGCATGACGAATACTTAACATATATAGTCCCATTACTAACATATCATTCTATAGAGCATACTATATCTATATCCAAAGAAGAACAAAACTAAATATTAACCATGATGAGATTAAATACATACTAGATTTAGATACTCATAGAACTAATACTTAGATTCAGTCAATGTCCTCCATTATATTCAATGTAATAAGTTTACAGAAGCTTCATTACAATATCAAAAGTATGCACGTAGCAACATCAAACCGTATGTTTCGATATTCTCACTTCTCTGTCACGATATCCTATATATATATATATATCTATATTCTTTATTACATAGTCTACTACATATATAAGGGTGGGTAATTTACCTTCACCACTTATCCAATCTAAAAATAGGTCGCATGCTATTCTTAACCACGTGCCTTCACAAAACTAGCCACACATGCAAGTGTGCTAACAATAGATTACTACTAGCTAACTGACAGTAGCAGATCTATTTTTGGCATGTGTCCATGCAAAGTGCTTCATATCCAATCCTCCAAAAATAGCCAATGCATGGTGCACACGTATCTACCTCGTTTGTGCTTTGCATGCCATCTCTAAAAATAGACCTTTATGAGTGAAAATGGCTAAGTCTTGAAAATTGAACTTCTATTCCACACGTGTGTTCTCCCTATCCATTTGTGCCTTTGAGTATGACTTAATTTCCCACATGAACTTCTAATGTACTTTCTCTCATTAAGTGTCTATTGATCAACATTACCCCACACTAATTTCATTGTCGCCTCGACAATGGTTACCTCCTCTGAATGAAGTAAATAATAGAATAATGGAAAGAATGGAAAGAAAGAAAAGAATGTATGAAATACTATTTTCACTCCGTAGTCTCTTCTTCACTTGAATAACTAATTCAAGATATTCCTATTTTGTTTTAGCCTCCAAGGTCTACCATTCAGCGAGTGCTTCCTTTTCTTTTCTCGGAATATCCACAACAATGGACTCCAATTCATCCCTCACAATCTCCCCTTTTTTGTTTTGTAAGAGTAACACAATGCTGGACGTTAAGGTTATTATTCCCTCTAGTAAATCCATCTTATGCGCAATGAGCTTCCCAAGCTCTTCTAGCTTTGAGCCTTGTGTGGTTCTTGTGTTGTTGTGAGGGCCTCACACTTCTACTTAACCATTGACAATCTTTCGCACGGCCCAATGTTTCATCCTTCATTGCTCCTTCACCTACCAAATATCCTCTCATTAATTGACCAATTCCATCCATTCTATGCGTTACATCCTCGCACCTTAGTTATAACCTTCTAGCATGCCTTCCTACCGTATGGTCACGACTTATCTTCAAAGACGAATCCTTGCATCTAAGTACCTCATCAATGCACCTTCTATTGGTAGTTTCTATGGTGTCTTCTTACCGCGTGTTATAATGTTCCTTCATTCATCCTCATCTTTGGTCATTTTTTAAAAATTAATCCTTTGACTTGAAGAACACCCGTAGCAGCCTTTACCTTTCAATTCCCACAATCTTGTACTTGGTTATAAAAACCACCCCACACTAAAAGGATGTGTAGTCCTCTACGCATAAACATACTACATGTAGTAATTAGCTTCATGTGTGCAAGTGCATTTATTTCACAACACACTAACTAAATTGAAAAATCATAGAAACAAAGAAGGAAACACATTAAGGAAATACAAAATTGAAAACCTAATCTAAATGTTAATACTTGCCTTATTACAAACCCCAAGAAGAATTATTTATAGTAGGGATTCACCTACTCTCATTGAAGTAACTGGATAGCCATGTTCCATCAAGTGCTTCTAACTGGAAAGTGCGTTTCAAGGATGTAAGTGATAACATACGGCCCCAACTAATGTACCTTATGTTTTCTGGATGGTACAAGAACTTAGAGTCATAAAGAAGTACCATTTGTCCAATCTCAAATTTCTTATCCCTTATGTTATTGTCATACCATGATTTCTGCCTCGGCCTTTTCTTTCTTCCGACTCCAACATACTATGGCTCGTTTCTCATCCCACTGAATTATCTTTCCAATTTGTTCTTCTAAAGCTTGTTCATCCACTAGACCTCCAACACACACAATACACAAAGAAGGTAACATAAAATCCATAGGAAGAATGGATTCTATGCCAAACACTAACTAAAATGGTGTGGCCTTGTTTAACCTTTTATATGTTGTTTGATATGCTCAAAGTATTGCAGATACTTTATCATCCCAATCCTTTCTTCCAACATCACAAATTTTTGTCAATGTGTGGCTCAAAATTTTGTTGAAAGCCTCAACAGCCCATTTTCCTAAGGATGATAGGGTGTAGTCTTATGGTGTGCAATCATGAATTCATCCAATAAAATTATGATTGTCTCATTAAGAAAATGTGTACCTCTATCACTATTCAAAATCAAATGACATCCATACCTTGTAATAATATGTTCCCATAGAAACCGAGATGTTATAGTTGTTGTACGGTTTGTGGTAGGTGTTGCTTTTTCCCACCTTGTCGGATAGTCATGCAAGTTATAATATAGTGTGATCCAGATTCGCGTGTAATCGGGGAAATAAGACCCACAAAATCTATAGCCCATTTCTCAAATGGTCCGCAAGCCTTTATTAATAGGTCTAAGAGGCATTTCGTCTCACCGACTTGGTCTTCCAAGACGTTGACAATGATCACATGCCGTACAAAACTCCTTACAATATTTATAGAGGGTCTCCTAACATAATCCAAGAAGAAGAATTTTACGTGCTATGGCATCACCTGCATAGTGGCCTCCTACAAATCCACCATGAACATCTTCCATAATACCCGTGCACTCATGTTCCAATACACAACAATGTAATATTTCATCCCGACCCATTTTGCACAAGTTGCCACTAATTAACATATAAGGTGCAACACATATAGTAACCTCTTTCTTCTCTAAGGATTTCATTCCTTCTTATGTCATCCCTATGTGTAACAAGAAAGAAATGTCCTCTAGTTCGATGATGCGTGTTTTAACTTGTATAATTGTGCATATGGCACATGTATCCACAATTGCTTTTGCTTCTTCTCCTTATTGTATTCTTGATAGATGGTCTGGTCCAGAGTTACTTTTTCTGGTTTTACCACAAATGTGAAATCAAACTCTTGAAATAGGAGTACCCATTGACATATGTGCCCTTGTAAAATAGGCTTATTTACCAAATAATTCAATGCCATGTGATCTATATAAAATATGAATGGTGTAGCTAGTAGGTACTGACATAATTTATGCAATGTATAGATCATGGATAAAGCTTCGTGTTGTGTAGTTGTGTAATTATGTTCTACAGGAGTCATCTTTCTACTAGCAAAATAGATAGGATGATCTACAATACCTTCTCCAGGTTGAGCCAACACCATGCTAATGGCCGTGGTAGAGGCATCAACATGTACATGAAATGGTTCATCCCATGAAGGAAAACGTAGAATGGGTGTGGTAGTAAGTTTCTCCTTCAATGTCTCGAATGCGTGCTACTATTATTCACCCTAGTAGAACATACCTTTCCCTTTCACTAACTCTTCTAAGGGTGTAGAGACTTTAGCATAGCCTTAGATAAAATTTCTGTAATATCCTGTAGGTCCCAAAAATCCACGCACCTCACTTTGACTGGTAGGCTCCCTAGGCCTATAATGACTACAACCTTCATTGGGTCAACCAAAAAACCCTCCTTGCAGATTATGTGCCCTAAAATTATCCTAAATAGAGTATAAAATATGCACTTCTTGATGTTCAAAGTGATACTCAACAATCTAAACCATTTAAACATTAAGCGTAGATTGTCATAGTGGTCCTTAACTAATCCATACACTATCCAATCATCTAACTATACCTATAAGAAGTTATGAATAAATTATTTTAACACTTGGACGACTACGCGCGAAAATACAACAGGCATATTTTTTAGACCAAAAGGCATGATAATATAGGTGAAGTTACCCCATTCAAAGTAGTAAATGTAGCCTTTTCCCGATCCTCATGGGAAATTCTAACCTGATGATACCTAGAGAACCCATCTCGTAAACAATCGATTTTGTGCCTACGCAACTCCTAATATTTCTTGATAAAGGGCGTAGGGAATGGATTTGTTACACATGAAGCATTCAACTCCCTACAGTCCACACATATTCTAATTCAACCATCCTTCTTGATATTGATCACCATTGGACTAAGCCATTCTCAATTATCAAGGGGCTTGATAATTCTAGATTTTGATATGTTATCAATCTCTTCTTTGACCTTTTCATGTAAATTGGGGTTCATTCTATAAGACCTTTTCCTAATCGGGTGAGACCCTCTTTAAGCTTTATCTTCATCTCCCCTAACGATTCATGCATGGATCTAAGTTCATGGTACCCCCTAGAAATAGGTCCCGTAGTCCCTTAGTAACTCTATGATTTTGGCCACTTTAGAGTTTGACCAATAATCCCCAATTATTGCTTCCTTAGGCTCAGTATCTATTCCAATATTTACTCACTTTGTCTTCATAGGTTCATGATAAGTGCGCGTGGTCTTATCTACACTATCTAGTACCTCACGCCTCCCTGTTGAATGGTTTACATCAAAATTATCTACCTCTTCATCATCCACCAGGTAGACCATTTTTCCTTTCTCTTTTTCAAGGAAAGCTTGTTGAAGTAATATTACATCGACCTCTGGTTCTTTATCAATATGTGCTCTCGAGTCCTCCTTATCTAATAATTCATGGTGAAGTCCTTCATCCTTGGCACTATCCCCCATAGTTAAGCCCTTGATAACTTTCAATGTTTCTTCTATCGGAGGTTTTGTAGAGAGGAAGTCAAATTTCTGTGCCATTCCTACAACTAAATTATGTGAATTTCTAGTTTCTCTATGGAATTCTACATATACATACCAAGCACACACGTAGCCTTGTAACGTTGCATAAAACTAGTGCACCCATAGTGAAGGTGGTATAAATTCCTACCCTTCAGTCCAGAGTCTCTCACACTTTTGAACATGGTGCCAAACAGGTTGATCACCATGATAATTGCATATTTGTGTAGGTGCATTGCTCCTAAAGAACCTAGTAGCAAGAGTAACCCTCATTTCATTCCATTCGACCATATTATCCCTATGGGACCACCCACCAAAGATGTTATTGTCCCACGTAGTGTATATACTAGCATATTTCTCCTCTCAAGTGGGTCTATCCATTTTTATTCCATGGCGTGCGGAATACCATGGGATATCCTTCTCTGTGTAACAAGGTACCTATTTGTTACCTATCCTCCTTACATAATGTGGTTTAGTGCCTTAAGGGGATATGCTCTTTATTTCATGCCCTACTAACTCATAAGTGTTGTGAGCCAAATTATCACAAGAAACACTTGTAGTATCACCGATGGACCGTGCATCCTCACACCGAATTAGTCCTTCTTTCATTGGTTCAATCATCTCTCGTATCTCGGATGGCGCATACATAAATTATATTCAGATCTTCTTCACTTAAGGGCTCAACATAGGGTGTGGAATTTCCATTTGTTAAAGGGATGATGAACCTTTCCTCTTTATTTTCAAAACTGATATAGCCCTTTTCAAACTCGACGACGACCAACATTATTTGCATAGCACCAAGGATGCCCTAATAGAGATGAGAAACTATCTCGATTCTTCCAACGCTAAAACTTCAAAATCCCAAGTAAACTTTTCTCCATGTATGGTAATGGATGCATCTTTTAAAACTCCTATGGGAGTGGCATTAGTTAGATTAGCCATGAATAGTACATTAGAATATGGTTACAATGGGGTCTCCCCATTTGAACCCATTAATCTAAGGTAAAAAATTGACCTCTACACTTGTATCAATCAATATATTACTCAAAAGCCACCCATCCACAATAACATTTAGAGTAATTTCCTTATCATAATCTAGGCTATGAGGAGGGAGGTTTACATGCAGGACTCGCCAACCGGTCTCAATACTTACGTACGAGTATTCCCTTTCAACCAACTTCCTAATAGTGGAATTATGTTCTCCTGGCGCAACATTTTTCACACTTATCTCAAGTCATCTATATCAGTTTGGTATGTCTCGATTCTTTCTTATGCTTATTTAAATACTATATCTCACCCTAAATATTCCTTAGCACTTCCATAGTATCCCGATAAACCTTCTTTTGATAGGAAGGATCCGGGTACCATTCATGAAGAACCTCCTCCTTAGAAGCACGTGTTGCCTCAACATGATTCGTGATATTCACTTTTTGTGCCTTGTATTCTACTCCCATCTTGGGCATCCATTGATTATCCATAGCACGTTGTATCCTAACCATCCTAGTGCCTTTATCTTCTTGTTTATGTTGCTTACTCAGATGCTCATATAAGTCAGGGAAATCTTCATAGCTATGGTTCTTCCCGCAAAAAGAACATGCAATATTCTCGAGGACACTCATGCCTATAGCAGTCAGGAGATCCGCATGTATAACATGTGCTGCGAGGAAACTCACTTCTTCCACCACCATGGCCTTGTCCTTTGAATCCACCATGGTATCCTCAACCCATGCCACTGATGCCTTCAAATGCTCCTCATTCCAATCATAGTGCGCCCGATTGTGATCCTGGTCCTGATGCTCATTCTTTCCCTTAGAGTTATTTGAAACTCATGTCTGTTGTACACCAATATCAATAGCATCATGGATTTTTCCAATCATCCGGAAGTCCTCCGTGTCATGCATTGTGGAACTGCATATTTTACAATAGCTTGAAACATTCTTCCTTATCATTTGTTGCAATAATGGGCAATGGCTAGCATCATGGTCTAAGTGGCATATCTCACAATCCATCAACAATGAGTGTATTGTTCTATGAGGAGAACTATCCTTTGTCTGACCCTCTACTTCACAATATGTACACCAAATTCATGAGCACATTTCACGGGATGAATTCATTGATAATTTCTCTAGTTGTTTTCCCATAGCTACAATCTGTGCCTCTAAGAATGGGATAACGCCAATGTCAATATTCCTAACTACCTCAACACATAGGGCTACTTCTAATGCCTCGTGTAGATTAGTATATGTCTTATGTGACAAAGACCCTCCTAAATAGTGTAATCAATCCCCCAAAAAACCATTGTGCATGCTAACTTGCATGTATGTCACAAGAAATCTTTGATAACAATGTTTTAAACCATGCATCATACTCTCTAACACTTTCAGTAGTGCCTTTCTTAATATCTTTGAGCACACTTATACTCTTCTACTCAAACTCAGGGATATGAAACTCTTTTAAAAACACATCCTTAAATGCTTTGCATAATCCACACCAACCCGATCAGTGGTCAAACTTTCTCAGTACTCAGTTTGTTAGTGCCCTTATAACATAATAACAAATTAGATTTCCCTACACTCGAAGTTGTGGTTCCTTCTACACACCACAATATTTCACACATAGGCACATGTTCGGCAACGTCTTCTATGCCCATATACTTTGAAAGATGAAGAGAAATTTCCATATAAATATTCTAGGGTTGTTGCGGACCTTACCCACCTGATCCAAAACCTCAAGTGTTTCCCCTACCTCCAGAACCTCCAGATCCACCTAAACTAGAACTTCCCATACCTCCCAATCCAAAACTTGTAGCTGGAATAGGTCCTGTAGATGTACTCCCCTATGGTTTGTGAAGTAATTCCACTCCCATAAGTGAATCCAACATTTGGCATGCTCATATTTTATGTGGACGATGCACCTAAAAACACACCTCCAAATAACAATGAAGTCATTTGTCCTACCATTGATGTACTCACTCTCTTATTTCCCAAAATTTCTTGTTGATTGATTTTCATACTAAATACTTGGAAAACAAAGCACAAGGGATAGGTTACTAGGTGGATTCAAATGCACACCCATGGCGCAGTCATCTATACTAGCACGCTCCTTTGTGAGGATGAGGAGGGTTCCCTGTCATGCTTTCCCAGATGGGGGAGTTCCTGATGCTCTAGCTCCACGTCTTCCGCATGAGATCCAAATCCCTCACAATCCATTTCTCTCCTCAACTCCATCCATGTTGTAACATCACATTGCTTCTCTATCTCCCTCTCGCGTGCTTCATTATACTTAATCTACCTTTCTTCTCTTATCCTTGCCACTGCTAAGTCTGTCATCCTTCACCAATCTTGTACTGCCCCACTTGTGGTGGGGTTTAGTTAGCCATTGGTTTACTCTCTAAGTTCAAAGTTACCATCAAGATCTTGATCACTAGTGGAATGCCTTGTAAGTAAGCTCCCTATGGATGTCGTAAGAACTAGAATTCAGCTACCTTTGAACACAAATAAGTGGAAATTGAGTATTCCAAGATATAACTTTTCAAGACACCACAAAACCACGTATCCATGACACGAGTCCGGATCAAATTAGCATGATAAATGGATTGGAATTATTCCTACATCCAGACAAGTGCGTGATGCCTCTAATTTTGTTTATATGCATAAGCAACTAACCATTTTTACAATTCTACGAGAAAGATAATGAAAAAGCTCTTATATAAGTTGTCATACAGATTCTGTTCTACCCAAGTGCATGGGTTGAATTTAGATCCAGATGCTAAACCATTATGTGTATTCCTCTTTCGATCACATATACATTATTCAATACTTGTTAAGGTCAACTGGTATGTCTTCATTGCGAACCATCTTGAAAATAATCTGAAAAGAGGTCCAGATAATGGAACCAATGATGTAACCTAGAATTCAGTGACACAAACCCAATGAAACCCTATGCATGCTGGCACATCACTCACCTATACCGAGTGCTCACTTGAAGCACGTAAAGGTACTAGGTCCCTTTAGGTTTTCTATATTAGGATGTTAGCATGACGAAGACTTAACATATATAGTTCCATTACTAACATATCATTCTACAGAGCATACCAGATCTATATCCAAAGAAGAACATAACTAAATATTAACCATGATGAGATCAAATACATACTAAATTAAGATACTCATAGAAATAATACTTAGATTCAGTCAATGTCCTCAATTATATTCAATGCAATAAGTGTACGTGAAGCTTCATTACAATATCAAAAGTATGCGCATAGAACATTACACTATATGTCTCGATCTTCCCACTTCTCTGTCACAATCTCCTCACTTCTCTCTCACGGTCTCCTATATATATTCTTTATTACACAATCTACTACGTATATATAAGGTTGGGGAATTTCCCTTCACCACTTATCCAATCTAAAAATAGGTTACATGCTATTCTTAACCACACGCCTTCACAAAACTAGCCACCACATACAAGTGCGCTAACAAAAGATTACTATTAGTTAACTGACAGTAGCATATCTATTTCTAGCCTATGTCCATGTAAAGTTCTTTGTATCCAATCCTCCAAAAATAGCCAATGCGTAGTGCACATGTCTCTACCTCATTTGTGTGCTCTGCACTCCATCTTTAAAAATAGACCTTTATGCGTGAAAACAGCTAAGTCCTAAAAACTCGAACTTTTGTTCCATGCGTGCATTCTCACTATCCATTTACACCTTTTCGTATGACCTACTTTACCACATGGAATTATTGTGTAATTTATCTCATCAAGTTTCCATTAATCAATAGAGGTAATGCTTCTATTTTAATTTCGAGGATTTTTATTATCAAATTTCTAATCAAATGTCAAAGATATAATATAGTACTACATCAACATGACTAATATCGACTAAATTTTAATAGATATTGTAATGATTATGGAAAATGTATCCACATGTAGATTGTATTTTCATTAGGCTATACAAGAGTCTAACTCCTTATGTAAAGCTAAGTAATATAATGTAAGGTTATCACTAACATAGAACTAGTAATCTTGTATGAATATGTACCCCAGTTTTTTAACAAGGAAATGTGAATATAGACTTATTGAATTTATAACTACAACAATTCCTAAATTATCTTCTGAGAATACCTATTACTTATTCTATATTACCTAGAATTAATTATAAAAGAAACCTTGAGATTCAAGATCTGATCAATTCTTAGTCTTTAACATCATTCCTAGACATATTTATCCTAACACTAGGCTATTAATTTAAAATCGATGGTATATGTGAAGCAAACCTTTTGATTACATAAATATATTTATCGTTTATCTTTTGATAAAGTTACCTATGGTTAAGCTACCCTATATCTAGATAAAATTTTGGTTGACATGTAACTTCACAATTGATGTTAGCTAACCAAATTGGTAGAACCTAGAAGGGTTATTTTGAGGGACACAGGTTCTAGTAAAGATCTTTATAAGACCTTTTTACATCATTTTTTTGCTTTGGAGGAAACTAGGATATAATTTATGATAATAAGTTTATCTTGTACTCCATAATGAATGATATTCATATTAACATATATTTCCCCTCTATGGCATTTTTATGAAAAAATTCCACCCGTACATCGTGGCAAAATAACACTAAAAATGGAAGACAAAAAAACTTGCAAACCTTCCTGCAACTTTATAGATAAAACCTCAAGTAGGTTGTGAGATCTTAGAAGTTGTGTAACCTTTTGGAATTTTGGGTGCTCTTGAATGACCTTTAAAGTGAATTTACCAATGTGAAAAACATAGAAATTTGATTTGGACTATTGCTTCCAAAATACAAAAAGTTGGAGCAAATTTAGCAGAGTAATTGTGCTTAAATCCAAGAGGGTTTGATAGAGTGTAAACCTACATTTTATATAGGTAGAAGTAGTTTAAAATTGGTTACAAGTGGGTGAATGCATGTTCCAAAAATAACATTCCAAGAGGTTGCAACAGTTCTAGGGCATTTAGGGACAATAAATGAATTAATTTTAGAAGTTACATTCGGAAAATTAGTTTTACGTGTAATTCAATTGCCCCCACCTTTCTAGGATTTCAGAAGTGTAGTTAACGAGACCGGTGAAGTTCATTCCGGTGGATTTGATTGAGATGAGGATGTGGAGTCTGAGTGGAGTCAATGTGGGGTCCAAAGTGGTAGTTGACTAGGATGTGCACACTTAATTAATTATTCATTTAATTAATAAATGATAATTAACTTAGCACAAGGGGCATAAGGGGTACTAGGGATTAATTTAATTAATCCAAAGGGGTACAAAGCACATGATTAATCAATTTAATTAATCAATCACAAATGGGTGAATAATTGGATGTACTAGGAAAATACTCAATGTGAGTGATTTTAGGGTGTCTAAATTTTACCCTCTCTAAAGTGTTATTGCGAATGATAGTGCTTTAAAAATAATAGACATATATAGAGTATCGATAAAAAAATGAAGCATTATGATGCCCCAAAAATAAATGAAGAATTAGGATGCCCCAATAAGAAATGAAGCATAAGGATGCCTCGACAAGTAAGATAGTAGAAGAATACCCTCAACCGGGTGTATGACGTAGCAAGGATGATAGTCATTTAGATTGTGGAATAAGGATAGTGGAACAAGGATGGGAAATGATTGTGCTTGTAGCATGAGAGTCATTTGGAGAATAATTTTAGAGAAACCTTATTTTTTTTGTTGCACAATAGATTTTTCACCATGATTATAAAGGAATAAATATGGTTAACCTAGATGCACATAAAAAAATACACACATAAAAGAAAATATTATAAAGGAAAATAAACCCAATATTCAAAGAAGGTGCAGGCATCATGGCTATAAAGGAACCAAGATGTAATCACACTACTTGCAAGTGTTCCAAAAAAGTAAACATCAACAATACAACACAAACTTAAAAAAGAAGACAATCAGTTATGCCCCTAATACTTGCCAAAATGATGCTTAATTAGATGCAAATGATGTCAAGTGGGAATAGGATCAGAATGAAAGAGGGGAGTTAAAATGAATCCTTATGACACTCTTTTTGGATCCGTTGTGCTAATGATCGAAAAGAAATTACCCCAAGAAAGTTATATAGCAAAGGAAAAATAAATTTGTGACTTGCCACAAGCAGAGTTAACATATCATGTAAAGGGAATAAAGTGATAGTTGTAAGATCAAAATGATCACTAGGGTAATATATAAATGTATGTTGTTTATCAAGATTGTATTGAAATATTGAAAAATTCATTTCAAGGGTTTTCTAATTGTAGGAATTCTATGATAAGTGAATGTTTGTTCGAAAATTTTGTGTTTTTGGGTTTTTGAAATATTTGATTTTTTTTGGATTTTTAAATATTTGATATTTTTGGATGCGACGAAACAAGGTGTAATGACGATCCATATGAGAAAAATATAACTCATCTCTAGTCAAGATTATCTAACTGATTCCAAGATGATTCCACTTTATAGGTCTTGACTCGACTTAGATCCATAAATGGCCTACTAATTGGAACAATCTAGTTGAAGGAGTCGTTGTCTCTCTTAACATGAGCAACTAAATTACTTACGGGATTTTGTGATTAAGAAATTATTTGATTAAGATTTCATAAAGGATTTATTTTTTGATTCATTTTGTTGAAGTACCCCCTACATGTTTCCCCATGCCATTAGTAAAAGGCAAGGTCTCAACACCAAAGAAAAAATGTAGGCAAGTGTAGACACCTATAATTACGCCCAAGCAATTTAAATACTTAAATTGCGCTAATTATTTCCTTTCTCGCAAATCAACGACGTATTGTCAAAAGCGCTTATTTTCCCTCATATTATCATTAATTAATTACACTAAGCTAATTAATTAAGTTGCCTATCCAACAAATACCCTAATTAACGACCTTCCGTTAATAAATCACCCCTTCTACCTAGACTAATTAATTATTATTAATTAATTAGCTTTCCCTTCCATTTAACTAATAAATCAATATTTAATTTATTTAATCCCCTTATAATAGCCTAAATCGCACTAATATTCTTTTAATTGGCTTCTATAAGCTTACACCTACCTATTAATTAATCACCTTTGATTAATTAAAATACCCCCAACTCCCATGACTTGCTAAACATGTATTAAACCCTTCTAAAGTAAGGTTACCTTTAATAAAGCAACCTTATCCATTCCTAATCATGTTTTACCTTTATCCCACATTCATGAGAATGTGTTGAATCCTTTATCCTTTGGGCTATATAAAGATCCCTCCACCTATCTTTTTACTTACACCTAAACTCCTTAGAGAGAAAATGCAAAGCATATAGAAAAGAGACTAAGAGCTTACACCTTGCCCTTTTGAGAGTTCATCATCTTGAAGAGTTAAGCCTCTTTCTTAAAGTGCTTGGGTTATATGGGAGGTGTCAAAAGGGTCTTGTAGCCCAACTTTGATTAGCCCCCATTCCTAGGTTCTTGAAACATTAAGGACAACTATTTTGATAGCCATGGAGCTTACTTAAGTCCATTAATTTATTTGTTGTTAGAGAATAGAGGAGTTTAGATATTTAGCATTGTTAGTTTTAAAGTTTATATTGATGAATGCTAGCATCTAACCCTTGTTTAATTTTTATCATGATGGTGTTTATGTTTTGTTTTAGCTAAATTGTAGAACTATTTTAGGTGGTAGTTCTTGCTTCATTTTATTTAGCATCAAGAAAAGTATACATGCACACATTTGGCACGCCGGTGGGACTTACTCTATTGTCCTTTGCACTTAATTTCAAGTTTTTGTAGTTAAGTTTTATTTTTGGTTACTAACCCTCTTTTACACATATTGATCTAACTTGTTTTTTTAACTTGTTTTGTTAAGTTTGCATGTGTTGGGTATTCCTTGTAGGTATGAAAGAGGTGAAGTGCTGTCAAAATTGGAATTGATGGGAAAATTTCAAGATTTCATCATGTTTTCATTTTTAGAACTTACTTTTTCAACATTTTACATCCTAGTTTTGTCAATTTCTTGAAAATTTTCAATTCTTGAGCATGTTGGTTAGTGTTTGATAGTGCTGAGTCTTATACTTACATATTAATGTGGTGGGTTACTATCAAAATTTAATCTTGGTTAGAAAATTTCAAGATTTCATCATGTTTTCATTTTTAGAGCTTACTTTTTCAACATTTTACATACTAGTTTTGTCAATTTCTTGAAATTTTTCAATTCTTGAGCATGTAGGTTAGTGTTTGATAGTGTTGAGTCTTATATTTACATATTAAAGTGGTGGGTTGCTGTCAAAATTTAATCTTGGTGAGAAAATTTCAAGATTTCATCATTTTTTCATTTTTAGAGCTTACTTTTTCATCATTCTACATGCTAGTTTTGTTAATTTCTTGAAAATCTTAAATTCTTGAGCATGTATGTTAATGTTTGATAGCGTTGAGTCTTCTATTCATATATTAATGTGATGGGTTGTTGTCAAAATTGAATCTTGGTTGGAAAAATTTTCCCATTTTGCAGATTAAGGGACGTTTTTTTGACATTTTTGAGTGCATGTCAAGTGCATACCCATGAGCATAAGAGCATATGCGTAACCCATCTTTCGAAGGCCATAAATTTTGCTCCCGAACTCGAAATGACTCCATTTTTTTGAGTTGGAAAGGTATTGAAGTTAAATATGCAATGAAAACATAAATTCAAGATTTATACTTATAGAAATTATAGGTTTTTCTATTATTTTAAAACTGGTCATTTTCTAACATGTCTAATGTTTTGATGAATGTTGTATTTCCATGCTTACTCAATTTAGACCAAAGAGTGTGTATGCTCTTCTCTTGTACCTTTTAGTGATCTTGAGAATCAAAAACAACTTTGATCTCTATCTTGTTAACATTGGGATTAAACTTAGAAATTTGATTATTCACTTTGCTTAAGGGAATAAACCTTTTACAAAGTATTTTTCAATGGTCCTTTGATTTGAAGTTTTTCATTTCTATATAGTTGGGCTAAAGTTTGTGTATGCTCTTCTCTTGCACCTTAGGGTGATCTCGAGAATCAAAAGCAACTTTAGTCTTCATTTTATAACATTTGGTAAATTGGAAACTTCATCTTTCACTTTTGGTTTAAGGGAATGAACATTTATCAAGAATTTTGTATGGTTCATTGATTGAAAATATTTTCTTTACTTTTTAGTTGGATTATTTGTTGTGTATGCTCTTCTCTTGCATCCTTGGATGATCTTGAGAATCAAAAGCAACTCTTAATCCTCTTTTAAATAATGTGATTTTCTTGGAGAACTACTAACGCTTGAGTGCAGGACCTAAAAATGCTTGTCAAAGAAAGGAAGAACCAAAACAAAATAAAAAACTACTAATACAGTTGTTATACAGGTTGCCAAAAGGTGTTCAAGAAAACCACACCTAATTAAACAAGATAAAAAAACATATTCAAAACACTCAGTATTGCGGGTTTTAAAAAGGGTACGTCCCTCTCCGTTCAACCGGACATAACCCCTTTGACATAAGGCCTTAAGCTACAACAATGGGGGTGGTTCCAGGAACCCTAAAGTAGTCCACGCAAGAGGGAACCTTGTGGACGAAATGGGAAGTGCTCCGCACTACCTACTTGACTAGTGATTCCTTTGTGAGATAGAGTTACAGGTTGTCCGTTGTGGCGACCCCAGTGATAGTACACGTAGACGCACTAGTTGCCTACTGTTCTTGAAGGGGGTAAAGTAAAGCCGAGATACTCCCAAACTAGTCAGTGTGACTTTTTAGGTAAATCATGCTCGCTCGTGGCAACTTTGTAACACCTAGGGCGAGAGAACCACCTAGGAGAATATACTTTGGCCAGGAGCCCACTTTGACCATTTGAAAACAGTGTTGAGTTGTGAACCTTCTTTTTGAGAAATGTGTGACGTATTACTTTCGCCTAGTTTTTACTTGCCTTAGGGCGAGGTGAAACTCTGCTGAAGTGAGGCTAGCATTTTTCGTCATTTTTCTTGATTTATTTCCTTCATATTCTTTTGACACTTTGTTGATCAAAAGAGGTGTGATTACCTTTGTGTTGCCATTCAACTGTTTCTCTCACTTTTATGTCCATTTACACCCATCCATGTTTGTGGCTGGGTTAGTTAAACGTCTAAAGTGAGTGGAGGCGTTTTCACGTCATTTGGTAGCCATTGCGATCTTGATACCCACGTCCAAGATCGTCATTGTAGAATAGGTGTGGTTCATCATTGCGGACTTCCATAGAGGAGTTAGCTTGTTTGTCTCGTATCATTACAATTTCGATATTTACGTCATGTTTCTTATAAACTCAACATAAATACCTATATTGTATGATTCTGTTACTGCACACACATTCTTAACTATTCCTAGCTATACTTTGAGATTTTTTTGTTTAGTTTTATTATTACCTCGATTTCAAAAGGTGTTAGGCACTACCATTTGTGTATGTTATATCAATAACACCTCGATATCAATACTTCACTTTCTTGCAAAGTGGGTTAACATATCTTGGTGATATTGTTGTGTCATTCACAAATTATAATTGACACTTTTTGAGATATAGGTCTTAATCAAAATTGAGCTTTGTCATCCTATATCTTGATTGGGAGATCGCATTTTAACTTCATGTATTTACTTATGTCTTATTCATTCCTTTGAACTTGGCATAAGTGGAGACATCTTGTTAATCATCCGGCATCACAAATTACTTTGAAACGTAGTCTAGGAGGTACTTCATTTGATTAAGTTTTGGTACTAAACGATTGTTTCATTGGTGACTTTATCACATTGGTATTCTCACACTGTTAATTTATTCTTAACACGTACATCTTGTGTTTTACTTAGGGGTAGTCATCGAATTTTGAACAAATCTACAACTTACCTTAGTGAAATTTGTCACGAAAACATGGCTCCCAAGACGCGTCTAGGGTTAAAGAAACAAACATATGAGGAACAACAGGGCGTAAACTTGGGAAACCTCTAATGCAGACAAGGGTCAAACCCATTTATTGGACACGATCTAGGACCACTATTTTCTGCGAAAAGGAAACAAGAAAAATGGTTGATCATAGTGGAAATGAATTAGAATCACCACATGCAGACTTTGATTTTGACCCCACTCTACTAGATGATTTTCTCCTTAGAAACAAAGATAGAGTTTTGGCACGGGTCATGGAATTAGGGGCCAAATTTCCCACCGAGAATGAACCAATATTAATTACAAATGACACTACCAAGGAAGAACGCCCCCTTATCAATATCAAAGATATTTTAATAGGCGGGAAAGCTTCCTTCTTACTTACGTGAAAATGATAAAGTGGTAGGGCATAGAATACCCCTCATCAAAGTGCCACGAAGAAATAAGATAGAACATGAAACAAGAGAAGAGCCTCCACAATACGAAGAGGAATAACCTTTAGAAGAAGAAGACACAAACCAAGTCACAATCCAACAACAACTCAAGAACCTAAGTGACAACTATCTTTGCTTACTTTCCAGTGCACAGAAAGAAACAAACAAGAATGTTCAAAAGTCAAGGCCTAAGTTTAGGATCCATGAACTCCATCGAGAAAACCCAGGAGAAGAAGACATGGGGTATCATCGTGTACACGTACCCACTTCTCCCACTAGAGAACAATTTCTCACACAAGAAGTGCAATCTATGAAAGCAATGCTTGTGAGCATACAAGAGAGCAATATAGGGAGTATTAAGAAATACCAATATGAAGAACTATGCCCCTATCCTTTTGATAAGACAATGACCCTTCAACCCTTTTCAAAGAAATTTGATATGCCAAAGTTCGACAAATACAAAGGAAAGGGAGACCTAAGGGATCATGTTAAAGATTTCTACATGGCACGTCAAGAGGTGTCTTATAGTGATAATTACCTCATCAGACTTTTTCCTAAGAGTCTCGAGGTCAAGCATTGGAATGGTTTACGCGCTTACCACAAGGATCAATTTTCACCTGGCTAGAATTGGTGGAAAGATTCATGCATCATTTCTCATATAACATAGAGAGTGACATCACCATGGCAGACTTGTGTGGCACAAAAACACCCAAATGAGACCTTTGCCAACTTCCTCCAACGATGGAGAGGGATAGCTAGTCGCTTCCCTTGCACTTTCCCTGAGAAGCAGCTGGTCAGTATTTTCATCCCTAATCTCAACCCAGATATAGCTTTCCACCTCCAAATGCATTGTGTCCGCACCTTTGAGGAGGTTATCGAGAAAGGGATTCAAATAGAAAAGGCTCTCATTGCCAAATGCACCCTCAAAACCCAATCTAAAGATAACCAAAGTGTCAAACCCACTGAAAAGCCAAATATCTTTAACAAAAACAAAAACATGGTGGGAGACGGAATCACTGATTCCAAACGTGTTCAAACGGTCCAAACCAGTTAACCTTTTAAACTAACCAAGGGCCTAATTCAACCACCACCAAAGTGACAAACATTCACCTCCCTCAATGAACCGTTGTCCCTCATATTAATACAATGGAAGTGGCAAACATGATGACCTATCCTCAACGCAATTGTTTGATGACAAGGCTCCTAAACCTTCATGGTATAAGGAGCATGAATATTGTGAAATGCATCATGTTAAAGGTCATAAAATAGACAAATTTTTGTGACTTCGCCACTATATTCAAGACCTCATTGACAACGGGAGATAGAGGTGGATAACCCCGCCACATGCAAACACCTAATGAGAAAATGGGGATTTATAAGGAACCATTACCCAAACATGATAAGTCGAAAAGACAAAGCCGGATCGGGAGAGTCATCCCAAACCTATAAAGCCACGAATTACTTATATACAAAAAGAGATAACAATCATTATGATTCACTTATCGATGTATTCACTCCCCTACTGACTATGTCAATACCATCCGGATCAAGGGAAAGGACTGCGTTGCGGTAACAAGGCGTGCCCGCCTCGTGATTCCGGAACCCTCTCTGTTGACCCCACAAACTGATAAATATAACCTTTTAGAACAACTTGAGAGGACACCTGCTAAGATCTTGATCTTAGATCTTCTCAAGATATCCAATGTGCATAAGGAAATTTTGTATCAAACTCTTCAAGGGTTGGGAGTGCCTTTAGAAGTCGATCCTACGTACCTTCAAGCCATGGTGGCAAATATTGTATCAAGTGAGCATCTTACTTTCAACCATAGGGAGATCCTTGCCACGAATCCTACACATAATCTTCCCTTGTACATCGAGGTAGTTATCACCCACAGGAAAATCAAATGGGTGCTTGTGGACAACGGATCGGGATTAAACATCTGCACGCTTAAGCTGGTCAAACAATCGGACATACGGAGGAAGATCTTGAGTCCCATATTATTACTATCACCACATACAACAACGTGGAAAGAGAGTCAGCAGGCACCATTACGCTACCCATGGAGGTGGGCCCCACTTGCCATCAGACAAAGTTTCACGTCCTAGACTTGGAACTTCCATATAATATGTTTCTAGGCTGACCATGGATTCATGCCATGCAGGCCGTGCCATCAACATTTCATCAATGCATCAAGCTGAAGCATGAGGGACATACGGTTACAATACCAGGAGATTCAGAGCCCTTTGCTCATTGTAGAGCTCTTAATATCTTTACACGAAAGGGTACATATGCATGTCCCTCCATAGATATAGCTGTCCCTCTTCATTTTGAGGCCATGGAATCTCGAGTAGATTCAAATTCTCTTAATTCTTATGCTCATGGGGTGTCCACTTCCACATCACCATTTGATTCATGGGAGATGAAAATTCTAGAATATGGCTGTGGGGAGTATAATGTACAACAAGCACTCTTGGTTTCTGACCTCTCCTTGTTGCCCAAGACTAGAGGTCGACCCAACTACCGCTTCAGGAGACCTAGAGAGGAACACACTATTGGGTCATTCCTACCTAGAGGCTTGTTAGCTGAGGAAAAATTACTTGATCCACCTACTACTTGGGTCCCTGAGGACACTCAACCATCTTGTTATCAAACCCCAGAATATGAAAAATCTAACAGAATGATGTACTCCAAGGGCTACAAAGGCCTAGGATGTGGGAGGAACGAACAAGGACAATGAGAACCAGTCCCTCTTCCACATTTCAAAATAGAAAGATATGGCATTAGGATTCACCCTTATGGAGCACACCCCAATGATCAAGATGTGACTTTTTCTAAGCATGAGGATAGCTTCGAGTACCTAGACAGTGATACGGATTCCCATTGTAGCCTATATGAGGATCTGGCCTCCACAAACCTTTTCATGAACAATGTTGTCCTAACCATAACCCCCACCGAACCGGCCCTTGACCTTGTGTACCTTTCCCTTGTTGAATGGGACCAACAACGTTACATGCCACTAGATTTATTTGAGAACGACGAGGCTATTTTAGAGTTCATGGGCATAAGGGATACAATTCCCATTGGAGATCACAAGAAGGGTTTCTTTATTGACTTAGACACCTGCGCCTACTTCGGTGAGGAGGTTGAACTTCGTGGTCAGCAAAATTTAAACAAAAGCAAGGGCAAGAGTTCTAAAGAAAAGCCTCAACAAAAATCAAAGTCCAAGTCACACAGTGAAAACCTCTTTGAGGCACTGGCTAACAAATAAATAAGAAAATCAAAGGACAAACAAAGTGACCATGCCAAGGATGAAAATCTCGTAGAGACATCCTTGGATGAAGATCTCAACCTACCTCCCGATCCTATGCGTATGGAGGATTTATAAAAAAATTTAGTTGAAGAAACCATTGATGTCAATATTGGTACCGAAGAAGATCCCAAGATATTAAAATTGGGAGCATCACTCTCGGCCAAAGAACAAAAGACATTCACTATGCTACTGCGAGAGTTTATTGATGTGTTTGCATGGTCTTACAAAGACATGCCCAACTTAGATCCAACTTTAGTCGTGCACAACCTGGTTGTGCACGCAAATGCTAAGCCTATCAAATAGAAGCTCCAAAAGATGCACCCAAGAGTGGCCTTGTTAGTTAAAGAAGAGTTGGACAGGTTACTTGCAGCAGGATTCATCAGGCCAATTGATTATTCTGAATGGATATCGAACATTGTTCCTGTCCAAAAGAAATCTATCGCTATCCGAATCTACACAAATTTTAGCGACATCAATAAAGCTTTCCCTAAAGATGACTTTCCATTGCCCAACATTGACATGATTGTTGACTCAACCGCAGGGTAAAAAATGCTATCACTCATGGATGGCTTTTCAGGTTATAATCAAATTAAGATCGCTGAGGAAGACCAACACAAAACAACTTTCACAACTCCTTGGGGCACCTTCTATTATCAGGTGATGCCATTTGGCCTTAAGAATGCGGGAGCAACTTATCGCACGCCATAACGCATAATATTTCACGATATGATTCATGACATCATGGAAGACTACGTAGACGACATCCTGGGAAAGTCCAAAACAAGAAAGGATCATCCTATCATTTTGCGGTGTATCTTTGAACACTGCTGCATGAATACAAAGTCAGATTGAATTTAAAGAAATGTGTCTTTGGTGTGTTATCCGGAAACTATTGGGATTCATTGTGTCGAGACGAGGTATTGAGGTAGATCCCGCTAAAGTTTCTGCCATCACTGAAATGCCTCCACTGAGAATAACAAGAAATCACGTGAGCTTGCAAGGGAAAATTCAAGCCATTCACCACTTTATCTCCCAACTTGCAGATAAATGTCACTCATTCACCCATTTTCTTAAAAAGGACGTCACTTTCCTTTGGGGACCCGAGCAACAGACAAGCCTTTGCTTTGCTTAAACAATACCTGGCTAATCCACCTATCCTCATGCCTCCTACTCTAGGAGAACCACTTTTGCTCTATATTTCGCTACGCAATATGCTATTGGTGCGTTGCTCACCCAATATGACCTTAGCCATAAAGAGAAAGTGGTGTACTATTTGAGTCGCACCCTCATCACCTATGAACTTAATTATCCTCAGATTGAAAAGGCTTGCTTGGCCGTCATTTTTACCTTTCAGAAACTTCACCATTACCTGCTAAATACTAAGACCAAGCTCATATCCAAGGTCAACCCACTCAAGTATTTGTTTTCCAAACCCACCCTCATAGGTAGAATGGCTAATTGGATCATTCTACTCAGTGAGTTTGATATAGAATTTTTCCATCAAAAATCAGTTAAAGGACAAGTACTTTCCGACCAGCTAGTGGAAGCACCTTTGCAAAGCACAAAACCTTTGAGTCTGGATCTGCCAGATGCATCTTTGCTCTACATTGAAGAATCTTTCGTATGGCAGATACATTTTGATGGATCTTTTACGTTTCATGGTTCAGGTGCAGGAGTGGTCCTTATTACTCCTTCGGGTGATCCTATACCGTAGGCTTTCCGCCTGGCCTTCCCTTGCACGAATAACATTGTGGAATATGAAGCACTCATTGCAGGGATGAACCTAGCCATCAAGTGGAATATTCAACATGTTAAGGTTGTAGGTGATTCGCAACTAATCATCAAACAGGTTAATGATGAGTATAAAGTTAAGGATGATAATCTCATACCTTACAAAAAGTTAGTTGAAACTCTAAAGGAGTATTTTGTGTGCATCACCTTTGAGAAGATTCCAAGAGCACGAGAACAAATTGACGGATGCCATGGCAACGGTGGGATCTATGCCGTATTCTACCGGGAACAATGATATGCCATTCTTCATAGAAAATGTACGCCAACCCACGTATGACATGTCGGAATCTTTCCTGGCTTGTGAGGTTGTTGGTCCCCATTCCCCATGGTATGAACCCATCTTCACCTATCTTAAGGATAATACTTTCCCTCCCAATATCTCCCATTCTAAAAAGCAAAGCCTGATTTTCCAGATAGCCCGTTACACCCTTTTAGGAGGTACACGTTATCGTCGTGGCTATGATGGGAATTTGCGTTGTCTGGATGTGACGGAGTCAATCCGAGCAATTAAAGAAGTACGAAGGGTATATGGAGCACATACAAACAGAATGGTCTTGGCTAAGAAAATGTTAAGAGTAGGTTACTACTTGGCCCACCATAGAAACCGATTGTTGTAACTATTTTAGAAAATGTGTGCTTTGCCAAAAGTATGGAAATTTCATCCATGCTCCATAGCAACCATTATGAACTAATCACTACCCCATGGCCATTCTCTAAATGGGGACTTGATCTAATAGGGAAGCTTACTCCTTCCTCATCTGATGGTCATACACATATCATCACAGCTACAAAATACTTTACAAAATGGATGGAGGCCATCCCTTTAACCTATGTCACAAGAGCACTGATTTCTAAATTCATCATGAATCACATTATTTGCCTATATGGTATCCTATGCAAAGAATTGTCATAGATAATGGGAAGTCATTTAAGAACAAAGCGTGAAAGGTATTTGCCAACGGTTCTAAATTAGATTAAAATGGTCCACGCCATATTACCCTCGGGGTAATGGACAAGTTTCGAGGCAACAAACAATACTTTGGTAAGGATAATGGAGAAGATGGTTAGCAAAATCGGTCAAAACGCACCTATAAATCCACCTAGCCCTCTGGGCCTACCGAACATCAATTCACACTCCTACATGTGCGACGCCATATTCCCTAGTGTTCGGATAGAATCTATCATCCCTTTAGAGATTGAACTCCCATCCCCGTGAATTTCTCTTCGGGACTATTTGGATAAGGATGAAGATTATCGTGTGGCAAGATTGGCTGAGTTAGAGCTCCTAGATAAGAGGCGCATTCGCACTTTTAATCACCTGAAGGTATATCAACATAGAATATCCCACAACTACAACAAGAGAATCACCCTCGCTAGTTTGAGGTGGGTGATTTAGTTATGCAGAGAACTAGTTCAACACCGGAGCAGAGTGAGAAAAGAAAGGGAAGTTCGAACCAAACTGGTTAGGACCCTATGTCATAGTTGCCAAGTATGACACAGGGGCATACAAGTTGGCTCACCCCAATGGTGATGAGCTCCGGGAGCCCATGAATGCCATGCATCTTAAGAGGTTTTATGCCTAAACATGGCACAAGAAAGTCATAAAAATCACAAAAAAATCAAAAAATACGAAAAAATAAAAAATAAAAAATCAGAAAAAGAAAAAGAGAAAACAGGTTGTCCACTAGTGAAAACCACACAATTGTGGCACTTTGGACAAGTCCTTGGGTGAAAACCGGTTTCCGACGCCTCGGGAGGATTCGTTGTTCACAAGCATTCTATATTAGAAGGGTAGTTGTCTTTGGCCTAGACCTAGTTTTGCCTTCGAGTTTCCTTGTGCACACCATTCTGTCCAGCCTTGATCCAGATTTGCCTTCTTCTATTCATCTGTGAGGGATGTGGTCTTTCGTTATTTCCCATCTTACGCTAGGGGCAACTCAACGAGTTCACCTTCTTGTTCATAAGTGTGTGGCTTCTGCCCTTGTATATTCCCCACCTAATGCTGGGGGCATCCATGCTTTCTTGGTTACCTGCACATAGCTTTGGAAAAATGTTAAAATCACAAAAACAATATAAAATTGTTCCAAGAAAAACACAAAAATAATATAAAATTGTTTCGAGAAAAACACAAAAACAATAGAACATTGTTTCGAGAAACACAAAAACAATAGAACATTGTTTCCAAAAACACAAAAACAATAGAAAATTGTTTCACAAAACACTAAAACAATATAAAATTGTTTCACAAAACCTAAACAATAAAAATCAGTTTATGAAAACATATCTTACAAAAACATTTACTTGCATTGTCTTGTTTTCTTGCTTTGCTTGTTGCTTGTATAGTGTTTTACGTGCTCACTTTTGAGTTGTTTGTTGCTTGGGTGTACTTTTTCATAGTTTATCTTTTCTTCCTTAGAATAGATTCATTCTTGCTTGTGCATATTGTAGTGGATTTCGACATGCTAGTGTGTTAATTCTTTCTTTCTTTCTTAATGCATTTGGTTGTGTTTTGTTACTTGTTAATACGGCATGGTGATTCATGGTGTATTGCTTTGATTCTGGTGTTCTTTGTAGAATTTGGCTGTTTCTTGCATGTGCTCTATTTTGTTATCATTACCATCACTATCATCACATCTAGCATCATCTATACATCATATATAAACAAAAATGCTAAGTTTTACATCATGCATGTATACTAAGCTAATCATCACATATCATATCATCAATGGGGGCAAGAGGGGTTGCGCATAATCAAAAATCTATCCCCCACACCAATATCATCATATCATCCCGTCCATAGACATAAAAATAACACTTGAAAATAACATTTGATATTGTCTATAGATCTATCATCTACAATCCACAACACGCCTCAAACGATCACGTGCGATCACCATCTCTCCTGAGTGTCAGAGCCTCACGGTAAGTTTTCTAAACTAAGTGGTTAAAATGAACTGATTGTGATGTTTTTACCCCGGGGTATATTAGCCTATTTTTCACTGATCGGACGGCCAGGACACCCGTTTCGCTCACCGTTTTCTCCTCTGTTCGTTGTGGAATAATTATTTTTAATTAAATAATTATTTTTATCTTATTTTTCACTGTATTGGGGCATTTTTTGTCCAATACCCCTTTCTTCTCCCCTGGACAATTTTATTGCTCCCTGGTGATTTTTATTCTTCTTCACACCCTCGTAAATAATTATTTTTCAAATAATTATTTTTTCTTCATTTTTCCACCAAACGAGGACATTATTTGTCATTTGTTTCTCTTTTCTTCTACCTAGGGCACTTTCTGTTGCCCCTAGGCCCTTCACTTTCTTATTCTACTTTCTTCTACTGTTCACCATAGTTTGGAAAGCAAAAACAACAAAAACAATATATATATATATATATATATATATATATATCAAAAAAATCCAAAAACAAGGCAAAATTTTTCAAAAAATTCCTAAAAAGTAAAACTCCCTACAAAATGGTAACTTACTTCTTACGGCTTAAACTTATGTCTTATGCATGGTATTTTCTCCATATCCCGTTGGTTTGTCTCACATATTCCCGATTAATATGACTCGTGGATCACCGGATTCACAATTATTCACAAAAGCTAGTTGCTTGCTGCATTCTCTCGGGGCACTTTTGGTTGCACTCGGTGTTGTTTCGTTGCACACAAACACTTTTCTTGGACCCCGTATCCATTTTACTTTCACCTTGCATGTATCCTTGCGTGGGGCATCATTTTTAACCCTTGTCATCAATCACGAACTTCTGGATATCTTCAAGACTCGATAACAAAATATTTGTACAACCTGTCTTGACCGTTGTTGGGTTGATATGTGCGTTTGTACTTGTTTTCCCCGTTATATGAGCTTGTTTCCTTCTCGTATTGCATTACATTATTGTATGTTGCATGGAGTTGGTACTTACATCATGGCAAAATAACACTAAAAATGGAAGACAAAAAAACTTGCAAACCTACCTGCAACTTTATAGAGAAAACCTCACTTGTAGGTTGTAAAAGCTTAGGTGTTGTGTAAATTTTGGAATTGTGGGTCCTCTTGAATGACCTTTAAAGTGAATTTACCAATGTGACAAACATAGAAATTTGATTTGGACTATTGCTTCCAAAATACAAAAAGTTGGGGCAAATTTAGCGAGTAATTGTGCTTAAATCCAAGAGGGTTTGATAGAGTGTAAACCTACATTTTATATAGGTAGAAGTAGTTTAAAATTGGTTACAAGTGGGTGAATCCATATTCCAAAAATAACATTCCGGAAGTTGCAACAGTTCTAGGGAATTTAGGGACAATAAATGAATTAATTTTAGAAGTTACATTCGGAAAGGTGGTTTTACGTGTAATTCAATTGCCCCCACCTTTCTAGGATTTCAGAAGTGTAGTTAACTAGACTGGTGAAGTTCATTAAAGGTGGATTTGACTGAGATGAGGATGTGGAGTCCAAGTGGAGTCAATGTGGGGTCCAAAGTGGTAGTTGACTAGGATGTGCACACTTAATTAATTAATCATTTAATTAATAAATGATAATTAACTTAGCACAAGGGGCACAAGGGGTAATAGAGAATAATTTAATTAATCTAAAGGGGTATAAAGAACATGATTAATCAATTTAATTAATCAATAAAAAATGGGTGAATAATTGGATGTACTAGGAAAATCTGGGGCCATGTGAGTGATTTTAGGGTGTCTAAATTTTACCCTCTTTAAAGTGTTATTGCGAAGTGATAGTGCTTTAAAAATAATAGCCATATACACATATCGATAAAAAAATGAAGCATTATGATGCCCCAAAAAGAAATGAATAATTAGGATGCCCCAACAAGAAATGAAGCATAAGGATGCCTCGACAAGTAAGATAGTAGAAGAATACCCCCTCAACCGGGTGTATGACGTAGCAAGGATGATAGTCATTTAGATTGTGGAATAAGGATAGTGGAAAAAGGATGGGAAAGGATTGTGCTTGTAGCATGAGAGTCATTTGGAGAATAATTTTAGAGAAACCTTATTTTTTTATTGCACAATAGATTTTTCACCATGATTATGAAGGAATCAAGATGGTTAACCTAGATGCACATAAAAAAATACACACATAAAAGAAAATATTATAAAGGAAAATAAACCCAATATTCAAA
The DNA here is from genome assembly GCA_018340775.1 of Taxus wallichiana var. yunnanensis. Taxonomy (NCBI): domain Eukaryota; kingdom Viridiplantae; phylum Streptophyta; class Pinopsida; order Cupressales; family Taxaceae; genus Taxus; species Taxus wallichiana. The sequence goes on along the minus strand of CM031238.1, from coordinate 548,664,471 downwards.
GAAGGTGCAGGCATCATGGCTATAAAGGAACCAAGATGTAATCACACTACTTGCAAGTGTTCCAAAAAGTAAACATCAACAATACATCACAAACTTAAAAAAGAAGACAGTCGATTATGCCCTAATACTTGCCAAAATGATGCTTAATTAGATGCAAATGATGCCAAGTGGGAATAGGATCATAATGAAAGAGGGAGTTAAAATGAATCCTTATGACACTCTTTTTGATCCGTTGTGCTAATGATCGAAAAGAAATTACCCCAAGAAAGTTATATAGCAAAGGAAAAATAAATTTGTGACTTGCCACAAGCGAGTTAACATATCATGTAAAGGGAATAAAGTGATAGTTGTAAGATCAAAATGATCACTAGGGTAATATATAAATGTATGTTGTTTATCAAGATTGTATTGAAATATTGAAAAATTCATTTCAAGGGTTTTCTAATTGTAGGAATTCTATGATAAGTGAATGTTTGTTCGAAAACTTTGTGTTTTTGGATTTTTGAAATATTTAATTTTTTTGGATTTTAAATATTTGATATTTTTGGATTTTTGCAATTTTTGAAAAAGGCTGAAATATAAATGCAAATAAACATGAAGACACAACAAAAATAAAAACATTCCATTTCTTAAATAAACTAAGAGGAAAACACAATACATGTAAGCGACAAGAAAACTCGAAACAAACATTACAAACAAACCCAATATAAACAGGAAGGAACCACACCAAAGTTATATGTGAACTAAGATGTAAATAAATTTCCTGTAATTGGTCTACGAAAAAGTTAAATAAAGTAACAAATTGAAAGAAGAAAAAAACATCGTCCACAATGTTGAAAACTATGCAATAAGATAACACAACGTGAAAAAACAACATAAAATGAAACTCAAAATGTGGTCCACATTAAACAACTAAATAGATTTGAAGGCCCTCAAGCAATAGCTTAGAACACAAAAGGATTGGATCAAGGCCGAAGAGCGAGTGATACTTAGATACTCCAAAATATATTCTTGTCGAACTTATCGAAGTTTGATCGGTAATTGGATTAAAATGTAAAATCCAAATGTCCCCCAAGAAAAGTTACATTACATAAGGGTTAATAATTTCCCTGAGCATCGCTATACATAACAGAAATGAAGATGATCCGGAATAATCATGAGGAGCGCGTCGTCATAAGGTGAAATTGTTGAATTGTCTTACACAATTGTTGAAAGTTGGTCAAACATTATTTGAATAGTTTGATTATGATAGTTTTACAGCGTTTTGGATTTTGGAACAATTTTGTATTGTTTTTGTATTTTTGAACAATTTATATTGTTTTTGTATTTTGTGAGACATTCTTGAATGTTGTTGATATTTTACAACTCGATTAAAAGGGTGCACTACTTGAAAATAGATGTGAATAATTAGAAGCATTTCATTCCATTGGAATAAATGTAGATGATAAAATGTTAGGGTGTTTCACTCTAGTCATGGCTCCAGTAACTATAAATATGTAAGGCATTATCACCAAGAGCCAAGAAGGAAATGAAAATAAGGTGAATAGTGATATGAAAGTAAAGATAATGGATGCGATGAAACAAGGTGTAATAATGATCCATATGAGAAAAATGTAACTCATCTCTAGTCAAGATTATCTAACCGATTCCAAGATGATTCCACTTGATAGGTCTTGAATATTTGGAATGGAATCATCAAGAAATAAATCCATGTTTATTGCGGTAGAATGGTCCTGAAATATGAGACTTGTGCATACAAAATTTAAGTCAAGAGAGGGAATTGAAATATTTGATAAGTCCTTAAATACGATACTTAGGTGGAAAAATTCCAATTTAAAGGTAGAAATTTGAAGATTTGATAAGTTATGCAATAAGAGACTTAAGTGGACATGATCCAATTCAAAGGAGTGAATCACACAATTCAATTGGTCCTAAATTACTAGAATTGGGTGGACATGGTTGAAGTCAAGGGATGTATGATTACATAAGTCTTCGATGAGATCGAGAGACATATGTGATGTTAGAAGATGATTTTTGACGTATGGAATATGTTGAGATTCATATTCACCTATGAGTGAAAGAGTGTGAGGAAAGAAGTATGGATCTCTAGATGTAAACTCAAGATTTCTTGTAAGCCATAGAGGGGATATATTAAACGTTGCTCCTTTAAGGTTTTGAATTAGTTGATTTGACAAAAGATTTGTAAATAAAGCATAAAACGGTTTTATAAGGATATTCCTGGGTATACAAACCTCATAGAGTATACACATGTATATGTATTGACAGGTGTAGGACTCTTCATTAATGAGATGCCAAAAAGATTGGTTGTTTGAGTTATAATGGACATAGAAGGTTGTATTGCTGCAAGTTTCCAAGCTTGTTGTAATTGTGGTTCGATGACAAGACCAGAAATGTTAGGCGTAGGAGACAAAATGGAAAGAATAGAATTAAGCTCAAAGGTGCTTAATGACGGACCCTCTTTTGTTATGTCAAGGGTTGAAAGAGATTCTTGGAGAAAATTCAAGCTCTCATTAGATGTTAGAAGATTATGCTCAAACAAGTTTAATGTTTGTTGGGACTATAGGAAGAAAATATGTAGAAGAGATAGATTGGTTTGAAGGGAGAGATACTTGAATTTCATCGTGATCTCACGGAATGTCAACATGTATAGAAGTGGGGATAATTTTCAACGCTTTAGTAGAAGTGGAAATTAATGTGTCATTGATTGCAAGAGCTTCATCATCAAGCTCTATGGAGATGGTTCTATTGTCAATTAAGTCTTGGACATAATGATGAAGAGGTGTACAATTATTAGTAGAATGGCCATGCATGTGATGGTATTCACAATATTCAGATGCATTGTATGACATAGGATTAGGTTCCCTATTAGAAATGGGTCTCGTAGGTGGATATTCAATCATATTAGCCTTTACTAATTGTTGAAAGGCATTAGATAGAATCTCTCCGAGAGGTGTAAATTGATGTTCAACAGTGCATGGAGAGTAGTGTCATCAATACAAGATATGATGGATTTATGATTAACGTTGTATGATTCCCCATGTTCATGAGATTTTCCCTTTGTATCATGGTTAGGTGGTAGGTCTCTAGCCACTATGTCTCCATTGTCAATAAGGTCTTGGATGTAATTGTGAAGTTGTTTGCATTTTTCTATTTGATGACCATCTATGTGATGAAAATCACAATATGTGTTAGGTCTATACCAACTTGGCTTAGGTTCACTTTCGGGAAGGGTTGCGTGATAGGATAAGTGACCATATTAGCACTTGCCATCTGTTTTAAGACACTTGAAAGAGATTCCCAAAATATGTATATTATCTTTGATTGTAATCATGAGGAGGAGGAAATTTTTCTCTTTTTGGAATGGTGACAGATGGTTTAGAATTAGTTTGTTTTAATTTATTGTTCTATAAGTTTTTCACGTTGCGATTATCTCGTGACACTATCATTGACAAAATTATGGTTGTGGTTGAGGTACCTAGGATTATCATTAAAAGTAATAGGGTTATTGTTGTTATTATTGTGCCAATTGTGACCATTGTCTTTATAGTTAGGCTTGATCAAGCCTTTAAAAATGAGGGATTTTTTTATTTGAGTTTTCTGTTTGATAACTTCCTCAAAGTTAAGGTAGTGCATTTTCATGTGAAAAAACAATTCATCATTAATGTTAGGGAATAAGATGTTAACCATCTATTTTTAGGGAGTGAACATAGGAATCGAATTTTGATTCCTCTCCATCGTTGTAACAATTGTGCAAAGGTCTCGTTTTATCAATGTTTGGCATTGCACAAATCCATCATGGTGATTTCAGAATTAGAGTTGAAAGAGAAGTATTTGATGTACTTCATAGAGAGGTCTTGGAAGGTATAAATAGATCCCTCTGGAAGGTGTAAGAACCATTCCGAATATTTTCAACCTAGACTCTTAGGGAAGAGGTTTAAGATAAAGATATCATTATAAGCCACCTCTTGGCATGCCATGAAAAATTCCTTGATATGCTCTTTAGGATCAATTTTTACCTTGTATTTTTCAAATTTGGGTGTCTTGAAAAAGCATGGGAAGGGTATGCATAAGATGTCTATGTCAAAATGGTATGGACCTAATTCAGAAAAATTAATTTGTTTACGTTTTTTTTCATACCTAAAATGGTGTCCTTCATCATTTTCCACTCTTGAGAAAATGGTGAATTAGTTTGTGGGATGAATGGTGATTTATCATTCGTATGATTGTTATTCTTGTTATTGGTCTCAAAATGATTTTTGAAGGTGTTATCACTTTTCTTCGTGTTCAATAACTTTGGTATCATTCTTTGTGACTTTAGAGGATAGGTGAGATAATTATTTCGCCATTGCATTGATTTGATCTTGAGCAAGGAGTTTGGTTGGGACTAGAGGATGGAGCATTAGATTTTCCTTTATCATTGGCATTTGTTTTACTTGGTCCTTCATTTTTATGTTTGTTTAGCTCAAATGGTGGACCTTTAGGGGATTTAGGTTACAATTTTAAGGCTTTCAATTCATCCTCATCAAATTCTGAGGGAAATCTTGCTCCCATTGCGAGGAGGAAAATAAGGAATTGGTCTTTGTTTTATCGTAAAGTGGCGTTGATAGAAAGGTTTTTAATTTGGTCTTCATCCTATTCATCTAAGCTGATATGGAAAGGATTTCTTTCCTTCCATCAAAAATCAATATAGTAACGATGTCATGTTCCCACCATTGTTAAAAGAAGAGGAACAAGAAGAGGTGTGATAGAAAAATCAACCCTTAACAAAGTGAATGCTAAGATAGAAGAGGGAAGAAGATGAAAAATATTGGCCCTTAATGAAATGAGTGCAAATAAGAAAGAAACAGAAAGTGTTTAGTCAATGGACCGACTCTTAAAAATATGAGAGTTAAGAGAAAAGGGATGAAAAGAGGTTAGATGTGCTCTACTCTATAACAAAAATGAATGTTTAAGAGAGAAGAGACTTGACGAATCTCACAAAAGTGGAGATAAGAGATAAGGGGAAAGTGATTGATTAGTGATCTAAAATCAAAGAAAAGTGGATGCTTTAAATAGAGAAATGAAGAAATAATGAGGATGTCGAAAATACAAAAAAACAATTATGAAGTAAGACAATGTAAGATGGTAGGAGAAAAATGGAAGATGTCACAACTCAATAAAGTGGATGTGAAATGTGATGACATAAGAGTGTGGAAGCGAGATAGAAGAATGTCATCAATTCAACAAAGTGAATATGTAATGTAATGACATAAGATGATGAGAGAGAGATAGTGAGAATGTCGAAAATTCCACAAGGTAAATTTAAAATGTGACGATGTAAGAGTGTGGAATGCTTAGAGTTCAAAAAAATAATGTTAAACTTAAGAATTGCAAAAATGAATAATTGACCTTGATAAAGTGAGTATCACAATGTCAAGACTTAGTGAAGAAGAATGAAAGTTCTCAAGTGTGGATATGGATGTCTGTAACCCAAGACTTAGACACATTTACAAAGTAACAAGGTGGATGAGAGAGAAAATGTGAATGAAAAAGTGAAACAAAAGTGTGTAACATGCGAGAAAAAATGAAAAATGATGTTTGTGAAAGTTTTGGCCTCTACCTTAGATTGGCTTGGACAAGGCGTGGCTTCCTAGGTGGTTCACTCAACTAGGTGTTAGCAGTATACCCGAGAAAGTGCGGTGCTATTGCTAGCTTTACTTTATCCCCTTTGAAAACTTGAGTAATATCTTGCTAAGAATGAATCACATTGGGGTCTCCACTAAGGATATCTATGACACTAACAAAGCTTTACTATTCAATTGGGATAAAAGGTTCTTGTTTTGTCAGCTAGTTCCCTCAATGTACGGACTACTTTGGGGTTCCTGTGGTAATCCTCAAAATCTTTTTATGGCCTATGCCAAGGAACTTCCTAAAGTTATGTGGATGGGTTTTTACACTTTTCTCGAACTCCGAAAATACAAAGTGTGTAAAAATGTTCATTTTATCTTATTTATAAGCAATTCTTTGCACACAATATTTAGTAGTTTGTAGCTCACGATCACCATGGCAACTCAGTAGTTAGTAGTTTTAAATGTTTTAACAACCTTTGTGAGAGTGGATCCTACAAGCAAGGATTAGAAATGTCTCCTCTGGTAGGTATAGGCCAAGAAAACAAAAGCAATTTTACGTTTTGATTTCCCGGATCACTTAGAAAGTGCAAGGAAAGAGCATACGTACGAATAAGCCTAAATTAAAAAATGTTAATTCCCAAAAAAAAGAGAAATGATCATGTTTCTGATTCCCAAGATCTCTTAGAAAGTGCGAGGAAGAGCATACGTGTGATCACACAGTGACTTAATCTCACAAACACAAAAAAATGACAATAAAATAATGTAAAACACATGAGAAAGTGTTATTCTAGTTTTCAAAATGACTAAATATGTACAAAATGGCTTTAAAAATGATAAAATTGGACCAAAACGTCCAATAACCTTGGTTTAGAAAGTTTGAATTTTGGTCAAGGTGGAAGTATTGGAGAGAAAAAGTGTTTTAAAATTGTCTAAAATGATTAAACAATGCAAAGAAGTCTCTAAGCGGAAAAAGTGAAAAGAATTGAAACGCCCAAGAAACCTACAAAATCAAGTTGGATGATTAATCTATTTGATGAAAAACGATGAAAAATAATAGAAGAAAGTAAGTTAAATGTTGTAATTGTGTAAACATGACCAGCGCAATTAAGGACACTAATTGATGAATGAGAAAAAAATAATTAACTAAACAAAGTCTAATGAAGCCACAAAAATAAAGAGAAACTAAATTAATTAACTAATTAATGAGTTAAAATAGTCGAAGTAACTAATGTTAAAAAGGTATCTAAGAATAATTAATTTAAAAAGTTCCTAATAAAATTAATTAAAAAAGGTGAATCTAATTAAATTAGACTACAATAAAGAAATAATATACGTTTTTAGACTTAGGAAGAAGTGATATGAAATAAATAATATTCTCAAACCTAAGGTAATGCTAAGTTTTTTCCGAGGGGGAATAAACCACAAACAAACCTAACCTAATTTTATTGGGAGTGGTGTTATTTTTATGCACAGTATGAAGGCAGCTCATTTGAAGTAGGGGCACATGAGAAAGGTGCGGTAGTGTAGACGAGGCTTAGGGATGGGTTACTTGAGGATCTACATTGAGAGCATGGGAAAGTTGTAGGGCTATGCCATGGTAGGCACGTTGGGTGTTTTGGGGGATTGGGGGTTAAGTCCGGGTGTGGGGTCTAAGGGTAATGGGTAGAGTGGGGTGGGGAGTCCTACGTGGGGATGTAGGGAGTTAGTTAGTAGGTGTTGGTCGGGGTAGTCTGCGAGAGTTGGGTCATGGGTTTGGCGAGTCCTGCTCATCAAGCAAGGGGAATTCAGGATGGGTAGTTAGGATCTAGGGTTTAGAATTTTTTTTAAATTTTTATTTATTTTTGTTTAAATCTCAATTTTTTAGAAACAAAATCAAATATGTATTTTATTTTATTTTTGCAATAAAATCTATTTTTTTGTTTAATTAAATCTAATGTTTTCCTTTATTTTTCTTTTGCTTTGTGCAAAGGGCGTTGCATGATAAGTATGGAAAATAAATGGAGTGAAAACCAAGACAGATTTATTAGAAAACGGATCAAGAGCATAAATGTAACAACTAAAAGAAACACACTATAATTTTTACACCAAAATGTATTTTCGTGAATTTATAAAAAGGGGGATTTACAACATAAGTCAAACAATAAATTTTTGTTTTTGTCTCTGCCAAAACCAAAAACCGAAAAAACAAGTAAAACACCAAACCGGACAAAAAGGAGGATTATTTCCTAAAACATGTGGACACAATTTGAACTCCTACAAACAAATATTGAACGGCCTACTTTAACTTCAAAAACACCTGCGCAAATAATTGTAAGGGATATACAAAGTAAAGTGTTATTAGGAGATAAACACAAAAACAAAGAGGGATGCGAGTCCCACTTTGGCGTGCCAAAATGTAAACCATGGAAAACTAACACTACAAATGGAAGATAAACAAAGTTGCAAACCTTCTTGCATCTTTCCAAAGAAAACCATAAGTAGATTGTAAGAGCTTAGGAGTTGTGTAACCTTTTAGAATTATGGGTGCTATTGAATTACCTTAAAAGTGGATTAACTAATGCTATGAACATAGAGATTTGACTTGGACTATTTATTCCAAAAGAGCACAAGTTGGAGCAAATTTAGCAGAGTAATTCTGCTTAAATCAAAGAGAGTTTGATAGAGTGTAAGCCTATATTTTATCTAGGAATAAGTGGTTGAAAATTGGTTTATAAGTGGGTGAATGACATGCTAAAATTAACATTGGAAGAGGTTACAATAGTTCCGAGGTATTAAGGGACAATAAATGAATTAATTTTAGAAGTTCCATTCGGAAAGGTGGTCATACATACAATTCAATTTCCCTCACCTTTCTAATATTTTAGAAGTGTAGTTGCTGGACTGGTGAGTGGAGTCCCGGTGGAGTCCAGTGGATTCTATGCGGGGTCAAAAGTGGTAGTTGACTAGGATATTGACACTTAATTAATTAATCATTTAATTAATAAATGATAATTAAATCAACACAAGGGCCAAAAGGGATAATAAGGATTAATTTAATTAATTCAAAAGGGGTACTAAGCACATTATTAATCAATTTTATTAATCAATCACAAATAGGTGAATAATTGGAATTAATAGGACAATACTGGGAACATGTGAGTGATTTTAGGTGTCTAAACCACATAATTTAATATTTAGAAATGAATGTTCTAGGATTTGTTCATCATTCTTTTATTTTTAAAGATTTAAATAATATAATAGTATTTAAAATTTCTAGTAACTTATCATGCTTGATTATATACTTGTTTCCATTATTATTACAATTTGTATGAAACTTAATTTTCAAATTTGTATTTATGATCTGAATCCCAATATTACTAAACATCATATCAAAATGAAAGATGGATAGAAACCATGAAAAATGAATAGATAATCCTTGATTAAAAATAAAACTTGCGATCTCGTCCCTTCTCCGTAAAAACATAGTATTGTTGGATCTAGGTGGCTTTATAAAATCAAGTATAAGGCCGATGGTAATATCGATAAATTTAAATTCATATTAGTATTTCATGGGTTTACTCAAAAACTTGGTATTAACTATGTAGAAACCTTTACCCTTGTTGCAAAAATGAGCACTATTAGGATTCTCATTTCCCTAGTTGCTCAATATGGCTAGGAAATTCACCAGATGGATGTTAAGAATGTCTTCCTAAATGGTGATTTAAAATAAGAAATTTACCTAAAACAACTTAAAGGTTATGAGGAACCTGGTAAATAACTCTTTTATTAGAAACTGAAAACAATATCTATATGGCTTAAAACAAGCTCTTAGAGCTTGGTATGCAAAAATAAACAATTTTTTCAAAGATATTAGTTTTACTAATTACTCATCTGATAATGATCTCTTTGTTAAAGTTGAAAATAATCAAATTATTCTTATTGTATTATATTTTATGATTTACTTATTACTAGCAATTCAAATAGTTTAATTTTTAAAATTAAAGCTAAATTGAAACAATACTTTGAAATGACTAATTTAGGATTATTACATCATTTTTTAGGCATGGAAAATTTTCAAGATAAACATTCTATTATTGTATCTCAGTCACAATATGCTACTAATTTACTTAAAATATTTAATATGGTGGATTGTAAACCAGTTGTTATTTCTATTGAAGTTGGTTGTAAACTTGATCTTAAACTTGCATGTGAAAAAGCTAATCCTACTCTTTATAGATAGCTTGTAGGTAGTTTAATCTATATAATAATAACTAGACCCGATATTGCATATATAATAGGTATTGCTTCCAAATTCATACATGAACCATATCATGATCATTAAAGGTTAGAAAAAAGAATATTAAGTTATATTAAAGGAATAATTAATTTTTGATTATATTACACTTAATTTTTTAATGCTTGCTTATATGGATAACTTGATTATGACCATGTTGGTGATGTAATAGATAGAAAATATATGACTAGATATGTATTTGTGTTTGGTATAGGTTCCATTACTTGGAGTAGTAAGAAGCAACCAACAGTCTCCATCTTTTCTATCGAGGAAGAATATACAAGTGTAATGGAAGAAAACAAAGAATCCATATGGCTAAAGTGGTCATGTTGGAATAAATTCATGTGAAAGTTAAAAAAGTAATCCTCTTTTGTGTGATAGTCAAATTTATATTTCTCTCATTAATAATCATGTTCAACACCAAAGAAAAACTCATATAGATATTCATATACATTTTATCCGAGAGAAGGTTCTCTACATGATATAGATCTCATCTTTGAAGATTAAGTTGCAAATATATTCACGAAGCCAATGTATGTTGTAAAGTTTTTTAAGTTTTGTGTAATGCTTGGCCTTTCAAATTTTTCATTTGGGGGACTTGGCATGGAAATGCCACCTCCTAAAGGAAAGCCATGTTTTTCTTCTTCGCCTCTATAGTTTTTCTCCATAAAAGCATTATAAAATATCTTTTTATGATCTAAGTAAACTTATCACTCTAAGTTTACTATGTAGTCTAGTTAAAAAAACATCATTTTGTAAAGGAGGTCCTTACTTTATAAAAGGATCCTAAGGTGCTTATATATATTTTCCATGAGAAATTGTGAGATGTAGTCTCACAAATCATGCTTAGCCTAAATCATCACTTCTGATTTATGGATTCCAAATCCTTTTGTATAAAAAGATAAGTTTAGCATGATAAAGGTGTATAAATCCTTCAAAAGTGATATGTTAGCCTAAAACCCTCACCGTGGTTTAAGGATTGTAAATCTTATTGTATAAACAAGTAATTTTGGCATATAAACCCCACTTAATATTAAGGGGGTATGTTAGAACAATAACATTAAGTGGGTTTAACCACTTAAATTATTCTTATTTAATTATATATTAGATATATGATATAAACCTTAATTTATATTTAATAAATAAAAATATGGAATATTTATATTTAATAAATAAAAATATGGAATATTTTTATTTATTATATATAAAATTTATTTTATGTTTAATTGGTTTTAAATAAATTAAATGTAAAAGTGTTTTCGAGGACAAACCCGAGTACCCATTTAAAGGGCACACAGGGGCTCGGTAAAAACATATGGGAAAATTATATGGTGAATATAAGAGAAAAGTGAGGTGAAGAGGAGATTAAAAGTTATTGGATGTATAAATTTCTTAAATAAATGGAAATTTATTGTTCCGTGTATTTTTTTTACCTCGGATGATATTTTTCCAACATAAATATTTTTTTCTCGTAATGTCCTATTATTTATTTAATTTAATATGTTTTATAATGTTTAAATTTTCTCACAACATGTATTTTAGTTCATCAAAACTTGTTTTTATTAAAAACCATCCTTGCTTGTATGGTAGGGTTAATATACTTATTCAAACACTATGTTTTCTTTATAATGTAATATTTTTCATATAAAATGATATATATACCCTTAAATAATCATTAAATTTATATTTTTATTTTACAAGTATAACCATGTGCATTAGTTCCCATGCATTTTACCTTGGAACTAGTTTTTTCAAGTCCCCATAAAAAAATTAACCCAATTGGGTATTAGTAAACATATATACGGTTTTTTTATTCTGTCAATTTAATATACTTAGATTATGACTATGTCATAGTTGCAATAATAATCAATGGGGAAGAGATTCAACCTTAGGACCTTTGTAACTTAGTAATCTCCTCATAACCACTTGTTCGATCCATGGATCTTTGTCTATGTGATGGTTTAAATAAAAAAATTCTCTATTTTTTTATTGTGTAAGAGTTAAATTCAGCATAATTCAAATTACACGGCATGTGGTTGAACCCAAAGCCTCTAACAAAATCTCAAATTGTTCTACCATACCACCACTATGCACAAACATGATTGAATTTCCTCTTTCTAATTGAAATGAGGATATGGAGAAAATTGGTTTTATGCATGATCCAAGCTCCTTTTATCCCTATCTTCTTTCTTCCATTTTCTCGTATCCTATTTTAATTCTTCCTATAGTATTTCTATATCTCCACAATGCACTTTTAATATCTTTATGTGTGTCTTTTCTCCTTCATCCTTCTTATTTTTATTAAATTCCTGATTTTTAATTTTTTCTCATGTGGTTATTTATTATTGGTACATGTGGTCTATTTATACTTTAGGCGTTCCTTTTTTTAATTTATTTTTATTATTAAAATCAATGTTCTATTCTATTTCTCATGCAACACCTCACCACATCTAATTATGATGCTTTCTAGTTAAGTTGGCTAGTTGGAGCTTAAATTATCCATGAAATGCATTTACACTATAATGTTCTTGTATTATTTAATGCTCATGTCTAAGTCAATTGGATAAAAGTATCCTTGAATATTTAATATTTAAACCTTGTCTAATTTCCATGTGGATGGCATGTTCAAGTTATATAGGTGGTGTTGGAAGATAATTATGTGCACCCTTCTAATTTAGGTAACTATTTAAGTGTCGAAAGGTATTTGCAACAAAAATGGGAGTATATATAAGGTTTAGGACCTTATAAGGCTAGATCCTTTCCTTAAAACCTATATATTAACCACTATTCTAATATAACTAAAAGACTCTGCAAAGTTGAGGGAGAAAGAGTGCTGAAATTTGAAAAGAATGATGATACACCAAAGTATGAAGGGATCACTCTCCCTGAGATCAAGGAAAAATGAGATAGACATAGTAACAGGGGGAAGATATGAACCACAATCCACATTGCATTCTATTATCATTTAATCCTATGTATAAATGACATAATGTACTAAAATTACACGACTATAACTCATACACATCATATAATAAAAAGAGAAAAAGGTAAGATTAAATGACAAAAGCCAAAGGATAGATCACAATGAACTAGATATTATTTCTTAATGAATAAAAATATTTCACAATTAATGAGAAGGAAGTGGACTCATTACATAATTCATCACATTGTTCTACACATACTTAAAACACTCATAAACCAATTGGGCACGATTTCTTTGCATTCAAGAGATGATAGTTTCACTTATGAAACTCATTACATTTATAGAAGGAGAAGGGATGAGAAGGGATATGAAGATGCCATAGGATATTATCAACATGTTTGATGCTTCCAAACTTCCGAGAACTAGACCAAAATGTAATTCTTGAAATTCATATTGATCCACACATATGGGGGTACTTTGGTTTGTAAGAAAACCTTCTATATATTCCCTATGTGGATGAGTTCTAACTTAGATGAATGAATTTATATGAAACTAGGGGAGATATATAAAGAAATATCTATCGATGTGCACTTTTTATCACAAACATGATTTGGACCACTAACAAAAACTCATTTATTCATTTTATCGGGGCTTGAGGAGAATATACCATCGCAGAGGCATTATGAGATAAAAATAAATTAAAAAGCATATGTAACTATTTTGAGTATTAATCGATTAATAAAATGACTCAAAAATACCCCAAAACATTTCATTAATAATATCCCAAGTATCTCCATCATTCCCCTTAAAATTGATTTCTTAGCAAAGATCCTTGAAAAACACTTCCAATGGGAATTCACAAATTCAGATCTAAAAAATAGTTGTGCCCCCAAAATTTATTTATTTTATCAATTATTATCCTTAACATGATCTAAATATACCTCTAATATGTAGCTCACGTCGATAACTTTTCAATAATATCAATTTTGTGGTCCCTATCAACAATTACAATATATTGAAGATTCCCGACAATGTCACAAATATTGTTTATTACAAGAAGCTTCTTTTGTTTTGCAAATTTTTTGTGTTAGTTTGAAAAACCTTATACAATCCAAAAATCCATTTCTAAATCTTATCTTGATCCACTATCAATCCCTAACTCCACAATTATTTTCACCATATGTGGCCTCATCTTTCCTCTTCCCATGGAGTATTCTATGTTCCGTGGAATTTTCCTTTCAATTGCAAACTTTTTGTTCCATGGATTTTGTTTTCTTGTACTATGGGATTTTTAATTTACTTGTTCCATAAATTCTATAGCTTGCATGCATTATTCTTCCCGTACACGTTTCTAACACTCCCATGTTTTACTTTCTTTCTTCACAATTCTACATAGTCTTTAGCCTTTGTCTTAAAACATATAACTTTGTGGTAATTTTTATTTGTTATATTGAATTTATAAAACATTCGATGTAGTATGATTTATAGTTTCTACAAAACACTAAACTCCTTTTTTTTTGTGTGGGTTTCCTTTGTTATGCAGATTTCCTTTGTTCCAAAACTTTTCAACCTTACACAACATAAATTACATTCCTCCACACTCAACTTTATTTACTCCATGGTGTCACATGAATATGTACCTTGTTCCACAAGATATGGACTTTTGGTTCTTTTCCTTTATTTCATAAATTTTTGAAACTCCATAGAACACTATAATTATTCAAACTTTGCAGAACACTAATTTGTTTTATCATATGGGTGTCTTTTATCGAAGATTTTCAAACTTCCATGAATTTATTAGGAATCCAAAACAAGAAGGAAAAAATGGCTAAGTGCTTGACCATTCTAAGCTATGAAACTTTGAATGTTATCCACATAATAATTTGAAAAATATTTGAGACACCAAGACACACAAGTATTAATTTTGTAAATAGTGGCCAAAAAGTAAGTAGGATGTTTATTTTTCCAACATTTATAGTGACTCAAAGGGTAAATATACATGTAATATGTGATAAATAGTTTCCTTGTGCATATATTGAGCATGGATTCAGTATAAAACTTTGAAAAATATTCTCATACTTTCCAAAAATCTATCATTTTCATCAATAAAACTGCAATGGTCCTGGAATTCTCTTTGTGCCACAAGATTATCCTTCATCATGTTCCTAAGATATTTACATCTTGTAACCAATCAAAAATTAAATCGATTGTTAACTTAAGATAAATACGGGTGCATGTGGAAATGGTTTTTATCTACAAATGGATAGGGAATTTATAAGGATGACACGTCTTGTTCAAACATAGATAAAATAAAATATGAATATTAAAATCACTGAAAATTGAGAGATGTAACCATGGTGAAAAAAGGTGACAAACGAACCTCCATAAAAAAACCTCCTAGCTTTGTTTAGACTTGACAAAAATGGGAAAAATGATTGAAAACATAAGTTACAAGAAACAAACACCCATAGTATAAAACAAGGCTAAGAAGACGAAATCAACCAAAAAAGGAAGAAAAAAGCATAGTTGAGATGAATTTTTTTATAAGCGTGTACATAAGGAGATAAAACTTTAGAAATAAGGCTTGAGGAAGATCCCATTGACTAGGATAGGCAATATTTCACCATTTAGCTTTGTTAATTCAAAAGCATTACTCTCCTTGATCTCTACAATATGATAAGGGCCACTCCAAATAACATCAAATTTTTTATGTTTTAGGACAAACTCTCCTTCTTTAAAATGTTAGGGGTAAGATTTCTACTCAAACCACTTCTATATAGCATGTTGGTGGTCTTGCACTTTATCTCAAGCTTCTTCCCTGATTTATTTTAACTTAACCAAATCAACAATCCTTATGGTTATTGCATCATGATGCTCTAATTCCAATTGATGAGCCAACTCCAGAGTTGTAAGTTCTAGTGAGATGAGAAACCTAGCTTCTCTCCCATATAAAGATATGAATGGAGAGCTCTAATATATTCCTTGGGTTTGATTCTATCATCCCAATTTTTTTTTATGTTAGTGTGCCACTACCATTTTTTTCCTTTCATTGTTATCTTCATAATTATGATATGATTTTTATTGGAGGATTCAATAAGTACATTTCCTTGAGGATAATAGTTTGAATATGTCTTTAAGTAAATACCATATCTCAAGAAAAAATTAGTCACTTTGGATCTTATGAAATCCTTGGCATTATCAAATATAACTATGTGGGGAACTCTAAATATGGTCACAATATCTTCTAAGAAGCTTATAATGACACTTTTAATTGTTTCTTTAAGAGGTACAACCTCTACCCACCTTGTAAGGTATTTTGTAGTATTCAAAACCCAATGATCACTAGCACTCAAAGGATGGTTCACCTTCCTAATGAAGTATAAACCCCATTGATAGAAAGGTTTATCATCAAAAATGGGTTGAATTGGAAATGATGCATTCCATTTTATACTAGTGAAGAAAAAAAATTATGTGCAACTCCTTATCCATTTATAACAATTTGAAAAAAACTTGGTAAAAATATCTAGCCCTTAAGATCTTGGTTGTGGTAGTTTGAGGGAAAAGTCCCTACCAAAAAAACTTGCATGAAATTATATGAGCATCTTCTAAACCTTGTTAGGGTCCAAAATATCAACATCTCACCATTAATGTTTCTCTTAAAAATGACACCCTCAATTATTGCATAGTCAAGGGATTGAATTATGAAATGCCTTCTCTGAGTTCTATTGAAAGTGTTGGGTAGCTTTCCAATCTGAAGGTATTCAACTATTTTTTAAAACCAATAATTTTTAACACTTCCTTTTTCTACAAACTTTGTTGATTAGACGTAAATTGAGTCTTATGTGATCCCTTCATCTTTATCCAAATGTTGACACCATGTTGTACCTCCGATTAAATTGGTGAAATTTTTTTGAATGTCAAACTCCATTATTTAGTAATCCAATCATCTCTTTTATCACTTATTTTAGTGTTTAATTATTTGATGAGTAAAAAGACTCTAATCTTATTATTGGACAAAAAATATTTGAAATTTTTTAGATCTCTTAAAACATTAAAAAGTTTACTTTTTAAGAAAGTTGTATTTGAGATCTTAATATTTAAGTATCTCACTTGTAAAATATATTTTCTATTCTAGTTCTTATTGATTCTCTTGGGTTAAGATGGTAGAAATACTAATATCTCCTATGAAGTTATGTAAGATAAATTATTTGTCAAAGTCAAGGATGATGAGAGTGAGAGCTTGGGTGATAGCTTGTTTTATCTTTTCAAATCTACTCTTGGCATCTTGTGTCCATTAAAAATTACATCCTTTCTTAAGAATAAATGTTATGGGCCCTAGTAATTCATAAAGTTAGTGATGATTTTCCTCACAAAATAAATCTTCCCAAAAAACAACTATGATGATTTTTGTGTTGGGGAAGAGATAGAGCCAAAATAGTTATAATTCTATCTAGATCAATAGCCAAACCACCTTTAGACACAACATGTCCCAAAATTTAACCTCTAGGGACCAAAAAGATACATTTTTTTTTTAAAGATATGTCAAATTCCTTGCATCTACTAAAAAATTGTTTAAGGTACATCAAATGATCTTCTTCTCTTTTATAAAAATATTAATATCATCTAAATAGATCAAGACAATATCACTGATCAAACCTTTAAAATATAAATCCATTTCCCTTTGAAATATATCACCAACATTTAATAGTCAAAAAAAAAAAAATTGATAAGAAAACATCCCCAAATTGGTGGTAAAAATTATTTAATATTGGTCATACTCTTTGACAAGGATCTTATTATAACTTGAAAACCCATCCAAAAGTGAAAACCTCTCATCTTGTGATACCCACTATAAGATTTGGTCCATGGAAGGTAAAGGGTAATGATCTTTGAGGGAGGATTTATTGAGGTCTTTGAAATCTACACACAACCTTATCTCTCTATTCTTTTTCCTAATAGGGACTAGGTTTGACCCAAGAGGAGTGTTTGATGGGGAGGGTATTTTTAGCTTCAATAGATTTTTTCATCTCCTTTCTCATTAAAGGTGTAATCATAGGATTAAATAGTATTTTATTTTATCTCACTAGTTTGGTTTTAGGGGACAATTCAATGGTGTGTTGAATGATATTAGGATCATAGCCTTTAAGGTCATCATAAGACCATGCAAAAATGTCATCATATTCTTGGCATAATTGGATGAATTTAGATTGTTTCTTAGATTTACATACCTTTCCAATATTTCTTTAATTTTTATCAAAGATAGTTATATTATGATAGTCCTCTTATTTTATTTTAAAATTCCTCTTCTCCCCTTTATATTGATAATGTAGGGTGAACAAGAGTTCTGATGAAAGAAAACCAAGAGGTAGCTTTGTTACTTTTTAGATAAACGATATGGTCACCTTAACTTTATTGTAAAATTGGTTGTAAAACCACAGAAAACTTAGCTTCTTTTTGTATAAAAAGGGAAATTTGTTCATCATTGTAAAAAATATGCAAATGGAAGTCATTATTAGGAAATTGTGTCCTAATTATCAACTTCAAATTCTGGTCTACAACATTATTAATATCTTTATAAGGATAAAATTGAGATATAATAAAATGCATATTACCTACATCTAAATTTTTTATCTTGGGATGACTTGAGCGTTGATGGCATCAAAATCCTCTAAGAGATACCAAACTCTATGTTTATAGGATTTTAGGAGAGGGTTCTTAGCTAGGCATTGTGACTTGATTTGTTTAACAACTAGCTCATCATCCGAAATATCATCAAATTCTCAAGCCCTTTACTTTTAACAATGATTAGCCCCTGAATCAAGGCTTTATATTAGACAACATTGTTGGTAAAACTCAATTGCACTATATGGGAAAAGAGTAACTTCTCTTCCTTTGGAGAAGTAAAGATAACACCCGAACCAAATCCAATTTTACATTTTTAACCGTCAATAAACATCTTCCATATCTCATATGAGTCATTCTTGAATTTTACTATAGTAGGGATAAATTTTCCTCATATGTGTCGAGTCTTGTCTAATAAAAATCCTCAAAAGGATCAAATATCCATATTTCTTTGGCTTATTCATCCATTTACTCATTTGGAACTTCAGCTCTCACCTATAAAGGTTCATTTTTAGCTTTAACTCCTTCAATTTTAGAGGTTATGGCACATTCCAACTCAACGGGATTTGGACCATATGCTTCCAAATGGAATTGGGTAATTGAATCAATATTTATTGCGATTATAGTGGAATACCTTTTCCCAAGGAAAATGCGATACCAATTAGATGATAGATATCCCTCTACTTTAGTGGTAAAATATCAAGACAAACAAAAATAAAAGACATGGGGAAGGTCTATAACTAAAATATCTTGGGGATACGTCTTGGAAAAATAATGTAGGGTTAGATTAAGATTTTTAATGACTCCCATGGTTTTCATAGGCATACCATCTAGCTGGAACACACCTTTTTAATCGAGCTATAATGAAAGCAAAGTGTATCAAAAAAATTGGTCATGAATGTGCTACTATACCTATAGAATCAATCATATAATTATTGACAAGATATATCCAAATGATCAATGATCTTTAAAAAGGAGGGGGTTTAGGAGAAAAACCTTCCTCACTTACATTAGACTAAAATAAATTTATTGGTATTAGGATTACCTCCTTTTGAGTTATAGGAAGGAGCTTAAACTACCTTGATCCTTCTTGCAATAGATCAGTCTATCCCGAAATTGTCAAAACATCCCATAAGGAGATGTATGAATATTTATTCTCTTTATTTTCTCGACAATATCAAGGGGTGTTATTGCATGTCTTTGTGAATTATGAGAATTAATAAATATATTTAGTTTCTCTATGATAGGATGATGTGAAATTACAAACACCTTGTTTTCCTCATTTAGGTGAGGTGAAACCTCTCTTTGTGTTGATATTTATCATCTTATTATAGTTGTCACATGATCTCTAGATGATTACATTGTTAGGATAAAATATTATATTAATTATGCATAGTTCATTATTTAATTAATTTTATTAATTAAATAATAATTCTTATTTTGTTATATGGTTAATCAACCATATTTGTCTTTTATTTCATACTGTTATATTGTTGTGAACATTATATTTGTATCTATTCATTTGTTGCTTCCCGGATGTTATTGGAAGCTTATTCATTCTGGCATTTGGTTGCACCTGTGCAACTTATTCTCCCATATGTATTTGGCTATGCAATATCTATAAATATTGCAGCCCATTCTCTGTAATGGTTGATTGATTGAGATTAATAAAGTGATCAGGCTTCCATCCCTGTTTTTCAATCATCATTTGGTACCAGTGAATTGAAGCTCTGGCAAGGTTGGAGAAGGTTGCAGAAGAAGGAGAATTCGTGGAGAAGTAATCTGCACCAGAAGGAGAGCCAGTGCTGCCTCCTGTAGCTTCCTAGAACCCCCTGTAAACCCACAACCTCCTGTTTAGTTCCAGGTGTTTGGAACGTAATTTTTTTTTTTTGCATTGGTGCACTCAGCACCAGGCAAAATTTGCAGTAGGTATTCGAATTTTTTTTTTTTAAATTATTATAATTTTTCTCCCCATTTGGGGTTTTATCTTTAAATATTAGAGATGTTTTTAGTCTCTGTTTTTTTATCCAACCTCTACATTTAGAGGTATAGCTAGTGTTGGAGGATTATGTGCTATATTTGGAGGCCGAGCTACTTTGCAACGACCCTGCACATAAAGAAAGCAACAGTTAGCATTTACAAAGCCTGCAAAACAAAGCAAAGAATACAAAAAAAAGGCGCCCAAATCCTCCTCACGCTGGACCTGCACACATAGAAATCAGCAAAGCAAAGCATATCATACAAAAGAAATAAAAATAGCGGCCAAACACAGCAAAAGAAATGGTGTAAGAGTAGAAAGGAAGCGGCTCAACAATCATCATAGAAAGGAAGCGGCTCAACAATCATCATTTGTCTTTCACGCCTCAGCCTGAACTCCACGGCAAACAAAAAAAAAAAGGAACGGCTCAGTCTGCACTCCACGTGCCTGCATAAAGGAGAAAACAAATAAAAAATGGGCCAAAGCCTGCATTATACTCCAAGCGAACCTGCAAACAAAGAAAAAGCAGCTTTCTCCCACTCCATGCATGACCTGCACAAAGAAACGGTGCGTGGAAAGGTAGAAGCGGCTGAGAAAAGCAAGAGGCGGCTTCACAAAGGCAAACAATAAGAAATAACAAGCTTCAGATCCGGATTTTGAGCAATGAAACCCTAAAAACGCCTCTCACCAGCATGCGACACGTGGAATCTCTGCCAGGTCGCATTTTTTAAAGAGGTAAGTCGATTTTACTTGTCAATAAATACAAGTTCCTTCCTTTCATAGCTCAAGCGCCCTAAGTGGCCAAGTTGGTTATTGCATGCGCCTTGGGAGTGAGAGGTCTGGGGGTCAAATCCCACCAACAACACTCAAAAACTCACCTTTTGAAATTTGGCAAGACTGCTAAATTTAGCAGGTTTTTTGAATTTAGTTATAACTAACTAAATTTAGCGGAGAAACCCCTAAGTTAGGGTAATTTTTTTCTCCCATCTGGTCTGTTTTTTCATTCCAGACATTTTTTGCAAAAGGAGACCCATCTAAAAATTGCATTTTCAGCTATTTTTTTGCAATTTTTAGCATTTTGGGTCGTATTGGGCTCAGGAGGCCACCAGGGCCCGCAAAACTGAATTTTTTTGCCTGTCATTCAAATTGTATAGTTTTTTGAATGTAAATTATATACTGCTGCATATTGTACTAATTTGCAGGTTGCCATAGTCAACTGTAAAACTTTGTAACTGCTCAGAAACTGGCAGAATTGTAATAAAAAACAGTAAAATTGGTTCTGTAACACTCACGAGATCCTAGATCTCATTCGCAGCATTCGGTATATACAGTGCCTCTGGGAAGTGCTTACGGGTAAAGCCGTCATGACTACTACAGCACTTAACGCCTAATATAGCTGCAACAACGTCATCTGGGCATCGTCCCTATAAATCGACGGGGAGTAATAAGGTCACAGTGCACACACTATGAACCATCCCATCCATCTGTGAACGATTGCAAGACATAAATCCAGACTAAGAAATTATCCGAGTATATAGAAAAGTTACGCACGCGTATGAGGATATTTCTTTGAGCCGGTGTCAATAATCATACAGACCCCATCAGTAATGTCTTGGTACCACGTATTGAATTCTTTCACGTACGTTAACACCTCTTTCACGTACCGCCAGGTATATAGAAAGGGCGAGCTTCTTCCACGTACTGATGGGTATATCGGAAGGGCGTGTATATAGAAAGGTTTGGTATATCGGACTGATGGTATATAGATTAGGAGACCTAATGCCTGGAGTGATAAGAGCCAAACCCTGTCAGTGATCTCTGCAAAATGGGCACCAATGCCCCAAAAATTTTCTTCCGGATTCACAATTGCTCAGAGGAAGCAACTATGTTGCATGGAAGACAAAAATAAAGACACAACTTGAGTTTGAAGAAATTTGGCCTATTGTGACTGGTACTCTAACCAGATCACCAACTGATGCAACACAACAACGACAGTTTGATAGAGCAGATTAGAAAGCAAAACTCATCATCTTGTTTGGAGTGTCTGACGATGTGCAAGCCCACATTCGAGATGCCACAACAGAAAAAGAAGCATGGGATAAGTTGAGCACAATATATGAGGCCAAGAACAAGAATATCATATTAAATTTCCAGAGTTATTTACATACATTGAAGTTCAAACAGAATGAGAAAATTGAAGCTTTCCTAAGAAGAGTTGCAGAGTTGAGGGCTTCACTTCTAGCCCTAGGAGAAGAGGTTAAAGATGAATCTCTTGTTCCCATTGTTCTGAGAGCTCTCCCTTCTTCTTACCACATTTTTGTCATAACTCTAAACTTGTCAGATACGAAAATTAGTTTTGACAAGCTAGTAAACCTACAACAACAAGAGGAAGCAATGCACAACAAGGATGATGAAGAGGAGCAGACACTGTCTTCACATCAAAAATGGAAAGGAAAAGGTAAAGGAAAACCTAAATCCTATCAGAAGTCCCCACATCAAAATCAGTATCATGGGGACAATCAACAAAAGAAGCGATGTCCAATTTGCAAAAGAGGACATGACTTACAAGATTGTTGGTATAACACTTATAAGAAAGGTTCATCAAGCAATTCTGGACCACAACAACAACAATCTTACAAGGGACATTCAAATAACTATCACGGGAAGAAAAAGGGGAACTGGAAAAGAAGATCCCACCAGCAAGGTAATATTGCTGAGCAACAAGAACAGTCAGACAATGAAGACTTCTTGTTCACTTTGCTCGATCAAGTGAACCATCCACGTCATCTAGTGATGTCTGGTATGTTGATTCGTGAGCCACTCGACACATGACCGGTCCACGAGACCGGGTTTATTTCAATTAGGGACACGCCATCGAAAAATCATGTTTCGTTGGGAGATGATTCTTCATATACGATTCGAGGATTGGAAACATTTCTCTACCCCTTGGTTCACGCAAATATAGACTATCGGATGTTCTATATGTCCCAGGTTGACAAAGAATCTTCTTTCGATCACCAACTCCTAGATCACAACCTAAAAATTGACTTTAATAGTCAATTCGGCAAGAAAATGTGTTTGATTTGAGATAAATCCGAGGCTCAAAAATAATTGCAAAAGCCTCAAATGTGGGACGAATGTTTCAACTTGATTTCATTCACAAAAATGATCAAGCACTTGTGGCTAAAAACTCCACCTCACCCCGCCAGGTTGTGGCATCGGAGATTTGGTCATGTAAGTTTCAAATATCTTGAAACACTTCACCGATGTAATATGGTAGATGGGCTACCATCTCTTCAGAAGGATACAGACAAGTGTCCTCACTGCTTAGCAGGAAAACAACACAGAGTTTCATTCCAAAAGAGTACTTTTCGAGCTCATGGTAAACTTGACCTAGTTCATACCGATCTTTGCGGTCCGATGCAGCCAAGTCATTCTGGGTTCTAGTACTTCATGCTTTGTGTTGACGACTATTCACGGAAAATGTGGATTTTTTGTCTTCACAAGAAAAGTGAAGCCTTTGAAACATTCAAAAAGTTCAAAGTAGCAGTTGAGAAAGAAACTAGTCGTCACATCAGAACTCTCTGCTTAGATCGAGGGGGGGAATTCACCAGTGATGAGTTCAGAGACTTCCTACAAACTCACGGGATTCATCGACAAATGCCTCCTCCACACACACCATAGCAAAATGGTGTTGTCGAGAGAAGAAATCGTACTATCATGGAAATGGTGCGATGCATGATCGATGATTCTGGACTTGCAAAGACATTTTGGGTAGAAGCAGCAAAAACAGCAGTGTATTTGTTAAACAGAGCACCCACAACTGCTCTTGATGGAATTACACCACAAGAAGCATGGTCAAAAAGGAAACCATCCATTGCACACCTCAGAGTATTCGGGTGCAAAGCCAGCATGCACATACCCAAACAGAACAGAAAGAAATTGGACATGAAGTCACAAAATCTCATCTTCATTGGATACAGTGAAGAGACTCTTGGGTATAGATTGATGGATCCTAAGACCAGAAAAGTCTACACAAGTAGAGATGTTGAGTTTTTCGAGAAGAAGGAAGCAGAGACTCCTCCTCCGGACTCGCAAGATGTATATTTTTCACCAGTTGTAAAAATTGAAGCTAATGTTCCCTCAGAATATGAAAGTGATGATGGTGTTGATCAGATAGAACCACAACCCATGGGAACAGTTCAATGTATGCCTAAATGGTGTACAAGTACATTACGAGATGCAAGATTGGATGCTCCACCGGATACATCCACCCCTAGACCATGGACTCATGGATAAAGCAAGAGAAGAAGTTAACTTTGCTTTGATGAGTAGAGTTATTGAATCAGACGAGCCCTCTACATCCAGAATCCCTACGGTCAAAAGCTTGGAAAGATGCCATGGATTACGAATATCAATCGGTGATGAAGAATAACACTTGGCAGCTTGTTGATCTTCCACCGGGAAGAAACCCATTGGATGCAGATGGATATTCAAAACTAAGTACAAAGCAAATGGGACAATGGACAAGTGCAAAGCAAGACTTGTAGAAAAGGGGTACGAACAAAAATAAGGCATTGACTATGAGGAGACATTTTCTCCCACAATGCTAAGATCAAAACGATCGGGATGATCTTTGCTCTAAATTACTTGCTTGATTTGGATGGAAAGTTCACCAAATGGACGTAAAAGTGCCTTCTGAATGGAGATTTACAAGAAGAAGTCTACATGACTCAACCTAAGGGATATGTTGTACCTGGTCAAGAAGAAAAGGTATGCAGACTCAGGAAATCTCTATATGGTCTCAAATAGGCACCCCGGGCATGGTACATCAAGATTGATGAGCATCTCGTATAACATGGATTCGTCAGAAATCCATACGATCCCAATCTCTACCTCAAAAAGAAAGGGGGGGAGATGGTGATTGTTGTAGTTTATGTCGATGATCTAGTCATCACTTTGCCGATTCGAAGAAGATGATTGATGAAACGAAGAAAGATCTTAAGCGATCATTCGACATGACAGATCTCAAGCTTATGCACTACTTGTCTTGGAATAGAAGTATGGCAGAAAGAATCACATCTTTGTTTCTCAGATGAAATATACTAAGACAATGCTCAAGAAGTTTAGGATGATGGATTGCACACCAATGGCTACACCTATGGAGAACATATTACAATTATCTCTTTCAGATCTATCTCCTGAGGTAAGTGCCACTCTCTATCGGCAGCTGATTGGGAGTCTCATTTACCTGACCTACACTAGACCAGATATCAGCTTTGCAGTGAGCTATCTATCCAGGTTCATGCAGGAACCCAAAATTTGTCATTGGAAAGCAGCAAAGCGCATTTTGAGATATCTCAAAGGATCAGTGGATCTTGGTCTAGAATACAAGAAGAATGAAAACTTCTTCTTGTCTGGATATTCGGATTCAGATCATGCAGGTAACATTGATGATAGAAAATCCACTTCTGGATTTGTATTCTTTATGGGATCTAGACCAATATCATGGGGAAGTAAGAAACAACACTTTGTTTCTCGCTCTTCCACAGAAGCCGAGTATCGTTCTGCAGAGAAGCTATCTGTGAAGCGATTTGGCTACGTCGCATACTGGAAGGACTTGGAATACCACAGGACAAACCAACTACCATGTATGTAGACAATGAAGGTGTACTCAAACTTGTTCGCAATCCAGTTTTTCACGAGAGAACAAAACACAATGAGGTTCAGGTTCATTTCATACGTGAACATGTGTTGAAGCACAACATCCAGCTTCAATTTTGTCCAACTGCTGAACAACGAGCAGATATTTTCACAAAGTCACTTGCACGTGACAAGTTTGAGTTGTTCAGAGCATTTCTCTCCTCATCTCTTCAGACAATGCACAATTAAGGGGGGGAATGTTAGGATAAAATATTATATTAATTATGCATAGTTCAGTTATTTAATTAATTTTATTAATTAAATAATAATTGTTATTTTGTTATATGGTTAATCAACCATATTTGTCTTTTATTTCATACTGTTATATTGTTGTGAACAATATATTTGTATCTATTCATTTCCTGCTTCCCGGATGTTATTGGAAGCTTATTCATTTGGCATTTGGTTGCACCTGTGCAACTTATTCTCCCGTATGTATTTGGCTGTGCAATATCTATAAATATTGCAGCCCATTCTCTGTAATGGTTGATTGATTGAGATTAATAAAGTGATCAGGCTTCCGTCCCTGTTTTTCAATCATCGATTCAACTTATGTCTTTAAGATTATTTTCTTTTATCTTATATTATAATCAAATCTCACTTATGGGTGTTGAAGTCCGTCAACTTGATTGGTGGAATAGAAATATTCCTCTTTGTAGTAGACCAAAATCTCACCAATGGTTGAGATAGATGGCGATGATAGATAATTTGTTTGAGTGGGATCCAAAATTAATTTTAAACTATTAATGCTTGTGTCAACGCTTCATGAGGGAATATTTTTAATCATGGGTTTGAGAGTAAGGATAACAAAGTCTCATATCTTCAATCGTGTTATTTTTCATAGGAACAATTTCTCTATTAAGATGGGTAGAATTTTTGTATGTTTGGTTCATATGCCTTGTATGGATGACTTGATTTTAAGGTTATGCTCTAGTGGGTTGGTAAGATGGGTTAGATGATTACCATGTTCTTTGAGTGGGTGGGGATTGCTGCCTTTTGAAATTAATTGCTTCATTTTCCATATTCCTTAACATGCTCTTAAACTCATCCAAATCATTAAATGAGATGCTAGGAATTGTTTTCAATGGTTGTGAAGCAATATGTTGGTTGTGGATTGTAGTAGTGGGTGTTAACTCTAAGAATAATTTCATAGGAGGCCTTAGAGCTATCTTACCATATTGGATAAAAGGATTCTTAGTTGATATTACAATATAAAAATGTAGTAGGAAGGTCTACACCTCCCATAGATTGGATCATAGTAGAAATATAATAATTCAAATCCTTGAGGTAGTACAAGAAATTTGAATGTGAAGAAGGCCTTACCAAAAGTGGGATTCTATCCCAAGAATTCTAGAATCTATAGTTAAAATTAGAAAGATCCGTAGTAGATGCCCTCTTTCTTTTTGTCAAGTTCTCCATAAGTGACAAGTGATCACTATTTTCTAAAAATTGTCTCACCATACATTCTCCAAATTCATCCCATGAGCAAATAAAATTGCAAGGAAAGCTCCCATTCCATGTCAGGGATTTTAATTTTAAGGAAGATTTATAGATCCTCATTGCAACATCTACTTGAGTTATGTGGTGAAATGAGCACAAGTAGATGATTTCCCTATGGTAATAAGTAGGATTAGTACGTTTCTTAGTAGTGAAATAGGGAAGGTTTTTTAGGGTAGAACATGGGAGGTCATTCCACACAGTTAAAGCTAGTCGACTACAAACACGAATGGTTGGAAAAACATGATTTATTAGAGGATTCATGGTATTTAAGGGTTGAAGGCTACTTTGTAGGATTTTTGAATGAACACCATGTGAGGGAGGGAGAAGAACAAATATTTGTAAAGACCTTCTCCTATGATTTTTGGGAGATGAATGTGAGGGTTAAATAAGTTGTTTAGTAGAATTACTTGTGTTTATTATTTTCATAAGATTTAAATAACTAAATCTTTAAAGAAAAGACATTAGAGTTTACGGGTGTTTAACAATAGGTTAAAAAATAAAAATAGCTAAGAAAACACTAAAACTTAGTTGTAATTTACAAGAACATCCAGGGAAATACTAATGAACCTCACAAGATGTACATAAAAATGGAAAAAAATCTCCCACCGGGCATGCTAGAAACTGTTGGTAGAGAATTTTGTGCACCCTTCGATTTAGGAAATTATTCAAGTGTTAAAGGTCTCTACAACAAAATATGATTATCCCTAAGGAGGGGGACCTTAACCCTTGAGGTAAACCACCGAATAAGGTTGGATCCTTTCCTTAAAACATTTAGATTAATCACTACTCTAATCCAACTAAAAACTATATAAAGTGTAGGGAGAAAGAGTTCTAAAATTTGAAAAGAATGGTATAACACCTACGTATGATGTGATCAATCTCAATGAGATCAAGAGAAAATGGGGTAAACATGGTAACAAATGGTAGATATGATCCAATATCCACACTTTGCATTTTATTAGCCTTTAATCCTCTTTATAAATGACATGACATAATGAACTTATGTGACTATAACTCATACATATCATATAACAAAAAGAGAGAAAGGTAAGATGCAATAAAACATCCAAAGGATATATAATAATCAAAATGAAGTAGATACTATTTCTTACGAATACATAATCTCTCATAGTCATTAAGAATGAAGTTAACACATTACATAATTTATCACAAGGGTTTGCAAAAAGTCATAACGCTTAGAAAACAATTGGGAAGGGTTTATTTTCATTCAAGAGAGGATATTTTCAGTTATGAAACTCATTACACTTATAGAAGGAGAAGAGAGGAGAAGGGATTTTAAGATGCCAAGGGATATGCTCAACTTGTTTGAGCCTTCCAAACTTCCTTAACACTAGATTGAATGGTAATTCTTCAAACTCATGATTATCTACACCCATTAGGGTGTCTTGGCTTGTAAGAAAAGATTCATATATTCCTTATGTGGATAAGTTATAAATTAGATACATGAATATCCATGAAATACAAGGAGACATGTCAGGTTATGAGAAATTAATTCAATATTACATATTTATTTCAACATTATAAAATAAACAATATATTAAAAACAACACAAATAACACATAACAAAATTAAAATAGATTTACGTGGAACACCTTGTAAGAGGTAGAAAACCATGGTAAGAGATAAATTTCCATTAATCAAGAAATAGTAATATTTATAGTCTAATAACCCTTCTTCACCCACTTCGCTGCATATTTTAGTTATCGGGCTTGAAGAGACCTATTTAAGTGGGTTTATAGAAATGTCTTCCAGATGAAGCACCCATCCACTTAATAAATTCATTTTAATTAATAATATTAAACTATAACCTAAAGTTTATATTAAATAAATAAAATATTTCATATTTTTATTTAGTTACTTATAGAATAAAGTTTATGACTTATAAGAACACTTAAGAGGGGATTAAACCCTACTTCATATTATTATTCTAACACTCACTCTTAATATTAAGCGGGTTTATATGCCAATATTATGTTTGTTTATACAACAATAATTACAATACTTAAACCATAATGAGGGTTTAGGGTAGCCTATCACTTTCGAAGGATTTATACACCTTCATCATGCTAAACTTACCTTTTTGTACAAAAATATTTGGAATCAATAAATGTAAAGTGATGATTTAGGATAAGAGTGATTTTGAGACTACATCTCACACCATCTCATGAAAAATCTATACAAGCATCTCTAGGATCCTTATATAAAGTAATGACCTCTTTTATAACATGATGCTTTATTATAGGATTACATGATAAAAATAGAGTGATAAGTTTACTAAGATCACAAAAATATCATTTACAATGATTTAATGGGTAAAACAATATAAATGTGTCCCACTTATTGACCAAAAATATTTTAAAATATGAAATGTAATTAAATATTTAAAATTACTATAAATTTTTAAAAAATCAGTAAATTCTAGATGCCTTGCACCTTGGTATATTTAAGCTCTTAAAAATACATGTTTGATCATTTTATATGTGTTTGGTCATGTTTTGGTTTTGGGACATATTTTGCTGAAGGTACAAAAAGTGTAAAAAGTGGGACATGGTTAGAGGTGAAGAAGAAAACATATGGCCGACCATTAGGAGGCAACATTGTCATGTAAATTACCCTTCAATGACAACTTTGAAAGGCTAAGAATTTTACAAAACTTGTAGAACTTCACAACACACAATGGATTTGTGATTATATTTGTAAGTTGATCTTGATAGAACAAAATCGAGATCTATATCACCATAGAAAACCTTCTCTAAGATGAAACACATATGCATCTTTATATGATTTTTTCTTTGATGATGAACTAGATTATTAGCTAAAACAGTACAACTCTAACTATCACATAAAAGAGGAGTACTTCCTTTAAATTCCATGTGAATTTATTCCAACATTTGCTTTAGCCACATGACTTCTTTCACTTCCATTGCACTTCTATATTCTACCTCAATAGAAGAGATGGAGACTATTGGTTCATTCTTGTTACACCAAGTTGTGACACTGTACCAACCTTGAACACATATCTAGTCATAGATTTTCTATCTATTACATCACCAATATGGTCAGAATCAAAATATCCATATAAACAAGAGTTATTAGAGGAAGTGTAATGTAGACAAAAATTAATTTTCCCTTTAATGTATTTAAATATTCTTTTCTCTAACTTCTAATAATCATGATATGGTTCCTACATAAACCTGGAAGTAATACCCACTATATATGCAATATCAAGTCTACTTATTGTTATATAGACTAAACTCCCTACAAGCAGATCTATAAAGAGTAGGGTTACCTTTTTCACATGCGGGTTTAAAATAAAGTTTACAACCAACTTTTATAGGAATAGAAAATAGTTTACAATCCACCATATTAAATATTTTAAGTAAAATTAACAACATATTGTGACTTATCTAAAATAATAGAACGTTTATCTTTAAAAATCATTCCTCTAAATTGATGAAGCAATCATATATCATTCATCTCAATATATACACAACGTTGACAATAAAATGATTATCTTCAATTTTCATAAAGAATTTAGAGAAATAAAGTGATGAATCTAAATTTTGTAATAATTGGTTTGTATGTTTTGGGCTCTAAAACCTACTATTGGTTCAAAGAGTAAAAATTTTACTATGTTCAACCATATAAATTAACATTGATATTGACCTTGACTACATATATGTTCATATTCATTTATTTTTATGTTTTTTGAAAAAAATGCCACAAGGATAAAATATATTCCAAGATGATGGTCATGCATTCCAAGCTACATGGTAAACTTCTCGTTGTATTTTAAAACCTTATTTACTCAAAATATGAAGTATATAACGGTATTATAAATGATCGATAAACTAACAATGACCTTGTGTATAAATAGTTTACCAAAATGGATACTTTAAATATAATCGTTTTCTCGATTTAATGAATACGAATTGATTGCAAATATGGTCCAAACATTTTAAATATGTTTAATAACCGAATAAAAACTGATTTCAAACTCATTAATTTCTAGTTGCACATTCATCCCGATCAAATAAGATTTCCGTAAATGTGTAAAAGTGTGGTTATTCCATCAAATCATTTAAATATTGATTAAAATATGCGAGTAAATTAAAAAAATATTGATGCAAAATTGAAACACACAACAATATTGTGATAATGGAGTTATCCGGTTGGTTACGTCTTTGAGATCACTAAAAAAATAATTTGATCCATTAAAATATCATTTGTAAGTACACACAAAAAATATGAAAAATTGATTAATAGACGTTAAACCTACAAATCGAGATGAAAAATAGATATGAATACTTTGAACCCTATCAAAAATTGTCTCTGAATACATCCATGGCTTTGTAAGGATTTAGACGAGGTTCACCATCAAATCGAGAGTGAAAATCTCTTCAAATAGGAAATGAACATCAAATATCAAAATTATAAGAGGCTCAGGTGACCATCTCGAATTTTGAACATTTTGCTAGACCTACCAAAGTTCTCAAAATGCCTCCAAATGGGAAAAAAAAACCCAAAATTTCTAAACTACCATCTTAGCATTTCTTAACATAGTCATCCAATGAACCTGCTTAAATAGCAATTTGGCCCCTTATCTTTGCTTGTAAGTCACATGGAAGTCGGTTAATGAGAGTACCCCTTTTCGGTAGGTTGTGGGTTTAATCCTCCATATGTACCTTGGTATTTTTTTTTGGGTTGGGTATAAATCCCACATGTTGTAGGTTTTGGATGTAAAAAGACTTAAAATAGCTCATGTTTGGATGTTATGCATGTGGCTTTAGCCACATCAAGGTCTATTTTACCAAATTGTGGTATTAACTCCCACCGAGCTCATTGGGATGTTTTTTTAGTATCTCAGCCACGATTGGCACTGTTGGGACGAACGTGATCCCTCCTGGCTTGACCTATGAATCATATGATTTAGGAATCCTTGACGAGTCGATTGGATACATATATAGCTACCCGAGTAGACTTCAAACATTATGTGTTGTTGATGTATTCCTACTAGGTGGTAATTAGAGAATGTAAAATGTGTCTTTACCCATAAAATACCACTTGTCCTCCTTCGAGCCTGCCACTTCAATCGGAAAATGCATTAAAATAGCATAGTGTAAATGGGATAACAAATATAACCAATAATGATATGATGTCTGGGTCTCATTCGTATGCATGTGATTGAATTATTGTAAGTTAGTGGAAGGAAACTAACACCAAGTAGATTCCTAACTTAGTTAATCAATAACATAAACATCAAAATAAAGCTAGAACGAAAAATATTAACTAAATGCATCAAACCTTAAAAATTAAATGCAAAAACAATCATTTTATTTTTGGATGTGCTTTGTAATGGTAGGTATTCCTTTAGTGAGCCAAATGTAGCTATGTGCGATCAAGGGAAACTATCCATTAAAGAGGAAGAGATCTCACCAATATGGCTTAATTTCCATGTTTGGTTCTTCTCTTACTAATCTTCTCGTAGAAAGTAGAAGATAGAAATGGTTGTTTGATCAATAATATTTCAATATTTAAATTATCTTATCCTATGTTAATGTCTTACAAGGACATGGTGTAAATTTAGACAAGGTGTACTAGGTTCTTTATATAGCTTTCCAGTTTTGGAGAAGCTTACAACCTAATGAATGTGGGATAAAGGTAAAGTAGAATTAGAAAGGGATAAGTATGATTAGAAGATACTAATTAGTGATTAGAAAATAATGGGAGTTGGAGATGATTTAACTAATTAACTACGACTTATTAATAGACCAAGATAAGCTTAAAAAGACAATTGGAGATGATTTAGAAGGAAATTGGTATAATTTGAAGCGTTCGAAAGGGGGGTTTAACCAATAAGAAGTTTTATTGATTAAATAGAAGGTTAAAAATCTTAATTAGATAATAATAGTTAATTAATTAATTAAAAGAGGATTATAACTAACTAAGTATCATCAATTGGCATACGGGATGAAGGGAAGGCTAGTTAATTAAAGGAGTGTCGTTAATTCACCAAAATGAAGAGGAATGTTAGATAATTAGTGGGAAATCATTAATTATAACTAAATAACGAGAAAGAGGATAAATAGTGTAATTTTAGTATTAAAGATGCATAGTCGATTTAGGTGTCTATATTTTCCCCTCTTTAATGTGGTGTAGTGCAAGTGACGCCACTCCAAAGATAGTAGATTTTTTTTTGAAAATTTGGAGTAGAAGAAAAATTAGTAGAATGGATAATTTTTCCCCCTTGAGTTTCGATGGGGTGATAGAAGAGGTTGATTGATGCTAAAAAAGAAGAGAATAATGACCATTCTTGAAAATTATATGATCTCACTAGAAAGAAATGCTTTTCTTAACATATCTTGTGGAAGAAAAATGCATAGTGATGAAAGGGATTAAAATTGGGCTTGGTTGACCATTGTTGGAATCAATAAAAAGAGTAGGATCTTGTGCCTCAAGTGGAAGAAGCAAGGGAGGGGGAAAGAATTAGAAAATGATAGGTAGAAAGTTAGTTAGAATGGAAATGGGAAGATAGATGGAGAATGGGAAGATCACAACGTAGATGATGAACCATCTGGCTTGGAAGTAACTATTTATTTGATATAAGCATACAAAAAAAGTGTAAAATGACATAAAGAGCCATAATATTGATTTTTCTTCATCACTAAAGGATTGAATCAAATAAAAATATGTGAAGCAATGCAATATCGAAAAGTAAGAAAGGAGACCAACAAAAAATGGCACAAACAAAAATATTCAAAAAACAAGAATAAGAAATTTGAACAAATGTTTTTTTAATCTAGATTCAGTTCCCAAATGTTTGAGTTATATGATAAAATGATTCCCAGAAGGGATATATGCAAGGAATAGACATAGGATATAAAAGTCCTATGAAAAGCAATGTGTACTATGAAACTACCTCGAGAAATGATATATGCTAGGAAGATAGACATAACAAACAAATTGGATTTGTTGGAGAAGGAATATCACAAGAACATGTCATGTAAAAGAACTAGTGTTGGTACCCAAAGTGGTTCTCGTTGAGGGTATGAATTACCCTCCTACTTTAGGTTGTGCCTTCAACCAAGGTGAGAGGAACAATTTTGTAACTTGTATTTGTGAGAGATATAAATGGATTGGCTATATTGGACTTCCCTCTATGATATTTGAAAGAAAACCTTAAGAAGACATGGTCAATGCAACATAATCTAACTCTCACGAGTTTTCACTAGAGAATGGAGATGTCTTCTAAACAAGGTTCAGGTTACTAAAGACAAAAATAAGACCTGATTACTCTTACATTTTTTGAGTAAGGATGGGTAAATTCAACAAATCTCCTTAGCATTTATGGACAAATAATGCAAGTAGGGGTGAGTAAGTCTTGTAGGATTTATCATTTATAGATGGATTTTTTGGGAAATTAAGAAGGATAAAGTTGATTATACCAAATTCTTGGGAACTTTTAACAAATGTTGGAAAATTTTCCAAGCAAGATGATAACAACACTTCAAACAATTAACAATGAACCTTCAACTAGAAGGTGTGCACCCATGGAAGCCCAAAGATGCACGGTTTCACACATTATTTGAGAATTTAACATAAAATATCATGTCAAAGACTCAACTAAACATCAGAAATCCCTAGTCCATCATGCCTAAGATACACTCATAAGCTAACAAACAATCTATATCAACAAAATGGAAGTAAGGTGAATTTAAATTGTTTATTGCACAATGAAATGAAAGATCTTCTCATAGAACAATTAAAATGCCACAATACTACCACAAGGACAAGATATTGTGTGATTCAAAGGAATTTCTAACATAAGATTGTGACAGGAACATGAATAACTATTTGAAATATCTTTGAATTGAAAGAAGACACAAAATGCTCATGATTAACACAATTAACTCAAGGGCTCATCAAATTCATCAACAAGGGAAAGTTTCATTTACAATCTCAATGCTTTTCAATGGTTGTACACTTGTAACCATCTTGACATGATTTATTTTGAAAGCTCCAGAAATTAATAGGTTTCTCAGACAAGTCTTTTGGAAAAATGGCTTTTTTCAGTCTCTTCTCTCTTTTCTCTTTTAATTTCATAAATCTTAACCCCCTTTTGTGAGAGTGTTTCTCATCACCTTTATACAATTCCATTCCCATTTTATTTTTAATTTTCCCCCAAAAATGTGGATATTTCACAAGTATATTCTACTTTCCCAAAATGCCAGGTGTATCAATGACACTTTTTATGAAAATACTTTATTTGGCTCTACCAGGTGTGAAGAGTATGGGCCTTCTTCATTTTACTCTTATCATATATGACTAGAATACCATGTCATTTCTTGTGATTAATGTTTTCATGATTCCCTCCACCTGGTGATTGGATAGTTTCTTTTGATATCCTTTGAGCACTTTGAGGTGACTGAGGTGATAGACACTTTTTCATCTACTATCTCGAAAATACACCTTGGGTATTGTGCATTCCTTCTCACATCTTCTTGGTTTAACTATCCCACGTGGTTCTTGTCAAATCTAGTTAATTCATCAACCATGCTTATTTCAGATTCACTTCAACCTCTAAATTCTCCTCGTGTGAACTGAGCAGGATCTTCCCTCATTAGGTGAAAATGATTTCTTTCAATTCAATCAATATGTGCTACTTCTACTATAAAACCCAACTTTATCCCATCACCAGGATGCATTAATTTTCTTATCCTGTAAGTGAGGAAATTTTTACTACCTTCTACCAATGACATGGTGAGAGTACTTGTGGAAAATAGTTTGAAGGAAATTTTTTCAGAAGATTTGAATCAAATATTTGACCTGTGTGGTCCTGATGAAGCTTTTTTTAGGGCCTTGTTTGACATAAAATGTGCAAGAGACACCAGAGGGCCCTTGACTTATCAAAAAGTTCGGCTCACACTTCTCACAAGGCTAATTAGGATCAATCTGTCTTCATAGCCTTCCAATTCATGTATTTTCATCTCTTTTGATGGGAACATCTGAAAATCCTAAAAACCTAAAGAAATTATGGATTGAGAGGAGGCCCCAAGTGTTTGGGAAAACTAACTTTCAGTGTCCATTCCTATGTGATGAAGAATTTGTATTAAAGGAGATTCCCAAGGAATCTTATGTGTTATATGAAAATATTCCATTGACACTGTGCCTTCCATTTCTCACAAGGTGGATGAATTGGAGTGGAGGATTTCCTTTCTAGAGAAGGGGCAAATGAGACTTGAACCCTCACAACCAAGTTCAATGCCAGCACCATCTTTGGGAAAGAGAAAGGGTGAATCAAGCTCTCAAAGCCCCAATCATTATCTCAGATGGAGAAGAGGAGATTGTCCTTATCTATTCATCATTCAAGAGAATAAATATCCTCTTTCTCAGGGATAATAGGGGTAGGTTTGTAGTTTTTTCCACTCACTCAGGTGTTATGCTCCTTCATCAGGGCATGGCCTCTCAGGTCCTCAAATCCCTTCTCCAAGAGAGCACCCACCCTTTTCAAGGAGATGGAAAGTTGAATCTAGCTCAAAGTCTCTTATTCCTTCTGTCCCCCGTGATGTAGTTCCTTGGTCTTCCAACCACTCCATCATTCCCCCTCAGTCTATTCTCAACAAGTCTACCCTTCACAAAGGGAAGGGGAAGACAACATTCTTCACAGGTGGCCTAGATCTTCTAGACTGGGTGTCTTCCTATCAAAAAGAATATTGAGCTGGAGAAGATCATGCATGAACCCCAAATGACTCTTGATTCATTAATGGATATGGGGATGTCACGATATTTAGCAGGGTCTATCATGTTTATCCAGATAACATAGGGCTTTGATGAATTCATGTTGAGGAAGAATAAGCTTCTAAACAAACTACCTCTTCTGGGAGGGAAGCTTGTGAAGGAGTGAGAGGTCTCTGAGCAGTATGTTTGTCTCTTATGCCTTTTTTTTCAGTTATGTAAATGGACCCTTTTACCATGGGTGGGGCCCCTATAGAATCCCCATTTTGAATTATATGTGAGATAAATTTCAAATGATGTCACATTTATATTTTCACCTTTTGATATGCAATTATTTTCTGTTTCCACATTACAGACTCCTTAGCTTAGTATTAGCACCAGTAATGAAAAGAAACTAGTACTATGTTTTCAATGGTTCATGATTATGTACTTTTCCTCAACCTCTTAATGTATTGCATCATCTTCAAACTTGTTGCAACTCATCTAGAATAAATGATTCATCTCATGGTGATTTTCAATCCTCCTCGCATTTTCTTGTTAGTTCACAACACTATGAGTTGCACAGCTCTCAAACATCACTTCGTGGGGATTTCCTTCCCTCCATAGGCCTTTCCTTTCTTTCTTCAAATTGTGCTTGGGTGACACATGGAAACATCCATCCTACCCCTTTCTTTGAATTTTCAACTTGCTGGAACTTCCTTGCCATGCATAAGCCACGTGGTGAATGCTCACAACTTGGGGGAGGCCCGAATTTGCTATTCCTTTTCAAAGGTGTACTAAGGAAACACATGGACATTCTTCTCATCTTCCATGGGGGCTTCCCTTTTAATGTTCTTGAATTTTTCTTTAATCCCTCTGCCAATTTTATGGAATTTTTATAACCTTTATGACCCTCAACTTTAAAAGGGATTTTTACAAAATAGATATAGGGTCCCACATGGTCCGAGTCATGAATTTTCCCTCAACATATTTTAAAGTGGAATAATTGGACATGTGAACATTAGAGGCATTAATCAAAGAAAAGAGGGAGATTATTTGAAGCTCTAACACTATGGCTCTAACTCGGGGATGGGTACCCCTTGTGGGTGCCACAAGAACTATTCAATGTAGACCATGTGCCAAAAATCCATTGGGCTATGGAGTCAAATATCATATGTACTAGGTCAAGTGATAACAAACCATCCTCCAAAAAAAAAAACTTAGAAACCAAAGAAACTGGTCACAGAAGACCAGGAAAGAAAAAAGGGAAACAAAAGCACACAAAAAAACATGCAAAAAAAAGTAGGAAGACTATACACTATACATTGGTTCATACCTTTCTCTAAAAGCTAATCAAGAAAATGCTTTAGGTGCCTACCATTGATAGGTAACTCAAGAACTCTCCATCTAGGTCCTTCAAGAAGAAAGTATGTTCACCAATCCTAATATCAATGGAATAAGGGCCCATCCATAATGCATCAAAATTTTGTGTTTTCCCTTATCCTCATGTCTGTGTCCCATAACAATACAAGGTCTCCAATGTTGAAGATTCTGGGAGTTACCTTTTTGTCAAATAATTTTTTTGAGCTTTTCCTAAACTTCAAATGCCTTTGGTGGGACTCTCATCTCTCCTCATCCAACTTAATGATTTGGTTTATTCTCACATTATAGGGGCTAACTTCCTCATCTTCAAGTTGTTGGATGAACTGATAAGAAGGTAATTACAAGTGTAAAGGAAGGAGAGCTTGGACTCCATAAACTAGTTTGAATGGAATTTTCCTAGTGGCTCTCTTAGCAGTAATCCTATCTTCCCAAACAAAAACTTCAACTTCTCTCCCCACTTTATTTTGTTGATTTCTAATGTCCTTCTAATTATCTTTAGTAAATTTTTGTTTCTTGATTCAACTTGTCCATTTCCTTGTGGGTTATAATTAGATGCATATGTTAAGTTTATACCATATTCTTCACACATAAAAACTAATGGTTTGGCTTGCAAAACTCATGGCATTGTCAAGAAACTATCTTCACAGGTACACCAAACCTACAAATTATATGATTCAAGATGAAATCAATAACAACTTGATGAGTCACCTTCTTGGTGGGGATAGCCTCAACCCATTTGGTGAAATAATCAGTAGCCACCAATATCCATCTATGGCATGCACTAGAAGGTTCTTGATAGTTCTCCTATAAAATCCATGCCCCACTGCTTGAAAGGAGCCTCAATTGATACTTGGTTGTAGAGGGAGAGCACTAGAAAGCCTTCATTTTCCTAAAATCTCTAACAACTTTCACATTTTCTTACCAACAAGGTTGTATCCTTGAAAGTGTGGGCCACCAATAGCCCACCCTCAATATTTTATGGGCAGTTACCCTTCCGAAAAAATGCCCCCACACACTCCCTCATGAAAGTCTGAAATTAACCTGGGGCTTCATCCTCCATTACACATCTGAGAAGGACCCCTTCAGGATTTTTCTAGGCCAACCCATAATCAGTGATGACATATTTTTGGGAATCCAACTTAAGTGTCCTTCTTTGATTTTTATCCAAATGCCTTGGACATTCCAAATTTTTGAGGTAGAATATGATATTTTTGTACCATATAGAATTGATTAACTTCTCATGTACCTCCACATCTCTTCCTTCTACCTCATTTACTTCCATCACTGTAAGTTTCTTTCCACCATCAGCTTTTCTAAGCCCAGACCCCTAACCAGTTTAGTGGTCTGAACATCCATATCATATTCCTACAATTTATTCACCCATCGACATCTCTTGCTGGAAACCTCCATCTCTGATAAAATGTCTTTGACCATTGTATGAGGAACATAAGCTATGACCTTTGAGCTTAGGATATATGACCTGAAATATTTTGTTTCTTTGACCAAGGAAAAAATGTTTTTCCATAATGGTGTACTTCAACTCAACTCCCTACAATGCTTTACTTGAAAAAGGAAATTGGTATTTCATTTCCTTCCTCATTTTTTTGCAATAATACAGATGCGATGGTGTTTTCAGATGCAAAAGAGAAAATTTGAAAAATCTTTTTATAATCGGGGCCATTAGGATAAGAGCATTTTTAATGCCTCTTTGATCTCGAGTGAAAGCTTGGATAGCTTCATCCTCCCATTTAATAATTTGATCCTTCTTCAACATCTTTGTGATGGGGATAGTCATCTCCATGAAAATTAGAAATGAATCTTCTTATGAAATTGATTTGGCTGAAAAAAGACTAGATACCCTTTTTGTTCTTAGGGATAGGAACTTTCCCAATAGCTTCCACTCTCTCAGGATCAATCATGACCCCTTCCTTTGATATGATATGCCCCAACAACTTGGCTTTTTAACCCCAAAATGACATTTTCTAGGATTCAATGAGATACCGTATTCCCTACACCTCTGTAACATCTTTTCCAAATGTTGCAAATGATCACCCTTTTTCTTGAAAATATTGTCACATCATCTTGGTATACAACTATAAAATCACTTATATATCCAGTGAATGCCACATCCATATCTCTTTGAAAGGTGGCACTGGCATTCATCAAACCAAATGGCATTCTCACATACACATAAGTACCCCAAGGAGTAGTGAAAGTAGTTTTGATTCATTTTGATTGCTTCACAACCACTTGGTTATATCCCGAAAATCCATCTAACGTGGACAACAACTCTAACTAGTGATTAATTGTAACATATTATCCATGTTAGGTAAATGGATAATTATCTTTCATTGAGGCCTTATTCAGATTTCTAAAATCTACACAAAGTCTTATATCCCCATTCTTCTTTCTAATGGTACTAAATTTTCCACCCAAGAAGAATACCTTGTAGGTTGTATAATACCTCCATCCCTGAGTTTCTTGAGTTCTTCTTGCATTTTTAGGGATAAGAGGGGATTAATTGGCCTCTTTTTTTTTTTGAATGGCTTGGCATTGGGTTCTAAAGGTATTTCATGTTGGAAAAGGTCCTCCCTATATGCCTTTAATTCTAAATATGACCACGCCAAGCAATCTTGGTACCTCTTCAACAACTGGACATATGACTGCTTTTTCTTCTTTACTCAGTTACTACCCAACCATATTTTTCTAGGTTTATCAATAGTCCCCAAGTTTTGTTCTTCTACATCTCTCAAAACATGGACATTCCTATGAACAACCCTATCAACATTGTCAAAATTTGACTCCAAGGCCACTAACCCTCTTGGAATTGTATTTGTTTTCAATTGAATAACCTCTTGGCCAAAAAGAGTCTCCTTACCATCACATATAGAAACCATCGGTTCCTAGTCCATATTTTGATTTGTAAATTCTCCTTTATTTTGTAGAAACCTTTAAATCTGGGCATCATCTTCAAAAAATTGCCAGTGTTTGACATTGTTCAGGGACAGATGGTCTTGCCAACACTTCTATATCATACTCACAGTAAGGGGACATTGTACAATTGTCAAATCTAGATCCTAATACTACCAACTTATGTCTAACAACATTTTGATCTCTGTTGTGATACAATATGTTGAAGGAATCAAACAACTCAATAAAGTCCCATATTGCGTGCTTATATTGTTTCATCCTTTGATTCTTAGTTGCATAGAGCTTCCTACTTGTTTAACCACCAACTTTGAATCTCCTTTGACAATCACATCTTTGATACCATACCTCCAAGCAATCCTTAATCCCAAAAGTAACACTTCATACTCTGTAATATTGTTAGTACATTCAAACTTAAGTTTAAAGGAAAACTTGAAAGTCTCATGATTTGGGGATATAAGGAAAACTTTGGCACCATTCCCCAAATTAGAACAAGCTCCATCAAACATTAAAGTCCAAGGGTCACCCAGTTTCCCAGATACTTACATTCATCCATGTTATGCTCTTTAAAATCTACATAACCCACAAAATTATCAACATCTACATCAGTATAT
Organism: Taxus wallichiana var. yunnanensis; assembly: GCA_018340775.1. Lineage (NCBI taxonomy): Eukaryota > Viridiplantae > Streptophyta > Pinopsida > Cupressales > Taxaceae > Taxus > Taxus wallichiana. Next base: position 548,622,182 of record CM031238.1, on the reverse strand, counting down.
AATACCTCATAGGATGCGTTCTTAGGATCCTCAATGAGATGTAACATTATTTTTCTCCACACATTTTAACAAGGATTCCATCTATTGGTATGGTTGCATATGAAAAATCCATCTACACACTTCCTCCACACTAGTAGCCCATTTCCTTGACAACAACATTCCCCATTTAGCAGACAATCCACAATGACCACATTCAGGTTAAAAACTTCCCGGATAAGCCACCAATTGTACAACCAAACCTTTGACATACCCAATCACCAAAACTTCTTGTGAATCCATAGCAGCACTTTCCAAAGTTGTTGTTACTTTGATATTCAATTCATTCATAACCTCAAGGGGCATCACATTACAAGAGGCCCCTGATTCAAACATGCAATTGTACTAACCTATCCTTTATGATCAAAGTAGTATAAAAAGGGTCAACATCAAGTTGGGATTCAACAAGAGAAGTGCCCAAATATACCTCAGGATGGTTCTCCCAAATCTTATAATACTTGAGGTACTTCCAATTCTGTAATGATAGGGGGACATCCACATGATTCATATTTTTACATGGGGGAAATGTATCCTCTTTGAATCCCAGTACTCAAATGCTCTTTTTCTATGTTCAGGGATTCAAATTAATTCAACAATAGGAACTATGACTTTCATCTAACTCAAAATATGGGCAACGTCACATGGGACATATTTGGGTAAGACAGTGTTAGGAGGAAGGGTAACAACTCCTTCTGGTGGTACAAGACCTTTCAAGGTTTGGGCATGAACTGGGTACAAGTTCTATTTGGGATAATCAGACCTTTAGTTGGTGTATCCTTTCTAGGAGACTCATTTGGGATATTGGTAAGAAATGGGGTCTTGGGTTTGGGTTGTAGTCCTCCTCCTTTAACAACTCAACTTTTGAGATTGTATTCCTTTTCTTGAGCAACAATTGCATTCATGAGTAATTTCCTATCTTCCTCAGAAGGAATTCCCCATCATACTTCTTGATCATTAAATCCCTCATATATTCAAAATCATGATTAGGTAAATCAAATGCTTTCACCATATCAACTTCAACATCATCATTAGGGGGAAAAGGTAATACCCAAAAATGCAATCCCAAAAACTTTCTACGGTTCTAGCACTTATCATCTCAGTTGAAGTGGCTCCTTGTTATGGATTTTTAGGTTTTCCATCATACATACATCACCATAAGTCTCATCATCATTTGTCTCTTCAATTTTCTCAATAGGCTCACAAGGGAATGTGGCAAAAAAACACCTATCACACCATTCAATAGCATGATCTTCTTCCACCACAACAACTCTAGCAGTCAAAGGATCAAGGACCTATTTATTTTCTCTAGGTTGTTGTTTATTTCTTGACCCCATGGGTCCTTTTCCTCTTTCATCTATTTTGTGATCACTCCTAAGATGATTTCCAAATCTATCTTGGCCCTGTGGTTTGTGTTGACCTTGAGAACTTTGTATTATTCCCTTTTCTACTCTTTGGAAAGCTTATAAGATATTTCTTTAACTTCTCTAGCCAAAGTTTTCACAACCTCCTCCAGATCCACTACCTTGTTTGACTGAGGTCTATCAAGATTAATCAATTTGAAACCCTCCCTCTTAGGTGGTTTTCTAGCTTCCTTAATATTATTTTCGATCTGCAAGGCCATTGTAAAAGTCCTACCTTAAAGTTCCAGGGTTCTTATCTCTCAAATAATAAGCAATTTTTTTCAAATAATCAGAGTACTTTATTAAGCAAGGATTCATTACTAGGCCTCAAAATTATAGGTAGTCTATTTAAAGTCTTATTGAACCTGGTATTGAAATCCTAGACAGACTCATTGGGATTCTTCTTTATATTCTCAAATTTAGATAAGAGGAACCTTGGGTCTGTCTTATCCCCATATTGTAATCTGAAAGCATTCTTCATCTCATTCCATGAATCTATTGAGTTATCTAGAAAATATTTGTACCAATCATGCACATCTTCTTTAAGAGTATGAATGAACAACTTTATATATATGTCTTCATGTTCTATTTCAAAATCCTCCATCATATTAACAAAAAGTCTCAAATGCTGGTCACTAATGATGGAATTGTTTCCTTGAAATTTAGGCAACCTATTTCTTACATCTTGCGGTACAACATTAGGATATCCAACCATGCCTCTAAAATTTATTTATTTTTATTAAGGGCAAATAGTTTTGAAGGGACTATACCCTGTATACAAAAGGGCTCAAAAGCCAGATAGTAAAGGTGAGAGAAACAGCCCAGAGAAGGGCAAAACTGTCAACCAAAGAGGGCTCAACAGCCAAATATTACAATATAAGTGAAAAAAGGATCTAAACGTACAATGATCCAAAAATAAGTAGGAAAGATAAAAAAGAAACCAAAAGAGAAACAACATATAGAGCTCCGCAAAAAAACAGCTCCATAACCACGAGATAACAGCAACTTTGCAGCCAAAAACAACATCACAACAACCCGTTACTTGATAGCTCTATCAATCTTGGTCTTGATAGCCTACAACAACATGAAGAAGGCAATGACAGTGGCCTGAGAGGAGTCTTGCATATCCACCTGAGCAATTGCAATATCCCTTTTCTCTTTAGGGCCCCAAATGTCCTCATTAACCCCACTTAAACTACAGACACTATGAACATGTTGTTCAATGAAATTATAAATGCTTTTGAGGGCGAAAATATGCAGTCATTGTGGATTTTAGTATTCCCAATCTACCATCTAAGGACCTGTAGCTTCTTGAAGACTTCAGCAATAACTCCCTCTTCCTCATCACTTTGAAGAATCCCTTTTCCCTTAGCTCTTTCCATATTTTTTATAGCCCCTTTGAGCTCTTGTATCTCCTTTTCTAATCTGTCCACCCTATCCAATAATTCCTCCTCCTTGGGATCCTCCACCGGTTTACTAATATGAAGGAGGTTTTCAGCAAGTTCTAAGTCTTTGTGGCTCCTTAGGACCCGTTGGGAAGCGAGGATTTTAGCTTTGATGCTCTTTCTTTTCTTGTTTGAAGCAAATGCAGCTTCACTCTTTCTTTTCGGTAGGGGGCGGTGGAAGCAAGGTGTGGGAAGGTGGAGGTATGGAGGAGGGAGGTGGGGTAGGATTCACTGGGGTAGCTGGAATAGTGACGGTGGATCGGGAGGATAAGTCCACTCAGTGCAAAGGGATAGCCCTAGAGTGGCTCTCGAACTTCCCTAATTGATTTCTCCAAATGAGTTTATCAAATAGTGAGGAAATCGATTATGTTATTTGTATGAAAGTGATTTAGAAATATCGAGATGCTTTTGAGGTATAGTCACAAATCTTCCTTCAGAGGAGTTACATACCTAACCACCATCCCGGCAAGCTCAAGAAAGGTTCGAATCGCGCCACCTTGATGCCAGCAGCTACGAATTCAAGATTCTCCCCCTCATCAAGAAATTTCTTTTATCTCCACCTCCATGTCCACCTTCTTATTGAAGAATTTGGTGCCTTCCATCCTGAGGCCTCGTGATCCGGCGATGAGCTCTCCTCTAAAATTTATTAGTCTAAATGTGTTGACAACAAAAAGAGGTCTAGGCGTAGGTGAGCCATGTTATTTAGAGGAGGTGATCCTATTGGAGAATGAAAACGAGTGTGGGACCAGGGGTACTTGGGATACAGGGGTATGATATTCAAAGTAAATATCATGGGGTGGCTCAATTTCACAAACAAGACTATAAGTATTGAGTGATAAAGGAAAGAAATGAGTAACACTTATCACAGATATAAATGATGGCCCTTCAACAGCTAGAGTAGTTAAATTCATTCTAGGACTACTTGACTCTGAACTATTTGAAGATGTTAGATAATTCTCAACTATAGGTTAGTTGTTTTCCACAAATTAGTATTACCTTCTCGCTTGAATCTTGATCCCTTAATGCTTTCCCGGACTTGTTTTCCTTTTGGATTTATTTTCCCAAGCTCGAAACAATCTTCTAGTAGGATCCTTATTAAATAAAGACCTTCTTCCTTCCATTTTTGCAAATATTAACAACAAATCTCAATTGACAAAGATTAAGACACTAGTATTTACCAAAAATTTCAAATCAACACGGAGTTGCCACCAATTATTTTCACCTTATATGTGTTAAAGCATTGTAAGTAACTTATCAAGATCCTATCAATACTCAATTTCTACAAATATCAACAGATCTGATCATCCTTTGTCAATATTTATCACTAGTAATACAAATCTAGTGTAACATTCCCTTAAACCAGGAAATATTGCACAATGAACTTCTGATCTCGCACATCTTTACAAATCTTAACAAAGGATAACATTTAAACAACATATTTGTATTCAAATCATGTAAGAATCATTACCAGAGGTCAATATGTGTATGTATTTTCACCAATAGTCCCCAATAATGATGCCAGTTAGTGTTGGTACCCAAAGTGGTTCTCCCTTTGAAAGGCCGAGTAGTATCAATAGGTAGAGCAGGATGCTTAGAGACAGATAGATCAAGATTTGAGTCATTTTGTAGCTAGGGACTGATTCAACTAACTCTTTGTCACTCGACCTTTGAGAAAGTGGATATATCCATGTTGAGGATATGACCTACCCTCCTAATTTAGGTTGTGCCTTCAACCAGGGTGAGAGGACCCATTTTGTAACCTGTATTTGTGAGAGATGTAAATGGATCAGCTATATTAGACTTTCCCTCTATGATATTTGAAATAAAACCTTAAGAAGACATGGTCAATGCAACATAATCTAAATCTCACAAGTTGTCACTCTAGAGAATGGAGATGTCTTCTAAACAAGGTTCAGGTTACTAAAGAAAACAATAAGACCCGATTTCTCTTGCATGTTTTGAGTAAAGGATGGGTAAATTCAACAAATATCCTTAGCATTTATGGAAAAATAGTGCAAGTAGGGGTAAGTCTTGTAGGATTTATCATTTATAGATGGATTTTTTTGGGAATTAAGCAAGATAAAGTTGATTATACCAAATTCTTGGAAACTTTTAACAAATGTTGGAAAATCTGCCAAGAAAGATGATAACAACACTTCAAACAATTAACAATGAACCTTCAACTAGAAGGTGTGCACCCATGGAAGCCCAAAGATGCACGGTTTCACACATTATTTGAGAATTTAACATAAAATATCATGTCAAAGACTCAACTAAACATCAAAGATCCTTGGTCCATCACACCTAAGATACACTCATAAGCTAACAAATAATTTGTATCAACAAAATGGAAGTAAGGTGAATTTAAATTGTTTATTACGCAATGAAATGAAAGCTCTTCTCATAGCACAATTGAAAATTCCACAATACTACCACAAGGACAATATATTGTATGATTATGAGCAATATCCAACATAATATTGTGACAGGAACATGAATAACTACTTGAAATATCTTCAAATTGAAATCGACACAACAATGCTCATGATTAACACAATTAAATCGAGATCTTGTCAAATTCATCGGGAAGAGAAATTTTCATTTACAATCTCAATGCTTGTCAATGGTTGTACACTTGTAACCATCTTGACATGATTTATTTTGAAAAGCTCCATAAATTAATAGGTTTCTTAGGCAAGTCTCTTGGAAAAATGGCTTGTTTTAGTCTCTTCTCTCTTTTCTCTTCTTAATTTCACAGAAATCTTAACCTCCCCTTTGTGAGAGTGTTCTCATCGCCTTTATACAATTCCATTCCCATTTTATTTTCAATTTCCCCCAAAAATATGGATATTTCAAAAGTATATTCTACTTTCCCAAATATCTAGGTGTATCAATGACACTATTTATGAAAATACTTTATCTAACTAGAATATTCTACCTTCTTCATTTAACTCTTATCATATATGACTAGAATACCATGTTATTGCTTGTGATTAATGTTTTCATGATTCCCTCCACTTGGTGATTAGATAGTTTCTTTTCATATCCTTTGAGAACTTTGAGGTGACCTAAGGTGATAGAAAGTTTTTCATCTACTATCAAAAAATAGACCTTGGGTACTATGCATTCCTTCTCACATCTACTTGGTTCAACTATCCCATGTGGTTCTTGTCAAATCCAGTTAATTGATAAACCATGTTTATTTTAGATTCACTTCAACCTCTAAATTTTCCTGGTGTGAAATGAGAAGGATATTCCCTCATTAGGTGAAAATGAATTATTTAAATTCAATCAATATGTCCTACTTCTACTATAAAACCCAACTTTATCCCATTATGAGGATGCATTAATTTTCTTATCCTCTAAGTGAGGAAATGTTTTACTACCTTCTACCAATAACATGGCAAGAGTACCTGTGGCCAATAGTTTGAAAAAAAAAATTTAGAAGACTTGAATCAAATCTTTGACTTTGTGTGGTACTGATGAAGCTTTTATTAGGGCCCTATTTGAAATAAAATGTACAAGAGACACTAGAGGTCCCTTGACTCATTATCAAGTCTAGCTTGCACCGCTCATAAGGATAATTAGAATCATTCTTGTCTTCATAGCCTTCCAATTCATGTATTTTCATCTCTTTCGATGGGAACATCTTAAGACTCTGAAAAATGAAAGAAATTTTGGATTGAGAGGAGGTCCCAAGTGTCTGGGAAAACTAACTTTCAGTGTCCATTCCTATGTGATGAATAATTTGTATTAAAGGATATTTCCAAGGAATCTTATGTGCTATATGACAAATCTTCCATTGACATTGTGCCTTCCATTTCTCACAAGGTGGATGAATTAGAGGGGAAGTTTTATTTTCTAGAGAAGGGGTAGAAAAGACCTTAAACCTAACAACCAAGTTCAATGATAGCACCATCTTTGGGAAAGATAAAGTTTAAATCAAGATCTCATCTCCCAATAATTGTCTCATATGTAGAAGAGGATTTGTCCTTATCTATTTGTCATTCAAGCGCAAATAATATCCTTCGCTTAGGATAACAAGGGTAGGGTTTTATTTCACATTTCCACTTGCTTAGGGTGCTATACTCCTTAATCAGGGCATGGCCTCGTAGGTCCTCAGCCAATCCCTTCTCCAAGAGAGCACCTACCCTTTTCAAGGAGATGGAAATCCAAATCTAGATCAAATTCTCTTGTTCCTTCTTTCCCCCATGATGTAGTTCTTTTTCTTCCAACCACTGTAGTCATTCCTCCTTATTCTATTCTCAAAAAGTCTACCCTTCATAAAGGGAAGGGGAAGACAACATTCTTCATAGGTGGCCTGGATCTTCTAGACTGGGTGTCTTCCTACCAAAAGAAGATTGAGTTGGAGAAGATCATGCATGAACCTCGAATGACTCTTGAGTCATTAATGGATATGGGGATGTCACGAGATTTAGCAAGGTCTATCATGTTTATCTAGACAACACACAGATTTGATGAATTCGTCTTTGAGGAAGAATAAGCTTGTAAATAAATTACCTCTTCCTGGGAGGGATATATTACAAAGGAGTGAGAGGTCTCTAAGGAGTACGTCTCAGATCTTATGCCTTTTTCTTAGTTATGTAAACAAACCCTTCTACCACGAGTCGAGACCCCTATAGAATCCCCATTTTGAATTATGTGTGAGATAACTTTCAAATGATGTCGCATTCATGGTTTCACCTTCTGATATGTAATTCTTTTCTATTTCCACGTCACATAATCCTTAGCTTAGTAATGCGCACCAATGAATGAAAAGAAACTAGTATTTTACTTTCAATGGTTCATGATTATGTAATTTTCCTCAACATCTTAATGTATTACATCATCTCGAACTCCGTGAACTCATCTATAATAGATGATTCATCTCATGGTGATTTACAATCCTCCTCGCATTGCTTTGTTAGTTCACAACACTATGAGTTGTATTCCTCTAAACATTGCTTTGCAAGGATTTCCTTTCCTCCATGGGCCTTTCTTTTCTTCAAATTACACCTGGGTGACACGTGGGAACATTCACATCCTACCCCTTTCTCTAAATTTTCAACTTTCTGGAACTACCTTGCCGCGTATAAGTGACGTGGTGAATGCTTGCATCTTGGGGGAGGCCTGACTTTCTATTCTTTTCAAAGGTGCACTGAGGAAACACATGGAAATTCTTCTCATCTTCCCGAATTTTGTCTTTAATCCCTCCACCAATTTTATGGAAATTTTATATAACCCTTATGACCCTGACTTTAAAGGTATTTTTACAAAGATAGATATAGGGTCCCACATGGTTTGAGTCATGAATTTTCCCCTCAACATATTTTAAAGTGGAATAATTGGACATGCAAACATTAGAGGCATTAATAAAAGAAAAGAGGCTAGACTATTTGAGCTCCAACAACTACCGAACACTAAAGTACGATGTTTTTATAGGATAGTTTTTAATTTTTGAGGATGTTATGTCCTATGAATGTTTAGGATATTTTGATGCTTTACCAAGTTTTTAGATTTTTGATGTTTTACTGATGTTTTGGATTTTTGAAGGTTTTACCAATGTTTATTATTTTTGAAGGTTTTAACAATGTTTTTGGATTTTTGATTGTTTTACCAATGTTTTTTTATTTCCTAGGATTTTATGAATTTTTAGGGTTTTTTGAAAGTTTTTTGAAGCTATGTACAGGAAAATGAAGATGTAAAGATACCCCCAATGAGAGGTTAGAATATACAAGGGAAAAATTTGTACATATATACAAGAGGAAGATAATTTGGATCAAGGAAAAGATAAATAGGCTCAATGTTATGATGAACTCAAGACAATAAAAACCTAGGAAGGAGAGAGCATGCCCAAAGTACAACTTGGCTAAGAAACACAAGATAAAAAGAAGTAGAAGATTATTTATTGAAAGAAAGGGAAAAAATGCCCTCAAACATGGTAAAAAAACAATCTTATAAATATGGATGTTCCTAAAAATTAGAATAAAAGTGTGAATGCTATGCAAGGATATGAAAAATATAGCTAGACAATTGCAATGAAAACATGATGAGTTAAAGGCACAACTCACGTGAAAAGACATAGACTAAAGCAAGAGTCTGAATAAGGTAAAAAAAAACCTGAAAACATACTAGTCTTGTTTTCTCATCGAGATCTAGTGTGTAAACATGGAAATTAATTACCTATTGAAGTGAAGAGTTCATAGGAATCAAGCGAGAAAAAATAGCCAATGTGTAGGAATGATTTATTATGAAAGGTGATTTGTGAATGGAAGGTGGAAGGAGAGTCATACATTGCTCTGCTAGTAGCTAGGCATCCATATCCCTGATGGAGATGTATTTGATTCTAGTTGTAGCATTTCTCTACCACCAATCAAGAATCCATAGCCCCATAGAGATACTTTGGAAATACCCCTAGAGCTATTTTATTGCTTTTCTTTTATTTTTGATTTATTTTTTTCTTTCTAGAAAATATTTTAGGTCTCTCGATTGTTTTGATAAGGGGTTAATAACCACTAATAGCTTGATGGACAGATATGAAAGTGATTGTGATGATGAAAATGGCTAGTGTTAGCAAATACACCCAAAATTTATTCACAAGTGTATTAACATGTGTGATAGTGAGAGGATCTCTAAGAGGTTAGTCATTCTTTAATTTACCAATGTAACAAAAGACCAAGGTCAAACAAAAATAATAGAGATAAATGTTGCACAATGAGTGCGAATAGACTAACCAAAAGATCATCGAAGGGATGAACATGGTGGGAGACTTGTAGAGGAATATGAATAAAGGAAGGAAAGAACATCCATGTGTATGTAATACTTTATTGAAATGTCTGATCTTTGTACCTTTCATTTTGTTGATGTTTTAATGTTTTTCAAAAAAATTAAATTTTTTTATTTAAAAAAATATTTTTAACGGTTTTTAAAGGGAAAAATCATGAAGGGAGAAGATGATGAAGATGAATGATTGGGAATTTGGGACCAACAATGTCACTCTACATGATAGGATCCAACAACAATGTTTGTGATTTCTTTGATGAGTGAGACTAGGAAATTTTGATTATCAATAGTGATATTATCTCCAATCTATATGATTGTTGTAAGATCATACTTGATGAGTGACTGTAACTTATCTTGAAACATTGATTTTTTATGGGGATATTTAGTTACATATCCATATATATATCTATAATGTTTTACATACTTGATGGTTGCATTGGTGTACATTCTTGAATAATATTTGTTTTTAGATTTGTGAGTGTTGGATTTGTGGGGATCTTTGGAGGTCTTTGAATTTTTCATCCGAGCTTGATGAAGAATTTTTGGTGCTTCTTACAAGATAATGCATGATTTTGTTGATCTCAAGAAGTGGGAGAAGAAAGTGGATGTTTAGGATAAATGATAGGAATGGTAGGGATGATGGTTGACTTGCCATAATTTTCAATAGAATGATGAAGAGGATATGGTTCAAGGATTGAAGGAAATGAGCAAGTAGGAACTCTCCCAAGGATAGAAGGTAATGAGCTAAGAGGTGGCCCAAGAATAGAAAATGATGGGCTACCTAGAGGTATCCTATTGATAAAAAATGGGCTACCGGGAGGTGTCCCGTATATATAAGATGATGACGTGGTGCAAAGATAAAATATAATGAGCTACCAGAGGTGACCCATAGATATAATATAATGTGATACTAGGACGTGTCCCAATAATAGAGGATAATGGGATACCAGGAGGTAACCCACATATAGAAGATAAAGGGATACTAGGAGGTGGCCCACATAGAGAAGAAGATGAAGGGATACACAGAGGTGACCCAATGAGACATTATGATTGAGGAATTGTGACATGTAAGGAATGATAAGGTGATGAGAAGATAGGAAGGGAATTAAGGATAGATCCAGTCATTTCTCCTTATAATGGGAAATGAGAAGATGAAAGAACAAAAGGAGGATCAAATTTGATGATCTTAAGATCTTCCTCTTATTTTTTAGCCAAAAGGACTCAACATCTTCCCCACAATACACGATGCATCTAGGTCAAAAGAGAATAATTTCTCATGATCCTCTAGAGTAATTTCAACTTATAGCCCCATGAATTCTTTGATTGCTTCTTCATTATGAAATAAATCAAATGGTATGGTTAGTTGTTGATCAATGATAGAAGTTTGATTAGAAGAAAGGGGTCCAACAAGTGTTGAAGACTTAAAATATGTTTGATGATGTAGATGAGGGGAAGCTTTGACCTTATTTCTCTCACAAAGGAATTTGATAATGATTTGAAAATATATCTTTACACATTATTTCTTGTTAATTGTTTGACATGGACACAAACATCAATTTTTAGAAGATTGATGAATATGGAATAAGGAATGATAAAAATGAACAAGGGGCCAAAGAGGGATGGGATCTTGATTGATATAAAATGACTCAAGAGACAAAGTATATTTGTATGTCTCAAGAGTATATTTAGGTGTAATTTTAGGATGCGGTGCCATTGATTTTCCTAGAATACAATATAACGGAGGTAGACAAAGAGGATCATGTACAAATTCAAGTGAATTGCAACATAGAGGTCGAATTGGATGGTTGATTAGAGTAATTTTGAGTCACATGGATATTTAAAGGAGGAATACATCATTGATGAAACTCGAAAGGGGTCTTGTGGATAAAGGGAGGACCGTGACTCAAGAGTCGAATTAGAGGAATGATGGGGATAATTTTTGGTGACACAAATCCTTAGAGGAGGAAAATTTTGTTGAGGAAATTGATTATTCCTTAGAATAAATTCAATTGAAAGAGGTTCAATATATTGAGAGGAATCATAAGAATAACATGGATTAGAATAATTAGGAGAATAGGGATGATGAAGAGGATTAGAAGGATACAAATGATTAGGAGAATATAAATTGTACCACAAACTAGAAACATCATAATCATACCACTGAATATGAGATGAAGGTGGGGAAAGGGGTAATAGAATGGATTTCCTAGTGTGAAGAACCAATCGAGATTTAGTCATGATGGGAATCGTTTGATGTGAATGCCTAGACCTAGGTTATGGGGAAGTGGAAGATAACATGAGTTCCTTAGTGTGAAGAACCAATTCAGGTTTAGTTATAATGGGAATCACTTGATGTGAATTATAAAAATATTTTCCCTATTTTTGTAAGTTTGAGGAACCATGTGATAGTTAGTCATGGTTGGCATTGTTGGGACTAAATGCCTATACCTAGATTGTATGATTGAACTCCTTCAAATGGAAGGAAGTTCCATGTCGATTCAGATAGTGTAACGATGACTAACTAGACATTTTTAAAATATGGGGATGTTTGTGTAATTTTCTAAAGGGAATCTAAGGAAAAAAATCGTAATGACACAATTTTGGAAATCCAGCAAGGTTTGCAAAATAAGCCGCAAATGTGAATAGTCAAAATGGTTGTTTAGAAATGCACGAACAAAATTTGAACACTTAAATAAAGTTTTGATCAAACAAGATATAATTATTAAAAAGGAGTTGGTATGATTTTGACACCGTAACAATGCAAATTTCACTCTTAAATCAAGTTTAATACAAACAAGGTCTAATTCCCAAAAATGGTGATACAAATGCAAGCAATGTAAACATACAATTTCAATAAGTTTATATCAAGTTTAAGACAACAAGATGTAAGTATAAAAAAGGTATTAACACAAGGTGGGAAGTGTAACAACACACTTTCAACACTCAGATGAATTTTGGAGAAAACAAGTTTAAAGTATAAAAATGGGTTGATATAATGCGAGTAGCATAACAATACAATTTTGATACTTAAATCAAGTTTTCATGGTGTTAGCATATGGATTTGCACGCATGCAAATGACATGCAACAGTGTGGGAACGAAGTCCCTCCTCAATGAAGGTGAGGCTGCCTTTATTGAAAACCAAAACTGTATTTACATCTGTACATTCAAAATTGTATGTGGGGGAGTTTTGGAACATCAATGGAAGAAAAGTGAATGAAGGAGGTAGAATGAAATGAAAGAAAGGAGTGGAATGGAATGAACTGAAAGAACATGCAAGAGTTAGGTAAAAAAAAACAGAGCCTAATATTGCATGAAGAGGAAAGATGAATAACCAACACAAATAAAACGGAGTTTGAGTTAGCCAAACAAGAACATGCAAAAGGGAACACACATGAGCAAGTAGATAGTCAGAGCTTGATCACTGTGAACTAGAACAACTGATTGCTAATGTTGACAATAAGATCAAAGGTAATATTTGCATGCAAGATTTAAACACCTAACATCTAATGAACATAAGAACACCAAATGTTACCAGAGACAATGAATGAGACACAAAGTTCTTATTCCATTAACTCCAAAATGTTTTTCACAAAGAACACAAAGTTTCTTCTTAAAACAAAGCTTGCACAAAAAGTATCTTCTTCTCCTCTCTCAAAGTCACCCTTACAAATGAGCCCTCACTTCCTTTTATAACCCAAAAGTTGGTTACAAAGTAGTTAGGGTTTAATATGATCATTAAATAAGGCACTTAAGTGACCTTTGACTTTTTCTAACCAACTTTTAAAAAGTGACTAAAAATAGAAACCACTTAAGTTAAAAGGTCATTTAAGGAAAAATACATAAATAAAAGAAATGGGTACATGTGGACCCCACTTAAATGACTTGTACGCACACGTAGACATCCTAGTCAGCAATGTGCCACCTAGATCAAGACACCTAAGATCAGTGCCTTATCCATTGGGCCAAGAGTCCGCCTATCCCGATCGTACGGAATGAACTCATTGACTGTGCTCTGCAATCCTCCAAATGAAAAGAGTGCTGAGTTTGAAACTTGAGCAATTCATCCACCCCTCTATCTGAGCAATATCCTGGTGTGAGAAGATTTGTCTTCATTCGTATTCATATTCACAATTCTCCACATGCTCAAAGTACCTTTCCATGGTGAATTATTCATTTGTCACGAGACCGTAGTCGTTACGCCACCTTAGTTTATCAGAATCCAGCTTCTGGTCTTTCGCCATTGGGAAGATCTTCAATAGCCAAAATTGCGATTCACTGCCTGGAGTTATGTCCTTTTTCTTTGTCACCATCCCAAAGTGTTGATCTCCCGAGCAGAATTCGTGAGACTTCAGAGTCTTGGAAATCCATCTCCTTTTCCCCATTGTGAACGAGTGGTGTTGAAAAATCATTGAAGTGATTTATGAATTCGTTGACACACACCTTAGCGTAGTATTTGGTCTTTTTGGAGTGATGGATTCTAACATTTACGCAATTGCTTCCAAGTTTATCACTATTGGCTTGATGACCCTCTTTCAATTCTTCAGGGTATCATGTAGCCAGGTGGGAACCTCTCCAAGTACCTCATTGTACATGGTTCTCGTGTTCGTTGGGAATCTTCATCACGCTGAAGGGGATCACCTTCGGGTGTTGCTGAAATTGGATCTTCTTGTTGTGAGAAAGATGTTGTCGCCATTTTCTCCATTTGTGATGATTCTTCAAATGTAGGCAGTGAAAGAAACAGATCATCAACTTTTGGTTGAGAAGTTGTGACTACTCCCACAAGTTGGGCTGGTATATTTTGAGGTACTTCATCAACGAGTTCCACCTCTAGAAATTGTGTGATATAGATTACAGGTGCTTGCGCATGAACCAATGCTTTGAATTATAGTGTTGTGTTGTTGATTAGGCCTGAAGAATTAGGGCAATCATGCAAAGACGAATGATGACTGGAATGAGAAATTCTCGAGATGTGCTCCTTCTTCACTTAGGTGTTTAGACGACTCAACTCACAAATGAGCCTTCAATCATATCACTCCTAGCTTGATTACGAGCTCATGCATTGAAAAGAATGGTTTTACCACAATGCTCATGGTTCTTCCTTATTATATAACACTTGTAGTAAGAATGTTTTGGCTTTGCCATAATAAGCACAATTGTCCCTTTCAAACGATGAGAAAATGCCATTACCAATAAAGACCTAATGCTGCCATGATGATGACCCAGGTTCAAGACCTCGGCATGTCGAGAGACACCCTTAAGACTGATTCTTGCTTTGCTGTCCCTCGGTATTTCGGCAGTGGATTCTGCAAACAAGTTTCTCTGAACCTGGTAAAAGAATACTTTTTATTGCCTGATTGGATGTACATAATGGACGGGTATAAATATTGCCTATTGCCCTTTAGAGTTTCTTAAAGAGATCATTTACAAGTAACAAGGATGTAGTACACGAAACGGCCAACCAGGTATTTTCAGAGTCGGCCTTCACATTCAATTCATTTCCAGGGGGAAAAATAAAAATAAAATGCTGAGCAATATGAATCGTTTCATTCTGCGCCGTAATAACCTTCATCAGGTCTCCTGTTAACACTCTGTCACTTAATCGATTTTGATAAAAACGTTTTGAAGGAAAATCCCGAATTTGAGGATGTATTCGGTACTGAGCAGATAACAAAATAGTTGGTCGATCTGCTTGTTGGAAGTGACTTTCCAAAATGAAAAGGCGAGTCAACTCAACTAAACCTTTATCTCGTTCTTCTACTATAGCTGACTGTGGTCATTGTTGTAGGATGGCCTGTAGCTTTCAGGAGCAAGTTTCTTAAGCAGCGCGCACTGTTATTGAACAAGATGAATAACATTCAACATTCCCCAGACTGTGTGCGTCATTGACTCTGGCGCGTGGGTTTTATTGCTGGGCGCGTGGGTTTTTCTTGCTGGGCGCGCCCTGTTCACGCACAAGATGAATAACATTCAACATTCCCAGATCATGCGCGTCTGTCCCAGGCGCGTGGGTTTTATGGTGCGGGTGCGCCTGCTTCACGTTTGCTCTTAAAACTTTGTCTTTGCTGTCTCTTCTGCGCACTGTGCACGTTTGGCTCTTCCTGCCCTTGCTGTCTCTTTCACGCACTGTTCACGTTTTCTCTTAAAACTTTGTCTTTAAAACAATGCGCATATATTTGCCTTAATTCTTCTTTCTTTTTGCTGTGACTAATTTCTTTTGCTCACAATGGCGTGGGTTTCGTTTGCATAATGTCAAACAAAATATTTTCTCTTTCTGAAGAAAAAGAAGCTTCCATGACTTTTTCCACCGGGTTTGATGGAGGAAGTTACGAGGATTAATTCGACTTCCTCTCATCCCGGGTAGTGGCTTAACTGCCAGGGGAAATGGGAAAAGTAACGGGCAATTGCCAACGGAATGGCAAAATGGGTTAGCATCTCCCGTGCAATTTCCCCATGTGGGAAATTGGGGAATTTTATGCCCGTTTGCCAATCCATGATTTGGCAATTGGCAAAGGAAAACCCGCGTCCGGGGAATTTGAAGGAAATTGCCAGGAAAGTGGAAATCCGGGTTTGGGATGCCAACCCGGCAGTTGGAAACAAAAGCTAACTTCCCCGGCACCAAAACTTGTCGGATGAATCTTAATTTATATTTATTTAATTAAATACTCCTTAAGTGATTAATTTAATCAAACAAGGAGCAATTAATTAATTAAATATTAATTAATTATTTTAATGTATTTTAATGCGTTTTATAGCACAAGGCGGAAGAGTTCTTGCCGAAAATCACGAAACGAAGACCGAAACGATCACAAAAATAAGACGATCGCAAGGAGTCCAATGAACCATGCAAAGTAATACTTTTCAAAATTTTCTCATTTTTAATTATTTAATTGTCTTTTTTGACAATTTTGCGAAGTCAAAATTGGCTGATAACACATGGAAAACAAGATGTATGTATCAAAAATGGATTGATATAATGCGAGCAATGTAACGATGCAAAATTATTTGGATGTGATATATTTCCTTCAAGTGAGACATCTCAATGTTGGTTTCAATACAACCAGAAAAATGTGAAAAGCGTGTCAGCACTCTTTCAACACTTAAATCAAGTTTTCAAGGAAAAATAAATTTAAGTGGGTACAAAAGAGGTTGACACAATTTTGGAAGAAATTTGAGTTGTTTTCCTTTGACCAATAATTCCAAAAAAGAACAAGGGAATTTATGATTGGTGATGAAAAATATGTGGTGAAAATTTGGTAGAGTTTCGCCTTGTTTGATAACAAGGTAGAAAGTAGGACAACGTTTTAATTTGTAAGATTCATGTTGAAAGATGCATGGCTCAACTTCAATGGAATCTCACATTGTTCAAAAAATAAGGTTTTGACTCCAAGGAAGTTTTATTTGTAATGGATATTTGAAACTCTTGATTTGGATAATGGTAAAGTTGGTCCCAATGCCAAATGGCTCCCTAGGCTTTTTTTGTTGGCACCTACCAATAGATTTTCTAAGAGAGGTACACTTTTTTAGAATAAATTTTAAACAAAGGACCATTAATCCACATTCAAATTAATTAACAAGGCCTAATACATACATCATTTAGCTATCCTCATGGGTTTTTCTAGTCAAGTAGGTGATGGGGCACTTCCCAATTCATCACTAGTTCCTTTAATGTGTTGAATACTTTATGATTCCTCCGATACTCCTCACAATGAGTTTTATGGATTATGCCAAAGCACTTTCCATAGTTAAATAAATTGGGTCATAGCTTTCTAAATCGCACCTACAAATACAATGTGAGTGAATGGTGTGTTTTTTATCTTTGATTTAAAATGTGGTTTTTCACACCTTTGGAAACTTACACACAATGTATCATTATTTTCCTCAATTTTATTCTTTAACAAGTAAAAAGGTCATGTATTCAAAATATTAGTAGTTTTTCGTGCCAAACCACAATGTTAGAAATAGGATCAAGGTTATTTTTAATTCTCAAGATCACTTGAAAGTGCAAGAGAAGAGCGTATGGGGTACTTGATCCAAATAATTAGAAATGGAAAACCTTAAAGCAATGACCATTAAGTGATTTTCAAAAATCAATTTTAAACAAATTAAATGATGAATTTTTTCCATGTAAACCAAAATGTTAGAATTGAAGTCAAGGTTGCTTTTGATTCTCAAGATCCAAGGAAAATTTTAGTGGAAAATTTTTGTAAACTCGTGAATATTAGGAATTTTAGAAATTAGAAATGGTGAATTTTCAGCAGTCGGTTTCCGCCTAGTTTGCCTTAAATTTCACCCGACAATTCATTTGTATGGGTCAATTCACTTACTATTTATAGTTAAAAATGAACATATGCATGTATTTCACAAAAAATTCTAGTAAAAATTGGCTCATATTCGTCAAGGTATAATACATAATCTGGGGGGTTGTAAGGACCCAAGTTAGATGAAAAATAATGGATGACCATCCAACCTAGGTTGGACGACAGACAATGGACAATCGTCTAAACCAGGCTGGATAGAAGGTAATGGACATTCGTCCATTTTCTATTGTCCAACATTGGATGGTTTTCCATTGCTTTCTGCCTAACCCAGGTTGGATGATAGATAAGGGATGGCCACCGACCCAGGTTGGATGAAAGATAAGGGATGGCCACCTGACCTAGGTTAGACGACCATCCATTGTTTGTTGTCCAACCTAGGTTGGATGATTGTCTATTATTATTGCACAAAATATATTAGACGGTCATTCAACCCGGGTTGATGGCTGTCCATTACCTTCCATCCAACCTTGGTTGGATGACCGTTCAACCCAATTTAGATTACTTTCTAACTAGAATAGATGTCCCTTCAACCCAGATCAACTGATAACCATCCAACATAGCCACCCAATACCCATCCAACCATACAAAATTATCAAGAAAAACACCCTACAAATTTGCCTTTTCCATGAATCACGTTTTCAGAGATTCGTCATCATTTCGAAAGTCCATTTAAGATATTCACCACCCATTCTATAATAATTTTCATAGGGGGTCTTAAAATGAAGTTTGTTAAGATCACTCAAAAGTGCAAGAGAAGAGCATACATGACACTTGATCCAACTTAAGAAAATGGAAAAACAAATATAATCAAAGTAATTAAATGTGTAATAAAATACTACTTTTTAAATGACAACTCAAATGATCAGTTTTTCCATGAAAACTATAAAAATATCAATTTTTAGCCATATTTCCAAATGAAAACCAAAATGTTTGAAAAACATCCAAAATCATTTCTTTTTCTAATTCTCAAGATCACTCAAAAGCACAAGAGAAGAGCATACATGGTCTCGATGAATTTATAACAAAAAGGATATTTCCAACAAATATTTAAAATGCTAAGACCATTTTTAAATAAATGATAATCATAATGTTAGAATAATATCCATAATCATATCCATTTCTAATTCTCAAGGCGACTCGAAAGTACAAGAGAAGAGCATGTGTGGTGTTGATGGAATTAAAATGAATCTAACGTGCAAAGAAAATGAATCATTTTTTAATAAAGTAAAATTTGCATTTTCCATAAGGTTAAATCCCAAATTTATATTTTCATTACATAGTTTACCTCAAGACTTTTTGTCACAAAAAAAAAGATTTGTTTTAATTTTGGGAGCAAAATTTATGGCCTCCAAAAGATAGGTTACACATATCCTCTTATACTCACGGGTATGCACTTAACCTGTACTACAAAATGTCAAAAAAACATCCCAAAATATGCAAAAAGGTTAAAATTTTTCCACCAAACTTTAATTTTGAGAGAAAAACATTTCATTTATATGTGCAAATATGACTCAATGTTATCAAACACTAATGTACACGCTCAAAAACTTAATAGTTTCAACAAATTGACAAAACTAACATGAAAAATGAAGCTCTAAAAATGAAAACATGGAGAAAGCTTGAATTTTTCTCATCAAGATCCCATTTTGATAACAACCCACCTCCTTAATATGTGTAAAGAAAACTCAACACTATAACAAACTAATTTACATGCTCAAAAACTTAATAATTTCAACAAATTGACAAAACTAACATCTAAAATGATGAAAAATGAAAACATGGAGAAATCTTGAATTTTTCTCATCAAGATCACATTTAACAACAACCCAGCTCCTTAATATGTAAAAAAATATTCAACACTATCAAACACTAACATACATGCTCAAAAACTTAATATTTTCAACAAATTGACAAAACTAACATGTAAAATGATGAAAAATGAAGCTCTAAAAATGAAAACATGGAGAAATCTTGAATTTTTCTCATCAATATCCCATTTTGATAGCACTTTGTCCCCTTTATACCTACAAGAAAGAGCCAATACATGAAAACTCAAAAAACATTTTTAGAAACACAAGTTATGTCAATATATTAAAAAGGGTTAGCATGCAAATGAGAAACATGAAACTTAAAAAAAAAAGAATGTGTGTGAAAGAAAGGAGTCTCCCACTTTGGGTGTGCCATATCTATGCATGTGATTGAATTATTATAATCTAGTGAAAGTAAACTAACACCAAGTAGATTCACAACTTAGTTAATCACCAACATAAACATCATGATAAAGTTAGAAAGGAAAAGATTAACTAAATGCATGAAACATTAAAAATTGAATGAAAAACCAATCCTTTGATATTTGGATGTGCGTTGTAATTTTAGGTACTCCTTTAGTGAGCATAATGTAGCTATGTGCAATCAAAGGAAATTATCCGTGGAAGAGGAATATATCTCAATATTATGGCTTAATTTTCATGTTTGGTTCTTCTCTTACTACTCTTTTCCAAGTAGAAGATAGAAATGGTTGTTTGATCAATAAGATTTTCAAGATTGAAATGCTCTTATCATATGCTAATGTCTTACAAGGACATGGTGTAAATTTGGACAAGGTGTACTAGGTTCTTTATATAACTTTCTAGTTTTGGAGAAGCTTGCAACCTAGTGAATGTGGGATAAATGTTAAGCAAAATTTGAAAGGGATGAGTATGATTAGAAGAGATTAATTAGTGATTAACAACTGATGGGAGTTGGAGATGATTTAATTAATCAAATATGATTAACTAATAGACAAAAATTAGATTAAAAATCTATTTGGAGATGATTTAGAAGGAAATTGGTAGAATTTAAAAGGTTTATAAGGGGATTTAACCAATAAGAAGGTTCATTAATTAAATAGAACGTTAAAAGACTTAATTAACTAATAATAGTTAATTAATTAATTAATTAACTAATAATAGTTAATTAATTAATTAATTAAAAGAGGATTATAACTAATGAAGTGTCATTAATTGGCAACCATGATGAAGGGAAGGCTAGTTAATTAAAGGATTTTTTTTAATTGACCGAGATGAAGAGGAATGTTAGCTAATTAGTGGAAAATAACTAATTATAGCCAAATATTGGGAAAGAGGATAAATAGTGAAATTTTAGTATTAAAATTACGTAGTTAGATTTAGGTGTCTACACCTTCCAAAACAAGAGTAGACCCATCTTTTGAAACCCAAATTTAATTTTTCACATGCTTGTCGAAGACTAGAGGATAAAAATCCAACATGAAGATTTCCCTTCTCTATTTCCACACTAGCACATGTCAAATTCGGATAGGTCGATTAGATGTTTACTTGTGTTTTCTAGGTACTTATATGTCATATATCTGCTTATCTTTCATAATATGTATCTTATACATAGGATATCCGTTTAACCTATTCAATAAGTGATAAAAACTTAATGTAAAATATTCTTTAAGGAATAGGTACTTGGGAAATTTTGGGAATATTTATCCTCTCGAAATTACATCCTGATCACTCCTCCCCATTAGGAAGGATTTTGGTCTCCAAAATTCTAATTCCCAAACTAAAAATGAATATAAAAAGGTAAATAGCACCCCCGTAAGGTTTCCATTTTTATTCTCTACCCAAAAATTTCTCTACAAAACATAAACATATCGGATAAAATATTATCAATGATAAAACTTACAAGAAATTTTCCAATGCCATCAACAAAAATCAATTATTATATAATTGATGATAAAATGATTATCAACAAGTATCCAACTGAATCCCTATGATTCATCCAATAACCGTAAATTTACAATCTCACCCAAAATAAATCAGTATAAAATAAACAACACAACTCCACACAATAAGTTATCCAACTCGACCTATGAAATTTCAAATCACTACAAAATATACTAAAATAGATCAATTATTTAATAGACTACACAATGCCCTATGAAGAGGAAAGAGTCAAATGAATCCATGTGAAAATGTTAAATCATTACATCCACATAATATTACCCAATTATATCAATGTAAAATAGACAACAAAACATTTATCAAAAAGTGTCCAACTGACTCTGTGAAACCGATATTGCAAGTAAAGTATCTACCACCCCGTAGAAAAATGATAGAAAAAGTTTTTCCGCATAAATTTAACATCCTAAAAATGTGAAAACCAAAATATGTAACTACCAAAAAATATGCCCAAGTGTGGGTCTTATAAATACATCCAACATACATATCCTCAAAATAGATGCATCTCATAACAATAGTTATTCTAAATGCAAGTATAAAATAAACTCAATGTAACATGTCCCAAAACCACCTGCGTGAACCTTTGAAAAAAATCCAAGATTAAAATATGAGTGAATTTAATTACCAAATTGTATCAAGAAACTCAAAATCTTTTTAGGAGTTAAAAAATGATGTTTATTAAATCTTGAAACATGAGAAGATAATCTAAGAATGATAAACATGTTGTAAAGTTCTTCTCATCAGGAAACTCCAAAAATGCTTTGATTACATAACCCACAAAATATAAGAATAAGTATGCAACATATGTATAAATGGATTGAAAATATGACCATGTATGGGTTTTATAAATTTGCAATATGACATGTGTGTGTGCGCGTGCAAAAATACTTTCCCATGTTTTTGTTTTACCAAATACATTAACATACATGGAAAGGAAAACTTAAAGGGAATGAAATAGATGTCATATACATCCTAAAAATAATAGGAAATAAAACCATTATATATCACTGAAATTAATTACAAATTCATTTCTCTATACCTTTCAAACCCCAAGATACAACTTAGATAATTTTTCAAGAGAATCTCTTTTCGAGTCTTGCGAAAATGACCGTAGGCTCCCTGTTTCACTCCATGTGAGTTATATATCTCCACCGATTCAATTGAATTGGTTTCTAAAATTCATATCTATTGGAAAAATAATTATTCACAAGGAAAAATTAGCTAATTTTCACCAATGCTCAGGGACTAAGTCCCTCTGCTTCAATGGGGAAGCTCCATTTATTGAAAACAAGGAAATATTTACACCATTCTATCAATCGGGGATCACATATTGGTACTTCACCGCACTTGTGGAAAATAACTTGTACATAGTACAAGGAAGGAATTTTCATGAGAGGTGAAATATTAAGAGAAAGTGAGAAGGGATTTTTACTCAATAAATAGCACACAAAGTTTATTGACATTAACCATAGCATTTCCGAGTTATCAAACATAAGACACCAATATGTAAAGTGAAACAAAGAATACAATCAATGCCAACTAAAATTTCATTATATTCATCAAAATATACAATATTTTATGGGTTGTACAGGATTAATATGCTATATTAGACTATTAGTTAAGATGGAGAGGAAATATAGACAAAGGAGATATAAGAATTTGATCACTTTTTCCCGAGAGAGAATATAAGAGCTAGTAAACAAGAATAACCATCCTTTGAAGTGATGAGGATCTCCTAATTTATAACTTTATAATGAAAATATTTATCTACCCCCCACATAAATCTTCATGCCCCATCACTTGTGACATTTCAATTTCCCTTAAAAGAGACAAATTAAGTACCTCTCTTATCATTTGAGAGAGTAATTTTACATTTTAAAAATATTTTATTGTCACTTAAGTAGATAGGAAAAAATATCAAAAAGTACATTCTGAATTGAAAGTTAGAATATGGAGAGTGAGAGAGGAGATAAATGGAAGGAATTGATTGATCTATTGTTGATGAAGAATTTTTTTATTTTAGGAATGATGATCACAATCTCCTCCTTCTATAAGATGCACATATACTTCTTAGTGCCAAATGAGTGCTTGCAAACACTATTGTGAGACCTCTTGATGAAATCCTAAGATGAATATAGGAATAACTCATGATGATTCATTAAAAATGAGAGTGACGGTCCCTCTCTTACTCATTAGCCTTTCAAAATTGACCTTAGTGATCATAAATCAGCTCCACGATGCACAAACCTTTTGATGATTAACCTTCATTCATTGAAACAGTCCCTCACATTACAAAGAGAAGACTGCATCTCCAAGGGTATTATTAATAAGTGTCCACTAGTTGAAATGAAATGAGGTGAGTCCTTTATTATTTTCACAAGGTGATCTTGAGTTCTTATATACTTTGATTAGCTCACTTGATTTTATTATCAGAGAGAAGATGATGGATTTGAGATACAATATTTCCAACTTTCCTGATGGATTACAATGACCTCCTTTGATGGATTGATCATGCTACCAGGATCTTGATTGAGTGTTTGATAACCCTATGACATCCAAATGGAATTGGGATAGTTATTTGTTCTTGCATTCATGATTCCACAAAATAAATTCACCTCGTTATCCTTTATTACTTTAGAGTATTTAAATGAGACCAGACCTAGGATGCTTGTATACCTTTGTGGTCAAAAGATTATGATGAGTTCCTCATTTTAATTATGAATATGATCAAATCATTTGATTAAATTGGTTTCCAATGAGGCCCTTTATACTTTTCAGATCCTTTCCAAATTCACATTGTCCCCGATTTTCACCTAGTGCGCCATGATATGTTTTTTCTTGCTCATAGACATAATTGTGATTAGAATGATGCTTTAGGATCCTTGTGGAGGGTGGATTTATATTTTTGAGCTATGATAAATCTTTACAACCCTATTAGGATGGAAAAGATAAGTGGAATGAGTATAAATGGAGACAATCAGTAACTTTACGCACCGAAAATTGAAACTTTCTATTTTTGGTAGGATCGACCAAGAGCTATTATTTTGGGAATTTTTGCTTTTTTGCTCAAATTTTTTCTTCTAAATATCCAATAACACTCAATTCAACTCCATTGATTATGATTTACCATTTTAGGAAGTTTTTATTTTATCATGTTTCTTTCTCGAACTCGATATCTTGGGAAAATTACCTTTTTGCATTGCTTGTTCCTCATTGTTTATGGATGTTATGAGTGATTGGAGCTTGCAATTTTTAGAGGTTTGTTATTTTTAGTAAGTTCCTACACTAAAAAATTAATTTTTTTATAATTTTCACTTACGAATTTGATTTCAATGAAAAAACAGGCTCATTAGATTTGGATCATGTCTTGGATCTCGTGTTCCAATTTTCGTCATGGAACTCTTACAAACTAAAAAAATAACTTCTAGAGAAAGGGTTTCACATTTTTTATTCTTAAAAATCTAGAGTATCATCAAATTTTCAATAAAAATCTTCTTGAAGGAACCCGAGATGATGATATGCTTTGAGAAAATTTCACTAGAATCTAGTTTCGAGACTTGGAAGTTATGAAGAAATCACTATTTTTGTGTTTATGGATGCCTTGGAAAATATTTTGAAGCATGTATAGTGGTTTCTCATGAATTTTGAGGTTTCACAGCTTTATTAATTGAGGCAAGGTTGAAAAATTTGAATAAATGGGCTTGGAAACAAGTTATGTTATGGTTTTGAGTTACCCAACAACTATTTTTAAACAACGGGTGAGAAAGATACTTGTATTTTAAAACTAGGATTTTGATGTCTTAATTATGGGGAAAAAAATTGTCCCCTTGGGAATGGGAAAAATGGGAATAATTAAATGCACCTCAAGCATATAAGGACAAGTCTCACTGCAAAGTGTAAGATGGGAGAATGGAGAAAACATGCCTTAGCACTGGGAGTTGGAAGTTGGTCATATGGAGAACCCCGGAGGGGCTAGGATGGGGTGAATTTTTGTGTCAATTTTATCCCCTTGGAAAATTAGTACAATGGGGAAAATAAAATGTGGCTTGAAGCAGATGGTGACATGTGTCACCATGAGGTGCAAGGAGGGATAGATGAGTTTAACCGATAAACACTTTGTTGGGCTAAGTTAGGTCATATGGGGGACCAAAGAGGAGGGCTGAGGTGGGGTGAATTTTTGTGTCACCTATGTCCCCTTGGGAAATGGAAAAGAGGTGCATAAAATTGCACCATGAATACACAACACACACAACAAGTAAGGGAAACACATCCTAAAATCATCTATGGTACATGTGGGTGTACAAACCACTTTCAATGTAGAATTTTCTCTTCGATGTTACCCTTGAATGGATAACATTAGGTGATTATATTATATTTAATCCATTGACTTGTTATAGGAAGTAGCCTCCTTTCCTCAACTATTTATGAAATTCAATTGCTTTCATGAATGTCTATATAACTAGGAGGAGTGAGCCTTAATAATTACTCGATGCTTAAAAATTCTCGTAAAAATTCTATTGTTCTAACTATCTTGAAGACCATTCTTGAATTGTAAATTCTTGTATATGTTCATCCACATCACAGGGGGTTCACTTAGTAAAAGTATGGTATAGTATGTTCGTTTGAAGGGTATTAAATAATACCCTTAATGTTAGTTTTTACCTCTAATTATTCAATTGATAATACCCCCTCATGTTATATTATTAGAATGAAAATACCCCTATTTTTTCCATGTACCTTACCCATTTTTCCATTACAATTTTATTTACCCTTTTTTATTTCTACCCTAATATATCAAACAGAAAATATATCATGTTTTTCACTTAATTATTATTTTCTTAATACATATTTTCTCTCAAAAGAGATTTTTAAGCCATTGAATACCTATTACCAATTACCTTATAAATGTTAAGATTTAATCATTTACCAATAGTTCTTCTAATAATTAATATGGTGAAATAATATCACTTGTGTAGAAAAGCATACCCAATCTTAGTTTTCTACCATCTTATTATTTCTTGGTTAAGAATATCTTAATTGATATTTCCTTATTCAAAAACATATTATAATTTAACTTTATGAATACACTCCTTTTGCAATTTTAAGGTATTCGATTTTAATAATAGGGTTTAAAATTTTAGTTTTATATAAAAATTAAGCCTCCCTATTCTTTGGATCACCTCTCTAACTTACGCCTAATACCTAATTCAAAATATTAATAAATGAAACCCATTTACCTCCTCATGTCTAACGGTATATTGAATTTTCTTTTATCAATTTTAATTATCTCAATATGAATGCACGTGCTAAAATATTGCCTAGCTAGTGAACCCCATGTTCCACATTGCTGATTTCCCATTTTTAACTTACCACTTCCCCAAGGGTGTTTTTTTATTAGATTTTTTAAATTATCCAAGTGTTTTGTCTGTCCACATTCATGCTTATTAATATTTTTTCATGAGAAGAATTGATTCCATCCTTTAGTCCCATATCATCATGAAACATTTGGGCACCGAATGAAGAATAAAACTTAGCTTCATACCTATCTTGCACATCCATGACATGAGCCAAGATATATGTATTAAGCTTTGAATCTTCCATTCCTTCCATAGCTTTTAAAATTTTTGCACATACTCCTTTAAAACTACCAAGAGTTCATCTTCACATTCATTTGGAGAATCTTCATTTTGAAACTCGAGGAAACAATTTGAAGAAATTGATTCATCATCCTAAAGCTCATTGGATTTCATTTTTTATTCATTATGGGAGGTCTTGTTTTCAAAAAATCAAATACTTTTGTTTCAACCTTTACATTATTGATAGAAGCTTCCTCTTCAAATGGAAAAGAAAAAATAATCATTTTCATCATCACATTCATTAATCACTACCTCAAGATAGATATCATATTTCTCATTTCGATCTACTTCATCATGATGAATTCTTGAGTCAAATGAGAAATAAGAATTAGATTCAAAAATATCTTGTAATTCCATGGCCTGCATTAGGAGTTCAAGGATGAGCTATGGATCTTACTGTTTCTTTTCAACTTTCAATTTCTTAGTGTTTTCAAATATTCCATCGGATCATCACAAATTAATCTCTCTTCTTCATGGATGACATCTGCAATGAGAGGTTCAAAATTTATTTTTTTAACACAGAGATCATCAAGAGAATATTATTCTTAAAATGGGAATGAGAACATCTCTTCTTTGTGGAAAAATTTATTGGTTTATTTTTAAGTTTTGAAGTACTCAAAAATGCTTCATCTTCCTCGTGTCCCGCATCATTTTGTAATTCCAAACTGTTATCTTACAAGTAAAAATATTCCCAATCTTCATCATTAGAATTCCCAACCGAAAAGGAATTTTTGTACTACTAAGATAGGAATTTTAGCCTCATCTTCAGATGTTAGGAAATGATTTCCTCTCCCGATGTCCTAGTATCGGATATTAGTTCTTGGATCTCTTGACTTTTGTATCGTGTATTTCATTTTTCCTATTGGAAGTAAGTTTTCCATCTTATCTTAGCCAAAAATGATTTCATAAGACCAATTCATTTGTATTTTCCTCCAAAGTCTTGACAAAAATTCTACTTAGGAACATTCAGAATGATGCTAGAATATATGCTACCAAAAATGTCAACAACACCTTATTGTTCAGAAATTCAGTGAGATGAACCTATGTATCCTTGATATTCCCCACAATTGGTATTTCTATGGACTCCATGGAGTAACAAGATCCATTGGACCATGTAAAGGTAACTCCTAGATCATTGGAAAATTTAATGAGCATTACATTATCGAAAGCTCCATAATCTATTATGTAGTTTTTCAACTGATATCCTCCAATGAGAAGGGAGACATAGAATGGATCAATCTTATTAGTCTTATATGTACTCATAGAAAAAATATTCTAAGATGGATGAGTAGGTGGAGTCTATAGTATTCCTTTGGAACTAGGGACCACATTGTTAGGATTTGAACTACTAGCTTTGATAAGATGGACAAGCTTATCGAATTGTTCTAGGTGAGTCTATAGATATTCATATTTGGAAATCTACACTTTAGAATTGTTCACATGTTCTATGATATCAAAAGGATTATATGTGGATGATGTATACACCTTTGTATTTTGAATAGACTTGGTAATGGTAATAGATGTTCGAGGAGCATTGGCTTATTTTGTAGGTTTACTAGAATTTTTTGAAGGACTAGATTTTGTAGGAACATAATTAGAATTAGGAGTATTAGGAGACTTACTTGGAATGGAAGATAACCTATTTATTACAACAAGATCCAGCTTCTCCTTTGTAGAATCCATTGTAGGTGGAATTAGAGATCCTCTCTTGATTATTTTATTCTGTAGAGTCACCACAGGAGGATCTTCAATCTTCTTCTTATTTGGAGTAGCAAAATGGAGGAATTTACTTTATGAGATCAAGTGCATGTGAACACTACACATGATAAGCTAAGTGAATCATCATATTATTATTCTTCACCTTTTGCATATTCAAAGAAACTGATTTGTGCATCATTCTCCACTTCTTCAATCTCTAGGACATTTTTGTCTTCACTTTCTTGTTTTGTCTCTACAAGTTCTTCTTCATATTTTGAGTTTCACATATTGCATTGACTGGTGGAGCTTCCAGGAAATACTTCAGGGTGATCTTGTAATTTGATTCATGTTCTGATTTTGATATGATGCTCTTAGAGAAACTTCCTTCTTCAACATTTTCAAGTCATTAGCCAGCTTCTGCAACAACGAATTGACTCTCTCATCCTTGGGATTTTGGTCCTTATCCTTCATTAAAGGATTCTTGATCTTTCTTGAAAAGATGAGGTCATATTCCACTTCAATGGAAATTTCTTTAGCATGGTCCAAATCTCTTGGTTGAAATCTCCATAGAATGAAACTAACTTCAAGAAACTAGGCATTCACAAAGAACCTTTTTAAGATTATGTGCGATAGGATAAGAAATCGTGGGAATATTTTTGATTAGATTGTTGAATTTTTTTCATGATGTCTCTCATGAAACCTTGCTATTCTTTCTACATTTGAGTTAATTGATGAAGGAGGACATTAACATCTTCTACATTCTTTAATCTTTCTTTAAAATTACTTTTCATAGTACCCCAATCAACAATTGAGTGTGATGGTAAAGAGTGAAACCAATCTGCAACAACATCTTGTAATGTTTCCATGAATAACCACATTGCAAAATATTCATGTTGTACCACTGATAATGGCACAAGATGTGATGAAAGTTATGATATGATCATCTAGCCATTGCTTTCCATCTCTATGGAATTTTAGAAATTTATTTCTTAACCCTTTTGGAAGTTCATCAAGTGGTAGAGTCAAAGCCAATGGACTAGTGTTCTATCCCCATGACACAGGTGATTGTGCTAAAATTTTCTCAACTTATCTTTCTTCTTCGTATGGAATGAAGACTAATGGTTATGCAACATGCTCTTTGGTATGACCTTCAAATTTTTTTAAGGAACTTGTCTTATTTCTTGTATAATGGGAAGTTAGAAATTATCTCTTTATTGATCCTTGAATGCAAGATCAATAGTGCCATATGCATGATCGGTTCGGGTATATCTTCTTTCTACTAGTTTGTTTAGATCATTAGAGATTGATGAAACTTGAATCCTGCGGGTTTCGGCAAGATTGCAACAAGGCCTTTTGGACATAAAAGGTATTTGTTTTTTAAATATATATTTTTTATGGATTTTTGGAATCTTTATTCGGTGTAGATGTGCTAAATCTTCCCCATGGTGGGTACCAAAAAATATTGGTGAAATAATTTTTGGAAGGAAAAACTAGCTGATTTTCACCAATGCTCTAGGATTGAGTCCCTCTGTTTGAATTTGAAAGCTCCATTTATAGAAAACAAGGGGAAATGTACACTATTCTATCAACTGGGGGTGGTCTTTTGATCGGGATCACACATGGGTACTTCACTACACCTATGGAAAATTTCTTGTATGAAGTAAAAGGGAGGAATTTGCATGATAGCTGAGATAATAGGAGAAAGTGAGAAGGGGGTTTTACTCAATAAATAACACACAAAGTTTATTGACATAAAACTAGAGAATTTCCAAGTTATCAAAAAGAATACACCAATATGCAAAGTGAGACAAATAATACAATCAACACCAAGTTCAATTGCATTATATTCATTAAAAGATACAATATTTCCCTGGTTGTGTAGGATTACAATGCTCTATTGGAGTATTAGTTGAGATGGAGAGGAAACATAGATAAAGGAGATAGAATAATTTGATCACTTTTTCCTAGAGAGAATATGGAAGATTAAACAAGAATAACCATCCTTTGAAGTGAGGAGGATCCCCCAATTTATTGTTTTAAAATGAAAATATTCATCTACCCCCACATGAATCTTCATGTCCTATAACTTGTGACATTTCAATTTCCCTTAGAAGTGATAAATTTAGTACCTATCTTATAATTTGAGAGAGTAGTTTTAAATTTTACAAATTTATTATTATCACTTAAGTAGATAGGACAAGATAGAAAAAAATTTCATTCTCAATTGAAAGTTAGAATATGGAAAGTGAGAGAAGAGAGGGGGAAAGGAATGGAATTATCTAGTGATAATGAAGAACTTGATAATTTAAGGCATGATGATCACAATCTCCTCCTTCTACAAGATGCACAGAAACTTCAACCTTCAAATGAGTGCTTAGGAACACTATTATGAGAGTTCTTAATGTGATCCTAAGATGAAAATGGGAATCACTCATATTGATTCCTTAACAATTAGATTGAGGTTTTTCTCCCACTCTTAATCCTTTCATAATTGACCTTAGTGATCACAAATCATCTCCATGATGCACAAACCTCTTGATGCTTAACCTTCATTCACCGAAACAAACCCTCACATTGTGGAGAGAATATTGCATCCGAATGAGATTCTTGAGAATTAGACACTTTGGTTGAAATGAAATGAGGTGAGTCCTTTATTCTTTGCACAAGGTGATCTTGAGCTCCTAGATGCTTTGAATAACTCACTTGATTTTCTATTCAGAGAGAAGATGATGGATTCTAGATACAATGTTTCCAACTTACTCGATGACTTACAATGATCTCATGTGATGGATTGATTATGATACCAGGTGATTGAATGCTTTTTGAGAACACTATTACATATGAATGGAATTGGGATGATTCTTTTTCTTACATTCATGATACCACACATGGAATTCACATTGTTAGCATTTGTTACTCAAGATTACTTGAATGAGATCGAGAATTGGGATGCTTGCATACCTTTTTCTCGATGCTTCCAATTAGTTCCTCATTTTACTTATTAATATGATACCATCCTTTGATGATATTGGATTATAATGGGGCCATTTATACTTTCCAAATCATTTCCAGTGCACAATGTCCTTGACTTTCATATGATGTGCCTTGATATGTTCAATCTTGTACTCAAACGTGATCGAATGATGATTTATGATCCTCATGGAGGGTGTATTTTATTTTTTGAGTTATAAGAAAAATTTACAACCCTGCGAGGATGGAAAAAAGTAGTGAGATGAGTGAAAATAGAGCCAACTGCAACTTTTTGCACTGAAAAATGAAACTTTCTATTTTTGGTATCTGGGACCAAGAGATGTTATTTTGGGAATTTTTTCCTTTTGCTAAAATTACATCTTTTGAATCTCCTGAACACTCAATTCACATACATTAATGATGATTTACCATTTTTATGAAGTTTATATTTCTAGTAGGTTCATTTTTCTGAACCTACTATTTTGGGAAAATTACCTTCTTTGTCTTGTTTGTTGTTCCTCACTATTTCTTGATGTTCTGAGTGATCCGAGCTTGCAATATTTAGATGGTTTTTATTTTTAGTAAGTGGTTACATGAAACACTTTATATTTTTATAATGTTCACTTATGAGTGTCTATTTATAATTAAAATAGCCTCATTAGATCTAACTTGTCTCGGGGATCCCGTGTTCTAATTTTTGTTGTATTTCATCTACTAGAACTCTTACAAACTAAAAAAGAAAAATCTAGGGTAAGGGTTTCACATTGGGTGCTATTAAAAATCTAGGGAATCATAAAATTTACAATAATAGTCTTCTTAAAGTTTCTTGAGATGATAATGTTTGATAAACTTCACTAGACTCGGTTTCGAGACTTGGAGTTACGAAGAAATGACTTTTTTTTGTTCATGGCTTCCATGGAACATATTTGGCAGTATGTATGGTATTTTTGCATGAATTTGGAGGTTTCACAACTTAATTAATGGAATAAAGGTTGATCTATGTGAAGAAATTGGTTTGGAAGCAAGTTATGTTATGTTTTTGAGTTAATGTAGGCAAAAAAATGTACATATTACTATTTTACTATGTCGCGCACAAGTATGTTGTTATATGCATGGATATTAAGTAAGAAAATTATTCATTGGTGACACAATACCTTATCCATCCACTTTCTTTGATTATTTCTATTATATTTCTCCCTCACATCTGTCATTTCTATACATAGTTCTTATAAGGTTATAGGGAACAATGTTTGTTTGTCTGTCTTTTCACATTTGTCATCATTTATCCCAGGACACCAATGCCCACTTTGGACACTACCGCCTGAGTACACTCCTGTCCATTATGGGAACTTCTGTCCTCTTTGTTCTTGTTTAAATTTTTGACATTTTTGGTCAGCCTTTTTAGTTTTCTTATCCTTATCCCAAACTTAGATTCAGCCTTTTGTGTCACTAGTGTTGAAATTCAAACAAGAGATCTATATATACACAACATACACCTTATTATTTTGGCTAGTAATTATAAGGGAAATCACATATACATATTATCACTAGCATCAAAGGGACTAAATGTTTGGGTTGTATACAATGCATAAGAAGGGGAAGTGTTGAATTTCATATCACACATTTGCATCTTATCTAGCTATAACTCACTATCTTGGCATCATTGGAACAAGGGTAACTTAAGGACACTACCTCACACACAAGCACAAATAACTACATGGATTATGGAATGTAGTTCAATGCTTGGTCATAATTTCACTCATCAAGTGATCACCGAGGTAACTATGAATTCAAAATTTTCATGTTTCATTTCAATTTGATGTGTTTGTGAGCTTGTGTAGGTGTTTAGGGTTTGTTTTACAGGTTATAGGTACCCTCGGTGATCAAAGAGTGAATAGCAGGTGAGTGATGGAAAGTAACGGTGAAACCATAACGACACATGAAAAAGTAGATTTTGAGATTTTTTGAAGTCACTGGCACCTAGGAACAATCACTAGCACCTAGGCACCCTTGTCAAACACCAAGTGCTCATGTACAACATCATTCTCATGTCCTATAATTTACAGGAAATAGTTGCGACACTTTTTTAATCCGGTTCAAAAGTTTACACTACCCAAAAAATGTTGGAAATTGTGTGTTAGTGTTGTCATTTATTTCAATTACATTTATGGAAAATGGTGTCATGACATTGTATGAGTCTCTATGATTTGTTATTCAAGTGTCAAACAAGAAGATTGATTATTTTGGTGAGTTCTATGTAGTTCGTACATGGTCTAGGGTATTGAGTCATGGTTTGAGTCCTTCCAATTGATTTTTATGTGTCATGAGGTTAAACATGGTCCTAATGATTTTTCAAGGATGTTTATGGGTTTGTATGAGGTTAGCATGGTTACTACATGAGTTGTCATGGTTGAGTCAAGTTTTTCTCGGGCTTGTTTCTAGCCTTGGGTATGCAACATGAGGTAGAGATGTGAGATTTGGACCCAATAAGTATTTTTGGAGCATGGTAGAAGCATGATAAAAGTGTACCTAAGGTGTATGGTGATTTTTATGTCTTTATTCAGTGGTTTGATGTATTTATGAGGTCCTTGGGGAGAAAAATGTGAGAAACAAGCAACTTAGCACATGAAAATCAGATTTTCCAAAGATTTTTAGGGATATTTGGGATATATTGTTTATATGGAAAGTTATATTAGCTTGTAATGATGATTCATGCCAAATTTCAAGTCATTCTAAAGAATATTTTTGAAGATATGTAAGTTTTAGTGAAACCGGGTAAGTAATAATGTGTTTTTATAGAAAATGTGGATCTTCTTATGTTTGTTGTTAAATGTATGATTTTCATGGGAACTTGAGATATTTGGAATAGATTATAAGGTTAGTTATGAATGTTTCACAAAAATAATGAGGTGGTTTTATCATCACATTTTTATGAACGATCGTTAAGAAGGTAAAGTGGTTTGAAACCCTAACAAAACCCTAGCTAGGAGCAACTTACAGAAAAGTGAGTATATCATCCTTGTTTTGATTGGTTTTTTACATGTGAAGATTGGATTTTTATATTAGTATTCCATATTTACAAAAAGGCATGTCGGTACATGTGGTGATTTGTGGGCCCCGCTCGAATATGCTTGTTTCTAAAGAGTTTTAGTTTATGGAAAATTTATCCAAAGAAGGTAATGAATAAATTAGAAATTATGTTAGAATAGAAGTTGTAATATATGTACATTAAGGTTTTAGGTTATGGTGATTCTGAAAAGGTGCAAAGTGTGTCCTATTTGTGTTGACTAATATTTGGGACAATTTGGAGGAGCTTGTGGTAAAACTTCGATTGTAGGAGATAAAGGGGAGTTAGGAATTCATTCAAGTTTTGTTGTGAATATGGTTCAAATATGGTTTCAATGGTGTAACAAAATTTAATATTGGATAAGGTATGTAAAATTTATGACATGTGATTTGAAG
The DNA here is from genome assembly GCA_018340775.1 of Taxus wallichiana var. yunnanensis. Classification (NCBI taxonomy): domain Eukaryota; kingdom Viridiplantae; phylum Streptophyta; class Pinopsida; order Cupressales; family Taxaceae; genus Taxus; species Taxus wallichiana. The sequence continues at coordinate 548,586,686 of CM031238.1, read as the reverse complement.
GTAAAATCAGTAAAGTTCTCATTCTAGCAGAGTGCTAGTAATTATATGAGGTAAAGTGATGTCTTTGAGTTATTCATGATTTTTGAAGATTATTTTGTTACTATAAATCATGTATAAGTGTGTTATATTATTTGGTTAAGTGTGGAAGTTAGGTTTTTGTGATGGAGTATGTTGGGCTAGTTGTTAGTTCTTGAGTCCAAGAAGGGATAAAAAGTAGTTTGCAGAGATTGACTTGGTTGAAGGCCTTCCACTTGGAGTTGGAAGGATTTATTATATTTTATGGAAATTTGATTCAGTGATATTTACAATGAGGTATGTATTGTCTCATGATTAGGGGTTTTGTTCATTCATTTAGGCCAATTTGTGAAGAAGTTTGTAGTGGCATTTTCAAGACAAGGTTGTTCTTACTAAAAGATTGAGTTGTTTGAATCATCAAATGGTTGAGTTGATGATTTATATAATGTATAAATTTAAGAGGTATTTATTTGGAATATATTTAATACATTTGGAGGTATTTAAAATGTCATAAAGGGTGAAAAAAGCTGAGTTTACAAAATAGGTTTTTGGGCAACTTATTTTGGTGAAGACAAAAGTAGTTATGGTTTGGGCAGTGGATGTTTCATGAGTTCTAAATTGCTTATAAGTGTATTAGAATTCATATTATTTCAATTTATTGGTCACATGCCATAGTTGAGATCATCTTGAGGGGTTTTGAGGCTCAAAGGTAAAATCAAGTTATTAAAGGTAATCTGTTTGGTGAAGGTAATGTGCTAATGGGCCCATTAAATGAAATAATCTGATTTTTAAAGTAAATTGAGACCATGATTGATGTTTTAATGATATATTACTAATTTTTATGAATATTGGAGATTTACTAAGAATATTTTTGGCATGATTGGATTTTCCTCATTCCAATGGTAGGGTTTTGAGGCTTCTTGGCACATGATAAGTGGTTTTTGGCTAGGCCAACCTACTTGGGTAATGTATGACCATTGTAATGGATGTATTTGAATGTTATTATGTTTTATGGGTTTAATTTATCATGAGGGATTGACCTCCTTTGGGTTAAAAATAATAAAAGTATATAAAAACATGTTTTTGTGTCATTTGAGTATTAGTCTTGCAAGGGGGAAAATCTGACCTAGAGGAGAATGTTTAGTAATGTTTTACAGGTATGAAGGAATGATTTGAAGGATGATAAGATTTTTTTCCAGTTTATTAATTTCTTACAACATGTATGTAATATTTTAGATGTAATACAAGTTGATAATGAAGAAGATAGAGTAAGTTTGAAGACCTGTGGTTTAAGCTAGAGTTTGTGAGCTAAATAAGTGACCTTCATCAATTGTGGTAGAAGACAAATAATAGATTAATCATATTCAAAAGGATGATTTTATTATTAATCATCCTAGGGGGTTGTAGAGCCTTATTTTTAGTTCGTACTTCACTAAATTAGGGGTTAGTGTTCCTTGTAGGGTTGGTGCTTCTTATGGGGTTGGTGCCTCACTAAGTTTGAAACATGCCAATATAATGTTTGTTTTACAGTGGTTTTTCTTCCCCATGAGGGTTTCCCACTTACATATTATGTTATTGTGTTGTGTACTTTGTTTCATGCTCTTGTGATTGATGTTGTATATCTTAATAAACACACATGGTTATGAATGTTCAATAGATAATCTAGTTGATGAATGCATGGGTTGATAATTGAAGAAAAAATCATTATAGGACTGATTTAACCCACCCTCTTAGTCCATGTTCTCAGCTAAGTCATATATCTCTCATTTACTTACGGTTTTGCATTATTAGAGTGCTTAACATCTGTATGTTTATGATATTTTATTATATCAATTACTCTGCAATTAGATGTAATTAAGGTTTTATTAAATCATTTGGTGAACCATCTCTTCTTTGAAATTATTTCTCTAGGATCCCAAAAACCCTCATGGCCAAGAAGAGGTCCTCATCTCCTAAGCATAATATGCCCGATACATGCTTGTAACTTGTTTTTGACGATGCTTCAATAGAATCTGAATTTTGTGACCTCTACCACAATTATCATTTTGATTCCTTTGTCCTCTAAAAACTTCTCACTTTCCAATATACCATTCTTATTGGCCTCAATACCCCTAACATTGACATAGTCTCCTTGACCAAATATTTTTTGTATGTTATTACTCTTCTTCCTTAGTCACCCATGCTACTAAACCTTATTCTTCTCCTCTTATAACACATGATAATATTACTATAAATGTTTTTCTTGATCATGTTATTTCTTGTGATAATATGGATATCAATAATTATACTTATAAGGTTAAATCTATAATTGTGCATGATTCCACTAATATTAGTAGCCGGGATGAATGTAAAGTTATATCTCCTACTCTTTCTACTTATGAACATTCTTGTAATGATTACAATGATAAATAAGATATTAGTACTCATGTATGCATGAAAATATTATTTATAAAAGTATAAATATGACTAACACCTAGTAGTTCCACCATATAACTAAATCTATCAATACCATCATGATAAGAGCTTATAAAACTAACTTCTTTAAATATGAATGAAACTTTGAATTAAAAAATAACATCCTAAGATATGTTTTACTATTAATATTGATAACTTTAAATGAACCTAATTAGATCCTATGCAATCATATTTGTGATTTTTTATCCAAACAAGGTTAAGAGATCTCTAAAATGTCTATAAGACCATGTTTAGACATTCTCCTACTAACCAAGCTTGGAGTGATGGATGCAAGATGAAGAAGTCACTACAATGGAGGAGGGCTCAAGATCACATGTCTTATAACTTTAGTTAATACAATTGAGATATCATGCATTTCCAAGGAGTCAAGGTGTAAAGTTGAAAGGGGTGCACTAGGCTTGTATTTATAGATTTCCTTTTGGGAAATTTTAGAATTGTAGTGCATGGGAAAAAGGGTAAAGTAAAAATGAACTTTTTGATTAGGAGTGGACAAACATGTTTTAGAAGAGATAAACTTGGTTTATACTAGTTAAGCATGCTTAACAAGTGATTAGTAACCTATGAAAGTCGGGAGGGGTCTAATTAATCACATGTGTTTGATATATAGCCTAGGAAGCTTGTAGAAGTGACTTAGAGGGAAATAAGGATATTTTGAATCGTTAAAAGAGGGATGTTTAGCTAATAAAAGGGTTTATTAGCTAGATTAGCTGATTATAGAGGGATTACAACCAAAAGAATGTCGTGAATGGGCATCCGAGAATGGAAAAAAAAATAGTTAATTGACGAAGTGTTGTCAATTAACTGGAGGAGAATATGGGAAAATTTTTAGTGCGATTTAAGTGATAAAATTTCCTAAGTGCGTTTAGGTGTCTACATTTTCCCCTCTTTGGGGTGGCGTAAGCAACACCAATTCAAAGATAGTAGAAAATTATAAACAAGTAAATTTTTTTGAAGGGGTAGAAGAAAAATTAGTAGAATGAAGGATGCCCCCTCGAGTGTTGATGGGGTGATGAAAGAGGTCAATCGATGATAAAAAAATATGAAGGAAATGGATAGAAGAAGTGAAGGGGAGAGGGGGATAGAAGGTGATCCCTATTTCCCCAAGTGATTTGGAAGAATAGTGTTAGATAGAAGAAAATGATAGGGAAGGAAGATGAAGATGAAGAGAATGGAAAATAGCTTGCATCCAACTAATGTAAACAACTTTATTACATCATATTGCTCATGATCTACATCATCGGTCCTTATTAAAATGAATGCATACAATAAACATGTGAGATGACATGAAAATCCATACATGAACATTTTTTCATTGAAAAAATGCTAACCCTATGCAACATACAAAATGTAATGCAATATGAGAAAGTAAACAAGCTAACCTAACAGGGAAAACAAGTACAAACACACATACTCAAACAAACAACGTTCAAGATAGTTGTAGAAATGTTTTTTCTATCAAGCTTCAATTACAACATGTGTAAATTAATGACAAGGGTTAATGACTATACCCCAAGAAAGGGTACATGCAAGGGGAATAATGGAGGATGTAGGGTCCTATGAAAAAGCATTCGTGCACTATGAAATAGTACCCAACAACTCGTTGTGCCAAATAGTACAGATGTAATAAGAAAACTAGATTTTGTTAATGGAAGGTTGATCCAAATGATTGGTGTTTCGCACACAATACTAAGTGAGAATCTAAGAAAGATGTTTTGTAGGATGATTTTTGATATTTGAGTACAATGCATGTGATACAAGCTTCAGCTACATGCATGCTCGTTACTGATTTTTTGATTTATGTGATGTTTTCTAATTTTTAAGTATTTTTGTGAAAGTTTTATATTATTTTTGAGTTTTTGATGGAAACGTATTTGAATGTTTTTGGCTTTTTTGAAAGTTTTCTAAAACTATGTACATGAAAATGAAGAAACGTGGATGCCCCCAAAGATTATATGGTATGTACAAGGGCATAATGCCATGCATATATACAAGAGGATAGGTTGGATCAAGGTTAAAATAGATATGTTCAAACTAATGATGAACACAAACCAGTGAAGTTCCAATAAGAAGAAAGGATGCCTGAACGTAAGTTGGCCAAGAAGGCGCTAATAGATAGAAGTAGAAGATTTTTTATTCCAAGAAGGAACAAAGTTTCCCTCAAACATAGTAAAAAGGAAATATTATACACATGGATGTTCGAATGAAGCGAAAGAAAAGTATGAATTATATGGAAGGATATGGAAAATGTAGTTGGGATCCTTCCAATGAAAAGGTGATTAGCCCAAGGCATAAATAATGAGACAAGATAAGGACTAAAGTAAGAGTTTGAACAAGGTCCAAAAATGACACTTGGTAACATACTAATCATGTTTTCTCATAAAGATCCAGTGTGTGCATGTATAAGTTTATTACTTATTGGAGGAACACTTGATAGACATCAAGTGAATAAACACTAGCCAATGTGTAGGAATGATTTATTTTGATAGGTGATTTATGAATGGAGGGTGGATGGAGAGCCATACATTACTCAGATTGCTAGCCGTGTCCATAACCCCAAAATAGATGTGTTTGATTCTAATCACAACATTTCTCTACTACCAAATAGGCATCTATAGCCCCCGTAGAGATTATTGGAAATACCCCAAGAGAGAGTCATATATCGCCTTTACTTGTTGCTTTGATTTTTTATTCCTTTTTTTTTTTTAAAACTTATTTCAACTCTCTTGATTTTTTTGAAAAGGGGTTAAGAATCACTGATGGCTTGATGGAAGGATGTGGAAGTGACTGTGGTGAAAAAAATTGGATAGTATCAACAAATATGTCCAAAATTTTCTCTCGTAACAAGTTTATTAAATGTATATAGTGATAGGATCTCTAAGAGGTCAATCGTTCTTTAATTTACCAAGGTGATAAAAGACCAAGGTCAAATGGATACCATAGGGATAAATGTCACAAAATGTGTGCAAATAGACTAACCAAAATATCATTGAAGGGATGACTATGGTGGGTGTCTTACATAATAATGGCAATAAAGGGAAGAAAGAACATCCATGTGTATGCAACACCTGATTGCAATGTTTGATATTTGTATCTTTGATTTTTATAATGTTTTTAATTTTTTCTCTTTTTTGTACTTTCGAATTCTTTATAGTTTTTTATGGTTTTGGGAATTTGGGACAAACAATGTCACTTTGCATGATAAGATATAACAAAAAAATAGCGATTTTCTTAATAAGGGAGATTAAGCATGTTTTTTTAATCAAGAGTCATGTTATTTTTGATCTCGATGATCGTGGTGAGCTCATAATCAACACATGACTATGATTTATCTTGAAACATGGATTTTATATGTGGGATCTTGAGTTACCTATCTAGAGATTTATGTACTTTGTGCCATACTTGATGGTTGTGTTGGTGTGTATTCTTGAATCGCGCTTAATTCTAAACTTAATGATTGTTTAAATTTTTGGGATCTTCGGAGCTCATGGAATTTTTTTATCTTAGCTTGATAAAGAAACCGTTTGGGTTTCCTATAAGCTAACACATGAATTTTCTCGATCCCGAGAAGTGGGAGAAGAAAGTGGATAAATAGGATTGATGTGAGAAATGATGGTGGGCTTGCCATAATCATTGATAAAAGGATAATGTGATGGATGAAAAGGATATGATCTAAGGGTTTAAGAAGATGAGCTACTGTGAGGTGATTCATTGACAAATGAAGAAGGGCTACTAGGATGTGGCCCCAAGATGGAAGAAAATGTAGTAATCACAACACGAATGTGACACTATGATAGTATTTCACCGGGAAATCCTCATGCTATGATTATTTTAGTAATGCACAACTTTTGGTTGTGTGGTAGTAATCTGAAACACAACAACAGAGACATAACATAAGAATATCACAGACTATGACATAAAAGAATGACGACAAATCTGAAATAAAATCGTAAAATATATTATTAACATGAAATTGTTACAATCTCACCAATGAATTACTCCAAGTGTTACCAACTCCACTTGTTTTCCAATAATAGTTATGGAAGAAACTTCACAATTACTCCTCTTGATGACTTACTTAACACACCTTCATAATGAATCGTTTATTCATAAAATAATTATTACAACTTTATTCTATGATATATGAGAGGGGGTGGCCTATCTATTTATAGAAATTCAGGATTATATACCCTATCTCTAAGATAGGATAGGAAATATCTTCCACCAATCATATTCCATGCCTAAACTCTTACCTTTACATGTAGGCTTATCTTCTAAGACAAGGTAAACCTTATCACCTCACATGAGTTCCACCTTTTTAGATTTTTCTACAAATAAAATACACAAAATATTTATGACATCACTCCTTGTCCTTATTACAAATATAATATTTATAATTTCTAATCATGTAGACCCTACTTCTCTACTTACCCCAACTTTGACATTTTAACATTACCGGACCACTTACGACAAATATTTACTTTTACCACAACATTCCTATTGTACTTTGACTATTACCGTACTCTACTTTATCAAGGTGATCAGTATCTAAAATGCCATTATCTTCTATCAGATGCCATTACTAATTATACTTAACAACATCCTATTCCTAATACATACATTAATGAAATAGAAATTACGGAGGAAAATTTTAATGTCGACATTTTCCCCCTAACTATCTTCTACTCCATCCTTAGAGTAGACTCTTATGGACATTTTGAAGCTGGTGCCTGAGAAAATATTTAACTTGTTGTGGTTGACCCATTTTGTAATGGGAGTGCCATCCAATTCCTCCAGTCGATATGTACCATTTTCATGCACAACTACTATTTTGTAGGGCCCCATCCATTTGGGAAGAAATTTTCTCTTCCTTCTTTTTTTGTATATAGTATCATATACTAGAACCAAGTCATTCACTTGAAATGGAGACCAACGGATATTTTGATCAAAGTATTCCTTCTGCTTCATTTTCTTCTTATAGCTTATATCCTTCACTATTTCCTCATTTCCTCTAGCAAATGAAGATGTACCAACCTTTCCTTTACCGAATCACTTTCATCCATCCTTTCATTTTTCATAATTCTCATAGTGGGAATATCAAACTCAATAGGAAGAACTGGATCAATGCCATAAGCCAATTGAAATGGGGAGTATCCTGTTGCTGATTTTGATGTTGCCCTATATGCCCACAATGTTGCATGAATCCTTTTATCCCACTTATGTACCTGCAAAGCTACATCTTTTGCTAGGATTTGACACAATACATAATTTGTTCACTCCACCTGTCCATTTGTGCTTGGCTTGTAAGTTTTTGCCTTCCTGTGCTTAATAGAAAACTTGTTTACTAGGGCCTCTACCACCTCATTAATGAAATGGCTTCCTTGATCCAAGTACAATTTCTAATGGACAACCAAATCAGTGACAATACGTTCATACATGAACCTTGCCACTTCATTCATAAAAGTTGTTTTCAATGGCCTAGGTTCAACCCACTTGGTTAAATAATCTATGGAAACTAAAATATACTTATTTTGGCATGAGGTAGTTGAAGTGGACCTAAAATATATGTTCCCCACTTTTCAAAGGGACCATGTGGAAAAATAAGGCATAATGGAGCTAATGAAGTCTTACGGTTACCATATGTTTGACAAATATCACATGTCTTACAATAATTATAACAACCTCTAAAAAGAGTGGACCAGCTTATAACTCGCATCCAAGATCCTTCTTGTTGTAAGTTGTCTAGAGAAGTGTCCTCCACATGTAACATTGTGGAATTCTTCTATTAACGCCTTCCCTTGATCGTGTCCAACTACCTTTTTGTACAATCCATCGGGTCCTATTCAAAATAATACTCCATGCAAAATAGAATATGGATGAATGGCTTGAGTAATATTCCTCTTAGTCTTTACATTAGCACCATCAGGAAACTTGAATTCATTCAGATAATTCCAAATATCTATGTATTCACTAGGGATTTTGTCAAGGGATAACAATGTTGCATCCGAGAAATCATCATCATCACAAGATGAACCTAAACCATCATAGGCTTGAGAGAGTGAATTTGCATTAATATGCTTCTTTCCTGGCCTATCTATAATATCAAATTCAAATTCTTGTAGCAAAATTATCCATCTTGTTATCCTCCATGATGGGTTAGGCTTATTTACAATATATTTTAGAGCCTAATGATCTATTACAACTATAAATTTCTTCCTAGCAAGTAAACTGGATGATCATTCCCATTTTCATCCTTTTAGCTCAGAGTACTTCCTAGTGCTACATCTAAGGCATCAATATACACAATGAATGGCTTACTCCAATCTGGATTCTTTAAAATAGGTGAAGACACCAAATTTTCCTTCAATTGTTCAAAAGCTTCATGCACCTTCTTTCCTGGTTCATAAGTAACATCCTTCTTCAAGAAATGGGTTAGTGGCTATGTAATCTTTGAGAAATTCTTAGTGAACCTTCTATAGTAACCCACATGGCCTAAAAATGATCTCAACTTACTTCTATTAATAGGAAATGGTAACTCTTTGATTTTTGAAACTTTATCATGATCACTACCAATACCATCTCTGGATACAACATGCCCTAACAAAACACCTTTAGAACATCCAAATATAGTCTTTTTAGGGTTTAATGAGGCTTTTGCTTCATCTAACATTTGAAATTTTGTCTCCATCTCATGTGCAGTGGTCCATTTTACTCCCATAGATGAAAAAATCATCCGTAAATACTCTAATGAAGCTTCCAATGGAGGGTTCAAACACCCTTTTCATCAAGCATTAGAATATTACCGGAGCATTATACAACCCAAAATGCATAACTCTATAGGAAAACATTCCCAAGGAGTGGTAAACATGGTCTCCAAATGATCTTTCTCCATTATACAAACTTGGTTGTATCCGTTATATCCATCAAGAAACTATAACACTCTGTCCAACTACTTCGCCCAACATCCCGATCTAAGAATGGAAGAGGGTAATGATCTTTCTTTGTTGCCTTGTTGAGCTTTCTCAGTAATCAACAAAAATGTGTAACTTCCCATTTTTTTATTAAGATCACAATGGGAGAAACCCATTTTGAATTCTCCACAAAGAAATATGAATCTGCATTAAGCAACTTATCTATTTCTTCTTTTATAGTCTTGGAGAAATTAGGATTCATTCTATATGGAATTTGTTTTATGGGCTTAGCACCATCGACCAACTCAATAGAATGTTCTACCCAACTTACTTGAAGGAGTTCCTTGTAATCAAAAGTGAATAAGTGTATGTACCTTTGAAAGAGCTAGAGGTAGGATTCCTTCTCACTCTCCATCACAACATCACCAATCTTTATTTACTTGGAGGTGATCCTCAATTTCTTCTTCGATAATTTTATGGGTTCATGATTCGATGTAATGGAAGGATATCCATGAATGAAACATCAACCTCACTTTCTTCATCTTCTGTGTCCACTTCACTGGTACTAGAGTAATCAAAGGATGTCTAATCATTAGTTTCATCACTTGAATCCATAGGTTCTACCTTATGATGCCGAGGGATCACATTTATCTTCACCCTCTCTCTGCCACATCCAAGTGTCATGAAGCCTTCATTCCAGTAGTTTCTTGCATGAACTCTCCTTAGCCATGGCCTTCCCAACAACATTGGGTATGCAACAATACCATTTTTCATCACTTGAAAGTCTACCACACATACAACACCCATAAAAATATTGCCACATTTGAAACAACACCTTCTGGTTTAGTTTTTCCTTATTTAATGACCTTAACATAAGTGTTGAGGGGTGATTAATTTTTAAACCCAACATATTCATTATAGACTTGGTCATTACATTAACTACAGCACCTCCATCTACTAAGACATCATGAATTGAAATACCATTACATAATACCTCAGCTTATGGAGTGTAGGGATCCACCTCTGCTTCCAAAACAGGGACCTCAACCTCCTTCCTTTGTCAAGCATTGAGTCCACTTCGCAGCTCCCGCCTCTTCTCAGAAGACATAGCCAAAAGTTAACCATATGTAATATTTGCAAGCCTTTTGGAAAGATCTTCTAAGATAAAGTATGGTCCTTGCCCCGTGAAATCAAAAATTTTTGCACACCGAACTTTCTTCTCCTATGTTTCTTACTAGTCTCTCCTTTCATCTTCTTAGGATCATTTCCATTTTGGTTATCTTTTTATTTCTTTCTTTTTGTTACAAACACATCCGCTTCATTATTTATGCTCCTATCTACTACATCAAAAGAATTCACATGTACTTTATCTTTACCATTATCTCTTATACCGGATGTAGAAGCTCTATCTAGACAATTATACTTATAATGACCCTTTTATGATAACCATAACATACAACTTCAGATATATTTCTTTTTGACCTTTATCTCCTCCCTAGGAACTAATTTCTTTTCCTTGAAGAAGATTAATAGTTAAATGGCCCATCTTCCCGAGAAGATCTTCATACTCGATAGATGTACTAGGAGAAAGATTTGTGCTCACCGAGAGTGGTTGTGGATTCTGATCAAAGGTGTTGGTGTAGGCTCTACCTTAGCAAAAATTTCTTTGGGATCTTCTTTCATGCTTTCTTCTTGCCTTCTTACAATCTCCTTTACTTTTTCGAGGGTCATTGGGTAGTCATAATTCATTCGTTGTCGATCTCTAGCTTCATCCCAAGAATGAAGTGCTTACAAAGGATACTATCTACGCCATTCATCAACCCATCCACTAATCCTTCCTTCCGGATCTAGGCATCAAGCTTCCTCCTTAGCTCTAGAACACGAGTATGATAATTCCTTATCTTCTCCTTCTCTCCTTGGGATAGCTTTGTGATATCAATTATGAGATCTCGCATATTTTTGTTGTTCACCAAATTCTTCAAGAAAAATTTTAATTAATAAATCTCATGAGTTTTTCACATTATCACCTAGTGTTTCAAACCACATAAGGGTTGAACCATCCAAAAAGGTAGGAAAAATTTAGTCCATTGTTCCCTTCTTATGAGGCCATTATAAATGCAAGATCGTTTAAATTCTTGAATGAAAGAGGGAGCATCTTCATTAGATTGGGATGAAAAAACAAGAATCTTCCCCATTTTCAAAAGTAACCATAGTGAAATACCAACCCACAAGTACAATCAACAAGACTTATGTGCACAAATAATTGGAATCACTATAATAGAAAGTGACTTTACACCTTTCTACAATAAAATAGGAATGACCATGGTAAACTATGATAAAACTTGACTTACTGCGATAAAAACTGACTTTATTGTGGTAAACACTATTCATGGTAAAAAGTAAAGTTACTGTGGTAAATACTATTCATGGTAAAAAGTAAAGTTATTGTGGTAAATACTATTCACGGTAAAAAGTAAAGTTACTTGTGGTAAATACTATTCACGGTAAAATGTAAAGTTACTATGGTAAATACTATTCACGATAAAAAGTAAAGCTACTATGGTAAATACTATTCATGGTAAAAAGTGATTTTACCATGGTAACTACTATGTATGGTAAAAACAAGGTTACCCTCCAAATGATTTCTGACTAAGTGAGAATATCCCTCCATAAAATCCACCAACGAGGAATTGTCTCGCAACGGAACCAAAATGTCAACACGAATCTGGCACTCTAATAGTATTTCACCGGGAACTCCTTGTGCTATGATTATTTTAGTAATGCACAACTTTTGGTTTGGTGGTAGTAATCTGAAACACAACAATAGACATAACACAAGAATACCACAGACTATGACATAAAATAATGATGAAAAATCTGAGATACAACTGTAAAATATATTATGAACATGAAATTGTTACAATCTCACCCATGAATTACTCCAAGTGTTACCAACTCCACTTGTTTTCCAACAATAGTTATGGGAGAAACTTTACAATTGCTCCTCTTGATGACTTCCTTAACACACCTTCACAATGAATCCTTTATTCATAAAATAATTATTACAACTTTGTTCTATGATATATGAGAGGGGGTGGCCTCTCTATTTATAGAAATTTAGGCTTATCCACCCTATCTCTAAGATAGAATAGGAAATATCTTCCAATCAATCATATTCCATGCCTAAACTCTTACCTTTACATGTAGGCTTATCTTCTAATATAAGATAAACCTTATCATCTCACATTGGTTCCACCTTTTTAGACTTTTCTACAAATAGAATACACAAAATATTTATGACATCACTCCTTGTCCTTATTACAAATATAATATTTCTAATTCCTAATCATGTAGACCCTACTTCTCTACTTACCCAACTTTGATATTTTAACATTACTCGGACCACTTATGAAAAATATTTACTTTTTACCACAACATTCCTATTGTACTTTGACTATTACCGTACTCTCACCGTATTGGTGGTACTGTACCAACAATGTCATTATCTTCTATTGGACGCCACTACTAATTGTACTTAATAACATCCTATTCCTAATACATACATTAATGAAATAGAAATTACAGAGAATTTTTTTAATGTTGACAAGATCAGGAGGTGTCCTATAGATAGAAGACAAAGGACTACTTAGGATGTGGCCCAATTATAGAAAATGAGAGACTACTTGGAGGTGTCCTATAGATATAAGAGGATGAAGGGATACTAGAACGCAGCCCAAGAATCAAGGTAATGGATACCACAAGGTGACTCATAAATAGAAAATAATGGAGGGCTACAAGGACGTGGCCCAAGAATAGAAGACAATGGGCTACCTGGAGGTGACCCATAAGTAGAAAATAGAGGGCTACTATGATGTGGCCATTGAATATAAGATAATGGGCTACCCAGAGGTGACCCATAAGTAGAAAATTGATGGCTACTATAACATGTCCCGATAATATAATATAAGGGGCTACTCGAAGGTGACCCCAAATAGAAGATAAAGGGCTACTAGGATGAGGCCCGGGAATAGAGGATAAAGGGCTAACTAGAGGTGATCCACAAATAGATAATGAAGGGCTACTTAGAGGTAGCCCACATGTAGAAGAATATGATAAGATACCAAGTAGTGACCCATGGTGAGATTGTGATTAAGGAGTCGTGATAGATAAAGAATGATCGGGTGATGAGAAGATAGGCCATGAATTAATGCTAGACTCAGGAATCTCATCATGGACAGAGGAAGGTGAAGATAAAATAATAAGAGGAGGATCGTGTTTGATTATCTTAGGGTCTTCCTCTATTTCCTGATGAAAGGAATGAACCGCTTCCTCACTATACATGAATATATCGAGGTCTAAATAGATTTCTTTCTCATAACCTTCTAGAAGAATATCTTCATGTACCCCCATAAATGCTTCGATTGATTCTTAATTCCGAAATGAATTAATCTATATGGGTGTTTGTTATTTGAACAAAGAGGTCCAACATGTGTGGAAGATCTATAATACGTTTGATGAGGGGAAGGTTTGACCTTATTGTGTCCACAAAGGAATTAGATAGTGAGTAGAAAAGATATTTGAGCACATCGTTTCTTCTTAATGGTTCGACATGGACACAAACATTAATCTTTAGAGACTGTTGAAGATGAAAAAGGTATGATGAACATCACCAATGGATTGAAGAGGGATTGGATTCTGATTGATAGAAGAAGATGACTCGAGAGATGAAGTAGATTTTTATAAAGATGTATCGCAAGTGGAATAAGATGACTCGAGAGATGAAGTAGATTTATATTGAGATGTCTCACAAGTGGAAGAAGGTGACTTGAGAGATGAAGTAGAATTGGACTGAGATGTCTCACAAGTGTAAGAAGATGACTTGAGAAACAAAGTAGACTTGGGATGAGATATCTCACGAGTGGAAGAAGATGGCTTGAGAGATCAAGTAGACTTGGACTGAGATATCTCATGAGTGGAAGAAGATGGCATTGGTTTACCTAGAAGATGACATAATTTTGGAAAAGCAATAAGATCATTCATCGAGGAAATATATTGCAATGTATGGGTCAACTTGAATGATTTATTAGAGGAGCTTTGAGTTAGAGATATCTTCAACATAGGAAGGGGTAATTGAGGTGATTGATAAAAGAAATCCTATAGAGAAAGGGACGACTATGACTCCATGGTCAAATTAGGTGTTTGATTGGATGGACTTGGAGTCGCATGGATCTTCAAAGGAAGAGGACATTGTTCAAGTGATTGATAAAGGGGGTCCTACAAAGAAAGGGAGGACCATTGCTTACGATTCGAATTAGAGGAATCTAAATAATAATTCAGATCAGAATCATCAAGAGACCAAGGAGAATCAAAATAATAGTTTAAGTTAAGAATGAAGAGATCATGGGGAATTAGAAAAATAGTTTGGATTATGATCACACCACTGGTTATGAGAAGTATGAGGAATAATGCAATAGTTATTCATTATTGGCATTGTTGGCTTCTAATGCTAAGACCTAAATAGTTTGATTGAATGTATTCAAATGGAAATAAGTTCCATTTTGATTCGGTAGCATAATAGTGAGAAAATAGAAATTTTATAAATATGGGGATATGTCTACAAAGGTTTTGTCAAGTGTGATCAAAGATACCATAAACCTAAGTGACAACCTATAATGTGATTGTCGTAACGATCGCTAAATAATGCTTTCGACAATGGTCGAAGAATGTTGAGTGACAAAGAATAAATAATCCAAGGATCTAACAAGGATTTCCCTAGAAAAATAGATTAATACAATGAACAAACAAAAGGCACAATCATGCAAGTTTGGTAAACCAATCAATCAAAAGGAATTACTCCTTATGCAAAAGGCACTATCGAATGGTAGGTTAGGTACAAATAGTGATAATAAAATATCAACACTTAGGTCAAGTTTGATATAAACAAGGCCTAAGTACTAAGAAGGTGTTGATGCAATCCCCTAATAAGGTAGAATAAAACAAGTTTCTAGAAATAAACAAAGTCTGAGTTATGAAAAGGAGGCTACTAATGCGAGTAGCGTAACAACATTATTTGATACGCAAATCAAGATTCATAGACAAAGGCAAGATTTTTGGTTAAAAATGATGTCACCACAATGCTAACAATGTAACAATGTTTTCCAAGACCCTAGACAATGTTGGAATAACAAATTAAGTCAAGTATATCAAGAAGTTGCAATGAATGCAAGTAGTGTAACAATACAACTTAGAGACCTAGATAAAGTTTCTCAAAGGAAACAAGACGTAAGCATCAAACTTGTATCGCTGTAACATGAGTAGTGTAACAACTCAAAGCATGTAAATGACGAGACAATCCTAACTACTATGATAATGTGTCTCAATATGGGTGTGAGATAAAGGGCATACTAGAATAGTAAGACGTACCATTCACACTTTCAACACTTGCATTCGACATTGCAACCTATTCATGCAAGTAGATTACAAAATTGGTGGACACGATTATTTCTAGTGGTATCTATGTATGACGTTCTCTTTTTCCCTAATTGACCACAAGAAAATAAATGTGTAATCCAAGTGGTGATGAAAAAAACTAAGTGTAACTTCATCAAAGTATCGACATGTCTTAAGGAAAGTAAAAACTAAAGAAAAGTGACACATTATAAGCTTTGCGATAAAAACACTAAGCCAAAAATTTTATGAACTCCCTCCTGTTGGTAAGAAAAATTTTCAGGGACAAATTGGTGGATTTATTGCCAACGATATGGGAATCTAAGTCCCTATGCATAACTCGATGCAACTACGTATATGCAAGTGCGAGTAAAAATGAGTTTTATCCTGTTGGCCTTTTAGCCGAGGATCCAACATGAGCACTCCACTTGACCACCCTATGGAAAAATCTTACAAATATCTGTAATGGAAGAATTTTCTAGGAGAGCAAGAAAGGGAATGAGAATATTAGACAAGGGAAACTAGTGTTGCAAGTAGAAAATAAGAGACTTGCATACAATAGTTAGAAATCACATCACATGCACTAAAAATCAGAAGAAAACAAATTTTCATTACAAAAACAAGACCAAATAGCATTTAATGAGCACAAAGTATCACTAAACTCCTTAGTCAAAAAGGCTAAAATTCCTTCTTCTTGTATTGATGCTCAAGTAGAAATTATACATAGCATAAGAATGGAAGACATTTTAGAGTAGGGAAAATGGAAGAAATTTTCTATCTCTTTGATCTCTTCACAAGGATATCTCTCTCATGAATTCAAAACAAAGCTCTAAAATCTAAGATGTCTAAGAAGGAGCTCAAATGGGGAGCTTACTACAATTTATAGAAGAGAAGGAAAATATTCATCTTCCAGATGACTTTTCAAATAACATATTTTGACTTTAGATTTTTCATATTCCAATTAAAATATTTAAGTCACTTTTATAAAAAGAAGGTGACTTAAATATTACATTATGTTTCCAAAGTCACTTAAAGTTATATCAAAAGTGCAAATCCCATCACAAAATTATAACATTTAAGAGAGAGAGAGAGTGTTAGGTGAGAAGAGAAGAGAGAGAAATAGGAGGAAGAAGAAGGAGGAAGAAACATTATGTAGAATAATGAGCCGCTGTGGTGGATTTGATATCGCTTCCTAACTAGTTTCCATCTTGCCCTCCTGAGAAGATATCTATCTCTCTAAATTCCTTACTAAAATGAGTTGCTGCAGGTTCCACTTTTTCAGCATGAGGAATACAAATACTTTACAGGGTCTCTTTCCATCCATCAAACACACTGTTGATATATTTGCACTTCCCGAACCATGATTGATTTTCCTCTGCGAATAAATGTAATGACACTGAATCTCTAAGAGGAATTCCAGGTGTCCTTAGTGAAGGATAATGCATTGCTTTCTCTTTTCTTGACATTTTCCTTGAATGGACTAATTATATCATCAATAGTTGTGTCTTCTCCCATTGTAGGTACTCCAAGTTTCGAATTTGACTATTTATACTATCCTCGCAACTTGTACACTTTTCCCTCTTTTCCCTCTAGTTAAGTGATGGCATGATTAACTAATTTAAATCTAATTTCCAAATACCTCACCCATACATGTGACAATATTCTGAAAAGAGTTTCAAAACTCTTTCTTTTGATCAAATATCGATGACAAGTGTTGCTAATTTCATTCACCACTAGACCTAGAGGATCCCAAAGTCCCTTTCTTTCTCCAAAGTTCCTTCATTTTGTTTTTTATCATACACATATCTTTGAATTCAAATCATTAACTTCACCATTTTTTAAATTGAATCGATCTATTCATTATTTGTTCAACCCCGTTGTGAACTCATGCATCCTCTTCATTTTGGAAATCATTGATGGGTGTAATTTATTTAATGGGGATGGTCGTGGCATTTGGTTAAACTAGATGTTACATTTAGGATGATAGAGTTTGTACTTGTTCATTTTGTTCATCACTCTTATTCTTATATTCCTTATTCCTTACCACCATGTGAGAAAAAGATTGTTGATACATGTGAAAATCCACTTCACGAGTTTCCGATCCCAGGTTGTATTGTGCTCATGTCATAGTTGGTCGATGTCATCTCATTCACCGGCTTGATCACCTTTGGCCGAGACTACCTCGATGTACTAATTACCTGTTGTTATGAAATAAGGGATAAAATATACGAAACAATATCTTAAAGAATCATAACAAGAGAAAATAATTTGCAGAAAATATTACGGATCTCGGATAATAGTGTAGAATAAAAATAACACAACACAAAGAGACAAAGATTTTTAACATGGTTCACCCGATTTTGGCTATGTCCACCTAGAATCACTTGCTAAGATTTTATTGCAAGTCACCACTCTCTCAATACAATACCCATATTTTTTTGGAACTATGCTCAAAAACTCTATAGAATTCACACCCAAATTCGACACATCCGTAATGTTATATAAACCCTACCATATGCACAAAACCACATAAGTAGAAAAATTCTTAAGCAATTTTATAAAATTGTGGGTATCAAAAACCATCAGC
This sequence comes from Taxus wallichiana var. yunnanensis, assembly GCA_018340775.1. Lineage (NCBI taxonomy): Eukaryota > Viridiplantae > Streptophyta > Pinopsida > Cupressales > Taxaceae > Taxus > Taxus wallichiana. Next base: position 548,568,254 of record CM031238.1, on the reverse strand, counting down.
CAAAATTCTCCCATAAACCTATGGGTCATAAATCCCACCCATATGAGAAGAGCACATTTTTTGAGGCACACATTTTTTTTTCTTAGGGGTTATGCCCCAACCCCAAAGTGAGATAACTATGGAAAGTGTACAGTACTCTTAGTGTATAGTCTTCAACATTTTCACACATGAAAAATAAGCTCCACAACCTAACAATCTCCCACTTGGAGACTAGTTTTCCTCTGAGAAAAATTCTCAACCCTTCACTAATTTCCATGAGGACCAACCGAAGCTAAACACAGCTTCTATTTTTCCCTTGTGACCACCTTGGTCATCATGTCTACAGGATTCTAACTAGTATGAACCTTCTCTAGCTTTAACTTCTCTTCCTCTAAAGTTGTCTTGATGAAATGGTACCTAAGATGTATATGCTTGGTCCTCAAGTGGAAAGCATAGTTCTTAGCTAGGTGTATAACACTCTGAATATCACTATGCAACTTATGTTCCTCCTGCTTATGCTCCAACTCCTTAAGCAATTTTTATAGCCAAATCATTTATTTCTTTCCTCTGTGGAAAAAACATACTTATCCTCTATGGTTGATAAAGCCACCAACGTTTGTAGTCATGAAATACAACTCACAATGTCCCCACCTATAGTGTAAATATAACCTGTCGTGATCCTCCTACTATCTACATCTCCAGCCATATCTTAGTTTACATAACCACACAAAGTGGTGTCTAATCCACTATAGCACAAAACATTCCCCATGGTCCCTCTCAAATACTGAAGGATCCACTTTACTTCCTACCAATGATCTTTACCTAGATCACTCATAAATCTACTTACAACTCCCATTGCATGGGAAACATTAGGCCTAGAGCACACCATGGCATACATCAAACTACCAACCGCTGATGAGTAAGGTACCTTGGACATCTGATTTCTCTCCTACTCTTTATTGGGACACTACTCCTTTGATAAATTAAAATGGCCTACCAAAGGAGTCCCAACAAGTTTAACACCCTACATATTAAACCTCTCCAAGACCTTCTTAATTTACTCTTGAGATAATGTTAGTTTCCATTCCTTTCTATCCCAAGATATCCTCATACCAAGGATTTTTTTGGCTGCCCCCAAATCATTCATAGCAAAGGTTCCACTTAGTTTCTTATTGAGTACTTTTATTTCCTATATGTTTTTACCTGCAACCAACATATCATCTATATACAGACACAGATAATATAGCTACCATCCTAAAATTTATTTGTATACATGTAATGGTTAGAATGACATCTAATATAACCTTGCTCCATCATGAAGCTATCAAATTTATTATACCATTGACATGGAGCTTGTTTCAAGCCATATAATATCTTCTTCATTTACATACCATCTCCTCTTTACCTTTAATCTCATAGCCCTCAAGCTTCGTAGTTATAGATCCTCCTCTAAATCACCATGGAGAAATGCGGTCTTTACATCAAGCTCTAAGTTCAATTCTTATGCTGTAACTATTCCAAGAGCAGTTCTAATAGAAGTCATTTTTACTACAGGAGAAAAAAAATATCATCAAAATCTATACCTTTTTTATGTGTGCAACCATTTGACCACATATTGGGCCTTGTATCTTTTCTTTCCTCCTTCTTCCTCTTTGACTCTGTACACCCACTTGTTTTGTAATGCTCTTTTTAGTTCGGGTAGCTTCACCAAAGCCCATGTCCTGCGGTTCTCCATGAGATCCCGATGCTCCTCATCCATGGCTTTCTCCCACTTCTTCCTAACATCTACCCGCATTGCTTCATCAAAGTTCTCTCGGATCTCCACTATTAGTGAGTAATAAATAATAAAGAGAAGGAGAAAATTTTTCAGGTTCTCTTATTACCCTAGAAGACCTCTTCAATATAAGAGTTTGGGGTTCTGTTGAGAAGGTTCTTGAACTGATTCATGTGTCACTTTCCCATCTAGAAGAACCTCTACCACCGCATATTCTTTCTTGGATTATTCCCTGTTTTCTTACAACAATTTCTTATACATGACTTTCTCATTAAAGACCACATCCCTATATTTAATGATTTTATTTTCCTTAATACTCCAACATTTATATCCAAAGTCATGACCACCATAACCAATGAAAGTACATTTTTCTAATTTTTCCTCTAGCTTGGTGATATCATCCTTGTCTATATGGATAAACACCTCACATCTAAAGACTCTAAGAAATGAATAATCAAATTTCTTACCATACCAAGACTCCTCGGGTATGCCTCTATTTAAGGCACTTGAGGGTCCTCTATTTATCAAGTACACAACCGTGCTTACCGCTTCGCCGAAAAGAAAGAGGCATTCCCGCATGTAACATCATGCTTCTAGCACATTCCATTATTGTTTTGTGCATCCTTTCTAACACCCCATTCTGTTGTGGAGTTCCTAGAACCATATTTTTCCTATAAATTCTATTCTTAGAAGAATAATCATTCAATTCATTGTTGCAATACTCCCCTCCATTATCGACCCGAGACATTTTAGCTAAAGACCTGTTTCATTTTCTACCAAGGCTTTCCATTTAACAAAAGTGTTAAATACATCATATTTGTTTCTAATACAATAAACCCAAACTTACCTCATTGCATCATCAATACAAGTAACATAATAACTTGAACCCCCAAGAGATGATACCTGAGCCGACCCCCACACATCAGAATGCACCAACTCTAACTTACTCTCTTTCTTTGTAGGTCTAACCTTGAGAAACCTTACTCACTTCTATTTCCCATATATGCAGTCCTCACAAAACTCCAAACATGTTTATGTATATTTAGGAAAATCCTTCTTTATGATCTTCATGCCCTTATGGATCATATGACCGAGCCTATAGTGCCACAATGTTGTATCTACTTTTGAAGCCATAAGATTACAAACATTAGTGCTATAAGTGGTTAAATATAAGGTTCCAACCTTCTTACCTCTTGCCACCACAAGATCACCCTTGGTAACCTTCCAAGAGTCCGTTGTAAATATCACAATACAACCATCACTTCCCATTTCCCTTCCGATATCAAATTTTGTCTTAATGTAGGCACATGTTTAACATCCTTCAATAGCCAAGTATTCCCATTCTACATATTAACCTTAACAGAACATTTTTCAACTATGTTGCAAGGCTCATCATCACCAAGAAAAACATGCCCAAAATCTCCTTGAACATAATCAACAAAATAATGCCTATTTAGAGTAGCGTGGAAAGAAGCCCCGAATCTTAAACCAAAGATTCAAAAATATTGTCTGAGAGAAAGAATCAAAGCATCCCGACATACATTACCCATTGCCACATTTGCCTCCTTGTTTTCTTCTGTTGTTTCTTCTTATCTCAAATCTCCCAACAGATCCTTCTTTCCATGCCAAAAATTTCCATAGTGCCAACATACTATCTTTCTTTAGGATTTTGACCTTGCTCGATCCTTTGATTTTCCACAACTTCCTCTATTAATTTGTCTCCCTTTTATTTCCATTGTCACAACATTCCCAAAGTAGAAGATTCCCTAGAGTTTTATCTTCGCATTTCCTCACTTAGAATCACCCTTACAACATCCTCAAACTTCAAATTTGAGTTAGCTAGAACCAATTTTCTTACCACCATTACTGTGCTATTCTAACTCTCGGGTAAAGAGCATAGAATTAATAAATCCCTAACTTCTTCATAAAATTCTATTCTAACTTAAGCTAGCATATTTACAACCATATTGAAATCATTTAAATGATCTCATTCTTGAACCATTCTTAGACATCTTCATATTAAACAAATTTTTCATTAAAAATATCTTGTTAGAGGAAGAGGGTTTTTCATATAACTTTCCTAATGCATCCATCAATTCTTTTATAGTCTTTTCCTTGAAACATTAAATAATATCAAAGATGGAAGACATAGCTGGATTGTCCCAAGTGCCTTCCTATCCGTAAAATCCCATTCCACATCTATCATCCTTGAGGATTTTTTTCACCTTCTCGAGATAAGCGGAATATAAGGATCCTTATGATAAAGGTAATCTTCCATCTGCATCTTCCAAAGACTAAAATTCTACCCATTGAATTTATCAACCCTTGATCTTCCATTATCTTCCATAGTTCCCACTCAAGATAAAACTTTCCCCGTGATTCAACACTTTAGAAAACAAAACCAAGATCTTACCAATTGTTAGAAAATAAGGGATAAAATATACGGAAAAATCCCTCATAGAATCGAAAAAGTAGAAAATTATATGCCGAAAATATTATAGATCTCAAATAAAAGTGCAAAATAAAAATAACACAATATAAAGAGATATTATTTAACATGGTTCACCCAATTTGGGATATTTCCACCAAGAATCACTTTATCGAATTTATTACAAGCCACCAATCTCTCAATACAATACCCATATCTATTTGGATATATGCTCAAGAAATTCTACAGAATTCACACCCGAATTCGACACATCATCGTAATTTTACATAAACCCTACCATATGCACAAAACCACAAAAGTAGAAAATTTTTAAAGCGATTTTACAAAACCATGGGTATCAAAAACCATGGACCAAAACTGTCCCATAAACCTATGGGTAATATATTCCTCCCATATGAGAAGAGCACATTTTTTGGGGTCCTAAACCTTGGTGAGACAATTGTGGAAAGTGTGTAGTACTCTTAGTGTATAGTCTTCAACATTTTCACACATGAAAAACAAGATCCACAACCTAACACCTATTTCCCCACAGTAGAACCACGAGGCTGTGTGGGTGAACTTATTTTTCTTTTCTTTATCCAGTGAGACAGTTTCTAATAGGTCACAAGATGCCATTTGCTGAAGAGTACGGGTGTCAGGGGAAATTGTTTCTGCATGCATGGAAACATCTCATCAGAATCAAGCTCTATGATAAGTGCATCAATCATTCCACATTATAGAAGAGAAAGCACATTTTGAATGGGGGATACATTGGTGTTAACAATAGGTGAGGCCTCTTGCGGTGGTTTGAAGACTGGGTCTTGAACTACATGCTCTTGTACTTACATCCTTTGGATCTTCTTCTTGCATTATTACAAATGAGATTTCTTCCATCCTAGCTCTCTTTGGTGACCTCCGTGAGAAGAAGTCTCTAATTCTATCGATCTTCATTTGGAACTTGCTCCATAATTCCTTGAACTCGAGGCAACTTCCACAACCCTTGATGATGACTGGTGAGAAGCTTATTTCTGACCTACGGGCATACCTCATGATTGGATGATCATAGTTCTCTTCTTTTAAAATCAATTCCTCGTTCTTCTCACTACCTTCTCAATTCACTCCTTTATATCACCTGATTCATGAAATTATTAGTTGACTTGAGGTAATGGAGATATTTTGACTGTGTGTACTCAGGATCATACATCTCTATCCGATCATCCTGCAATATGTCTTCATACCAAGAGAACTTGAATTTCTTCATCTCATGACTCAAATCATACTCATATGGTCCTTTTACGCACTTCAAACTCATCATCACAATTGACCTAGTAATCCTTGACTTGTGGTTCTTGTTGTAATTCTAGGATGCGAAAAAGTCGGGATCATCTTGGATGTCAAAATTAGGGATGGAAATGTAGGAATGTAAAGTCAAATGAGTGAAGGAGGCTTCCATGGGATACATCATTTGAGCACTTTCACATGAATACTCTGGGAGAAATAGGAAATGAAATCAATTTTTTCTTCCTATTATTTACATGAATTATTTGTATGTAGAGCTTGAATAGTATGATTTGGTTCTTAACGTACTTGGGAAACCTTAGTGGAGTTTTTTGAAGTCGAAAACTTGTAGGTAGGATAAGGCCGAGAATTGGATGAAATAAGAGCCATACTTCTTGATCAGGGATGTTGCTTGTGGTGACATCTTAGCCTCCAAATCACCTTCCAAGATTCAGACCACATACATTGTGAATGCATCATTCATGCAAGAAAAGTTCCTATGGCTTTCCTCCATTACCAATTGTGGAAGTTTCTCATGTGCAAGCACCTTAGTAGTAATTTTTCTTTAGAGTGAATCCTTTGAAATATCTTGAGCTAGCGAGTAGATAGACCAAGTAAGAAGTCATGTGAAACTTCTTCGTCATGGGTACTTGGAGTAATTATAGATGGAGATTTTCACCGATGATCTACCCCAATCACTTATTTGGTTTCCTTCTTTCACCATCAAGATGAAAAGGCCCATCCAATCTTTGAAGTGTCTTGTGTTTTCCTCACTGATAAATCATAAGGATATTGATGGCATAAAAATATCCCTCACGAAACTCAAACCTTGGAAGGTTCTTGGGCATCCTTGAGGGATTTCTCCCTATCTTCAACCACAAACCAAGTGTAATCCCTTGCACATATGCATCCATCATTTCCCAGTCATGTAAGACCCTCGTCCTTTGATATGACTATAATACTAGGTGATGTCAAGATTTGTAGAGAGAGTGAGATGGTTCTAGGACTGATGACCAACATCGATGTACCATTTTAAATTCAAGTCATTTTTGTGTTGGGATCATAGTGGTGAGAGCAAGCCATGACCAACTCAAAGCTTTGCATAAACACTATATGTCCCAGTAACTACAAACAATCCACTTGTGAATATGGGATCCTTAATCTTCCCTCATTCTTTAGCTGTCATGTGAGCCCTTATATCATATAGGTCCATGTATAAGAAATCACTTTCTTCTATCTCATACTCATAGGTGAAAGGTTGTGCGATTTTGTCCCATCCACTTATGATTCATTATGTCCTAAAAAAAATAACTTACTATTTTTAGTAAGTATGAAAAATTAGTTTCCTTGAACCTCAACTGGATGTTGCAACTTAGATTTCCTTTTCTCCCTACATTTCTCTCACCTTCTAGATCAATTTTATATTTTTGGTAGGTGCTCATGGGACCACTTAATATTTTTATTAAGTGTCAAATTTGGACCAAGATTCCCATTTTGATGAATTCTCAACCGCAGATTCCTCCTCGTGTTCAACGTCTCCTTTGCGAGATTCTTCTATTGATGACTTTCCCAAAATAGTAGTCCTTTATGTAGAAGACCTGCTATTTTTAGATAGTGGGATTTTGGAGGTCAGATTGATGCAGACTAAAGTTTTTTGATATGGTTTTTTGCCCAATATTGGCCCTCTAAAATTTTGTATTTACCTAATCAATAGTTTAGGAGATTTTAAACTTTTAAATTTTTGACCTGGTAGCACTTCGAATACAAGGCTAGCCATTGACGGAACTCAAAAATTGCAGGTCTTCTTTTCTCCTCTGTCATGATGAAAATTATGTTTTTGATATGGTTTTTCTTTTTACCTCATTGGTGAAATTTCTCCTCTATCCGGTTGTCGATTTGACAAGAAGTTTGAGATTGTTTCTCCGTTGTGTAAAGAAATGGATTTCTTTTCTATGAAAGTTTTGTGACATCGAAGGAGGGTTTGAAGGTGTGGTTTTTATGGTTTTCAAGAATGAATAAATCATAAATATATGGTTCATTTTTCTTTAGTAGTTAAGAACTCTTCAAATTTCTATTTCACAACCATGAAGGATTTCTTTGTTTCTTCGACTTTGTTCTTTGTTCTTCTTCTTGGTTTGATCAATATTTATTCTATGACCTGCATATTATCATGGCATAGAATATTTCATTTCTATGTGGGAGATGTTTCAAGATTCATTAATGGTGGGGGGTGGATGAGAAGTTGAAGAGGAACTTGTAGATCAATTTCTCGCCTTTGACCGAGAAGTTAGAATTTTGAAGCGAGAAGTAGGAGGGGTTATAAAAATTTGAAATAAAGATGAGAAGGGATGAGGTGCATTTTCATGTCCCTTATGTCCCTTAATTATTAAGGGATGTGAGGGACATCAAATTTCACGTGGTGCCTCATGATGAAAAGTGACATAGATACAATGGTTGGGGGATTTCAACATAAAATAACTTTAAAGCACTGACGGGCTCGAAGTTGGTCACATGAGGAACCATGAGTCTCCTTGGGGGATGGCTGCATATTATTATCCCTGATGTCCCCCAAAACTAATTTGTTTTAGGTACATCAAATTTCATAATGCACCTAGTGATTACATGTGTCACTTGATCTAACGGTTGAGGATGAAGGCTCCACTAGCTCTTGGGGGCTGGAAAACTACTCTTGAAGGGTTGGGAGCATTTTATTATCCCTGATATCCCCCAACACAAAGATATTTGAGGTAAATAATTTTTTTGGCATGCCAAAACATGACATGTGGCGGTGATCGATGATAGGGAATTAAGTCTCCACTAGCTCCCGAGAGATGAATTGGCGGTCCGAGAGGTCATATGAGGATCCGAGAGAATTTAAGGGCTAGGTGAATTTTTATTTCCTTCATGTCCCTTTTATTGAGGGATGTAAGGGACATGAAATTTTTCCAGGATCTTAGACCTAACACGTGTCCTGTTCAAAATTGGCTAACTCCCAAACTCACTCCTAGAGGGCAACTTGAAATGACGATATCTTGAGCTCCCGATGGAATGTTTTGATGAAAATGTATATGATATTGACTAAAAATGGCCTTATGAATCCAATGGTGGGGGTATCATGTATTTATTCCTCCTTTTTATCCCTTAAAAATTTGATTTTTATCTAGTACTCCACTTGTGCATGAGAAAAAATGCTTATAGACCTATTGTGAAAATATTTTTTGAAAAACATAATTTCACCATATTGTAGGTATTGGAATTACCTTTCTAACGATGTCTTATTTCACTCCTAAATCCATCCGTAGCACCCATAATTACCTTCCAAATCTCAAAAAAATTGGCATGTGCATTGTCTGGCCCGTGAACCCTAATTTTTGTGAAAGTGCCCCAACTTCTCCTAATCTTTCCAGACTCATCCCAAATCACTTCCATGATTTTCCTAGTCCTTTGATTCACCTCTATGTCTTTTTGGGTTCTATGTTCTACTCCATCAGTCTGCTTCATCCTATGAAGGCTCATGATAGCCCTTCCCACAAATACACGAAGTTTGTATTTTTGATGAACTCCTAAAATCACCTAGGGAATGAGTTAACATTAATCGGGAGGTCATTAGACCGACTGGGTATACCAGTGTGTCGAGAGAAGGTTATAACTTGTAATTTTTGACACAAGGGTATAGTTTTCATGTTTGGAAATGGTCAATTTCCTTGTTGCACATTTACATGACAACAAATGGCTCTAGCTTGAAGACATGACATGGAGAATCTAGAATATCAACTTTAGACCATATAATCCATTGACCAGTTCCTTATCCATTGGGCCTTGTGGAGTCATTTACAATTTACAAGAGAGAGAGAGAGAGAGAGAGAGAGAGAGAGAGAGAGAGAGAGAGAGAGAGAGATAACAAGAAGAACACACACACATAAAAGATGATGAAAAGCAAACACACAACACACAACAGGAAGGGAAACAAACCTAACAATCACCTATAACCCCCTTTCACTGATGATACAATTTTAGGTATTGCCCACTACGAGGAAATTCCATCGACGTTCCATCCAGATATGAGAGTAGGAAAATGTTCTCACTACCGGCTTCATGAGCTTGGAACTGGCCAAGCTATAATGAATAAAACTTACCATGGCTGCCTATTATTTCCCTCCTTTGGTCCCATAGCGGGACAAGGTCTCCAACTTTAAATTCTCTCTCTTTGGCCTTCTTGTCGAAGATATTTTTCACTTTTAGTTGGTGCTCTCGATACGGTCCACCACTTGAAGTCTATTTTCTTCTAGATTCTCAAGAAAAATGATCATCTTGTCAATGGAATCCTTGTATTTCCCGTCTTCTATTCCTTAGAGCAACTTGAGAGCTGGCATCTCAACTATGACAGGATTTTGCTTCATCTCCATACAATAGTTAGAATGGTGACATACCTATTTCCTTCTTTGGAGTGATCTTGTCTCGCCCAAAATCCATCGTAAAACTTCTGTGCAAATTCCTTTGGTTCTCATTGTAACATCCCCATTTAAGAACATTAGAACAAGTAATTTTTTTTTTTTGATAAATGCTTCCTAGTTCTAAATACATAATTTAGAACTCACAAATCAAAACCACCATTCTTATAACAGATAACCATATGCAGCTGTAATGACTCGGAGTACCTCCGATCTATTCATTCCATGACTCGGTAATCTACCGATCTATTCATGAGTATCAAAGAGTTGGCATTTTTATTTTAACACATCACTCTTGCGGTTCTCTTCCCTAATCTGGGATTCAGAATGCTCTGTCCAAGGAACCTATCTGAATAATTGTTACCATTATTCATCGGCATCTTGTCCCTTAGACTAGGTGACATAGGACAACACAATCAGTAGCTTGCGATACTTTGGCCAAAGATTTGAAACATACTGCTTATGTCTCGTATCCCTTGACGGCATACTCGTCAATCTGGAATACGTCCTTCACCCCATTCCTATGTTATGTAGAATGTCTTATACTGACTTCTGTCAGTCTCTCCTGCCCCAAGTTATTCACTCAGGAACGGATTAGTAATATGACAACATTATAGGGATGCTCCCGAGGACTAGGGATACACTGACATACTGGGTCAACCCTAGTTAACCCAGTGTGTCAAGATACCTCGAGTCTCTGAGGTAGCCTTATAACATGACCACATTCCTAATCAGTCCCAGAGTAAAACTTGTTCGAGTTTAAGGTGTAAATCTTAATGATCAATGCAAAGGGTGTCGCCATAAGTCACCTGCATTGTTGTATCTTCGAGAAGATCCTAATCTTCTCGAAGGTACAACCCTGCAGTTGACTTGTGCCATCAACCTTCAAATCCACCTCGAAAAGATCTACTTATTTATAAGGTGTTACATACGTTGAGTTAAAGTTAAACTTTAAGACGCTCCTTTTAGGGTAGTCTTTTCCCAACCCCTGGGTTCCTCACCTTAGAATTACCTTTCTTAATAAAACCCATTTCACAAAGAGAAGTTATTAAGACTTGAGGTCCCAACAAGGAGTTCATTGAAAAACATAAATCTAAATCAACGAAACTGGACAATAACCCTTAATCTTCACATAAGATTGCTAACCAAACCCTTTTTGGTTTATATCAGATCTCATAGCTGAAATATATCTTACTTATTAGTATTGAGATATAGTGATTAAAAATCCAATTAAACGTTGTCTTGACTTAGATCAAGACTAAGGAGTAATAATTTATTCAGCCCGCTTAGCTTCCTGTTGAGGTTTATTTTAACCTTAACTTCTCGAAAGACAGTGATCTAAATTCCAATTTAGCATAGATAGAACATGACAGAACTACTAAACATACACAAGTATTCAGTCACATAATCTTTGCAAAGCTTACTTAGAGAATCCCAAATGTCTCCAAGGTATACAATAATAACAATGCTCTTAAAATCATTCGAACCGAAGAAGTTCAATCCATCAAGATACGAATGCAAACACATACGTAACAAATACCTCATTTCATTCATTTCTAAGCTAATCAAATACATTTTATGCATTCAACATATTTGATACAATACTCAACAGCAAAAGAACATCTTTCTTCAAGTAGTACATTTAGAGAATCAAATTGGAATTTTCATCATAAAACCAAATTAAACAATCTGAACATCACATCAGATCTGCGTGTCTTTACCACTTACGGCAACCATCTGTAAAAATTGTCAACACGGGTCAGTTCGGTGAACTGAGCATGATAAGCACTAATTCTTAAAACAATTGCTATCCACCAATTGTTCTCATTAAACAACCTGTTTATATGAAATCATTTCTTCACATACCAAACTTAAATCAGGCTAATCATCCTATATGTTAGAGACTAAGAACATATGAATACAACCATTCTAAAGACAACAAAACTCCTTCAAGATTGTTTCTAACAATTTCTCAAAGGTAGTTAAAACATTCAACAAGCTCACTGTCTTAATTATTTTATCATCATAACACATTTCAATGGTATTGACAAGTATACCCATTTATACAGCAACACACATTTTATACCAGTCTCTCCATACAATACCACAGTTTATTCTTGTTATGCCCATACCGTAGAGACGTCAAAAGGATGCAAGAAGAAAGCACACAAGTTTTCCTGTCTAGGAGAGAGAGGATTTTCCTATTCCACTTACTATATACATCAACATATAAATTACAGTCTAGAAGAAAGAACAGAGTCCATCAGAATCCTAAATCAATAACATTCTGGACTGTACCGACTCCTTTAGTTTAATACATATATATTTACGCCTGCGACTAAACAGTCGTGATTACCAGAAGAACTACAGTTCCATCTAAATCCAAATATAAAAGTCACCTGTAGCTACTAAGTGATTCAAGAGCTTTCGCGCCAAGCAACAGAAAATAATCCAACCATGAAAGACTCAACAAATCTTTTCTCTATCATTTATCAACATGAAAATACCCAACGCCATCGCCTGACATGGTACAACTAAGAGCTCTTTGTTTCAGTCAAACTTGAGACAAGATAACATTAAAACAAATAACGTTTCCATATGCAAATACAGTGACATTCACGCAGAGTCGAAACACAATATGCACAGCTTCATTCAACTAATCAAATCCCTACGATTATACAGCAAGGGTGTAAATTAGAAGCCATTTTCAAGAAGAATAATCACAACCAGGTCTTCACAGGAGCCAAATTCCATACCAATAAATTTCCTCAAAGTTTCATCTGAAGTCGAGTTACTACAAAATATAACAGGGTATCAACAAAGTCGAGTTGATAAAGAAACCCCATCCCTTAATTCCTCAGAATCAAACTGAACATAACACAACAATATTAAGAAAGAGTCAAAATGATATGCATGCTCAGCGAGGGCTCAAATCGAGAAACGAGCCAACACGCAGCATATCATGGACTCCAACAGTGCCAAATCCAACCAATACTTATAACCAAGGTTTCAATTGAAGTTGAATTCATACGACAACAATTCAAGAATCCTAAAAGTACTCACAGCAAAACTTCTACAGAAGTTAAAACATAAATTACCTTTCAATGACTCCATCGAAGTCAATAACATTTAGTATTCTTAACAAAACAACAACATTCATAACCAAGCTTAGACAGAAGTTTGAAATACTAGATACATTTCAAGGACTCTCACTGAGTCAATACCAACCGTATTCACAACTGAGCTTACACAGAAGTAGAAACACCAGTTACATTTCAAGGACTTCAACAGACTCAGAATCAATGAGTATCCACAACAAGCTTCCGCAGAAGTCATAACATACCACCCATTTCAAGGATTCCAACAAAGTATGCACAAGGAAACTACTACAGAAGTTAAAAACATAAGTTACGTTTCAAGGATTCCAAAGGAGTCAAAACCAAAAACATTCTCAACTAAACTTCTACAGAAGTCGTAATATACTATCAATTTCAAGAGTTCCAACCATAACATGCTAAAAGTATCCTCTACAAAACTTCAACAGAAGTCGAGACATACGAAACATTACAAAGACTCTCACTGAGTCATTTTCGTATTTAATCCTTGCTACTTTCAACAGATTCTAACCCAAAATCACAAACTCAGTAAGGACTTCTACAATCGTCACAATCAAGTAGAATAATCTCAGCAAGCATTCCAACCAGAAGGAACTTAAAGTATTCTAGCAAGATTCAACAGGGTTCCACATCAACAATAAAAGCACAGTCGGTCTGTACTCGAAATGAAACCAAAAAGAAGAATAATACAGTAACCATTCCAACAAGGTCTTGAAAAAACCCGAGATTCATAATTCCACAGGAAAAGAAGAACCAATACATTGCTTCAAACCAACTGAACTGAAATCACCTGAACAGAGTTGTTTTAATGAAAGCATTTAGAGTAAAGCAAGATTTTTAAAAGTCAGGGCCTATCATGCCTGGTAATGTCGCTTTAAAAATCCGAAGAAGACCTCTGAATGAGCTTGAGCCTTCTCCTCTTCTTCCACGTTAGATTCAGCAACAATAATTTGTTACCCTCATGCCTTATAAACTTTCCTCGACAGAGAAAAGAGCTAGTTATTCTCATAGTTGCCATGCAACACCAAGTAGACTGGTTCAAAGAACCAGTGATCAAACAGAGAGAAACCGGAGTGCATGGAAAACCAAACAACCAACTAGTTTTCCATTTTGCATGCCTTCCCGAGAAATCCATGCTCGGGAACCGAGTTCATTAATGACATTAACTCCAAAATTCCCACCCAAACTCCATTGCCACCGACCGCCATAGTTGGCGATTGATAAATGCAAACAAAAGACCATTTCCAGATTTGGTGACTCTGCCACATCGGTCCCAACAGATTTTTACAACCTCCACCAAATCCCAAGTCCTTCATACTTATCCATCTCATAAATGCCATAGAAACTACCGCCCATGGCTCGCACCCCTTCATAGGTCCCCCTTCATCCACTTATCATTAGTTAGGTTAGAAACATAGGTTAGATCTTAAGGTGATACGATCCCAAAGGTGCAACATAGAGATCAACTTCCGTGGAAAAGTTAGGTAAGTCAAGGACTGCCCCAAAAAGACACATACTCACTGTATGAACAGAATTATTACCATACTGTACAGTCCAAGATTTATCCATTTTTCCAGCTTTTCTTTTAAGTTTAGAAGCTAGTTTATTAGATATAAAACATTCAGTAGCTCCTGTATCAAAAAGAATAGTGACAGGTATGCCGAATAACTTACCCGGAACTTCTATAGGTGTCACTTGCTTTTCAGCTTGCTTGTCCGCTACTGCAGCATGTATCTTATGCTGCTGATTACGATCATCCTTCTTCAAAGGACACTGATTTGCGTAATGATCTTTACCACAATTGTAGCAGCCTCCTACAGGTCCCTTTTTAGACTCAAAGTTGCCTCCAGTTTTATAATTGTCACGCTGTCCTCCATAGGACTTCTGCCCATTATTATAATTTTTAGCAAAATTATCCTTTACGTTTCCAGCAGGCTTATTTACTGCTGCTTTCTTATTGTTATCTCCTGGAAACTTACTCTTGTTTCCGAAATTTTTCCATGGTCCTTTTCTGGGTGCAAGAGAGGTTGAAGAAGGGTTTGCAGTCTTCTTCCGCACCTCCTCCTTATGAGCAGAAATAGCCTTTAAATTGATCCCAAGTAATATTGGTCTCATCAATGTTTAGCTCAGCTTTTCGGCTATCCCACCACGAAGACGCTTCGTGAGAAAGCTGATAGGCTCCCCAAATAGCTTTGGTTTCCTCTGAGAAGTTCCTTATTGCAAAGTACTTCTCCATTTCGCTGAGCCAGTTCTCAGCTCCATCTCCTAATGTGGTGCCATCATACTTAGGTGGACTTATCCTTTTTATATCATTAGTGAGTTCTGCTGCCAATCTGGCCTTTTTGTTTTCTGGTTGGACAGGTGCATTTCCAGCATTAACATCAACACCCATTTCGGGGTTGTCCTCAGGAGGTTGCTGATTATTATTATCAGCTTCTTCATCCTCCTCATTTCCCATCACTGCTTTGTTCAAGCAAACGCCTAAGCGATCTCTTGTGTCCAACAGGGCAGCAAGGATCTCATCCAGTTTCTGGGTTGTTGCCGCTCCTCCTTCAGGTGGAGCATTACTCGCAACGTTCCCCCTTGTTCTAACCATTTTCTGTTACAAGAAAATTCAGGTTTTTATCAGATTATGGACTCAATAGGTCCAAGAGCTGCAACCTTCAGCTCTGATACCAAGATGTAACATCCTCATTTTATACTTTAGAACAAGTGAATTTTTTTTTTTTTTTTTTGGTAATTACATCCTGGTTCTAAATACATAATTTAGAACTCACAATTCAAATAACTATTCATATAACAGACAACCATATGCAGCTGTAATGACTCGGAGTACCTCCGATCTATTCATTCCATGACTCGGTAATCTACCGATCTATTCATGAGTAATAAGAGTCGGTGTTTTTATTTAACACATTACTCTTGCGGTTCTCTTCCCTAATCTGGGATTCAGAATGCTCTGTCCAAGGAATCTAACTGAATAATTGTTACTATTATTCATCGGCATCTCATCCCTTAGACTAGGTGAATTAGGACAACGCAATCAGCAGCTTGCGATACTTTGGCCAAAGATTTGAAACATACTGTTCATGTCTCGTATTCCTTAACGGCATACTCGTCAATCTGGAATACGTCCTTCACCCCATTCATATGTTATATAGAATGTCTTATACTGACTACTGTCAGTCCTTCCTTTCACAACTGAATCACTCGGAGGCAGATTAACAAGGTGATAATGTTATATGGATGCCCACGAGGATTAGGGATATGATGACATACTGGTTCAACCTTGCAGTTCAACCAGTGTGTCATGATACCCCGAATCTCCTAGGCAGCCTTATAACATGACCATGTTCTTAATCGGTCCCAGGGTAACTCGTGCGAAATCAAGTGTAAATCTTAGCAATCAATGCAAAGGGTGTCGCCATAAGTCATCTGCATTGTTGTAACTTCGAGAAGATCCTAATCTTCTTGGAGGTACAACTCTGCAGTTGACTTATGTCGTCAACCTTTAAATCCGCCTCGAAAAGATCTACTCAGTAACAAGCGTTACGCACTTGAGTTTAAATTACTTTAAAGACTTTTCCCTAAGGTTTAGCCTTTCCGATCCCTGGATTCTTCGTCTTAAGATGACCCTCCTCTATAAAACCCATTACTTGGTAGAGATATTAAGGTCAAGTTCTTCATCAAGGAGTCATTAGAATACACCTGATTCTAAAGCAACAGAATCGGACAATATCTCATAACCTTTGCTTGAGATTGCCAACTGAACTCCATTTGATTGTATATCAGTTCTCTTAACTGAATTTATATCATACTTGTTGGTATAAAGATATAAATGATTAAGAATCCAATTTAATATTGTCCTGTTATACTTAGGACTAGGGATTAGTAATTTAATCCAGCTTGTTTAGCGTTCTCTTTTAGGCTCATTTTTAACCTATCTTCTAGAAAGACAATTATTTAAATCCAATATTGCTTTTGCTAGAACAAATTAGAACTACTAAACACTCATAAGAATTCAATCTCATTTTCATGCAAGCTTTCATTGTCAATCACAAAAGCATCCATATTATACAATGATAACAATGCCCCTTCGTTACATAAACCGAAGAAGGTCAACTATCAGAAATAGAATACAACACATAAGTATCAAACACTTATTTCCATTCCTTTCAAAACTATACAATTACATTTTATGCAAACAACATACTTGATACAATGCTAACGGAAAAGAAACATCTTTTCACATATAGTACATCTATAAAATCAAGCTGTAATTCATAACAAATCAAATAAACAATCTGATCAGCCTGTCAGATCTGCATTGCTTTTACCTCTTACGGCAACCATCTGCAAAAATAGTCAACATGAGTCAGTTCAATGAACTGAGCATGATAAGCACTAACTTTTAAAACAATTGCAATCCATCAATTGTTTTCATTAAACACCCTGTTTAAATGAGATCGGTATTCACATAAGTAAACATACTCAGACTATGCCCTTGTAATACAAAATGATTACAAATATGTAACTCTGTCATTGTTACAAAATAGTCTTAATCACTTTCTAATATTTCATCAAATATTAAGAAACAAGGAACGAATGTACACAAACAATCATTGAATCCAAAATCACAACATTGGTCAGATTGTTTCATTCTTCCAAAAAGGAAATAACATAACAATTCGGGATTCCACCAATATGTTACAAAACAATTTCCCACTGTTAGACAAATATCAACAAATATTAAATAAAGGAAGAGAAAGAACCAAACCATTCATACTTCCTTTCACATAAGTTCATTACTGAACCGTCTTCACATATGAAAACATTCAACCAGTATATAAATGAACAAGTTAGACAAGCCGCAAGCAAGATTGCTGTTTTACAACAAACTTCATTGCATCAAGCAATCTGAGGTTTCCTAAAGACTATGCCATGACGTCCACACAGTATTTCCGAAACATGCTCAGTCAAAAATGAACTGAATAAACGGAAAGGAACATAGCATATCTATTCTTGCTCAGTCTAAATCGGACTGATTAAACGGAAAGGAACATTGCATATCTATTCTTACCTTGGCGCATGCAAGTCTAAGGTGTGGTACTCGCGACTCACCCCAACAGGGCCAGAACACGAAATATTCAACCATACTCAAGGAACAGTGACAAAACGACAGTGTCCCGTAAATCAGATTCAATAAGGTTCAAGCAATACAAGATACCTTCCAAAAGTTCATATGAATCCGAACAACAATAAAACAAATAATTGCATACGATTACATCCGAGCCCAACAATGGAGCTTATTTAAACATCAGGCAAGCAAATCCGATTACCGAATTCAAAACAAGAAAACCGGCTGTACCTTGCCCATCTTTTACACAATTTTGCACAGATTGAAGACCTAAATATTCTCCTAAAGAATCTGTACCACAAAATCAATGCAACACAAAAGTAATTCCAGAAAATAACAGAGGTCTTAGTACATGTCATTCCTTCCAACCACTGGTTTATCATTCACCAACTATTTAAACATATTCAACTTGAACAGCGGCCCAAATAGAAATATAAATCATTGAATCGTCTCCTCAGAGTCGTTCAGAATACAACCATTATAAATCTATAAATACACATTACATACTGTTAACGGGTTTACGCCCATAATCGCAGAACCCAACAACAGTATAAGATGGAATTAGTTGATAAATCCTTCTATACCATCCATGGCAAACATTCAGAATGAAACAAGTGTAAGCAAATCAAATACCCATTTCAAGCAAGGAAATCAACTGAGCCGCTTCGAAACTTTCGAACAGCTTTCACAAAGAAATGCAAATGCATACCCAGGAAGTCTATATCCTTTATTTATTACAAATAACAGTGGCCAAAAGACCTGTTTCCTCTACCAGAGCTTCCACGAAAATCAAATAACAAAACTCAAGGATGAATCCATATTCTCAACGGTGGGTAGCAATATACGATTCAATCAAGGACTCCACTGAGTCGTTCAAATAAATTATAAATATATCAATAATGTATACAGTTAACAAATAATCCCGTTACCACAATAACAAGGAAGAACAACTTCCACTGGGTCGTATAGACTACGGTAACACAACAGTTTTACTGTTCCAAACAAAAATTAGAAGACAAATGAAACCCAAAAAGTACCATTAGTCACTGTCAACAAAAACCACGACAGAGTTTCCAAAGGAGCAGTAGAACTGATCAAACATACGGTATCTAACAGAATCCTTCCATACAGTTTCCACAACAAGAAACAGCGACCACAAATCAACAACATACAGTGGTCTATAAACAACACAGGTATATCCTATGGGCTCACGCCAAACAGGCCGAGCTTTCATGCTCTTTACATATAAATATCTCACATATTTAAACCAGAAAGAATACACAAAGGAATAGAGCCACAATTCGATTTTAATAAACACCCATCAAGAGGAAAATTGAAAAATCGAACCAGAAGAGATACAGTACCAAAATCAAACAAGATCTCCATAGAAAATCATCTATTTTCTCAAAACATTTGAACAGAGTTGTTCTAATGAAATCACTTGAAAGACAGCAAGCTATTTAAAGGTTAGGGCCTAACATGCCTGGATTTTTGATCAAATTTCCGAAGCAGACCACAGGAAGAGCTCAAACTTCCTTTTCTTTTTCCAAGATAAAGCGACCAACAAAATTTCGCTATCTCCATCACATATATATCCTCCATGACAGAGAAAAGAGCTAGAGCAGTTCATACTTGCCATGCAACTCAAAGAGAACTGGTGCGAAGAACCAGTAAACAAGCAGAGAGAGAGAGAGAAGACCGAAAATCGTGACAAGCCAAACAAACCCACAAATTTCCCATTTGCATGCCTTCTCGCGAGTTCCGAGCTCAATTCCCGAGAAAATTGAATGCCATTAAACCAACTTTCCCGCTTAAACTCATCTTCCACCGACCGCCAGAATTGGCGACAGTCCAATGAAAATTCAAGCCCATTTCCAAACTTAGCGAATTGCCACGTCAGAACAGGTTAGCCGTCGCTTAAGCCTCCGCCATGACCTGTCCCTCATCCTTATCCCAAGCATTAATTTCCATAGAAAACGCCGCCCATGGTTCGCACCCCTCCATAGGCCCCTTCATAATCTCCTCATTAGTTAGGTTAGTATCTTAGGTTAGAATTTAGGGTAATACCCATACTAACCAATTTACACATAGATACTAACTTAGGATATTAACACATAGCCTAGGTCTAGGTTAGATTAACACTAATCTAACCCCTAGGTTAGGTTTTAGTTTTAGGTTACTAACCGTTAATAATTCCAGTTAGGTATAACATTTTATATGCCAAGAAAAGACCTAAAATCATGCATCTCCGAACAGGATTCACTCCTATACAGCCGTTAGGCTACAGGAATATACATGGCAGAATTATTACTTGGTCCACGTCCGAGACCTTCCAGATATACTTCGATATCGGGAACCGATTCATTTACCAAGATCAGCCTGAGTCATACTCCTGACCAGCTTAATCAATGCTTCCATACCTTGCAACCTGTTCAAGGTCTGTGATCTAATTCATCACAAACAAACTTAAAGCATTACTTGGATCAATTCCACTGATCCAAGACTAGATATTATAGATGAATATCTCTATAATTCATTCCGTGATCAGATTAATATTCAGACACAAAATGAAATAAATAAAAGAGTCTAATCATATTCTGACTCAGTCAAGATCTGCAATCTGCAAGGAAATTACAATACATATCAAGCATGATTTCTAAATCGAGGAACACATCCTTATACAAGAAATCACATATCAACACTTGTATGTCCAGGAGAAAGTAACAACAGTTCAGGGTGTTACATGCTTCCCTCCTAAAAAGATTCATCGTCCCGATGAATTACATATTAAATTAACCTTCAGGTCAATCAATTTATTAGTACACAAACAATGTGACTACTTCCATATTTGAATAGTTTCAGAAATCAATGTCACAACACATTTATTCAACCTGAATAAAGTCTGCCTTAATCTGGCTTTCATAAATACTTAAAAACAATCAGTTCATAAAAGTATATTTTTGTCAACAGTTTTCATTCTGTTGCAAAAAGAGAAGGAAAAGCAATTTTCATCTCTTCCAGATTTTCCCAAGTTGCACTTTCTTCGCTAAACTGGTCCCACTGGACCTTACATTGCTGTATATCACGATTTCTTAAATGCAATTTCATGAGTTTCCAAAGCACTCGTGTGGGTTTAACCACGATTATTCCTGGGTCTTGGACCTGCAAGGAATTCCAATTTAAAACATGTGACAGATCTGAAACGTATTTCTTAAGCAAAGAAATATGGAAAACATCATGCATGCGAGATAAAGCAGGTGGCAATGCTAAACGATAAGCTACAGGATTGATTATTTCGACAATTTCGAAAGGTCCCACAAATCGTGGTGACAACTTGGCAGCCTTGCCAAAAGTTATAGAACTCTTTCTGGGTTTAACACGCAGAAAAACCTTATCACCAAGCTCAAACTTTCTATCAACCCGCTTAAGGTCAGCATAGCTCTTCTGTCTATCCGCTGCTTCCTTTAATCGTTCACGAATCAGCTTAACTTGCTGTTCCATTTCTGTGAGAATCTCTGGTCCAATTACCACTCTATCCTCAACACTGTCCCAACTAACAGGGGTTCTGCACTTTCTTCCATAAAGTGCTTCAAATGGTGCCATCTTAAGAGATGAGTGATAAGTGTTGTTGTATGCGAACTCAACTAATGGAAGATACTCTTCCCATTTATACTGTTGATCCATGCAATACATTCGCAACATGTCCTCCAACACTTGATTTACCCTCTCAGTTTGCCCATCCGTTTCTGGATGATATGCAGAACTGAAGTTTAGTTTTGTTCCTAGGGCTGCGTTAAGCGTTTGCCAAAACCTTGACGTCATTCTAGGATCCCTGTCAGATATAATCAGTTCTGGTACACCATGCAATCTGAAAATTTCGTGTACGAACCTCTTGGCCAGCACTGGTGAATCATCCTTTAGATTTCCAGCGATGAAATGAGCTACCTTAGTCAGTTTATCTACAACTACCAGGATAACATCATGCTTATTCCTGGACATAGGTAGTCCTTGTACAAAATCCATGGTTATTACTTTCCATTTGTATTTGCGGTATGCTATGAGGATATAACAAATGCCAAAGGGGTGCATATGCTCTGCCTTCACCCGGCCGACATTCCGGCACAATGAGTCACAAAATTTATCACATCCTTTTTCATACCTTTCCAGAAGTATTGCTGTTTCATATCAGCAAGCATTTTTGTAATACCTGGGTGTCCAGAGAAAGGTGAATTATGAAATTCAACTAACAACTTCTTTCTCAAATCATTCAAAGACAGTACATATACCCTATTTTCATAACGCAAGATTCCTTCATTATCAAAATGAAAACCTTCATACCTTTTATCTTTAGGTTCTCGCAGCCAAAGCGCTTTTACTTGCTGAAAATATGCATCGATTACGAGGAGGCACTTTTACCTCGTCTTTAAATTGAGTTCTTAATGTTATAAGAGCAGAAATGTGCCTCCTACGACTTAGAGCATCGCACTACTCTATTCTCCTTCCCTTTGATATAGCTAATATCAAAGTCATATTGTGATAAAAATTCTAACCACCTTCTTTGTTTGGCATTTAGATTGGGCTGAGTAAAAATATATTTCAGTCCTAAGTGATCGATTTTCAACCCAAAAGGTTTCCCAAGTAAATAGTGTCTCCAGACTTGAAGCGTATGAACAATGGCAGCAAGTTCCAAATCATGAGGGCATAATTCAGCTCATGTAACTTAAGTTTTCTACTTTCATAAGCTATGACCTGATCATTTTGTAACAAAACACCTCCAAGGCCTTCCCCAGAAGCATCCGTTACAACAGTAAAATTCCCATTAGGGTCTGGTACAGCCAATATAGGTGCAGAAGTCAACTGGTCTTTCAGACTTTTGAAAGCCGCTTCGCACTTGTCATTCCACATGAATTTCTTATCCTTCTTTTGCAATGAAGTTATTGGTGCAGCTACCTTAGAAAAATCCTTTACAAATTTTCTATAGTAACCTGCAAGACCCATGAAGCTTCTTACTTCGTGCACATTCTTTGGTGCAGGCCACTCAGTTATTGCCACTATTTTTGAAGGATCTACAGTGATTCCTTCTTTACTTATGACATGACCCAAATAGTGAACTTCTGAATCAAAGAAAGAACATTTGGATAACTTACCATACAACTTTCTCTTTCTCAAAATTCCCAAAACTATCTTCAGATGCTCATTGTGCTCCTCAACACTTTTAGAATAAATGAGAATATCGTCCAAGAATACAAGTACAAACTTGTCCAGGTATTCTTGAAAAATATTGTTCATTAAATTCATAAAGGCTGCGGGTGCATTAGTTAACCCAAAGGGTAGAACTGTAAATTCATAATGTCCGTACCTTGTTCGGAAAGCTGTTTTATGAATATCTTCCTCTTTAATCCTTAACTGATGATAACCAGATCGAAGGTCTATCTTAGAATAAACCACTGCTCCACGCATCTGATCAAACAGATCATCGATCCTAGGAAGTGGATATCGGTTCTTGATTGTTGCTTTGTTCAACATCCGATAATCAATACACAGCCTTAGTGTTCCATCCTTCTTTTTCACAAATATCACAGGTGCTCCCCAAGGTGAAACACTTGGTCTAATCAATCCTTTAGACAAAAGTTCTTGTAACTGTGCCTTAAGCTCGACTAACTCAGTAGTAGTCATCCGATAAGGCGCCTTGGAAATAGGTTCCGTCCCAGGCTTGATTTCAATGGAAAAATCAAATTCTCTCTTGGGTGGTAACCCTGGTAATTCCTCAGGAAAAACATCCCTGAAACCTTGTAGCAGAGGGAATTGTTCCATGAATTCATCATCTTCTTCAGAGATTCAGATATCTTTACCGCATAAAGGGTACATCCTTTATTTTTAGCCTTTTTAAGCTGCATAGCTGACAGTTTTCTAACTGAAATTTCTCGTTTCACACCTTGAATCTCTGCTGATTCCAGCTGATCATCTAAACATTTTATGTTCTTTTCATAGCAATCTACCTTTGCTTTATGGTCAGCTAACCAATTGACACCGATGACAATGTCATACGATCCCAAAGGTGCAACATAGAGATCAACTTCCGTGGAAAAGTTAGGTAAGTCAAGGACTGCCCCAAAAAGACACATACTCACTGTATGAACAGAATTATTACCATACTGTACAGTCCAAGATTTATCCATTTTTCCAGCTTTTCTTTTAAGTTTAGAAGCTAGTTTATTAGATATAAAACATTCAGTAGCTCCTGTATCAAAAAGAATAGTGACAGGTATGCCGAATAACTTACCCGGAACTTCTATAGGTGTCACTTGCTTTTCACTTTTGCTTGTCCGCTCTTTGCAAAGGCATGTATCTTATGTTGTTGATTACGATCATCCTTCTTCAAAGGACACTGATTTGCGTAATGATCTTTACCACAATTGTAGCAGCCTCCTACAGGTCCCTTTTTAGACTCAAAGTTGCCTCCAGTTTTATAATTGTCACGCTGTCCTCCATAGGACTTCTGCCCATTATTATAATTTTTAGCAAAATTATCCTTTACGTTTCAGCAGGCTTATTTACTGCTGCTTTCTTATTGTTATCTCCTGGAAACTTACTCTTGTTTCTGAACTTTTTCCATGGTCCTTTTAAGGTGCAAGAGAGGTTGAAGAAGGGTTTGCAGTCTTCTTCCGCACCTCCTCCTTATGAGCAGAAATAGCCTTTAAATTGATCCCAAGTAATATTGGTCTCATCAATGTTTAGCTCAGCTTTTCGGCTATCCCACCACGAAGACGCTTCATGAGAAAGGCGATAGGCTCCCCAAAATAGCTTTGGTTTCCTCACGAGAAGTTCCTTATTGCAAAGTACTTCTCCATTTCGTGAGCCGAGTTCTCGGCTCCATCTCTAGTGTGGTGCCATCATACTTAGGTGGACTTATCCTTTTATATCATTAGTGAGTTCTGCACGCTAACTGCCTTTTTGTTTTCTGGTTGGACAGGTGCATTTCCAGCATTAACATCAACACCCATTTCGGGGTTGTCCTCAGGAGGTTGCTGATTATTATTATCAGCTTCTTCATCCTCCTCATTTCCCATCACCTGCTGTTCAAGCACAGCTAAGCGATCTCTTGTGTCCAACAGGGCAGCAAGGATCTCATCCAGTTTCTGGGTTGTTGCCGCTCCTCCTTCAGGTGGAGCATTACTCGCAACGTTCCCCCTTGTTCTAACCATTTTCTGTTACAAGAAAATTCAGGTTTTTATCAGATTATGGACTCAATAGGTCCAAGAGCTGCAAACCTTCAGCTCTGATACCAAGATGTAACATCCTCATTTTATACTTTAGAACAAGTGAATTTTTTTTTTTTTTTGATAATTGCATCCTGGTTCTAAATACATAATTTAGAACTCACAATTCAAATAACCATTCATATAACAGAACTGACCATATGCAGTTTGTAATGACTCGGAGTACCTCCGATCTATTCATTCCATGACTCGGTAATCTACCGATCTATTCATGAGTAATAAGAGTCGGTGTTTTTATTTAACACATTACTCTTGCGGTTCTCTTCCTAATCTGGGATTCGAATGCTCTGTCCAGGAATCTAATCAATAATTGTTACTATTATTCATCGGCATCTCATCCCTTAGACTAGGTGAATTAGGACAACGCAATCAGACTTGCGATACTTTGGCCAAAGATTTGAAACATCTTGTTCATGTCTCGTATTCCTTAACGACATACTCGTCAATCTAGAATACGTCCTTCACCCCATTCATATGTTATATAGAATGTCTTATCTTGACTACTTTATCAGTCCTTCCTTACAATGTTGAATCACTCGGAGCAGTTAACAAGGTGATAATGTTATATGGATGCCCACGAGGATTAGGGATATGATGACATACTAGTTCAACCTTGCGGTTCTTCAACCAGCGGTGTGTCATGATACCCCGAATCTCTAGGCAGCCTTATAACGCATGACCACGTTCTTAATCGGTCCCGGGGTAACTCGTGCGAAATCAAGTGTAAATCTTAGCGATCAATGCAAAGGGTGTTGCCATAAGTCATCTGCATTGTTGTAACTTCGAGAAGATCCTAATCTTCTCGAGGTACAACTCTGCAGTTGACTTATGTCGTCAACCTTTAAATCCGCCTCGAAAAGATCTACTCATGAATGGCGTTACGCACTTGAGTTTAAATTACTTTAAAGACTTTTCCCTAAGGTTTAGCCTTTCCGATCCCTGGATTCTTCGTCTTAAGACGACCCTCCTCTATAAAACCCATTACTTGGTAGAGATATTAAGGTCAAGTTCTTCATCAAGGAGTCATTAGAATACACCTGATTCTAAAGCAACAGAATCAGACAATATCTCATAACCTTTGCTTGAGATTGCCAACTGAACTCCATTTGATTGTATATCAGTTCTCTTAACTGAATTTATATCATACTTGTTGGTATAAAGATATAAATGATTAAGAATCCAATTTAATATTGTCCTGTTATACTTAGGACTAGGGATTAGTAATTTAATCCAGCTTGTTTAGCGTTCTCTTTTAGGCTCATTTTTAACCTATCTTCTAGAAAGACAATTATTTAAATCCAATATTGCTTTTGCTATAACAAATTAGAACTACTAAACACTCATAAGAATTCAATCTCATTTTCATGCAAGCTTTCATTGTCAATCACAAAAGCATCCATATTATACAATGATAACAATGCCCCTTTGTTACATAAACCGAAGAAGGTCAACTATCAGAAATAGAATACAACACATAAGTATCAAACACTTATTTCCATTCCTTTCAAAACTATACAATTACATTTTATGCAACAACATACTTGATACAATGCTAACGGAAAAGAAACATCTTTTCACATATAGTACATCTATAAAATCAAGCTGTAATTCATAACAAATCAAATAAACAATCTGATCAGCCTGTCAGATCTGCATTGCTTTTACCTCTTACGGCAACCATCTGCAAAAATAGTCAACATGAGTCAGTTCAATGAACTGAGCATGATAAGCACTAACTTTTAAAACAATTGCAATCCATCAATTGTTTTCATTAAACACCCTGTTTAAATGAGATCAGATATTCACATAAGTAAACATACTCAGACTATGCCCTTGTAATACAAAATGATTACAAATATGTAACTCTGTCATTGTTACAAAATAGTCTTAATCACTTTCTAATATTTCATCAAATATTAAGAAACAAGGAACAAATGTACACAAACAATCATTGAATCCAAAATCACAACATTGGTTAGATTGTTTCATTCTTCCAAAAAGGAAAAAACATAACAATTCGGGATTCTACCAATATGTTACAAAACAATTTCCCACTGTTAGACAAATATCAACAAATATTAAATAAAGGAAGAGAAAGAACCAAACCATTCATACTTCCTTTCACATAAGTTCATTACTGAACCGTCTTCACATATGAAAACATTCAACCAGTATATAAATGAACAAGTTAGACAAGCC
This sequence comes from Taxus wallichiana var. yunnanensis, assembly GCA_018340775.1. NCBI lineage: Eukaryota > Viridiplantae > Streptophyta > Pinopsida > Cupressales > Taxaceae > Taxus > Taxus wallichiana. The sequence continues at coordinate 548,540,612 of CM031238.1, read as the reverse complement.
GCAAGCAAGATTGCTGTTTTACAACAAACTTCATTGCATCAAGCAATCTGAGGTTTCCTAAAGACTATGCCATGACGTCCACACAGTATTTCCGAAACATGCTCAGTCAAAAACGGACTGAATAAACGGAAAGGAACATAGCATATCTATTCTTGCTCAGTCTAAATCGGACTGATTAAACGGAAAGGAACATTGCATATCTATTCTTACCTTGGCGCATGCAAGTCTAAGGTGTGGTACTCGCGACTCACCCCAACAGGGCCAGAACACGAAATATTCAACCATACTCAAGGAACAGTGACAAAACGACAGTGTCCCATAAATCAGATTCAATAAGGTTCAAGCAATACAAGATACCTTCCAAAAGTTCATATGAATCCGAACAACAATAAAACAAATAATTGCATACGATTACATCCGAGCCCAACAATGGAGCTTATTTAAACATCAGGCAAGCAAATCCGATTACCGAATTCAAAACAAGAAAACCGGCTGTACCTTGCCCATCTTTTACACAATTTTGCACAGATTGAAGACCTAAATATTCTCCTAAAGAATCTGTACCACAAAATCAATGCAACACAAAAGTAATTCCAGAAAATAACGAGGGTCTTAGTACATGTCATTCCTTCCAACCACCGGTTTATCATTCACCAACTATTTAAACATATTCAACTTGAACAGTGCCCCCGAATAGAAATATAAATCATTGAATCGTCTCCTCGAGTCGCTCTCGAATACAACCATGATAAATCTATAAATACACATTACAGATCGTTAACGGGTTTACGCCATAATCGCAGAACCCAACAAATCGCGTATAAGATGGAATTAGTTGATAAATCCTTCTATACCATCCATGGCAAACATTCGAGAATGAAACAAGTGTAAGCAAATCAAATACCCATTTCAAGCAAGGAAATCAATCGAGCCGCTTCGAAACTTTCGAGCACTTTCACAAAGAAATGCAAATGCATACCCGTGGAAATCTATATCCTTTATTTATTACAAATAACAGTGGCCAAAAGACCTGTTTCCTCTACCAGGCTTCCACGAAAATCAAATAACAAAACTCAAGGATGAATCCATATTCTCAACGGTGGGTAGCAATATACGATTCAATCAAGGACTCCTTTGAGTCGTTCAAATAAATTATAGATGTATCAATAATGTATACAGTCAACAAATAATCCCGTTACTACAATAACAAGGAAGAACAACTTCCACTGGGTCGTATAGACTACGGTAATACAACAGTTTACCTGTTCCCAGCAAAAATTAGAAGACAAATGAAACCCAAAAAGTACCATTAGTCACTGTCAACAAAAACCACGACAGAGTTTCCAAAGGAGCAGTAGAACTGATCAAACATACAGTATCTAACAGAATCCTTCCATACAGTTTCCACAACAAGAAACAGCGACCACAAATCAACAACATACAGTGGTCTATAAACAACACAGGTATATCCTATGGGCTCACGCCAAACAGGCCGAGCTTTCATGCTCTTTACATATAAATATCTCACATATTTAAACCAGAAAGAATACACAAAGGAATAGAGCCACAATTCGATTTTAATAAACACCCATCAAGAGGAAAATTGAAAAATCGAACCAGAAGAGATACAGTACCAAAATCAAACAAGATCTCCATAGAAAATCATCTATTTTCTCAAAACATTTGAACAGAGTTGTTCTAATGAAATCACTTGAAAGACAGCAAGCTATTTAAAGGTTAGGGCCTAACATGCCTGGATTTTTGATCAAATTTCCGAAGCAGACCACAGGAAGAGCTCAAACTTCCTTTTCTTTTTCCACGATAAAGCGACCAACAAAATTTTGCTATCTCCATCACATATATATCCTCCATGACAGAGAAAAGAGCTAGAGCAGTTCATACTTGCCATGCAACTCAAAGAGAACTGGTGCGAAGAACCAGTAAACAAGCAGAGAGAGAGAGAGAAGACCGAAAATCGTGACAAGCCAAACAAACCCACAAATTTCCCGTTTGCATGCCTTCTCGCGAGTTCCGAGCTCGACTTCCGAGAATATTGAATGCCATTAAACCAACTTTCCCGCTTAAACTCATCTTCCACCGACCGCCAGAATTGGCGACAGTCCAATGAAAATTCAAGCCCATTTCCAAACTTAGCGAATTGCCACGTCAGAATAGGTTAGCCGTCGCTTAAGCCTCTGCCATGACCTGTCCCTCATCCTTATCCCAAGCATTAATTTCCATAGAAAATGCCGCCCATGGTTCGCACCCCTCCATAGGCCCCTTCATATTCTCCTCATTAGTTAGGTTAGTATCTTAGGTTAGAATTTAGGGTAATACCCATACTAACCAATTTACACATAGATACTAACTTAGGATATTAACACATAGCCTAGGTCTAGGTTAGATTAACACTAATCTAACCCCTAGGTTAGGTTTTAGTTTTAGGTTACTAACCGTTAATAATTCGATTAGGTATAACATTTTATATGCCAAAAAAGACCTAAAATCATGCATCTCGAATAGGATTCACTCTATCAGACCATTAGGCTACGGGAATATACATGGCAGAATTATTACTTGGTCCACGTCCGAGACCTTCCAGATATACTTCGATATCGGGAACCGATTCATTTACCAAGATCAGCTTGAGTCATACTCCTGACCACCTTAATCAATGCTTCCATACCTTGCAACCTGTTTAAGGTCTGTGATCTAATTCATCACAAACAAACTTAAAGCATTACTTGGATCAATTCCACTGATCCAAGACTAGATATTATAGATGAATATCTCTATAATTCATTCCGTGATCAGATTAATATTCAGACACAAAATGAAATAAATAAAAGAGTCTAATCATATTCTGACTCAGTCAAGATCTGCAATCTGCAAGGAAATTACAATACATATCAAGCATGATTTCTAAATCAAGGAACACATCCTTATACAAGAAATCACATATCAACACTTGTATGTCCAGGAGAAAGTAACAACGATTCGGGGTGTTACGAGATCTTAAGGTGATACTTAGTGTAACTTCCTTAGTGCTAGGTCGCTAACCTTAGAAACATTTAGCTTATAGCTTAGGGCTAGGTTAGATTAGCACTAATCCAACCCATAGTTTATAGTTTAGGTTTAGGTTAATAACCTTAATAATTCCAGTCTAGGTCTAACAAATAGAATCGTTCAGTATAAGAACCAACAGATATACATTCCCGAGATGGATTCTATCCAGCATTGATAATAAGCTAGCAGTATGTATACCAGAATTTATTACCTGGCTCAAGGTCTAGACCTTCCTGATATTACGATATTGGGAACCAATTCATTTAACACAATCAACCTGAGTTAGACTCCAGAATTGCTTATCCAACACATTCAGACCTTGCACCCTTCGTAAGGTCTATAATTTTTGTTCATCCAGAATGAACTTAAAACATCTCTTGGATCAATGCCACTGATCCAAGACTGATTCATTTAGTGGTTATGAAGAGAAAATGTGGATTATCTTCAAAGAAAGTTGAACAAGCACAATTATCTTTGCCATGTTGAAATTTGAAAGCTTCATCTTTGGAAATCAATATTCATAGAACATTTCCTCATAGAAAATTGGAGGGTTATATTTCCAAATCTTACTCTTGGGTCTTTACAACCTGGTTCCCTATTTTATCTTTAGGATCTTGTTGTGCCAAGATGGACTTGATTGTAGTGCCACAAACCATCAACTCACTATGATGAGTTGAGTACGTAAAACCTTAAATTTTTTATAGCCTTGACTACCTCATATGCATGTTTCTCCAACTGGTTATAGTTTAGTTCATACTTCTTCGATTAGCATCTCATGAAAGAAATGGGCACCTGCACACCTTTATCATTCTTTTGGACAATAACAAAGGAAAGTGTGTGTTTCAAGGCATAACAATACATGATGAATTATTTTTCGAAATCTAGAGACACTAGAGTCAAAGCTTTGGAGATGGATTTCTTGATTTCTTCAAAAGTTGTTTTTCATTTATTATTCCATTTGAAGCTCAGTTGAGGTTTCATCATGGTGGTCATATGCTTCATCAATTCCATAAACTCTAGAATGAAGCGGTGTCTAAAATTTACCTTTCTAAAGAAGGAGTGGACTCCTTTCTTACTTGTTTGTAGAGATAGTGCTTGAATGTCCTTCACCCTTTCTGGGTTAATGTGCACTCCATGCTTATTCACAATGTGCCCCAAAAATTTCCTTCTGTGACTCCAAAAATGCACTTTTTGGGTTCAAAGATATGCCATGCTTTCTAAATTTTACAAGTACCTATTCAAGATTGTGAATATGGTCTCCCCTCTTTTTGAGAAAATTTTAAGATCATCTAGGTATATGAAAATACAATGCTTCAAATATTTAAATGTTAGGTCCATCTCCCTTTGGAATTTATCTCCTACATTGATTAGGCCAAAAGGAATTCTACTATATGCAAAAGTGCCCCAAGGTGTTGTGAAGGCTATCTTGGTACAATCTTCCTTTGCCACCTTGATTTGGTTATATCTTGTGAATCCATCGAGAAATGAGAGCATTTCCGATCTAGTGACCATTTTCAAAATTTGATCCATAAATGGGAGGGGGTAATTGTCTTTCAATTATACCTAGTTCAAGTTGCGTAAATCTACACATATCCGTAGTTCTCCATTCTTCTTCTGCACTAGCACAATGTTGGCTACCCATATTGAATGATGGATAGGAGAAATGATCCTCACATTAAGCATCTTCATCACTTCCTCCTTGATGGTATCAATTTTTTTGGGTTATATGGCCTTTTTTTTTTCTTGAATGGCTTGGCATATGTCTTCAAGGGGATTGAGTGATGCATTTCATTTGGTTGGAAGGATTTGAGTTCATCATAAGAGTAGGCAAAAACATATGAATATTTTTTTAGCAACGAAACAAACCTTCTCTTCTCCTTAGGTGAACAACCCTTTCTAATGTTCACCATTCTCGGTTCTCTAGGTACGAATGTTTTCTTTATCAAAATCAACTATGAACTTTGAAGATTGCTTTTCTTTCTCTTGAATGAATATGTTATTCTTATCAAAGAGGTATTCAAAGGAAACTAGGACTTTAGGAATCTTATTCCTTTCAATTTGATCACTCCCTCTTCGTCACTTCTTTCAATTCCTTTTCTATTCTCTTTGTCAACTACTTCTTAGTGTGGATTCTCACTTCCCTCAAAGAATAGATTGTTAAAATTGTATCTTTTATCCAAGAATGCTAGAAGTTGATTATCATCATTGAATACTTGCTAATGATTTGCATTATCTGACACACTAGGCCTGAACACCATTTCAATGGTCACTTTGTATTTTCCAAAATAAGGATGAAGTGTCACTAGGGAAGATGAAAATTCAAGGGAATCAAATTTTTCATTCTTCTCTCTTGGGATAGAATTGATTGAAAATTCATCAAAAGACTCAATGCAGTCCCATACTATATTTCTATAATGACAGAGTCTTAGATTTTTCACCTGGTATTATTGTCGGACTTGCTTTACTATCACCTCTGCATCACCTTGAAATTTGAGCTTCTTGATTCCCATATCTTCTACTACACGCATGCCTAGGAGGAGAGATTTATACTCCATTGTGTTATTTGTATTATCAAATTGTAGCTTGTAGGAAAATGGGTACAATTCACCAGAAGGAGAGTACAACACCATGCCTACTCCCAAACCTACACTAGAGTGATTGTCATCAAATTCCATTGTCCATACTTGGTCTTCTTCCTCCTCCATAATAAGTGGAAAGTTCTCATCTTTTTCTAACGTGAGGAAGTATTTGCCTAGCCCGTTATCCTAAAATAGGATGTTATCCCTCGAGATCAATAGACTTTCATACAAGTATACTTCATCTTCCTGACCGGTAGAAATTTATTCATTTCACCTTTCACTGGGATAGTTGTAGATGATCAAACAATTTTTCTTTCTCTACCCAAATCCCTGTAGAAGATTCAGCTTAGTAGCATCCCAAAGGACCTTGGAATGCCTACTACTATAATGGTAAGAAGAACCTTTTTCTCTAGAAAATCTACTAGTGCCACTTGTCCATATATGATTCTTCCCACCAAGGGAACTTGTTTGGATTCCATTGAATAACAGGATCCATTTTCTCATGTCAAGGTGAGGCCTAGTGCATTTACAAATTTTATGGGCATCACATTGTCTCGAGGCACTTTGGAATCAATGACACAATTATTGAGTTAGAAACCTTTTATGAGGAGTGACAGGTAAAAAGGTTCAACTTTGTTGATTTTAGAGGCACTAAGGGATAGCATATTTTTTGAAGGTGGCATGGCTGGTGTGGGGAGTATTCCTTTGGATTTTGAGCTTGATACTATAGGATTACCTCCATGGACTACATCAATGAACCTATCAAGTTGAGCGGGGTGCATCTCGCAACTATTCAAGTTCTCGTGATTTAGACTTTAGTGCTTCTTGTGTGTTCCATGAAGTCAAATGGGGTTGTGGTTGGAAAGGAAGTGGTTCTAAGAATGACATAAGGTTTACATTGTGAAGGTTTTGTTACTTTGGGGGTTGGATTTTCTTTTATAAGTGTAGTAATTGGCTTGGATGGAAATGAGGATGAAGATTTTGATGGTACTTTAGGTGATTTTATAGGAACAACATTAGAAGAAGAATTATTTTTAGTATTTTTAGGACTAGGAGAAGGACTAGATGACTTACTTGGTATGGCAGCATGGTTCTTGCTAACCAATGGGTTTGGTTTTTCTTTAGCCGACTCCATGGAAGGCGGTGGTGGTGACCCTCTCTTGATGATTTTATTTTGAAGAATTTATGCAAAAGATCTTCTTTATTCTTATTTTCTTTCGCTGCATCGTTGAGGATGAAGCTTGTGAAAGAGTGAAAACTCGTGCATGAGAAGCTTGTGGAATCTTCATCGTCGTCATCTTCATCTCACTCAACATAGTCAATTATGCAACTATGAGGGTCGCCATCAACTTATTCAACCTCGAGATAGTTCTCATCATCGCCCACATCATCTTCCTCGCGTTCTTCTATTTCTAATTCTTCTTCTAGATCCTTGGTATCACAAGTGGCATTGGTAGTGGTAATTCAAGAGCAAGCCGGTGAGGGGATGGGGAAATTCTTGGTCTATTAGGAGGATTTAACTTCCTTGGAGCATTCCGCATTGTGATTTGGGATAGTTGTTTCTTTACAACAATCAAGTCATTGGCCATTTTTTGGAACATTGGGTTTGTGGTAACTGAGCTCGAACTCTAACCCTTTTTCTTTCCATTTGGACCTTTTACCTTGCTAGAAAAGATCATATCATCTTCTGTCTCGATCACGAAGTCTTGTGCTTCCTTCAAATATCTAGGTTGGGCTCTTTTGAGGAAGAAACCAACTTCCGGTGGTAAGGCACTGATGAAGAATCTCTTTAAATTATTTTTAGGAGGCATAAAATCTTCCAAAATTATTCTTATCATTTTTTTATATTTGGCGATGAAATCCCACATTTATTCAAAAGCTTCTTTCTTCATTTGTACCAATTGAACCAAAAGGTCTTAATAGTCTTTTGTGGATTTGAACCTATGTTCAAATGCACTTCTTATATCTTCCCAGTAGGTGAAAGACCTTGGAGGCAACATGTAGAACCATTATGTAGCCTTCTCTTGAAGTGATTCTACAAAAATTCAAATTGAAACGTATTCATGATCAATGCCTAACACACCAAAAGAAGTGATAAATGTTTCTACATGTTCCTCGGGAAGTTGAGAACCATCCCCTCTGAACTTTGGAAAAAAATTCTTGAGCCTTTTAGTAGCTCATGGAGAGGTTGAGCAAGGGAAAGTGGACCGGTGTTTCCACCCCATGGTACATTTGGCCTGCATTCTTCACGGTCACAATCCCGCATTCCATTCTTGGCTTTGGCTTCCAACCTTGCTAAGGTTGTGGCTTCTACTTCTACTCTTTCTTTCTCTTTGGCTTGAAGTCTTTCAATTTCTTCAATTTTACTTATTTCTGCTTTCTCTCTTGCTTTTTTTTTCTACAAATTCTTCTTCAGTCTCTATGTTAGTAAAATATTCAACATTCTCATTGATGTATGGAAATTCAAGGTCTGAAGTATTGCCAACACTTGGGCTCCCAATGTGATCAGTTTCTTGAAAAAGGGAGACCTTTGAAGTAATCAACTCTTGTCTTCTTTGAAGCTCTTCAAAAGTGGGATCAATTTTTCCTCCTTTCCTTTGTTGTCGAGTGTATATTCTATCTATCATCTTGGAGATTTATGCTCTTCTTTGTGGTGCCTAAATTTGTCTTCATCTTTCCAATTCAGCAACGTGTTCTTCTTCAATGTCAAGTAATCTTGTAGTGATTAACACTTTACCTAATATGCCAAATAGCTTCTCACAAATATGAAACAATATCCTCTTGAATGTGGAAGAGAAATTCAAGTATTTCAATAGGAGGATTTCCAGGAATAGTCATAGTTTTCAAAAATGAGGCTCGAGATAACTATTCAATTTTTAAAAAAAATATGTTTTGAGCTTTTAATTTTCTTTTAGGGTTGTTTTTTGGTGCAAATGCTACAAAATATGCCCCAAAATGGGTGCCAAAAACTGTTGGTGAGAAAATTTGTCAAGGATAAATTGGTGGATTTCTTGCCAACACTTTGGGTATCTAATTCCCTCTACTTAACTAGTGTAACACCATATATGCATGCGCAAGTAAAATGTGAGTTTTATCCTGTTAGATTTTTGGTTGCGGATCCAACAGGGGCACTCCACTGACCTTGTGGAAAAATCTTACAGCTATCTGTAATGGAATAATTTTCTAGGAAAGTGGGAAAGGGAGTGAGAATATTAGATAAGGGAAACTATTTTTGTAAGTAGAAAATCATAGAATTTCATACAATAGTTAGAAATCAACCAAATGCACTAAAACTTAGAAGAAAACAAATCTACATTACAACAACATGACCAAATAACATTTAATGAGCGAGAAAGTATCACTAAACTCCTTAGTCAAAAACAACTAACCTACACCCATGACTAATGACCCCTTTCTACTTTTACCCAAAACCGACCTTCTAGTCACTTGACCAAGCCCACAACTAATCTCTCGGGAGAAAAGCAGGGAAAGTGGGTGATTTTACTAAAAATAGCCTACTTTTTCCTAACCGATACCGGTTCCTACTCGACCGCCGTCGGTTACGTAACCGCCATCGGTTCCCTGTAAATGGGCTCCCCAAACCAAAAACAAAGGTGGAAGGATTTTTGGATCAACAGAGATCAGCAGGAGCGATCAAGAGAATCCGGATCTTTACTTGGCGAGCGAGAGGCAGTGAAGAAACCGAGAAGAGTTTGCGGCAAAGGAGATCAAGCCCAAAGCTGCAGCGGAATAGCCGAGAAACACTGTGATACTCGGTGATCATCGGGAGGAGATCTCTCATCTTACGTGTGTCGAAGCCATCTTACCTAAGTTCTGCCTTTGTCATCAGAGTTCCTGGACCTGCATCTTCGTCTATAACCAGTAAGTTACATCTTGCATGTCCTCTTTAATAACATTTCTTAGACTTTTTGAATCACAGTCCCCATAAATCCATTCCTAGATCCACTACCCAACGTGTCATTGCATCTAACTATCATTCATTTACCTCTCACCATCTCATTACCTAATATCACTCATATACCAGCCTTACCAACAACACCGTTACCCTACGACACAACCACCCCATAAAACAACCAACCTACAGATCCTAGACCATACCGATATCGGTTATCAGCAACCGGTATCGGTTATTGTGACTCAAAACCAGAAATCAGCCTTTCCCCTACCCGTCTCAACGAAGCAATTTAATTGATATTTTACAGTTTTTGGTGTTAATTCATATTAGCAGGGGAACTGACCACCTTCGAAAGGAAGTTTTATATTTCCTGGGCCCAAGGCAGTTCCCTCATTTATCGTCTAATCAAAATCTTGTGGTCTTGTGTTCTTATTTGCAGGTAGTCCTTCCAGACAAAAAGAGTTCTTCGCGATCAACTTTGATCTTTCTCTACGGTACGCGCACACCATCTCGACATTCAACAGGTATTCCTCCTAGCCCTAACCTTATCTGTTTCTAAAAGGAATGAAAGGATAGAAGTAACTCTATTCCCAGAAGCCGAAACATTCCGAGTGAAACATTTTGGCACGCCCGGTGGGACCCATTTTGGGTTTCTTTCTTTCTTGCTTGCTTTCATATAGGGAGCATACTTGCTGTTTTATTCTTCTAAAGATATTCACAAGGCTTTTTATTATTTTGGTAAAAGAATTTGTCTTTCTTCCTCATCTTGCATTAGTGAAAGTCATTTCTTTTGCTTCATCGAATATCATTTTCGATTTGGGTTTAAAACACGTGCATTGCATTCCTGCTTGCTGTTTTCAATTCTAGTGAACATAGATTAAGTAACAGGTCGTACACGTGGGGGTGATATCCACGGTATTGACAAGAAATTAATCTTACATTCAACTTTGCACAACACATCTGAATCACTTCATAATTAACACAACAGCTCAAACATCCCCCTTTTCCATGGTATTCCTCCACTTGATTGAGGTAACCTTATAAGCCAAAACAACTTGACATTTCCCTAAGTCTTTTGTTTAGGATTGACATCATTCTATGTCTAAAGGCATAAGCCCACATAATTAAAATTAACCCTAGGGTTAGTCTCGGATTTACGTGTGCATCTTGCTTGTTTTTAGTTCTGTTTTCTTTCTCATACTCTATCTTATGTGATCAATAATTTGGACAAGTATACTAAACGTTGTTAAAAATCAAATTAGCAGCCTTTTATATCTTGTTAGCCCAGACTTCTTACACTGACATCGGTTACCTGACCGGCGTCGGCTATAGTATAACCGACATCGGTTCTTGGGCCGATATCGATTCTTGTCTTTTCGATTCTGACAAACCAGGACCTACCAATTTTACGATCGAGTTTGTTTACATTTCTGACAGATTGAAACCCTACTGTGAACTCCTGTCCATGGTTGTTATCACTCGAAAGCAAGCCACCGCCATGGTTTCACATGCTTGCTCTGTTTCTTTGCCTGAATCACCCCCTTCACATTCTGTGGGGAATCCTACGGATACCAGCGAGGTTCCTAAAATTCCTGTGGGAGATAAAGAATTTGCCAAGTTTACGGATGCTAATCCTAGTCTTTGTCTGTACAATACTATTTGTCTCATGCCCACGACCGTACGCCCCGATGGTCAGCTCCTTGTTGGTATGCCTATTAGTATAGCTACTCATTTAGCTCCCACTCCTTTGATGATACGCCTTGCTTCCCGCATCTTTAGCCCCGTCTCCCGATCCGATGGCTTGAGGTTCATACGACCTGATTAGCTTTCCTTTGGTTAATCTTGGACCCCACATATCACTACCACTGAATGCCCCCCTACCTCATCTCTCTTGCAGACTGCTCCGTTCATGACTTGCTCTCTGCCACCTATCCACACGAGCTTTCCTTCTCAAGCTCCGCCTACCTTTTCATTCCCATACACGTATCCAGTGACCTCAACATCCTATATGGGACATCCCTATTCGGTCGCCTCAACATATTCATCCTCCATACCTTATCAACACTTAACCCCACCATTGTCTAGCGGAGGCCCTTGGCCCAATTTGCCTCCGTTTACCACAACCGCACCCTCATCTCATCCAACCACAGATTTCATCAAACAAATGATGGACAAAATGCATAATCTGGAGGCTTCCATTTTTGGGAAGTCGTAGCGCCTTGACATACGAGCAAGTTTGTCGGGAGCCTATTCACCCTTCTGTCCCCCTTCATTCATATCCTCCTCAATGGGAATTACCAAAAAAATTACCCGTTTTAACAATAAGGAGGACCCTCAACAACACTTGCGATCATTTAGACATGCTTGTTATTTGATTGCTCATGATGATGCCTTGTTACTCCGCACCTTTCCCATGTCCTTATCAGGACCCGCCTTGGAGTGGTACAGTGCTTTAACCCAACACTCAATCTTCTCTTTTAACCAACTAGCCCAATCTTTCTTGGATCATTTCTCCATTAACATTGCCAAGAAAGTATCTATCACCGACCTTTATGCCATCCGACAATTCGAAGATGAATCTATCGCAGATTTCGTTGGACGATGGCGTGGCCTTATCAACCAACTTACATATGCCTTGCCTCAGGCTGAACTTATCGAACTTTTTACGCGGGCCTGCGCTAAGCACATCTCTCCTACCCTCCAAATTCAAACTTTCCGTACATTTGATGAGGCCTTTACCATGGCTCGGAAATTAGAAATTCGAGCCTTAGAAGAAGAGAAATTGCGGTTGCGCAACAAAAACCCCAATTTCCGAACTCCAGATTCTACCAATAAGCCAAACACCACCCCTCCTCACACATCCACTTCTTCAAAATCAAAAGGAGCTGTCCACGCGGTGATGGTCAAATCTCAAACACCGTCTAATACCCCACCAAAAACCACCTATAAGTATGGCCAGGCCCATCAATTACACTCCTTGGGAGAAACTTATGGTGTCATCTTGGAAAAATTGCTCAAAGCGGAGCTATCACCTTGCCTCTGTTAAACCCCACTCCGGGTTTGATTCTACCCATGCTATACCTTCTGGTACAAAGAAAATGACTTACGTAACTTTCACGCGTAAAAGGACATAGTCATGAAAGCTGCAAAATGTTGAAAAACATAGTGCGGGAAATGGTTGATGCGGGTGATATAACCCTCGATAACCTAATGCCCCACTGACCAAAATCTGAAAATATTCAACAAACCATTCCCAAATCACTCTTCTAACGATAACGTAAACCGGATATCTTAGCCGGAAAGTGTTCATGAGATCCATGCGGTCTTCGACTCCCGGCCAAAAGCCTCTATCGAGAAAATTTTGAATCAAGCCTCTTCACTAACGCGAGGGCCCGAACCTCCTTCACCACCATCAAACCAAGGCGAAATCATTCCTTTACCCATAAAGGAGTTAACTACCCAGAGACTTTTCTTCTCATCGATGAGTCTTCTTATACCACATCCCTCTGAGGCTGCGAGCGGATGTTATCTAACTTATCTATTTCCCAAACGTCTCCTCCTCCCGCTCTTGCTTGCACTGAGAGGAAGGCTCGCCACTCCTTTTGTCATCCTTAGATGAGAAATCTCTCGCTTGCCGACATCACCAATTCTTTAACCATAACCCCCTCTCAAACATGCCCTCCTGCCTATTAGTTCTTCATCGCCTAAATCTTTTCAACGACCGATCGATCTCTTAACATCTATTGATACGATGCCTCATCTACCCCCTGTATCACACCCACGATGGATGGAATCACAACCCGTCTTTCTTACGTACCAAATTTACAATTCACGCCTGAAGATTGTCATTCTCCAGAAGATAGACGAGTCCTATGGGAACGTTTGAGTACCCCCTATTCTACTCAAATGCAGGTGACCGAGCCAGACACCTCTACCATATACCCTAAGTGTTTACAGAAACTCAAAATCCCTATGTCCTCATCTCCATCCCCGCATCTATACCAAGTATCTCATCCACCTCTATTAACCTAACCAAATCTTCCCCTACACTTGGGACCTCACCAATACCCGACCTAACACACCCGCTAAGCGACTAGATTTATCCAAAAATAAAGCCGCCCCGCCACTTAGGAGACAAACTCCATCCGTGCCTCTATCACAATCAAAACCATCATCGTCACACCTACCTTCCATATTGGGACCTCATCCCTCCACCTTGCATCAATATATCATACCTCCTGCGTTTTCTTCAAAACGACCTACGCCTCCTACACCCATACAGAGATCAAAGGATATATCAACGTTGTCACCCCACGTATCCGGTCCACCCATCAACCCTAAACGAACTCCATCATCAAAGGATTTATTTTCTGTCACTCCCCTTTCGCCGTGGTTGTTCCCCGCTACCACGTCATCTGTAGCCTCATCATCTAACCAGCTGAACGTAGCTCCTGCGCCAAAGAAACCACGTTTAGTGAAAACCACGTGTCAACACCCCTTGGCTAAACCACCACCCCACAGACCAACCACGCCCAAACATTACCAAAACCCGCCTGACCAATACCCTCATCCTCCTCCGATTTTGACCCACTCAAAGGATCTTACGCCAAAATCCTTGCTATGTTGGTGTAGAATGCGACCATTTCCCTACCCCCACTTAGACCTTATGACCCATCTAAACCTCGACCTATAGGTTATGATGAGTCTAAAATCTGCGCTTATCACCACACGGGGACATGATGTGGAGGGATGCAAAGCTTTAAAAACCATCCTTCGTCGAGTCACCTCTCCCGGATAGAAAGGTTTAAGAAAGACAACTTACGAAGGGAGAGACCTTTAGCTTCATTCCCTCTCTATACCATCTCCCCGCCTCACCAAGATCTATCATTATTACAACCCCACCTCTTGAAGACCATGATTTATCCCACCATCTTCCTCATCTCGGGTCTCACGAGATTAATATGATTAGTGTTGCTTTACTCGGCGAGAAAAAACAGAAAGCGAAAGATAGCACACCTGCGTCCTCTCTTTCTCCTCAGTCCACCATCCCGATTGCACCACCACCCAAAGTGGTTATTCATGGACCCGCTTACCCCGTCTCCAATGGAGTTGCCCATCGAGCCATGATCAAACAACTTCACCATCACCCGTAAAAATGACACTATATGATCTCATTCAGACTTCTGAATCTCATCGACAAGCTCTCGTGGAAATTCTTCAAGGGATCGAGGTCTTACCTAATGAAACCACACTGTTACCTCCATTCTTACACCCAATCACATTGCTTCTCTCACCCAAAACCCCACTTTGCCCCAACCACTTCTATCTACTCTACAACAAGCAAGCTGCTGATCGGTTTCTCAGAAAGCGAAATTGTTGACTTTGGTACGAGAAGATCGACCTGCTCTTTTCATCTCAACTTACGTCTGAGACATTCAGGTACGTCGTGTTATGATTGATGGGGGCGCTAGCCTAAACATCATCTCTTGAAAAGCCTTCCACAAATGAATATCCCTTCAGCTACATGTGTGCCATCCCATCATGTTGCGGTCATTCATGATGCTTATTACCTCTACCTTAGGCACCGTGATTCTTAACATTCGTGTAGGACCACGTACTTTACCCGAACTCTTCTATGTCCTTGAGGGAGAGTTTCAATACAATATATTGCTAGGTCGCCCTTGGATCCGGGCTATGGGATGCGTTCCCTCAACCTTACATAGATGCATAAAATTTGAATACGAGGGGAAGTCCTACACCGTAAAAGCTGATCCTCCCCCCTTTAAAACCTGCAATATGATATACCGCCCTAATGATGTGCTTGTACCAATCAAGACACCCATTCATTCAACCCACCATCCTCTTGAATGTGCCTCGACCATCCACCTCAACCACCTACACCTTGAATGAAACCACTTTATCATAAAACCACTTCCCTTCCTGCAGCTAATATCCCAACCACAGACCCCTTAGTAGATGTTTTTCAACGCCTTACTGTGGGGGAGTATCACCTATATAACGTTAGTTCTTTCCATACCCCACAGGAGTACGGACGGTACATGCACATCCTACCTATGACCGTCGTGTGGGGGGAAGTAATCCCTACGGACCACCTCAACTTGCCGCACTAACCTAACATATGGGGGTGTCGGCGCATCTTCCATTGCCCACAGAGCCCCCTCTTGGTGTGGTTCCTTTCCATCCGATTTTCAATACACGACAAATCGTCGTCGTTTCGCCCTCACCTTCTTGACTCATTTGTGCTTGGAAAGGCTTTGGTTTTGGTCTTTATGAACAAGGCGACATCTGATCATCCCGTAACTACACGTAAGCACAATGATCGTAGTGGCCTCGGTTTCGGGAACACTTACACGAAGGAACCTCGTGTCAGTTGTCTTCTAGAAGACAACGACGTCACCCCTACCGAACCATCATCACCCATTTTGCCTTCGTCACCCACAGTCGATAGATCCGAATCTATCCCTCCTAACTTTTTTTTTTTTTTTCATAAATGCTATCTTCCTAGGTCCTCTCACTTATCAGCGCGATAATGAGGACCCCTCTTCTATCCCCTTACGTATCCGGACATGATTGAAGAGGACTCACCTTGATTAACGTTGTTGAGTGTCGGGATGATGACTCCATCCTCACTTACCTTGGCGCGGATGACTCTTATATTGACGCGCCTTACCATCTGAAACTCAAACCATCTTTGAGCAGAATCTACTATAGAAATCAACATCCACACGGAGGAGGATCCTCACATTGTGAAGATCGGACAATCCCTTAACACATCGAGAACAAGTCGCCTTTACTACCTTTCTCCATGCTCATGACCAAGCTTTCGCTTGGTCCTCTGTTGACATGCGGGAATTGATCCTGACATTGCCGTCCATAACATTACAACTGAACCCGATTCCAAGCCAATTAAACGAAAATTGAGAAAAATGCATCCACGCATTGCCCTCTTGGTCAAGAGGAGCTTGAAGCGACTTCTTTTCTGTTTCCTTCATCTTGCTATTGACTATCCTCATGGATTTCTAACATCGTACCTATCACTAAAGCGACGGGGGGACTTCGGATATGCACGGATTTCTGAGATCTCAACCTCGCTTGCCCTAAGGATGACTTCCCCCTACCTAGTATTGACCAACTTGTTGATCTCACTGCAGGCCATGAGATGCTCTCTCTCATGGATGGCTTTTCGAGGATCTGACCAAATTTTGGTTGCCCCCCGATCAACATAAAACTACCTTCATAACTCCTTGGGGAACCTTCTATTATCGTGTAATGCCATTTGGCCTTAAGAATGCTGGTGCAACCTATCAGCGGGCTATGACCTACATTTTTCATGACATTATGCACACTATCCTTGAAGATTACGTCGATGATCTTCTTGGCAAATCTAAACATCGCAGTGAACATCTCGATGTTTTAACCATTATTTTTGATCTTTGTTACAATATTATAGTCTTGACCAAAGAAATGTGTCTTTGGTGTCCTTTGGGAAAACTTCTCGGCTTTATTGTCTCTCTGCGTGGCATTGAGGTCGACCCATCTAAAGTCAAAGCTATTCTAGAAATGCCCCACTACCATCTTAAACAATTGCGTAGTTTACAAGGTAAGCTCGATCTATCCGACGTTTCATCTCCCAACTCTCGGATCGATGTCAACCTTTCCATCACCTCCTTAAAAAGACATTGACTTTGATGGGTGAAATGCCACCAAGCCTTTGAGGCTCTTAAAGCTTATCTCTTGCGACCACCGTGCTTATCCCACCCCGGGACGACCGCCCTTTCTACCTTTTATCTCTTTTCCGCCACCGACCACGCTAGGGGCCATGCTTGCACATCGTGACTCACGAGAATCGAGAACAAGCCGTTTATTATATAAGTCGTACTTTGGTGGACTATGAGACTAGGTATACACATGTAGAAAAGTTGTGCCTAGCCACTATCATTCGTGGCCACCAAACTCAGACACTACCTTACGAATCACAAAACTTTCGTCATCACCAACACGGACCCCATCCATTACATGTATGCCAAACCTCATCTAAACCAACGCATCGCATCGCGGATGGCTCATGCTCGCCGACCTCGACCTTGAGTTTGTCCACGAGAAATCAATCAAAGGACAAACCATCGCGAGATCAACTTGCGGAAGCCCCTTTACCAGGGAACAATTTACCAATTTTACATTCCCAGACGAACTCATCGCCACTCTTTCACTCGGGGAGGAGTCGTATCCATGACCCTCTTCTTGATGGATCCAAATGCCGGCGCGGCGGAGGAGCCGGCGTTGTTCTCATTCCTCTCGGCCTTTGAGCCTATGCCTCTCTCATTCCGACTCGATTTCCCTTGCACTAATAATACGGCGGAATACGAGGCCCTTGTTACAGGTCTCAGTTGCGTTACACTTAGGTATCAAATCTATCAATATTTTTGGCGACTCTCGATTGGTAGTCAATCAAGTTATGGGCATCTACCATGCAAAAATGAGGAACTTCAAAAGTACAAACACTACGTGGATTCACTTCTAGCCTTATTTACTCATATTCTATCCAAACCATTCCCGCTCCACTAACAAATTTGCGGATACTATGGCTTGCTTAGCCTCGCAAATTCCAGCTTCATCAGCCCGACTCGACATTTTCGTCTTGGTCAAACAACTCTTTGCCCCATCTTATTCAGACCTCGGTTGTTTGTACGATAAATAATGTGTACATTAATTAATTCGCGGGATACACAGGTATCACCAATTTCACGACTACCTTACACCTCTGTTCTCCCATCGACCTTCTTAGTAGTCGGAAAGCGCGCGTTTCTTAAACGCGTTTCTCGTTATGTTGTTATGGGGGGACTCCTTTATAAACGTGGCTTTGATGGCATCCTCCTTCGATGTCTCACCGGTGCGGAGGTCACCCATACCATCCAACAAGTCCATGATGGTATTTGTGGCGGACATTTTAGCGGCCTTGCCGTGGCCAAACGAATCCTCCGCCTAGGTTATTATTGGCCTACTCTCAATAACGATTGCTATGAATATGTTAAGCGTTGTGTTATGTGTCAACAACATGCCAACCTTGACATACTCCTAGCCACCCTTCTGAGTCACGAGATCTTTGGCCTTTCTCACAATGGGGTTTAGACCTTATTGGTGAGATTCATCCGTCCTCTTCGCAACGTCACCGATGGATTATCACAGCAACCGAATATTACACAAAATGGGTGGAGGCTATTCCGCTCATTTCAACTAAAAAAGAAAAAATTGTAGAGTTCATTAACCACCACATTATCATCGTTTGGTGTTCCTCATCGCCTGATAACAGATAATGGAAAATCTTTCAAAAACAAGTTGTTACAGGGGACCTTTGCGACAACTTTGGTATCAAACTCAGCTTCTCATCACCCTACTATCCACAAGCAAATGGACAAGCTGAATCCTCTAATAAAACCCTAACCAAAATCCTCATGAAAGTTGTCAATGAATCCGGAAGAAATTGGCACGATCACATCCCCTTTGCCCTTTGGGCTTATCGTACTAGCATTCGTACCTCCACTAATGCCACACCTTTTTCTTTGGTATATGGTACCGAGGCTGTCCTGCCTCTCGAAGTACAAATACCCTCCCTTAGAATATCTCTTGAGGATATTCTCACCAGCGATGATTTCCGCCAGAGCGGTTAGCCCAATGGAGCTTCTTGACGGCGTCGTCTTCTTACTCTTGATCACCTCCAAATCTATCAAAAACGTATCAAGCGTGCTTATGATAAGCGACTTCATGAGCGTACCTTTAAGGTTGGTGATCTTGTCCTCAAAGAGAATCAACATGTAACCAAACTAGAAAAGAGCAAACGTGGAAAATTTGCTCCTAATTGGATTGGGCCTTATATAATCACTCACACTTATGGATCAGGCACTTATCGTTTAGCTTAAGCAATGGTAAACTGAGCTGAACCCCTTAATGCCTTGCATCTTCGACCATTCTACTGTTGAATTTAGTGTTATATCACTTCTTATCTACCTGCCGCTCGTCCCTTGAGCCCACTTACCACCACATACACTTTGTTCCCTACACCTCATAATAAAAATCAAGCTCACATAGTTTGATTCTCACTTCACCTCAGCAATGCCTTCCCTTTTTAGTCTAGTCCATGACTTCAAAGTATTAAAATAAGCCGTATTCTTATGGGATTTTCTTGAGTCAAACTTCCTACAAAAACTAGATGCTTCACGTCAAAAGGACATCTAGCTATCTACCTTATATATAGACTGCTCCCTCGAAGGACAGCTATAGGCCAAACTATTGCTACTATTATATATAGACTGCTCCCCCGAAGGACAGCTATGCACTAAAATCATATCTGCTACTATAAATAGACTGCTCCCTCGAAGGACACATATACACGGTCGACCTTTATCGAAGCTTCTCGCATTGATCAGCTTTGTGAAGACCTCAAGAATAGTACAATCAATATCCCTTGTAGACTTCCCGCATCGATCAGTCTATATTCAGTAAAATAAAAGCCTCATTCAAAAGAACTTTTGAGTCATGGACTTGTCTATTTAGGGTAGGTTCTCTTTCGTCAGAACACTCGCTTTGTAACAAGTTCTCTGTACCTCCGTTATATCATCCACCTCACCTCACCATTTGTTTCAACTCAAGGGACGTGACGTACACCCGATATATTGTGATCTTACAACTCTTTTCACCTATTGACTTCTCGTCTATGCACACGGTACCTAGGGCTTGAAGCTCGTTCTCTTGTTGTGTGGTTTGTTTAGCTCTTTTCACCTACGGAGCACTCTTTCCTCTTTGCCTCGTATCTAGGATTGTGTGTTGATCTTAATCAGGACATGGTTCCCTTCTACTTGGGTAGGCTAACTTTCGCTTCCCTTATACCTTTTACAACATCACCAATTCGTTACCAACACCATCACCCTTACCTTACCAATATTAATATCAATACTTTTACCAACCAACCAATTGCCTAACCATACCAAATTGCCTAAATTCACCTCTCCCTGGTCCTAAGGGAGAACTACATCGGTCTGAGGCCCCTCCTTGCTTTGTGCAATGGGCTATGTAGGCAGCACTTAGGAGACATGGGGTCTCCCAAGGTTAGCTCGACCATCCCCTACCATAACCTATCATGTGTGGTAAATATAAATATTTTTGTGTATTTCTATTTAATCACATTCCTCTTTATCCTTTTTCAAAACACCAAAAATCACAACGCAAACATTCTTATTATTATCATAACTCAAATCAACATACATATTCAGTCTTATTTAGATGTTAAACAAATACATCTTCTCTATCATCGACACGCAGGTCGGCATCCTTATTTATTCTTATACCTCTATAACATTTACTTAGACCCTCACGATTCATCCCGACCCAGGAGATGATCGTGATCGTCGACGCCTCTCGCCGGGCCTCTCCATCCTCAAAGGTACCACGGCTATTGGTACCGCCCACTGATCTGCCAATCTCTCCTGTAACATATGAATACGCCCTCTCGCATGGAGGAATCCAGCCTCTAGTCTCTCTGCTCGTGACTCCGCATGACCGCTAACAATCCTCTTGTCTCATTCATCTGCGTTTGGAGCTGATGAACTAAACTCTGCGAGATGATCTCTCTCATTTATAATCACGGCTATGTCGGGGATCACGTACACCTCGCGCTCTGCTTTACCCACCATAACCTATAGGCCTCTGTCGTTCCTGCATCCATTACCTGCGATCGGGCTGCTTTCTCCTCTGGCCCTTACGGAGGTGTTGGCGGGGAGGTGAGAATCTTTGCCTCGGCGTCGATCCTCATATATGGTCTATAAGCCGGGGTATATCTGCACAAATCCAATTGTCGCCGCACGCGATCTAGAGGAATCCTCTCATACTCACAGTGCATGCCTGCCTGCGATCCACCTCATCGCTCTACACCCCTCAACTCCTCGGCTATGTTCTCTGTTACCATATAGTTCCCGTAAGGCCTCAGCCAGATATCCATGATCGTCACCCTCTCCCATACACTGCTGTAATACTCAATGTCACCCGTCACGGCACAGGGATCTTGCCTCTTGTTACATGCGGACCCATCGTCGAATCCCAACCTCGTACTCCGGTCTCTCTGATTTGGATGGGTCGGCCTATTGGTCGCACACAAACAATGTGCTCATAGGCCCAACGATGTAATAAGTATGAACAATCCGGTGTCGTCTGTGATTTCACCTCTGAGCCCATAAACCCTGTATAACTCCGCCAAATATGCGGTGCCCATGCAAAAGTCACGTTCCTTTATCATCTCCCAAATAACACACATCAATGCCTTTGGAAATCTTCCCCCATCCGCCCTCGGTAATGCATAATACCCTACCGCTATCATTAATATCACTTTGCTAACCTTGTCTCCTCGGGGTGTCTTTGCATACATTATCCCATATGTGAATGTCAAACCTCGTTGTGTCAAATCTCGTGCGTATGGACCAAATCTTTGCTTGTTATCGCTCCCCAGCGTCTGCTGTGCTAGGTAATGCATATATCTTGGTTTTCTGTAATAGGAAGTCTCAAAATACGGAACACATCTTCGATATTCTTGTCATCTCCCTGTTGGCGGATAGAAGGTATTCTTCTCTGGATTCCATCTTTGATCAACGCTGCACATAGCATGGTTATGTGCGATTAAGTGAATAATAGCGGATTCCACTTAACCCCAAATGATTTATCAATGTCCATTCATTTGGTGTTACATCCGCTCGGATTAAGTGACAACGGCTTTGGTACCACTATCATTCATTCATCCTCGGCCACCGCCTCTGCCTCTGCGCATCGTCCACAACAACAAATAACCATTCATCCATCGAATCCCTAAAGGTTTTTTTCTCACATTAAATTCCTCCGATGCTTAGGTATCGGTTATAAATAACGATACCGGTTCGATGCGATACCGGTTATCCTAACCTTATCGGTCCTTTATCGATTACATACACCTTGCCTAAACAACCACCTACGACAATAAATTGATCGTTTATTCCTCTCTGTATACACAGACATACCCGAAACCCCTGATTACCTACCCCATAACACTCACCTCACCTATAACCCTTGCTTTATCACGTTTTCTTTATCATATCTACCCACTTAATCTCCCTCCTCCTATTCTACAAAACATCACAAACACCAAATTACAACCAAATCGTTTACCTCTTGGGCTGCAGCAGCTTGCGGTGGAACTTGTCTTCCCTCTCGTCCATGCCTGCTGGATGCTTCTCCTCGTTCAGCCATGCTCACCACCCTCTTCAAATATAGCTTGGATTTCCGTCTTCTTGATCTCATTACATCACGTTACCTGTCTCTTTCCTCCTTATCACTCAAATCTCTCATGCAATTACTTGTCTCAGTCGTTAAAATAGCGTCGCATTCGCATATTTAACATCTTGCATGCCTCTCAAAATAAGAACTTCAGTTGCCACCTACGCTTTTCTATTTTTAGAAAAATCTCATTTTGGAATAACCGGTATCGGTTACCTAACCGATATCGGTCTATACTATACCGACATCGGTTAGCTAACCGACGTCAGTCACATACCCACCTTTTTCAAAACATAGTCCTTTTCTTTATTTTTATCTAATTTTTGGAGCGCCCCCTCTTTTTCTGCATACCAACACCGATAGCTATAATCTTTTCATCAAATCCACATCTCATTACGATTTCATCCATATCATCTATCCACATTACCAAAACAAACAAATCATCAACAAGCGATATCAAAAACCATTAATCTATATACCATTTGGATCGACTTAACACTACATACATACATTTTTTCATAAAATCGCGACAAAACATACAACATTTCATAATACAACATGTCAATTAAACTCATCATTTATATCTACATACATCCCATCCACAAAAGACATCAACATCATTAATATATAACACCATGTAAATCCAACTCATCATACATCAAATATCACAAACCATCGACAAAACATTTAACGCATTTTTAAACACAGCATGTGGATCAAAACATCATATCTATATATATATACAAGGTTTCAAATATACAATGTGCCCTGCATCGGGGCCTCTGTGATCTCATAATACAACAAAGCCGGCGCGCAGGCCGCAATAACCGTCAAAAACCTCAACACGGCTCGCAGGCCGGTCTCTCATATCAAAAACAGACTCGGCTCGCAGGCCGGTATCAACTGTACAACCCGTACTCGGCTCGCAGGCCGGTATAATAAATAAATGAATGAATAAATGAATAATATGTAGGCACGCAGGCCTCTATCAACACAACCGGTTCGCAGACCGGTGCCCATGTCTAATATACAAAAAGTGCAGGGACCCCTCAGCTCTCTCCACCTCCCTCTGCCTGTCTGCCTGCTGGTCCCTGTCCTGCCTCTCGCCTCCTGCCTGTGACGGACCCACCAGCTGTGGCTGCCCTCCCTGAGACCTCTGGCTCCGAGAGGTCTCTGCTCTATGTGCGCGTATGGGCTGATAATCGGCCCGGTACCATCAGAATATCTGATAGTATCGGGCCTCCGCTCTCAGCCTCCATATACGCTCTCGAGCCACCATCGTCTTGGGGGCTGGTCCCTACTCCTACTCTTACCGATTGCCCCCATGCCTGTCTTTGGTGCCATTGTGGTGCACTGTGGTGCTGTGTATTGGTGGTACTGTGTGGTGTGTTGTGCACATGTGGTGCTGTGTGTGGTGTGTGTTGTGCACATGCTTGCATGTGGGTGGTGGTACTGTGCATTGTGGTGGTGGTGGTACACATGTGCACACATGCACTGACATTTTGTGGTGTGTTGTGCTTTTCTTTGGTGGTGGTGGTGCTGTGCACTGTACACGACTGGGCTAGCTTTGCTGCCTGTAAAACACCTATACGTGCTGTGCGTGCACCATTGCCCTGTAATAATAGCTGCACTTTTTGACCCCAGGCTGATCTCGCTCTGCTTATCACATTGCTGCCAGTCTGGTGCATGTGCATGCGGTGTGTCTTTACCCTCATTGCTCTCTCCAGACCCACCCAGACCATATATGCTCCGTCGGCCCGGCATCATCATCTACGGTGTCATCTGCCGGCCTCTCGCAACCCAATCTGGATCCACGGGGGTGTGGTGCGGGCGGTGGGGCCTCTACATCATCCCTCAGTGCGGGGGAAGCGAGGGGCTCATCTGTCGTAGCCCCATCTGCTGCGTACCCTCTCCGGGGTATCCTCTCATACTCTCCCGGCCTCAGTCCCATTATCCGAATGTGTCTTGGATCCTTGCAGTATCCTCGGGCTCCTCCACGGGGTGATGACCTCTATATGGTCTCCATACAATATCTACCCATTTGTCGGGCCCTCAATAAATGCACTAATAAGTAATGTCTCCGTCCTGCAAGCCTTTGCTCGTGGTGGCCCACGACCCCCACCACCTCACGAAAGCCATATCTATATATGACTGTGGCCACAGGCTGCTTTGGGGTAATCCTCTTGGTCTAATGCATATGATGTGCTCATATGCCCAACAGTGAAGCAAAAATGTCGAACAAATCCCAAATCGCCTCATCCGGCGATAGCCCCATAGCTCTCTATATAACTGCACCGGGTATCTGGTGCCCAAGCATAACATGTGTGCTCCTCCACCATCTCATGTAGCACCCCCATCGGCGCCCATGGAAAGCGGCCTCCCTCTGAGTGCAGGGAGGCGAAGCGGGTGATCCGATCATCATCAACACGGCAAGCCGTGTCTCATGTCGGTGTCGGTGCGCGGTACATATCCCCATACCGATACTCATGTTGTGATATGTCATAAGCGCGGCGGCTCATCCCCAAAAACACAGGATGCTGTCCATGGCTGTCTCTCTCATCCACACGAAAGAAGCGCCTCTCCATCGATAGGTAATCGAAGGATGCGATACACATCCTCGATGTGATGGTCATCTCTCCGGTCGGGAGATGGAACACATTGGTCGCGGATCCCATCTCTCGATGAGGGCAACCATCAAACTATGATCTCTGTCGATCGCTCTGTATCGCTGGACTCCGTCGAGTCCCACCTCGCGCATGATAGCCCAGTGTGCTGCAGACACATGTGGTCGCATCCGGCTCAACAGTGGGGGCATCCTGTCCCGCATCGTCGTCTTGGCTGCGTGCTGTAAAAACCAACCCACAACCTTAGCCCTACTCTTTATCACAACATCTACTTTACCCTCTATACCCCCTTTTATCCCCCCGACCACACCCCGACTCTCTAACACACCCCTCTACCCACCTACCTTCTCCACACCCCGACTCCCTAACACACCCCTCTACCCCCCCTCTGCCCACCTATCTTCTCCATATCCCTCCTCTTCACACCCAAACAAACAACCCCCACCATCTTACCACACACCAAAAGCGATACCCAAACAACCAAATCCAACAACCAACACAACCTAAATCATATCAAAACATCCCTATCCCACCCCATCATGCCAAAACACCAACTCAACTCAACCACACACCCCCAAACTACGCCCACACACCCAAACTATACCCAAAAACTTAACTCCACCACAACCCCAAACCACGCCCACACCCAAAAAAACAAAAACAAAAAAAAAAAAAAAAAAAAAAAAAAAAAAAAAAAAAAACAAAAACAAAAACAAAAACAAAAACCACAAAAAAACAAAAAACAAAAAAAACAAACACAAAACAAAACAAAAACACAACCACAACATAAACACACACACCCACAGCGTGCGCGATATACGACCAGCGCCGGTCAAACCTAACACAAAGCCGTGACCTGAAAATTTGCGACCGATGCGGTCGATCTTAGCGGCCAGACATCGGTCGTTTATTTTTACCGGGCCGAACATGCGGCCCCCAACCTACATTTTTCATTTTCTCCCTCTCTGCCCACCCAAACACCTAAAAACCTACCCACCCGGCCCTCGGCTTATTTCACCTATCTACCCTCTCCCTTTTTCAAATTATTTCCATTTTCTAATTATTTCCTAAAAACATGTACATTCTACCCAAACCCCAAATCTAGCTTAATAACATCAAATGAACACAATGCGAGGTTTCGAACTTACAGGTGCGACGACACGTCGTCGTGGTGGGATGGGTGGTGGTGGTCAGTGGTCGGCTCCTCCTGCTCCTCTGGCTGTGCCATGGCTCCAAATGTCCTCTTACGGGTCCTCGACCAATCAACTCTTTGCCTCCTCCTCACTCGGGCCCATGATCACCTCACTTCTCCACTCAACTAGTGCCACCTCGGCCAACAAAATACACCAATATCAATATTCCACCTCGAACAACTTAATTTGGTTTCCAAATTGACAAAGTGACAATGATAATAGTATTTTTTTTTCTTTTTATAGGTTTTAACATAGAACCGATCTGGGTCAAATCGTGCCCTAAGGAACCGGCGTCGGTTATCTAACAGTGCTTGGTCATAGATAACCGATATCGGTTTTGTCCTTTTTTACCCAACTTTTTGCCCTTATTCACTACTTTCCCTTTCCCACCACATTGCCTCTTTACCACATCGCCTATATGCTCCATTGCTCTTTAGCCGTTTTTGACTTCACCCGGCCAGGCCAGGCCATGACCAACCACTCGGCCCGACCCAAGCCAGCACCCCAACCCATTTGGCCCGACCCAAGGCCTCCACCTAACCCATTTGGCCCGACCCAAGGCCTCCCCCTACCCATTTGGCCCGACCCAGGCCCCCCCACCCATTTGGCCCGACCCAGGCCCGCCCTACCCATTTGGCCCGACCCGAGGCCTCACCCCCCCATTTGGCCCGACCCAGGCCTCACCCCCACCATTGGCCCGACCCAGGCCTCACCCCCTACCCATTTGGCCCGAGGCCTCAGGCCTCACCCTACCCATTTGGCCCGACCCCGGCCTCACCCTACCCATTTGGCCCCCAAGGCCTCACCCCCTACCCATTTGGCCCGACCCAGGCCTCACCCTACCCATCCGGCCCGACCCAGGCCTCACCCACCTTCCCATTTGGCCCGACCCAGGCCGCCACCCCAACAACTTGGCCCGACCACGGCCGTATCACTTGATACCTTACCCAACATCAACAACATACACTTTTATCCACCCATCATGTAGCTTTTTGTTCCATCGAGCTCACTGTTCGTGTTTTAGCATGATTAGGGTCCTTGACTTGATCTGTCGACCAACTTTGCCTAGACCTCGGCCGTGACGTTTATCTCAACCAAACCAACCATTTGAGTGCTTGCCGAACATGCCTAAACGTTCTGTACCTTACATTATATATACCACAGAGCTACTTCCTATGCCTTGGATACCGGGATTATATCACCCTTGTTTGGATAATATCGACCTTTGCTATGCATTGTTGGTTTGCTCATCAAATCATGTACCTAGTCGCACTATTGCATTTCAACGTGCGTCTGCTTCCTTGGACTTACCCCACCTTTTCCCCATCATCTCTACACCATTTACCCTTTATCACCCCTATCCACGATTTCAAGTTCTCTCAATCTGTGATAGATTTGAGGGATTACCTATACCCTTAACGGAAACCACTTCATATTATTGTCAGCGGCTTTACAAAACAAGCTACACGACAATAAGGGCTAATGTAGACACCAAATTTGTGTCTTACGACCCCTTGTGACCCGCATCTCATTTCGCAACCTAACCTCATCACCTAAACCTTACACAATTATTTATTAATTACCTTGTAATTGATAAATCCACATCACCTTACACCTTACCTCATTTTGCCACCTCATCATGACCTAGTCCTAACCTAAACTAACCTAATTAAGACCTATAACTTGGTCCACACTACACCCATGACTAATGACCCTTTCTACACCCAAAACCGACCTTCTAGTCACTTGACCAAGCCCATGACTAATCTCTCGGGAAAAGCGGGGAAAGTGGGTGATTTTACTAAAAATAGCTACTTTTTCCTAGAATCTGGTTCTACTCGGCCGCCGTCGGTTACGTAACCGCCATCGGTTCCTGTAAATGGGCTCCCCCAGCCAAAAACAAAGGTGGAAGGATTTTGGATCAGCGAGAGATCGGCGGGAGCGATCAAGAGAATCCGGATCTTTACTTGGCGAGCGAGAGAGGCAGTGAAGAAACCAGAAGAGTTTGCAGCAAAGGAGATCAAGCCCAAAACTACAACGGAATAGCCAGAAACCTGTGATACTCAGCTGATCATCGGGAGGGAGATCTCTCATCTTCTGTGTGTCAAGCCATCTTACCTAAGTTCTGCCTTTGTCATCAGAGTTCCTGGACCTGCATCTTCGTCTATAACCAGTAAGTTACATCTTGCATGTCCTCTTTAATAACATTTCTTAGACTTTTTGAATCACAGTCCCCATAAATCCATTCCTAGATCCACTACCCAACGTGTCATTGCATCTAACTATCATTCATTTACCTCTCACCATCTCATTACCTAATATCACTCATATACCAGCCTTACCAACAACACCACAACACGTACCCCTCGACACAACCACCCCATAAAACAACCAACCTACCTACGAGATCCTGACCATACTGGATATCGGTTATCGGCCAGCCGGTATCGGTTATTGTGACTCAAAACCAGAAATCAGCCTTTCCCTACCCGTCTCAATGAAGCAATTTAATTGATATTTTACATTTTGGTGTTAATTCATATTAGCGAGAGGCCCGACCACCTTGAAAGGAAGTTTTAAACATGAATGAAAGGATAAGCTCCCGTATTCTATCTCCATTCCTTAGAGAGAAGGAAACTCTTCATATTCCTGAAGTTTGTAAAATACCATATTATGACTTTAGACTATTCATATTCAATTGAAATATTTAAGTCCTTGTTATAAAAACAAGGCGACTTAAAGTTTACATTATGTTTCTAAAAATTATAACAAGTGTGTGTTAGGTGAGAAGAGAACAAAGTGAAAGAGGAGGGAGAAGAAGAAGGAAGAAGCATTATATGTTCCACATCCCTAATGTTATCTCATCGAGAGGAATTCCTTACTAAAACACTACTCAAGGTCTCTATCTCTATCCATCCATCGACACACTATTGATATCTTTTACTTCTGAACCATGATGGTTGTTTCTCTTCGATAATTGCAATGGTAACCCAAATCTCTGAGAGTAATTCTAGGGTGTCCTTAGTGAAGGACAATGGGTTGTTTTCTCTTTTCTTGACATGTTCCTTGAATGGACCAATTATATCATCAAAATTTGTGTCTTCCTCGATTTCAGTGTACTCCAATTTGTTGAATTTGACAATTTATACTATCTTGTAACTTGTACACGTGTCCCTCTTTTTCCTCTAGTTCGTAGATGGCCCAATTGAATTATTCAAATAAGATTTCCAAAATCCTAGCCCATACACATGACAATTCTTACTGAAATATTTTACAAAATATTCCTATTGATCAACTCCTATGATGATTTTTTCTCATTTCATTCACTACTGGACCTAGAGGATCCCAATAGTCCCTTTCTTTCTCCAAGTCTTCTTTGAGTGCTGCGTCCTATTTGTTGTCACACACATATAGGTGAAGAGTTTGACTACCTCTTAGAGCACTAACTTCCCCTTTTCTAAAATTGAATCGATCCATTCATTATTCGCTCTCCCTGCATTATGAACTTGTGTGTCCTCTTGATAGATTCTAGATTGAAGTTGTTGATGGGTGCAACTTCTTCAATGGGGATGGTTGTGGCATTTAGTTCAACTAGATGTTGCACATAGGATGACATAGTTTGCTGTTCCTTTAGTTCATCAATCTTCTTCTTATATTCCTTATTCCTTACCACCATGTGAGAAAAATATTACTGATACATGTGCAAATCCCCTTCATGAGTTTCCATTTGTAGTTAGATCTTTATCATCTCATAGTCAGCCGATGTCACCTCATTCACCGACTTGATCAGATTTGGCTTGGTTACCTTGATGTACTGATTACATGTTTCCCCACTGTAGAACCACAAGGCCATGTGGGTGATCTTATTTTTCTTTTCTTTATCCAATGAGACAATTACTGATAGGTCAGGGGATTCCACTTGTTGAATAGTGTGGGTTTCAAGGGAAATTATTTCCTACATCCATGGGAACATCTCATTAGACTCAGGATCCACGATAGGTGCATCAATCATTCATTTTTCGGAAGAGAAGGCACATCTTGAATGGGGGAGACATTAGTGTTAACAATAGGTGATGCCTCTTCTTTTGGAACTTGAAGACTGGTTATTTAACTACATCCTCTTCCTCTTCTAGCACTTCAATCATTGGATCTTCTTCTTGCATTATTGAAAATGATCTTTCTTCCATCCTAGCTCTCTTTGGTGACCTACCATGAGAATAAGTATCTAATTCCATTGATCTTTGTTTGGAACTTGATCCAGAATTCCTTGAACTTGAGGAAACTTCCATGACCCTTGGTGATGACTGGGAAGAAGATTGTTTCTAACCTATAGGCATACCTCCCGACTCGATGATCATGGTTCTCTTCTTCTAAAACCAACTCAAATATTTACACGGATATGGGGTGTCTTATAGTTACGAACAATATACTTGTGAATACCCAATCCTCGATCTTCCCTTGTTCCTTGGTTGTCATATGATCCCTTAGGTCATTTAGGTCCATGTATAAGACATCACTATCTTCTATCTCATACTCGTAGGTGATAGGTTGTGCCATCTTTTGTCTCATCTACTTATGCTTCATTACGTCCTCGAGAAAAACAAACTTACTATTTTTATTATCTATGAAAAATCAGCTTCTTGGAACCTCAACTAGATGGTGCAACTTAGATTTCCCTTTTCTCCCTACGTTTCTTTCACCTTCTAGATCAAATTTCTATTTTTGGTAGGTTCTCATGGCACCACTTAATATTTTTAGTAATTGTCAAATTTGGACAAAGATTCCCTTTTGATGAATTCTCAAATGCAAAGATTCCTCTGGGTTCAGGTGTTTCCTTTGTAGGTTCTTTTGTTAATGAGTTTCCCAAAATAATAGTTCTCTATGTAGAAGACCTACTATTTTTAAAGAGTGGGATTTTGGAGGTCAGATTGATGTGGAATGAAGTTTTATAATATGGTTTTTTTCCCAATATCACCCCTCTAAAATTTTGTGTTTACCCGATCAATAGTTTAGGATATTTTAAAATTTTAAAATTTTGACTTGGCAATGCTTCAACACGAAAGCCATTGATGGCCTTTGAAAATTTCAGGTTTATTTTTCTCCTCCGTTCACTATGAAAATTACATTTTTAATATGTGTTTTCTGTTCTTATCTCACTGGTGAAATTTCTCCTCAATCTAGTTACCGATTTGATGAGAAACTGATCTTTTTCTCTGTTGTGAAAAGAAATGGATTTCTTTGCTACAAATGTTTTGTGACATGGAAGGAGGATTTGAAGGTTTGGTTTTTATGGTTTTTGTTTTGTGTAGTGGTTTTCAAGATCTCTTCAAATTTCTATTTCACAGCCATGAAGGATTTCTCTGTTTCTTCGACTCCATTCTTATTCTTGAATTTATCAATATTTCTTCCATGACCTATGTATTATCATGGCATAGAGGATTTAATTTATTTTATTTATTTGGTTTTAGATTCAGTAATGGTGTGGGGGTTGATGAGAAGTTGCAGAGCAAGTTGTGCATGAAGAAGTTAGAAGTTAGAAGTTAGAAGTGGGAAGCATGAGGGGTTTTAAAAATTTGAAATAAATCGAGTAGAGATGAGGAAAATTTCCTTATCCCTAATGTATCTTAAGAAATAATAGACATGAGGGACATAAAATTTCATGTGGCACCTCACGATGACAAGTGGCAAAGATCCAACAGCTGTGGGATTTGATCAAAAAAGTAGCTTTAAATCACTGAGGGGTAATTTGGAAGTCGGTCACATGAGAAACCATGAGTCTCCTTGGGGGATGGGCACATTTTATCTTACCTGATGTCCTAAAACACTAAGGTAAATGAGATACATAAAATTTTACAACGCGCATAGTGATGACATGTGCCACTTGATCTGATGGTTGATGATGAAGGCTCCATTAGCTTTCGGGGTTGGAAAATTGCTCTTAAAGGGGTCACATTGGTGACCAGGCGTCTCCTTGGGGATGGGCACATTTTATTTTCCTTTATGTTCCCAAACAAAAATTTACTTCAGGTACATCAAATTTCAAGGTGTGCCGAAGATGACATGTGGAGGCGATCGATGGTAGGGGATTAAAGCTCCACTAGCTTTCGGGAGCTCAACTAGCGGTCTAAGAGGTCGTATGAGGATTGAGAGGGATTTTAGGGGATAGGATTCATTTTTATGTTCCTCTTGTCCCTTTTCTTAAGGCATATAGATAAAATTAAATTTCACTATGCTCCTAGAGTTGACACGTGTCATGTTAAAAAATTGGCTAACTCCTAAACTCGCTCCTAAAGGGCAACTTGAAATGACAATATCTTGTGCTCCTAATAGAATTTTTTATGAAAATTTATATGATGTTGATGAAAATATCCTTCACGAATCCAATGGTGGGGTATCATGTATTTTTTCCTCCATTTGATCCCTAAAATAGTGCCTTTGTGATGTGGTACTCCACCTATGCATGAGAAACATTGCTTGTAGACTCATTGCGCCAAAGTGTTGTGAAAAAAATAATTTCAACATCTTATAGGGCTTGGAATTCCATTTCTGAAAATTTAGTTTTTTTCTCTTAACTCCATCTAGATCTCCCAAAATCACCTTCTAAAGCTCGGAACTTTTTTGGCTTGTGAACCGCCTAGGCTTATGAACCCTAATTTTGGTGAAATTGTCGCAACTTCTCTTAATCTTTCCCCGAATCTTCCCAAATCACTTCCATGATGTTCCTAGTCATTTTATTTACCTTTATTTATAGTTTGGATTCTCTGTTCTACTTCTTGAGGTTGCTCCAGGTCCCTAGAAGGCTAGTGATAGCCCTTCCTAGAACCCTAAAGTTTGCATTTTTAATGAATTCCTAAAATCACCTAGGGGGTTGAATTTACTTTCCTAAATCACCTAGGGGACTGAGTTAACATCAATTGGGAGGTCACTGGACTGATTGGGTAGACCCGGGTGTCAAAGAAGGGTAGAAATTGTAATTTTTGACATAGGGGTATAGTTTTCATGTTTGGAAATGGTCAATTTACTTGTTGCGCATTTGCATGACAACACCTCCCTTGTTCGAAAAACAAGGTTATGACTATAAATAATTTAGTGATTCGTGACACCTTTTTGAAATGCAATTTGTTTTGTTTAAGTTGGTGCTAAGACTCAATGGCTTCCTATTTGGTTCTCTTAACTAGGTGTCACAAACTATCTTTGCGAGATTGGTTTTACAAAGAAGCCACACTAACTAAACCTTGGATTATCCTAAATTTACTTTACCCCCTTTGATACAATGAGCAATTAAGTCATTAAATTGTATTTTCATTAGGGTCATAATAAAGATAATTTTTACTCTAAACTCACAATGTAAACTAATCAAGTAGGTAATTGGAGCACTTCCCATTTCCTCCACAATGTTCCCTCTTGTGTGGAATACTTTGGGGTTCCTAGGAGCATCCCTCTTGTTATATTAAGGCATATTCCAAATGGTTATTCTCCTAGTTTAAAGAGGACATGTTTACCCTTATCTGAACTTGAATATATGGTGTATTGATTGATGAATGTGGTGTGTTTTTTATTTTTTCAGATTAGGAAATTTGGTTTATACCACTATTTGGAAACCTCTGACAACACACGTGTTAGAGTTTTTTTAGATCATGGTTCTTTCGCAAGTGATGTGGCCCTTCATGTAAATATTATTGGTTTAAGGTACCATAAAAATTAGATTAAGCATTGTTTTTGATTCCTAAGATCATCCTCAGATGCAAAGGAAGAGCATACACATTAAGAAACCAAAATAGTTAACAAATAATGAAGAAATATTACAAATCAAACACACAACTCATTCTTTTTACTCAAATTGAAGTTCTTTCCTTTAGAAATATTTGATGAAGTGTTTTTGAAAGCATGAAAGAGGTGTTGAATCATTTTTGATTCCCGAGATCACATAAAAGGCGTGAGGGAAGAGCATACGTGATCCTAGCCTTATAAATGAAAATGTAACTATGAAAACCAATAATGTAATTCAATAAGTATTAGAAAAATGTTAGAAAATCTAAAGAAACAAAAAAATTCATTTTAACATAGTTTTTAGCTTTATATTGCAATTCCTACACACCCTTTAGGATGTATGTACGCCCTTAATAACATATGCACACCAATGTCAAAAACACGGTTAGCCTTTAACGTATGCATGAGTAGAGAAGAACTTGTGCACCCTTGTAAGTGTATACGCACATCTTTCAAAAAGAAATGATAACACAAAGGGGGAAAACATGTGCGCATCTCGAGAGACGTATGCATGTCCTTGAGAGAAAATGTGCATCTCTCGTAAAGTTTTTACAAAGGGACAAAAATACAGGAAACATATGTGTAGGTTAGGAAGCGTATGTGTGACTCCAAGTATGTATGCGCACCCTTCACTACAATTACACATGAGTTTTAGCATATGCACACCCTAATCTAACACCCACACATGTACCTGGAACAACACCAAAAAGGATGGAAAAATGACGTCCGAGATTGCCAATAGGTCGATCTTTTCTCTTTAAAACAATTTCTAACAAACGCATTAACTTTTCATGTAAAAGGAAGACTCAATAGAAACAAGGTTAGAAAAATTCTTGAGACAAATCTATTCAATCCTTAAAATGCATGATATAGTTAGAAAAATGAGGTAAATATCAAATCTTGAGATCAACTTCTATGGACCATGGAATATGGTCCCGTCGGGCATGCCAAATATATGCATGAAAAGATAAACATCAAGATGAGATCTTAATGAGATAAACTTCTATAATAATACATGAATCAAACTAACATTATTATTTTATCTCTACTTCTTTAGATTTCCTAATCTATATATATTATATATATATGATCCTAGTTAGATCCTAAGCAATCAGATTTTTGTTGTTTGCTCAAAAAAGGTGAAGATATCTCTCTAAAATTACTACAAGACCATGTTTAGATATTCTCCTACTAACCAAGATTAGAGTTATGGATGCAAGATGAATAAGCCACTACAATGGAGGAGGGATTAAGATCAAATATCTTATAACTTTAGCTAATACAAATGAGATATAATGCATTTCCTAAGGATTCAAGGTGTAAAGTTGAAAGGGGTGCACAAGGATTGTATTTATAGATTTCCTTTTGGGAAAGTTTAGAGTCTTAGTGCATGTGGGATAAAAGAGTAAAGAAAAATGCACCTTTTTATCGAGAGTGGATAAACATGTTTTAGAAGAGATAAAATTGGTTTAGGCTAGTTAAGCTTGATTAATAAGTGATTAGTAACCTATGAGAGTTGGGATGGGTTTGATTAATCACATCTATTTGATAGATAGCCTAGGAATCTTGTAGAAGCAACTTAGAGGGAAATAGGGAGATTTTGAATGGTTAAAAGATGGATGTTTAGCTAATAAAATGGTTTATTAGCCAGATTAGTTGATTATAGAGGGATTATGACCAAAATAATGTCATGAGTGTGCATCTGAGAATGGAGCAAACAATAGTTAACTAATGAAGTTTCATTAATTGACTAGAGGAGAAGATTAGAAATTTGTTAGTGTAATTTAAGTAATAAAAATGTGTAAGCATATTTTAGGTGTCTACAACTCCTACCAATTCTTTGTATGTTGATGATAGTATTAATGAAATATTTTCTTGTGAAAATATGACACATAGTGATTTCGATTATGCTTTTGATCATGAAAATGTTCACGATGATATTACTTCTCTTTCTTCTAATGTGAATTTACTACTCCTCTTTCTTCTACTTCGAGGTTATTTTTCAGGACTATTCCACTCCTAACATTATCACACCTCTTATTGTGTCTCTTGAGCCTACATCTAGCATTTCCATAGAGCTTACATGTTCATATCCTCCTTTTCCACCTCCTTATCCTCCTTCCACATCTATTCCTCCTTCTCATGTCCTTTTGATCATTCAAAATGGCATGATTCAACCCCTAAATATATCTCTCACTTCCCCAACCATTCCTTTACATGATGTTCTATCTCTTATGTATGTCAAGAGCACTTTTTAATATCAAGTTCATAAACTCACCCTTGAAAGAAAATCCTATTATGCTCCCATTGACAATAATTCTCTACCTAGAAATCTTATCCCTAAAAAGATTCACAATTACGCTTTCCCAAAGGACTTCATCATGCCTAACTTCTCATGTTTCAATGGCACCAATAATCCTTATTTGCATCTCAACAATTATCATTTAGCCATGTCTGCTTATTCCAATGATTGCTTGTTAATTAAAGCATTGTTTCATAGTCTTTTTTATCAAGCTCTCTAATGGTATAATAATTTTCCTTATAGATCCATTAGTACTTATTATGATACGAAGGATTCTTTTCTTAGGAAATTTAATCCTAACAATGGTCCTAAATTTACATGTGAGCATTTTCCTTCTTTACATCAAGTAAAACATGAACCAATTTTACATAACATTTTATGCTTCAATTCTTGCATGCATAAGTTATTAGCCAATTTATTTAGAAAATAAATTTATCTTTTGTCATGATTTAATTCCCGCATTGAAATAAAAATGATTATATGATATATGTGAATATTTTACTCTCTTATTCTTAAATTTATTGATATAGAAAAGGACCTCATTGCAGATAATGTATTAATAACTTATTCTAATTCTTATACTCCTCCCATGCCTTCTAAGGCTTCCCATATTCCAGCTATTGACCCTCATGTATGATCCCCATCTGTTCCTCCATGTAAGCATCTTCCTTCCCCTCCACCATGTTAGCATTCACCTAAGTCTTCTTGATCTCCCACTCGTGAACCATTGAAATTCTCACATAATGCCACACCACATGATGTTCCATGAACCTTACTTGATAATAAAATCATCAGTTTACCTTCTACCGAGCATCATCCAATTCACCTATTACAACATTAGCATGACATCCCTTTTGAAATTTCCATCGCATTAATGGCCATCGTGATAATGAATATTATTCTCTTCATGTTCGTTTACAAAAATTAGAAGATAAAAGTGTCATTTCTTTCTGATCTAGCTCTCATGAGAAATCTCTCTCTCTCTCTCTCTCTCTCTCTCTCTCTCTCATATCCCCGATAAGTGAGCTTCCACTCGATTCACTTATCTCCTTCACCTCCATCTAAAGTATTCATCCACCCAGTCCCTAAGTTCATTACCCATTCACGTCCTCCATATGGCCCACATATGGTCACATATTCTCATTCCTCATACATTGCTGCAGTACCTCATTTGCTTCCTAAGCCCCTAACTTCCACACTTCATCTCATCTCACCTTCTATTATTATTTTCATTCCATGTAGCTTCAAATTTGGAAATTACCCACGTAATGTTACTTGCTTCACATGTTCCATCCATACCTTGCAGCTCTTTTAATTTTTGGTAGATGACATCCATTTTTTCTATTTCATTACCCTATGATGCACTCTCTTGCTATGGTTCAAACTTGAATATTGAGGGAATACTACATATATGAACCTCACATTCCATACTTATGGCTCTGTGTTTTATGACATATCTTGTATAGCCACTCCTTGCACATGAAAAACCCATTTCCTGACAACACACTCTTGTTCTATGGTTCATTCCCAACTTCCGAGGGGGACTTTATAAATGAACCTCATTCTCACACTAGGGAAATCAATATTCTCCCCACTTCATTCTCATCACATATAATTATGAACATTGTTTCACATCTCATAATTATTCATTTATTAGAACATCATTATTTATAATTTTATTTATCTATCACATTACGTCACATACATTCATTTCTATCTCTCATATGATATCCTACTCATTAACACATACATTTTCATCTAGTTTACTAATTTTCTACTCTTTCCACATAATATTACATCCCACATTCATAAATCAAAAACATCCATTTCAACAATACACATACAATTTATCAATTTACATAATATACATCATAATCATCACACAATATACAACACACATTGACAAAAATGCAATATCAACATCCATCTATACATATATCACCCAAAATCATAAGATTAAAAATACAATAATAGCTAGGTGGGAAGTCCCCCACACATCAATATATCATATGAAATACATCATATGTCATCATCATTGTCACTATCTATAATCATGAGAGGTCTATAACAAAATGCTTCATTTCTCACTGTATGCCACCTATCTCATCCTTAATGCCTCTCTAGCTGACTCTGTAACATAGAAATCTCAACAATATGCTATGCATATCAACCATGTAGCTCCACATATCATGAAAAATATCTCGAGTTATGCCTCCTCCACCTATGACCTCTCGCACTCACTTCGCCTTAGGACAAGCCTCATCATGATCATTCAATAACATGGTACATGTGGCTGTCGCTATAGCCACAAGCTAAAACAAATGGGAATGCTTTCCCACAATATCATCAACCCACTTTAGCATTCCTAATCACAGGAGCACATCTAAGGGCACATTGTTAGTCACCGTGCATATGGAGTTGTCCACGCTTAGGACCAATATGCATCACCTAAAATCATTCAACAACACCTTAGTCATTACAAATTCTCACATTCATCCACAATAACAACTAATCAACAAGTCACAACTAGCAAATCACTAGGAACACTACTTATGCTCCACTTGTATCATTGTTGCATCAACTACATCGGGGAAGGTGCTTGATCGTCTACTCCTCCAACTACCGGTCCACCGGATGCATCCACTACTACTTGAAATAGAAACACCCATTGGTGTGTCACTCACCACTCACTCTATGCATGGGTGCATCCAGCATCATCAACCCTTATATGCTCTATAGCCACACCCACCTCATCTATACCGGGATACACTAGTTATGCTCTAGTTAGGCCCGACATATGCCCTTCTCATCTCATCGCTCTAGTATATCTCAACCATATATGGATCTAGGGGCACATCCTGGGCCATGCCAAACTTCCTCGATACCCAATCACCCTAGAACAACTGGGCCACCCATTTAAAGTGATCCTCTAACCAAATTGTGCCTTAAATTCACCACAACTCCATTCCATCCTCAAACCAACCTTCATAATCTCTATATGGCCTCTATATAATAGCTCTAGGATCCATTCAATATATCATTGACATATAGGTGGTTGTGTCCATCATCCTACTATGGGTACCCACCACCTCACTATAGATATCTTGGGTCTAGCCTAATCGGCCTGTGGCCCAATCAATGGCTTCAATATCGCAATGTGCTCATATTCCCACACTTATAATAATGTAGTAGTGTATGTTCCACCTCCATGATCCTCCCGAGTGAATATATATAATTACCTATATAAATGGGGCAATACACACTGTGCCCATGCATATCTAGTACCATGCTCCTCTATCATGCGATAAATATCATGCATCTTATGCAATATATTCACTCCACCACCCTCCATTGCCACCGATGAAGTATAATAACTGCAATAAACTTCCGCAACCACATAACACTAGATCTAAATATCACACCTAAACTAATATGATTTTCTTCTTGAACTCGTTTTCCCGTGAAATACCAAATTTATACCCTCATTTGACTATGGGCATCCACTGTAGTCATCACTTTTTCTCTCTCTCTCTCCTACAATAGGCAATTGTAATATCCTGTACACATCATCTAGAGTCATTGTCATCTCACTAGTAGGAAACTAGAATGTACACGTATCTATGCACCATCTATCACACAAAGTAGTCAACATAGGCATATTATGGGGTACTTCCCCAATTTAGCAATGTGCCTCAGCTAACATAGTCCAATATATCCCAATCTATGTTTGATAAGCCCAACATAAGAATAAGAAAGTACTCAAATGGCAATCCACCTAAAACTCTCTCGAGTTTATATCCCTTTACACAACACAAACAACAACAAAATTCTTCTATTAACACATCATACATACTACAAAATCATTCATTATAGTAAAAAATCAATCATATTATATGAATTTTACAAAACAGTGCCAAAACCTTGCTCGGGATGCCAACACCTAAGAGCACGTAACGGGCACCCTGACATAGGTCAGCAATGCTTGAACTAGGTGTTGGTGTCCCATAGGAAAAACATTCCCTAGACTCTTCCACCCAAGTCGGAAACATAAAAAAATACAAAATTGCAAATTTTACAAAAATTGACGAAAAAATGAGACATATTTGAATTTTTTTTTCCAAAATTCATCATACATACCAACTCATCGGTCATCTGCAAATCCACAACCACTACTACCCTCTCGAATCTTATCAAACTCACTTCTCTAACATGTGACATCCTCACAGCTCAGAGCTCCAAATATCACTTGATCATGGTACAAATGAAAATACTATTCCTTTTTCATTATTACTATATATAGTAATTCCTATTTACCATATAATATAGTCACTATTTGCACCTACTTTTCCAAGTAATACATGTTGCATAGTTTCACTCATATCTTGAGCGATGTAACTCTATTTGTTTCCTTTTTACGTCATACAGATCATAATTTTTCTACCACTATACCATACAAATTTCAACATCTCATATTCAAATTTGGCACATGTACCAATTCATACCTACTCATAGTTTGGAAACACTATCTCATATTATTTCTCATTCACTATTATAAACATCTTATACGTTTTGATTTCGGCTCAATGTTCATTTCTTCACCCCTTACCCTTTCGCCAAAAGGGGGAATACAATCAGGATCATCTTATAATCCCTCTCATGATATAATAAAATCAATCAACACTCCTAATACATTAATATCAAAATTTACTCGATCTTATTCAAACAAAGGTATAATCATCCTATACTACAATCAATATTTTTTATCGCTTCAAATCTATTCCCCAAATGACCTAATCTAGGGAAAAAGAAAAAAATTCTTTGTGAGTAATCTACTAAGTACATCTTATTACAACCAATATCTTATAACTCGAATAAAATAAATAATTGGTACAACAAGAACATTTACTATATTTCCTAGATGACCTAACCTTGAGTCACATTACATTACTATCGGTTCTAGATGATCTAACTTGGAAGTCATATACTATTATTCAATCGTGGCACCTATTACCATAAGAGTGGGGAAATTGGGATATCATTTCCTTTCCTATACTTCTCCTATGTGGGTTCTTCAATCAAAACTAAATCGAATCTAAATTGGAACTAAATTTAGTCTCTATCTCGCCAACACTTATTGACTCTAAATCACAAACTTTGGGTATATTTCTAGGTCCCGATCACATACTATCATTCATATGATTACTAAGTCAAAAAAGTACTAATTGACCACTATATTTGGCCTCTTTGATTTATTTTTGGTTTTCATCTTGGTATTACACACCCCACCGCCTAGTTTGACCTTTATTACTTCAGCTTTTCCTAGTCTAGACACCAACGCCCGACTA
This sequence comes from Taxus wallichiana var. yunnanensis, assembly GCA_018340775.1. NCBI lineage: Eukaryota > Viridiplantae > Streptophyta > Pinopsida > Cupressales > Taxaceae > Taxus > Taxus wallichiana. The sequence continues at coordinate 548,498,503 of CM031238.1, read as the reverse complement.
AGATTCCAGCGACCATGTGCCCTTGTCCCCTCTAAATGTATTTAATCCTTTTTCTTTATTTTTTTGGTGGATCGATGGTTAGAGAACTTGAGGAACTAAGGAACTATGTAATTTGGTCCCACAGGGTCCACATTAGTCGTAATGGACATGTTTTATTTTCTATGTGGATAATCGACTCTTGGGTGTACCTTAGGAATTGTTCCACTTGGGATCTTTATTCCCACATCCTCCATTTCTTCCTTAACACTACACTTCTCTTAGTTTATCTCCCATATTCCCTTTTTTTTAGTCCAAATACCTCCGTGGGGAACCATGGTTCGTGGAACCATTCCCAATGCAAATTTAGTTCCTGCAGCTTGGTTCTCACCCACATAACACTGTTTTGCCTTCGTTTTATGGCCCCAACACTGATTTAGAGAAACTTTTAGACCATGTAACGTGTTCCACTATTCCTTCGTGACCCAAATCGCTACAATACACTACCCCCTTCCTCAAATCCTTTGTATAATGGCCCAATCGACAAATCAAAGAACTTGATGGAATTGAGAACTATTCCCTATATTCCATTAGAGCGGGAAAAACACTAGAAATGACCCAAATTTTTAATTTTTCCTTGTTTTTTTGACTAAGTATGGAGCTGATGAGTTATGCATAGAGGATAGAAGTACCTTGGAAAAAATGCAAGTGCACCAAAACATGAAATATATCTATTTTTTCCAATTTCTTCATGCGGCTCCATTAGACTTCCTAAGTCAATATTTTTCAAGTTATCTAATTTCCAGGGGGTGTAAAATTGGATAATAGCACCCTCGACCTCTTTTTATGTTATTCACATATTTTGGATATTTTCTAGTTGTTGGAAATCTTGTTTTCTTGATGGTCGGCCTTTTAGTGGTTAATTACGAAATTCAAACAAGGTAATCATATAAATACAAAGCTATGTGACCATAATAAATGACCAAGCACTAAACATCTATTACTATCACCTAAGGTTTCATCCAAAGGAATTCCAAGAGAATCAAAGAATTTATCTTACATCCATTCAAGGGACAATGGAGTACATTATTTTGTATACACTTCATAGGAGGGGAAGTTCATTTTTCCATGGACACATCTACTTACATTTTCTACATCTAGTTATTTCTCACTATCAAGTGCATCTTGCGCAAGAGCCGCCTATGGCATGATTTACACACACACACAAACGTAGAACTACATGGAGTCTGAAATATAGTGCAATACCTATATCGTAAGTACACTCGGTCGGGTGACCGAAAGGGTCAATATGACTCCCCATTTTCATCTTTTTATTTTTAGGATTTTTTTTTTTTGGGTTTTACAAGTGCACTTTCTCTTTGTAGGTTTTAGGAAAACTCAGTGATCAACCAACGAGTTACAAGTGACTAATAATGGAATTCGATGAACATCTTGTGACACTATAAAATTCATATTCTCAACTATTTCAGAGTCACATGCACTCAAGAGTAGTCTCCGAGACCTAGACACCCCTAACCTAGTTGAGGCACCCCAATCTAAGTAGATCCAAATATCGCACAATTTTCTGGGTTCATTTGTGACATTGTCCTCGTCTTGTTTAGCGCTTCTTCGATTTTCACAGTCCAAAACTAATTACAAAATTGGCTAAGTAATTTTACCTTTATCTTACACTTAGAGTTTCAAATTTAATTGCTTATTGATTAGGTCGGAATTGTACTTTATTACTATATCATTGCATTATGACTCTGCAATTAGAATTTAACATATTTTTAAAATCATTTTGTGAACTTGACTCATTCAAACACTCTTAGGGTCCTTATACTTTCATTTATCTCATTTTCCTAGGATCTTCTCATCATGGATATCTCTATTCATGATTTTTTGCTAGCCAACTCGATTGTCGTGTAAAAATTATTACTCTCTTGGCTAATACTTGCTTCCTTCTACTATTGATCCGTAATAGTTTATCAGACATTTGTGGATGCATTCTCTTAGCAGCTTACTTTTCCATCTCTTATAGCTGATAATCTCTCTATTTATGACAATGATCCTCCTCTTTATATACGAGTATGCATCCATAACTTGGGTGTTAAGTGAAATGTAGTAAAAAATGCATCTAAGCTCAATCTATGTCCTTTATCATTTATCCAGCTATAGGCCTTTCCATAGCTAATATTAACCCAAAATCTATTTCTCTCTAGGCATATGATTCTACTACGTATCCATGTCTCGACACTATTGTTTTTCCTATCACAGTTGGGCCTAAAATAGTTCCTACAGTGTTATTTGTCATTGATTTCCCGTTTCATATATAAGCTCGCTTACTCGACATGCCATGGATTAATAAAATTTAAGTAGTACCTTCTAAATTCCACATGTGCATAAAATTTTCTTACATGAGGGCATTGAATATTCATTTCCCATTGATAGTAACCCATTCTAATATTTTAACCTAGAGCCACCAACCGCATTACCTATTCCAACTTCTACTACTATAGATCATGTTGATGATCGATGATACATGAACTATCTAGATAACTAGCCTCGCAGAACCATTTGTGCATTAGAATTTGTTTCATCTTCTTCAATATCATCCCCTCATACTAATGCAATGGTAATATATTAGGGTTATGTCCATACAATGGATGTCATACCACCTTGATTATCGTCTCATGAGAAATCTGCATCCACACCTCCTCCATTCACATGCACTCTCTTCATGAATAATGCTTATTGGCTGTACATTCCATTCAATCATACTTTCTCTGACACTATTTACACACATGATGGCTTGGCTAGGATAGGATTCACGTTGGATGATATAATCCCTCTATTATATGTGCCTTATATATATCATGGACACGTTTTAATTACAAATTGCTTATGACATTTGAGTATTTCATCTAACGGTATTTATTGCATGCACTCCATGCCATTTCCTACTTAATCTTAGAAAATATTGGCTTGATTATATTGGTGGTACTTTAAATCCTCGACCATATTGACATTTCATTACCTATTCCGTTTAGCCATGTTTTTATTTGCAATGATTCATTCCTTGGCTATTCAAAAATCTTACTCATGGGTATGCACATGGATGTCCATTACCACCTTTCACTAACAAAGAATATACAATGGGCATGTATAATCTACATCGCAATGGCTCTTTATGTGATCAACCTCATACTTTTTCTTATCGGTATTGGATGCATCTACATTAAATTTTGACCATGATAGTGACGATTTCTTAGATCATATTACTTTTCACTGCTATAAATCATACACTTGGGGGGAATCATAATTATTCTTCCCCCCCTTATAAAATCATTAGGTGTCTCACACTTCTACCATTTCATGTATTTCTTCACATCTAGTATGTCAAATGTGTCTGCACATATTGATACATTTGAATCTCCATTACCTGATGACACAATCTTGTGTTAAGGTTCACACGTGATCGTTGAGGGATCATTACATTCATGAACCTTATATCATACATGACTACAAATTTCCCACTCATAACATTTAAGACACATACTTCTTGCATCACAACACACTTCCCTATGAAAAACTCTAGTTCTATGATTCATACTGATTGCTTGAGGGTTTAATTCTAAAATAAACCTAAAAACCTCACTCACTCTCCACACTCTACGCTTTATCGATTATATCTTTCTAGTGTACAATTCAAACCAATTACTGATGATGCACTCTTTTTATATGATTCACTCTTGATTTCTAAGGGGGTATTTATAAATTAACCTCATCTCATGCAAACTGATTAAAATTCATTTGGGAGAACATTCCTCTTATCACACTTACATTGCATTCCATTCCATTTGCACTCGATCATACTACATATATTTTTGTACATGTTTCTTGCTTATTTATACTCACATGTTACACTTTGCTTACACATATTTTTACATACAACACGGATGTTTGGTACAATACATCTTACTAGTCCCATAGTGGCTCTTGGGGGCATCTACTTTCGTACACATCACAGGTGTTATTGTTTCATTTTATACTAGTTAATATTATTACTAGAACACTACATTATCATATCATACATGATTTGACATAATTTCCATCTTTCTAACATGAAAATGGGTGCTTCATTTGCAACATTTGTATTACAGAAATTTTTTTCCACAATGGTTGTCTATTACTCTTTTCTTGTCACTATTTGTCATTCTTTCCCATTGTATGTCATTATTTATAGGCTATTCCCTTTGTATTATGTGTACACTATATGATTTTGGCCGCTTAAGCCTTGATTATCTTGTGACATTATGAGTGATTTCCCTTGTTTGCAACCCACATTTCACGGTCTACATTACTTTCTTGCTTGCTAGGTTACACTTTATCTTCTAAATGCATACTTGTCTTTTTTTTACTAACACATGTTTTCTAGCGACTTTGTTTGCATGTGCCTTTGTTTTTTCCAAGCACATCCCCCTTGCAGGGATTTAGTTTCGAGATGTATATTGGGTTCTCCTTTGGGCCGCATTCTCCTAACAATGTCGCATTCAACCCAAAAGAGGGGGGCATACATTGGGTGATTCATTCACCCCATAAAACAATTCACAATTACACTACAACATAGTTTAACATAGAATCATTACAGTCTATAGTATCAGAAATATCCTAGAATCTGACTTCGGTCTTCAACATAGCATAGACGTGGGCGCCTAGACACAAACATGAGCTTCTGGGTGCCTATGACTAGGGGTAGTTACAAAAATTTTCTTAGACTTACACATTTTTAGGAGTCTACACAACAACCTTCTAAGTATAGGAACAATCCTTCATGTAATCAACATGCATACTTTTGCCTCTTTTCTATTTTGCGTTGGATCGAATCGGATCCAATTTGAATAAAGTAGGGTCACACCATCTATAGCGGTGTATAAATCATTGATAAGTAGTAAAAGGATGAAGAATAACATTAGAAATTTCTTCCTACACTCTTCCTCATGGTGTAAGATCACCCCAAACACTTGCACTTAACATGATATCACGCAAGAAAATCATTCTTCTCGCAACATTTTTAGGATCCTTTATATCTTTTTAGTCATCATAGATTAGGTGCACATGTTCCTTTTCACATTCTTGCATATGTTTTACTCGTTTTTAACATATTTGGATTGAATATTTCATATACACATATTTGAATACTCTTTTTCTCTTCTCTTTTACAAGTTCATTCTTATCAGAAGAAACAATCACATCATCAAGCATCAAGCGACATCGACAATAGGTACAATGTGGCATATACACATACACTTTTTCTCTATCTTCCACACTTCGTATTATTCACTCCACACTTTTTCTTGTCTCCTCGGCATGCTTTTGCCATCGATCTATATGGTTATCAAGTACACATCTCTTATCTAATTTATGTTATCAAGCATTCACTCAACAACATAAAGTGGGGGTAAATGTAGACACTAAATCATGCACTTTGGGTATATTTCTAGGTCCTGATCACATACTACTATTCATATGATTCCTAAGTGAGAAAAATACTAATTGATCATTGTATTTGGCCTCTTTTTTTTTTTTCTAGTTTTCATCTTGGTCTTATAAACCCCACTACCCAGTTTGACCTTTGTTACTTTAGATTTTCAGAGTCTGGACACCAGCACCTAGTCGCCCTTGACTCCTTTGAGTGCCCCTGACCTCTTTGTATCTTACATCTTTTGGGTCTTTTATAACTATTTGACATCTTATTTTCTTGGTGGTCTGCCTTTTAGTGGTTAATTCAGAAATTCAAACAAGGGAATCATATAAATACAAAGCTATATGACCATAATAAAGGACTAAACACTAACCATCTATTACTATCACCTAAGGTTGCATCCAAACGAATTCCATAAGCATCAAAGAATGCATCTAATATCCTTTCAAGGGACAAGGGACTTCATTATTCTATATACACTTCATATGAGGGGAAGTTAATTTTTCCATGCACACAACTACTTACATTTTCTACATCTAGATATTACTCTCTATCAAGTGCATCTTCAACAAGAGCCACCTAGGGTATGATTTTACATAGACATACACACAAAATTACATGGATTTTGAAATGTAATACAACACTGATCATAATTTCATTCAATCGGGTGACCACCGGGTTAGTCTAACCCCATTTGCATCATTTTATTTTTAGGATTTGATGTATGTTGGCGTTTTGAAGGTGCTCTTTCTATTTACAAGTTTTAGGAAAACTCGCGATCAACCAACAAATTATAGGTGACTAACAATGACATTCAAAAACATCTTGTGACACTCTAAAATTCAGATTCTAACTAGTTTCGTAGTCACATACGCTCGGGGGTAGTCTCTGTGCTTAGGTTCCCCATTCCAGGGAAGATCCAAATTGTTACACAATTTTTGGGATTTTTAGCAACATTGTCCTCCTCTTGTTTAGAAATTCTCTAGTTCGTCATAGTCATTATTAATTGTAAAATCAACTAATTAATTTGTTCCTTCTCTTGAACATAGGTTTTTAAGTTTAATTACTTATTCTTTAAGTCATATTTGTACTTTATTGCTATATCATTGTGTTGTGACTCTGTAATTATAATTTGACATAATATTTTAATATTTTGTTAAATCAGCAATGCTTGGAAATTTTGGTGAGGTAGTCATGGATGGAGAGTAAAACTAGATCTCTCTCCCAACACTCTTTCTTTAGTGGAAAGACACCAAAATCCTCCCATTTACAACTAAAATCACTTTGGGAATTGATCATTCCCTACCTCTTTAATATTCTTTGGAAATAATTTAAAATATCCAAAATATGTAATTCATTTAAATTACTTCTCCAAGTAATCCTTGCAATGGTGTGCTATCTCCACTTATGCCACATGTGTCAAAGCGTTAACCCATGGTTCTCCATGCTACAAGTTTCTATATTCTACACACACTTTGTGACATGGCTTCCCGAAAGCTATACATGTATTATCCTTAGTTCCTTTACACTACTTGAATTTCATTCAATAGAAGGGGGAAAATGTAGAGACAAAATCACACACATATTATTATTTTATTATGCCATCGTATGTTATTATATGCATGTATATTAAGTAAGAAAAATATTCACTGGTGAGATAATCCCTTTTCCATCCACTTTCTTTTATTGTTTCTATTGTCTTTGTCTCTCACATATGTCATTTTTGTACCCGCTTCGGTCAGTCCCATGGATCCTTATCTCGTATGTATGTATTTTCACATCTACTTTCATTTATCCTAGGACACTAATGCCCACTCTAAACACTAGTGCCCAAATGCTCATGTCCATTACGGGTGCTTCTATCCTTTTTTTTCTTGTTTACATTTTTGACATTTGTGGTCGCCTTTTTAGTTTTCTTATCCTTATCCCGAACTCGTAGTCGAATTTCGTGTTACTAGTGTCTAAATTAAAAAAAAAAAGATCCATATATATATACACAACATACACTATTATTTTGGGTGACAATTCTAAGGGGAAATCACATCTACATATTATTACTACCATCAAAGGGACAAAATTTTTGGGCTACATACAACTGCGTAGGAATGGGAAGTGTTGAATTTCATATCATAAATTTTCATCTTATCTAGCTATAGCCTGTTATCTTGCCATCATTGGCACAATGGAAACCTACGGAAATTATCTCACATAGAAAAAAAGAACTATATGAAGCCTTGAATGTAGTATAATTCTTGGTCATAAGTTCAATCATTGGGTAACCACCGGGGTCATTCATAATGCACATTTTACATATTTCATTCCAATTTGATGTGTTTGTGAGATTTTGTAGGTAGTGTTATAAAAAAATCACAATACCCTTGGATTTACACAAGTGTGTGTGATTGAGCTCACGGTGTGACTTGGTAACATGGGTACTGTCTCCAAGTGTGGGACTTGCTGCTTGAGATAGGCCTCTAGAGAAAGCTAGTTCTTCTTCTTACTCCTAGTGAAAACTAACCCGAATGAAAAAAACTACCGACTATCTCTATCGTATAATTTCCATTGGGCCATGGAGACAAAAAGAGCATGAAATTGAAAGTAAAACTACACTACGAGGTGATGCACCAAAAGAAAGGTATGAGAATAACTCCATAATGTGTGAAAATGGGAACAAAATATGGGTTTGAAAGGGTGATGACAGTTCTCCACAATCCAACAATAACATTTAAAACAACATTTCCATACACATAAAATAATAATGAATCCCTGCAATAGCATAGAGTAGACACAATACACCTGCAATAATATTGAAGAGGTAAGAAGAACTCAAATAAACACAACAAGGGAAGATGCATCAACAAAATTGCATCTATTGCTTCATGTTCATGAATATTTCAAACTCTTATAAATTAAAAGGTAGGATCACTATGCAAGTAGTCCACTAAAAAGGCCTATAGTACATTGGATTCATAAAACCAAAATGACAGAGTGTTCTACTAAAATTATCCTCCTATTATGATACAACTCAATTTATAGAGAATGAAGAGGAGAGAGAGTAAACATGGAGTTTCCTTAGCATTAATTATAAGGTACCCAAAGTGGGTAGAAATCATGATAATTTTTTTAAAAATGCTATCCTTGATTTATATACAACCATGGGGGTTCATTATCTAGGCAATATCCTAGCACGTGGGTTCATATTGAGGTAATTGTTATCCAAAATGAGCCCCCTACTTATTTTGGCTAACTTTCCTTCATTCTTTCCTTCCTTGTGCTTCAAATTCAATTTTCACACATTTCAAGCACTCAAAGGTTTCTAGAAATAGCTTCATTAGATAGGATTTTTCTTCCCCTTTCCAGAAAGGTAAAATTTTCCTCCTAACTCGTAATTTTCAAGTTATGGCTCGGCGGAGTTTTTTGGGAAAATTTTCCCAAGATAGGCCCACATCCAATGAAATGGTGCCATGTGGTAGAGGAGGTCAGGTTGGCAGAGTGAAGTTGGAAAATTTTCCAAGGAGATTGGTAGAGGCGCAAAAGAAAGAAATCAGCCCGCAGCCCGCGAAGGAGGATGGAAGAAATATACAAAGGGCCCGCCGAGCAATGAGGTGGCGCCACGTGTCCAGTCGGTGGTGGGAGTCAGGGCGGTGGAAGGATTTGGTGAAATTTTATAAAGTGGTCAAAAATGTAAAAGGAAAATGTTGGGTCGCACCTTCGTGCTGAACTAGAGAGTGACACGTGTCACCGGGAGAGCGGGCGCGGGAAATTTTGGGAAATTTTCCCAATAAAAATCAAAAGGAAAAGGCGAAGTTTGAGCCCACGATTCCATCAACGAATTGGGAAGTGAAACATAGCAATGGAGTGGTGGGGCATGGGGAATTTTGGGAATTTTTTCCAAATTTAAAAAAGAGGAAAATTTTCAAGTTTCGGCCTGCTAACCCGATTTTTGCCCTAAATCTTCAGAGGGGCATAACTTTCGATCCCGAGCTCGGATTTTCATGTTCTTTATATCATTGGAAATCTGTTGAAATCTTCTATATGCTATAATATTAAATTTTAATTTGTTATGGATATTTGTGGGAGAAAAATGGAAAAACGTCTCTAGCATGTAAAAATATAGAAAACAACTCCAACCACCAAAATTAATGAAGTATGGACCTTTTTTTTGCTCTGTAAAGAAATGTACTTCAAAGTATGGGATTTTTCATGGAAACCCATCATTTTTCAGGCTAATTAGATGAATCTTGTTGTGGTTGAAGTTCCAAAATCAATTTTCCCACATTTTTCACCTTTCTTTCTTTTTGCTTTGCCATTAAAAGCCAGATTTGGCTCATTTGTAAAAGGTTGGATGTTCTTGCTTCTGTAAGCTCTTATTTTCCCCTTAGCAGGTGGATTTGAAGGAGTTTCAGACCTCCCATGGAGATTGTAACAATTTTTTTCCTCTTTTCTATTGCAACGTATTGTATCAAATTTGGGCATGATAATGTATGTTTTGTGATCAATTTTCAATCCTCTCATGTAGTTATTATTGTCTTCTGATCCTTCATTGCATTCTAGTAATTTGTGCATGTTTTGTTGCTACATCCTCATGATTTGTGTCTATTTTTCAAAGCAAGGAGTTCAACACTCCTTTGGTGTATCACCTTTCTATTTTTGTTTAGTTTTGTTTCCATTTCCTTTTTCTCTCAACCTGTCTCCTTGGTAGTTTTAGAGTAGGAATTTTGAATCAGAACCTCTGTAAGAATTGCATGCATACACCTAAATAGAGGAGTAAGAACTAACTTCAATCTGGAGATTTTTCTCACCTTGCAAGGTCCCACACCTTGGAGAAAACTCAATGTTGTGCATTCACACCAAATGACTTGCCTTAGAAAAGTAGATCCATGGGTCATTTTGGGGTCCTCTGTGAATTTGCACTAACAAGAAATTAAAATTAATAAAATTATAGTCAATTTACCGATATACATGAGGGGATGAAAGGTTCTAATTTATTAATGTTTTGAATCAGGTATTAGTGGTAGGTTAGAGAGGTGGGACAAAGGAAAGGGAGGGTTAATTTTCATATAAAACTAAAACATTTGAAGCCTAGTTTTAAAAAGTAAATACCTTAAAATTATGAAAGGAGTGTGGTCATAACTTAAATTATAATCTATTTTTGTAAAGAAATCTCAATTAAGAGATTCTTAACCAAGAAATAATAACATGCTAGAAAACTAGGATTGAGTATGTTTTTCAACACAAGTGATATTATTTCACCATCTTAATTATTTGAAGAACTATTGATAAATTATTAATGCTTAACATATATAAGGTGATTTGTAAGAGGTCTTCAATGGCTTCAAACTATATTTCGAGAGGAAATTCATTTTAAAATTTTTTGAGGGAGAAATATAATATATTTTTTGTCTAATATATTAGGGTAGAAATAAAAAGGGGTAAATAAAATTGTAATTGAAAAATGGGTAAGGTACATGGAAAAAATAGGGGGTATTTTCATTCTAATAATATAACATGAGGGGGTATTATCAATTGAATAATTAGAGGTAGAAACTAGAATTAAGGGTATTCTTTAATACCCTTTGAACGCACATGTTATACCATACTTTTACTAAGTGAACCCTTCATGTATGCAACTTTGTAGTGAGAAAAATTACTGCCCATGACCATTAATTGCTCTCTTAACCACCATCTAACCACCAAACAGAACTGGGTTTGTTTTCTACAAAATACACCATCAAATCTTCATTGATTTATTAATTTCTTGATTTTTGTGTGAAATTCTTGGAATCACAATTCTAATAAGACAAATTTTGTGAAAATCCATTAAGGGATGCAGAAGTTATGGCTCCCTGATTACATGCAGTTATTTTGATTTGCATAGGCTTGCTTGTAGTACAATGATTTCCACATGCTTGCTTGGAATACAAGAGGCTTGGAATTAAATTATTGGTTAGGAAAAGACAATTTAATTACTTTTCCTCTTCCTCCAATGTTTCTTTCTTGATTTGAAATTATTTTTCATTTAATTTAGTTGGGCCCTCATTTGATTCGCCATCTCTTGCATTAGGGCTATTGTTTTAGAATTTTACATGTTGTGCCAGGTTAACTCCACTTGACCACCAAGTGGCAATTTATTTATACTACCGAACATTCTCTTCAATGAGCTATTTTAGTTACACATGCTAGCATATTCTCTTTCCTAGGGAATCAAGCTTCCTTTCCTATTGAGCTTTCCTTTCAATGTCGATTTGTTCCTTTGGTGCCACATTCCCATGTTGAATGCCTAACAACCCATTTGTAATGTATGTCAATTTTTTCTTATTGGTGGATACATCTCTGTTTTACCTTGGTATTTTCCTTGACCACCAAGTCCATTAATCACCTCTTATACATTCACCTCGGTGCCCCACAAACCTATTATCTTGATGTTTCCTTGGTTGGCATGCCCATATAATGCGAGGGTATCTCGGATCGTCTACACACAATGCATTGTTACACATGGAGACCTGACACGAATTTGGAGTCTCCTCTTTCCCTTGACTCTTTGAAGCTTTGCTAAGGGGCTACATGGTGACCACGCACAACTCCACCTTCTCCCATGGGCCCACAACAAGATTTTTCACCTCGATCTTGGCTCAAGACTCATTTAGTTGGCTCGATGAGCTGTTCCAACCTTCATTTTCCTAATGTGTTAGTGCCAACTCACCATTTAAAATTTCTCCTTATGGTTTGAGTCTTCACGCCATGGTTCCATGCTTGTTAGCTCACCGAGAGATCTTTATTCATAGTTCCATGTAATCATCCTGGAGGCTCGATGCATTATTCCCTCACAAGTGCCGCATCACTTTGGTATAAGCATGACATATTTATCTCGTGGTTCATTGCAACCACTCGGGAGTTAGTCAATATAGAACTAGCTCAAGGTGCTTTCAAACAACTTGTTGTGATCTCTAGAATATCTCAACTCGGTCTGTACCAAGAGCTCGATGCATAATGCCAATAGCTCATCCAAACTTCAAGTGGCTCGGTCAATAAATGGATAGCTCGGTGCATGACTTGGAGAGCCTGGTTCCATAATGTAGCTTATTAACAAAAGATAGAACCCAACAATGGAAAATAGCTCAATCCATCATTTCTTGAGCTTGGATTTCTAGAGAAACAAATCGGTGTACAATGGTTGAGCTCAGTATCTAGTTTGACCAACATGGTTCAATGGGGGGTTTCCATAGCATAATATTCTAAAAGGCTTGGCCAATATTATTAGCTCAGTTATGATCTCGGGAAGCTTAATTTGGAGCTAAGGTTGTCTCACAAGTTCTTCACCATCCATATGTATTTCCTGCAACCTTTTGGATCTTTAGTGCTTTCAAGTCTTTAAGAAGATGTTTGGGACGTTCATGGAGTAATACACCTAAATTTTTCCATTTTGTTGATTGTGAACCCACCTGCTACTACTTTTCCACTTAAGAATTTTGAACCTGGGTCTCACCAAGAAGCATTGGTGAGCTCCAGTAGTTATGTGAGCTTGTTTAGTTATTCCATTTTCACCCGGGGAGTGAAAATTGATAACAGTACATAGGGTTTGTTTTGTAGGTTATAGGCACCCTTCGATATCAAATAGCTTAATACATGTGACTAATGGAAAGTAGCATCAAAACCTTAGTGACGTAGGAAAAATAAGACTATGAGATTTTGTCTTTGTCACACCAATTCCCGGAATAGTCACAAGTGCCTAGGTGCCCTTTTCTAGCAACATGCACCCATGTCTAACATCATTCTCAAGTCCCAAAATTTACAGGGAATAGATGTGACATTGTTTCAATCTGGTTCAAAACTTTACACTATGCCAAATATTTACAGATTACGCATGACTGATCTAAGTCATCTATCTCTCTAATTTACTTATAATATTACATTACTAGATTTCTTAGCATCTATATGTTTACTATATTTTATTATATCGAGTTACTTTGGAATTAGATTTAATTAAATTTTTTACTTAGTCAATTACCTCGTTAACTATTTTTAAAACATGGGTGATAAATTTTCTTGTAATTTAAAACTAGGGTTTTGATGGCTTGAGTATGGGGAAAATTTTGTATCCCCTTTGTCCCCTTGGAAATGGGGACACAAGGAACAAGAAAATTCCCACCCAAGAAGATCATGACAAGTGTCACTATGAGGTGAAATTTGGGAGAGATGGAGAAAACATAACTTGGTGTAGACATAAAATCACTCACTTGTGTACATTTCTAGTTCCATTAACACATAGTTGCATTCATATGAATCCTAAGCAAGAAAATGAGTAATTGAAAGTTATATTTTTCCTTTTTGATTTTTCTATGGTATTTTTTTCTGGTCTTTCACACCTTACATCCCAATGGGTACTATAATTTCTTATCTTTTATGATTTTGGACACCAAAGCCCAACCAAGATGTTAGTGCCCTTGTCCTTCTCGGGTTCCCTTGACCTATTTATATCTTACTCATGTCTTTTGGGCCTTTTTAATATTTTGAGTGTCTTATTTTACTATGGGTCGGCCTTTTATTTGTTAATTTATTTTTATTAGAGGTAAAAAAGGGTTGAGGGGACCCTACCCTGAACATTGAACACTCTCCATGAGAGTAGAAAATAACATTACAATAACATCAAAAAACCATAATATAACTCATTTATAGTAATAATAACAAGATAAAAGGCCATAAAGAAAAACTAACAACAAAAACACAAATAAACTAACAACATTGATGAAAGTAACAACCAGTAACAGAGATAGTGAAAAAACAAAAAAACCCATCCCAGGTCATTTGTAGGCTTTTTCAAGCCCCTCCAACACCTTATCCCATTCTTTTTCCAAAGCTTCAAGCTTAGTTGTCAATTAGGAAATTTAACCAAGGGAATCATATAAATACAAAGCTATGTGACAAAAATAAGGACCAAGCTCTAAACATCTATTATCATCACCTAAGGTTGCATCTAAAGGAACTCTAAGAGCATCAAAGGTATCCATTCAACAATCATATAAGGGATAAGGGAGTGCATTTTATACATACATGCATAGGAGGGGAAGTTCACTTTTCCATCCATATATCTATTTACATTAGTACATCTAGTTATTTCCTTTTATTGTATGTACTTGCACAAGGGCCTCACAGGGAACAATTCTAGTACACACACAAGAACTACAAGAAAATTGAGATGTAGAGTAGCACTCGGTCATAATTTCACTTTGTCGGGTCATTTTGACTCCTAATTTTGATACGTTTCTTTTTAGGATTTGATGTGTTTCGGGGTTTTGTAGGATATCATTTATTTTGTAAGTTATAATGGAATACAATGATCATCTAATAATATACTTGTGACCAACAATGAAGGTTAGCAAAACACCTTGCAACACCGAGAAAATACAATTTCAATATTTTGTGTTGTCATTACAGGCACCTACCGTAGGTATCTTGTGCCCCTAGTCCAACTTATTTTGGCACCTATTTTATGAGTGTGGTTTTTGGGCCCTAGTATATTGCGGCTTACACTATTTTATGAGTGTGGTTTTTTGGGCCCCTAGAATATTGACTAAGTACAAAAGGTGCGTAGGCATGCAAGGTCCCAGTTAAAGAAAGGCGCATAGGACAAACTACCCAAGGAAAGGTTTTACAAAAGGGTTTAAGGAAGCTCGTGGCACACGCAATGCATGTGGATAGAACCAAGGGTTTAGGACTTAGACAAATTGGATGTTCGGGGCTGAACACGTGAAAAGAATGACCCGACTACACGTGGATAAGATGCTAGCTTGGCAACATGTTGGCCTAGGAAGGAGCATGCCTGCGGTAGAATCTTCTAGAAGCACATCATGGGATAAAGTGGGAAGCTTAGGCTTAGAGGAGCATGCTCACATGGAGGACCACATTCAGAAACTTGGCATCGGATCTGAGGGCACTGAGGATGAGTTGGTAGTCCTAGAAAATCTATAAATACAAGCACCTGCAGAGTAAACAGAGAGACTTAGAGTATGGGTGGAGCTCGCAAAAATACTATAAGAACTCGTTAATGGATAAATCGTATCATTCGGGAAAGGATGTATTGGGCATGGGGATTGTAATTTTTCTTTTTGGTAGCTTAGTTACATAAGTCTAGTTGCAATGCATGATTGTGGTCTGCTTCTCTGTGACACTTTGTAATGGCTCCATGGATGTAATGAGGTTACCTGTTATATATACATGAATATCAATGATTCTAATGCATACTTCTCTCTCATGAGTTCTCTTTCATTTTATGCTAAGTATGGATGCTTGTATGTTTCTTTCTGATATGATACACATTATAGATTCTATTAAGTACTCTATCTAAAATGACTACAAGGATCTAGAGGCCATTCTGAGCTCTATGGTTCTTGTATGTCCTAAACCCATTTGAAAGTATTTTAAACACAAATCATAGATGATGTTTCCCACTAAACTCACATAAAAGAGAGACTCAACACCCATGCATGCCTTAGGTGAGCACCCAACTTTCACTGGGTGATAGGCTGATGTGCATGGGGTTCCTTTCTTTTTTTTAAGGGTAAAAATGACTACATCTTGGTTCCATTTTCGGGACCTCTTTTCAAAGTTGTAGTGGGAAATAACATGCATCATGATTTGTGTAGTGAGTAATGACAGAGTGGTTAACTTTAGAAAGTGTTGAATCATGGTTTAAGAGCACAGAGGATGAATTTTCTCAGAGATTCAACACTGACCTGAGTTTAATGCACGTAGATGGGTAGAAGAGAACCTCTACCATGATCTGTATGAGAATTTTTTTTGCTGCTTCCCAGTGGAACTGTATGAATGGCTCACAGCCTATGCATCTAGATCAAGTTGGCATTATGGATCACATGTGTGGACCCAAGAAGAATACTAGAGGCTACAAGATGTAGATCTGACATGGACCCATGTTGTGGATCATTGGTGGAAAGGAGTATTGGCTAGCTACACTGAGTACGCCATTTCCACATATTCTTATCTCGGAGGTTGTTGAGTTTGAGTTTCTATGTGAGAGCCCAAAGGATCATTTCTATGATGTTGTCCCTCTGGCTATGAAGATCTTGATGGTTACCATGAGTTTAGAGGCATTCCCAATGGCCAGCTAAACCATTCTGAGCATTGGGCGAGGAAGCTAGGGTGGAGGAAGATGGCAAGATGTTGTGACGAAGAAGGATAGGGAGGAAAGACGACTCAAGTATGGTGAAGCACGTGAAAGGGAGATTGCTAGACAATGTAAGGTTACATGTGTGATGGATGTATGGTGGCAGATGTTACAGGAAGGATTTGAGGTTCACGTAGAGGATGTGGAACCTGAGCAGTCTGTGCGACCCCATCTTGGCAAGCATGTAAGAGAGACCCCTTCGCTTCTAATGAGAGTTCATCACGTGGAGAAAGAAGAACCGTTGGTGCACATCTGAGCCCACCTAGTGACTAGACCTGGTGCTTGGTTTTCCAGATCGGGGGAAAATATTTCCAGTCCAGTTGGTTACATTAGAAGTGATCGGTCTACACCCAGGAGGTATAATTTCTCATTTGGGCCTTCTATGGCTGCAAACACCAACCCAATGTTAGGAATTTTCAAGAAAGGTATAAACACACAAGATTTTGTCTCACATCTAGGAGTGGTGCGGGGTATACTATTAGTAGTGGGGCATTGTCATGCAGACCATAGGTGCATAACTCAATGGAACTATGGGGACCCTTGGCACGACCACTTTAGGCCTTGGTGGGTCTAGTGGATCTAGTGGTTCAGACCTGTGGACTGGTGGGGTCTGGTGGGTTTAGTGGAATAGGAGCTTAGGGTCTGGTGGATCTGGTGGTTCAGGACCTGGTGGGCTGGTGGATCTGGTGGTTTAGGACCTAGTGGACTGGTGGATCAGGCAGCAGAGGAAACACAGTGGAAACCAAGGCTCTAGCTCAGAGGATTTAGGCCCCAACCACCCCCACAAGTTTTCTTTGAAATGTCTCTACATTTTCCTAATTACAGAGGTATTGAGGATGTTATGGAACATGTTCACAAGTGTGAACTACTATGCACGTAAAGGGTATCACAACCCTGTAAATGGAAGGCTAGTTAGTTTGTAACCACATTATAAGGGCACGCACATAGCTGGTATAGGAAGTATGACCCTCATCAAATAGTGGTGGACTATACTACTTTAAAGAATGCATTCTTGGTAGAATTCCACATTCCTAAGTTTGAGCAGAAGAGCATCAACACTTTGAAGGAGATTCAACAAGGAATGGCAGAGAGTGTGTGGGAGTATGATGTGTGCTTTAAAACTCTCTTGTCTAAATTATCATATGATATTCACCCTTCACAACATGCTTAGTGGTTTTTGGAGGGTTGATCACTCCTTTTAGAAGGGCCTTATCTCATAAAACTTTTATAGACCCGCGTGAGGCATTGGAAGCTGCTCTGCATGCCGAGGCTGTTGGTAGTGTTGATATTGGCATTAGCCCATTCCTGAGGCTCATATTGCTGCTATGGCCAAGCAGCTGGAAAATTTGTCTATGAACTCAGCCCATGAGACTCATAGTGGTTTGTGGTGCATAGATTATGAAGTAGAGGGGCACGTTAAGGATAATTTCCCTGAGGACAATACGCACCGTGGGTAGTAGATTGTGAAATTTTCATGGGGACCATGATGCAGAGTAGGTGCCCCTTGCTCAAAGCACAAATCTAGAAGAATGTATCTTGTTACTGCAATATTTACACCTCTACAACCCATGATACTAAGGATTGTAGGCTCATTGATCAGATCCATGAGGCCATTGATCATGGGGTGCGCCAGACCAGCATTGCCAGTAGTTCCAAGGGTGATGATCACCATTATGAGGAGCACGCAGATGGAGGCACACATGGAAGAGGTTTTTGAGGAGGATTCTATGGTCATGGTAACTCACGGAGGAGGAAGGACTAAGTTCCCAGTGTGGAACCTATTTCAACTTGTGGATCTACAGATCATTACAAATGTGAATGCCTAGACTTGTTGCAGTGCTTGTGGTGTGGAAAGAAGCATAAGTATGAGGAGTGCCCGAAATTGTTTGAGCACATGAATCAGCAGCACCGAAAAGACAAGGGTATTGCAATGGTTAGTATTAAGAAGGAAGACACCCAGTGGATGCCTCGGGTAACACGGGATGCAGGTTTAGAGCCTATCTTGGTAACAATAAGGGTAGAAGCACACGCACAAGAGAGATACCAAGGTAGAAGAACCTAGTTTCAAGGGAGGAAGTAGTTCATGGAAAGTATCTAGACCCTACACATCAGAAGGAGGTATATCAAGACACTATGGATGTCATTCGAGCTTACAAGGGGAAATCTAGTGTCTAAAGGAGTAATCCAGAGGGAGGAACAAGGAAGGAGAGTCGAGGCGCCAAAGGATGACCTGATGAGGTCAAGGAGGTGTGTAAAATGCTAAGGCAAGAGAATATCATTCCCTTTCTAGGATCATGGTTGAGAGAGAAGGTACCACACACCGGAGGAGAGCAGCAAGAGAGGTAGGTCTTACATGTAAACCTTCCCCCTCACAACTTTTGACTATGACAAGGAGATCATGTTGAATGTAGTTGTAGATGGATGGCTCCTTAGTAATATCCTCATTGACACTGGATGCAGAGGTTAATGTTCTAACTTTGGATGCATGGCATCAGATGGGAAGACCTACATTACAACCATCTTCAATGTGTTGTATATGGAAAAAAAGACTAAGGTGATGCCCATCGGCATCTTAAAGGATGCAACTATTACTATCCAGGGAGCTAAGTTTACTAGGGACTTCAAGTCTTGGCACTCACGAGGCAGAAAATTTCCCAATGCTACTTGGGTGCCCATGGTGTTACAAGAACAATGCAGACCTTCGTTCAACAAAGGGTACATCAACTTTGAAAACAAGGAGGAGTGGGTCATTATACCCCTGGCTAATGGGAAGTCGACACCCTATATTGAACCTTTGGGGAAGAAGTTTTTGGATAGATATATGTGCACTCAATCAGGGACCCAGAGATAATACATCCTACTAACGGAGTTATCCAGTTTGAGGATGCTCAGTCAGTAAGTGATACCACTAGTCTAGCATGTGACAATTGGGCAGCATGGAACTTATGAATTGATGGGATGATAGTTGAGAGGGTCAGTGACCAAGGTAATAAAGGCATGCATAGTTCGGTGCCTAGGAGGAAAAGAGTTTCCCAAGTATTCAGGAGGAGCCTTCCCTGAGATCTTTCTATAGGAGGTGGAAGCTCAGTGGAAGGATGAGAAGGAACAGAGAGGGATGCTAAGTTATGTCCTACTCAACATAGTGGCACAATGGCATGGTGGTGGGCTACACATCAGGAGAGCCTTTTGGAATGGCATGAGGTAAGAATTGCTCTCTCTATCAAATTCTCTAGGAGCAACATGCCCACCACCATCAAGGACTACCATGGGAAGGATCCCACCTCTTTCCATATCCAGGAGTGTGAACAGGTCTGGAGAGAAGGTGTGGAAGCTTTTCCACCATCCCTCTAGGTGCACAAGTTGTATTCTAACTGCAGGTTGCGTGCACGCATGGTACATTCATTCGAGACACACGCCGCCAGATAGGAATTGGCAAGAGCTCACGGCTAACCTTATTCAAACCTTTGAGTATCAGAGTACCAAGCCATCAGTTGATAAGGCCTTGCAGGGTATCAAGTACCTTACCATGGGGGATAGTGCCATGGTGGAGGATAGGCTATTGGAATTACTAGGTGAACCAGGATTGGAGGCACGCTTTGAAGAAGAAGTAGAGGAAACAAAAGAGTTACAACTTGAGCGCGCATGTTTGGAAAAGGAGAAAGGAAAGTTGGTGTATGTGATTGATGGAGAGGAATCAAAATCCTTGATGTTAACCATTCTGTAGGGATGTGTGAGGTAGTGGACAATGTTGATACTCACACGCACCTACCTACCATGAGCCCTTAAAGACAAAGAAGGTTAACATCGGTTTAGGAGAAGAACCTAAGGAAGCTATTATTGGAGATTACTAGTCGGAGAAGGAAGTTCTCTAAGATCATTGATCTGTTGTGTGAATTTGAGGATTTATTCCCACATGGGTACCATGAGCTCAAAGGAATTCACCATTCCTTAGGGGAGATGAAGATAAAGTTGAAGGATGGTGTGCACCCCCAGTTAGGAAGAGGCCCTACCGATGAATCCCAATTTACACGTGAAGGTTAAGGAGGAGATAGATAAAATGATAGCTTCTGGGATCATTGAAGTAGTGGAGGAATCGAGTGGATAAGTCTAATGGTAATCAACATCAAGAAGGATGGGCAAATTAGGATCTACGTGGATTATAGGGAGCTGAATGCAGTTTTGTGTCATTGATCCCTTTCCACCCCCTTCACCGAAGAAATTTTGGAAGGAGTCACTAGGCACAAAATCTATTCCTTTACAATGGATTTTCAGGGGTACCACCAAGTCCAGATTGCAAAGGAGGACTAGGAGAAGACAACTTTCACCACTGAGTGGGGAAGTTTTACATACACGGTCATGCCCTTTGGGTTGAAGAATGTGCCTATATTTTTTCACGCATAGTGGTGCAAGTGTTCCAGACTTCATCCATAAGTTTCTTCAGGTCTATTTGGATGATTGGATAGTGTATGGTCTAGTTAAAGACCATTGTGACAATTTAAGGTTAATGTTTGAGAGGTGTAGGCAGTTGAGGATATCCCTCAACATTAAGAAGTGTGTGTTTGCTACACCCTTTGGGACTTTATTGGGGCATATCATATGTAAGGAGGGATTGCTTGGTAGATCCCACTAAAGTTGTAGTTATTGTGGGGTTAGGGGAGCCTACTAGCCAGAGCATAGTACATGGATTCCTTGGGCATACGGGTTATTACAGAAATTCATCAAGGGGTATGCCAAGATCACCGTGCCTTTAGAGGAACTACTCAGACATAAAAGTGCCTTCCATTGGGGAGAGGCGTAGTAGAGGGTTTGATACATTAAAAGATAGGCTTGTCACCGTGCCTATATTACATTTTCCCTCTTGGGACAAGCCCTTTCATGTCCATGTAGATGCCTCAGAACCACTATTGGAGTAGTGCTTGCACAACCAGGTGAAGGAATTGTTGATCATCCTCTATGTTTTGTAAGCAGAAGTTGACACCAAGCAGAGAACTACACCACAATTGAGCGAGGCATTGTCAATGATCTACACACTTTTCAAGTTTAGATAATATCTACTAGTAACACCCTTTGTGTTTTACACCGACCACATGGTATTAAAGTATTTGGTGAACAAGCCTGTTCTACAAGGGCATATGTCGGTGGGTGTTGTTGTTTCAAGAGTTTGAATTCACCATTGTAGTGAAGCCTGGAAAAGCAATTGTGGACCTGATCATCTATCAAGAATTGATTCAAGGGAGGATGCGCAGAGTATTGAGGAGACAATGCCGACACACAGATGTTTAGGTTAGGCACATGCCCCTCGATTTGGAAGAGATTGCAATGTTTTTAAAGGAAGGTGTGGCACCATAAGGAATGAAGGCATTAGAGAAAAATAAATTAGCCATATGCGCCGTGCCCTACATGTTAATCAATGGAGACTTATACAAGCTAAGACATGATGAATTTTTGTGTAGGTGTGTATTAGAGCATGAGCACCTAGCCATCATGGAGGAAGCACATGGAAGAAGTGCAGGTGGGCATTATGCAGGTGATGCCACCACGCGTAAGATATTAATGGAAGGTTTTTATTGGGAAACCCTATACAAGGATTGTAAAGACTATTCTAAAGCATGTGACCATTGTTAGCACATTGGAAAACTAGGAAAGAGAGATGAAATGCCTTTACACCCTATCCCTAGTGTGGAGCCTTTTGAAAAGTGGGCAATAGACTTTGTAGGCCCTATTACACCAACGGGCACGTAGGACTGGTCACGCTATGTCATCACTTGCACGGATTATTTGACCAGGTGGGCAGAGGCAGCCCCAACTAAAGATTACACAATAGCCAACAATGGCAAGGTTCTTATGGGAGAACATTATCATGAGGTATGGATGTCCATTGAGTTTGACCAGCGATAGGGGTATACATTTCTTGAATGAGACCATGAGGATCCTGCTAGCAGAGTTCATGGTGGCTCATCACAAGACTATGCCCTATCACCCACAAGCAAATGGAACCATGGAAGCATTCAATAAAATACTAAGTCATACCCTGACTAAAATTTGTGATGTCAGAAGACAAGATTGGGATGACAAAGTATCAGTAGTATTGTGGGCTTACAAGACAACGTATAAAAGGCTGAACAAAGCCACACCATTTTCAACTGGTGTTTGGCACGGAAGTTGTTCTGCTTCCAGTTGAATTCATGTTACCTTCTCTGTGAATAGCACGTGCAAGAGGGTTGGCCATGATGAGCAAGTGCTGGAAGAAATAATTGAGGAGTTAATGAAATTGGATGAAAGATGATCACTCACCAGGTGGAGCCAAACAATAGAGAAAGCAAAGTAGAAAGCTTGGCATGATCACCACATTAGAAACAAGAAGTTTGAGGTTGGGTAGATGGTTTTACTATATGATTCTAAGTTTCGTGCCATCCTAAGAAGTTGAAATTCCATTGGTTGGGTCCTTACACAATCTCATACATCCTTGATTCGGGCGCGTGCCAGTTACAAGTGCTAGATGGGACAAAATTGCCTAGACACTTCAATGGGAGTAGGCTAAAGCCCTACTATAAATAAGTCTTCTTGGTGTTTGTAAAATAAGGCATTTTTCCAGTTAGTTTAGAATTTTCCTTTATGCATTTATTTTCTTGTGTTTCCCTTTCACGTTGTTGTTTTGTTTTGCACCTTAGGGCACCGTAACCTTATTGCTACTTTTTGAGAATTTGTGAGTGTGTAGAGGACCGCACATCATTTTAAGTATGGGGTGGAGTAATGTGAAAGAGTGCATGGTTAAAGTGCCAAGGAATTTTTGTTAAAAATCCTAGTTGAATGGCCCAATTGAAAGAGGTGTATGGAGAGAAAAGATAAAAAAGATGGTTGGTGCCAAGATAAAGCTACTTATAGATCCCATGTACAAAGGAGGAGAAAGCACATTAAGCAACATGAGGTAGGTGAGAGCAAAAATCAGGACAGAAGAAGTGCCTTTGGCCTTGGTTTTGCGTGCACGTAAGAGTCTCTGTCAAGGTTGGATTGGTTATGTGCCAAAAGGTTGGAGGATTTTTCATGCAGGTTGGGCACGTGAGGGAAAGCACTTAAGTTAGGCTTTGTTTGAAAAATCTGCATTAAATGAAGAAAGTACAGTGGTAGGTGAAGTAGCACTTAATGCTCAAAAAGGGAAAAAATATAAATAAGGGGGTCGAGACACTTCATTTTTCACTTTGTGTATAAGAGAATGAAGCACTTTTTACACCTTTGCAAACTAGGGCTTCCAAAAAAAATTGATCCGTGTGAAGAAAAAATTGGAGAAATTGAAGCGTGAGTAGCTAGTTCAGATTTGCAAACTAGGAGGAAGGGATTTCACGGGCATGGGAGAAAGTGTGAGAAGACACCGTCTTGTGAAGGGAGTATCCTAGTTAGGGTTTAAAGAACTAGGGCACGGGTTAAGTAATTTTCTTCACAAGTTCAAGATCTAGGGTTGGAGAGAGTAGAAGAATGAAGTAACAAAAGTGATTGAAGTGGGTAGAAGACCTAGAAAATGGCACCCAAGAAACCAGCTAGTACACCCAAGAAGGGAAAAGGAAAGGGAAAGGGAAAGCAACAAGAAATTGAAGCAAGCACAAATGAGGAATGGTATGCAGAAATGCAATACCCAGATGGAGTGTTGTTGGGGAAGGAGTGGGAGTCCCATCTTAGGGATATGTCTATAAATGATTATAATCATTAGACAAGTACAATTGAAAAGGAGTTGGTGCTTGGAGTTAGTGCACCCAACAAACAAGAGGATGCCAAAAGGTTTTCCCATATATAATGATGATGTGAAGGTCAAATTGGAGAAGGCAAGGTTACTACAACTCTTTGAGTTTCCCTACTTGGGAAACCTGAGTGACTATATCAGTGGCTGATGTCATGCATGCACGAGGACTATTTCTACTTTATGGGCGTAAGATGTGCATAACTCCTTAGCTCATTTCACAATTCACAGCCTCATCTATGAAGGAGATGGGTTGGAAGATGATTTGACAGACAAGGAAGCGATTAAGGAAACTATCGCCACTCTTGCTTACAAAAAGGGGTCAAGGTACTATGATGTCACAGACATCAAGGATCCAGTAATGAAGATGGCCGCACACCTGGTGTCAAAGCTAAATGGCTAGGAGAGATGGACTCAAGTCAGTAAGCCATGGTTAAACATTTACAGAAAGATTTCAGAGGGCACCATCTATAATTTGTCCACATTCATTGCAGATGAAATTATCAACTGTGCGAAGGAAGGTGACATGATCCTTTTTGGAAATGTGTTACTGACCATTGTGTTTTCAAGATCGGGGTACCAGACACATCAGATAAGTTCATATGGGAGTACCCTGATGAAGACCCCTTGCCCACCAAAATATTTGAGAAGTACACTTGTGACACTATGAAAATAGTGCACAAGGTGTGCTTGGAGAAGTGGTACACGCGCCTAAGGAACACATTCGGGGCAGAATGGAGAATTCCCGAACAATTGCCAATGGCCACTAGGGGAGAGGTAGAATTTTTTATGTACCAGCATTACTACCTGGGAAGATTCAAGTTTATAGATGACTCATGGAGCCCATGGTGCAAGCTCCCCTTTGCCTTCATAGCTCAATACTTCCAAGTAGGAGTAAATAGATTCAAGGAGTCCAAAAAGTTTAAGTTGGACCTTGGTAGTTTGGACAAAGACCACAGGGAATTGTGCAAGGGTTGGTCTACCCTGGCAAGCATGCGTACATAGAGTGGTACATGTCTCATGAAGTACAAATGATAAGGCCCATGACTCTTCCCATTGTAAGAGGATCCACGACACGCATTTACATTCGTATAAGACCCAAGTTAGAGAAGGGAACATACCTAGAGAATGAGGTATCTATACCTTAGGATCCAACTAGGAGGAAAAGACCCACACCCAAATAGGAGGAAAAAGAACTAGAAAAGAAAATCCCAAGTGTGGTGGAGACACAAGAAATAGGTTCCCCAAGACAGGCTCCAACCAACATGTACACATGCAAGAAAAAAGGTCGTAATTAGAAAAAAGACTCCAAAACAAGAAGAACCATCAAATAAGGAGTCATCAGAACAAAGTCACCTACACTAGAATCTCCGAGTTAGGAAAAAGCAGAGGGTAGAAGAGGAGACCACCTCAGAAGAAGCTAGAAGTATGGGAAAGTACATAAGAGAGAAGGATGGTAGTGAGGAAGAAGTAAGTGGGGAAGAGGACCCTGGAAAGATCAAGGGCTGCCTATTTTCAATATTCATGATTCAAAAGAGGAAGGTGGAGAAGAAGAACAAGGGTTCCTTTTTGTGTGGCACAAGGATAGCCAGGACAGGAGGAAGCGCCTAGGACATGAGAAAAGATGAAGAGGCTAGTGCACAGAAACAAGAGGTTCCTGTACGTAAATGATGATACAGTCTCTTCGCAAGGTGTTCGGGATCCAGAGAAGCTTTACGATATGCGTTAACATCCCGCATGCCCCGCTTAGCCCCCGCGTGCTTTGTTTTCCCTTTTTCCCTCTTTTTCTTGGCTTTTTGGTCTTCAAGATGATTTAAGGGCGGCGCCCGCCGCCGCCGTAACAGGGGGCGGTCAGAACCGCCCCCGAGCAGGCGGCGGTCCTTTACGCGCTTTTCCGTAACGTTCTTTTTTGACGGAACGCACGCAAAGTTCAACGCTTCACCAGCTTTTCTTGCCGACTTGAGCATGCATTTATGTTTTTGGTCCCCTGAATAGTGTTTTTCCTTTGTTTATTGTTTAGGAGTTCAGCTTTGGTTTTGATCTTTGGGTGTTTGAATTCCTATAAATGCATGGTTTGTGCACATGCAAATGGCCCTCATTCTTGTTTCAAACTCACCATTTTCAGTAGTTCACTTTCTAGTTTGCTTAAGTTTGATAGTTTAAATCCTTTACATGCTTGGTCAGCATTACTCACCGTGCAGAAGCCACATATCCAACTTGTGCAAACAATATTATTGTTTTTGGAGTAGAATAGTTTAGGCAGCCATTAAAGTTGCAGGTTTTGCTCTTCATACGTACTAGTTTCGTGTTCTGACGCTTTTTGTTGCATGATTCGCAGAGACCCCGCTAGGAATTGCATAGGCCAAGCTCGTACTCTCGCGCTATCCCTCTCCTATCCGCATTCTATTCTCGTCTCGCATTCTCAAGGCTCATCCATTGATCCAAATATCTATTCCCGCTGATGCAAGCATTACACGCTTTTCTCGGATTCACGTGAGCACAAAGAACGAAGAGATCATACCGAGGGGACAAGAACACACACACCGCCGGATTCGCCACTGCTCACGAAATCCAGTTCCATCTTTCAAAGTTTTAGTTAGAACTTATCAAATAAAGTAGTTAATCGCTTTATTTCAGCTTATTTCCATTCTCGATATTGCCAGTGGAAGTTGTGGGGATTGATAGTTTCGAGAAACTATGATTCATTCCTCACTTCGAGGTAGGATCGAGAATCTTGCAAATAGATTAGTTATTTCGTTGTTTAGAATAGATATACAAAATTACATAGCATAAATAGCTACACTCGCTATTTTGTTTGTTTTACGTTATTAGTTTAGTTGTCAATTCTAAATATTTTAAATAGCATTTTTATAAATTGCCGTAAAATACAAAAAGAAATTATATATGCTAGAAGTGTACTTAGATTTTACTTTATTATAGTTTGTTTCATTATCACAGCATGACAATTACGGGACCTAGGAGCCCAGGAATACATTTTCGAGCCAATTGTGCCCCACCCCAATATCGTAGTGGCAATAACCGACATCGACCAAAACCTTAGGATACAAGTCTTCCAAACAACAATGACTTCCAACAGTCAGTCACAAACAGAGGGTTAAACATGAAGACGACCAAGCACACACATTTTGGTCAAATCAGCCAAACTACAAAGTTATCCTAGAAAACATCCGCATGACTCAGAGAAGGATTTGAAAGAGAACAAATATTCGGGTGCGATCCTTTAGTTCCACAAATGATCTGGAGACACCCTCGTAGATATAGATACCACTTAAGAATTCAAGTCTAGAACACCCGTGAGGTATTCTCGAGAAAATCGCACAATTGCTGATTCTAAACGTAGAGGCCGAGAAAGCATACGACATCGGATACTAGGGATTAGGACTTGATCTCACGTATGACCATAACAGACCGCAACAACCAAGAGTCTACGGTTGTGATCCACAAATCCCACACCCAACGAATCCATAAGAGAATTAGACATGTACACCGGCCTACGCACATTAGTATTTCACCTACTCCGATTCCACCTATCATCATTCAACAAATATCCCTACTAGACACAACAAATAACGAAGCTAGAGAGAATTTTGGACTAGGCCGTAGAATCGTCCATAGAGTTGACTATATTCACCATATGACCCTATCAGGAGAAATACACGAAACCATCCCGGGTCATTTTCCACGCATCCCACAACCCATAGATCGAATCACGCCAGAGCTCGATATTGATTGAGCCTTCGAGTAGTCATCCCGCCCGATCGATCTATCACACCGGTCCAGGTTAGAAGGGCCTTCTTTGCCTTAGATTCGCAGATTCCATTAGTGCGTGTCGAAGATATTAGATTGCCTAACTAGTCTATCCGTATACTACCCGTATTCCATCCCCACCGGCTGTCTCTCGCACGACCTCCTGGAGGTCGGGTACGCACGCGAAGAGTCGCTTGTAGATTCCCACGCTCGCTTGTCACTTTTCCGGCGTACAAAATTGGTGAACCCGACGTGAACCTTACAATTGCTTCACCTTCTCTCTGAGAAGTTTCATCTTATCCAAATCACCTTCGCTCCTTCCCATTATTCTGCGGGTATTCATATACCCCCCGAATATGTCGGGATTCGATGCATATGGAAGACCCCTCCTGGGTCTCGAGGCATACTATGCCCAACAGAATAGGCAATCATCACCCTCACTCTCAATGTGGGGCGACAACTATTCAACTAATCAGTTGTCAACGCAAACGCCAAGGACTAGATATAATTCGCCCTTCCAAGCAGAGGGGTTGGAGCAACTCGCTCAACACAAACAGAGCCTTCAGCTCAAACAATATGACATT
The DNA here is from genome assembly GCA_018340775.1 of Taxus wallichiana var. yunnanensis. Classification (NCBI taxonomy): domain Eukaryota; kingdom Viridiplantae; phylum Streptophyta; class Pinopsida; order Cupressales; family Taxaceae; genus Taxus; species Taxus wallichiana. The sequence continues at coordinate 548,469,776 of CM031238.1, read as the reverse complement.
GACCGAGAATCTCGCTTCATCTCCTCAAAGTGTACTTAGACCACATATTAGCAGACAATCGATCCATACTCGCTTCTAGATGACGAGTACTCAATACGTTATCCTAGGAGTGAACAACGCTCTCAAGGCATGTACCCACCGTAGGAATTTTGCAAATACAAATTTCGAGTTCTCTCCTCAAGAAAATACCTCTATGCCATCACGTATAGAAAATACTCTCGAGATGCTTGGCAGATAGTGATCAGCCATAGCAGATATCACATACCTCCGCAAAGCCATGTTATACAACAAACGCCACCAAGGCACGATATCGTGACTTCACCAAACGAAGTCATTTCAACTCTAATAGAAAAGGTTAGAGGATTAGAACTTGCCCAAGCAAGTCAAAATTCGAGATTCATACAAACAGGGAGTTCCAATCCTCCGCACCATCCTAGCCAAGTAGATCTCCTCACAGGAGTAGGCACGTTAGGTATGACTCCTCAGTATTCACAACAAGTGCCAACTAGACCCACTATCGCTAGCACTGTTCCTCCTGGTCCAGTACAGAGCAATCCATTCCTGGATAGTACCCCTTCGTACTTAAACATGTACTCCAAATCGCCACAAGGGGATATGTACTCATCCCCCGACATGTTTACTCAAATGCAGGGATTGCCTTATGCCCCTGCCAACGCGTACGTTACGCCATATCAACAACCCGTTCCGCCACCGCCTCCTCAACAGGCACCATCAATGGTTGAGACGTATGCGATAGGGACTTATTCAGAATATTTAAAGGAGCCCTTAGATTTCGCCATACGAAGCGCATGCTTCCAAGGCCTCTTCCCGATTTGCCCAAATACAAAGGAGAAGGAGATCCGAATGCGCATATCAAAGCTTACGCTACACCATTCGAGAATTACTCCCATGGGATGGGGTTGCTTGCAAAATATTCCCAAAACGCTGGAAGGCATTGCCTCGATTGGTATTACGTAATACCCGAGGCTTCCATACATTCATTCAAACAACTCGTGTCTCGAGTTCATCAAAGCCTTCGACATGAACAAACTATTAAGGACAGAATCGTGGAGTTCTCGCACATCAAGCAAGAACATAACGAGTCTGTCGCCCATTTCATCCAAAGGTGGCGCACAGTCCTTTATTCCTCGGCAAGCGCTCCAAACATGGATCAGATGGAGCTATGCGATTTATTCCTTCATTCTCTTAGCAGAGAGAAGAAGGAAGAAGTCCAAAGTTCCCACTAAGGACTTATGATGAAGTACTTGAGAGCGCTCTACGAATAGACCAGCAGCAATAATAGATAAGGGGGCCGTAAGACGTATGGAGCAAACGGGAGGTTAATCACCTCTACTCAAAATACTACAACCACCACAAGCGTCAATCAAGGACCCAAAATCCTTAACAAAAATCGTGGGGTAACAACAGATGGGGTAACTGACCAGCCCAAGAGGGTAAATGTCGTTAATACTCCGTCACAAACAAACAACCAAAGAAACAACAATTTTACCCCGATGGTCAATACGGTGGATTTTAATAATCCACAACAACAACAACGGCGAAATCCCATGCAAGGACCAAGCCAAAACTCCTTTGGTTATCAAAACCAAAGTCAAAACCAAACAACAAAACTTTAGTCCTAATAGGCAACAATTTGATCGGAATTTTAGGCCACAATACACACCAAACCAACAAAACGGGAATTACAACCCCAATTCTATTGTGGTTTCCATAAAATTCGGGGTCATGACACTAGAACGTGTCGTGACTACAACAAATTCATGCAACGCTTGCAAAATGAACAAAAACAATTTTTTATGGATATGTTCTTAGCAGATCCTACGCACCAACGGCAAGTACCTTCACAGGGCGCTTCCCCTCGTAATGCCCTCTCAAGATCTTTAATGATCCACTCCCAAATCATGATAGCGATAGGTCAAAACCAACCGAACAAACAAAGGTGCAATAACAGAAACAACGATCACGAGGCCTCAACTTCGCTAAATCCGTAGTCGCGCCACAACTAGGAAGTCAACCACGACCTAAGGTAGTTGGATTAGTGAGTTAGACTCCGAATTACCCGTCAAGCAATTACGAGGACACGAGAGTATTTCTCTCAACCAAGTCCAAGCCATCTCGCCGAAATAGATAACATCCAAAGAAACCGTAGCAAAACCTATGGGTGCTTACGATCTAATTAATGATCTAACAAAACCTTCTCGCATATTTCATTCCTTGATTTACTAAAGAATTCCCCGCTCACAGGTGCTGCTCTTTTTTAGAGGCGTTAGGTTTGGGTCATTTAATTAGTATCACTCCACCACCAAGCACAAGTAAATCATATAGACTTTGATGTTTATCCTCCAGGACAGGCGGATAGGGATGTCGAATTCATATTCGAAATAAGTAAAATGCCTACAGATGCTGAGATCGCACGCCGAGGCGATCCAGCCCTACACTTGCAAGTACAGGTTTATAATAATTATGTAAAACGGGCAATGGTTGACGATGGAGCATGCGGTTAACATAGTCCCTTTCTCTTTCTCCAAAATTGGGATATGGTGAAACAAACTGCTCCACTACTCGAAATACCTCGAGAGGCTACGATAGCCTTAAAGCCACGCGATAGAACTATAATACTACCGGTCACTTTGGGACCTAAAACAATCCTCGACCGAGTTTTATATTATAGATCGGGAAACTAACTATAATATGATCCTCTACGACCGTGGATACACCGAATGAAGGCAATCCTTCCACGCTATTTCAAGAAGTAAGATTCTCGTGCATCTAGGAAAGGTATTTGAGCCAAAGGTGATCCAAAGCCGCTTTGACGTGCACCTAGCTGATTTAAAGAAGAGACCAGGTGTACACTCTAAATTCGAACTTCCAACAAACCAACTTAATAAACCCACCGACTCAAAGTCAAAAGAAAAGTTGATACCTACGACGGATCTCAAACCACCAACATAGCCAAAACAATTCCAACCCCTAAAAGTAAAACTAAAGAAACAAGATCATTAGGGACTACCGCAAAATCGTTGAATTAATAGAACAAGATTCACCAATGTTCTTACCATTCGATTCTAAGAGGCATGGGATTTTCCTTAGGTGTTGGTTCCTTCCAAAGAGAAGATCTCTCGTATGGTAGAAGTAGAGTGTGCAAACACAATGAATACCCCCCACATCCATATTCCCACTAAGTATTGACTCTCCATTTCGATGGAGCTAAATGCCACATGGAGCGGGGGCAGGTATAATTTTACCTCGCCCGAAAAAGGTCCTCCCATTCTCTTTTAAGTTTAACTTTCAATGCACAAACAACGGCGCCGAGTACGAAGCCTCCTCCTCCTGGCCTCACCTTAGCCAAAAGAATTGGTATTGATAATATCGTAGTCCTTAGAGACTCGCAATTAGTAACAAACCAAGTTTCGAGGTATATGAAACTAAAGCCGAACATTTACAACTCTACAAAAACGCTGTTTTAGATTTAAGCAAGGCGTTTAATTTCATATCCATCAAGCAATCCCACGAGAGAAAAATCTTCTCGCCGATTCAATAAAGAACTTCAAAGCATCACGCTTTACTCCAAGCAATGAGCTAGAAGATACTCACTTCACAAAGATCCATTCGTAATCTAACCATTAATAAAAACAATGACAAATCCTCTTTTAAGCGAAGTAAATCTACCGTCCTAGACCATGTTGGAAATGATGCGGCTACTTTGGATTACTTAAATGCCTATGCAAAGATTACATCTCTCCTATCACACACTAGATTTATCTCCGATTCCACATTCATCTTCCTACTTCAAAATCCTCTAACGAATCTTCCTCACAAAAAGAACCTAATATATACGCAATAGAAAATGGGGATGATTTGATTTACCTCCAAAGACCACCCGAGTTCGAAGAGGGTAACGCCTCTTTAATCGAAGAAACAATCGATGTCAATATCGGAACGGAAGATGAGCCAAGAATTTTAAAGCTAGGTTCTTCATTAACCCCAGAGGAAGTAGAGATACATACTCAAGTTCTCAAAGAACATCAAGGCATTTTCATTTAATTACAAGGAGATGACGGAGTCGCACCCCACATCATGTGCACAACCTCGCTCACTAGATCGATGCAAAGCCAATTAAACAGAAATCAAGACCCATGAAGCCCAAAGTAGCTCTCATGGTAAAAGAGGAGGTGATAAAACTCCTCCAAGTAGGATTCATCAAGCCAGTTGACTACTCCCAATGGGTATCAAACATCGCTCCTGCTTCTCAAGAAGAATGGAAAGATACGCATCCGCATAGATTTCCGGACATTAACAAAGCATGTCCTAAGGATGACTTCCCATTGCCATCTATCGATGTCATTGTTGATGCAACAGCTGGGTTTGAGCTTTTGTCTCTCATGGATGGATTCTCGATACAACCAAATCAGAATATCCGAGCAAGATCAAGCTAAAACCACGTTTATAACTCCTCGGGAACCTATTGCACACGCTATTATGCCATTCGGTCTTAAGAACGCCAAGCACGCACTCATCAAATGGGCCATGACATATATTTCACGATCTAATTCATAAAATCGTGGAATCTTACGTGGATGACTTATTGGCTAAGGCCAAAAAGCGTTGTGACCACCCTGAAGTACTCCGCATCATTCTTTCACGCCTAATAGAATACGGGGTTACCCTAAACCCAGAGAAATGCGTCTTTGGTGTAACAGGAGGAAAGCTCCTAGGTTACATCATATCGTCACGAGGAATCGATGTTGATCCAACCAAAATTCGGGCTGTCCCGAAATGGTCCCACCTTCCAGTGAATCCGGAATCAGATCATTTCTCGAAAGCTGGGTGCAATCCGAAGATTCATCCTGCACTGAAGCTTCGCTATTCATCCAATCAACAATTTACTCAAGAAAGACTATAGCATTGATTGACCAAGATCGCAATGAAGCTTTTGATGCGGTTAAGCGCTTTCTGTTGTCACCACCTACGCTAATGCCACCTAAACTAGATCGCCCTTTAATTTTGTACTCACGAGCTACCGATGTCTCGTTAGCTTGCATGCTAGCCCAAGAAGACGATGACAAAAGAGAACGCGTAATTTATTTCATTAGCCGAACATTGCTCGACTACGAAACGCGCTATACACAAGCAGAACGAGAATGCCTTGCCATAGTTTTCGCAACCAAACGCCTAAGACACTACATGCTAAATCAAGAGACAAGGGTCATGGTAAAAACTGACCACTTACGAACCTTCCTCACACAAGGGTCCCTGTCTAAAAAGGCGGGACGCTTTATAACCTTAATGGGAGAGTTCGAATTAACTTTTGTAAACCAAAAGTCAGTTAAAGGGCAAATCATCGCAGATTGGTTAGCTGATAACCCGCTAGATGGAGGCGACTTAGTAGACTTAGACTTTCCAGATGAATGCGTGTACTACGTCGAAACCCGACCTGCTATATCTGAGTGCCCTTGGTACGCTGATATCATTAGTTATATCATGGACCATAGGTACCTGTATGAGCTACACCTCAACAAAGAAGGCGGTTACGCATTATCGTAGCTAAATACGCCATTATAGAGCAGGTGTGTTTCTATCGGAAAGCATTCGATGGAATGCTCTTAAGGTGTGTTGACACGTAAGAGTCCAAGAAGATTCTCCATGAATCCCACAAATGTATATGTGGAGGCCACTTCGCGGCCACGCCACCACTCGAAAAATACATCGAATGGGCTATTTCTCGCCCACTCTAACATGACGCAATAGAGTTTGACGCAGTGTCATAAATGTCGAGTTCTCTCATGAGATCCACATGCCGGCACAAGCTTTGCAACCGATCGCTACTCCGTGGCCCTTTTCTACATGGGGCCTGGACTTGATAGGGAAGTTCTCTCCCTCATCCACAGACGGCCACAATTTTATAATCACGGCCACTGAATATTTCACTAAATGGGTAGAGGCCATGCCTCTTACAACTGTACCTGGTTCTGTAATCGCTAAGTTCATTTTGAACCAAATCATTTGTAGTACTCAGATCCCGCAAATCATTATCTCGATAATGGAACTTCTTTCAAGAATGAAGAAGTTCGTGAGCTATGCAACAAATTTAAAATCAGCCATCATACGGCTTCCTTGTACTATCCCCAAGCCAATGGGCAGGCTGAAGCAACGAACAAAACACTGAAAGCCATTCTCCTTAAAACGGTAAAAGAAAACAAACGGATTGGCATTTAAAGTTATATCCGGCCTCAGGCCCATCGAACCTCAATAAGAACTCCAACAGAGCAACTCCTTTCTCGCTAGTATTTGGGGCGGGCGCTTCTCCCACTTGAAGTTGAAATCCCCAGTCTCCGCATTTCACTACAAGGGATTCTGGATGAGGACGCTTACAGAGAAGCACGTCTTTCTCAATTAGAAAGCCTAGATGAAGCTAGGTTAGATGCTGAACAACGACATAGAGTCTATGCCGACCGAATGTGCCGGCAGTATAACAAGAAAGTCTATGAACGTGACATATACGAAGGTGACCTAGTTCTAAGACTAGACAAATGGATCGACAAGAAGACCGGCGAAGGAAGGAAATTCCGGCCCAAATGGTTGGGCCCGTACCGAGTCACAAAGGACTACGGAAATGGTGCATACCTCTTATGCACGCTAGAAGGTGAGGAGTTTGGCGAAACAACAATTCCTCCACCTCAAACGCTTTCTACGCATAAGCAAGCCTAACGCTACTTATATAACTATCTACATCGCATTTTCATATAAATTAGGATCATTTTGTCCACTTGTTCTTACACAAATTGTGATCAAGGAATCTATTCTCAAAGCAATTTATTTCAAACTCGTGATGTTTCTCGCATGAAGTTCTTTAATCATACCTCTCCATCTTCGATATCATCAATCAATCTCGTAATCTTTTATCTAATAAAATCGACATGACAAAGTCTTAACGGTAACCATACCAAGATCCGCAAGTTTGTTCTCGCTTTGGTTTCTTCTTAGGTAGGTGTCTTGCCTATGGTCTCTCTTCTAGAAGCTTCATGGTGTCACATCTATCCCATATGCACATCTCTTTTGAAATAAGAATATACCGACATCTTACTCAAACAAACAAGTCAAGAAGTGATTAAACAAAATTTTATTTTTACACATTTCTCGCTTGCCCCACCAACCTTCGGTGATGAGCTTCGCTCTCTTACTAGTGACGTAGGGTTGGGAAAGGATGGAAATGCCCTTACTCGCCTATGCCTTGCCCACGGTGATAAACCCACGCTTCTTAGTAGCATGGGGCAAAGTGTAGGGGGTCCTCTAGACAATGCAAATGTTAAAAGGTCATAAACAAACTATTCAAACTTTGAGTCAAAAACAAATGAATCGATGTTCAAAATTCCAAGAGAGTTAAAAATCCTAAAACCAGATTTTGTCTACTATGTGGCCATCTACGGGTCTAAGTCCTGATAAACCGCAAAGCAAGTTACACCCAAAACTATGAAGTCATTCAGTAGAGTAAGTAAGGCTTGTAGTTTTCAATTTGGTTCCACCAAAGCTTCGTCTGCCTTTCATCACTATCATTTCATCATATTTCATAACTTGCGCCCTTCTTGGCTCTTGGTGATGAGCCCTCGCATCTTACTAGTTGCGTGGAGTTAAGAGTGGGGCAAGTTAATCTGTTCATCATACTGGTTGTTTTCATCACTGTGCCAAAACAAATACAAGTTATCCAAATTGCTAATAAAAGTTAAGATTCAAGATCACAGTATATCTACAATATCATGTATCAGCATCATGAAACACAAAAGGAAAGCAAACATTTGCATCATCTGTTTTCCATTGCATACATTCTAGAAAGCATATAAAACATACATCGTAGTATACACAAAGCAGTTGGGAATAGAAAGGACGCACAAGTGACAAAGTTTTGATCCAAAATCGACGCATATATATAAATAATCAATGTTTGTATACAATGCCATCATGCACTAGGCATGGTCAAAACGCTCAAAGAGCCCGTGATACACAAAAGAATCTATAATACAAAAATACAGAGAGCCAAGTGGCCTCTCAACCCCTGCGCGACCCCGCCGAAGGTGCGCGCCCTCGCCTAGGACTACGGCTACGCTGGCGCTCTGAATGGACGGAAGGCTCAGGGTCTCGAGGGGCAGTCATGGTCTCGCCATGAGAATGGCTCCTCATAAGGCGCTCGGCTGTCCTATAGCCTGCCAACTCTGTACGGAGAGTCGACACCATCTTGGCCACATGCCAAACGGGAGCAAAGACGCTGGTGCTGCTCCGCCCGCCGAGGGCTCCCCCAAGATCTACGGATAGCTCCGCACGAGTCTTATCCATAGGGATCATCGAGAATCGCACATACCCTACGGATTAGATCCCGCCACTCGCCGACGCCTCTCGCAAAATAAAGAAGAAAGACGAATTAGAAACTAGGCAAAAGGCTAAAATATACAAGATACAAATATAAGAGAGATAGCAAGCTTAAAACAAGTCCTAAATCAAACTAACACCGAAAGGGAGAGAGGATAACTTACTCGGATCACCGGCCTCCAAGATGGGTCACTAGGGGCCAAGACTCACGCAGATGCCGCCGCCGACCGAGGAGCTGCTCCCGTAGTCGGGGCAACATGACGCCCGCAACGACTCATCATCTCCACCATGGCCCCGGAGAGTGGCTCCTCTGAAACCGTAGTCTCTCTCTCGCGCTCGCTCCGCCTCTCCGCCGCATGATATCCCGAGTGTCATGCCACTCAGATCACTCTCGTCCCGTCTCTCCTCCGACCCTCCTCTCGTGGACTCCTCGTAATCGGAGTCAATATCTATAGGGTCATCGCTACTATGAGCAGGACCCGCGGTAATCCGAAGTAAAGGTGCCCGAGGCGCACCAGCTCTCCCTCTGGCCCGAACTATCCCCCTGGCTGCAATAGGAATGCCAGGGGTAACCACTGTCCAACCACGGCCTCTAGGCCCCCCTCTAGCCTCCCGAACTGATCTGTAAACTGGTGCTACTGGAGGAAGCATGCCCACATATGGGAGGCCGAACTGCTGAGGAACCCTGCTGAAAGGATGTACCTCCACCCGTCCCACACGGTCAATAAGCTGCCCTGTGATGGAACAGGAGACCAATGTCATGGCCTCCTCTCCCCATACGCCGGCCATAAGCTGGTACGGTGTGGCCTCCATGTCTGCTGTAGTGAGGGAGGCTACTGGCTGGTGAGGTGCTCTAAGCACCGACATATCTGACCATCTGGCCGCCCTCACAGCCCCAGGATCTGCCACCTCCACGCCTCTGCCATAAGGAATAAAATGCTCATACACCCAACTCATGACTAGAGTTGGGTGGCTCAACGACTGTCCCTGTAAACGGACCACCCTATATAAGTCGTGATAGGTGGTCCCCAAAATGTCTGCCCCCCAGGCGTATATCCGGCCATGCCCCTCTATCTGTGCAATGATGGGGGCCCAACAGTATAACAAAGTGTCCCCTCCCTTGTCCCCGATCAGTCTCGAGGCAAGGATCCCCATGATGGCCTGTCGAAATATGGGGATGGGCAAAGAAGGGATGGATCTGACTCTCACCCCCTTCTTCGACCCCGTGGAGATGACTGCATCTCCCATATATGTCGCCCACTGTGCAATCTGTGCCCGTGAGCCTGCTGTCTCTAATGTAAGTCGCCTCCCGATGATCGGGACCCCCAGAATGCGGTAGACGTCCTCTAATGTAATGGTCCACTCACCACGGACCCCTGGCAATCGGAAAGTGTTCCGATCTGCATCCCAGTATGAGAATAAGTCACAGAGTATGTGACTGGATGGAGCAACGTGAGGCACACGCGATATCCGCAATATGCCGGCCCTCTGCAATGTGTCCTCCTCATCTGCTGAGAGGGCATCCAATACCCCGGCAGCCAGTCACACTCTCTCTCCCGGCTCCATCTAATATACTCCTCCTTCGCCTGCATACACCCAAAAACACACAAAACAGAGTAAGTTAGTATCTAAACGATATCAAGAGAGTCATAAAAACATACACAAATGCTAAAAATACAAGTGTAAGTTTTCAAAAGAGGTCCTTTTGCATTCTGTGCAAAACCGCCGCCCTGGGCAGGGGGCGGCGAGCAGAACGCCGCTCAAGGCGGCGGTCTCAGGACCGCCGCCCCTGACAGACAGGCGGCGGTCATGTCAACCGCCGCCGCCCGGCCAGTGGCGGCGGCGGCGCGTCCGAAACCCGCGCGGGTTTTTAACCCCAAAAAGCCAAAAACTGCCAAAAAATGACCATTTTAGCTAAAAACAAAGCCTACCCAGTAGCCCCCCCTAGATGGACCTTTTAAACCTAACATTTTCAAAAATGACCCCCATTACAACAAATTTAGCATTTCAAAATCAAGAGGGAAAAGCACAAAATTGAAGAAAACCAACCCGTGATCTCGCGGTGGCGTTCCCACGTGGAGGCATGATCACTATCTCGCCGTGGACGTTTTGACTCTACTCGCGTGAGAAACCGCTACCGTGGCCCCAGAGCTCAAAATCTATCAAATCGACTCACGCAAATGAATAGGAAAATGGGCCCACTTTTATATATATAACGCTTCTAATTCGCTTTTAAATCCCCTTTTCACAGTTCGGAGCGCCAACGGAGGTAAGTTTCTATCCTCGCACTAATGGTACGTCCTCTTCCCCTATTATTTTAGCGTTTATTTTCCAAGTTATCAGATCTATCTCGCACTTGAGTTCTCCTTTCATTTTGCAGCAGAGCGGAATTTCTGATGGCGTCATTTCACACACCTGACGTATAAGGTATAACTTCTAGCTTCCCATTTCGGGACGGCCATACTGACCCACCGCTTTACGCCTCTCATGGCTAAAACGCTTCTCCGAGGGGGCAATATGTACGTACTCCAAAATCAGTAAGGTACTCAGATCGCTGAACGGTGTAATAAATGCCCCAATGATGATACAGGTCTCTTCGCAAGGTGTTCGGGATCCAGAGAAGCTTTACGGATATGCGTTAACATCCCGCATGCCCCGCTTAGCCCCCGCGTGCTTTGTTTTCCCTTTTTCCCTTTTTCTTGGCTTTTTGGTCTTCAAGGATTTAAACCGCCGCCCGAAGGGCGGTCCAGAACCGCCCGCCCGAACAGTATGGCGGCGGTCCAGAATCGCCCCCCGAGCAGGGGCGGCGGTCCTTTACGCATTTTCCAGAACGTTCTTTTGACGGAACGCACGCAAAGTTCAACGCTTCACCAGCTTTTCTTGCCGACTTGAGCATGCATTTATGTTTTTGGTCCCCTGGAATAGTGTTTTTCCTTTGTTTATTGTTTAGGAGTTCAATTTGGTTTTGATCTTTGGGTGTTTGAATTCCTATAAATGCATGGTTTGTGCACATGCAAATGGCCCCTCATTCTTGTTTCAAACTCACCATTTTCAGTAGTTCAGTCTTCTAGTTTGCTTAAGTTTGATAGTTTAAATCCTTTACATGCTTGGTCAGCATTACTCACCGTTGGTAAGCCACAGATCCAACTTGTGCAAACAAGATATTGTTTTTGGAGTAGAATAGTTTAGGCAGCCATTAAAGTTGCAGGTTTTGCTCTTCATACGTACTAGTTTCAGTGTTCTGACGCTTTTGTTGCATGATTCGCAGAGACCCCGCTAGGAATCGCATAGGCCAAGCTCGTACTCAAGCTATCCCTCTCCTATCCGCATTCTATTCTCGTCTCGCATTCTCAAGGCCGTCCATTGATCCAAATATCTATTCCTCGCTGATGCAAGCATTACACGCTTTTCTCGGATTCACGTGAGCACAAAGAACGAAGAGATCATACCGAGGGGACAAGAACACACACACCGCCGGATTCGCCACTGCTCGCGAAATCCAGTTCCATCTTTCAAAGTTTTAGTTAGAACTTATCAAATAAAGTAGTTAATCGCTTTATTTCAGCTTATTTCCATTCTCGATATCGCCAGTGAAGTTGTGGGGATTGATAGTTTCGAGAAACTATGATTCATTCCTCACTTCGAGGTAGGATCGAGAATCTTGCAAATAGATTAGTTATTTCGTTGTTTAGAATAGATATACAAAATTACATGCATAAATAGCTACACTCGCTATTTTGTTTGTTTTACGTTATTAGTTTAGTTGTCAATTCTAAATATTTTAAATAGCTGCTTTCTTATAAATTGCCAGAAAATACAAAAAGAAATTATATATGCTAGAAGTGTACTTAGATTTTACTTTATTATAGTTTGTTTCATTACTGCTTTTGCATGACAATTACGGGACCTAGGGAGCCCAGGGAATACATTTTCGAGCCAATTGTGCCCCAGCCCAATATCGTAGTGGCAATAACTGACATTGACCAAAACCTTAGGATACAAGTCTTCCAAACAACAATGACTTCCAACAGTCAGTCACACAACAGAGGGTTAAACATAGAAGACGACCCAAGCACACACATTTTGGTCAAATCAGCCAAACTACAAAGTTATCCTAGAAAACATCCGCATGACTCGTAGAAGGATTTGAAAGAGAACAAATATTCGGTGTGCGATCCTTTAGTTCCACAAATGTGATTACTGAGACACCCTCGTAGATATAGATACCACTTAAGAATTCAAGTCTAGAACACCCGTGAGGTATTCTGAGAAAATCACACAATTGCTGATTCTAAACGTAGAGGCCGAGAAAGCATACGACACCGGATACTAGGGATTAGACTTGATCTCGCGTATGACCATAACAGACCGCAACAACCAAGAGTCTACGGTTGTGATCCACAAATCCCACACCCTAACGAATCCATAAGAGAATTAGACATGACACCGGCCTACGCACATTAGTATTTCACCACTCCGATTCCACCTATCATCATTCAACAACTTATCCCTACTAGACACAACAAATAACGAAGCTAGAGAATTTTGACTAGGCCAGAGAATCGTCCATAGAGTTGACTATATTCACCATATGACCCTATCAGAGAAATACACGAAACCATCCCGGTCATTTTCCACGCATCCCACAACCCATAGATCGAATCACGCCGTAGCTCGATATTGATTGAGCCTTCGAGTAGTCATCCCGGCCGATCGATCTATCACACCGTCTCAGGTTAGAAGGGCCTTCTTTGCCTTAGATTCGCAGATTCCATTAGTGCGTGTCGAAGATATTAGATTAACTAACTAGTCTATCCGTATACTACCCGTATTCCATCCTCAATAAGGATAAGGTGGAGGCGCTTGAGCCAATGTTGAATAAGGAGAAGGAGAGCAGGCTACCTGGTTTTAGCAAGTATACCCAAGGGTACGCATGTGGAAGAAGGCATGCAAGGAAAGAGATAGGTTATATTGATGACCCCAAGAAGGTGTTTTACACTTGTTTCTAGAGTAAACTTCCGGTGGAGGAGCTTATATGCATGTCATCTTTCAATAAGGAGGCTACCTACCCGTGGACAAGGAAGATGATCTCTTGGGAAATTGAGTCCCACCTTGATGAACCAAAGTTTGAGGTAAGCCAAAGGGAAATAGTAACATTACAAGGACCAAGAGAAGATAACCCAATGGTGGATACCCAATAGTTCTCGGATGAACAACTAAGCAACGCGCTTAACAAAGTCTTCATTGAGATAAAAGCTAGACTCTTTGGGAGAAATGATAGGATCAAGGATTTGGAAGGGGAGCTGAAGGAGAAAGAGGAAGAGATAGCTACATTAACCAAGGAGCTAAGCCAGGAAAATTTAATCAGTGCCCACTGGTAGCAAGAATTGAAGGATGAAAAGGTTAAGGTGAGCGTCGTGTACAAGAAGGTAGAATCCATCAACGGGGCCATACTATTAAAGCATCCTAACTTTGGCATCACCCACATAGAAGTATGGATCTTATTTGGGATTTAACAAGGGTCCTCACTATGGAAAGACAACCATCAACCTTGGAGTCTGCAGAGGAAGTGGCAGTGTGCTTAGAGAAGGAAGATAAGTTGAAAATCATAGCGCAAATGCCGCAAAGTACATCAAAGTGCTTGCTAATGTAAGGGCTGCTTCCTAGACTTACGAGGCCACGTCTGAAAAATTACGTGGACAGAGACAAAGTGGCAGGTACCTTGGTTACCACTCATAGGGCGGAAAGAGACAAAATGCTTGCCGGTGTTGAGAATAAATTAGAGGCAATTGAAACCTTAAGGGTTTCAATCAAAAACCGGTTGAAGGAGCTATATCTACATATCACATGAAGAATGGACGTGTTGGAGGATATATGCAAGGAGTTGGAGAAAATCACGGATACTATGAGTGCATAAGGAGATGGACTAAATTTTGGGGAGGTAAGCACCCTGGTCGGTGACCTCTTTCAAAGAGCACAGGACAAATTCGATGCCTGGAATAAATTGGAGGCCGACTTGTAAAAGGATTTTCCCAGTCTGTTGTAGTGATTCTTTCACTCTCCCATTCTTTCTTCTTTCCCATTATTTCATCCTCTTATTCTTTTTCCTAGGCATAAGCCTATTTGTATTCTTTCTCTCACTAAGGGAAGTGTTCCCACAGATAGAGAACAAGCGTAGTGTGGGGTGATGTTGGGCCCCTAGAATATTGACTAAGTACAAAAGGCACGTAGGTGCGCAAGGTCCTAATTAAAGAAAGGCATGCAAGGTAGGGTTTTAGAAAAGGGTTTAAGGAAGATCATGGCATGTGTGACACACATGGAAAGAACCAAGGGTTTGGGACTTAGACAAATTGGATGTTTGGGGCTGAACACGTGAAAATCATGACCCGACTATGCGTGGATAAGATGCCAGCCTGGCGATAGGTTGGCCTAGGAAGGAGCATGCCTGTGGTAGAATATTCTAGAAGCACATCATGGGATAAAGTGGGAAGCTTAGGCCTAGAGGAGAATTCTCACATGGAGGACCACATTTAGACACTTGGCATTGGATCTGAGGGTGCTAGAGGATGAGTTGGCAGTCCAGAAAAGCTATAAATACAAGTTCTGCAGAGTAAACAGGAGACTTAGAGTATGAGTGGAGCTCTATAGAACTACTATAAAAACTCTGTTCATGGATAATTACATTCGGGAAAGGATTTATTGGGCATGGGGATTGTAATTTTTCTTTTTGGTAGCTTAGTTACATAAGTCCAAATTGCGAATGCATGACTGCGGTCTACTTCTCTGTGACACTCTATAATGGTTCCATGGATGTAAAGAGGTTACCTGTTATATATACATGAATATCAATGATTCTGATACATACTTCTCTCTCATGATTTCTCTTTCCTTTTATGCTAAATATGGATGCTTGTATGTTTCTTTTTGATATGATACACATTATAGATTCTGTTAAGTACTCTATCTAAAATGACTGCAAGGATCTAGAGGCCGTTCTGAGCTCTATAGTTCTTGTATGTCATAAACCCATTTAAAATTATTTTAAACACAAATCATAGATTATGTTTCCCACTTAACTCAGATAAAAGAGAGACTCGGCACCCACGCATGCCTCAGGTGAGCGCCCATATTTCGCTGGGTGATAGGACAGTGCGCATGGAGTTCCTTTATTTTGTGTTAAGGGTAAAAATGACTACATGGTTGTGGAAGTTTCTTCCTCCTATTTATCATTTTTCTAGTCTATAACACTTTGGAATTTATTTTGAAATTAGTTAAGTCTCATATTTCCTCTCTTGCACTTAATATTTCAATTTTTATTATCTTTTTTCTTACGTCAAATTTGTGCTTTATTGTTTATTTATCATATGAGTATCTTCAATTAGGGTTCAACATATATAATATATTTGTTAAATAATTTGGTGAACTCCGTATCTTTCAAACACTCTTAGGTCTTCATTTCATCTCTTCTTTCATCATGTTCATAGGATCCTCTAATTATGGATGTCTCCATTCATACCTTTTACAAGGTCACCCCGAATGTAAATAAAATCATATAAAATCATATCTCATTTGGCCAATAACTACATGCACCCTTATATTTCTCTTTACTATGTATATCATAAATTCACTTCAACATTATCTTTCAATGAAGAGAACATTACTTTTACATTAGATGATTTACTTTTTGAGACTATGTTAGATCATGATCCCCCTATTTATATTCATTTTTGCATTAGTAATGTTGGGGTTAAACATGCATTAGTTTAGAATGGATCAAGACTTAACATTTGTAATCTTGCATCTCTCCACAAATTTGTCCTCTCTGAAGCATCTTTGGCTCCCTCCTATGTCTCTATCCATGGTTTTGACAATGTTTCCAAGTGGGTATTAGGTACATTACATTTCTTATTACTATTGGGCCATGTACTCTACCTACTCTATGCCATGTGATGCCCAACAATCTTGATTATAATATTCTTCTTGGGAAGACTTGGATCCATGCCATGCATGCAGTCCCCTCCACTCTTCATACAAGGCCCAAATTCCTTTATCAAGGTGTTGTTTATGGAATTTTAACAGATCCATCCCCTTTCACATTTTGTAATTCTATGGAACATTCCAAAGAAACCTACATCTCTTATATAATTAATTTGAATTTCTCCAAGTATTGTATTGGTTATAAGGATATGTTTCATTATGGATTTTTGGTCCTGTTTAGGCCAATGTGGTCAAGGAGTCATAGAACAGTTGGATCTCCCCACTTAATTGAATAAGCTTGGTCTCGTATATCATCTTTAATCGTCTTCAAGGCTTATGTTTTTTAACATACTTCTTTACTTCCACTCCTACATCCATCGGTGATGCTACATCTTTTGATTGGCCTAACTTAAAAAAATTCTACCGATGACTCTCTTTTAGAATACATGGGAACTACGATCACCTCCCTCATTCCATCACAAGAAATGATTTCAAAAATATTTTACTACTACTACCTACTTTGGGAATCAATTATCTCTACCAAGCTTCAGATGATCCCGAAAAAATCCCTATTAACCATTATATTGAGGATCATTCAAATTTTTTTAATGAAGAAACCATCTAATATAACCTTGTGCTGATGCCAACCCATAAATGGTTTTGTTTCCTAATTCTCTCACTCTACTAAGAAATAGGATATCAAACAAGTTCTTCACGAGTTCTCTCGAGATATTCATATGGGATTATAGTGATATGCCTAGAATAGATCCTTCGAGCCATGCACAATATCATCGTTCACCCTGGTGCTAAGTATGTTCAATAGAAAATTCACAAAATACATCCCAAGGTTATACTATTAGTCAAGGAAGAAATAAAACAACTCTTGGATGTTGGCTTTATTCGTGCCATCGAATATTTTGAATGGGTCTCTAACATTGTACCAGTTATGAAACTAGATGCCGAGTCCATTTTTGCACATATTTTCATGATCTTGATAAGGATTTTCCCAAGGATAGTTTTCCATTTCCACACATCAATGCCATCGTTGATTCCACTACTGGCTATGCCATTCTTTCTTTCATAGATGGATTTTCTAGTTATAAGAAAATCAAAATCAACCCCGCAAATCAAGAGAAAATTCATTTACTATATCATGGGGTGCATTCTACTACATGGTTATGCCCTTCGGCTTCAAAATGTTAGGGCCACTTATGAACAAGTGATGACACATATCTTCCATGACTACATTCATAAAATCCTTGAAGATTCCATCGATGATATCCTTTCCAAATCACAAAACTATTATATTATGGTTCAAGATCTTCAACACTCTTCAAGTACTTACGACATTACAAAGTTTGTCTCAAACGAAAAAGTGTATTTTGATGTCATATTTGACAAGCTCCTTGGATACATTATATCCCAAATGCAACATTGAAATCAATCTAATTTTTTTGCAATTGTTGATATGCCTTTGCCTCAAAATATGCATCAATTACATTCATTACAAGGAAACATTCAAGCATCCTCTCATTCATTACACAAATTGTTGATAAAACATAACCATTCATGCATCTTATGAAAGAGGATACAAAGTTTTTTTGGGATGATTGTTGTCAACAAGTATTTGAACCTATCAAATCATGCATATTAAATCCTCTTGTTTTTGTCCCTCCTATGGCTAATTGGCCCTTTATATTAAATATTTAAGACACATTCCATGCATTAGGGGCCCTCATGGCATAACATTATGATTATCAACATGAAAATAGTTGTATACTACATTAGTCACACTTTTCTCTCTTATGAATGCAACTAAAGTTATAGAAAAAATATGTCTCGGATTAGTCTTTGTTGCTTGATAAATTATGATGATACCTTCTCAATAATGAGGTACACGTCTTTACAAAAGTAGATACCCCGCACTATCTATTGTGTCACACATGTCTCTTAGGAATCCTTTTCTATTGGGTCATGATACTTAACGAGTTTGATTTCAAATTTATCCCACAAAGTGAAATCAAGGGCCAAATAATTGTTGATTAGCTAGCTCTATGCTCCTCTTTCAAATACATCACCTGTCTTTGACTCTTTTCTAAGATTAATTTACTACATACAATGTTGAATTTGACACTTGGACTATGTAATTTGATGGGTCTCGATTTTTCTCTAGCATTGGTGCTTTGATAGTCTTTATTAGTCCACATGGTGATCATCTCTCATTTGTAATCACTTATGGTTTTCATGCACCAATAACATAACTTAGTATGAAGCCCTCATTCTCAACCTCACCACCACTCATAAGCTCCTTATTCAACATATCTACATACATGGTGATTCACAACTCATTATTAGTCAAGTTAATGACATGTATCACACCAATGAGGAACATCTAGTGTGATATAATAATCTTATTAAGGCTCTCTTAGGTATATTTCAGTCTTACTCTCTCAAAACTCTCCCCACAAAGATAATCACTATGTGAATGTTATGGCTAGTGTGGCATCGCTTATACCTTATAATATCACTAGTGAGAAAGCCACGTTCATTATCCAAAATTTTTGACAACCGTATATTGATAATGCACCTCTCAAACCTTGTTCCATCACATGCATGTAGAACCACCATCCCGAATGGCTCACTCCAATCTATAACTTTCTATATAGATAAACTATTCCTGATGGTCTTCAACCTCATGAAGCTCATCTTCTATGACATGAGGTGGCTTGATATGTCATCACTGGTGTGACATAATTTAAATGATCATTTGATGGTCATTTTCTACATGCTAGGAATTTCTAACATCCCCATTGCGATATCTCGTGGTACATGATAGCCTATGTGGTGGTCACATCTATGGCAAGGCTATGCCACACAAGATCCTTTTTCAAGGATATTATTGGCCTATAATGGAACAATATTTCCTAGAATATGCTAAACATTATGATAAATTCCAAAAACATGGCAATCTACACCATGCACCTACCTACAACCTTTAGCCAATTGCTCCCTCATGACATTTCTCCTTATGGGAATTTGATATTATTGGCATGATAAATCTTGTATCTTTTGATGGCCAAAAGTATATTATTACCACCACATAATATTTTACTAAATGGGTTGAAGCATCACATTACAAACTATCACTTGTCTTGATATCTTTCATTTCATCACTACTCACATCATTACACACTTTGGCATTCCCTCTACTATTATCACAAACAATGGTTCTTCTTTAAAAATAAGGATGATAAAAGTCTCTGAGTGAAATTCAATACTAAAAAATCATTCTCTACTCCTTATTAACCATAGGAAAATAGCCAAGAAAAGGCCACCAATAAAACCATTATCAAAATCTTATGCAAGATCAAGATTGATTCTAGTGGTGACAATTAACATAATTAGATCATATATGCTCTCGATATTATTGCACTAATGTGTGTATGAAAAAAATTGTTACCCATTCTCGCTATTTTACGACATCAAGGTCGTCATTCCATTAGAGCTTGAAATACCGTCATTACGAGTCTCACTTAAGGTATAATTAAAGAAAATGAATATCATGAGAACCACCTATGTGAGCTTGAAATGTTTGAATCTCCACATTAAAGCTCTTGATAATATTCAAGTATATAAATCTCACATCTCCCTAGCATAAAACCATAAGAATCTCCCTCCCAAATTTTATATGGGTAATCTAGTGTTAAAATAAAAAAATACAAATGTTGAAGCTCCCTAAAGAGAAAATGTAAACCTAACTGGATCAGTCCTTATGTCATCACAAAAATTTTTGGGGTGGAATTTATTACCTTTCCACTCTCCTAGGTAAGCCTCTTAAGAACCCACTCAATATGATGCATCTCAAATGATAGTACACATAAACTACAAACCATTACCATATGACACACTCTAGTTCCACGCTCCATACTCAACCGCTAAGGGTCTAAACCTGAAAATAACCTCACCACATTCACATTCTTTACACTCTATGCTTCATTGACCTATTTCTTTAGCACAAATTTCAAGCCATTTCCCGATGATGCACTCTTATTCTATGGTTCGTTCTTGATATTGAGGGGTATTTTATAAATGAACCCGATCTCATATATACACATCCACTTGGGGGCACATTGTTCCTATCACATTCACATTTCATTCCATTCCACACCACTCATTAATAGCATACTACATATCTTGGTTTCACTTAATCTTGCTTACTTATTCTCTCATGTACACTTTGTTTCACATCCTAGACAAGATACTTTGTATGTCATTATATTTTATATATACACATGCACATTCACTTTTCTCTAGTTGTGAATGAAGACTTTACATGATCTTTACCTATGCACTGTACCTCTTACCAGTCCCACTAAGGATCCTAGGGGCATCTACTTTCTTACACACTTTGTAGGTGTTTTTGTTCCATTTTATACTATTTCCTATTCTTACTAGCAAATTACTCTCTTTACATATACACATCTTGACAAACTTTTATCTTTCTAACATGCTAAAGGGTGCTCCATGTGCTTTCATTTTCTTTGTTGGACTATTTTCCACCATGTTTGTCTGTCACTTATTAATTGTCATTTTTTCTATTGTATTCCATTATTTGTGGGATTTTCCCTGTCTTGTATGATCATTGCTTGTATGTTTTTGGCTGCTTCGACCTTGATTATCTTGCGACATTGTGAGCAATGTCCCATGTTTGAAACCCTCTTTTTGCGGTCTACTCTTTTTGCACTATTGATTGTTGTAATGTTCTCTACTACATGCTTTGCTTGTCACTTTTTCTACTAACACATGTTTCTAGCCACTTTGTTTACATGTGGCTTGGTTTCTACCATGCACATTCCCTCCTTCCTGTAGGGTACCAATTTCATATTATAATTTGGTCCTCTCCTTTGGGCTGCATAATACTAGTAATTTCACATGCACCCAAAATGCGGGGGCATAAATTGGGTGAATCAGTCACCCCATATAATGGTACAAAGCTATAATTTAGACTTGGACAAGATAACAAGAACAAAGTAGTCTACTATCATAGAAATGGTTGAGAATCTGACTTGGGTCCTTAGTTCAACACAAAAACTAGCGTTCATATATAGACATTAGTGTCAAGATTTTCCTGACCTTTCCTGGGTGCCTATAACCAAAGGGAAGTTACAGTTACTTTCTCATATCAGCATAGTTTTTAGTAATTCACATAGTAGTTTTCATAGTATAGGTATAATCATCTAGCAATTAGAATGCATTCTATCATATTTTTTCCTTGGATCAAACTGAACAACACGGAACAAAGAAGGATCACACCATATGAAGTGGTATATATATTTTAGAAGCTTTCATGGATGGAGAGTAAAACTAGACCTCTCTCCCCAACACTCTTCTTCTGTGGTGTGATATTTCCTTAAAAAATCGTTGTTGGCGTGAGATAGCCCAAAAATAGCTCTTGGATCGAGATCACTTAAAAAACTCGCTCTTCTATGGTTGTTTAGGAAATTTTCTATCCCTTTTCACTCGTCATAGATCAGGTGCACACTCTCCTTTTTACACATTTTTCATACTTTTACATACTTATGCAGATTTTTCATGTACACATATTTGAAAACTTCTTTTTCTCTTATTTTGTAGGTTCATCCTTAATATGTAATGAGAAGCATACCCATATTAATGGACACATCAAGCTACAAAAATAAGGTACATCATGGTACCACACATACACTTCACCCCTAGGGTCACTTCCTCTTTCTTAGCTTCCACGCTTCATTTTTATCACTCCACACTTTCATTTATCTCTTCGGCACACTATTTCCATCACACTCTACATGGTTATCAGGTATGCATCTCTTATCTACTTTATGTTATTGATTATTCACTCAAAAAAATAAAGCGAGGGAAAATGTAGACAAAAAATCATGCACTTGGTTACATTTCTAGGTCCATAAACACATACTTGCATTCATATGATTCCTAAGAGAGAAAACTAGCAATTAAAAGTTATATTTGGATTTTTTGTTTTATCTTTGGTATTTCACACCTTAGAACCCGGTTGGTACTTTAATTTCTTATGTTTTATGAATATGAACTGGACACCGCTTCCCAAGTACCCTCATCCTTTTGGGTGCTCCTAATTTATTTGTATCTTACTCACCTCTTTTGGGCCTCTTTTATCTTTTGGGAATCTTATTTTCTTATGGGATGGCCTTTTAGTTTTCAATTAAAAAATTAAACCAAGGGAAGAATATAAATACAAAGATATGTGACAAAAATAAAGGACCAATCTCTAAGCATATTTTATCATCACCTAAGGTTGCATCTGAAGGAATTTTAAGAGCATCAATGGAATCCATCTAGCACTCATACAAGGGACAAGGGATTGCATTTCATGCATACATGCATAGGAGGGGAATTTAATTTTTCCATACATACATCTATTTACATTGGTACATATAGCTATTGTATGTTATCACATGCACTTGCACAAGGGCCTCCTAGGACACGATTCTAGAACACACACAAAAAAAATACATGGAGTTTGAGATGTAGAGAAACACTCAGTCATAAGTTTACTCCATTGGGTGACTGCTAGCTAGAGTCATTCTAACTCCCCATTTTCATCTTTTTCTTTTTAGGATTTTCTCGTGCTTTGTGGTTTTGCATGATATCATTTGTTTTGCAGGGTTATATGTGAATACAACGATAATCCAGTGACATACAAATGACTAATAGAGAAGGTTAGTGAGCACATTACAATACCGGACACATCATATTTCAATATTTTGCATATTCACAGGAACCTAGTAGAGGTCTCTCGTGCCTAGGCTCCTAGTCCCCTTACTGAGACACCTGGTCTAGTTTATTCGATAGTTCCATAATTTTATGAGTGTGATTATGGTAATTTCTTCCTCCTGTTTATCGGTTTTGTAGTCTAGAACACTTCAGATTTATTAAAAAATAAGCTAAGTCTCTTATTCCCTCTCTTGTACTTAGGGTTTTAATTTTTATTAGCCTATTTATTATGTAAAATATATGCTTAATTATTTATTTATCATACTAAATCACTTATCACATGGGAGCTAGAAGTTGGTCATATAGAAAACATGAGGGGATAGGATGGGGCACATTTTTTTTCCCCTCTGTCCCATTGAGAATGGGGTTAAGGGGGAAATAAATTATTCCTCAAGAAGATGATAACAAGTGTTGCTATGATTTGTAAGGAGGGAGAGGTCAGTTTAGCTCGATAAGCACTCTGTCAGCCAGTGAGCCGAGTCATATGGGGGACCAGAGAGGAGGGTTGATGTGGGGTGTATTTTTCTGTCCCTTTTATACCATTTGAAAAGGGATAAGAGGGTAACAAAATTGCACCATGAATCAAGAAGGTGACATGTTTCACCCCAAAAAATGACTAAGTATGAGAAGTGTACCTTACACAAGAGAGAACTTGACGACGTTATTCTTGGAGATCCAGATGGTCTTTTCACATGAAAAATTATATGATTTTAACTCCCAAGTCCATTTAAAGAATAATGGGATATTTTTCATACTTAATTTATTCTTTCATCTTCAAAAATTAGCCCCTTTTTCTTCGGGACACCAGGGTGTGTTTTCTAAGATCGAGATGCCTTGAGAAAGAAATAGATCTTGTGAAAATTTTTATGAATCAACCATGTGCATAATTTCTTCATATTTCCAATAGCTATTTTTTTTTCCTTCCAAATCCTTACAGAGCTCCTGAAACTCTCTAAACAAGTTCATGCACCAATTTTTACTACACACCCTATTAGATATATATTATGCTCAAACATAAACATACAACCTAGGTAGTCATAGGATGATCCCCTTCATTTAATGGTGAAGATCTTGTGTGCTTTATTTTTATTTTCTAAAACCTATATAAATATTTCTAGGTATTACTTTAATTGAGTAAATCATGCACCACGGTAAAAAAATTGGAAAATAATTAATCATTTGTATGTTTTAACTAAAGAAGGTAACTTGAAGTAAGAAAAAATATAGAATAGAAATGAGAAAGAATGTATGATATGTAGGAAAATTTTCTTTGCAATAGGTAGATCTCAGAGTGAGTTACTCACACATAGAATAAACAAACATTAGCTACTCCTTTAAACTTTTAAGAAAATTAAAATTAAGTTGACACTTATAAAAGCTAAGATAACACAAAGTTTATCATTAACAGTCACAAATGACATGGTCATACTTTATTAGACACAAAGTTCAACCAAAATCTTTCTTGCTTCTTATTAAACCATCAACTTTTTACAATCCACACATCTAGTTATTTGAAACCAAAGTCTAAAATAACCATGTGCACAACTTATAATAGTGGTTTGATCATAACTCTTAGATCCTTTAACTTATAGGCCTCTTCTTCTATTTATAGTCATTACAAGTAAAGAACAAGGAAGAAATATCCATTATACTTTAATAAATGAATAACTAACAAACAATTAGGAGTTGAGAACTTTTCTCCTTAAAATATTTGTTTCATGCCACCTAATTGTTTAAGAATGTTCAAACATTAAAAACCATAATAATTGATCTATAACTACCCTCAAGTATTTGAATTTATCAAACAACTTAAAGTAACGGTGATTGTACACCACATTACTTAAGTCTTACAATGGATATACTTAAGGAGTAAAAAGAAAATTAAAATAAGTCAAAGAAGTAGAAGAATTATTTTGGATTGACAACTTCTATTTCCGCTTTATCTTTCTTTTTACTCTTATCTTCACCTGCATCTTCCTCTTCATATTTATACTTCTCTTTATAGATAGCATATTTATCCCTCATTTATTTGATCACATTATTATCTACCTCAACTACAGCCTCCATTTATGTTTCTAGCATGAGAAATTATCTCTTCATTAATTATACAGAGCAAATGACTGATTTCATCCA
This sequence comes from Taxus wallichiana var. yunnanensis, assembly GCA_018340775.1. Taxonomy (NCBI): domain Eukaryota; kingdom Viridiplantae; phylum Streptophyta; class Pinopsida; order Cupressales; family Taxaceae; genus Taxus; species Taxus wallichiana. The sequence continues at coordinate 548,444,492 of CM031238.1, read as the reverse complement.
CCTCCTAGACCAAATCAGATCTCACAATTTCTTTGGAGAACCAAGAACCCTGTTTTGATTTGTTTAAGTACTACAAATTCATAATCTTCATGGCATCCTTTTTCTTATTCTTCCAATACCCACTAGATTTTTCCATGCTAATACTTAGTGCATTTGGTGCAGTTGGAATTTTCAAGAAGAATTTGAAGAAATGACAATCATCCTTGCCACCGTGCTACTTGCATCATTCTTGATTGTTCTAGTCCGAGAATCGAGAATGCTTTACACATTCTAGCACAAATTTTGGCAACCGACAAGTGCTTGCAAAGGTAGTTGCCTCAATTATTCCACTTTGAGTTAATGCCTTCATTAAAGGTGTTTGATCCTTATCCTTAAACCATTATATTAACTCAAACATTGATACATGACCCATGTATGTATCCCTAATGCTAAGCGAACTTAGATGTGATACGAGTTTCCACATGGTATCTCTTATATTCACACTTCATCTTTTCTTACTTAGATTTTTCTTTTCCCTTGCCCTTCCTTCTTCTAGAAATCTCTTCAATATCTAAATTTGGTTCTTTTGTGATTACAATAGTTCCCTCTTCTTCTCTTGATCTGTTACTCACTTGAATTGGATCTTATCTTGTTTGAGGACATCTTCTCTTTTCTATGTAACCGGTGTGCTAAAAATCGAAATTGTTTTTACTCTTAAATAGTGATCATCAAGTCAATACACATTTACTTCAGTTAAATGTAAATATTTATACTTAATTTCCTCATGAAAACACATTAAAATCATCCTATAAGTCAAGTTCTATACTAGCTGAAAGTGATTGATTGAAATAGTTCATTCTGCAGTTCATTGCAACATTTTAGCATATAACTAGTCAAGACATGTAGTTAACAAGCATACGCAATTCAATTAGTGCAATGAATAGGTAGAAGTAAGCTTTTGGTTTACCACAATAAACAATAAGTAATAGCTCATCGGCTCACCGTAAATCATTGAAGAAGCATAAGTAATCCATTTTAGCACAATGCAAAGGAAGTAACAATAATGTAGATCAATGCAGATTAAAAAAATAAATGGATACTTGGTTTAGCGCAAAGTAAGTGGGAGAAGTAATAGTAATTTAATTCAACATAATATAAATAGCTAACAAGCAATCAATTTGACACAATGAGTGGAAGAAGTAATGAAAATCTAAATCAACGTAATGAATATAATTTATGGTGATCTCACATTACTTTACTTATTTTATAAAAATAAGTAAAGAATATCCCAATCGATGCAGAACTATGGGTATGTTCTATGGTGATTTCACATTACTTTACTGTTGTTACAAAAAATAAGTAAAGTAAATTCAAATTGATGCGAAACTAGAGATTCATTTTGCAGTCTTTTCATTCTACATTACTTTTTTCACTAAGGCTAGTAGAAGATAATTGAATCAATGCGGTGAAAGGGGGATTTTTACGTGATTTTTACTCTTCTTACAATACAAAGCAAGAAAAATTCTTTTGATTCAAGTAAAAGGATTGGATGAGTAAAAGGAATACAAATCGACGACATGGACTGGAAGCATAAAATGCTCAAATCCACTCAAAACAAATAACCAAAGGATGTTTTAAGTTTTCAAATAATACACAACTTCCTAAAATGAAAGGAATCAATATTAATCTTAAACACCAAACAATGAAGACAAAAACCGATAGAAAGAAAAAGGCACTGAGACCTAGTGAAAAACTAGGGTTTAAAATAGAAAAACTTAAATGGGATTTCTTACGAGGTAATAATGGATTCAACATAATACAAAAACATAATAAAAATTACTTAAAACACCCTAAATTTGAACCATTTACCCTAGAAAATAGAAGAACACTAAAAAAGAAGGAAGAAACACAAACTAAACCTAAAACACAACATAGAGGAAAGAAAAACAAGAAAAGAAAGGAGAAAAACAATCTACTAACCTTTCTTGCAAATGGGTTGGAATCAATTTGTGCAAATTCTTCTTCAATCGATCACTGGAAGTTACTCAGGGTTTGGAAGGTTGACAAATTATCTCTTCTTCACAAGAAAATGCATGGATCCTAGGTGGAATTACTTAGGGTTTTATATTTTCCGCATTATTAAATGTTGACCGTCTAAATGCCATTTTAACATTTCTCTTTATGTGGATTTTTAAAATGTCTTTACTTCATAAATTTTAAAAGAAGTAAAGCAGTCCCAATTCACCGATAACTTAAGTAATTAGTCATGTGGGATTTTGATATTAATTCACTTGTTTTAAATAAAGTAAAGTAAATCTATTTGAATTCAACGCAATGAAAAGACTATGCAATGGGGTAGGGGTTTAGCACAATGAATGGGCTTAGTTTGGCAGTGTTTATGAACTTCTTTACTTGTCATAATAATAAGGCAAGTAAAAGCATAGGGGTTTAGCGTAATTAATAGAATGAGTACTTTGAGTTTAGCGCTAAAATAATGAAAACAAGCTAGTTTTGTGGTGTTTTAACACTACTCTACTTTAATAGTAGAAGCAATTCAAAACAACATAGATAAAGAACTCTATACAAATCATTTTTTTGAACATGGATAGCTTGTTACATAGGAGAGAGAAATTTTAGTTTTCTCGAGAATTTTCAAGGAATTTTAAACACAGATGCTCAATAAATCACCCCAAGTAACATCTTGCAACTTCTTGAAGAATCATCATGCACTCATGTAGCCCAAATGAGTAAAAAAATAACCTACACACTTTAAACACCAACCTAAAGCCTCACACAACTCATCAAAAGTTCTAAAAAAATTAAAATTTTCCAAATGGGGTACCCTAATATTTCTAAAAGAAATCTTGGGGACACCAATTGGCTCCATCTATGGGCATATTTATTTCTACCCAAAGGGAATAAATGAAGATGAGATCCCAACATCTCTTATTTCAAGTCTTTCTCATTGGTTAAGAGTCACGAAAGAGAAACACAAACTAACCTAATAATATATATATATATATATACATATATTTTCCCTAAACCATAAATTCTTGTACAACTTCGGATGTTGCCCCTTGTTTGGAAGTGACAACTCAACTCCATCCTAGTAAGCAAGGATGAAACTATCAGATCCAACAAGTCCTATAATCATGAATGGCCCTTTCCACAATGAATCAAATTTTCCATGCATTCCTTTAGGATCATTCTTCTTATCCCACAAGAGTACCTAATCTCCAACTTCAAATTTCCTTACTCGGGCTTTCTTGTCAAATATCATCTTGAATTTCTTTTGGTGCTCATCTAATATGTCTACTACTTGAACTTTAACTTCTCGTAACTCAGCCAAACACATTATTCTCTTATCAATGGCATATGCATAAGTAGTTTCCTCTAAATCCTTAATGAGTTGTAATACATGCAGTTCAAGAGTAATAGGCAATTCAACATCCTTTCCATATAACAGCTGGAAAGGAGACAATATTATAGCTTTCTTTGGAGTAATTCTATCTTCCCACAATGTGTCAAAAAACTTCTTATGCCAAGTCCTTTAATTTTTTGTTGTTAACTTCCACATGATTGTTACTAATTCTTATTACTCGATTCTTCTTGACCATTTCCTTGAGGATATTAATTTTATGAATGTACCAAATGAATCCCATATGTGTAACAAAATTCAATTAGCTCCTCAGAAGATAAGTTTAGATCATTATCTGCCACTATCTTATTAGGTACACCAAAGCTTATGATGATATTTTCCTTGATGAAGTTGCACACCTCCTTGGAAGTAGCAATCTTAACAGGTATAGCTTCCAACCACTTACTAAAATAATATGTAGTAATGAGAATGTAATGGCGACCAACACTAGATGGAAGATTTAATGTACTAATGAAATCAATTCCCCATTGTTGAAATAGTTTTTCTATCACTACTGGATTCAAGGGAAAATTTGGAATCTTAACACACCCAACAAATTGTTGACATGATTGATATATTAAAACCCAATCATTGTATCCTAAAAAAGAGTAGGACATTAATACCTTGATCAAAGTATCTTGTGTGTAATAACTCTTGCTAAGAATTGTCCTCCACATGATTTTTCATGAAATTACTCGAGAAATATTTCTTGTTGAGAATGATCTACACATCAAAGAAAGACACCATTTATCCCCTTCTTGTACAAGTTATTATCCCAAAGAACAAAATCCTTGGATCTGAGCTTGATAGTTCATTTTTCCTTATGCAAAATCTGATCCAGACATTCTCCATATGTGAGGAAATATGCAATCCCGTTCTATTATTCATCCACTAGATTCACAAATAGAACCATAGCCATATTTTTATCCTCCTCTGAATCACATTCTTTTGTATTTGTCATCAAATCACAAATCCCTCTTCCTCACACCAATTTCATAGGCTTGATATAAAATCCATATTCCTACACCTTTGTCACCGCGTACCTCGTAATAGCCCCAAATCTTGTTGTTTCAAGATAGACTTAACTGTAGTATCAGGTACATAAAACATAGTTTGTGAAGAGAGTATGTAGTACCTAAATACTTTTCATTCCTTCACAATTGCATATACATGCTTCTCCATAGGAATTTACTTCAATTCATAAGCCTTCAAAGGTGTACTCATGAAATAAGTAGAGCCTCAACATCCTTTTTATTATTTTTCATCGAATGGTGACATCACATGTTCCGAGGAGTAGCATTAAAGAATGAACTCTTTACTAAAATTTGGTGATACCAGAATTGGTGCTTTAGAAAAAGTTGCTTTGATATTCTTGAACGCTTTCCTTCCTTCTTCACTCCATTTGAAGTCTTGAATTTTCTTCATCATGTTCGAGATATGACGAGTTAATTCAACAAAATCAGGAATGAATCTTCTTAGAAAATTAACCTTACCGAAGGAGTGAACTCCTTTCTTAGAAGTTGGAAATGGAAAATTCTGAATATCCTTCACCCTTTCAATATCTATCTTTATTCCTTCCCTCGAAACAATATTTCCAAGTAGCTTTCCTTCTATTACAATACTTTTTTAGATTTAGAGAAATCCCATGCCTCTAGAACTGAATGAATACTTCCTTTAAATTTGAAATGTGATTACCTCTTGCTTTATAAATTATCGTTAAGTCATCGATGTAAACCACTATGCTCTTATCCTTGAGATAAGAGAATTCCAGATCCATGACCTTTTGAAATGTTGCTCAACACTGATTGATCCCAAAGGCATCTTTTGATAAGCGAGCATCCCCATGGTTTGATAAATGTTGTTTTATATTGATCTTTAGCCACATGATCCTAATTATAACCTGAGAAACCATCAAGCATAGACACCATTTCACATCCAATAATAAACAATAATCTATGATCCATGATGGGAATAGGATAATTATCTTTCAACAAGGCTTGATTGAGATTGCGAAATTCTATGCACAATCTAATTTCACCGTTATTTTTCTCACGAGAGTTATATTTTCCAACCATTCAAAATGATGGATTGGATAGATTATCTTTACATCTAGAAACTTTTGTATCTCGGAAAATATTGTACCTGAAATAGTTTGATTAAGCCTTTGAAGATTCTCAGCTTGAAAGGTTTTAGCCTTTGCTTTAATGGAATGTAATGTTACACTTCAGCCAACTGATATGTATTTAAGTCTTGATAATACCAAGCAAAGACATCCATATATTTCTTAAGAATCCTCATGAAATATTCTTTCTCTACATCTAAATTTCTTTTTCCCAAATTCACCAACTTGGGTTCATCTTTCATCCCTAAATTCAATGAATGCACCTCAAATGAAAAACTCTCTCCATATTCCTTATTCTTTTTGAGAAATTGATCATGTTTATCAAACATATCTTCAAGAGACACCAAACCCTTAGGAATATTGTTCCCCTTAAGATGAATAATTTCTTGACTACCTTCAAGCTCTTGATCGGTCTCAACAACTATAGTCTATCTCAGAAATGAATTACTCCCTTCATAGTACATCTCCTCAAATTTATTCTGTTGATGAAGGAAAGAAACAATCTACTTATCATCATTGAATACTTTCCATTGTTCAACATTATCAGTACCTTTGGACGAAAAATCATCTCCACTTTATAATCACCTTGTCTAAATATTGCTGGTGGTTGATCTAGATTCGGAAGAGCCATAACGATTGCTAGAGAATCTTCCCTAGAATTATAATCCTCGATTATGTAATAGATGGAGAAAGCTACAAAATCCAAGGTAAAAGAAAACACCCAATCCCTATAATTCCTTAGCTTATCTTTCTTTACTTGATAGAGATTACATATATGCTTTGACAATAATCTCAACATCTCCTCTTTCTTGCATTAGCTTAAATACCATCTTTTTAGCTTGTTCCATTCCCAACAATAGTTATTCATACTCAACAACATTGTTATTATTATCAAAAATTAATTTTTTTATTAGGGGTAAATAGTTTTGAAGGGACTATACCCTATTACAAAATGAGCTCAAAAGCTAGATAAAGTAGAAAAGAACAATCCATAGTTTTGAAGGGACTATACCCTCTTACAAAAAAGGATCCATAGCTAGATAATGCAGTAAAAACATCAAGTTTGGATCAACATCCAGAATATACATGTATGTCCAACTATAGTTAACCGAGGAACTATACCAAAGGATCAAAATAGTAACAAAACTGTAACTAAGCAACATGAAAACAACCTCCTAACAACATAAAAAAACCTATAGTAAGGACCATCCTCTTCACTTGTCTGCTTTGTCAATCTTTGTCCTTACCTTCTGTAGAGAGGTGAAGAGTGCCAAGGAAGTGACATGGGTGGGATCCTTCTTATCCAACTATGAGAGATTCAAGTTCCTTATTGGTTCCGGCTCCCAAATGGCAACAGAATGTCACTAAGTACACATACACTTTTGACATGCTACTCCAAAAAATTGTAAATAGCCTTAAGCATAGACATGGTATAGTCATGCCTTCCTTTTACATTTCCCAACCTATTATCTAGTGAGTTAAGCTTCTTGTAAATTTCAATAATCTGATCATTATCCTGCTTAAGGTCATTGTGCATCTTCCTTTTGCCTTCTCTCTTACAGACCTACTTGAGCTCTTCTTTCAAATCCCTAACCTCCTTTTCTAGATTGAAAATTATATTGAGAAGGACATCCTCCCCTTCTGTAGTAGAAGCACCAATTGGATTATTGATATGAAGCATATTTTTAACAGACTCAATTTACGGATAAATCAGCCTTTGCACCAACACTAGATCTAAGAGAACAAAAACTACCATCAAATTATAGAGTCCAAATTTTATCATCTTATATATGTGATTCAAGAGCTACATAATGAGCATCTTATTTTTCTAACTCCAGGACCAAACTCCACAATTTGATTCCGAAAATGAATTTGAGACCTAGGGTCTTGATTTTTGAAACTACGTGTTTGGAATTATTTTTAGGTTTCAATCTTTGATTAAATCCTTTGACTAGAATATAGGCACGGGACCAATCCATCTCAACTTTACCCCCAATTATTTATAAAATTTTCTTCTTAGTAACATGCCATAAGAAATTGGAATATCTACCACCAAAATTATCATCTTCAATCTTTTATCTGGGAAGGAAGAAAGAACATCTTGTGTATATTTGATTTTCCTAATGAGAGTTACATATCTCTCCATCAAATAAAATATTCCAATTATTAAGTGTAAGCCCCAGAGCATATGCAACCTTAGCTAGCATGAAATCGTCAAAATATCCTAAATTTAAAATATAGTTGCTCAACTTATAGCCATTAATAATTAATGAAATGTAAAATGGGTCAATTCTCTCATAAGATGTAGGAGCAGAGGTTGTAGCATTATTCAGTGGAGGAGTATTTTTTGGATTAGGAAATATACCTCTTGAAGCATTGTTAAATGAATTATTCAGATTGTTACTCTACACATACTTTACCAACATGTTCAACTATTCCAGAAAATTCATTAAATACTCATCTTCTGACATCTAAATCTTTATCTTCTTAATGTGATCGATGATGTCAAAAGAGGGAATAACGACATTTTGACTTACTTTAGTTACTCATCCTATCATCCGTTACTATTGGTTAGGAGAATCATTCACTTGCTTATCTCTCGGAACCAAAGAAGAAGCAAAATGACTATCTCTTTTTAGAATAGTGACATTTGGTCTAGGATATTCTCTATCTATTCTTTGTCTACTTGAAGAAGCTTCACCACCCTGTTGTGCTTGAGATCTTGTAAATACTACAAATGTGTGACCATCACTATCTTCAAAATATTTGTAATAGCCTTCGTCAGATTCATAATCCAGGTACCCGACATTGGAGTAGCCAAATAGATCTCCAAAATATTCATCTTCAAGTAATTCGTTATTAGCAGTAGCATGATATTCCTCATTCATCTCCAATTTTTTGCTTAGAGAAGCTTCAGTGCAAGTATTTGTGGTCCAGTGAAGAAGTCCTGCTCCGATTCTGATTTTGACTATCAAAATTTTGAACAAGGGCTACTCTTGAGAGGGCAACATTTTCTCCTTGATTCATTTACTTCTAAATTTGTAGCATGCCATTAGGTAACCTCTATAGCAGTGGGTCAAAAGAACTGGTTGAAGACATCCCTTTAGCTTTAGGGGCTAAATATTTAATTATTCCATCCATGATCAAATCATCTTCGACCTCAATTACATAGTTTTGTGGCTCTAACAATTTTTTTGGTCATGCCCTTCATTATTGATATCTCGAACTCGTGTAACAAATCCTTTATGAATTTTTTTTTTGGTTCTCATCACTTAGAGAAGAGGAAGGAGGAATCTCGTAAAAATCTATAGAAATTAGCAATAAATTCCCTCATGTTCTCATATGGTTCCTTCTTCAACTTTGTCAACCGAGAAATGAGTATGCTTGCATCTTCGTAGGCTTAAATCTCTTCATGAACTACTCACGCATAGTTGTCCAATTTTTATGGTTCTCGGAACCTAACTGGTAGAACCATTCTCCAACTAAGTTTTAAAATTCTCAATGAACAATCTAACAGACATTTCCTCATGCTCCATACTAAGTAATCCATAAGATATGTAGAAAGATGCCAAATGATCATCAAGATTCTTCTTTCCATCTCCATAGAATTTTGGGAAATTATTCCTTGATCCTTTAGGTAATTCAAGCAAAGGAGGAGCTAAGTTCAAAGGACCAAAATATTTGCCACATAGGGCAAGCAACTGTTGAGCCATTTATACAGTATTTAATGACTGAGGATTAACTAGTTGAATAATACAAACAACTGTGCTATGCTGTAGTTGATTTGGTGAAGTATGAACTCTCCCTACGGTGATAAAATTTCTCTTTGGGTTCAGTCTTTTAGTGGATAATTGAAATTGAATTGCTCTTGTAGATGAAAGAAATGATTAGTTCTATCCTGATCCCTACTTTCACATGTAAATGGATGAATTTCCAGAATGAAATATTTTAAAACAACAAGTTCGAGAAGAAACAAGCACAAAACTACTTCTCCAATACAAACGTTGTAAGCATAAGTCTTTTAATTGTATTTTATTCCCCGGATGAGTCATAATAACATGATGGCTAGATTTTATTCTTAGCTAAACATGCAACCTAGGAAGTCATCGGATGAATCCCCTTCATTTAATGATGAAGCTCTTGTATGATTTATTTGTCTATTCTACAACCTATCTAAACATTTCTGGGTATTACTTTAATTGAGTAACACGTGCACCACAGATCTAAACAATTGGGAAGTAAATAAGCATATGTATGTTTTAAATAAAGAAGGTAACTTAAAGAAAGCATAAATATAACATAAAAACAAGAAAGGATGTATGATATGCAAAAAAATGTGCTTTGCAACAGGTAGATCTTAGAGCGAGTTACACACGAATAAACAAACATTGGTTGATCCTCTCAACTTTTAAGAAAATTAAAAAGAAGTTTGCACTTATAAAAGCTAAGATAACACAAAGTCTATCATTAACATTCACAAATGGCACAATTAGACTTTAGTGGACACAAATTTCAACCAAAATCTTTCTTCCTTCTTATTAAATTATCAACTATTTACAATCCATACATCTAGTTATTTCAACCCAAAGTCTAAAATAACCATGTACAACTTATAAAAACTTCTTGCTCAAAAATCTTAGATCCTTTAACTTGTAGGCCTCTTCTTCTATTTATAGTCATTATAAGTAAATCATAAGGAAGAAATATCCATTATACTTCAATAAATGAATAACTAATAAATAGTTAGGAGTTGAGAACATTTCTCCTCAAAATCTTCGTTTCATGCCACCTAATTGTTTTAGAATGTTCAAACATTAAAAACCATAATAATTGATCTATAATTATACTCAAGTATTTGAATTTATCAAAAAAATTAAAGTAACATTGATTTTGCATCACATTACTGAAGTCTTAAAATGGATATACTTAAGGATAAAAGAAGAAATGTAAAAGAAGAAGTCGAAGAAGTAGAAGTAATAGACGAAATAGAAGAATTATTCCATTGAAAACTTCTATTTCCGCTTTATCTTTCTCTTTACTCGTGTCTTCACCTTCATCCTCTTATTCATATTTATGCTTCTATTTATAGATAACATATTGATCCCTCATGTATTTTATCACATTATTATCTGCCTTGGCTACAACTTCCATTTCTATTTCTAACATGAGCAATTCTCTCTCCATTAATTCTGCAGAGCAACCGAGCAATGTCATCGACTTCTGGATCAAATCAGATCTCACAATTGCTTTGAATAACCTAGAAGATTGTTTTGATTCCTTTAAGTACTGTAAATTCATGATCTTCATAGCCTCCTTTGTCTTATTCTTCCAATACCCACTAGATTTTTCCATGATAATACTTAGTGCATTTGGTGCAGTTGGAATTTTCAAGAAGATGTTGAAGAAATGAATATATATCCTTGGCATGAGGTCACCTACATCATTCTTGATTGTTCTAGTATAAGAATCATAATGCTTTACACATTCCAACAAAAAAATTTCAACTGACAAGTGTTTGGAAATGAAGCTTCCTCAATTAGTCCACTTTGAGATAATGCCTTCAAACTTTCTATCAACTCAAACACTGATACATGACCCATGTATGTATCTCTAATGTCAGCTAGCTTAGATGTGATACATGATTCCATAGGGTATCCCTTATACTCATACTTCATCTTGTCTTCCTTAGCTTTGGATTTTCCTTGCCCTTCCTTCTTCTATAAGTCTCTTCAATATCAAAATTCGGCCGTCTGTTATTACAACAGCTTCTCTCTTCTTCTCTGATATGTCATTAACTTCAATTGGCTCTTCTCTTGTTTCAGACATCTACTCTTTTCCTTGTAACCAATGTGCTCCAAAAATAACAACTATTCTTTTGCTCTTAAATAGTAATTATCAAGTCAATACACACTTACTTAAATTACATGTAAACATAATTTACACTTAATTTCCTCATGAAAACATGTTAAAATCTTCCTTGAAGTCAAGTTCTAGGCTAGCTAGAAGTGATTGATTGAAATTGTTCATTCTCTAGTTCATTACTGATTTTCATGGCATAACAACACAAGCATAAGCAATTAAAATCAGCACAATGAATAAGAAGAAATAAGCTTATGGTTTACCGCAATGAACAATAAGTAATATCTCAATGGTTCATCGTAAATCAATGAAGAAGCAAAAGGAATTCATTTTAGGAAATGAAAAGGAAGTAACAACAATTTAGATCAATGCGGATTAAGCAAGCGATGGGTACTTGGTTTATCGCAAAGAAAGTGAGAGAAGTGATAGTAATTTAATTCAACACAATATAAATAATTAACAATCAATTGATTTAACGCAATGAGTGGAAGAAGTAATGACAATCTAAATCAACACAATGAATATGATTTACGGTGTTCTCACATTACTTTACTTATTTTATAAAAATAAGTAAATAATATCCCAATCGATGCGAACTATGGGTATGTTCTATGGTGATTTCACATTACTTTACTACTATTACAAAAATAAGTAAAGCACATTCAAATTTACGCAAAACTAGAGATTCATTTTGCGATCTTTCCATTATACATTACTTTTTCACTAAGGCTAGTAGAAGATAATAGAATCAACACAATGAAAGGGGGCATGCTTTGTGGTGATTTAATTTTAATCTTCTTATAATACAAAGCAAGATAAATTCTTTTGATTCAAGTAAAATTCTTGGACGATTAGAAGTAATGCAAATCGATGAAATGGAAGGGAAGCAAAAATTTCTCAAAACGAGGAAAAATAAAGAACAAAAGGAGGTTTGTGGTTTTCACACAATACACAACTTCCTCAAAATGTAAGGGAAGTAGTAGTAACCTTAAACACCAAACAACAAAGAAGAAAATCAATAGAAATAACAAGACATAGACCTAGCAAAAAAGTAGGGTTTAAAATAGAAAAAAATCAATGGAATTTCTTGAGCTAATAATGGATTCAACATAATGCAAATCCTAATCCCAATTACTTAAAACACCTTAAATTTGAACCATTTACCCTAGAAAATATAATAACACCAACAAAAAGGAAGAAACACAAACTAAACCTAAAATACAACACCCAGGAAAGAGAAATGAGAAAAGAAAGGAGAAAACAATCAACTAACCTCTCCTACAAATGGGTCAGAATCAATTTGTGTAAATTCTTCTTCAATCGATCATTGGAAGTTTCTCGAGGTTTGGAAGGTCGAAAAATTCTCTCCAATTCATAAGAGAATGCATGGATCCTAGGTGGAATTACTCAAGGTTTTTATATTTTCCACGTCATTAAATGTTGACCATCCAAATGCCATGTAATCCTTTTTCTTTATGCGGATTTTTAAAATGTCTTTACTTCATAAATTTTAAAAGAAGTAAAGCAATCCCAATTCACTGATAACTTAAGTAATTAGTTATGTGGCTTTTTGAGATTACTTTACTTGTTTTAACTTAAGTGAAGTAAAGCTATTTGAATTCAGTGCAATGAAAAGACTAAGCAATGGGGTAGGAGTTTAGCGCAATGAATGGGCTTAGTTTGGCGGTGTTTATGAACTACTTTACTTGTCTTAATAATAAGGCAAGTAAAATCATAGGGGTTTGGCATAGTTAATAGAATAAGTGAAGTACTTTGAGTTTAGCGCTAAACTAAGGAAAAACAAGCCATTTCTTTGGTGTTTTAAAACTACTTTACTTGACCAATAGAAGCACTTCAAAACAACGCAGATAAAGAACTCTATACAAATCAATTTTTTTAAAAATGGATAGCTTGTTAATTAGGAGAGATTTTTTTTGTTTTCTGGGGATTTTCAAGGAATTTTAAACACATAGATACTCAATAAATCACCCCCAAGTAACTTCCCATGCAACTTCTTAAAGAATCATCATGCACTCCTGTAACCCAGATGAGTTAAAACAACAACCTACACACTCTAAACAACAACCTAAAGCCACACACAACTCATCAAAAGTCTTGAAAACTTAAAATTTTACAAAAGGGGTACCCTAATATTTCTAAATGAAATCTTGGGAGACCATTTGGCTCCATCTATGGACATATTTATTTCTACCCAAAGGGAAGAAATGAAGATGAGATCCCAACATCTCTAGTTTCAAGTATTTTTCATTGGTTAAGAGTCATAGAAAGGGAAACACCATAAAAACAAACTAACCTAATAATTTATTTATATACATACATGTTTTTCCCTAAACCATAAATTCTTGTACACTTCATATGTTGCCCCTTGTATGGAAGTGATAGCTCAAATCCATCCTAGTAAGAAAGGATGAAACTATCAAATCCAAATGAGTCCTGTAATCATGAATGACCCTTTCCACAATGAATCAAATTTTCCATGCATTCCTTTAGGATCATTCTTCTTATCCCACAAGAGTACCCAGTCTCCAACATCACATTTCTTTACTCGGGCATTATTTTCAAATATTATCTTGAATTTATCCTAGTGCTCAACTAATATGTTTGCTACTTGAAATTTATCTTCTCATAACTCAGTCAAACACATTATTCTCTTATCAATGACATTTGCATAAGTAGTTTCCTTCAAATACTCAGTGAGTTGTAATGCATGAGTTCAAGAGTAATAGGAAATTCAACATCCTTCCCATACAACAACTGAAAAGGAGACATGCCTATAGCTTTCTTTGGAGTAATTATATCTACCCATAATGCGTCAAACAACTTCTTATGCCAAGTCCTTTGATTTCTATTTTAACTTCTACATGATTATTACCAAATTCTTATTACTCGATTCTTCTTGACCATTTCCTTGAGGATAGTAATTTGATGAATGTACCAACTGAATCCCATATGTGAAAAAATTCAATCAACTCCTAAAAAGATAAGTTAGGAGCATTATCTTCTACTATCTTATTAGGTACACCAAACCTTATGATGATATTTTCCTTGATGAAGTTGCACACCTCCTTGGAAGTAGCATTCTTAACGGTATAGCTTCCACCCACTTACTAAAATAATATGTAGCAGTGAGACCGTACTAGTGACTAATAATGGATGGAAGATTTAATGTACCAATGAAATCAATGCCCCATTGCTGAAATGGTTCTTCTATCACTACTAGATTCAAGGGAAAAGTTGGAAGCTTAACACGCCCAACAAATTGTTGACATGCTTGATATATTAAAACCCAGATCAATTGTATCCGAAAAAATAGTAGGACAAGATAATATCTTCCTTGAAGTGTCTTGTATGTAATAACTCTTGCTGAAAAGTTTCCTCCACATGTTTTTTCATGAAATTACTTGATAAATATTTCTTGATGTGAATGATCCACACACCAAAGAAAGACACCATTTATCCCAAAGAAAAAAAAATCCTTGGATCTGATCTTGATAGTTCATTTTTACTTATGCAAAATCTGATCCAGACATTATCCATGTGTGAGGAAATATGTAATCTTGTTATACCATTCATCCACCAGATTCACAAAGAGAACCATAGGCATATTTTCATCCTCCTCTGAATCAAATTGTTTTGTCTTTGTCATCAACTCACAAATCCATTTTCCTCACACCAATTTCATAGGCTTTATATCCAAGTCATATTCATACACCTTTATCACCTACATACCTCTTAATAGACACAAATCTTTTTGTTTCAAGATAGACTTAACTGTAGTATTAGGTACATAAACCATAGTGTGTGAAGAAAGTATGTAGTACCTAAATGCTTTGCATGCCTTCAAAAATACATATGCATGCTTCTCCATAGGAGTGTAATTCAATTCATAATCCTTCAAAGGTGTACTCATGAAATAAATAGGAGCCTCAACATTTTGTTCTTTCTTTTGCATCGAGAATGGACGACATCGCATGTTTCGAGGAGTAACTTGATAAAGAATGAACTCTTTACTAAAATCTGGTGATACCAGAACTGGTGCTTTAGACAAAGCTGCTTTGATATTCTTGAATGCTTTCCTTCCTTCTTCACTCCATTTGAAGTCTTGCATTTTCTTCATCATGTTTGAGATATGATGAGTTAATTCAACAAAATTATGAATGAATATTCTTAGAAAATTAACCTTACCAAAGGAGTGAACTCCTTTCTTAGAAGTTGGCAATGGAAATTTTTGAATAGCCTTCACCCTTTCAGGATCTATCTTGGTTCCTTCCCTTGAAACAATATGTCCAAGTAGTTTTCCTTCTATTATAGTAAATATATACTTTTTGGATTTATATAAATCCCATGACTTCAAACCGAATGAAGACTTACTCTAAATCTGAAATGTGATTACATCTTGCTTTAGAAAATACCGTTAAGTCATCGAGGTAAACCACTATGTAAAAATATCGTTAAGTAAAGTAATCCCTATTCGTCAATAAATTAAGTAATTAATTATGACATTTTTCGAGATTACTTTACTTGTTTTAAAATAAGTGAAGTAAATCTATTTGAATTGAGCACAATGACAAGACTAAGACATGGGGTAGGAGTTTAGTGAAATGAATGAGCTTAGTTCGGTGGTGTTTATGAACCGCTTTACTTGTTTTAATAATAAGGAAAGTAAAAGCATATGGGTTTAGAAAATGAATTGAATACGTAAATTACCTTGATTTTAGCGCTAAACTAAGGAAAATATGCCGGTTCTATGGTGTTTTAAAACTACTCTACTTAACAAGTAGGTTTTCTTTTACAAAAACTATCCCAAAAAGTCCAAAAATCCCTAAATATTCCTAAATAAACTTTAACACCTTCTTATATCTCTAATACCACCTCTGGATGAGTTTGGGATTCCAAATCCTTCACGGAGGATGCACACCTTCCGTGAAATGGCACAAATTGGCCTTTCCAAGCCTATCAAATAACTTGCCTTTGGAAGCACTTTCTGACGAATGAATAGAATGACCCCATCACATAATTTCAAACACTAGGAAATATTTCTTAAGACATTGGGAGGACCAACAAGGTGGAGATGAGCATGATATAAAAGACAAATTGACCCGGAGATGGGTCTAGTGGGTTTTCAAGAATTTTTTACATTTGGGCTTAGTTATCATGGTTCAAGTTTGAATTTTAGAATTTCAAAAATGCATGACAAAAAAATCCAAATGGTTAAGAAAATATTGAATTAAATAGATGCTAAATATAAATATGTATCAAGATACAATGATATAAATAATTAAGTACAAATTTGAGTCAAGCAAGTAAGATAATAAAATGTGAAAACCTAGTTGTAAATGAAGGGATGAAAAGACTTAGCAAAATCAAAATGATCCTAAAGGTATACCAAGATGGAAAACTACTGGAATATAAACTCAAAACGTCGCACACGAACCCAAAAATGGAGGAGTGTTAGAAATGCCAGGACCATGGTGCCTATGAAGGGTTAGGGGCACTGGCCACCAAAGACCTATTCTAAGTGTCTGTGACTTCTTAGAATATGTGAAATTTAATTTTAGAGGGTCACAAGAAATTCACTAGTTTTCTCCTTTGATCACTTGTATGTCTCTCCACTTCATTGTTATTCACCTAAAACCTGCAATAAGAAATAAGCACATGTAAAACCCTCAAACTACATCAAATCCTAAAAAAGAAAGATGTACAATGGAAGGTCATATTGTCCTCGGTTATCAAAAAAGTGAACTTAATACCGAGGGCTGCACTATATCTCATACCCCATGTAGTTCTATGTGTGTGTATAGAATTGTGCCTTAGGTGGATTTTGTACGAATCACGGTTGAATAGTGAGCAAGTAGCTAGATGTAAAAGATGTAAGTACATATGTGCATGGAAAAATGAACTTCCCCTCCTATGAAGTGTATGTAGTCCCTTGCCCTTGTGTGGATGCTAGATGGATGCTTGAATGCTCTTGTAAATTCCTTTGGATGCAATCGTAGGTGGTGATAATAGATGTTTAGTGTTTGGTCCTTAATTATTTCCACATAGATTTATATTTATATTATTCCCTTTCTCGAATTTTATTATTAACCACTAAAAGGATGAATAGTAAGAAATAAGATTCCCAAACAACTAGAAGAGACCCAAAAGATGTGAGAAAAGTACAAAGAGGTCGGGGATCTCGGAGGAGATGGAGGCCCCAGGGCACTGGTGTCCAGAGTCAGAAATTCTAAAGTATGAAAATATAGATTGGGAAAGAAGGTGTGTGAGACCAAGAAGGAAAATATAAAGAAAGAAAAGAGGCCCAAGATAGTGGTCAATTAGTAATTTTCTTGCTTAGGAATCATATGAATAGTAGTATGTGATCAGGACTAGATAAATACCCAAAGTGCATAATTTAGTGTCTACATTTTTCCCCACTTTATGTTGTTGAGAAAATTCTTAATAACATAAAGTAGATTAGATATGTGTACTTGATAACCTTGTAGATCGATGGAAAAAGTGTTCCTATAGACAAGGAAAAGTGTGAAGTGATAATAATATAAAGCGTGGAAGCTAGAGAAGAGGAAGTGAAAAATGATGACGATGACCCTAGGGTGAGATTGTATGTGTATATGTCACATTGTACCTATTGTTGATGTCGTTTGATGTTGAATGATGTTTTATTGATGTGACTACCACTTTCCATGAGGAAGGACCTATAAAAGAGAAGAAAAAACAAGTATTCAAATATGTGTATATGAAAAATTCAATCCAAACAAGTAAAAAGTATATAATTAAGTAAATGAAAATACAAAACAGGAACATGTGCACCTTATCTATGATGAGTGAAAGAGATAGAAAGGATCCTAAAGATGTTGTAGAAGAACGAGTTTTTAGGAGATCTCACGCCAGTTGCGCCGAGTGTGAGCTTTTTTAGTGATCTCATGCCACTTGTGCCAAGTACAAAAGAAGTGTAGGGAGAAAGGTCTAGTGTTATTCTACAACCTTTGACTACTTCTTGAAGTATAAACACCATTGTAGATGGTGTGTGCAAATACAATCCATTTTTATCAATTTTGATCCAACGTAGAAGTAGAAAAGAAGGTGTAATGCATGCATATTGAGTGTTGAAAGATGGTGTCTTGTAAAAGTTGTTACTCAGAACTACTAAAATTTTTTACCGAACTAAGAAAATATGTGTAACTTCCCCTAGTCATAGGCACCCAGGAAGGGTCAAGGGCACCCAGGCACTAATGTCTGTCTCTGGGCGCTAGTTTATGTGCTATCTTGAGGATTTTATATAACTCAAATTTTACACCCCCTTTTAAAAAATTGACCACTCATCCAAGTGCCCTCCTTTACCCCTTCTTATTTTAAATATTGTAAATATATGGCGGGGCCACTTTGTTTAAATTAAATTTTTTTTTATTATCATTTCATGTTTAAAGTGGTTTCAAAACATTTGCATGTTGGCATTAATATGATTAGGTGTTCACATTGATATAATATGATATCTTGGGCACCTTACAAATTGATTATCACAATTTATCGAGATGACAATTGAATTTCAGCTTACATTAACCATTTTCAAATTCCATGCTCGAGTTTTGGTATATATCTTCTTTCTATGGTAGCGAAAAGAATGTTAGTAAGTGTCACTTTCTTTGATTTGCACTAATTTTGTATTATGTGACATTAAACCAGGTCGGCCCAAAGATATTTTATTGGGATAACAATCGAATTTTCATGTTGTGGCATCATGGTGGTGTATTTAGATTCCAGAGGACATGATATTTTTTCAAGGCATTTGTCATATTATGCCACTTCGTTTGAGTGTGCATTATAGGACCAAGTTGATTTTTAAGTCCCTCAATTCATAATGTTAATGGTAATTGGGGTATGGAGATCGAATCATTGTTGACATTGCTTGAACCGAATGTTTTATTTTGTGAACAATGTCACATAACATATTTTGGTGGGTGATTTTGATTTCATAGTTTGATTTGGAAAAATATCAAGTGCCATCCTTGATAGTGGAGCTTGAAATTAGCTTATTGTGGGCATTAACTACTGGTTGGTGCAAGTTTTTTTGGCATGGCACTGGACTCGAGGTACCTCGAGCCCATCCTTTTACTATCATTTCTAGTTTAGTTAGTCATTTGATTTTTCATTTCGTAGTGAAACCCCGCTAAAATTTTTCAAAAATTGTCTCATTCTCCATTATTGACTTTGAAGTGCATTGAGAAGCTTATCTTTAGTGCTCAATATTTATTGCGAGGTATGTTTAGCATTAGCTCACTATGGATGCTTGATTTTCATGAGTTCAAGCTCGTTTTCTAACTAGGTTGAGTTGATAATATTGTATGTCTTTCCTGCATATATTTGTGAGGTTATTTTTTTGATTAACGAACTAGATTTGAGTATTTTTGGAATTGTGTGAAGTTGTGATTCTCAGTATTGTCCTAGCCATGAGTATTTCATTTGTTATTTGGTTTCATTTTCTCAATTCTTGGTCATCTGAAGAATACTTGGAGTTAAAAGGTTGTTTGGTGAAATATCAAATTTTAATGGAGATAAAAGGGTTCGATTTTAATGGGCTATGTGGAAATAATGTTGTTTTATTGCTCATGTTTATTATACTATGGATTTTTGAAAATGGTTATGGTTTCGGTATGTCGGTTTGAGTATCTTTTTTTGAATAGAAGCTTGAGGTTGGAATTGTATGAAGCTCGTCTCTGTTTTGAAGTTGGGTGTATGAAATAATAAATTTGGGCTTTAATTTTGAAATATTGCATTCAAAACCGAAAAACCCAAAGTGGGAATGAAATAATGATCTATGTTGTTATTTTCTTTATGAAATTTGTAGAGATTCAATGTATCGATATATTTCACGGCTCAGATCTTACCCATTCGGTATACTTTACCATGAAACCTTTTTTTGATTAAGATCTTGTTTACCGTGAAAAAAACGTTTATCAACGAGACTATGTCAAATTTAACAATTATTTTGGGTCTTCATGAATTTCTAACTGATTGGGTATTGTTCATTTTGGTTAAATGATGCAAACAGAACTTTGTTTCAGTTGAATACTATTGGGTATTGCTCGTTTGGAGTATAAGATACAAACATATCTTTTTTTCAGTTGAATACTGTAAAAATTGGTAATAGTTTTCAAAATCATTTGTATTTAAGTCAATATTCAAACAGATTGTTGGATGACATTGTTGAAAAATATTTGTTTTATATTTTTACATCTTATTGAATATACAAATTTCAATTTGAAGTATTGATGCATTTTCAATGTGTTTTGTGGAATATTTGTGTAGTAGAATTACTGTGATGTCTCAGTTGTGATGATTTAATTGTAAGAATACAAAGATCTACAAAACTATGTTTATATGAAAACCTATTCTATGATGTGGCCTATGATATAAGGTCAATTTGAAAATTATAATGGACTTATCCTTTGAATTTTAGTCTTTGAATTACGAGTTGCAAATATGATATACATGGAAGAAATAATGTTTCTTTTGAAGTAGACCATGATGGTTTCTAAGGAGGTTTAAATGGGTCAACAAATTACTTTAATATTTATGATGATATTGTATATCATATGATCTCATATATGTTTAATTTTTTAATTTATGAGATGAACTAGTTCTGAAAGTGATTATTATCATAATGATAATTGTGAACAGATTCCTGGGCTTGGATGGAGTGGATGGGGAACTCCATGGGGTTCTCAGTCCAATGTGGTTGGCATGATAAAAATATATTTTCACCACGTAGATATTCTCCTCATGGTGGAAGAAGAGGTTCTAAATCATTTTGGAGCCATGGAATAGTTGACTCACCGAAGTGGTCCTACTTGTTTCTCAATCCACTTCAATTGAGAGAACCCATCCTTTGGGAACTCTTGCAATTAATTGGCTACACAAATACTCATCCTACTCGCAACTTACCAAAACCAAATGCCCATACCCTACATCATCACCACATTCTGATCATGCCCATTTTTTTTCTCGAAGGTTGGTCTAATATAATCCTCCTTTACATAATGCGTAAAGCAATCCTCTGTTGCCTACTTTAGTAAACTTTGCAAAAGGACCATGCCTTTCTCCTAAATGGGTTAGGTCCTCTTCACCCATATCAAAAGAGTTACGTCCACCAAATGTGTGAAATTGGGAAGTGGATAGTGAATCTAGTGCTATGACACATAGTTCTAAATCTAGAATAATATGAATACATAGAGCTTAGGGCAAAGCTGATGGTACCACGCTTCTTGATTTTATTGGAGATGATTAGATTATGATACTTGGCATTGACTTTGAAATTTTTATTTTGAGACAACTCATTATTTAGACTTGGTGGCATTATGACTTAGTCATATTTTGATTCGGATGCACATATATTATTATATTATGATGTGAATGTTTTAATCTATATGGTTGCTTATATAGATATTTTAGAAAAGATTAAAACTCTATAGTTTAATGCCGATTATTATGGTTTAGAAAATTTTAATGCAAATGATATGGTTATGTGGGTGATTTTGAATTAATGTTTTATTTGAATATTAGTGGGTTCCCCTGCCTTTATATATTTTTTCTCACTAATATATTTCTAAAATAAATTTATGATATGATTTTTAATCATCTATCATAAGTTTTAATCGATTGATATTTATTATAGATTAAAGATCCCCCTATTCTATAGTGCCATTATTTTTATTAAGAGGTCAATTATAATTGTCTTATGGGAGAAGAACATAAAAGAAGATGAAGGGCTCATTTACACAAGAGGAACACAAAGGTAATTTGCATATTAGTTAAGTGCATTTCATTCTATATTTTTTGTTAAAATATTCTGAATGAAGCTTTGATTACAGGATATTGATGACCTAAAATTTTAGGATCTAAGTGTAAACATTGATACAACAGGTATATCCAGTTATTATGATTATTATTTTGATTATCTAAAGGTTAATTTTATGTGTCTAATCTTTAATTAATTGCATATTTTAATCTCCATATCCAGGTACTTATGAAGGATTTTTACACGGATTTATAAGCATTTTGGGTTTATAATTTGCCATTTGGCTATTGTATTTGTCAAATATTGATCACAGTTGATTTCAGTGATTTTGTACTTCTCATTTGGAAATCGCTTCTCATTTTAATATAAAAACTATGTTGTTCGCTTAAGACTTGTATTAATGTGTACATGGTGTATATTTTATCTGTTTTTACTTGCATTTTGTTATTATAAATCATAAATTTGAAATAAAGGAGTATATTTGATTAAGGTTTCATTTTCTACATCGTATGAAATCTGGAGCAAAAAGGATAATTTATAATTGGGAGTTAAAAGTATGTATTTCAGATTATATGCAAGCACTAATTTATGAAACCGAATACAATAGATTTATGAAGGATATTTTCCTCTTCCTTTCTTCCCTCCAAGAGGTTATTTAGTTCATAGATATCACTCTGTCGGATAGGCTTAATCACATGTAGATTACAGGTTTTGTTATTTTTGTCTTTCTTATTTGCTTGTTTGTTCTTTGTTTGTATAATATTTCTCTTTATGAGTGAATTAAAGGATTTTTCTAGAATCTCAAGCTAATTTGTCTATAAATGACTTAATATATAAACTACCCTACACTTACATCCTTTTCTAATTTCCCTATACGATTAAAGTTGGTTTGATTCCGTCTTAACCTTTTACAATAGGTAAAAGGGTTGATTAGTTAATCATCAATGTTTTCTTGACAACAAAAGACCCAAGTCGATACTAGGTTGTTATTGTGGATCAAGACTATGTTTTACTTGGTATTAAATTATGAATGTCAACCGATGTAGGGGTGACTAATTAACCCAATGATACCCCCCTTCATTTTGGGTGCATGTGAAGTCGTAATGAGTACGTGGCCCAAAGGAGGACCACACACTATGCTAAATTGATTTCCTACAGGGGGGAAGTGAATGTGATTGGTAGAAACCAAGGCACATGCGAAAAAAGTTTCTAGGAGATACATGTTAGTGAAAACAAGATAAACACACATTTTGAAGACAATATGTGAACTAGCAAGCAAGAAGACAATGTAGATCATGGAAAGTGGGTTGTAAACCTAGGAAATAACTAACGATGTTACAAAAAAATTAAGACTATAGTGGCTAAAAGCATACAAGATTCACAAGTACAAAGGAAAATCCCACAAAAAAAGGCATACAATGGAAAACAATGAAAAACAATAACAAACAATGTAGCAGACAACCATGGTAGAAAATATTTCTTGTAAAGCAAATGCTTCACATAAAGCACCCATTAGCATGTCAAAAAGATAGAAAATATGTCAAATATTGATAAAAAAGATCATATATAGTAATGTGCTATGAAAAATGATACAATAACACCTATAGTTTATATGAAATCGGATCCCCAGAGTCATTGCGGGATTGTTAAGAGGTACTACGCCAACATCCATGATATATGTAATGATCTATGTAAATTATGTGATAAAAAATATAAGGAAAGTAAATATGTATGTGTGTATATAAAATATAATTACATACAATGTATCTAGATAACATAGTAAGCAAGAACAATGTGTAACCTAGATATGTAGTATGTTATGGATGTGTGAGATGGAATGGAATGCAAATTAAGTATGATGGGAGAAATGTGACCCCTGAGTGAGTAAAATGAGTATGCATGAGATGAGGTTAATTTATAAATTCCCCTTAGAAATCAAGAATGAACCATAGAACAAGAGTGTGTTATCAGGAAATGGTTTGAGTTGTGTGCTAGAAAAATATGATTGAAAAAGCATAGTGTGTAGAGAGTGAGTGAGTATGGTGAGGTTCATTTTATATTTAGAACGTCAATAGTTGATTATGAACTTTGGAACTAGAGTGCATCATAGGGAAGTGAGTGCATTGTGTAAACAGAGATGTAAGAATGATACATTGTGAATGTGTAGAGTAAATAATGCACATAGTGTGTGATAGAAGTTACAAGAAAAATATGTCAAGCATGTGTGAAGTATGAAGTGTGTAATGTGTGAGGTTCATGTGTGTATTATACCCTCAATAATTAGGTGTGAACTGGAGCACTAGAGTGTGTCATCAAGTAATGACAATACAAACATATCAAGGTGTGAAAAATGTGTGTGAACGACTCGACACAATGTAAGAAGTGATATAGTAGAAATGGAAGACACGGAATTATGATAGAAGGGAGGGAAGAATAAGTATGATTCCCCCTAAGCATGTGATGAGAAGTGTGATCAAGTAATATCATCTAAGAGGTCGTCATTGACATGGTAAAACCAAATGGTGATGCATCCGAGACTTGGTAGCTAATTGTATGTGGTTGATCGAGAAGATAGCCATTGTAGCATAGATTATACATTCCCATTGCATAATCCTCATCAATGAAAAGTGGTAATGGGCATCCATGTGCATACCAATAAGTAAGGTTTTGTGAATATCCTATAAATGAATAGTTGCAAATGAAAACACAGATGAAAGGCATGGGGAATGAAATTTTAGTATGATCGAATCTAAGTGCCACTAATATAATCAAGCCAAGATTGGCCAAAAGTAAGTGGTGAAATACACAAATTGAGTGCAACGAAGTTAAAAATATGAAATACTCGAAGGACATAAGCAACAATAATGAAATCATGTCCATGACATAGATGTGGTGAATAAAGTGGCGGTAAGATATCATCGAGCATAAAACCAAACAGATTCAAACCATTGAGTGTGAAAATAATGTCGAGGTAGTAGGATCAAATGGAATGTGTGATCGAAAGCATTTTTATGAAAGGAGTCCATATTAAATGAGTGTATTGCAAATGTAGGTTATTCATAGGAGATAATGAAGGTGGTATGATGTCTGATATATGGATAGTCGCCCGATAAAGTACCATAACAATATTAGGATGGGGGATTCTAAAGTAGATGGAATTGTGTCTAATGTACAAACAATTCCTTCGAGTGGAGGTAAGTTTTCTTGATAGTGCACAGTCCCTGGATCAGCGAGGGATGAATAGTAGTGGAATTCGAATAGGTAATATAATTCTTGGATCTAGATTACAATATTGGAATGGTGTGTTAGATTATAATATTGGAATGGTGTGTTATAATAATTCTCATATCAAATCCCTCATGCAAGAATCTAACACATCGGTGAAATGTAGAGGAAACTTCTTACATTTGATGAAGGCATGGTCTACCAAGTAAGCAAATATATGTAATTTGTATATCAACGAAAAATGGAACTAGAATATTCTTTGGCCCAATGATGAGCAGCAAGGTGATAGTGCATATGCATGGACGTGTAGTGGAATCATATGCTCGAATGCGAAATCGATACAGGAGGCCTAGAGTCCGAATGAATGATAAAGGTCAAAGATTGAGTTCATATATAGTATCAATTAAATCAATCTTGACTTCTAAGTTATTAATGTAGACTCATATATATAGAGGAGGATCACTATCATACACAACAATATTTTCAGCTATAGCAAATGGAAAAGTAATCTATTGAGAAAATGCATTGACAAATGTTTGATAAACCACATCTGGATGAGTGGTAGCAAGAATACGAGTAGTATCCAAAATATTAATGATTTTAGTGTGACACTCAGGATTGGCTAACAAGAAATCATGAATAGAGATATTCATGATGAGAATATCCTATGAAAATAAAAGAAATAAAAGTATGAGGACCCTAAGAGTGTTCAAAACAAGTCAAGTTCACCAAATGATTAAGCAAATATTGAAATAAATATATGCTAAATCTATATATGTACCAATGTAATGCTATTAATAATTAAGTATAGATTTTATCCAAGCAAGCAAGCTAACAAAATATGAAACCCTATTTATAAATGAAGGGATGAAAAGACTTATTTGATTTGCAATGATCGCAAATGTATGCTTTGAGCTAGAGAAGTAATGGAACAGAACTTAGAGCATCACATACAAACCTATAATAAATGTAGGAGTGTTGGAAATTTCATGACCGGGGGTGCCTATGCAGGGGTTAGGGGTGCCCGGTACCAGACCTATTTTGGGCACTGTTTGCTTAAAAGATGTGAAACCCAATTTTACAGGGCATGAGATGTTCATTAGTTTTCACCTTTGATTTCCCGTATGTCATTACACTTCCATGTTATTCACTTAAAACCTAAAATAAGAAAGACACATATTTAAGAAAATATTGAAATAAATAGATGAGAAATCTAAATATGTACCAAAGTGAAATGCAATAAATAATTAAGTAAAGATTTCATCCACATAAGTAAGTTAATAAAATATGAAACCATAGGTGTAAATAAATGGATGAAAAGATTGAGTTGATTCAAAATGATACCAAAGGTATGCCAAGATGAAAAAATATTGGAGCAGGAACTCAAAGCATTGCACATGAACCCAGAAAAATGTAGGAGTGTCAAAAATTCCAAGATCAGGGTGCCTATGGAGGGTTAGGGGCGCCTGGGGTGAAAGAGACCTATTCTCGACGCCTTTGTGAATTTTCGAAGCTATAAAACCAAATTTTATAGGGTTACGAGATGTTTTCTTTTTGTCACATTTGATCACTTGTATGTCACTGTACTTCATTTTTATTCACCTAAAACCTTTAATAAGAAAGAAGCATCTATAAAACACCCAAACTACATCAAATCCTAAAAATTAAAGATACAAAATGGGAGGTCAGATTGTCCTCGGTTGTCAACAAAGTGAACTTACAAATGAGCACCGCACTATGACTTAGACCCCTTATAGTTCTATGTGTGTGTGTAGAATCATGACCTAGGTTGATCTTGTATGAATCACACTTGAATAGCGAGCAAGTAGCTAGATGTAAAAGATGTAAGTAGATGTGTGCATAGAAAAATGAACTTCCCATCCTATGAAGTGTTTACGAACAATACAATCCCTTACCCTTGTGTGGATGTTAGATGGAACATTTAATGGTCTTGTAAATTCCTTTGGATGCAACCTTAGGTGGTGATAATAGATTCTTAGTGCTTGGTCCTTTATTATTTCCACATAGCTTTATATTTATATGATTCCCTTGCTTAAATTTTATAATTAACCACTAAAAGGTTGACTAGTAAGAAATAAGATGCCCAAATGGCTAGAAGAGACCCAAAAGATGTGAGAAAAGTATGAAGTGGTAGGGGGCACCCGGAGGGGCATGGGCACTGGGAAATAACATCCCGTCTAGGTGCTAGTGTCTAAAGTTAGAGATGTCGAAGTATGAAAATACATATTGGGCAAGAATGTCTATGGGACGAAGAAGGTAAATAGAAAGAAAGAAAAGAGGCCAAGGAAAATGGTAAACTAGTACTTTTCTTTCTTAGGAATCATATAGACTATATAAATACCTAAAGTGCATGATTTAGTGTCTACATCAACAATAGAAACATAGGAGATATCAAATAACCTTCTTCCAAACACAAGGTTTAAAAATCCTTTCTTAGCAACACAAGTACGAATCCCAAAATAGATTTTAAGAGGTTGAATACAACATGTTATGTAATACCATAGAGATGAAATTAAAAACTATCCACAAAACTAGTTTACCAAATCAAGGGTTGATCCCTCTTCCTAGTTCAACAACTTGAATAGAAGGCTACACCATAGTAAATATCCTACATTATGAGGTAATGATGAAACCTTTTATTTTAAAAAGAGTTCTAAAGTAATTCCAAATCAAGAAATATTCCCTTTCCAAAAATCCACACAAATGTTATCCAATAAAACATGGATATCAAAACCAATATACTCTGTAAATAGCCATTTTCTCATAGACAAGAAATGTTGGAGTAGTTTTATCTTTCTTTAGAATTGTGAACTATATACCTTATTGAGTAAAGGTTGAGATATTGTTGAATTTTAAATAACTTAAAGACTACTTCTGCAATACTTAAAAAGGTTTTGAATATAAGAATCAACTTAACCAACCAGCTAGTACTTAATTTAATTGAGTACAAAACTTATCCAATTTCCTAAACAATGCCCATTTGTCATTATCCATATCTTATGATGGAAATTGGCCTTTTCACTTGCTGCATATTTTAAAGTACATAGTTTGTAAAATATATAGTTACTTCACTAAAAATAAAGGCTACACAACATCACTATCAAAACATTGTGTCAAATACTAATAGAAATTGGATCAAGATCATACCTTCATCACCCTATAAGAAAGTTTCTCTTGTTTTGACATCCTTCCCATAGTTCACATAGACTTGTATCTCACATAGAAAATGATCGAATGCATAATAGTAGTAAATCACAAAACCAATATGTTAACCACATGCAACCAATACTTATTAAAAATCCATTGATTAACCAACACATATACTAAACTTGATCCGTAAACTAACATTGAACTAGTGTATAAATAGTTTACCAAAATGGATCCTTTAAAAATTAAAAATTCACAATTTAATGAATAGGAATTGATTAAAAATATGATCCAAAATTTTTAAATTTTTTTACTTAGTGAATCGAAAATAGATGTCAAACTCATTGGTTTCTAGTTGTAAATTCAAATTGATTAAATATGATTTCTTGTAAATGCATAAAAGTGTGATTATTGCATCAAAATAATTTAAATATTGATTAAAATATGTATAAAAATAAGAAAAATATTCATGCAAAACTAAAATACACAACACCAATATGATAATGGAGTTCTCCACTTCGTTATGTCTTCGGGATCGCTAAAAATGTAATCGATCCATTAAAATATCATTTGCAAGTACACATAAAAATCTCACAAACTGATTAATAAACCTTATAACTATAAATTGAGTTGAAAAATAGATGTGAAGACTTTGAACCTTGTTATCAATCATCTCATATTACATATGTGGATTTGTAAGGATTTCGACGAGGATCACTATTAAATAAAGAGAAAAACTCTTCGAGATAGGAAATGAACATCGAATCTCATAATTACAAGAGTCTCACATTGATCATATCATAATTTTGAACATCTTCCTAGACCTTTTAAAATTATGAAAATTTCTCAAAATGGGAAAAAAATGACAAAATATACAAACTAGCCTCTTAGCATTACTTAACATAGTCATCCTAATGACATTGCTTAAATAGCAATTTGGCACCTTATCTTCACTTACGAGTCATAGGTGAGTCGGTTAAGGAGTTTATCCTTTTCTTTGGAAGGTCATGGGTTCAATCCTTCATATGCACCTTGGTACTTTATTTTGGGTTTGGTAAACATCCCACATGTTGTAGGTTGTGGATGTAAACAAGCTTAAAATAGCTTGTGTTTGTTGTTATGCCCAGGGCTTCAGCCATAACTAGTCTAATTTTCTCGAAGTGGGGTGTTAACTCCCCATCAAGCTTAATGGGATTTTTTTAGTGGCTCATCCATGGCTGGCATGGTTTGGGTATAGATGATCCCTCTCGGCTTATCTTGTGACTCAAATGAGTTGGGCATCCTTGGTGATTCAGTTGGATAAGTATAGAACTCATCGAGTAGACTTGGGAACTTTCAATTTTGTTGACGTGTCCCCTCGTTAGGTGGAAGTTGGAGAATGTAAAATAGGGATTTACCCATAAAATTCCACTTGTCCTCCTTCGATGTTGCCACATGTGAACTAGAAAATGCACCAAAATAACATAGTTTAAATGGGATAGTGAATACCACTAATAGGAATAAGACGGGTGGGTCTCCTTATAAAAAAGAGTAAACCCCAATATTAAAACCCAAATTTTATTTTGCACTCTCGTCAAAGACTAGAGGATAAAAAATAAACTTGAATATTTCCCTACTCCATTTGTACACCGTCACATTTTGACTTATGATAGGTAAATTGCTTGTTTACGGTGTTTATTAGGTACTTTCGCATGTCATTTACTCTTGTTAATCATGTGTGGTTTGTATCTTGTGCATATAGTATCTGTTTTAACCCGTTCAAAAAGAAATCTTAATTTTAACTTTTCATAAGGAACAAATACTAGCAATTTTGGGAACATTTATTAACCTGAAATTACCTATGGATCAATAAATGCACTTATTTACACTTTTACTATTTAATTAAAAATTTTAATTAATAATATATACTTACAAATCTTGACCATTCATACTTCTAGCTCTAGACCATTTACTATTGGTGTATCGTAGACTTCTTTCTTTCCTATTCTGAATTAATAAAATGGAATAAAAAAACTAATTGACCTTAGAAGACAGAAGGGTTTACCAATACTTGGGGTGACCGATGGATGATCGATGTCGATGAGTCCTAGAGGCGATCAAATTCTTCTTTCTAGTGGGATAGGGTACCTACAATGTACATACACTCGAAAACGATAAGATTATATATATATATATATATATATATATATATATATATATATATATATATATATGTTTGTGTGAGTGTGTGTGTGTGTGTGTGTGTGTGTGTGTGTGTGTGTGTGTGTGTGTGTGTGTGTTGGATTTCCTAGAAAAGGCTAGCCCCTAGAATTCAATGGACTTCTATATGATAATGATGACATAAAATGATAAAACAAACAATACAACCAATAATGCAAAGGAAAAGGGAGTGACTTGGACCACGACTATATGGTGGTATGATGATGTGGTAATACTTGATCTAGAGGGAGTCAGGGATCACCAAATGAATCAAAGGAGAAAGGATGGGGATGGCTATACTCTCACAAAGGCAAGCTGAGTGATGTGTTAGATTTAGGATAACTGATAAAGTGATGGCTCAAAGGAGTTGGATAAGGTTGAATATGCACCCGATAAAGAAAGAGTGGTGAAAGATGATGGGATCTAGATGGCTGAAGATCAAGCTTAGGGGTCAAAGGACCTATCAGACATAAATCACCAATAATTTGGATAGATTTCCGATGATTGGGAAAATCATCTACGATTTTTGTAAATCGTCATTGATTGTTGTATAAATGTATAAGTCGATAAAAATTGAGATACGGCTCGGAGAGAGGTGCCAATAAGGCTGATTTAAGCTTGTAAATAATACATAATGAGATAATAATGAAATGGAAGGCACTTACCTTATGTAAGTTGATGAATGAATATGAGAGGATGATATTACCGGAGATAGGGAGATCACATAGGAAGGAAGATTGTTGTGTTGATTCCTAAACATTGAACAATGTTAGAATACCGATGAAGAGGTTATTCATGGTTTATGGAAGGCTTTATCTCTATTATAGTGATATTAGGCTCTATAAAGAGACTATGCTATAATGAAATGTAATGTGTGGTCTCAGAAAGCAACAAGCATGGATCAACCTCCTAAAAGGGAGTATGAAAATTGTTTAAATAGAATCACTGATGATTTGAAAAAATCACCAATGATTATGGAGTTTGGTTAAAATAAACTCCAACCGAGTCTTTTTTATGTCATTTTGTGTAAGAGGGGATATATGCGGGTGAGGGGTTATGAAATGGTTTGGAAGGTGTTTTTTCTATTTTTCCCTTATTTGATTTTGGAATGTGAGTGGATTGGGTGGTTTGGGAGGGGTAGAATAGGAATTTACCGGTGTAGGATGATATTTACGGGAGTAAATATGATGGGGAAAAAAAATTGGGATAGAGGATTATATATGACAATATCAATGTGATAGTGTTGAGAGGTTAGCGAACGTGGATACATCGATTAGTGGTGCTAATTTTAGGTGTCTACATTTTCCCCTTTTTATCGAGTAGCTTGTGATGGACAAACTACTGCAAAAAATAGTTTGAGATGGTTTGCTTGTTTTTGATAGGCGACCCCCTCAAAATAGGGGTGATTGTGATAAAGTGTGATGTTCACTAGTTTTATTGAGCTAATAGGATAGTTTTTATGTATTTGTATTTCATTTTAAGTTTCTCCAAGATGAGGTATAGAAACAAGATGGGTGCTGCCATGAAATCAAGTGATAGGGGATCCAGGAGCCTAATGTCCTATAGACATATGATTCATAGTAGGCAAATGTTATTGTAAAGAGACTAAGGATCCAAGTGATAGGGGATCCAAGGGGATTGTTTCCTATAGAAATATGGCTTGAAAATGACAAGGAAATGAGAACGATGGTTTGATGAGGCCAAAGGACCAAAAATTGGCATTTTCACAATGGTGGGCTTACAAGGTTAGGAAGTCAAGTGACAAGGGAACCAATGGGTTCACATCTTATAGAAATATGACTTAATGAAAAGGGGAAAAATGTCTTGATAGAGGAATAGATATGGATCCTAATGGTGATCGTGGGAGTAGTTCTCGAGGAGGCATTCGATTGATAAATGTTGATTTTGTTCAAGAAATGTGATGTTTTGATATATACAACTCTTAGTGAAGCCTATTTTTATATTTGTTTTTGATATACAAAGATTTGATAATCCAGATAATGTATATATACATATTGACATGATATATGATGATGCTTTTTATTTATGATCCATGTGTTGATTTTCTTTAATGTGATGTTTTGGATGTGGTAGTGTAATATTGAGATTTTGATCATGATTGTATGGATATTGATAGTTGCTGATGTTATTTGATAGATGTCAATGTTATTATTAATATTTAATTTTAAAATGACTTTAATGTATATCAAAACATTTCTTAATCATGGATAAGAATAAAATGTGAATTAATTGATTTTATTCTACATTTGGTACATATGTGATGGGAATCAGTGGAGTGAAGGATTTTGCACTTGTGGACTTATAACTGATGTTAACACATGAATAACAATAGTATTTACTTATAAGATCTTGGATATAGATGAAAATAAATGTATACCTTCCTAGAATGGGGAAGGGTTGATGTATGTAGGTTATGCGAGAGTGTAGGTTCTCATTTCAATGATTTCATAGGGAGATGCCCCGTTTACATTTTTTAATGCATATTGATCAATCTAGGAATTTTCCTCCGATAGGAAATCTTATTTATGCGGGAAGATTTCCTAGGATGATTTTGATATTTTGAATTTTCTAAAGGATGATCGATGCGGGAAGCATTTTTACATGGGTATCCATCCTTCAAGGATTGGTTTACAATTTTTGATCTTTTGATTTTTGTTTTTTGTATATACATCCTTCGAGGGATTGGTCTATGATTTTGATACACATTTGTCCTTTGAGGGATCTGTCTTCTTTATTGTTGACAATATGATTTTTATATTTGATAGTTGTCCTTCGAGGGATTAGTCTATTTTCTTTTTGATAATATGATTTTGATATATGATACCAATTCTTTGAGGGATCAGTCTATTTATTTTGATAAGATGCATCCATGGATATTTTTTACTTTATTTTACGTTGAGGAAAGCCTAATAGACCATTTTTAGGAGGAAGATATGTGTACAAAAACTAAATTTGTGTTTCCCATAACATGTATATTGCTTGGTAGAGAAGGTGGATGGATGTGATGATTATGGAGTTTATACTAAAGAGGAATGTTTCCTTGCAAAATATGTGATGAGTACATTCGTGATGCTCATCTTTAAGGTGTTTGAGGATAGTGGTGGAAAAACCACATGTTTTCAAATCTTATAATGATGAGATGAAGGGTTGGTGGTGGAATATGATTGTTGATGTGACTACTTTCATGATGGTCAATGTGTTAATAGCGAAACTTTACGCGTGCACAACATTGATGATATCATGTAATAGTGGAGGATGCAGATCACTTTGGAGTAAACTTAGAAGTTTAACTCATTATCCGTTAAGGATATATGGATTAGATTGTGAGGATAGGATTGGTGAAGATTCACTATACGGAGGTGTGCAAGGTAATCCTTTCAAGTATCATTAGAGAGGATACCCCCTAACGTGATGATGTGGCTAGAGATAACATGCACTGAAGGGAACAATGTCTTCTAGCTTAAGATGATGAAAGATTAGATGTTGATTGATTGAGTATTTGGTAAATAAAGGAGGATATGAGACCTTTGACAAAGGATTCAATTAAAATATGGATGAGATATGAGAGGATGATTGATGAGGAGGGGTAGATGCCAAAGCTTTGGTTTTTTTTTCTTTGTGTATGGGGATTTATGGTTCACGTATGGGTGAACCATATAGATTTGAGATGAGGGACTATACACCTAAGAATCAACACATGATTCATGACACACACAACCTCTCAAGGTCGTGTTGGGACAGATGGAATGTGCAAGATTACAGGAATAGTGATGGGAATCTATAGGGGAATCGGATACTAAGAGTGAGTAGTTTTAATTCCTAGTATTTTAATTGGTTGAAGGGTAATTAGAGTCTATGTACGGGTAGCGTAAGTTCCCTATTGTTTGATTTGATTTGTTTTATAAATTGCGTTGAAAGTTTGTTTTAAATAAATATAGAAAGTAAATTCAACATAAATAAAAGATTTTTTTTTTAATATTTTAATTAACTAAATTCATTCCCAATCAATTAAATAAAAGGAAATGAAATACCATATATTATATTTTTATGAACAAGAAATACAAATATTTAAACGGCTAACATATTTTTGTATTTTTCAGAATTTAGATACAACAAATAAATAAACTATTCTACAAAAACAAGAAACTAATTAAAATAAAATACTACTCCTAATAAAATAAACTAAAATCAAGAATAGCTGGATGTGGCTATTCCTTTTTTGCAAGGTTGTCTAACAATTCTATTCTAAAAAATGTACCTAAAAATCATTAATCTAAATAAAATAAGATAACCTTCTTTTGGAAAAGATTCCCCCTCAAGTTTTCTAGAAAGGGAAAGCTTCTCATAAGCAATTTTCTCTTTGTCATATGAACTTTCCCCGAAAAAGTAAATCTAAACTAATTAAAAGAAATAAAAGATGTGCAAGGATTTCTTCACTTCTTCCTCCAACTAATTTCCCAAGAAGATCCACAGGGATAAGCTAGGAATAAGTTATCAAGGGAAGATGTATGCAAGAAATGTTTTGAAATAAATACTAAAAATAAAATAAATACATTCGGGAAGTGATGAAATCTTCCTACTTCTACAATTCTACCAACTCAAAACAAATGCAATCTTTTTATTCTAACAAATACAAATTAATTAAAGCTTCAAAGAATGTAAGTACAACCCCAACTTGGTTACTATTGTATTGTGGTATCTTCCCAAAGATGAGATGTGATTTTTGTCTCCTCATATTTGTATCCTCTTCCAAAGATGAAGTCCAATTGATCCAGGAATGTATAGATGTTGGCTGGTAGAAAAGAAAAAAAAATATTGGTTGTGGTTGGCTTGGTGCAAGAAACGCAGTGAAATTAAATGGTGGGAAAGTGTAGTCATAAAATCATGTAGTTTAGAAATTTATTTATCCCGGTCTCATACTAATATTTAGATGGTTCTTGAATGAAGAAATTACTAATTAACCCCCATCCTTTTAGCCATATTATTTATTTTATTTCATAACTGGTGACCTATTACACCCATATGCCCAATCATTTTCTAACTTTCTACATTATTTTAGCCTCAAATAGGGCACCTGATTAGTCTTGGGGTACCCATGTGTGTCATGCTCCCTTCCTGGGGCACCCTAGTCCTTTTACACTTTCTTGCCACATTTTGGGCCTCTTTTAGCCATTTTACATCTTTATCTTTCTTTTGGTTGGCCTTTTTGGGGTTAATTACGATATTAGAGTAAGAGAACCCTATAAATATAAAGTTATGAGACCATAATGAGGGACTGAGCATCATCTACTACTATCACTCCATCGAGAGTTACATCCATCTATTGCATTGGAATCCACATAGCTCCATCATCAAGGAAAAATCTAGGACATCTACATCACTCTTCATAAGGGGAGGGATTCTATTTTATTCCATGCACACATTCTATTACATTTTCTACATTTAGTTATTGTTCATTGTTTCACAAAGTGCAACTAACACAACATCACATAGGGAACAACATACAAACACACACACACACTAGAACTACATCCGAGTCCAAAATGTAGTGCAACACTTAGTTAGTAAGCCCAATGTTGTGATAGCTGAGGTCATTCTGACCCATTCATTTACATTTTTATTTTTTTAGGGTTTTGATACTTCTTTTTGGTCTTTTACAAATCATTTCTTCCTCTTGGAATATTTGGAGCATTTGACACAAAGATACATGAAAATTAATGTGACACGTAGCGAAGGTTATTGGTCATCTTTAGGACTTGTGAAGACCATTTCCAAAGATTTTTCCCATACCAAGGCACTATTTTTCTTATCGTAGTACCTATGGGAATCCCCCTCTCCCAAGTGCTCCACTCTAGCTATTTCACCAAGATATATCCTTTTCAGGGTCTCAAAGATAGTCGCTTCTCGCTTTCTAATTTTTCTGTTCATCATTATGAAATTCTCTCAACAGGCATCCATTATTATGTGAGTTTTTCCTCACTCTATTTTTCACATTAGGGTTAGTATGTCATTTTACATATTTTCTTAGATCATTATCATACTACTTTTCTACATTTACTTACTTTAGTATAGTGGTTTATACCTTATATTAACTATCCCCACACTACTTAGTTAGTCCATTTTTAGTTAATAATTTTGGTGAACCCGACTCGAACTTCATACTCCTAGGATCCTTAATCTTGTTAGGGTTTCTCATCCCAAGGCTATCTCCATTCATGACTTTTTGCTTCTCCATCCTAAATTGTGAGCTAAAATCATCAATCTTTTACTCACTACTCTAATTCCTAATAACACCCATCCCGATATAGTCTATAACACTTCTGTGGATGCATTCTCTCACCATATTACTTTCCCATCTATTCCTCAAGCTAATCTTGATAATTTTGACAATGACCCACCTTTGCATATCATCTGTTGTATTCAAAATGTAGGTGTAAAACACACCTTAATCGATAATGGATATGAGCTCAACTTGTTTCCTATGTCATTCCTTGAAGTTTTAGGTCTCTCCACTTGTGACATTAGCCCATATAGTATTTCATTGCATGTTTATAATGGTTGTGACCATCCATGTCTAGGTCACATTACATTTCCCATCACTGTTTGTCCAAAAATGTCAACACCATCTTCTTTTTCATTGATTTCCCAATCTCTTATAAGGGTCTTCTCAACAAACCATGGTTTCATGCAATGCAAGTTGTTACATCTACTCTACATCATTGTGTTAAAGTCCTTCATTACAGCATTGAACATACTATTCCTTATGACCATCACCCATTCAAATACTATGATTATGCTTCTAGTACTAGTATTCCTATTCTACGTATTAATACTACCAATGATCCCAAACCTATGGACGCACTACCTCACTTACCACCACTTGATAGTACCATTTTTGTGATAGATGTAGTTTCTTCTATGCCACCTGCTACTACTACTACTATGATTCCTTATCAGGGGCCTGTCTAGTCTATGGACATCGCACTATCACATTCACCTTCACTTGCACCACCTACCTTAGCACACCCACTATTCACTTGTACACTTTTCATGAATAAATCATATTGGGAACACATTCCATTTGATCCTACATGTGATGTCACTATTTGTTCCCATGATGGTCTATCCCATCTTGGTTTCACTTTTTAGGATCTTCATCCTTCCACTCATGACCCTCATCTCTATTATGGCTTTATCACCATTACTATTGCTTATGGTTTGCAAGTATTTCATCTTATGGTCTACTTATCATGAACCCCTCATTCTTCTCCACTCACATTAGGGAATCTTGGCTTACTTATATTAGAAGCACATTAGATCCTAGTCATATAAACATTTCATTTCCAATGCCCTTTGGTCATGTTTTTTTTTCTTTTAATAGTTATTTTCTTGGCTATTTGCAAAAATCTCATTATTGGTATGCACACGCAAATGCCCACTTCATTTCACCGATGAGGAGTATGATATGGGCATGTACAACTTATGCCTTAATGGCTCATTGCATGATCAACCAAACACTATTTCTTACCAAGTCACCAATGCTTATCCACATGAATTTTACCTAGAGGATGATGATCTTCTTGATGACTTCCCATGATCTTTTTTTTTATAGGGGGGCACACATTGGGGGTCATATAAATTCACCTTCCCCCATGTGATCTTAGCATAGTCACAATCATAATATTTTAACTCCTTATACATCAT
Source organism: Taxus wallichiana var. yunnanensis (assembly GCA_018340775.1). Lineage (NCBI taxonomy): Eukaryota > Viridiplantae > Streptophyta > Pinopsida > Cupressales > Taxaceae > Taxus > Taxus wallichiana. The sequence goes on along the minus strand of CM031238.1, from coordinate 548,405,981 downwards.
ATCCTCACATTTGGAATATTCATCATACATTCTAGCTTCATTACCCGATGAGACCCTCTTTGCTTCGGTTCACACTTGACTGTTGAGGGATTACTACTACACTGAACCCCACACACTACACCATAGGCATTACACATTACACTTCATTATACATTACACATCATTCACCCTACACTCTGCTACAACATTTTGACATTCACGTATTCATACACCCTACATTATGATAGTCATCATTAGGCATGCATCATTGTCTATGCGTCTTACATCCTACACTACTTATCCTACACACTACATTATTCATTTATCTACATACCATACATACTACACCACATATTTTCACACATATTCTACATATTATACTAGTCTTCATTATATAGGATTCTAGCCTTACATTAATATTCTACATACATTACATGTCGTCTTATACACTACATTTTACACATTTCTACACACCACATATTTACATATTCTACTTATCACATGGTCATCATTTTCTTGCCTTACAAACTCGTGCACACACTTTAGTACTCACTACACGATGACACACTTTAGTTACTCGACCATACTCAAATGTCGAGGGTTTACAAATCAAATGGATCTTATATTCATCACATTTGAACTTTCATCATGTGAAAATCCTAGGCTAGTGACATACACTTTAGGCTAAATCTTCACCTATTCTATCATTTTCTAGTGGTCTACACCTTAGGTTATATCCCCACACCTCTTTACATTTTGTAGTGATATATGCTTAGTTATAAATCATCAATCATCCATTCATCTATAGTGATATACGTTTAGGATAAATCATCACTTATACTTTCATCACACATTAAGGTTTCTAGGTCACATCTCATCACTACACCTACACATTCCTCACAATGCGTTAGATACAACACACACTACTTGACCATTTCCTGATGACATAATCTCATTTATGGTTCATTATTAACTATTGAGGGGGAAAACCAAATGAACCTCATTGCATACATTTCCATCCACTTGAGGGGCACGTGGCTCCTATCATTCCATTACATCCATCCACACCATACTACATATATGGTTTCTTAGATTCTTGCTTACTTTTGGTGTTCATGATCAATTTATTACACATGCTAGTTTGATTACTTGTATGTCATTTATCTATACCATCCACACATGCACGTTCACACCTTCTTTTAGTTGTGATCACAGATATAGGTATCTTACATGCAACATGAATGCTCACCTTCTACCCTTCCTACACTTTATCGGGGGCATCCACACATTCGTCTCTTCTAGGGCTATTGTTTCATCTTATACTTAGTACTTTACATTAATTGCTTATACATGATTTTGACATACTAGCTATCTTTTAAAATGCTAATGAGGGCTTCATGTATAATATTTGTTATACAGGATATTGGTTTCCATATTTGTTTGTTACATTATCTTATTTATTTCTTGTCTATCAGTATGTGGCGTTTCCTTTGTTTGGTGGGAAGGCTTGTTTTTTTTTGGTCCATGATGGCATTACATGTCTTGTGACATCGTGAGTAATGTCCCATGTTTGGAACCATATTTTTGTGGAATACTTGTCTTATTTCATGTTTACACTACTTTTCTTGATAGATTTTACATTGTTAGTATAGCTTATACATTGTTTTCTACATGCATGCATGTTTACACTTATTTTTGGCTAGCCTTCTTATTTATGTGTGCATTGGTTTCTACCAAGCACTTTCTAGGGTTTCAACATACATGTGGTTGGTCCTCTTTTTGGGCCTCATGTTTCCTATCAATGACGTAAAATGTGCCCCAAAAAAGGGGGCATCATTTGGGGGTTTTATACTAACACAACGTATTTACACTTTGGTTGAGGACAATACAATTTCTGCCCTTAGCATTGTGGGTTACATACATCGAGTGGATTCAGACTAGTCTATGAACCCCATATACAGAAGATTTTACAGGACATGGTGTCCTTAACATTTCTAGGAAGTAGTTACAAGCTTGATGTTACAATGGGTGTGCCTCTCTACACATTACTTCACCAATGGCGTCATATTAATCACAAAAAACCTCGATAGTATAAATATCTCTACACATAGTTTAGGGAAGCAGTTAGAGCTTGGAGGACACAAAGTATTTCCTCTTTACACTTCTTTTGCCTATGGCATGAGATCACCCCAAAACATTGTGGTACAAGATATCCTTATGCACTTTCTCTCTTGACATGGATCGTGTACATGTTCTATTTGCCCTTACATTTACATTTTTCATTTACATTAGTATATTTTACATACATATGCATATTTTACATACACATGCATCTTTTACATAGTGTTTTTACACTTACATACATGCATATTTGACTACATGATAATTTTCTCCTTGCAGGTTCCGGTACCGTATGAGAAACAAGTAGTCAAATGAGGGCAACAACAATAACAACATTCTGTGGAAACAAACATACATTACTAACCATGCGGTACACTACACACTACGACAACTACATAAACACCTTCCACCTTAGGTTCACTCTCATCACTTTTTATTTGAGCATTTTTCATCTACGCTTTCCATGCTCCTCCATATTTTTGTCATTCCATTCTTTTTCTAGTCCTTCAAAGTGCATTTTTACTACAATCTTCATGGACATCAGTGTACACATCTCTATCTACTTTATATTACCAAGATTTCATCTCACCAACATAGTGTGGGGGAAAATTTAGTCACAAAATCATGTACTTTAGACATTTATTCATCCCGGTCTCATACTATTATTTAGAAACGTTCTTGAGTGAAGAAAGTACTAATTAACCCCATCCTTTTGACCATCTTTTTTATTTTATTTCATAATTTGTGACCTATTGCACCCATATTCCCATCCATTTTTGACTTTCTGCATTATTTTAGCCTTGGTGGGCAACTAGATTAGTACTTGGGTACCCATGGGTGCCCTTTGTCCCATCAGGGAAACCTCGGTCCATTTTTCACTTTCCCTCCACTTTTTGGGCCTCTTCTAGCCATTTTACATCTTTATCTTTCTTGTGGTTGGCATTTTTAGGGTTAATTACAAAATTAGAGTAAGAGAACCTTATAAATATAAAGTTATGAGACCATAATGAGGGACCTAGCATCATCTACTACTATCACTCCATCTAGAGTTGCATCCATCTATTGCATTGGCATCCACATAGCTCCATCATCAAGGCACAAGCTAGGAAATTTGCATCACACTTCATAGGGGGGATTCTATTCTATTCCATGCACACATTCTATTACATTTTCTACATTTAGCTATTTCTCTCTTTTTTACAAAGTGTTACTGACACAAGAGCACCTAGGGTATGACATGCACACATACAACAAAACTACATCCAGGGTTTGAAATGTAGTAAACCACTTAGTTAGTAAGCCCACTATTGTGGCAGCTAAGGTCAGTCTGACCCATTCATTTGTATCTTTCTCTTTTAGGGTTTTGATACTTCCTTTTGGTCTTTTGGAGGTCATTTCTTCCTCTTGGAATATATTGAGCATTCGGCGTAGTACAAGAAAATTAATGGGATAGGCGATAAGGTTATTAGTCATCTCCATGAATTTTTAAGACTAGTTCTGGATCCTTTTCTTGACAAGGGCACATATTTTTCTTACGAGAGTGCCCATGGGCACCCTAGTCCTCTCCCAAGCACTCCACTCTATCTATTTCACCCAGATCTATCCTTTTCAATGTCCCGAAATAGTCATTCATGCTTTCTAAAAAATTCATCACTGCGACACTCTCCAACAGGCATCAATTATCAGTTTGAGTTCTTTCCTCACTCTCTTTTACACATTAGGGTTAGCATGTCATTTTACATATTTTTTTAGATCATTATTATACTCCTTTGCTACATTTACTTACTTTAGTATAGTTTTTCATAGCTTAGATTAACTATCCTGTGTTATTTAGTTAGTCCATTTTTAGTTAATCGTAAAGAACATAGTAAAGAGCTAGTTGTGCGTGTGGTTCCTCACAAAATTTCAGCAACATAACTTAACCTCAAGAATATAAAAATCCAACCTCTCATACGGGTAAAATTTTATCTTTTTTATAAAATTTGGGAAAAATAAGTCACTTACATGTGTCGATGAAGAAGTGACAAATCAAAAAGGAGAGTTAGTCAACATTCTAAATATATCCAAAGAGGAAGAGAAAATCAACATGATTCTAGTGAGTCCAAAAATAGGAAATATGGTTGAGAAATGAGTGAAAAAATCACTCACGAAATCCACATGTGCATCGAAATATGTGCATTTTAAGTCTATGATTTTAAGTGATAGAAATGTCGGTGAATAGAGAGGAGTGGTTACAAAATTGCTGGGGCAATTATGCAACCACTGATTACACAACCACCGGAGTGGTTGCACAACTACTGCTCGGACAAAGAAAAATATAATTAATGGTCTTACAAGAAAAACTAAATTTTAAGATAAAACAAAAGGGTTGATTAGAGTAAAAGGAGGGATGAAAAGAATAGGGGGAAGGATCTAGACCTCATTTTTACCTTGGAAGAAGATTTTATCATCATTGGATATTTTACCATTCCATCAATATATCATCTTGTAATTTTGGGTGCATTTATATTTCCCCCTCAAAGAATCATTTTAGCCATGAAGAGGCATAAAAATTGAAGTCCAATTATGATGCTCCCAAATGTGAAAGTTAGAAATTATACCTTATTCGTTAGTTTGTTGAAACCACACCAATCCATCCTTCATGCCACCTATAAAAGAAAGATGAGAATCAAGTGCAAATATAAAACATGATTAGCAAAATACTTTGAAATAAAACAACAAGATTACATACCATATCCACGAGGGTGATAATTATACATTCTCTAGTGCATGAAAGCCCTACACATGCAATGTTAGAAAATCCAAATATATGTTATATATGTCATTTTCTCTAGTTTTAGAAATCATTTACATTTTAAAATTTTGTTGAATTTAGAGCTCCTGGTTTCTTACAACTAGTTCATTCATGAGTATGGTTAATTTGGAAAGGATTTAGAAATGATGGTGTCGGAACCAACAAAGGTGGAAGAGGTTCAAGGACAAAGTTACATGTGAGAGAATTGTTCTTTTTATGACAGGCTTTGGATTTTTCTCTTTGAATGCACTTGAGAATAAATTCTAGGAAATTCATAGCTAAAGGAGTTGTAAGGGGCTCAACGAGGCGGATAGGCAGAGTACCTTTATTTCTTAGTATCATTTTTGTGTATTTTATTGAATTTTGTGTGTTTTGGCTCATGGTGAGTGTTTTTACCACACTTACTCTATGGTTTAACAACACTACATGCGAGAAAATCACTCTAAATATATACATATAGATATTTTTGGTTCGGTATTCCTTGCAAGAGTTAACTTCATTATAGTTTGAATCATTAGTGTACTCTTAGATGTTTGGAATTTCTTATTCTTTTTATGTTTTATGAATGCATGTCATGCATGATGATGCAAACGTGTAAACTGAATGATATCATTTTTTTGTTTTATATATGATCTATATGAGAACATATTGTAATTTAGAACTTTTATTTTGAAGCAATATTTAGCACTTTTGTTTTATTGGAAAAATGTGATGAATGTGATATAATAGAAAGATGAAATCTTGCTCCATTCCCAACTCCACACAACTAGTAAGATGTGAGGGCTCATCACCGAGAGCTAGGAAGGATGCAAGTTGTATGATTTTGATGAATGAGGATGGTGACAAGAAGACAATATTTTGACAAAGATCCAATTAGGAACCTACAACTCAATCCTAAGAAAGGTCAACTAACCAGTTTAGAATGTGATTTTCTTGCAAGTTTATCTAGACTTAGATCCAAAGATGGCCTTTTGATTGAAAAATCTGGTTTTAGGGATTAACTCTCTTGTAACATACACATCTAACTCATTTTCTTAGGATTTTTAAGATTTCAAAGCACTTTTTATTCATTGAATTATTTACAACTTATTGATTTATTTAACGGGAACCCCTACATCTTGCCCCATGCTACTAGTAAGAAGCATGGGCTCATCACCAAGGATAAGACACATGTGAGTAAGGGACCTTACCTCTTATCCAAACCTCATGCTACCAATAATAAGCATGGGCTCATCACCAATGGTTCATAGGGAAAAAATTTGTATTTTTATTTTGAAATGAAATAATTTTTATGTTTGTTGTTAATTTATCTTTTTGTTTATTGAATGATTTTAGACTTGTGATTTCTGGAAGGAATTCTTTCCCCTATCCTCAACCCCATGAAACCAGTAGGATGTGAGGGCTCACCATCTAAGTTTGAGATAGGTGGACAAGAAATCCAGTGAAATTTTTAGATTTCTTGTGTTATCGAGTGGTTTAAGGAAAATATGTGACATTAAGAATCTTCTAGAAACGTACTATGGGCAAAGACACCTGAGCTATAAGAAACCATGAATATAAATAAGTGTGCAGGCCTTGGTAGGATCAATGTAAAATTTCTATCTTAAATGTTTAAATGATGAAGAGATTAGAAAAATTTGGTGATGATATGATTGATACTTGAAGAGGTATAATTAAATTATTTTGTTAATTTTTAAAAGTTTCTTAAAGTTTCTTGAAAAGTAAGTTCCAGTTTACAATTTCACAATATCTTAATGTAGATGGTATATAGTATGGATTAAATAATGTACAATGGGAAATGAAAATTAACTATGCAAAGAAACATTTAGGGTGAATCCAGTTGATGGATTTCAAACTCCTCACCTCCTAAGGTACACAAATGATACACATGATTTTTGAAGTTTTTGTTCTCTTGGCAAGGGCCTACTACCTTAGGTTTAAACTTACCACCCTTTCCTACAATTGTATATATATTATCATCTAACCTTGGCATGAATCCATCCATTTGAAAGAGGTATTTATAAACCTCTCTGTGACATTTTTTACATATGATATTCATGTGAGCATGACTGTGTTGCTAAACTCGATTCCCTGCGTAGGGAGTAGTGGTTATATTTAACATTTATTTTGATATTGGATTATGTCTCGTGGACACTATAAAATTATATTTTGACATATTTATGTCTAAACCAAAGTTTGAAATAGAGGAATCCTAGAGATGGCTTTGATGGTCATAGTTGTGTTCTCAAAACCATCTCTTTCATTTTTTATTTCTATCATGTTTATGCCTAGACCGAGATCGCAAGCGGAAGAGAAGTTATACCAAGGAGATTACCCATTGCTTATGGTTTGAAGGGGAGAAGGATCAATTCATCACTCTCTAAGAGTTTCATAATCTATGTTGTGGGTTTCATTGCACGGTTTCCACATATATTGCTTTACCCTTATCTGTTTTCACTACCTCAAATGTTTTTGGGTTATTAGCCTCAACTTTCAAAACATTCGGGGCAATCATGACCAATTATTTCGATAGAAGCAGTTTTTTAACTGATTTTTAGGAATCTCATATTCCGATTAGACCTTTAGATTCTTCTTGAGGTTTTCCAAATGTATGTCGAAGGGCTCAAGATCCCCTTGAGAAATGAAGACGTTTCCCAAATGGATAAATTTAACTTCTTAGAACAAAGTGGAGGGAAAATCCTTTATTCGGTGAATCCAATGTCTACCAAAGATCATTTTATGATTCATCTCCTTATCAATGATGTAAAACTCCATCAAGATAGTTTTTGGCCCAAGGAGATAGGAAGAAATATAGTTCCAATTGAGGTATCCTTAAGACTGACATGCCCTCGTAATGTGTTTCTAGTAGAAGATAAATTAGTCCCCCCACATCCCAAATTATGTAATAAAGAGAAGGGAACCACATTCATAGTAGCCCCATCATCAATCATATGTCTTTTGATGCAATTTTTGATCAAATGGCATCTTGTTTTTACTAAAAACAAACCGAGTATCCCAATCACTTTGCCCTAGAGGATGTATGTCAAAGTAAATATGATTTATTTGACCTCTAAGAGGAGGTATAACATGGATTAGATGACCAAGAACCAATTCATCAAGTAATGCGAACGATGCATGAGGAAATTATTTAGAAAATCTAAAAATGAGATGTGAGAAAATTTCTTATTCAAATCCAATATCAAATAATAGGCTCCCACCAGTTTTGAGATTGTAGGAATTTCATCCTGTAAGAAGGAATGAGTAGGGAGGGGTTGTAAAATGTATTCCCTTATCTAATTTGTTGCATTAATTTCTAGTTCAACCTCTAGCTCAACTAATCCCAAAAAAATTATATTTTTTTTAGCCAAGGTTAGGACTAACTCGAGATTTATCATAAGTTGAGGCCTCATGGTCATTATTCCCTACAATAATACCCTTGTTTATGTTTTGAGGATTCACTTTTACATATTGAGGACACTTAAGGAATGGGTCTTGATAGATGCCTAGATTTCCATTCCAAGGTACAATGGGTCATGTATGACTCGGTTGCGAGGTTGTTTCAAGATTTTCTAACAAGTCCATAAAAAGTTGTCTTTTATTTTCATGGAGTCTTTGAAAGAATTTTTTTAGTCCCTAAAATACCTATCGTCATGACCAACAAGATGATGAAAACCAAAAAAAAATACTTTGGGGTCATAGTCTCTTGGTATTTGGTTTGCATTTTTTTTTTATTATAACCCCAGTTGTAGTTATAAAACTAGTTGTTATAACCATAATTTGTTGCCCCTTATCCAAAGTTCTGGTATTGGTTCAGGCCATAAGTTTGAGCTTTTCGAGGAGGGTGAAAATTGACATCAACCTTGTTAATAGATGAAACAAAATTAGGGCCTCTTTGATCACCTATGTTATTATTGTTATTGTTATTGTTAGTGTTACTATTATTTGTAAAACCATTATTATTTTCTTGATCAGTAACATTGTCCATGGAAAAACTATGATTACGATTCAATACCTTTTGTCCTTGGTTATTCACTCTGTTTTTTTGATGATTTTTCATTTTTTTAATTAGGGGATACCAATTTCCCATTGAGACCGTAAGTCTTGCACCCACTATCAATAGTGGCTTAGTTGATTCGAAGTGCACCTTCCAACACTTCCTCGTAACTGTGGAAAGGAAACTTCTGGAATTCCTCAATTATCTCTCGATTAAGTGAGTGAAGGAAAAGATTTCAAAGCTCCATCTAGTCCATGTTGTGTGCACTTACGGAGGACTAAAGAAATTAATGCCATCTCTTAATGAAATGGGCAGAAAATTCACTTTGCTCTTACCCGACATGAAGAAAATCTCTAATCCTGTTCAAGTAACTTGTTCATATCAAATTATCTAATGAATTTTGAAATAAGTTATTTAAAGGAATGTATAAAATCCTTAGGAATACAATAGTACCAGATAGGAAATTCCTTCAAGGGTCTTTGGAAATATCTTTTCCACCACAACATCCGAAGGAACCAATTCCCTAATGGTAGTAGCATATGCCTTGATATGAGCATTGGGATATCCTTCTCCCTTAAATTTAGGAAGATCGGCAATGCGCATAGAAGCATAACACCCCATATGGTAAATTTAAGGGGTTCTTTCAAATACTCAACATAAGTACCCATTACGTAATATTCCACCATTGAAATGCCTTGGGGAGGAGGAGGAGGAGGAGGATTTGGATAGGCTATAGTGTAAGCATTGAGTGGAATGTATGGAGCTACTTGATACAATGTATAAGGAGTAGGGAAGATATGTGGTTCCATTTGAGGGGACTTTATATACATATGCAAGTAAGGTGGAATAACACTAGGAAATTGGCTAGTGGGTGTGAAACCAAGGAACATCGCATTGCTAGATGGAGTGACATTTGAGAACATACTTCTGACCATCCCTTTCATAGGATAATCATGGGAACGGTGAGGGCCCATTCCTAGGGTGTCATATCCCATGAGAAGATCACCTAGATTTTATGGGACACGTAACCTTGTTGTACAAGATGTTGCATTGGTTGTGCATTAATAGGGGTGTACCCTTTATTGTAGATGGGATGCCCCATGTGCTACCCTACTACATATGTTGGTGTAGTATCTGTCAAATCCAAATGGCCCACAAAACTCTCTACCAAACATATTTGGGGAGGTATAAAATACCCATTGAAATAGGGTAAGAAATTGAAAGGTGAGGTAAAAGTAATGAAGTAAAAGGAAATAAGAAGGAACTAGTCCTTCACATTGGGCTCTCGCAAATTTATACGCCTAGGAATCAACATGTGATTCCTAGACGCATGTGACCTCTCAAGGTCATGTCGAGACAATCGGAATGTCGGAAGTGCTGAAACCCTCTTCTTCTACAATTCTACCACTCAAAAAAATGCAATCTTTCTATTCTAACAAATACAAATTAATTAAAAATTTAAATAATTTAAGTACAACTCCAACCTGGTTACTATTATACTCGTGGTAGCTTCACAAAGATGATATGTTATTTTTGTCTCCTCATCTTTGTATCCTATTCCAAATATGAAGTCCAATTGATCCAAGAATGCATAGATTATGGTTGGTAAATAAGAAAACCAAATACCTGTTGTGGTTGGCTTGGTGCAAGAAATGACTGAAAGTAAATAGTAGGAAAGAACAAAGAAAAGAGTTGGTTGTCTATGTGGTTCATCTCAAAATTTCAGCAAAGATAACTTAACTCGAACAATATAAAAATATCCAACCTCACATACGGTAAAATTTTTACTTTTAATAAAGAAGAATTCAATTACATGCGTCGATGAATAAGTGACAAATCATAAAAAGGAGAGGTAGTCAAAATTATAAACATTTCCAAAGAGGAAGATAAAATCAATATGATTCTAAAAATAGGAAAAACATTTGAGAAACAAGTGTGAAAATCACTCCCGAAATCCACACGTTTGTCAAAAAATGTAGGTTGTAAGTCTCTAATTTTAAGTGATAGAACCACTTTGGTGAACGTAGAGGTGTGGTTATGCAACCACCACTCAAGACAAACAAAAACATAAAAATTGGTCTTATAAGAAAAATTTAATTTTACAGACAAAAAAAAGGTTGATTTGAGTCAAAGGAGGGATGCAAAGAATAGGGGAAGGATCTGGACCTCATTTACACCTCGAAAGGAGTTTTAATCATCATTGGGGATTTTACTGTGTTCCAACAATATAGCACCATACAATTTTGGGTGCATACAGGGGACCTTGATGGAAGGTAATGAGAAGATGTATGAGAATTTTTTTCTAAGATCTAATTAACGATGACCCCCTTTTCTCGTAGATGTCGGTGAGGAGAGTGTTAGTGACTTAGGTGTAGATGTTTATGAGATTGAGAGACCTTCAATGGAAGGTTTTGAAAATATTTCGATAGAGTTTTTCTAATACAATATTAAGGATGCCCCCTTTTACGGAAGATGTCATTGTAGGCACTAATGAGGGTGTAGGTGTAGATGATATCGATGATAGATTAGGATGGCCTTCTTTTGGGAGAAGATCATTTACAAGGAATATTTTTTGAATTATGAATTTAAGTGCTTTACAACTCTTTCTGTCATGACCTAGGTTTCTATGGTATGAACATGTTTTATCTTGGTCGTACCATGCAGGTTTCTGGATATGTGGATTGGGGGTTTTGATAGGTGGTAACATGAGGAGATAAGCACGCATAAGCCTCTCAAGGATGTCGATGTAATTCCCTTTTGGGGGATTTGGATTAATGGATTTTGATTTTGATTTACGAGAATTCTTGGTAGGATGTGCCTTATTTTTTGATGTGGGTGGATTCTTCATGGTGTTGGAGAATTATACGTATGTTTTGAGGTTGATAAGAAAGAGGATGCGATCTAAGGTTAGGATAGGATGTGGGATTGATAAAATTGGATGATGGATGAGGCCCAAAAATAAACAAGGGATGAATTACATATGAGATAGGGTTCAAATGTGTGATATGGATTTAAGACAAAGCATGAGGTCCTAAAATGGATGACAAAGGTGGAACTCTAGATGTGATAGATTTGGATTTTGATAAAGGATGGAGTCCCAGAATGGATGGTAAGGTTGAGACCCTGAATGATGTACATTTTGATTTTGTAATGTTTGGTTCAAATAGAGGATAGGGTTTCATGATATATGATGAGGGTGAGGTCATGGATGTGATTGGATCCACTAAAGGGTGGGATTACGTGATAGAGGAAGAACCGTGGATGTGATGGGATTTTTTTGTATAGTTTTTGACTTAGGACAAGTATCCAGAATGGATGACAAGTGAGGATCCAGGGGACATGATTGGGTATAATTCAAATGAGGGAGACATTATCTCTAGACATAATTGATGCGGGTTACATTTATTTGAGCTACCCAAGTCTTCAATTAGTTTTAAAATGATAGAATTTTAGGATTCTTTATTATAGATAATTATTTCATGACGACCCCGAGGTTAATTCAAAGGGATGTAAGGAGGTATTAGGTGATTAAATAGTAGACAAAGGTAAAATCGATGTATGAAGAGTATTGAAAATAAGATCAAATGATTTTGAGTCTTCTAGGGACAATGCTGATGATGAAGGAGTCTACTCATGGGGAATGTCATGTGTGATAGTGTTGATGATGTGACTTTAAGGATGCATAGAATTTATATGGAATGAACCTAGTGAAGATGTTTGACTAGAAAGGAAAGAAATCACATGATGTGTGGTAGTCTCATTTGGTTCATAGGAAAACTTAGGGGAGTCATACGGGACATGCGTAGATTAAGGATAGAGATGGCCTTCTTTAAGGACTTGGATTTCTAAATTTTTATCCATGTTGAAGGCTTTGTAAAAGTATAGAACGTGTGGATCTAGAGGGTAGATGAAATGATATGGGAACATGATTATGAAAACAAACTGATCGATTACGCTTGAGGTAGTGAGAAGGTTAATTGATTGATAATGCTTCACCATCTAGTGACAACATCGACAATGGACTCATATTTAGATTGTTTGATGGTAGAGAGGTTAGAAATGGTTATTTTACAAGTAATATTAATAGAGAAGTGATCGAGAAAAATAGGGTTAGCTATGTGAAAGAGAATAAAGAGTTTCGAGGGAGGAAGTTGTAAAAATCAAAGGCATGTCCTGTTAGTGACATAGGAAAGGTTATGAAAATGAGATCTTGATCGTGAATGATGAAGTAACATGAGTGTATAAAGGATAGTATGTGTTGATGAGGATCCTCATATCTATGGAACATAGTAAATTCTAGAAATTTCTAAAGCATAGGATAGGGATTATGTGGTACTGATGGATGGATGGGTTCATTACAAACCTGATATTAAGTGATGATGTGTTTGGGTTCCATGGTAAAGCGACTTCCACATTAGCTAATATATTCAACACAACTTACATGGGATCATTTTTAGGATTAGGCATGGGGTAATTAACATGTGATTGTAGATGAGAATATAGTTTATTTGATAGTCGATAGTGGAGATCATGATGGTTTTGTTGTAGATGGGTTTGATGTGAAGGTTAGTAAGGGGCCACCCGAGAAGTTACCAATTGTAAAGTAGGTTTTGATAAAATTATGTGGGAAGACATGTAGAGATGTTGTTGTTGGATGATGGGGGTTTATTGGTCTCGAGTAGGGATGTGTGTATGGGTTTGGGATGTATGAGATATCGTGAGAGGCATTGAAGTCAAGATAGGTTGATTGGATAAAATATGGGGGTGTTAAGACCACGGTGATATTTTGAAGAATGAGGGGGTGGTGAGGATCGAATGATTGGATACACTTTCCATGGGCTTAGGGGTGATAGTTTAAAAGTAATCTAGATGTGAAGGATTCTCATAGGGTTGTAGGATTGGATAAAAGGTAGAGGTTTTATAAGGGAAAAAGAGGGTTTACATGGCTCTAGAAATATGCCGAGCTAAGTGAAGTTGAGTAATATAGGATAGGTTAATGATATTGAGAAGGATTAGATCTCGTGTAGGGGATGTTTTGAGATTGATTAGGCTAAAAAGATGTAGAGATAGTGGATGAAGAAACCGAATATGGTTGTAATAATGACACATAAGTGATAAGTGATATGCTAATGTGGAGGGTTGATCCATATTAGATGAAACTTGACTAAAAATGATAAAGTAAAACCCTAAGAGAGTTACAAATGTAATAGAAAAGTAAAGAAGTTGTAAAGTTTTATTATCTTGATTAGAATTTAGATGTGGAGGAAGGGCTCAGAGGGAACCTAATGATATGGTCATTCTAAGGCTAGTTTCAGGTGATGTTAAAGGTTGGATTCCTTGATATACCTAAAGTTATGTGAGGAAAAAATCTATGTTGGTATTAGTATGAGGCGTGGTATTGGGGCCTACCCCTCACTTAATAGTCCCACAGTGATAAGGGTGTCAAGTGTTTAGCCAATATACCGCCCACCAATTATTTATGCTCGACTAGAACACCGAGTCGACTTATCCTATTAGTGATGAAATCCAAGTAGGTCCACCTAGGTAGGAGTGTTTTGATGCAAGTTGTGTTGAAAGTGGTTTGGTTGTGTGTGAGGGAAATTAAGTGAATGTAATTTGTTAATTTCTTAATTAAACTATATGATCGGAAGATATGAAAAAGTTCATTTTAAGTCCCAAAAATAAATATTAGTTCGATTAAGACAACATATAAATGTAATGTGAAGGAAATAAAATTACAAAGAAAGCGTACCTATAATGTTTATTTTGACTTTTTATATTTTTTAATTTTTGCTAAAATAGATGCTCCAAAAGGAAAAAACCTATAAGGGTTAGTTGAGAGTAGGAAAGCAAAAAAAAGCTTAGTCATAGAGGTATACTTGCTAAGTAATCAAAATAAGAGAAAAAATATTGTTGGTGATTTGAAGGAATCACAGGTGATTCATCAAAATTATGGGTGATTCTACAAAATTTATAGTGATTGCAAAGAAGGCAACCTAAAAAATAATTATAAGATTTTTTAATGAAAAATGAAGGGAAAAAGGTCCCATTGGGTATGCCACAATGTATCGTAGAGTTTTTACTTTCCTATTCTTAATTGATAAGATGGAATAAAAAATAATTGACCTTGAAAGACATAAGGCTTTATCGATACTTGCAGTGACTAATGTTGATACTTGATGGATGATCGATGTCAATGGATCAAAGAAAGCACAAAAATTCTTCTTTCCAATGGGATAAGTTACATGTAATGCACATACACTCATAAAATGATATGATTATATATATGGTGGAATACCCGGTAAATTAAAGCCCCAAAAATTAATGGAATTCCTTGCAATGATGTCAATCCGCATTCAAGAAATCAATCTGATAATGATGAGATAAAATGATAAAACAAACAATATAACCAACAATACAAATGCAAAGGGAATAACTTGGTCCACAACTATATGATGGTATAATGATGTGGTAATACCTAATCCAAAGGGAGTCTAGGGATAAAAAAATAGATTAAATGAGCAAGGATGGGGATGGCTATACGCTCACAAGGGCAAGTAGAATGATGTGTCATATTTAGGATAAATGATAAAATGATGGCTCAAAGGAGTTAGATAGTGTTGGATAGGCACCTGCAAAGGAAGAGTGGTGATAGATGATGGGATCCAAATGGCTGAAGATCAACATTTGGGGTCAAAGGACCTATGAGACATAAATCTTTGATGATTTGGAAGGGTCGTTGGTGATCGGGAAAAATCATCGATGATTAAGTTAAATCGTCATTGATTGTCGTAAATTGTCACCAATTGCTTTATAAATGTACATTCGATAGAAAAGTGAGATAGAGCTCGAGAGAGGTTCCAATAAGGCTGATTTAATCTTGTTAATAATATGTAATGATATAATAAAAAAATGGAAGGAACTTACCTTGTGTAAGTTGATGAATGAAGATGAGAGGATGATATTACTTGAGATAGGGAGATCACGAAGCAAGAAGATTGTTGTGTTGAGTCCTAAACGTTGAATTTTTTTCAAAGAATAATGAAGAGGTTATTGATGGCACGTGGAAGGCTTGATATCTGTTGTATTGATCTCAAGCTTTGTGGCAAGACTCTGTAACAATGAAATGCAATGTATGGTCTCAAGAAGAAACAAACATGGACCAAAATCCTAAAAGGGGGTCTGATACTAATTTAAATAGAATCACCAATGATCCAAGAAAATTTTTGGTGATTACAAAGTTTGGTTGAAACCAAATCCAACCAAGTATTTTTGACTTGTTATTTTGTGTGAGAGAGGAAATATGTGGGTGAGGGGTTATGAAATAGTTGGGAAGGTGTTTGTTATGTTTTTTCCTTATTTGATTTTGGAATGTGAGTGGTTTGGGTGGTTTAGGAGGGGTAGAATAGGATTTTACAGGTGTAGGATGATATTTACGGGAGTAAATATGATGGGGAGAAATAAGACTTAGGATAGAGGATTATAGATGAAAATATTGATGTGATAGTGTTGAGAGGTTAGCGAATGTGGATACGGGGATTAACGGTGCTAATTTTAGGTGTCTACAAGAAGCTCCGGACCAAATATACTACCATCTCTAGACCAATATACTACCAACTCTACGCCAAATATAATCCCAGCTTTGGACCAAATATGTTACCAACTCTGAACTAAATAGACTTCTATCTCCGCACCAAATGTACTGCTAGCTCAACCAAATATACTACCAACTCCCGATGAAATATACTCCTAGATATGGACCAAATATACTACCAACTCTAGACTAAATATAATGTTAGCTTCAAACCAAATATACTACCACCTCTGGACCAAATATACTACTAGCTCTAGACCAAATATAATCCTAGCTCTAGACCAAATATACTAGCATCTCTAGACCATTTATACTATCAACTTTGGAACAAATATACTAGCATCTCCGGACCCTTTTAACTTCAGAACTCGAAGAACAATATATACTAGAATATATGGTCCATTTATATTATCATCTCCATATCATTTATACTACTGGATATGTAAACAAGATCTGAGTTGTACTATGTACTTAATCCCCTTCCTAATGAGAAAAAACCTTCGATTTCCCATTGACCGTAATTGAGTATTTGATAGTAGAAATACACTCCATTATCATATCAATAAAATGATTATGAAAACCCAATCTTCAAAGAATTATTTTAAGATATCTCCATGATACCCTATCATTGGCTTTATTCATATCTATTTGAATCATCATAGCTGCCCTTTTTGAAATATCCACCAAATGAAAAACTTCATGAATAGTTATCACACTATCCAAAATTTGTCTACCCTCAACAAAAGCTCCCTAATTTGGAGAGATGAAATATTCCAAACATCATTTAGAACACACATTCCATGCCAATCAATCTCATAATAGATAACCATATGCAGCTGTAATGACTCGGTAAATTACCGATCTCTCATTCCATGACTCGGTTACTAACCGATCTCTCATGTTTGTCTTAAAGTATAGAATACTTTATGTATACTACATATACTTGGTTTTCCTACCCTATTCCGGTACTGAGTGATCTGTTTAAAGAACCTATCTAATATTTGTTACCAATATTCATCTGACATCACGTTTCTTTAAACTAGGTGACATAGGACAACGCAACCAGTAGCTTGCGATACTTTGGCCAAATATTTTCAACATATTGTTCATGTTACTATTCCTAGATGACATACTCATCAATTTAGAATACATCCTTCACCTCACTCTACTATTATCTAGAATGGTCTTTACTACTTCTACTTTAGTCCACTTGCCCAAGGTTTGACCCTAGCCCAGGTTAGCAACATAATTTGTTATAGGAAGATGCTCACGATGACTTAGGGTATATGGGCATACTCGACCACCTAAGTCGACCGAATGTGCCAAGGTACCCTAAGTCATAGAAAGCTACTTCCTATTCTAAATCATGCTACTAACTTGACCTAGAGAGAAACTAAGTTCAAGTCCAGATGTGTGTAGATCTAGATGAACAAATATAAGGGGTGTTGCCACATGTCAACTACAACACTATATCCTCGAGAAGCCCTTGGTCTTCTCAAGGTACAGTCCTATAGTTGGCATGTGCCAACATCCATTAGAACTGATTCATCATGATGTACATACCCCTTGGTGGTCATTAATTCATAATTAAATTTGGATTAAGATTCAGATTGCAAAACCATGCCTAACCCTAATTCCAACATTCATTAAGTTCTTTATCCATAATTAATCTGATTTGATATTAAGAACTTCATTAACTCATGTTTGCATTTATGTTCATTAACTCGGCATAACAAGCAATTATCCAAAAACAGGGCAAAAACATCAAACGGTTAATTTTTAATGCAACCTAGCTTGTCCAAAGAAGGTGTATCATCCACCTAGGTTCAACTAGTGTTTACTTTATATAAAACAAAGTACAAAGATTAAAGATCATAACCACCATTCCTTTTATTTTTCATTCTTTTGAGAGAGGAAGAGTCTTCCTCTCTACATGATTAGATGTTAGGGTTAACATAACCTTTTTATCATTCATCACTCATATAGTTTAATTGTATGTCCAATACATATTTCATTATTAAACTATAGTTGTTTAGATAGAGAATGACATCTTTTGCAACTTAACAAGTTTCACTATAGTAAGGGAGATTGTACTATCCCCTTAATCCAACTTATTAATTGATAACAATAATAGTATACAAATAGATATAAAGAATATCGACAAGATATCATTACTATTTCCTTCATACAAAGTACAAGAGAATTTACACCACAATTTGGAGTCAGTCTCCAAACCTTTCAATTCATCATGATAAAATATACACTTTACAAGACTATGCATTTTAGGCATACTACATGTCGATCAACATTAAGATCATAAAAGAACATAAATTTTCTTTTTCAATACAACTCAAGAATGAATCAAAATTCTTTACAAAAGATCCAGACTTAAATAAGCCAATACATCATAAAAAAATTTTCCTTCTTTTATCACTTACGAAGTCCATCTACAAAAATTGCTAGCACGGGTCAGTTCATTGAATTGAGCATGATAAGCACTAAGCATTAAAATGAAGTGCATTCCACTAATTGTTCCATTAAAACAACTCTGCTTTAATGAAACAATTAATATATCATACAAATAAGCATAAGTAATAACAACAAAAAAGAAGTACAAATAATGAGTCTGAATTCACTTTTAAGAAAAGAGCATAATATAATCAGCAACTACTACATTATATCATATAAGAATTGACCCAATCAATTACTTATTTAAAACAAACAACAGATCTTGTCATCTAATTATTTCATAATTCTTTCTGAATTGAAATACAAAATTTAACTTTACTATGTAACAAAAAGAGTTACTTTCAGCATAGTACATATTTAGGATGATTCATCCTACAACTTAAATAAATAAGAAGAAGAATCAATCAAAGAAGAATATCCATATCCATTTCACCATTCATCTAAAAGATAGAAAACCGGTTCAGAAAGTACATAACTGATTACCTACATAACTGCATCAATCAAGGAAACCAATAAAAGGATTCACCATTTAAGAGACAACATCTAATACAAGAATCCCAAATCAATCCGAGAAGGGAGAGAAATCAAAACAATCTACTTGCAAGCCTTAAATAAATTCTACATTATAGAAGATATCATTCAAAGATCTGAAACCATACGTTCCAAAAATCAAAGCAAGACTTACACAAGGATAATCTCTTCTCGTGTCCATCCAGGAAGATTCATAATATGATAGAGTGCAAAAAGAGGAGTCCTTCCAATAACAAAATCCAAATGGAGCATGACTCAATCAAACAAAGCAATTGGTCTAAACATGATTACATTTTCCCTTCTACAGATAGACTCAACTGTTCACTTTCCACATCAATACAACAATTGACTCAATAAAAATTAGCTGAGATCAAGAAAGATCAAATGGGGATGATTGGGTTTTCCAAGACTAAGAATGACAACTCCCAAAGTTTCCTAAACATACAACTATTTCCATGAACTTTCCACAGTCGACTAGCAACAAAAATAAACTAAACAATCCACAAGGAAGTTTCCATTTTAGAAGAGTGAGTTCACACTATTTCATACAAGATAGAAAGGATAGAAAATCTGAATTCAAGAAGTCAAACAGGCCTAAGATAGTAATCACTCTACAACATGGAAGAGAGTCAATACAGAAGTTTCAATAACTGATAAACTTAACTTTCCAAAAAGTTAAAGGAAACTCAAATAGAAAAGATCCGATCAAGAATTCATTCACTTTTGTATTATCAATTGAATTCCCATTTCTATTTCAAACTCAAAAGTTCTTTCACTAGTTCCCAAAAGAGAATACAAAACCAAACACACAGTTTATAGAAAACAATACTTCTTTTCCTTATGAATTCAAACTTTATCAAACAACAATATCAACACTAACCTAGTTCATCTATTCCACATTGTTTAAACACAAGTTCGAGTTCATTCTATAGAGAAAATTATACAATAAAATCCCAAGGTAGAAGTACAAAATCTTGGAAAAACAAGATACAGTCCACAAGAGTAATCTACTCCTTTCTCCTTTTAAAACCAAAAATCCATTCAAATGAATCTAAAAGAGAATACTAAAACCCAACACAAGTATTAAGTCAAAAAAGTTTCTATAATACTCACAAACTCAATAGTAACTGAAATCCCAACTACAAGGACTTACACACTCTACAAAAGAAACATATAGTTCATGATCATAAAGAAGAACAAATTATATAAAAATCCCAAACCAAGAGGTACTAAATCCTTCCAAACAAGATTCAGTTTACGAGAGTATTCAACTCTTCTCTCTTTTAAAAACCCAAAATCAATTAAAAAGGATCTGAAAGAGAGTACAAAAACCAACACACATTTAAGTCAAGAAAAGTTTCAACATTACTCTCAAACTCGAATAGTAAAAAAATCACAACAAAATAACTTTCACAGCTCCATCTAGCACATAAAGATCGAGACAAAGAATTACAGGAAGGTAATTGTTCCAATCAAATAACACAAGAAGTATGAACACAACATTTCCATAAAATTCAAAAACCCATTATCAATTTTTTCAAATGAGCTTGAATTCATACCAAGGGTAAGTAAAATACAATACAGTCTCAACCAAGGTTTCCATATCCCCACAACAAGATATAGCTCCATAAAAAAAAGGTCCAGCATCCTTCTAACAAAATAGTCAAAGACTTTCAAACAAGACACGGGTTACCCAGAGAGAGAGAGAGAATATCCTCAATGTTTACATGCCATTACATGCTCAAAGTAAATAATAGTTATGGGATAAAAGTACTACAACCTTCCAAACTCAATGCGTCAAGTATTCCAAAACCTTTCAAACTCAAGATGCATCAAGGAGAAGATTTCAAAAGAGACTACTAGTTCAAAAAATCAAAACCATTTTCTCAAAAACAAAAAGCCTTTTCAAGTTCAGAAAAAAAAGCCTCAAATACAAGTTCCAAACAAACAAAGCCTCGAATACAGTTCTCAAAAAAAAGCCTCAAAAGTTCCATATGCATATCACCATTGAACTTGCACAGAGAAAAACATCCAAAGACTAACATTATCATGCAATGGATTCATATCCAAAAATCACAGAGATTCATTCAATCATGAAAGTAAATAACCAGACAAAACATGTAACCATTTATCTCATGAGAGCAGAATTATTTTAATGAAACATTTAGAAGAAAGCAAGAAATCTTAATGGGTAGAGCCTATCATGCCTGATAGTGCTTCTTCCAATTCAAAGGAGACTTCCAACTGAGCTTCCAACTCTTTTTCTCCTCCAAGAAAGATCAAAACCAAACATCTCTTTCTCCAATGCCTCATATACTTTCCTTGGATCAAAAATAGACCAGAGAAACCAAAAATAGCCACAAAGTGAAAAGTCAAACTGCTGGTTCAAAGAACCAGATAGCTCCATGCAGAGAAAAAAATCACAAGGCATGCAAGACCAAACAACCTCCAACAAATCCACCCTCATTGTTTCCAAGATGGTTTTCTCACAAAATTTGAGGTTCATTAATGCCATTACTCCACAATCTCCCACCTATCTCTCCTTGCCACCACCTCCTAAAATTGGTGAAACCTATTTCAACTTCAACATGCATTTCTAACTTTAGTGAAGACTCCACGCAAGTCCCACTAAATTTGTATGCCTTTTCCAAAACTAGCAAGTTCATTCCCATTTAATTCAAAAAATCAAATCAAATAAATAGCCTTTGGAACCACCGCCTAGCCTCCCACCGGGAACCATGCCATCCATGACCCTAGGTCCCTTTCCACATTTCAGTTTAGGATAGATTTCCATTAACTTAGGTTATAACCTTAGGTTAGTTTAGAAATAATAACCTTAGGTTTAAAAAATCATTTCAATAAGTAATTTCCACCTTAGGTTAGATCAAAATTTACAACCAAATAGTATTAGGTATTAGGTTAAAAATAGCCTAGCATTACCTTAGGTTATTTCTCCCTTATTCCATTTAGCACAACAACTTAGGTTAGGACACCATCCCAACAAAATAGAATATGAAGCTTAGGTTAGATTGTCACCCAAATAAGTAGACATAGCTAGGAAGTAGGTGCATTTACCTTAGTTTAGAATACCATTAGGATAATCCCATAGGTTTAGGATTTAGATTCCCTTCATAGTCATGAAGTAGGCTTCATTCCACTTACACTCCATTAAATGTCCTAAGAGATCAATCCCAAAGATCCGAAGCACAAAACATACAACCGAAATGCAGGCACGATCTTACAAGACAAAAATAATTTGTAAACATACAAAAAGTTCAGTCCACTACATCTCTCAACCTATGAATGTCAGTTTACCATTCAGTCTGGTAAGGAGATTTAAAACATTCCTTGGATCACTGGAATTGATCCAAGGATGAGTCAGTTAAAAGAGATAAGTTTGCAACCCTCAAAACTAGATTACAACTCACCTATCAAAGTGTGAAAATGGATTCTTGCAAGCCATATCATTTCAGTCTAATGAATCCAAGAGAAAAATGATTTATCCATAACAAGCATGATCTTCAACAATCAAGGAACACACCTCATTCAAGAAAATCACATGTCAATGCTTGCAATGCAAAAGAGAAATATAATAGTTTGTCAAAGGTGTTACATACTTCCCTCCTAAAAAGAATCATCATCCCGATGATTATCTTATTTTGACCATTGCATTAAGGACAATCAATTTATTCACTTTCTTATCATATGTTTGCAACAATATCAAAATTTTAAAGTTCCAAAATCAGCATTCACATAGCTTCTTATTTAAAAATAAATAGTTATCTGCCCAAAATTGGCAGACTTATTGACATATAAAGATAAAATCACAAATTTTTATCAGTCATCATAGTCAATTCTATTCAAATAAATATGGAAAAGTAGTTTTCATATCTTCCATATTTTCCTAGGTTGCACTTTCTTCATTAAACTGGTCCCACTGACCTTACATTGACTTATTTCATGATTTCTTAAATGCAACTAGGTGAGTTTCCAACACTCTGTATGGGTTTAACCATGATTATTCCTAGGTCTTGACCTACAAGGAATTCCAATTTAACACATGTGATAAATCTGAAATGTATTTCTTAAGCAAAGAAATATGGAAAACATCATGCATTCATGACAAAGCAGGAGGTAATGCTAAATGGTAAGCTACATGGTTGATTACTTCAACTATTTCAAAAGGTCCCACGTAATGAGGTGATAACTTGGCAGCCTTGCCAAAAGTTATAGAGATCTTTTTCGGTTTAACCCAAAGAAAGACCTTCTCACCAAGTTCAAATTTCCTATCAACCCACTTTAAATCAACATAACTCTTTTTCCTATCTCTGCTTTTCTTTTTCAAGCATTCACGAATCATTTTAACTTGTTGTTCCATTTCCGTAAGGATTTCAGGTCCAATTACCTCTCTATCCTCAATGTTGTCCCAACTAATGGGGGTTCTGCATTTTCTTCCATATAGTGCTTCAAAGGTGCCATCTTAAGAGAGGCATGATATGTGTTATTATAAGAAAACTCAACTAGTGGAAGGTACTCTTCCCACTTATACTGCTGATCCATACAATACATTCATAACATATCCTCTAAAACTTGATTAACTCTTTCAGTCTATCCATCCATTTCCAGATGATACGCAGAACTGAAAATTCAGCTTAGTTCCTAGAGCTGCATTAAGTGTTTTCCAAAACCTTGAAGTCATTCTAGGATCTCTATCAAATATGATTAATTCAGTACTCCATGTAATCTAAAATTTCATGTACAAATCTCTTTTCCAAAATAGGAGAATCATCCTTCAGATTACCAACAATAAAATGTGCTACTTTTGTTAGTTTATCAACAACTACCAAAATAACATCATGTTTATTTCTTGACATAGGCAACCCTTGTACAAAATCCATGCTTATTACTTGCCATTTGTATTGTGGTATGCTATGAGGATACAATAAACCGGTAGCTGGGTGCATATGTTCAACTTTAACACGTTGACATTCTAAGCAATGTGTCACAAAATCAATAACATCCTTTTTCATCCCCTTCCAGAAATATTGTTGTCTTATATCAGCAAGCATCTTTGTAATACCAGGTGTCCAAAAAAGGTGAATTGTGAAATTCTGCTAACAATTTCTTTCTTAAATCATTTAGCGAAGGTATGTATACTCTATTTTTTCAAATCTTAAGATTCCTTCATTGTCAAAGTGAAAACCTTTATACCTCACATCATTTGGATCTGCAAAGTAAGTGTTGTTTTTACTTGTTGAAAGTAAGAATCAGATTCCATGACACTTTTTACTTCATCCTTAAACTAGTTCTCAATGTTATAAGAGCATAAATGTGCTTCCTACGACTTAGAGCATCAACCACTCTATTTTCCTTACCTTTGATGTAATTTATGTCAAAATCATATTGAGACAAAAACTCTAACCATCTTCATTGTCTTGCATTTAGATTTGGCTGAGTGAAAATATACTTCAGCCCAAGATGATCAATTTTTAATTCAAAAGGTTTACCAAGTAGATAATGCCTCCAAACTTGTAGTGCATGAACAATGGCAAAAAAATCTAAATCATGTGGAGCATAATTCAACTCATGTAACTTTAGTTTTCTACTTTCGTAAGCTATGACATGATCATTTTGTAACAAAATACCTCCTAGACCTTCCCCAGATGCATCCATTACAACAATAAAGTCTCCATTAGGGTCTGGTACCACTAGAATAGGTGTTGAAGTTAACTTGTTCCTTCAAAGTTCTAAATGCAGATTCACATTTCTCATTCCAAACAAACTTCTTATCCTTTTTCTGTAATGAAGTTATTGGTGCAACCACTTTAGAAAAATCTTTTACAAATTTTCTATAGTAACTAACAAGACCCCATGAAGCTTCTAACTTCATGTACATTCTTTGGTGCAAGCCACTCAGTTATAGCTACAA
The DNA here is from genome assembly GCA_018340775.1 of Taxus wallichiana var. yunnanensis. Classification (NCBI taxonomy): domain Eukaryota; kingdom Viridiplantae; phylum Streptophyta; class Pinopsida; order Cupressales; family Taxaceae; genus Taxus; species Taxus wallichiana. Next base: position 548,380,570 of record CM031238.1, on the reverse strand, counting down.
TTTTAGAAGGATCTACAAAATTCCATTCTTACTTATTACATGTCCCAAATAGTGCACTTCTGTCATAGAAAAAGAACATTTAGATAGCTTACCATATAACCGTCTCTTTCTCAAAATTTCCAAAACTATCTTCAAATGCTCATGGTGTTCCTCAATACTTTTAGAATATATGAGAATGTCATCCAAGAATACAAGCACAAATTTTTCCAAGTATTCTTGAAAGATATTATTCATTAAATTCATAAAAGTTGTAGTGCATTTGTTAATCCAAAAGGTAAAACTGTGAACTCATAATGTCCATACCTTGTTCTAAAGTTGTTTTATGAATGTCCTCATCCTTAATCCATAATTGATGATATCCAGATCAAAGATCTATCTTAGAATATACCGATGCTCCATGCATCTGATCAAATAGATCATCAATTCTAGGGAGTGGATATCTATTCTTGATCATTTCTTTGTTTAACATTCTATAATCAATGCACAATCTAAGTGTTCCATCCTTCTTTTTCACAAAAATTACTGGTGCTCCCCAAGGTGAAACACTCGGTCTAATCAAACCTTTAGACAAAATTTCTTGCAATTGAGCCTTAAGCTCTACTAATTCTATAGTAGTCATTCGATATGGTGCCTTAGAAATAGGCTCGGTTCCAGGCTTGATTTCAATAGTGAAGTCAAATTCCCTTTTGGGTGGAAGACCTGGTAACTCTTCCGAAAAACACATCACTGTAGTTTCATAATAACGGATATCGTTCCATGACATCATTGTTCTCTTTCAGTAGTTTCTAAAATCTTTACTACATATAAGGTACAACCTTTATTTTTGGCCTTTTTAAGTTGCATAGCTGATAGTTTCCTAACAAAAATCTCACGTTTCACACCCTAAATCTCTATTGTTTTCTACATAGTCATCTAAACAACTAATATGTTTTTCAAAATAGTCCACTTTTTCCTTATGTTCAGCTAACCAATTAACACCTATGATTACATCATAAGACCCCAAAGGTGCAACATAAAGATCAACTTCAGTGGAAAAACTAGGTAAGTCAAGGACTGCTCCAAAAAGACACATACTAACTATATGAACAACATTGTTTCCATAATGTACAATCCATGTTTTATCCATGTTTCCATCTTTTCTTTTTAGTTTTGATGCTAATTTACTAGAAATAAAACATTCAAGTAGCTCTGGTATCAAAAATAATAGTTATAGGTATGCCAAATAACTTACCCGAACCTCTATGGGCATGGCCTATTTTTCAGCCTGCTTTGTCAGCTACTACAGCATGTATCTTGTGTTGTTGATTATGATCATCCTTTTTCAAAGGACATTGATTTGTAATGATCTTTTCCATAGTTATAACAACCTCCTACATGTCCCTTTCTAGGCTCGGATTTATTTCCAGCCTTAGAGTTATCATTCTGACCTCCATAGGACTTCTGTCCATTATTATTATTCTTGAAAAGTTGTTTCATGCATTACCAACAAGACTTATTTGTTGTTGTTTTCTTATTATTATCAGCTAAAAACTTACTTTTCATTCCAAATTTCTTCCATGGTCCTTTCTTAGGTGCAAGAGATGATGAAGAGGAGTTGGGGACTTTCTTCCTTACTTCCTCTTTATGAGCAGAAATTGCCTTCAATTTTTGTTCCTACCTTATGGATTTTTCAACAACCCCTTCCATCATGGTTGGGTTGTGAACATCCACCTCTCCTCCTATAATGGGATTCAATCCCATGATGAATTTCCATATCCTAACTTCTCATCAATTTGATATTGAGGTACATACTTAAGGAGTTTAGTAAACCACTCCCAATACTCAGTTATAGTTAGCTTTCCTTGAGCTAAGTTCTAGAATTCAATCATTTTCTAATCATAATAAAGTTGGTAGCCAACGTTGCCTAAAGTAACCTTTAAATTGATCCCAAGTGATATTAGTTTCATCAATATTCAACTCAGCCTTACGGTTATCCCACCATGAAGATGCCTCATGGGAAAGCTTGATATGCTCCCCATATCACCTTTGTTTCTTTTCGAGAAATTCCTTATTGCAAAGTACTTCTCCATTTCACTGAGCCAATTCTCAGCTCCATCTCCTAATGTGGTGCCATCAAACTTGGGTGGACTTATCCTTTTTATATCATTAGTGAGTTCAACTACCAACCTAGCCTTTTTGTTCTCAAGTGATCAGGTATGTTCACATTGTTATTATCAACACCTAAATTGGTGTTGTCCTCAGGAGGTGGCTGATTATTATTACCAACATCTTCTTCCTCCTCATTTCCCATTACTTGTTGTTCAAGTAAACCAAATGATCCCTTGTGTCCAATAGGGTAGCAAGGATCTCATCAAGTTTTTGGGTAGTTGCTGCTCCTTCCTCAGGTGGAGGATTATTTGCAACATTTCCTCTTGTTCTAACCATTTTCTATTAACAAGAAAATTTAAGTTTCATCAGATTATGGACACAATAGGTCCAAGAGCTGCAACCTTCAGCTCTGATACCAAGATGTAACATTCCCATTTTAAGACTTTAGAAACAAGGGAAAAAAATTTTTTACACAATGTTCTCTATTCTAAATAAAACATCATTTAGAACACACATTCCATGCCAATCAATCTCATAATAGATAACCATATGCATAGTATAATAATGACTCGGTAAATTACCGATCTCTCATTTCATGACTCGGTTACCAACCGATCTCTCATGTTTGTCTTAAAGTATAGAATACTTTATGTATACTACATATATACTTGGTTTTCCTACCCTATTCCGGGTATTGAGTGATCTGTTTAAAGAACCTATCTAAATATTTGTTACCAATATTCATCTAACATCACGTTTCTTTAAACTAGGTGACATAGGACAATGCAACCAACAGCTTGCGATACTTTGGCCAAATATTTTCAACATACTGTTCATGTTACTATTCCTAGATGACATACTCATCAATTCGAATACATCCTTCACCTCACTCTACTTATTATCTAGAATGGTCTTTACTAACTTCATCAGTCCACTTGCCCAAGGTTTGACCCTAGCCCAGGTTAGCAACATAATTTGTTATAGGAAGATGCTCACGATGACTTAGGGTATATGGGCATACTCGACCGACCTAAGTCGACCGAATGTGCCTAGGTACCCTGAGTCATAGAAAAGCTACTTCCTATTCTAAACATGCTACTAACTTGACCTAGAGAGAAACTAAGTTCAAGTCCAGATGTGTGTAGATCTAGATGAAAAATATGGAAGGGTGTTGCCACATGTCAACTACAACATTATATCCTCGAGAAGCCCTTGGTCTTCTCAAAGGTACAATCCTATAGTTGGCATGTGCCAACATCCATTAGAACTGATTCATCATGATGTACATACCCCTTGGTGGTCATTAATTCATAATTAAATTTGGATTAAGATTCAGATTGCAACAACCATGCCTAACCCTAATTCCAACATTCATTAAGTTCTTTATCCATAATTAATCTGATTTGATATTAAGAACTTCATTAACTCATGTTTGCATTTATGTTCATTAACTCGGCATAACAAGCAAGTTATCCCAAAAATAGGGCAAAAACATCAAATGGTTAATTTTAATGCAACCTAGCTGTCCAAAGAAGGTGTATCATCCACCTAGGTTCAGCTAGTGTTTACTTTATATAAACAAAGTACAAAGATTAAAGATCATAACCACCATTCCTTTTATTTTTCATTCTTTTGAGAGAGGAAGAGTCTTCCTCTACATGATTAGATGTTAGGGTTAACATAACCTTTTTATCATTCATCACTCATATATTTAATAATGTATGTCCAATACATATTTCATTATTAAACTATAGTTGTTTAGATAGAGAATGAACATCTTTTGCAACTTAACAAGTTTCACTATAGTAAGGGAGATTGTACTATCCCCTTAATCCAACTTATTAATTGATAATAGTAATAGTATACAAACAGATATAAAGAATATCGACAAGATATCATTACTATTTCCTTCATACAAAGTACAAGAGAATTTACACCACAATTTGGAGTCAGTCTCCAAACCTTTCAATTCATCATGATAAAATATACACTTTACAAGACTATGCATTTCAGGCATACTACATGTCGATCAACATTAAGATCATAAAAGAACATAACTTTTCTTTTTCAATACAACTCAAGAATGAATCAAAATTCTTTACAAAAGATCCAGACTTAAATAAGCCAATACATCATAAAAAAATTTTTTTCCTTCTTTTATCACTTACGAAGTCCATCTGCAAAAATTGCTAGCATGGGTCAGTTCATTGAACTAAGCATGATAAGCACTAAGCATTAAAACAAGTGCATTCCACTAATTGTTCCATTAAAACAACTCTGCTTTAATGAAACAATTAATATATCATACAAATAAGCATAAGTAATAACAACCAAAAAAGAAGTACAAATAATGAGTCTAAATTCACTTTTAAGAAAAGAGCATAATATAATCAATAACTACTACATTATATCATATAAGAATTGACCCAATCAATTACTTATTTAAAACAAACAACAAGATCTTGTCATCTAATTATTTCATAATTCTTTCTAAATTGAAATACAAATTTAACTTTACTATGTAAAAAAAGAGTTACTTTCAGCATAGTACATATTTAGGATGATTCATCCTACAACTTAAATAAATAAGAAGAAGAATCAATACAGACTATCCATGATTCACCATTCATCTAAAAGATAGAAAACCGGTTCAAAAAGTACATAACTAATTACCTACATAACTACATCAATCAAGGAAACCAATAAAAGGATTCACCATTTAAGAGACAACATCTAATACAAGAATCCCAAATCAATCCGAGAAGGAGAGAGAATCAAAATAGTCTACTTGCAAGCCTTAAATAAATTCTACATTATAGAAGATATCATTCAAAGATCTGAAACCATACGTTCCAAAAATCAAAGCAAGACTTACACAAGGATAATCTCTTCTCGTGTCCATCCAGGGAAGATTCATAATATGATAGAGTGCAAAAAGAGGAGTCCTTCCAATAACAAAATCCAAATGGAGCATGACTCAATCAAACAAAGCAATCGTCTAAACATGATTACATTTTTTCCCTTCTACAGGATAGACTCAACTTGTTCACTTTCCACATCAATACAAATTGACTCAATACAAATTAGCTGAGATCAAGAAAGATCAAATGGGGATGATTGGGTTTTTCCAGTACTAAGAATGACAGTCCCAAAGTTTCCTAAACATACAACTATTTCCATGAACTTTCCATAATCGACTAAAAAAAAAATAAAAACTAAACAATCCACAAGGAAGTTTCCATTTCAGAAGAGTGAGTTCACACTATTTCATACAAGATAGAAAGGACAGAAAATCTGAATTCAAGAAGTCAAACAGCCTAAGAGAGTAATCACTCTACAACATAGAAGAGAGTCAAGCTATAGAGAAGTTCAAATAACTGAACTTAACTTTACAAAAGTTAAAGGAAACTCAAATAGAAAAGATCCAATCAAGAATTCATTTCCTTTGTATTATCAATTGAATTCCCATTTCTATTTCAAACTCAAAGTTCTTTCACTAGTTCCCAAAAGAGAATACAAAACCAAACACACAAGTTTATAGAAAACAATACTTCTTTTTCCTTATGAATTCAAACTTTATCAAAACAACAATATCAACACTAACCTGGTTCATCTATTCCACTTTGTTTAAACACAAGTTCAAGTTCATTCTATAGAGAAAAGTAAACAAAGATACCCAAAGTAGAAGTACAAATCTTGGCAAAACAAGATACATTCCACAAGAGTATTCAACTCCTATCTCCTTTAAAAACCAGAAATCCATTCAAATGGATCTAAAAGAGAATACGAAAACCCAACACAAGTTTAAGTCAAACAAAGTTTCCACAATCCCACATTTCAATAAAACTAAAAATCCCAAATACAAGAACTTACACAACTCGATACAAAAGAAACATATAGTTCATGTTCATAAAGAAGAACAAAGTATACACTACAATCCCAAACCAGAGGTACTAAATCCTCCCAAACAAGATTCATTTTACGAGAGTATTCAACTCTAACCCAAAAATCCATTAAAAAGGATCTGAAAGAGAATACCAAAAATTCAACACTAAGTAATAAGTCAAATAAAGTTCTCCATTACTCACAAACTCGAATAGTAATAGAAAACACAACAAAATAACTTTCACAACTCCATCTAGCACATAAAGATCAAGACAGAGAAGGTAATTGTTCCAATCAAATTAACACAAGTTGAAGTATGAACACAACACTTCCATATACTACAAGAACCCATTATCGATTACTTTCAAATGAGCTCAAATTCATACCTAAGGGTAAGTAACAATACAGTATCGAACCAGAGGTTATATATCCCCACAACAAGATACAGTTCCATAAAAGGTCCAACATCCTTCTAACAAAAACAATCAAAGACTTTCAAACAAGACGTGGGTTACCCAAAACAGAGAGAGAGAGAATATCCTCAATGTTACATGCCATTACATGCTCAAAGTAAATGGTACAGTCTAGGATGAGAAGTACTACAACCTTTCCAAACTCAAGAAGCATCAAGGAGAAGATCTCAAAAGAGACTACCAGATCAAACTCAAATCAAAAACCATTTTCTCAAGCTCTTTTACAAGTTCAAAAAAAAAGCTCAAATACAAGTTCAAACAAAAAAAGCCTCTAAAATTCAAAGCAAAAAAGTTCCAAAAATATCAATCATATCACACATTGAACTTGCACAGAGAAAAACATCCAAAGACTAAAATTATCATGCAATGGATTCATATCCAAAAATCACAGAGATTCATTCAATCATGAAAGTAAATAACTAGACAAAACATGAAACCATTTATCTCATGAGAGAAGAGTTATTTTAATGAAACATTTAGAGAAAGAAAGAAATCTTAATGGGTAGAGCCTATCATGCCTGATAGTGCTTCTACCAATTCAAGGAGACTTCCAACTGAGCTTCCAACTCTTTTTCTCCTCCAAGAAAGATCAAAAACCAAACATCTTTTTCTCCAATGCCTCATATACTTTCCTTGGATCAAAATAGACCAGAGAAACCAAAAATAGCCACAAAGTGAAAGTCAAACTGCTGGTTCAAAGAACCAGATAGCTCCATGCAGAGAAAAAATCACAAGCATGCAAGACCAAACAACCTCCAACAAATCCACCCTCATTGTTTCCAAGATGGTTTTCTCACAAAATTTGAGGTTCATTAATGCCATTACTCCACAATCTCCCACCTATCTCTCCTTGCCACCACCTCCTAAAATTGGTGAAACCTATTTCAACTTCAGCATGCATTTCCAACTTTAGTGAAGACTCCACGTAAGTCCCACTAACTTTTACATGCCTTTTCCAAAATCTAATCAAGTACTTCATTTATTTAAACAAAAATCAAATCTCATAAATGCTTAGGAACCATCAGCCTCCCATTTTCCATGCACCCTTAGGTCCCTTTCCACATTTCATTTAGTTAGATAGGTATTTCATTAGCTTAGGATAAGACCTTAGGCTAGTTTAGAAATAATAACCTTAGGTTTAATCAAAATCATTTCAATAAGTAATTGCCACCTTAGGTTAGATCAAAATTTACAACCAAATAGTATTAGGTATTAGGTTAAAAATAGCCTAGCATTACCTTAGGTTATTTCTCCCTTATTCCATTTAGTACAACAACTTAGGTTAGGATGCCATCCCAAAAAAAGAAGAGGTATAGATTGTACCCAGTAGGTAATACATAGTAGGATTTAGATTCCTTATTTATTTAGATACCATTAGGATAATCCCATAGGTTTAGGATTTAGATTCCCTTCATAGTCATGAAGTAGGATTCTTCATTTCATTCTACTTTAAATGTTAAATGTCCTAGAGATCAATCCCAAAGATCCAAGAGCAAACAAAACATACAACAAATGTGCAGGCATGATCTTACAAGACAAAAATTTTTATACATAAAAACAAAATTCAAACACCTCATTCTCATGCTCTCCTATGAATGTCATTTAGTTTTTCATTCACCATGTCATAAGGAAGATTTAAAACATTCTTGATCACTGAATTGATCCAAGGATGAGTCAGATTAAAAGAGATAAGTTTGCAACCCTCAAACCAAATGGAGATTACAACTCACCTATCCTAAAGTGAAAATGGATTATAGAAGCGGTAAGATGAAAAAAATTGTATTCGTATCACCCTCCTTTAACCACAAAACATGAGAATTATGTTTCTAATAAGCCTCTTATTTTGCTTCTAAATTATGATATTCCACCAAAAGGAATTTCTCCTTATCTCTTAAATCTTTTTGCAAACCTTTCTTATTAATTTCATCCTCAACCTTATTTAAAGCTTCACTAATCAAATATTTTTGAGTAAAAATATTACCAAACATTTATTTATTCTAGTCTTTCAACCTAGCTTTAATTTTTTTAATTTTTTTCCACTAGTCTGAGCATAGGTTTACCTTAAACATCAAATTTCTAGCTAGACCTAATCTCCTCCTCAATACTAGGATGTTGCAACCACATCTTAAAAAATCTAAAAGGCCTTCCTCTAACACCATTACTAGTACCAGTTTGTAGGAAAATAGGACTATGATCAGATCCAATCCTTGGTAAAGCAACCAAAGATCCATCAAGATGTGGAAACCAAGATAAATTAATAAGAAATCTATCCAATTTTATTTGTATCATATTTTCCCCCAATCTCCTATTCGACCATGTGAAGGAAGATCCTTTCAACTCAACATCCACCAAATTACAGTCAACAATAAAGTTAGCAAAATCCCCCATACTATCGCTATAGACATTTAAACCACCTTATTTTGTCTCCCATGCACAATGGAGTATTAAAATAACCTCCAATCAACTAATTTAACTCTTTAAACTAGCTACGAAACTAACCAATATCATTCCAAAGTTTTTTTCTCCACCAAGAATTGGGAGCATAAATATTTGAACAAATCCACACAAACCCATCATTCTTCTCTTTGAACAAAATAGCTAAATGATAAAGAGACTGAAAAAGCAAAGTCCCTTCTCTATCATTCTGATTCCAAAAAGTAACCAAACCCCTAGAAGCACCTACCGAGGAGACACTTTGTAACTCAGATCTAAACCAAACTTTATTCTTTACCTCACTCATTTTTTCTTTAGACATCTTAGTTTCTTGAATCAAAAGAATATCAGGCTTATTCCTTTTCCTAAAAGATGATAAAATACTTTGTTTATTGGGGTTATTTAAACCCCTGATATTCCAAGAAATGAGCTTCATCTCTTTTTATTTGGTGAAATTCTCTCCTCAATGGAGTGTTGTCTACCTGAATCTATTTTTTTAGCCACTTCTTTCTCCCTCTTATCCCTATTTGACGTATTAACTTTTCTTGCAGGACTTTCCCACAATCTGCTTCAACTTTTTCTTGTTTCTAAGAACTTATTGTGTTTATCTTTTTTCTTCCAACACCTCCTTGATCCTATCCAAATTGAGAGAACATGGAACTTCCTCCACTTGAGACAACACCTACTCTTCCTTTAACAAGGATTCATTCTTTTGTATAGGTCCAAAAATTTGGATCTAAAACTTCATGACTAATTTGTTGAAGCTCCACAGGTACCTCTTCTACAACAATCTTCTCATTTTGGTTTTGAGACCCAAGGTATTTTCCTTCATGATCCTGATCTACAACATCCTTAACCTTCCATTCTTCTTTCTAAAAATCCATTTTTAGTTCCATATTTTCTTGAAATTCAGCTTCCTCCAATTCCTCTACCTCTAACAAATGAAACTTATTTAAAGACAAATTATTTGGAGATAACTTACTAGTTCCTTCTTCTCTCGATGATTCCTTTTCTTTTCTTTCCCAAGTCTGCTTACCTTTCTTAGCCTCCTTACACTATCTTTGCTCATGTCCCATCCACCTACATTTCTTGAAAACAAAGGAGAAGCTTCATATTCAATCTTCTGGATCCAGACCCCAAACTTTGTTTTAAGTTCTATTTCCTTTCTCGAAAATTTCCCATAGGAAAATTTACAAAAAAATGGGCATACATTAACCTAGTTCATTCCCTATTTACTAGATCAAACACCACCAAAGACCCTAGAGCATTTGCAATTTCTGTTAAGATTTCTTCTTCCCAAAATTCCATTGGAAGTCCTGGAAGTTTTACCCAAATAGGAAACTCATTTGGTCTCTCCTTAAATGGATCAAACCCTGGGTACCATTTTTGGACCAAGACTAGATCTACCCATAAACCAAGGGCCTCCCAAAAAAATGTTTTTACAATCCACTAAGTTTGAAAGATTAATGATAAAAAACCCATTCACATAGGAAGCTATTTCCAATGATCCCTTAGGGTTCCACTTCCTTTTATCCCATTCCCAAAACCATTCCACATTTGGTCTTGATCCATAAAAATTTCCAACCAAAGCATATTCCATAGTCATAATGTTAGAATCAAAAGGTTGATTCAAAACTTACTCTAAACAATAAGGGATAACAATACTTAATAGCTCATCTTTTTCCATAGTCATAATGTTAGAATCAAAAGGTTGATTCAAAACTTCCATTCTACTACCCAAAATTTTGTTGGCACATGAGGGAGAATGTAAGGTCTTACCTTCTGCTTGAACCAAACATGGGTCCCTTGTGTCTTGCAATACCTCAATCTAAGGGTCCCCTATGTCTTGCGTCAATTCCTACCCATTTGGTTTTTGAAAACCTTGATCCTCCCACTCCCGCTCCATCTTGAAATAAGTTGTAGTAGGTATATTTCTTATAGCATTCATCATTTCATATCCACCTTAATTTCAACAAGATTTTATAGACCAAATACCATTATTTCACTTTATTTATTGTGATTTTCAAGTGGTTGGAAAGGAAATTTCATGATTACTCTTTCTCTCTCTTCTCATTCTATAAATTATAATATGGGGCTCATTTGTAAGGAGTTGGCCATCTTCTCCCACCCCCTCTCTTTCTTCTCTGCTAGGGTTGAATGTGGAGCTTAAGCCTCCTTTCCAAGATTGTAATGGAATTTTCTTTCCTCCTTCTCACTGATGATGTATTGTGAATACTTATTGGAGCAATAAACTGTGTTTTGTGATGCATTTTGTCCATCCTTTACATGTTTTATTATCTCTACTTGCCTCTCTCCATTGTAGGGTATATTGTGCATATTCTTGATGTTTATTGCAGGTTTTGAGAGTTGTGTTTAATGGGAAAAACTGGTGTTTTGTGTGAATCCATCTTTGTTACTGTGTGTGCATTTTTTCCACCATCTCCTTTTCTCGCCTCTCTCCATTTTAGGCAATTTTATTCTTGGATAACAACCTCCTTTTTTGGTGTATCACCGCTCTTAGTGTAGGTTTAATTTTCTAGTAATCTCTCTCCCTGGTCCCTTGGAATTTTAGGATAGGATTAGATAGTTTTTCCTACATTAGGAGTAGATTAGTTTAGGCAAATACCAACTTTCTCTAGAGGGTCATCTCAAGCCCGTAAGTCCCACAACTTGAGAGGTAAGACCCAATGTTACAAAAATTACACTGAATGGCCCATCCATACTCGGACCATTTGGGTGGTGTTGTGATTTGGTGATAATAGTTCTCAAATGCCCGGTGGGACCAAAAATGAATTTAAAAGCATTAAAAAGTGTCTAGTTCAACATTGGGACAAACTTCATTTTAATAGGTTTGTGTTCCTATTAAAATTTCAGCTTTTGGAAGCATATGCAAACACATCTAGTGACTCCATTTGGTCCAAAAACCCAATCTCTAAAATTACATCCCTTTCTTCCAAACATGTCCATCTATATTCATTCATCTTTATTTCCATGTCTTTCATTTTCTTCCATTCTATGAAGTTGTGTAATCATGGCTTCATTCCCATGATGGAATTCACACTTGCAACAGTGCAATCAACCTCTAATGAGCTTCACAACTCCTCCAGATCAGCATTATGATCAGATTCAGAACCACTATGCTTACCCATATGAGAAATGTCAAAACCAGTTTGGCTATGGAGCTTATCAAGAACAAGGTTATGCTTATAGTGACAACCGTTAAATGGAATGTATTGATCTCTGGAGAATATTCAAAGAATGGAGGCTAACATGGTTCAATATTGGGCTACAACACAAATGAAAGGATTCAAAATTGCTTATAGGGCACCTTGTCCATGGGAGGTCCTTTTCAAGACATTATAGCTTTCAATGAGAAGCTTGATTTCATGGTTGAAATGCTACCCCAACTTACATAGTGGACTGAGGAGATAAATTCTTATGAGGAATTCACTAAACAACCTTGTCAATGGGTAAGTCAATCAACAAATCCTTGTTTTTCTTTCTCTCCTTCTCAAGCTTTATCATTTCATAAGTATCACGATTCAAACCCATTATATGGTACCCCAAGTGTTGAGTTCCCTTCTCCATCCTCTAATCCACCATTCCATCTCAATTGTTCTACCCTTTTCCCTTCTAAACAATCAACCCCTCCAAAAAAACAATAAGTTCTACCTCCCCCACCACCACAAACAAATTCAAAACCCGTTGTAACCCAACCCATCCCTCCTCTTATTATCTCAAATTCATCTTAGGAAGAAAACAACCCAAAAATTGGCCAAGGGCAATACGAAGAAGAGTCCAATCAGCAAGAAATGATAGAATATTTGAAAATATGGGCTCAAAGGTTTGGAATTGAAAATATTCCCTTGATGGTGAAGCCAAAGGAGGAAGTCAAAGTTGATGAGTTAGTGGTGGCTAAGGTTGATTTTGTTGTAGTGAGAAAGAGAACAAGAAGAAGACCAATAATCTATATCCTCTTAATTTAGTGTCCATAATGGCACTTTCTTTGAAGAGAATAGTTATCCAATTCAAGATGAAAAAAATGTCCAATAGGAGGAAGAACAATTAGGTCCAATTTAAGTTGAAGATGAGCACATGAAGGTGAGTAAAACAAATTCAAAGGCACCAAATCATGAACCAATTACATAAGAAATTTTAGATTCCTCTCCCACTCAATCTCTCCAAAATATATAATGTTTTGGAAGAGTTTGAATTCACTAGATTCTTGTTTGAGGATAAAGATGCACATGGTTAAAAAGATGCAGATTGAAGGCCACCATGCAAGGGGAAGAAACCTTGTTGTAACAGGATATAGTGAAGAACTTGATTGCTTATCTCGACCTAGAGGAATGTTTTGATGAGGAAGATCCCATGGATATCATGACATTTTCTACCCCATCACTCACCCTTAAACCATAAGAACATGTTATAATGGAGGAGAAAGTGCGAGGGAAACATGCGGTTTGCAACATGCCTCTTAAATCAAAGTTAGAAGAGTTTAATCTTCTAAATGCCACACTAGATGTAGAGGAAGGAAAAGAGCAAGAAGATACCACATCTTTCATACCATTCACTCAAAGGGGACATCAATTGTCTGTAGATGTGTAAGAAGAAGAAAAATAATCCACAGACAATCACCTTTTCTAGGAAATTATTCACGAAGGATTTCTTATCAAAGTCATAATTCGAGAAGCAGGAAAATTCAATAGACCAGACCGTGCCCAATCAAGTACTTGGCTTCATTGGAGCCAATGGAGAAGTCAAAACTGGTCATGATTTCTTCTAAGCATGAAGAAGATCATCAATGTGCCAAGGATCAACTATTATGCCTCTTGAAACCAAATGAGTAGCAATCAGAAGAGGTATATGTATTGTTTTTGTTGATACCTTGATGCATGATGGAGTGGAAAATCAATTTGCAACCATTTTTTCACTCCTAATATCAGCTATGCTTAAAGCCAAATCATCTACATGGCTGCAAATTTTGAGGAAGGGCAGCTACTTCTCATCACCAATAATAGGTTTTTTTAAGTTACTCACTTCTCTTCTTAGTGTAGGGTAGGAGTAGGTTTTTTTTTAGAAAAAGAAGTGTGTGTTCATACTCTACATGTCTTACTTGAGGCATGAATGATTTATTTCTTTTGTATATAGCCTTTGTTCCTATTACTCCAACCAAGACAATGCATCATGCCTCCGGTTGTTGCGGTAAGAAACTTATAGTTACATGTAACAGTTGTAAAGTTTAATATCAAACAAATGCAGAGCAAATAAAATCAATTAAGGAGGAGATTTTGGTGATCTCTCTAAAGACAATTGTTACAAGCCTCTACAACCATGCAAACAATCAAGCATCAGCCACACAACCCATATATATCAGCTCTAACCTTCAACAAAGTCTCATGCAACATTGGAGTTTTCGGAAGAAGTAAGAGAATAGAACATTAATAGATTTCCATGATATCATGAAAATTAGTCTCGGCTATTCATACTTGGCAAAAATAATTTGTTGAGGTAGAATTTATAGGTGTCCATCATTTAGCCTCATCGATTGCAATTGCAGGAGAGAGTGGAATTCAATTTTTAAAACAATTTTACACTCTCATAAAATGAATTTCAATATTTTCTTACAGGAGTTTAAAAATGCAAGTAGCAGCGAGGTTAGTCCTAGAAGCAAGTAGTGACATTCCAAGTGTTCGAGGTTAATATTTTTAGATTTTAGACCAGTTCATGTTAAGCACACAGACGCCATGCCCAATGGGTAGCTTCAGAAAATTGGTCAAACCATTTAAAAGGAAAATGGTCTCGCGAGTCACCATATTTTTATCAATTTCACTACCCCGATGAAATTATACAAACGGAAGGCTTACATTGTGACCACTAGTGAAGGGGCTAATTTGTGGAAATGTCAAAAGGCTCCTCCAATAACTCTACATAGTTCCTAATACACATGGGGATCCAAAGTATTGACAAGATTCTGAAAAGGTTAGAAGAATTCTTAAAAAATTGTCTTAGATGCTTAAAGAGGTAACCAAGCTCATGTAATTCCCCTCCCCATTTCTCTCTAGAGATATAGAGGAGGCCCCTCCCCATAGAATGGTTGAGCTATTTTTGCAAGGAACTGAGCTATTTGGAACATTGGGTGATTTGAAATCTAGATTGATCTATATGTAGTTAAGAAAAGTAGAGATCTTGGTGATTTCATCATATTGACCGAGGAAATGGCCGAGCGAGAACAAGTATTGATGGGTTACATAAAGTTACACACATTATCAAACTAGATGGAGTCAATTTCTAGATAAATTCAAACTCCCAGATGTTTGTTGGGAGCTATCGAGCTCTTCTAGTCACTAATCATTGACATCATAAAGTCAGAAAATAGAGATCGGGGATGCATTTTCCAAAGTCAAGCCAAGATACCATGGAGAGCATCGTCATTTCAAGAGATAGGGATCAACATTTTAAAAACTAAGTTATAATTGAGCTAAAATGGTGAGTTACATACCATACGGCCAAGCCCAAACATTTTCAAGCCAATCTCTACAATGGAGAAAACATGGCAACCAAGTCAACATAGGTGTACCAAGTCACATCAATTTTTCAAGGGGTCTCGAGTTAGCTAAGGTAAAAGAAATGAACAACCTCGAACATCTAATATGGAAATGTCAATGTCAAGGAGCGAGTTATAGGTATCAACCGTAATAAAGCCAAGCCAACATTAATGCGAGGATGGGTTCATTTTGAGTATGGGGCCAATCCCAAACATTTGTAAGGTAAGCCCAACGTAGTCAAATGAAGGTGGAGTTGTGCGGGGGTTGCCAAGTGGCCTTTGTGGAACTTCAAAATTTCAAGAGAAGAAGAGACCCCAAAGATATGTAGGGATTCCATATGGAGCGAGGCACCATGGGCATGCTCGACACATTCAACACCGATGGAGTTATACGGGTATGCGGGAAAAGTCTCCCAGTAGGCCGAGCATTGAGTGATGAGTTTACAACATGGGAAGTATACTAGATCCACGTCCAAAATAATGACTCATGTGTTGTGGAATAAGTGGAGTCGAGGTGGAGGATTCGGGTCATTGGTGCATACACATGGAGGTGTTAGTCAATTTTGAGCTGAGCAAAGGGATAATCGATGAGTCGGGGTAATATGCATAGTCATAGCCCAATGTGAAATGGGATAACTTGTTGGGTGTTAGAGTGAGCCATGTAGATGAAAGGATCCCGATATGTCACATTGGCTTGATGGGTGGTTCCAAACATGGCACCGAATAACAATGAATGTGGTCATCATATGCACAAAAGGGAGGTCAAGATATGCATATCGAGCCCCACTATGTAAAGCATAAGGGTCAAATTCAATTAAAATATTGATGAGTCGGTGATGCAATGCAAAGGATAAGGAGTGATCAGCAATAAAGAGTGAGACCCATCTCACCGGCCTAGCCAAGCTGGATATTTTTAATGTAAAACATTAAAATTAATAACACCCCCATTCAAAGTAAATATAAATGAAGGTAAAGTGGGCCCACACCATTTTTAAATGAAAAATCAATTCAAATCAGATACGTAGAAACATTAGAAAAGGAGAGGAAGTTTCAAATTGTCTTTTCCCAACCAACAAATTAAATAAGACTTATTGGAATCAATTCAAATCAGATATGCGAAACTTGAAAATGCCCGAAAACTCAAATTACCTACCTTCACTTAGAAGCTCATAACTTGATAATTTCTTAACAAAATCACACAAAATAGGACTTATTGGAATCATGATTCCAAGGGATTTGATAGAAACCAAGAAAATCACATCTTTGATAAGATTTTTGGTAAATTACATAGAATACCAACCCAATTCCAAATAAATACTTTCAAGGTAGTTAGGAATCCAATTAATGGGCATGGGCATCATTTTCTTCAACTATAGGTTATGGGACAACATGAGGGAGATTTTGTAAATCAAATACCATCATTTCACTTCATTTATTGTGATTTTCAAGTGGTTAGAAAGGACATTTTGGGATTACTCTTAATCTCTCTTATAATTCTATAAATTGTAATCTCATGCTCATTTGTAAGGAGTTGGTCATTTTCTCCTACCCCCTCTCTCTTTCTTCTCTACTAGGGTTTAATGTGGAGGTTAAACCTCCTTTCCAAGCTTTGTAATGGAATTTTCTTTCCTCTTTCCCATAGACGATGTACTTGTGCATACTTATTAGAGAAATAAACTATGTTTTGTGATGCATTTTTCCATCCTTGGTATGCTTTATAGTCTCTACTTTCCTCTCTCCATTGCAGGGTATAATGTGTATATTCTTGATGTTTATTTAAGGTTTTAAGATTTGTGTTTAATGGAAAAAAATTGTGTTCTATGTGAATCCATCTTTGGTATGTGGTGCATTTTGTCCACCCCCTCCTTTGCTCACCTCTTTCCATTTCAAGCAATTGGATTCTTGGCTAACAACCTTCTTTTTGTTGTATTGCCACTCATAGTGTAGGTTTAATTTTCATTTACTCTCTCTCTCCTTAATCCCTTGGAAAATTAGGATAGGATTAGATTTTTTTTCTGCATTAGGAGTATATTGTGGCAGGTAGTTTAGGAGAAAGAACTAGATTTCTCTATAGGGTTATCTCAAGCCCGAAAGTCGACATCTTGAGAGGTAACCCAATGCTACAAAAATTACACCGAATGCCCCATCCACACTCAAGCCATTCAAGTGGGTTCTATAATTTGGTGATAAAATATACATTTCTTTATGATCTAATGGCCTTGAATAGGGATATTTTAGTCATGATTCAGTTTAAGGGGGTATAACATTACTATATGCTTATGAATTTCCATTAGAGCTGAAAATAGTCTCATTCGGGAGGGAAATTTTGACCTTAGACCTCCACTTCCTATATTTTTAAACCTAAGGACACCTACATATCATCAAAATCCTATGTTAGCTCCCATTCCATCCCTAATAAGCCAAAGCATGAAACAATCATCTACCTTTATAATTTATTCAAGTGAATTATAGGAGGTCATGAAACAACTACAAAATTTTGGTAATGAGTTGGTATCCCTAAAAAGACAAATAAAAATTGAAGGCCTTATCAACCTTCATACCAACCTAAAAAAACTCCTTATTTTCTAGTCAAACTACCATTCCAATCAGCTCCATAGAATCAAATCACTCCTACAAAACCATTCCAATCTTATAATCCAAATGTGCCTACTTCATCTAAGGCCTTGGTCATAGTGTAAAATAATCTTGTGTTAGATTATGAATGGTTATTTCCTTGTAACCATCCTCGTAATCAAGTAACTTGTGCCAATGGAATCCTCGACCAAGAATTACCTGTAAAATACATGCCTATCAAAATCCATACATGTTGAAGGGATCCCATAATAATACATTGTGAATGAAATGCCACCAAGTGATACTTCACTTGTAAACTAGAAAATGGAAGAGTTATGTGGCTTAAATCAGTTGCAAGAGAGTGATCAAGCATATTAATAGATCGTGGCCACAAATACTAGGAATAAATAGGACAAGTGGAAGAAAATATCCAAACCTTTACACCTCTAGCTCCTCATCCTGAAATTAGAAAATCCGTAGACTCGGGTAGACTACATGCTTCACTAGTGAAACTACAAAATACAACAAATCTGCAATACATTGTAAACCCACAAAACACTCGAGTCTATAAGATGAGGAAAGGTTGTGGCATGTTGTAGATCCATTAATAAAAAAATATGTGAATTGAACAATTGAGGGAAAATATCATGCCTCTATTGAAAAACCCACGAGTGCCTCTTTCAACATCCTAGATTAGATGAAGAAAACTAGTGTAAGCATCTCCATGTGGGAATATTTTTCCATTCCTAGATAAAGAGACCTTATATAATCCACCATAGTTGATCTTCCTACCTCACTTAAGATACCTAAGGATAAGGAAATTTTTTTGCTCACTAATGCACTCCATAAAAAAAATGATCAATTAAATAAAGTAATAAAGCCACCACCATTCCATGTGTCTCTTATTATAGGTAATAAATTGGTATACAATTACATGATATACTCTAGGGTAATTAGTTCAAGAATCCCCAAACAGATAACAAAACAACTTGGTCTTTAATATGAGTCTTTCTCTAAGGGACTGGTTCAATTGGATGGGACCATGGTTGGTACCATTGGGGTTTTAAGAGGCCTAATTCTTACACTACATGTATGCCCAAACTTCTCATTTCTACAAGATGTTTTCATCATCGATCTACCTCCATTTTTTGCTTTATGTCTCTCACAGGGTTTCACTACCAAAATTGGACGATATCTATCCAAGGATTGGTCACATGTGATTTTCATAACCAAGTATGATACCAAATTCACTATAAGGTCTAACCTATTGTTGCATATCATATATTACCTTACACACCTATCCCCATGAATGTAAATTGCACTTTTTTGATCAACAAGATCATCAAGGAATTTAAGAGGTAAATACTCTAATTGAGTGTATCCCGATTCATTACTAGATGAATAGGGAACTAAGTGTCATGGTTTTGATCCATATAAACAAGTTGAAGAAGCTAGCCTTGGTATCTACTTTCTATGAGAAGAAAATTTTCCTATTCCCGACATTGTGAAATTAAAATATGAACAATACAATAGCCTAAGTCAAATGTTTTTGATGGTTAAAGAAGCACACAAGGAACAAGAGAAGGCATATATCTAGATGACATTACAAATCATATAAATTCCATAAAACTCCTAGGATCACTACAGTGTAGAAGATGACTCCGAGAGCTTTCCAACGACTATTTGAATGTCAAAATGGAGTTCGTATGCACATTGGGTGGTTGGTCAAAGTTTGGTCAACTAGAAATTCAACCTTGGTCAATAGTCCAATCCAGACGTGACACATGGAAAAGGTGGCAACTAGTGAAAAGTAAAAAAGAGAGTCATTTTTTTATTATCATCTTCCAATATTTTTAGGAATAAAATTTGGTGGTTGTAGTAAGAGGCTCAACTTTTGTGACAAAGGGAGCCCGACCGCCATGAGAGCTAGTGGTGTTACCGACATGGTGGGATCTCAAACCACCGTGTCAACGTTGAGTTAGCTCAACGAGCTATTATTATGGCTCAGTGAGGTGATCAACTCCCCACCGAGTTGATCACATTTTGACGTGTTTAATTTTAGCTTGATTTTCCTATCAAGAATTGATAAGCATACTATGTGGTCGAGTTGCACTAATTTTAGCTCGGTGAGCTACTTTATTTGTTAAACCAAGTTGATCATTTCCACATGGTCAATACCACATATTTACAACTTTCGGGATATGCATTATCTCCCACGACAACATGAAAAATATCTTGTCCCATGGATAAGTCAACAAACCCACCGAAGAGCTCGCCACATGGCTTGGTCCTCACCCTCCAATGAAACTAGCACATCAACAAACCAATTGTGAAACCCACACGACTCGGATGAGGAACTTGTCACAAGAGAGCTTGCCACGTATGTGGCAAAAAAATGGTTAAGGTGTGGTCGAGGCCATGAGGGGAATAGGGCGGAGAGCCTAATAAAACCGTCCACCCCCTTTGCACTAGTCAATGTGGGATTTACCCACTTGTGTAAAATGGGCCACCATGATGCAAAAATGGCCAAGATATGAGTGAGGTGGGATTTGATCCCCTAACCTTGGTGGTAGGAATGAGTAGTCCAACAAACTTGGCCAACGAGTTGGTTGGAATGGGAGTTAGCCGATAAGGCCCTTAAGCAAAATTTTTGGGTCCATTTACACTATAAAAAGGGACCTCTCCCTTATTGTAAACACACACCCAAGTTTATTGATTTGCTAAGATTATTAGTGAAGGGTGATTATGTTATTAGGGTTTTTAAATATAGTATTTAAACTATATTAAAATCTTTAAATTACTATATGCAAATATTATTTATTGGCCTATTATTTTTAGGCAATAGTAGATGAAATATTTGTGATTAGGAGTATTTTTACACTACCCAATAGGCCTTGAGCCACAATATTTTCACTTGATACACCCGAGTATTGACTGGAGTGTCGAAGCATGGAAGGAAGCATTAGGAAGGTCGATTAAGTTCCGAAGGAGGTTGTGCATCAGGAAGGTGGAGAATGATTTGACTGATCATTGGAAGTTCTTCGAAGGACTGCGTACTACTAGGCAAGTGGAAATTCCATTAGGTTTTATTGTAAGAAATAACATTGTACTTATAAATTTTTACTAGTGGAATGGTTCAAAAGAACCTAGAGATGTAGGTTATTTCCAAACTTCGTAATCAATCAGGTTTGTAACTTTCACTATATTATTACATTTATTTTAAATTGATTACTTAAAAGGAGCAACTTTTTAGAAAATATTAAAATCCTATAAGGGTCCGAGATCAGGTAGATAAAAACTTGATCATTTTTTGATCAAGTTGGTATCAGAGCTAGTTTTGTAGAGTTAGTTTTACAAAAATGGATTTATACCTCTTCTTCCATTTTCCAATTATGCTTGTGTTATTGGGCACCATGGTTCGAGTGATGATGAATCGACACAAAGAACATGATCGAAATATTCGGAGTTACAAACCCACATAGTTACTATTCAAGAGCATCGGCCAAATAACAACAACACGTTGCATAGTTGTAGAGAAGCCTAGATGCTCCACTTGGGAAGGTGGCTGAAAAATTTAGCTTCAAAAGCAGCACTTGGAGATGCAACCTTCACCATAATCAGTCATGTTTCATCATTTTGGCAAAGGGCATGACACCGAGCAATTTTGGAAATTATATCTAGACAGGAATCCTAAGTTGATGTAGAAGAAGGGAAAGACTATTGCAGGACCCAACATAGGCCGACCACCGACACCATTGGGATGGAGAGCATCAGTGGATCGTCCAGATATTATAATGTGACATGTGAGTGCCTCGAGACCATGGATTTTGGTGATTACATGAGGACATTTAGTCACCCTTATTTTTTATTAGACTATCAGAGTAGCGTATGTGAATGCTAATTTGGTGCATTGACTAGGACTTCCCATGACACCACTTCCTCATACCAATATATTTGGTATAAAAGATGGTACTCTGCATGGAGTGTCTACCAACTATTGCACTCTGAGCTTCATAGTTAGGAGACAAGTTTCCAACAATATCACTCTCAACATCATCCCTTTAGAGATGGACGAAATGGTATTGGGAAACTTCTACCTAACTACTTGGCAAGGCTATATGACTAATGATAGGAGTGCATTATAGCTTCACATTGGAAACAACTGGAGGATTGAATTTATGATGGTACATGTTGTTCATCTTGAACAAGGTGAAGACAGTGAGAATTTTGACTCATATGTACCAGAGGATCATGCAGATCCTAATGCAGAGTTGAGCTCATATGTCCCTACGGATCTATTAGATCCTGACACTCGAGTTCACATACATCCCATTAGATCATCAGGATCCATATGCAAAGGAGAGAGAGCTCAAGGATTCGCAAGACACCTATTGAGGTATCTTAGATAGACACGAGGACTCTACAAATTAAGAAATCTAAGGTGTAAATAAAGTTGACTTTGTTCTATTATTGTATTGGTTTTTTTGAGAATTATTTATTGCTCTTATTGTAATAAAACCATAAAAAAATTGTTAGGTAGAATGTATGAATAAGACCTGTGTGTGGTCAATTTTTGTATGCATCTAACTGATCAAGACACGCTAGTAAAAGACCCAATTATTAGGCAATGTTTGTATTAGTTATACTTGCATTAGTAAGGCCCCTTAGAGGGAAAATATTTTGGTAAATTGTTAATACCAGGAGATGCAGTATGTTTTGGTCCTTGTTGAGTTATTTGTCAAACAGAAAAGAAACAAACAAGGTCAATCCACAATGTGATGTAGTGGAGAAGACCAAGTACATAAGCCACCGAGTAGGAGAAATTTTTGTGACAAGTTTATCATGTGAAATTATTTTCCTATAAAATTGGTAACTAAGCTTATTGTACCAAGACTCCAAAAATGGAGCATTTTATAAATAATTTGCATGATGTATTAGGATATAATTTCCTTACACTTGTATTTGAAAGTTGTATAAAGACCCTTTTAAGGGCACATATCTCCTAATAAAATGTTTGAGTGACCATTACAGTTGGATACTCATATCTATGAGTTTAGATATTTTTCAGCCATTTGTGCAAACAATGGAGCTTGTAGGTGTCAGCTTAGAACTTCATTCTATGTAGAGGCATTGTGACCATGCAACAAAATGTTAGTTGAACACTGTTGGCATCTAAAAATAGGTCAAAACTTCACTGTGTAGAGGCATTATGACCGTGCAGGTAGAGTGGTACCTGATAGTTATCGTCAATAGAAGGCTTTATAATGTGTAGAGGCAAGTAGCCATGTAGCAGGGTTGGAGTCACCATTTTTGAGCTCGTGAGAAATCAGCTTAGATCGTCATTTTGTGTAGAGGCATTATGACCGTGCAATAGAATGGTAGCTAATCATTAGACTTAACATCATGTATTGGAGACTTGAGGTTTTGAAAGAGGCTTAACATGGTGCATTGGAGGCATTGAGGTCTGGAAAGGGATGTGACATTAGGCCACATCCTCCTTCTATGTAGATTCTCTTATGACCACAAGCAGATGGTACCTAACAAGTCATTGTCCATCACCGACATTAGATCAATCATAGCTCTAAGTAACATGGAGTTCCTTTAAACTAGTTTGGATTCTGTGGAATCAACTAAGAGCCAAGAACTATGTTATAGAGTCAAAGAAGATCCTTGTTGTTAGATATCTAGAAGCCTAGCATTGCAAAGCTGCGAGGCGTGAAGGTCTTCTTCGATATCAAAGTGGCACAATAGGAGGAAGTGAGCCCAAGTGCCACATGTCCTAGAGTTTGAGCCATCATTGTTAAATGTGGATTTGGAAGAATATTGTGATGATCTCTTCTCAGCAAGGTGATTTGGAGTTCACAAGATTTTTGGGACAAAAATCCTTTCCCATTGGGAGGTGTGATCTGGAGGACATTACGAAGGACATAATTTCCTAAAAATCCAAAGATCACTACAAAGGTGTAGAAGATGACTCTGAGATCTTTCCGATGACTTTTTGAACGTCGAAAATGGAATTCGTATGTACACTGGGTTGTTGGTCAAAGTTTGGTCAACTAGAAAGTCAACCATAGTCAATAGACCAATCTAGACGTGACACGTGGCAAAGGTGGCAACTGGAGAAAAGGAAAAAGAGAGTCATTTTGTTTAGTTATCGACCTCCGGTCTTCGTCAGATATAAAATTTGGTGGTTGCAACAAGAGGCTCAACTTTTGTGATGGAAGGGAGCCCAACCACCGTGAGAGCTAGTGGTGCTACTAACATGGTGGGCTCTCAAACCACCATGTCGATGTCAAGTTAGCTTGATGAGCTATTATTCTAGCTTGGTGAGGTGATCAACTCCCCACCGAGTTGATCACATTTCGACGTGTTTGATTTTAGCTCGATTTTCCTATCGAGAATCGACAAGCATACTATGTGGTCGAGTTGCATTGATTTTAGCTCAACGAGCTACTTTATTTGTTAACCAAGTTGATCATTTCCACGTGGTCAATACCACATATTTACAACTTTTAGGATATGCATTATCTCCCACAACAACTTGGTGAATAGCTCGCCCTATGGACCAGTCAAACAAACCCACCAAAGAGCTCGCCACATGGCTCGGTCCACACCCTCCAATGGAACTAGCACATCAACAAACCAACAAACCAATGATGGAACCCACTTGACTTTACCGAGGAAATCAGCATAACAAAGCTTGCCAAGAATGTTGCAAAACAAAATGGGTTAAGGCATGGCCGAGGCCACGAGGGGAATAGGGTGGTGAGCCTAATAAAAACAATCCACCCCCTTCGCATCACCAATGTGGGATTTCTCCACTATGAAAAATGGGTCACCATGATGCAAAAGCGGCTGAGCTCTACGAGTGAGGTGGGATTTTATCCCCCGACCTCGGTGGTAAAACACGCAGCCCACCAAACTCAGCGGCGGTGCGTTAGTTGGAATAGGAGTTGTCGATAAATCCCTTAAGAAAATTTTTGGGTCCATTTGCACTATAAAAGGGACCTCTCCCTCATTATAAACACACACTCGAGCTTAATTAGTTGCTAAGATTATTAGTGAAGGGTGATTATAGTATTAGGGTTTTTAAATATAGTATTCAAACTATATTAAAAGATTTAAATTACTATAGGAAAATATTATTTATTGGCCTATTATTTTTAGGAAATAGTAGATGAAATATTTGTGATTGGGAGTATTTTTAAACTACCCAATAGGCCTTGAGCCACAATATTTTTCACTTGCAACACCTAGAATATCAACCAAAGTGACGAAGGATGCATGGAAGAATTGGGAAAGTCAATCGAGTTCCGAGGAGGTTGTACATTAGGAAGGTGGAGAACGATTCAACTGATCATCAAAAGTTCTTCAAAGGACTAGCATACTACTAGGCAAGTGAAAATTCCATTAGGTTTTATTGTAAGAAATAACATTGTATTTACAAAGTTTTACTAGTGGAATGGTGCGAAAGAATCCGAATATGTAGACTATTGCCAAACTTTGTAATCAATCGGTGTGTAATTGTCATTATATTCTTGCATTTATTTTAAATTGATTACTTAAAAGGAGCAACTTGTCGAAAAATATTAAAATCCTATAGGGTCTCGAGATCAGGTAGATAAAAACTTGATCATTTTTGGATCGGGCATAATGCATGTTTCTCCCATTGACATGAGATATTACTCTGTTTCATAGTTCAAGTTAGTTGTTCTTACAATGTATCGGATTATGAATCTCTCATACAAGGGGTCTTCAATAGGAAAGAATGAAGAAAATCAAACAACTCGCAAACTTTTGGGGATAGTGATCTAATTGTCAATCACGTCAAAGGACTAAATGTAGCTAATATTCATTATCTTAGAGAATATAAGTGTAGGGTATGGGTCAAGGATTTTTAATCTTTCAATACCATACCATACCAAGGGAATAAAACAAACATGTAGAAAAATTAGCTATAATAGGAGCAAGATTTGATGTTGTCATAGAGGTCAAAAAAGATAAGGAGAAACCACATGTTAAAGTGGTGGTGAGGCCCACAGAATCGATAACGATACCAACTAGAAAGTATTCGATAGTGACTAGAAGATCATCAAATTTCTCCAATAATAAGTAGAACTATCTCTAAGGAATCAAAATAAGTTAAAACAACAATATGGGGACCAAATTGTCCAGCTAAGGTCAAACAAGTTTCCCTAAGGATTAGTTACCTTAGAATCCATTTTCAGCCTAGATGACCAAATGAGAAATGAAAAGGAAAACATGATAGTTAAAAAAAGGATTTTGAACTCTTTTCAGTTGGAAAAGATAAGCTACTCAAAATTGGCAATGTATGCACTACCCAAGAAAAATATGCTTTTGTGGAACTTTTTCAAGAATCGTTTTATGACTTACACATAATTGTGAGGATCTCTAGGTTTTGATCCTAATTTAGAACAATACACTATTGAATTATATCATTTGGCTAAGGTTATTAGAAAAAAACATAGGCTTGTTAATCGGTGGATCAAGATGCTCATGAAGAAGGAACTAAACAAGTTGATTGAAGTAAATATTATCCTCCTATCAAACATTCAACATGGGTTACAAACTTGGTCCCAATGTGAAAAATAAATGGATAAATCAGATTATGTGTTGACTTTAGAGATCTAAATAGGGCATATTTGACATACCACTATCCACTACCTTCCATGGAGAAAATTCTTCAGATGGTAGCATGCTCATAAATATTTTCCCTACTAGATGGATATTCAGGATTCAACCAGATCACTATGAAGAAAGAATACCAATTCAAAGCCACTTTCAATATAAAATGGGGAATGTCTACATAGAAGAAAATCCTTTTGGTATTTATAATGCGGGAGAAAATTTTCAAAGAACCATGGATATGGAGTTCAAAGGACTAATCAATAACATTTTTTTGTATATTTGGATGATATCATAGTATTCTAAAAAATGCAGGATACCATCTCTTTCACCTCAAACATGCATTTGAAAGTTCTAGACAATTCAGGGTCTCTCTCAATCCTAGGAAGTGTATTTTATTAACTCATGAAGATAAGCTTCTAGGCCATGTTGTATCCAAATAAGGGCTTACAATAGATCCGAGAAAGGGTTAGTGTCTTTTTGCTCTATCATTTCCAAGCCATAAGAAGGAATTGCAAATTTTCCTTAGAAGGATTAACTTTATCACACGGTTCAATCCAAAATTTTAAAATAATTTTAAGCCCCTAATATCCATGTTGAGAAACATTTTGGCATTCAAATGGACATAAAAAGGAAAATATAGTTTTGAAACTATTAAAGAAGTTATTGCACATGCCTTAAATCTCATCAACCTTGATTTTATTAATAATTCACTTTATATTCCTTTGAAGGCATGGATATAATATTTTCCATGTTAATATAGATGCATAACTTTTTTTTTGAACAATTGATTGCATTCTTCAATGGAAATCTAGAAGACTATGAGGTGAGATATTCTTTCATTGAGAAACATGCCCTAGCTGTTATAAGGAGTCTAAAGAAATTCATACATTTGATATCTAATAATAAAATTTACCTCATGGTATCTCATTCTAGGGTAAAATATTATCTTTTAAACAAGTATTTGAGTGAGAAGATAGCTGGTTGGATAACCAAGGTGATGGAATATGATATTGATATCAAGGTAATTAGGTTGGTTAGAGGTAGCGGATTATGTGCATAGATGACTTCATAATTGCATAATGAATAGGATATCATTTTAGTGATCCAACATGGTCAAGAAGGATCCACAGATACTCTGCATACACTTTCTTGGACCTGCAACATAACACATTTTCTCTCAAAATGTCAATTCCCCAAGGCTTGGAAAATACTAAAATAAGGTACTTTAGAATCTAATATATCCCTTATGTGTTCATTGATGGGATTTTTTTCAAAAAGTATATAAATGGTTTCCTCCTGAGATATGTTGAGTCAAATCAAGTTTAGAAGGTTCTACATGAATTTCATGGTGGAACAACAGGAGGTCATTTAACTTCAAAAACTATAGCACTCAGAGTTATGAAGGGTGGCTATTATTGGCCTAGTATCTTTAAGGATTGTTACAAATGGATCAAAAAGTGTAAGAAATGTTCCTTTTTCATAGGGAAAGAAAGACTTGTATCCCTCCCACTCCATATTATTTAAGTAGATCAATTATTCATGTAGTGGGGGTTGGATTTCATAGGATTAATTAACCCACACTCCAATATGGGGCATAATTTTATTTTGAAAACCATATATTACTTCACTAAATGGACAAAGGAGGTTGTCTTAGATGAATCAAACAAGACCAACATTCTATAATTTTATAATGCATTGTGACCAGGTTTGGCATCCCTTCTATAATCAGCTCTGATAATGCTTTGGCATTCTTGGCATAATTTTTTTTGATTGGGCTGTATAAAATGATATTCACTTGAGAACTTCATAAAATTACCATCCACAAGGCAATAGAAAGGATGAGTAAACTAATTATAACCTTTTGAAGATCGTAATAAGAACCTTGGATGAAAACCAAAAGACATGGCATACTAAGCTAAAATCATCCCTATGGGCAAATAAGATCACTCCTAAAATGTCAACAAAAATTCATCATACAAGTTGGTGTATGGTAATGAATTAAGACTATCCTTATCTATTCAATTACCTACATTAGATCTTATCAAACAATTATAATGTGTTTGAGTTTGTGGAAGTAATGGAGAGAAAATATAAATAACTCATGGAGCTCGAATAATTAAGAGGTTAGACCATGTAAGATATGGAGCTTAATCTAGCTTAGATCAAGAATTTTTTTAACAAGAAGGCAAAGGAAAAAAGCTTCCAATAAGGTGACCTGGTGCTAAAATGGGATCAAGATAGAGCCAATCAAGGTAAACATTAAAAACTTTATATAATGTGGAATTTCTCCTACATGATCTCTAGTTAGAATCCAAGTAATTCTTTCTAATTATCAAGATTGGATGGAGAAGAACTTACAATCCCAATTAATGGGGTTTATTTGAAGCATTAATTTTTATAAGGATTCCACGTTATATTTCAATTCCTCTAATTGTTGTTGAGAATATGTCTTTCTAATAGTATAGGTTTACTTTGTAATAAGTGCTTTGCACTTTATGCATGTTTTACTTGAAACATGTATGATCTTATATTTTGTGCATAAGTTTTGGAGCCACTTACATTCATATATGAGTCATCTTAGAGCATGTTTCATGGAATAATTAGATAATTGGAGTAGTTTCTAATTTTCATTTAGATCTTCATAGATCAACTTTAGATAGTTTCACTTCAATATAAAGTTCACGTAAATTCGGGGGACATGCGTTTCAAGGGTAAGATCATTTCTTAAAGGTTAATCTTGAATCCATGCCCAATGTATACTTCAAGGCATCTGGTATTCATCATCTAGTAGGTATATGTCCCCTCAAATTCACCCAATTATTATCTAAAATTACACACCATGTAATTTTAAATAACTTATCCAAAGGAATTTAACCAATTTTATGCTTCAGAAAAGCCACATAATACTAATTCAGCTTACCACGAAAGTAGGAACTTCGCGTTTCATGGCTCTCCTAACCCACATAATAAAGGAATGAGCACCACATGAGACTTGGGTGAAAATTAGTGAACTTAGGTGTTGTGTGGCATTCTCTCAAACTTGCAAACACTAAGGAAATAATTCACTTCTAGAGAGAGGAAAATTTGAGTACCATGGAGTTGTTTATCTACGTAAAAATAAAAATTGACCAAGTTCAAAATATTCCAAACACTAACTTAGTGTCCCACGGGAATAATAAAATTTAAATGTCTAATGGGTTTTCTCAAACTGAAGAATGAAGGAAAATAACCACATTGGCCAAATGCTGCGAATTCGAGAATTGATCCTCATGGGTAGAATGAAGTGCTTATGATCATCAAAAAAGGAATAAGGATTATTGTGAAGTTCAATAGGATGAATAAAAGTTGAAATAACATGGTGAAATCCATGAAATATAACAAAATCCATGATGGAATTCAAACCAGAACCAACCACCAAAATTTAATAAATAAGGACGTCACTCCATACATTCTAATGGCATGTGATAAACTCAATGTTCATGATGAAGTTGTAGGATTCCATATCTATGCTACAAGTAAACTCAAAAGACAAATCATGGAACCCATATTCATTCAATGTTAATTTTAGAGGTGATTAATTCTATCTCGGTGGTCCTTTCCCCTCTCTCTCTCTTACACTCTTTCTATATTCCATGAAATCATATAAATATATGTGCCCTCACACATAAAAATATCTCCCTCCCTGCGAGTTGTAATATTTTTATTTAATATTCCATGCTTTTGGACCTCTATAACTATTTTTGGTGGGAATTTGTCAAACCTCAGCTTCTATAGATGCAAGTAATATCATTTAATGAAATGTAATTATGGTTTTCCTTCATGTGTTACACATTGAATGTGAATATTTAACCATATTTTATTTATTTAAATACACTTATTATTATTTTATGGGTCTTTGATTTTGTTTTTATTTCTTACATGATAGTTTCAACTGTGTCAACAATCCAAGTTTAACCTTGTTTTAGTTTTTGCATCACCTTGTTTTAAGTTTGCATGCTCTTTCCCCCTCTCTCTTAAATATGGACCCTATGAAAACATATTTTGGATTTAGATTAGTTTCATTCTTACGTTATAGATTATTTGTGGTAGGATAAGACATAGAGGAGCTAACCTTCTCTCGGAGGTTGATCTCACTTTACAAGTCCCACACTTGCGAGATCATCCCATGTTTCGCAAAAATCATTAACATAAGGTAGACAAAAGTAAATTAAAAAAATCATTCTACAAAGTGTGATAACTCAATCAAAGGTAAAAACAAACCCAAGATTGTCATTTTTGTTCACTGAGATGGATTTAGATAAGATAAAAGTATCAAGAAACAAAGTACACATCATGAAACTTATATGCATGGGAAAAATGATATACCTACCTGGAGAGAGAGAGAGAGAGAGAGTGGTTCACATGGAAATTAGTATGAAAGGCATAAATTATGAGCCCAAAAATAAATCTTGAAGATATAGTGAATCTTCTATATATGTCATGCTCTCTCATGATCAAAGTAGGTCATGAGGATGTCACACAAGATAAAAATTTTAATAACATAATCCAAGGACTCAAGGATGTAAGATTCAACCATAAATTTGAATGACTACTGCAAGGGATTAAAGTACAAAATATGGATGAGGATATCTTGGTGACACCACCTGTAAGAAGTGCGGGACACACACTAGCCCATACAAGTTAATTCATAGATCACCATAACAAGGATGACATGCACAATGAATTCACTCTCATAAGAGGATATAATGTAACAAGATCTCATATAATAAGCTAAAAGTAAATTTTCATAGGAAAGAGAAGAATGGGCCCAAACAAGGAAAAAGAAAGGCACATAAAAGGGTAAAGGAAATAGTCTCAAAATCTACCATGAAACAAATGGTGAGTACACTTTCTCCTTCGTATCCTCGCAAGATATAATTACTCCCTAAAGAAAGTCACACAAGAGAAAAAATTTACATAACTCACACAGTAGAACCAAGTAGCCATAACTCTAATTATGCAACCACTCATGGAGATAAGTGTGTTACCTATGTAATATGACAAGTGGACAATAACATCAACATGAAGAAAAAGTAAAAATGAAAGAAGAATATTCTAATGAGGTTGCGTAATAAAAACATGAGGAAGATATAAAGTAGAAGAAGTGGGAGGATGAGAAACAAAAACAAGAAAATATGTATTTTTATGAGAATAAATTCATGGAGGAATATAAGAGGCACAAGGAAGAAAAAATAAGGTAAAAATAGGAATAAGAGAAACAAGAAGCCAACACAAAGGCCAATGAAAGGGAAGAGAAGAAAACAAAATAGTAAGATGAGGCTAAAAAAAAGAGGAGAAAGATGAGGAGGAGAAAACAAATAAGAAGTAGGTAGAGAGAAAAAAAAATTAAGGAGAATAGAAGCATAAAATATTATAAAGGATAAAGAGGATAAAGAGAAAAAGACCCGGGACACATAGAGAACTATGGAATTAATTGCGCTAGAGGAGGTAGAATCCCAAAATGTCAAAGTGCAAGAAATAGTGAAATCTAGAACAGAGATACAGAGAGAAGACATAAGAAAAATAGGATAACATGTGAAATTAACTATTACAAAACTTCTTCTACTAAGTGCCCCATAAGATAGAACCTCAAGTGTAGAACAATCATTTAGAAGAAACTAGGGAAGTGGACACACAAACATTGTTATGGAAATCAAAATCAACTACATAAACATGAAAACATAATATTCTCCTCCCCTCATCGCACACGTATAATATAGTCTCCCAAATCACCTGCAGACAAGTTCATAAGCTTCCACTTCCAAAGAATTAATGAGCACTTTGTCGAATTAAATTTGTATAATTATCCATTACGGATGTAGATAGAATATTTTCATACATTACAAGTAAACATTAAAGCATCCAAAATATATATAGAACATCAAAAAATAATATTGGAGGTTTCCATAAATAATATCAAAGCTGAAATTGAAGATAATTTTATACAACTTGTCACCAATACCACAGGTGAGCAAGTAATGAGTGAGAAAATGCAATTAACTACACAAATTGTTGGACAACTAGAAGGAGAATGATATCATGTGAAAAATATTAAAGAGTAGGTGGGCCAGACTAAGAAGGATATGAATGATGTAGATCTCCTCTTGTAGTAATATAAAAATAAATTACAACAGGATAATGCATAAGAGAAGCATCACTTTGTAACTTTTAGATTGGAACACTCAACTACAAAACATAATGGTTGATAAAAAGATTTAAAAAATACAAGAAATATAATGCAAGGTAAAATGTTGACTAAATATAATGATCAATATATGGATAAGGCATTGCACATATCCTTGTAGGCTCAAGATAATTTTAGTGACTAACTACAAGATTAGGAGTGCAACACACCACACAATACATTTGCTAGAGTTCAATCTCAAAAATTGTTGGATTGATTTGAAACACTACAATAAGACATCTATAATGCTATAATTCTCCATGGGAAATATACATACAACACCAAAGAGGATGTTTTGTATAAATTCATGAAACCATTACCACAATTATAGATATACTTTAGCAGAGTGAATGTGGCACTCATGACTAGTCACTAAATGTATCTTGAGTGATTTAGAGATTTCAAATTTTTCACCGATAGATATTTTGAGGGGGTAAGGAGTGATCAGTTCTTAACCCAATTTTGTATGTGTGAAGAATAAAGGATTTGGGCATACTACCACTAGAGGAAGAGTTTTAGGGGGAGATTTATTGTTACCCTCCAACTATGACTACATCCTTAAAATGTCCAACCACCGTAAATGGAAAAAGACAAAATTTGTTTCATTTCATCCAACATGAATAACCTATATAGAAGCGGTATAGGAAAGGAAATGATGTATCATGTCCCCCACTCCATAGGTATCACAATAAGTTTAATGTTAGATGGCTTCCATGTTACGTCATCTGGAAGCGATGTAAAAATGATTCCCATGTTAAGTCATCTGGAGGACTAATGAAGTGATTCTTCTACCGGTTTATTAAATTTATTCAGATATTCATCACTTATTTTGAGATTAAATGTATATGATAGATTACTCATAGAGATAATTTTCACTTTCCCCCCCTAGATTAGGTCATTAGGGGAACAGATAGAAAGCATTGAAAAATGTTTCATGTTGTATGAATGAATTTTTTGATGATGATGTCGTAGGAGTGTGTATTTATTGCATAGTATCTTGAGAGGGATCATAGGGTGATTCCAATTGTATGCCCCCCTTTCAGAGAAATGGTGAGTAGTGGAGAAGAATGAACATTGAGCCAAAATTAGATGTGAAATGATGTAATAATGTGCAAAATGAAGAATATGTCACAAAATTGTGTGTATATCGAGTTGAACATGTGACAAAGTATAATATAGCATTATGTAATGTTTATAATAAAATGGTAGAAGATATTATAAACCAAATGGGGGAGATGGGGAAGAAAACGGAGCATCAAAGATCAAAATATGAGAAAAACCATGTAGCATGTATTAGTTGGAAAATGAGCATGCATAATGACTATAGAAAATTAGGTATCAAGAAAAATGTTATATATAGTAATGGTGAAAAGTGAATAGTGACTTCATTTGAACCTTGAGTGCTTGTGATTTTGAGTTCTGAGCTTGTGAGGATTCCAAAAATTAGAGAAGTGAGATAGACTAGGCTTGAGATGATAGAGTGGTTGTGGCAGCATGAACAATTGATGAGTTGGTAAGTGTGGTTATTTTCAAAAATGTGTTGAAATGAGCTCATTTTTGTGAATTTTTGCAAAATTTGAGTTTTTAAATTTCTAGGCATTTCGACTTGGGAAAGAGCGGACAAGGAACTAACGTCCTTCGGGATGTAATCACCCAACTCCCGGTATTGGTGACCTACTCCAAGGCACCTCGTCCTACTCATAGGCGCTGGTAACCCTAGAGGCTATTTTGACCCTAGAACATGATAAATGTGAAATTTGATGCATTTTGGTGTTGTGAATAGTTGTTTTTATGTGCATATGAGGTTCTTATGTCATGTTTTTTTATGTTTTGTGTTGTGTAGAGGGATATCCATTTGAGGGAGTTCTATGGAGGTCGACACTTGAGTATGTGTGGTTGCAGGCTCACAAAGCACCCCTGGATGCGATCGGCTTCTAGGTTGATCACTCTAGCATCCAAAGCAGTGATTGTACAACATGGAAACCTCTCTCCAAGTGTGGGGACTTGTGAAACCGAGAGAGAATCTCCATATTAGAGGCTGGTTCCTATTCCTCTGTTCGATGCACACAAAATATGCAAAGGGTTTGCTCGAAACCTAATCTAATCTGCCAAGGAGACAGGGGTAAGAAGATATATAAAAATAATTCTAAGCTAATAGAGGTGATGCACCGAGGAATGAAGAACAACCTATCTTGCCAAGTAAACACGAGACCATTCAAATGTGATATAAGATCATGCACGAGATATACAAAACTTGCAGTGATGGACCAGGAGGATGCAAAATGAACACGAGAGAGGTTGAGAATCATCCACAGACATGTATTACTTGCTCCAAAGATTGATACAATGCACTACAGAATGCCAAGAGGCAGAGTCATATTACAGTTTCAAATGAGAGGTTCGAACTCCACGAATTTGCCTGATAGGAGAAGAAGGGAGGAGCAAAACAGAAAATGTTCGACCTTTTGAAAGAAGCTCCTCTTTACAATATATAGGAAGAATGAGAGAGGGAAAAGAGAGGAAATTCAGAATCTACCCCAACCACTTCTAGGTCGTATTTTAAATCATCTCATTATGGTAGAAGTGGCGGATCCTGGCAAAACGGCGGTGTCCTAACGTGCGCGTAACCTGCTGCCGCATTAAAGCTGGTTGTTGGAGCATCACTTCTGGCATTACCACGTGTCAGGGACATTTTCTCAATTTTCTCTCTCTAGACTACACCAAAATGTAAGATTGATCCTAGAATCATGTAGAGAATTTCAACAGCTTTCCGTTGATATAAAGAACGTGCAAATCCGAGCTCTGGATCGAAAGATATGATGATCTGAAGATTTAGGGAAAAAACAGGCAAAAATAGGTCGGCCGGAAAAATATTTGAACTTTCCCCACGCTCTGCCACTTGGATGACACGTGGCAGGCTCTGATTCACTGAGAAATTCTCTCTCCTCCACCTTTCCGCGGGCTTTCCTTTGAAATTTCCTTGTGGGCCCTTAAACTTGGACACGTGGCACTATTTCATTGGTTCGGGTCAGTGCTTGAAACCTCGCCCTTTGACTTCTAGACTTTCTCCCTCGTGACACGTGTCATGATTTGATTGGTATTTGGGTCTGCCAGCTTTTCGCGTCCACCGCGTCCATTTGTCCCGATGTCCCAGTTTGTTTGGGACAGAAACTTCTGATCCACCCGAAATGGGCTTCCCTGTCCCTTTTCTGCTGGTGACACATGGCGTTGCTTGATTGGCTTTCGGCTCCTTCAGCTATCCATGTCCCACGCGTCCCTTTGTCCCAACTGTCCCAGTGCTGAAGTTCCCCATTTCAGCCGAACCGGCCGGTTCGCGTCCATTTGTTCCAACTGTCCCACTGTCTGGACAAGTTCTTCTCGAACCACCCGAAATGGGCTTCCTTTTCTCTCGGCCGCTTCACCTTTTCACGTCCTTCATGTCCTCGCGGCCCAGATGTCCCAACTGCTTAGTGCAAAAGTTCTCCTTTTCGGCCGAACCGGGTGGTTCGCGCCCTTCGCGTCTATTTGTTCCAAATGTCCCAGAGCAGTTAGTCGATTTTCTTCTCCTTCGCCGAACCGGCTTTCCACGTCCCACGCGTCCCGATGTCCCAGATGTCCCTTTGCTTAGCGGGCCGCCTGGAGGCTTTTCGGCCGATCCATGCCTCGATGTCCCAGATTGCTGCTGAGGACTAGGACTTAGCCAATTTTCACAATTTTTTCTGGCCCAAGCTTGTTTTTTGCAGCCTTTTCACCTTTTCTCAGAACTTGCTCTTTTCAACCTGGACAGGAGAGTTAGAAAAAATTCTGAGGGGACCCTAGAAACATGATTTTTTCCCTGAATCCATCCATTTTCCTGGGACTTGAGAATTCTGATGTATGTTATCAAATCAACCCTGGGGGTGAATTTGGATAACAATTTGGTGACTCAGCGGGGATACCTACCTGCTAGGTAGAAGATACCAGTTGCCTGAAGCAGTCCATTGGGCATGGAGTCATCAAATATTCTATTTAGAACCCCAACTGACTCAGAATGTGCAAGGAGGAAGATGGAATGTCACCTGATGAAAGCAAGGACTGCTAAACATCTCCATGGACAGCAAGCTGTGCCAAAGCACTTAGGGAAAACAAGACTAACCTACAGCAAAACAATGTGCACAAGCACTTGGAGGAAAGAAAATCTAATCTAATATTTACAAAGGTAGTGAACTTCCCTCTAGAAGAAACGTTTGATTTAGATTCCATTGATGGAATTTGCAGTTCTTCACCATCCAATGAGGCCAATTGGAAAGCGTTGTTGTTCTTGCACTTTGTGACCATGTATGGGCCACTCCAAATGGCATCAAATTTTTAATTCCTTCCCGGTTTTGCTCTGTCCATATCCCATTTCAACACTAGATCTCCAACTTGAAAAGATCTATCCTTGGCCTTTCTATCAAAGGTCTTCTTGATCAAAGCTTGATCCTTTTCCATTGCTTGGGATGCCTGATTTCTGATCTCTTGCAGCTCCATCAACTCTACATACCTAACCTCCATGGGCTCAAATTCAAGCAACTCCAGCTGCTTCATGAGTTCCAATGTTGGCAACTCAAGTGACATGGGCAAGATTGCCTCTCTTCCATAGACAAGCCTAAATGGAGAATTACCTGTGGATCTTTTAGGAGTGATCCTATTAGCCCGTAAGGCTGATTTCAGCTTGGTATGCCAAGACCTATGATTGCCATCAAGAGTCCTCCTAATGATCCTCAACAAGTTCTTGTTTGTAGACTCGGCCTGGCCATTACCCTGAGGGTAATAGTTCGATGAAGTGCTTAGGTAAATACCATTCTTGACAGCCCACTCAGTCACCCTAGATCCAATGAATGCCAATGCATTATCAGAGATTATTGTAGCAGGTACACCAAATCTAGTTGTTATTTCCTCATAAAAGTCTAAGATGCTAGACTCATTTTCCTCTTTGAGTGCTACCGCTTCATCCATTTGGTGAAGTAGTCTGGTGTCAAAAAATCCATTTGTGCCCTTGGCTTGAATTGGGATTAATGACTCCAATGAATTCCAAACCCGATTGCATGAATGGCTGGTCAACTGAGATTGGATGTAATGGAAGGGCAGCAAGTATTTCTTTTCCTGTGAAGAATGCACAATTCTTACACCTCTTGATCCATGCATAGCAATCACTGAAGATTTTAGGCCAATAATAACCAGCCTTCATGATTTTTAGAGCTGTCACTCTTGGTGCAAAATGACCACCAGCTGGTCCACCATGAAACTCTTCCAACACCCTTTGAATCTGATTTGTGCTAATGCATCTCAGCAGCACTCCATTCACATCTTTCTTGAACAAAACTCCATCAACAATGGCATATGGAACAGCCTGCAACCTGAAGTATCTCCTCTTCGCTTTGCTCATTTCTGGAGGGCATAGGCCTGTCTGTAGGAAGTGTATCATACTCTGAGTCCAACAGGGAGTGGGCACATTATCATTTTCCTGTTCTTGACCATCCTGTAGTACCAAGACAGCATCTTCTTCATTACCTGCTTCAACTTGTCGACTCAAGGCTAGTTGTTCGCATAGTCCCTTCCCACGTACTAGTTTGGTGACCTTGATCTCGATGTCATATTCCATGACACGAGTTATCCATCCTGCACATTTCTCATTCAGATCCTTGTTTAGAAGGAAGTCCCTGACTCCCGCATGAGAGACCAATAATTGGATCTTGTTGTTTGAGACTAGGTGCTTGAATTTCTTTAAACTCCTGATCACTGCAAGTACATGCTTTTCAATGAAAGAGTACCTAGTTTCGTATTCCTCCAAGCCTTGACTGAAGAAAGCAACTGGTTGTTCTAATCCTTCTTTGTTTTGTTGTGCCAAGATTGCAGAAATTGTATCTCCACCACCAAAGGCATATAACATGAAATCCTTGGAGAAGTTTGGATTGATGAGAGTTGGAGCTTGAGATATAGCCTCTTTTATTGCCTCAAAACTTGCCTTGCCTTCAGATGTCCACTTAAATGCCATGCTCTTCTTCAACATCAGTGTTATTGGCTTTACGAGAGCTGCAAAGTTTGGAACAAACCTGTGGACAAAATTGATCCTTCCTAAGAAGCTTTGAAGAGCCTTCTTATGACTTGGCAATGGTAGTGCTCTTATGGCTTCAACCCTCTCTGGATCAATTGCCAGTCCCTCTTTTGAAACAATATGGCCAAGAATTTTTCCCTCATGAGCCAAGAATATGCATTTTTTGGGATTCAATGATACCCCAAATCTTCTACACCTCTGAAATACCTGCCTCAGATGAAAGAGGTGATCCACTACATTTTTGGAGAATACAGTGATGTCATCAAGGTATATCAAAACTATTTTATTGATCAACGCCTTGAATGCCATATCCATTGCCCTTTGGAAAGTGGCTCCAGCATTTGATAGCCCAAATAGCATCTTCTTATAGGCATATGTTCCCCATTTAGTGGTGAAAGCCGTCTTGAACTGGTTATCTTCCTTCACCATTACCTGATTATACCCTGAGTAGCCGTCTAGGAGAGAGAATCTCTATGAACCGGATACTACCTGTAATATTTGTTCCATTGAAGGAAGTGGGTAATGGTCTTTGAGAGATGCCCTGTTTAGGTCTCGAAATCTACACACAACCTGATTTCTCTGCTCTTCTTCCTGACCGGAACCAAGTTTGCGACCCAGCTTGAGTGCTTGATCGGGAATATAATGCTTGCTTCTATTAGCTTATTTAGCTCTTTCTTCATTAGAGGCTCAATGTGAGGGTTGACTGGTCTCTGCTTCTGCCTGATGGGCTTAGCATCTGGATCCAATTCTATGGTATGCTGAGCCAGGTTGGGATTGAAACCTTTCAAGTCTTCATAGCTCCAAGCGAAGACATCTGGAAATTCTTGGCAAAGTTGTATGAAATCTGATTTCTCCTGTTCAGTGGCTACCTTGCCAATTTGAAGTGTTTTGTTTTCCCCAACCGGAATTGGCTCTGAATCTTCTCTTTTGACCTGTATGTTAGCCTTTTCCTTACGGAACTGGTCATTAGGGTTGAAGATAGACTCCAATGTTACTAAACCCCTAGGAAGCTTGTTTGTCCGCAGCTGCACTACTTGATCCCCATACTGCTGCTCTAATCTGTCCTGATTCCTAGCTGAGAATTCAGCCTCTTCTTGTAAGAAATTGATGATCTGTTGATCATTCTCAAACACCTGCCAGCTGGTGTTATTATCTGGAACTGCTGGCCTCACAATCACATGGACATGTGGCTGTGTTTTTTCCCTTTTGATGTTGTCAACCACATCAAACATTGCTCCAACAGCTGCGAGCCTATCCGCGGCTTCATTTTTCTTCCTAGGTATGGACGCGATATTGAAAGCTTCGAAATCCTCAACGAGGTCCCATACCCTGTTCTTGTAGTTCTTTAGCAGTTCATTCTTTGTAGCATGTTGTCCCCTGACTTGATTGACGATTAGTTCACTGTCACCAAAGACTTGCAAGTTCTTTATTTTCTTCTTGATTGCCCAATGTATCCCTTGCACCAAGGCTTCATATTCAGCAGTGTTATTTGAACAGGAAAACTGGAAACGGAAGGCTGAGTAATACCTTATACCTTGTGGTGAAACGAGCATAGCTCCTCCTCCTGCACCTTGTCTACTCCTTGATCCATCAAAGAACAACTGCCATACTTCATTCTTGTCCTTATGATCTGGCTTGGTGATGCTGGGGAGAGGTTGATCCTCTTCATGTAAACAATAAACCCCTAGCTCAGATTCTTCTACTTCTTGATAAGGATCAAAAGCATGCACCTTGCTTGCCCATTCATCAAGAGTCAAATCCGGGATACTTCCAACCTTGGTGTCAGCCTCGTCAGTGCTAGGGTGATCTTCTTGATCAAATGCTGAGCAATTGGCATTAATCTGACTTGGAGTGTAAGGCTCAATATGGAAGTTTGCAATAGGTTCAGACCTAATTGTAGCCTTAGTTCCATACCTTGTTCTAAACAGCATGTGAGACCAATCCACCGAAAGATAGCCTCCAATTTTAGCAGTGAAGTCTCTTGACAAGCACAATGCAAAGAGTGGTGGAAGGTCTATGACTGATACATCTTGTAAAACAACAACATTTGGACATGCATGCAAGGTAAGACTCAAATTTCTAATCACTCCAACTGTTGCTATTGCTGTCCCATCTAGCTGCACTACCCCTTTAGATGTTATTTCATACTGGAGCCCTAGCTGATCAGCTATCTGTTTAGGCATTACTGAGCTACTTGCCCCAGAGTCTATCATGCAATTATGTACTAGCTGATTTCCAATGATTAACGAAACATAGAAAGGGGGCTTCAACATTTTACCTTGTTGTGCTCCATGACTTCCTTTAGGCTGGGCAGCATTTGTAAGCACTTTGTCTTGCATCTGAACCTGCTGATTTGAAGTTGGCCAATCCTTCATGGCAGCTTGCAGCAGATCTCTTTGGCCTGGGATGGATAGGGATTCCCACATAGATATATTGACGTTTGTCTTCTTCATCTGATCAATGATACTGAATGGTGATGAAGGATCTCTCTGCTGTCCCTTGGTTTGCACATTTACTCCTTGTACGTGGGTAGTAACAGCTGGCATTTGAGTTGGCCTAGGGGCTGTTCTTGGCTGCCCTTGTGCATTTGAAATGGGACTTTGCTTGCCAATCATTTCTGGAGTCATAGAAGGTTGTGGGCTGGTTGGAGCTAGTGGCTGCTCCTCACCCAAATTTCTCCTTTTTGACCTTGTGTTGGCTGCAACACCTTGAGAAACCACTCTGATTCATGCCACAGAAATCCTCTGCTTGCCAGTTCACCAATGTGGTGTCATTTGGGGCTGATTGCTGTTGGAATGTTTCTTGTTGTTGACTGTTTCCTTGACTGCCCTCACCCTCCACACCAGTAGTTGTCACCATCAATGCTTGATTGAGGGCACCATTGAAACACATGGATTGGTTATGAGGCTCGTTGCATGGAAAGCACCAATCGTATTCCTGAGCAATGTTGTTCTGTGTTGGCACTAATGCTTTAGAGGTAGATATGACATTTGGATTATAGGGCTGGAATGGTCTATTGGCAGGAGGCCTTGTTTGATTCATATTTGCAGCTGGATTAGGTGGTCTTTGTGGTTGGTATGGCTGCCTATTAGGTTGAGCTTGGGGTTGATAAGAAGGTCTGAAACCTTGGGCTTGTTGCCTCTTGAGAGTAACTAGCTCATTGCCTAGGTTCTGCAATTGCTTCATGACCTCTTGAAGCTCATTTGGGGCACTTGGAGATGAAGTGGAAGCTTCATTTGAACTCTGATTTCTAGGAGTGGGAGAAGGAGCCAAATTAGGTGCTTGACTAGTGTTTGGGCTCTCTAAACTTGGAAACAATGGCATGGGAGGTCTAGGGGCAAGTTTGCCAGCTTGGATTAAACAATTTTCAGCCCTAATGGCAATGCTATAAGCCATAGGGATAGTTATGCCTCCCATGGACTGAATCAACATAGAAATATCAGAATTTAGAGCTTTGAGATAGAAGAGAAAAGCACCTTCTCCGTTGCCCGACCGCCACCGGATTCCTCTCCCAAGTCTTTTGAAATCTGAAGTTGAAATCGATCAGCTGCTCATTGGGAGCTCTCTTGATAGTTGTTAGCTGCTCCAAAAGAGACAAGTTGTCTCCCTTCTCTCCAAATTGCTCATGAAGTGCAATACACAGCTGATTCCAGTTTGTGATAGAACCAGCTCCAAGGCTCCTAAACCATTGTAATGCTTTACCCTTGAAGGAAGATGCCAGTAACTTGACAGCCACTTGCATTTCATTGATTTCATGAATTGCACAAAGGTTAGCAATATCTTTAACATGATCACCTGGAGTAGTCTGATTTTCTCCAGTGAAGTAGGGAATGTTCTTCAAGGCTGCAATAGGAACTGGATGTTGTGCATTGAGAGCAAGTGGGCTGTTGCCTGTGAAGTTGACGTAGGGGTTGTTCTGAGCCATTCTAGATTGGTCTTAAAACCCTTGTTGACTGAATGAAAGGCCTACCAGGTGGAGGAGTTGAGAGAGTTCTGTTTGGTGGAGATGGAGACCTTTGAATCCTTCTTCCTCTTTGCCTTCTTCTTGGAGATAATTGCAGGTATTCAAATAGCACTTCTTCTTCTCCAACTCTTGACCTTGTGGTGATTCTTCTCATGAGTTTTCAGGCCTGAGCTTGGAACCAGTTGATTCTTCCCCTTGGAGTCGCCAGATATGCAAATAATAGCTCTTTTTAAGCAAGAAAAATGCAGCAGATGCACATCAACTTTGTTGCAATAAAAATGAGACCTCTATGTCCCACCGGGCGTGCCAAAACTGTTGTTGTAGGCTCACAGCACCCCTGGATGCAGATCAGGCTTCTAGGTTGATCACTCTAGCATCCAGTGTGATTGCACAACATGGAAACCTCTCTCCAAGTGTGGGGACTTGTGAAACTGAGAGAGGAATCTCCATATTAGAGGTTGGTTCCTATTCCTCTATTCAGATGCACACGAATTATGCAAAGGTTTTGCTCAAAACCTAATCTAATCTACCAAGGAGACAGGGTAAGAAGATGCATAAAAATAAATCTAAGCTAATAGAGGTGATGCACCGAGGAATGAAGAACAACCTATCTTGCCAGTAAACACAGACCATTCAAATGTGATATAAGATCATGCACAGATAACAAAACTTGCAGTGAAAGACCAGGAGGATGCAAAATGAACACAGAGAGGGTTGAGAATCATCCACAGACATGTATTACTTGCTCCAAAGATTGATACAATGCACTATAGAATGCCAAGAGGCAGAGTCATATTACAGTTTCAAATGAGAGGTTCGAACTCCACAAATTCACCTGATAGGAGAAGAAGGGAGGAGCAAAACAGAAAATGTTTGACCTTTTGAAAGAAGCTCCTCTTTACAATATATAGGAAGAATGAGAGAGGGAAAAGAGAGGAAATTCAGAATCTACCCCAACCACTTCTAGGTCGTATTTTAAATCATCTCATTATGGCAGAAGCGGCGGATCCTGGCAAAATGACGGGTGTCCTAACGAGCGGCGAACCATGCTCATTAAAGTAAAGGTGGTTGTTGGAGCATCACCGGGGATAATTTTAGTGGCGAATATTCGTAATATGGTGAAAATTTCATTTTAGGAAAATTTGAAAAGGTGAATTATTCGGAGTGGGTCGGTGTCCTGTTCGCCTAAAATATAAAGTATATTTTTTTTGGGGGGTCGGCTTCGCCTTCATTTGAAAAC
This sequence comes from Taxus wallichiana var. yunnanensis, assembly GCA_018340775.1. NCBI lineage: Eukaryota > Viridiplantae > Streptophyta > Pinopsida > Cupressales > Taxaceae > Taxus > Taxus wallichiana. Next base: position 548,336,418 of record CM031238.1, on the reverse strand, counting down.
ATCTCCTATAAAAACCTATGTGATTCGCTGGGTAGTATACCTCAAGTAGCTTACCAAATTACCAATACTGTGAAATTTGAACTCGCATAACCTTGAGCACCAGAGATTCATATTACTGTTATCCTGTGATTGTTGACGCGCGACAAATGCAGTGTTGACGCGTGCGACAAGGGCAATATTGACGCGCGACAAGAGTCAGACTTGACGCGCGACAAGAGTCAGTGCATCGACGCACGACAAGAGCAGATCGACGCATGATAAGAGCTGTATTGATGCGACAAGAGCTATACTGACGCGCGACTTGGGCTAAGAAGTGACGCGTGACAGAGGAAGGGTTGACGCGCGACAGAGGAAGGGTTGACGCGCGACAGAGGAAGTGTTGACGCGCGACTTGGGTAGAGTTGACGCGCGACCTCAGACAGTTCACGCGCGACAAGACCTCAGAGACTGGACAGAGTCGCTTCTTGGTTCTTTTGCTGACGCAGGACTCTTTTCAGAATAATGGAAGGTGCCAGCTCAAAGAATATGAATAACCTAAAAGTAAGTAAGAAATCTCAGAAATCACTCTTCAAGTATTTTGGAAACTCATGATACGATAATGTAAATACCAATCATATAGATGCCACCAAAAGAATCGAATCGACCGTGTGGAAGGTATTATTGAGGTGGACATGCATTCTCGCATGATCACAAATCAAACAAATGAAACCTACGATAATATGCCGATCTTGAAGATATTGTTCCTGTTGGGGTGCAACTGAAGTGCAAATAGATATCACAGATACAAACACTCAAAGAAATGGAAGACAAAATCAATATCAAACTCGTCCAAGAAAGAGGAAACCAGTGTGATTGCATATTGCTCAAAATTCTACTCAAAAAGTAAAGCATTGAAAATGAACAAGAATATGTGGACCATTGGCAGACATACAAGTTTGATTGGGCAATAAATTTCCATTTATTGAACCTCGTACAATCATCTAATTCTCAAGAAATCCCATGTGAATGTACATGTACAATATGTACATGGAAATTGGGAAAGCAACAAAAATGCAACTGAAGTGACACAATAGAAAAATCATTGTGGAAAACAATATTTAATCAGAATAAAGGCGATGGCCGTAAAATCAAAACACATAGGTGGAAAATCAAAAGGAGTGCATGCATGTCGATACGCAGCAAAATATGAGGCAAGAGCGAAAAACACAGACATCTCATTGGAAAAGGGAGGAACAATCACATCGCATATTGGTAAGATGAAAGAAACAAATCTACATGAAAAATTCATACAATTCTCTACTCTTTTCAAATACTTAAAAAGGAAGGGCGATGTCGATTTCCTTGATTTCAAAGTTTTGTATCAATTTAACGAATGTTGAATGTACCTCGCCTCATTGGTCCGAGAGTAGTGGATGGGAAATGGAAAAATGCCTCTCGATGATAGAGAAGGAAGATTTGAAAGAGAATGTAAAAAAGCAAACTTTATCTCTCTTTCAATTGATGAAGTGACAACAAATGACAACACCGCATGGGTATGTATCCACATATATACTTTAGAAAATCATATAAGGACTCCTCATCCGTTGGGTGTTATGAAAATGGTTGACAACTGCAATGCTGAAAACCTATATAAAATAGTTGTTTCTCATTTGAAAGATGTTGCTGGTATGACTGATTATGAAATTGCTATGAAGTTGGTATGCGTTGGAGCAGATGGTGCATCTGTCATGCAGGGTCACCGAACAGGGCTCTGTGTTAGATTACAAACAACAGTGGCCCCATATATGCTACCAATTCACTGTATGGCTCATAGAATGAATTTAGCGTATAAAATGGTAAGCAACCATGAAAATGTTGCTAAATTAGAAGACCTTATAAGAGAACTTCATGCCTATATGTCAAGCAGCCCAAAGCATTTTCTCGAGTTCCAAAAATTTGCAATTGGAATTACAGATGGCAAAAAACTTCTGAAGGATGTGGAGACTAGATGGATCTCTTTGTATGAACCAGCATGCAGAGTTCGTGAGGAGTATCCTTCATTGGTTGGTTTCATGCACAAATACCATCATGAAGTTGATAGGGCAAGGGACCTGTTGTTCCGCTTAACTAATTTGGAGACATTGCTTACATTGGTTGGTATTCTTCCAATGTTAAAGGAGATCAATACACTGATGAAGCATGCACAGGGCAGATTGATCTATATTGTGGATTTTATACGGATGAGGAAAATGGTATGTCAAAGTCTTGATATATTGTACTGTTCCCAGGATAGTTTTGATGCACCTGTTTTTGAAAATTGGAGAGATTTATTAGATCTTAAAAATCCTAACACCTTTTTGAGATTTAATATCCATGATCACCTATGCATCTCTGTTAATGGGAGGGAAATACCAATGCACATTTTGCAAAAACGTCAAGATATTACAGGATCGGAACGAGAAGATGTTCCCGTGACACGTAATTTGTTTGAGTCTGTGATAGTTGAAACAAGAATAAAGCTTAAAAAAATTTCAGAAACCTTGTCATCAGAAATTAGGGAACGTTTCTGTAAAGATAAAATTCTGGAAGCCATGGGTGTGATGAATCCAAATTTTTGGAATACAGAAGGTGGTCGTGCAGACTTTGTTAGTAAGCATTTCCATAAATCAATGGGTACAATAATGGAACAATTTACAAAGACGTCAGAGCTCAAGGGTATGGAAATCAAAGGTATACTGAATGCCGATTTATTAAAGTTTCAGTCAACAAATTTTGCAACAACAATGAGGAACCAATATAAGAATTTAGATCAACCTTCCGAAGTGGTGCTATTACAAGGTCATGGTGAGAATCTATCAAAGTTCTATCTTACAAGAAGATATCAAGTGAGTATTTCAGACTATATGAGTTATGCCGCATAATGATTTTGGGGTCTCTGGAGGATGAAAGATTTTTCAAGGTGCATTGTCATTTATAAAATCAAAACTAAGAAACAGAAGTTGATAAAAATCGAAAGTTGCATGAGGTGTTACATTTCACGATACTCCCTCGAAACCTTTCCGTTTGACAGAGCAATTGCACACTGGAATTCCCTTTGCGAAAGAAGAGGTGTAAATAATACAGCTACAAGTACAAATATTCCCAACCTTGAGAGTGTAATTGGCTCTTCGTCACATTCTACAGAAGACAACATCGACTTTGATGAAGCTATTGATAATGGATTGTTTCAACTTTAAGTAGGTATCTTCTTTATCTATCTTTTATCTTTATCATTAAAGATGTTACAGGTCTATATACTAAAAATGTCAGGCAATTCACCCATCTATCTACTAATCCATTTCTCGTGTTGGATTTTTTTAAAACACAGATCTAGCTCATTACCAGTGGCAGTGATGATTTCAACTTTAAGCAGGTATCTTTTTCCCCTTAATCTTATTGTTTGTTACTATTCATTTTTTGACAGAGCAATTGCTCACTGGAATTCCCTTTGCGAAAAAAGAGGTGTAAATAATACAGCTACAAGTACAAATATTCCCAACCTTGAGAGTGTAATTGGCTCTTCGTCACATTCTACAGAAGACAACATCAACTTTGATGAAGCTATTGATAATGGATTGTTTCAACTTTAAGTAGGTATCTTCTTTATCTATCTTTTATCTTTATCATTAAAGATGTTACAGGTCTATATACTAAAAATGTCAGGCAATTCACCGATCTATCTACTAATCCATTTCTCGTGTTGGATTTTTTTAAAACAAAGATCTATCTCATTACCAATGGTGCGCTTATGATTTCAACTTTAAGCAGTATCTTTTTCCCCTTAATCTTATTGTTTGTTACTATTCATTTTTTCAGCTCTGGTTATAATTAAAGATGTTACAGGTGTATGTATTTACATTTAGTTAAATACAAAATTTTTATTTTTTGAAAACGTGGGTTGACATCCGTCCGAGGAAGCTGTTACTTCTCGGGACTGACAATGTCAGGCAACTCACCCATCTATCTACTAATCCATTTTTTGTGTTGAATTTTATTAAGACAAAGATCTAGCACATTACCGGTGATGATTTCAATTTTAAATAGGTATCTTCTTCAACATCATCTTATTGTTTGTTACTTTACATTTTTTCAGCTCTTGTTATCATTTATTTAAAGATATTGTTGGTCTATATATTTAAAGATGTTGCTGGGACTTCTCAGGACTGACAATGTCAGGCAACTCACCCCTCTGTCTACAATGTCAGGTAAAACAAAGATCTAGCACGTTACCCTTGATGATTTCACAGCAATCTTATACGCAAGAGGTAAGCTAAACCCTATCATATTTTCAATTATGTTTAATTTCTTACCAGTGATGATTCTTTCTTGATTTCTTAGAATTATATTTAATTTATTATATATTAACTATTAAACAATACATTATACTATTATAAATATAAGTCCTGACACTCTTCCTAAAATTCCCTGCTTTGTCATAGATCCATCACTTCTTCGGATTTCTCCATGAAGTTATTAAAACTCAATTCTAATGCTATCTTCCAGATCCTATAGTCACCCACCCAAATCTACACTAATCACAACTATTTAAATTAACTTGACAGAGTCTTTATCTAATTAAAATCCTTTCTAGTAATAAAATTGACTCTACATAAACTATCCTCGCAAATGTAGTGTGCCTTCTTCAAGGCTCTACATAAAAACTTACACACACAGCTTTACTATGATCTAGTTTTCAACCTTCAATATTTTCTTATACACTCAAAATTATTCCAACTTATAGCCTCCCGCTTCTAATCCACAATTATTCTTCACCCTTATCAAATATTAAAAATGATCCAGCTCATCAACCTAGGAACTTGATCTATACAGACTAATCTTCATGATAAAACCTTATATGTTTTACATTAAACTTCAAAGTTCTATATCGAGCTTGACCTATCTTTTAATCACATGGTTATTCCAACTTTGGTTAATCTAGCCTCCATAGCCTCCATAATCTACTCTACACAAAACAATATCCATGATAACAAAACCATATCTTTTAAACCAATTTCCCAAGCTCTAATTCTTATGGCCTGGAATTTAACTATTTCATAATTGGCTAATCTAGCCTCTACATCAATGATTGTTTCCAGCAAAACGTTATTTTCTGACAAATGGTCTTGACTATTTTGATGTCAAACAACCTCTCTAGTGAAAGATTATGCACTAATATAGAGGTGAATCTCTTTAAAATAGAATTTTCCTACACCATAAGTCTATTAAGGAGAAATCCTAAATAGTAAAGATCTGTTTCAAATCTTAGTTGCTATTTTTTCCCAAAGACATAATTTTCAAGATAATTAAAGTCCCACAAGATATTTAGGCACTAAATTTTACATTATACACATTAAATTGATCATCGTCTTTCATCATCATCTATCATTGATTATCAATTGTCATCATTGATCATCTACGTCCACATACAATTCATGACAATGCAAGTAAACAAGAAACATACATATAATTCATGATAGTCACCATCTAATCACCATATAATTAAATTCAAATAACATAGTACATACTCAATAGTAGAAGTTTTCAAATTCAATATTTAAAGTTTAGTCAATAATAAAAGTTTCTAATTTTGAAAACCCTCTTTTTCTTTAGAAAATTCTGCTCTGCTCTCTTCCCCAACGGCTTCTTCCACTGTGGCTGTACCTCTTTCCCCAACACCAGAAATAACCCCTGAACTTATAAGATCTTCTGCAGCACTGTCCAGATTTTTTATAATTCTTTCTTCTTGATTTGTTGCATCTCCATGCGACAGCAAATTTGGATCAGCAATGCTTTGGCTTTGAACAAGATGTTAGTCGAGACCATGCTCTTTAATTATCCGCTTTAGTGTATTGTTTTGTTTGTTAACCAAAACAATATTTTGCTTCAAATTTTTTGCTGCGGATAAGCTGTTCTTTGTTGTTTCCAAGTGAACTTGCAAAACCTTCGCCTGACTCTTCAAATTTTCATATTTCAACTGCACAAAAAGAGTAACGTCAATTCAAAATATTAATGTAAATTCAAAATTTCAAATTAACAAAAATGATTGTTTGAATGTAATAGTACTTACAACCGCTCTATCTCTTTCGGCATTTGCGATTGATACCAAATCCTTGTCCTTTGACCATTTGTTAAAATATGCCTGGGCCTCGGCACTAATATTTTCCAATTTGTTTAGTGCCTTATCTAAAATGCCATCTTTATAGTCGTTGTTAAACGTGACAGTCCCACATCTTACTTGGGTAAGTAAGGAATCCATCTTCGCAGGTTGATTCTGGACTGCAGCGTATAAACTATCCCGTTGCCAATAATTTTCATAACGACTAATAATCTCATTGATAAGAACTTTAGCCCTTCTCTCCCATTCTATAAGTTGTTGGATTTGAGGAATAATAAACTCACTGACATGGGATTGACAATCATTACCAATTAAGTTCTCCAAAGGAAAAGGTGGAAACTCTTCACTATCTGAATCTGATGCAGACGATCTTGCTGGAGAAGTGTGGGGGCTTTCACCAAGATCAACTGCTCCTTGTTTCTGTCTTTGGGTGGGCTGATCCTGTTTTTGAAAAAATAAATCAAGATTTAGATAAATAAATTTAAATCAGAATGTAATTAAAAATTGTAAAGCATATTAAAATTGAAATTTGAAGTATACCTGCTGGCCTTGAATCATCTCGCGGGTATCGAAAAAACCAGTTGGGTCATTGCTATCAATGCCCAAATAATCTTCATCTAAATTTATATTGTTCAAAACAGATATGCCCGTTGCGCTGGGCAAGCCACCAAGTGATAGAGTTGGAATTCGAAACGAGGAGTCAAGGTTTAGTGTCCCACTAGGGGCCGGAGCAAAACTCATGCGTTTACCAATGGTCTTTTTCACTGTTCCTCTGGTTGGCATTTTAAAAATTAATGGTTGAGTGGGTGTCGGTGCTGTGGTTTGACCATGACTGACATGTGCTGAAAAGTACAAGAAAAAATGAAAAATATTAAAATAATTCATAAAGTCAAAACTACGAAATTAAACGCTTATATAGAAAAGTTGTACCTTGTTGTCGAGGGGTTGTTTTTTTCGGTGCTACATGGGTGGCCTTGTAGGAGTTGTACATTGTGGCTGTTCGTAAGATATCAATGCATGCGAATGTATGGAGTGAGTTGGGGAAGAAGGTTCCATAGTCCCTGCAATTCATCAATATTAAATGTTGTCAATTCATTTGGTTAAAATTTAAATTGAAAAATAAATCTGCAACTTTGGAATTTGTAAATAATATATGAGAATGTATTACTTCTCCGGGCGTTTAACGAAGTTCAAACTGTTGAGGGTTTGGAGAGGAGTGAGCTTCCATTTCAGATTGGGAGTCCCCCAAAGCCTCCGCGTGTAGTTGGCCTCTTCCTCTCGACATCTTTTTTTTTTTGGGAATGGCTTCAAGATATCTTCTCTGCAAAACATTAAAATTTAAGTTTTAATAACTGTGCACTGTAATGAAGAAAATTGTAATACAATTACAAACTAAATAGTTTATACCTGTTGTTCTGCAAATGGAATTGAGAATTTCTTCAAAGCCTCATTAGAGCAAGTAGGAATTTCTTTAGCTTTTAAATTTAAAAGTGCCTCATAGTAGAAGCCGAGGAGATAGTTTGTTGAATAAATGAAAGGTTTATCTGAGATTTTTGAATTTGATATGTCGGTTTTTTTTTTGGATAGAAATGTGCACCAATCGAATTTTCGTTTTGAGATAGTGGCACAAATGTATGTAATGGCCCAATTTGGTATATCTGTTTGGCGACCCTGCAAAACAATTCTGGCTTGAAAAAACGCAATAAGTGCAGCAAGAAAGTGGTGTGCAATTGATTGTGTATCTACACCACACCCGGATTTATCGACATGGGCTGCAAATGCGAAACAATGAAAATTACTATAAATTTATAACAGAAAATTGTATCAGAATAAAAACAGATTAAAAAATATGAATTAAAATGAATTATACTTACAATCAACATGGAAACCATACGTTGATTCGAGAAATTTCTTGTCATCTTCCACGAGTGTTGCCTTGGTTGTCACAGTTGGTACATCTCTGATAGGAAGGCCCGTAAACCGATGTATGTCATTTTCTTCAATAGTGAATTGGAACATTTGGCCATCATTCAGAGTAACATAAAATATACCGTCCTCGGAATTGTAGGATATGACAAGGTAATTCAAAAGATCCGGATCTATTTCGAAATGGGGCATATTAACGAGCCCTGTAAATTCACACTCTTCCATTATAGCTTGATATTCTAAAGACATCTTTAAAGCCGTATGGATGTGAGGGCATAAGGGATTCCTGTAGGTTATCTTGGAAATCGATTGAGTTGGATTCTCTTCATTTTCTTGCTGAACTTGCAATTGGGAAGCATGTGAAGTCGACATTATAGCTGTAATTGCGTCTTTGTCAAAGATTTAGACCTGCAAAAATTCAAGAACGGGAAAACAAAAACGAGAAAATGAGCGGCACAAGGGTATTTATAACCTAAATAGGGCGTCACTGTCCCCTATTGACGTGCGTCATTTGCTTCTAATGACGCGCGTCAATAGAAGGCAGTGTCGCGCGTCAATAGAAGGCTGTGTCGCGCGTCATGTGTTTACAGTGTCGCGCGTCATTTGATTACAGTGTCGCGCGTCAATACAAGATAGTGTCGCGCGTCATTTGTTTACAGTGTCGCGCGTCAATATAAGACAGTGTCGCGCGTCATTTGTTTACAGTGTCGCGCGTCAATAGATGACAATGTCGCACGTCATTTGATGACTGTGTCACGCGTCAATAGGAGCAAGTGACGCGTGTCAGTAGGAGAAAATGACGCGTGTCATCAGGGGCCAGTGACGTGCGACAGTAGGAGACAATGTCGCGCGTTATTACGAGCCAGTGTCGTGCATCATTACGAGCTAGTGTCGCGCCAGTGTCGCGCGTCATTACGACCTAATGTCGCTAGAGTGTCGCGCGTCATTACGAGCTATTGTCGCGCCAGTGACGTGTGTCATTACGGACTAGTGTTGTCGCACGTCACTGATGGAGCCTTGAAAAACCAGGTGAAAATTTTGTTTTTGAATACTGTCAAATTCACCTTTCGCTGAAACTGGTTACGGGGATATTCGCCAGGTATTTTCCACCTTCAATTTTATAGGGGTGTCTTAAAATGAACCATGAGCATCACTTCGGCATTACCACGCAGCGTCGGGGCGTTTTCTCAATTTTATCTCTCCGACTACACCAAAATGCAAGATTAATCTAAGAAAAATGTAGAGAATTTCAACAGCTTTCTGTTGATATAAAGAACGTGCAAATCTGAGCTCTGGATCGAAAGATATGATGATCTGAAGATTTAGGGCAAAAACAGCAAAAACAGGTCGGCGGGAAAAATATTTGAACTTTCCCCGTGCTCTGCCACTTGGATGACACGTGGCAGGCTCTGATTCACTGAGCAATTCTCTCTCCTCCACCTTTCCGCGGGCTTTCCTTTGAAATTTCCTTATGGGCCCTTAAACTTGGACACGTGGCACTATTTCATTGGTTCGGTCGATCTTGAAACCTTGCCCTACTTCTCGTATTTTCTCCCTCATGACACGTGTCATGATTTGATTGTATTCGGTCATCGCTGCCTTTTCATGTTCACCACGTCCATTTCTCCCGGGATGTCCCAGTCTTTGTTTGGGGACGAAACTTCCGATCCGCCCGAAATGGGCTTCCCTGTCCCTTTTCTGTTGGTGACACGTGGCGTTGCTTGATTGGCTTTCGGCTCCTTCGGCTATCCGCGTCCCATGCGTCCCTTTGTCCCAACTGTCCCAGTGCTGAAGTTCCCATTTCGGCCGAACCGGCCGGTTCGCGTCCTTCACGTCCATTTGTTCCAACTGTCCTGGACTGTCTGGGACAAATTCTTCCAAACCGCCCGAAATGGGCTTCCTTTGCTCTCGGCCGCTTCGCCTTTTCGCGTCCTTCACGTCCTCACGGCCCAGATGTCCCAACTGCTTAGTGTGAAAGTTCTCCTTTTCGGCCGAACCAGGCGGTTCGCGCCCTTCGCGTCTTTTTGTTCCAAATGTCCCAGAGCAGTTAGTCGATTTTCTTCTCCTTTGGCCGAACCATATTTTCACATCCCACGTTTCCCGATGTCCCGATGTCCCTTTGCTTAGCCATTGCCCGGAGGCTTTTCGGCCGATCCGCGCCTCGATGTCCCGTGCATCAGCTGCGAGGACTAGGACTTAGCCAATTTTCACAATTTTTCTGGCCCAAGCTTGTTTTTGCAGCCTTTTCACCTTTTCTCAGAACTTGCTCTTTTCAACCTGGATAGGAGAGTTAGAAAAAATCTGAGGGGACCCTAGAAACATGATTTTTGCCCTGAATCCATCCATTTTCCTGGGACTTGAGAATTCTGATGTATGTTATCAAATCAACCCTGGGGGTGAATTTGGATAACAATATGTTAATGGGATTGGTCAACACTTGAGTACATTGTTGGGATTGGGTTTATCTCGATGCCAAATGGCATATAGTAGACCATGTTGTCTGCGATACATAGTGAGATTGGGGGAGATACCCCATAACATGCCTATGGTCACTACATTATGTGAGCGATGGTGTGCAGATACTTGTACTTTTATGTTACCTACCTGGGAGATGTCTGTGACCCTAGAGGATGTATATCACATATTACAACTTCTAGTTAAGGATGAGAGAGTCCAGATGATGGCAATATAGGATACTCAAAGGTAGATGATGATCATTAGGTGATACTTTACAGAGACACATGTACAGACAAATACCCACATTAGCTTATATGTCATACTGAGATCGGTGTTCCATAATTATGGAAATTCATTATAGTTGTGATTTCTTTATCACTTTGGTAGTGGAGAGTGGAGGTGTATACATCTTGTATGTCACTTTGTATAGAGGAGGATGGGACTAGATATACATGGGTGCAATGTGTACTAGCGCACTTATACAAGTTCATGCGGGAGGAGCATGGGGCTAGACTTGGAGCCACCACATTATTACATGTATTTCGTATGAGCACATTACGATACTAAATCCACCGAACGGGCCTCGAGAATATTGGGAAAGGCTCGAGATAATTACAGCTAGGTGGACACGCACACATAGGAGGAGAATGGATTCTACTACCTATAAAGCTATGCTAGATAGTATGGGGCCAAGGGCCATTATGTGGAGGCCATATCAAACCTATGGAGGGTAGCCTAAGGATGGAGTAGAGTTATGATATATCATATGTACTATAATTGGAGGATCGGTTTCTTGGGGTGACTGAGTTATTTTAGGTATAGTGTGTATCACAATAGTTTGGTATGAATCAAGATGTGCACCTAGAGTCGTATGTATGGGTGAAAGCCACCATAACACCGAGGAGGCTAGGAGCTAGACTAAGAATGATAGGAGCACTTCTAGTGCCCTCATGAGGATGAGGTAGATGCCGCCATAGAGATGATATAGGTGGACGATGTGGGATGTACCAAGGCTTATAGTGTATGGTGGGAAGTGCACTAAAGGGTGTTATTGTTTCTAATTGTTGTAGATGTGGTGGGTACACCACTGATTGGAAGAACAGAGGAGTAGGAACTTTCCCCGATGGTGATGGTTTAACAATGACGTTAGTGGAGTGTCGCTTTGTTTGTTTGTTGCTAGTTTTTAATTGTCACTTAGTTCATTGATTTTGGATTTCACGTGTAGTATCTAATGCAAGACATGGATGGTTAATAATGCAGGAGCATCAATGTAAAGAGATAAATTTTGGTATTTCATAGCTAATTAGGTTTTTTTATTCCATTTGGTTGTCATTGAGGTGTGTCAAGTTCATTTGGACTCTCTAAGCATGTAATAAATGGTTTTGACAGCTTTCCCTCAAAAACCATAATTTGAATATTTTAATTGTCATGTTAGTATGTTAGTCATCTTGGAGTTAGTATAGTTTAATAAAGGTGTAATTAAGGGTCAAAGATCATGTATACAATTGTAATATGATCTATTTGATCCTAACTAGACCCTAAACCCCACTTAGTTAGTCTAATCTATTTGATCCTAACTAACTCTCTTTTCCTCATCAAAATGTAATGTATTCGAATGAGAAGAGATTAATGAAAAGTGGATGAGATGAAAGGATAGTGAGGAGTGAATAAAATCTCATAATAAAATCCTAGATGGCTCATGAAGCTTTGTAATCTGGTGGTCTTATCAAATAAAGGCTTCTTCTTAGAAAAAATGTGCATAGTTGTTTGTTAAGAATGAACATTCTGAATTGTTTTTATGAAGGATTCTCATTTGTATGGGTTGTGTGTGAATTAATATGGTTTATAATGGATTATTGATTGTGTTTACATGTTTTTAAGGATCTATGTAGGATTATGAGGAAAGGTAGTGGGTATGAAGGAGGTATGCCAATTGTTTGTGATATTTCATGTTGATTTGGGAGAGGAAAAAAATTCATAAGTTGAATTATATTCAATATAAAGGTATAAAATTTTGTGTGAATTTATTGTGAAGCATGAATAAATTTTTATAGGAAATGAATAAGTTTTGATAGGTCAAACAGATAAAACTTAGTCTCAAACCCTCGTATTGTGTAAGAAACTAGTCACCAAAAATCTTGTGGATCACGTTGATGAAGGATTATTCACTAAAAAAATATAAACATAAAATGTTATTCTCATCAAAATAGAATGGTTTCAAGTGAAATGAGGTTCTAAAAGTGTATAAAACTCAAGTTATGGATTTTTTAATGCTTGCTTCCCCTGTGACTATCCCTGTTTGGACAAATTTCTAAAAACTTCATAAATTAAGTTTTATCAAGTGGGTTTCTCTAAAATTTGTACTGTATGGTCTTTATACCCATAATAATATGTGTGTAAAATTTTATATCTAAATTCAAATGTGGGAGAAATATATGGTCAATTTTCAGTTTTGGGTTCTTGAGAGACCTAGCTAGAACAAGCCTAGAAAAGGGAAAGTGTTGTTGGGTGAGTTGTATGAGGAAATAGGGCATAAAAATTGGTAGAAAGCACAAGATCCATAAATTTTATCAGGATATCAAATCAATTTTTCATGAAAATTTTCATGTTGTTCCAGACATGGAGGTTAGAGAGCTAAGAAGGGCTAAAACTAGACCTAGTAAAAATGATAAAAAGAGAATAAATTTTGATGGGCATGGAGATAGGTCTTGAAAATTTGTAGTCATCTTAATGGGGATAAAAGGAATATATAAATATTACCAGAAAATATTAATTCCTTTTATTTTGTTTATTTCATCAGAATTTTCCTTTAGAAGGGCTTCAAGCAAGTATAAGGCCTAGAATTGGAAATTGATAGAAGATGAATGTTTGGAACTTTATGAAGTAATTAATCAAGTTTGTTAGGTATATTTAAGAATGTTAAAATCTACTATATTATTTAATTACTTTTTTGGTGCATTTTGGACTTTTGAGAAAGATTCGGGTTCTTGAGAAAGTGTGTTTATAACATGCTTTTGGTGATTTTTTTCTTAGTGTTGAATCTAATTCTTTAGTTGGTGACTAAGTTAGTGTAATAAGAAGAGTATATGCAGAGGTGAATGCATCATAATGGTATCGAGCATGAAGATAAAGGTATTGAAGTTTTTTCTTGTTTGTAAGAATCCTTTTTTGATACAAGCATTTGTATATATGTGTTTTGTGAATGTGGATGAGTTGAATGAAGTTTTTGAAGCTAAATTGTTGCCTTATTGTGAGAGTGTTGAATGAAGTGACATGTTTCTCCTTGAAAGGGAATAATTAAGAAAAAGGAAAGTGAAGAAATAAGGAAAGATGAAGTCAAAATACTAGGTGTGAAACAGAACCTAGGTGAGGCTTGGACAAGGTGAAACAGACTTGTCTAGTGAAGATGGATGAAGATAGAGTGGATTTAGTGAAGGAAATAATTAAGTATATGAGAAATAAGATGAAGGAAAAAGAGATGAGAGAAGATGTGGAGCGGCTGGAAGCATTGATAATGAAGCAAATACATGACATATAAATAGTGATGAATAAGGTAGTGAAGTGGACAATAAGGTCACTCATGAAGAAGAGAAGAAAAATGCAGCTAAGGAAGAGGATTAGAGAAAAGGAAAGAAAACTAGAGAGAATGAGTAAGAAGGAAAATAATAAAAAGGAAGAAGAAATTAGAAAAATGGTAAAATAAGAATGAATTTTTGAATAAGAACTTAAAATAGAATATGAAAAATCATATTATCATTTTATAAATATCAGTGTAGAATAGTTAGAGGAAGAGATATGGGCACTTGAATGTGTTTTGTATGGTGAAGAAATGAAGTATGGTGAAGAATAAATTGAGAATCGTGGAGGAGACTGAAAATGAAAGAGAATTTTAAGAGAAAACATGTGAAGAGACTAAGAGTATCATTTTTTACTTCTAAGGTTTTGTGTATTTGTGAATGTGCGGGTATTCTTGACGAAGAAATGAAAAACATTGAAAAGGAAGCTCATATAAGAGCTCAAATGAAGAGAAAAAGTGAATACATCCTCATTCTTGAAGGCAAGGACATGATGAAGAAGATGAAGATAAAGAGAGAATAAAAATGAAAAATATAGCTAATAGCAAAGAATAAAACACAACAGTAAAGAGGAGAATGTTACAAGTAGAGCACAATTGGAAAACAAGAAAGAATAAGGCCTTTTGTATGTAGCATCATTATCTCCACATGGGGAGTATGATGCAGGAGCATAAATGTAAATAGACAAAAGAAATTATTTCATAGCTAATTAGGTATGTTGAGTCCTTTTGGACTCTCTAATGTAATAAATGGTTTTGAGAGTTTCCCTCCAAAACCATAATTTGAATATTTTAATTGTCATGTTAGTATTTTAGTCATATAGTATTTAGTATAGTTAAATAAAGGTGTAATTAGGGGTCAAGGATCATGTAGAAAATTGTAATATGATCTATTTGATCCTAAATATACCCTAAACCCCACCTAGTTAGTCTAATCTTAGTTGACTTAGTAGTCTAAGACCTAACTACCTATTTTCCTCATCAAAATGTAATGTATTTGAATGAGAAGAGGTTAATGAAAAGTGGGTGAGAGGAAAGGATAGTAAGGAGTGAATAAAATATTAGAATCATAGCCTAGATGGCTCATGAAGCTTTGTAATTTGATGGTCTTATCAAATAAAGGCTTCTTCTTAGCAAAATTGTGCATAGTTACTTGATGAGAATGAACATTTGGAATTGTTTTTATGAAGGATTCTCATTTTTATGAGTTTTGTGTGAATTAATATTTTTATAATGGATTATTTATTATTTTTACAGGTTTTGAAGGATCTGCATGCTTATGATGACAGTAGTGGGTATGAAGGAGGTATGTCAATTGTTTGTGATATTTCATGTTGATTTGGGAGAGGAAAAACATTCATAAGTTGAATTATATTCAATAAAAAGGTATAACATTTGGTTTTAAGGCATTTTGATTCATTAAGAAACGTTTCATAACTTTTTAGAGGAAATGAATAAGTTTTAATAGGTCAAACAAAGAAAACCAACTCTTAAACCCTCATATTGTATAAGAAATTAGTCACCAAAAATTTTGTGGATCACATTTATGAAGGATTATTAACTTAAAACACTATAAAGATATATTTTTATTCTTATCAAAAAAAAAAAAAATCAAGTATAATGAAGTTCTAAAAGTATATAAAACTCATCTTATGGATTTTTGAATGCTTGCTGCCCTATGATTTGTCCCGATTGGACAAATCTCTAAAAACTTCATAAATTGAGTTTTATCAAGTGGGTTTCTCTAAAAATTTTACTGTATGGTATTTATACCCATATGAATATGTGTGTAAATTTTTAGAACTAAATTCAAATGTGGGAGAAATATATGGTCAATTTTTAGTTTTGGGTTCTTTAGAGACCTAGCTAAAACAAGCCTAAAAAGGGAAAGCGTTGTTGGGTGAGTTGTAAGAAGAACTAGGGCATAAAAATTGGTATAAATAAAAATATCCATAAATTTTATTAGGATATAAAATCACTTTTTCATGAAAATTTGCATGTTGTTCCAGACATGGAGGTTAGAGAGCTAAGAAGGGCTAAAAAGCTGGACCTAGTCGAAAACGGTAAAAAGAGAATTACTTTTGAAGGGAATAGAGATAAGCCTCAAAAATTATACTCTTATTAATTGGGAGAAAAGGAATAAACAAAACTTACCATAAAATATTATGTCATGTCCTTGGGAGAAAAGGAATATATAAAACTTACTGCATTTTCCTTTAGAAGGGCTACAAGCAAGTAGAAGGCCTAGAATTGGAAATTGATAGAAGATGAATGTTTGGAACTTTATGAAGTACTTAATCAAGTTTTTGGGTGTATTTAAGCATGTTAAAATATTTTATAGCTTTTTATTAAGTGTTTTGATGCATTTTATCCTTTTGATCAAGATTCAGGCTTCTTGAGAAAGTGTGCTTATAACATGTTTTTGGTGATTTTTACTAAGTGATGAATCTAACTCTTTAGTTGGTGTAATAAGAAGAGTGTATGTAGGTGTGACTGAATTATTTTTAGGGGATGTTTATTGGTTGCTTATTATTAACACATTGATTCACACATTGATGTGGAATATACCTATGGATGTGCTTATGGGTGATGGGATGTTGGCTCGAGTAGATGCTGCCATTGCGGAGAGCATGCCCACTTATTCGATCCAGTGAGATAGCAGTGGATACATGTAATGTATTGTAGAGTGAGTGTCACAAGGCACGGGAAGATGATCCCTAATGCAGGATGTGTTCATGAAGTATGTAGAGCTACATGGCTGGTTTGTGGAGCAGACGGTGGAGTTGTCATTATTACATAGACATATGGAGAGATCTAGGGGCCGCGAACATTGGTGAAACATCTAGTTCTAGATCTCCCACATTTTTATATAGTGATAGTGATGATGATGTATGACATATATGGATATAGTGATGTATGGGGGCTTTCCCCCCAGTGATTATATTTTTGTAACTATGATTTTTGATGATATATATATAGATGGATGATTGGTATATTGCATTATTTGGATGGTTTATGATATGTGATGTGATGAGTTTTGTTCATATGTGGTAGTTTGATTTGTATTGCGTAAATTTGTATATTGAAAAATGATGTTGATTAGGACATAGATAGATAAGTGATGAAAATTGGATTGTATATGATAATAGATGTATGTATGTAATGAATAATGTGATTGAAATGATTGTAAAAATATATGTAATCATATGTAATCCTGATGAAGAAGGGGGAAGAATAATGTTTCCCCCAATGTATGTGTGAGAAGATGAGGTTCATTTATATAAGACCCATCAACAATCAAGAATGAACCATAGAACAAGAGTGCATCATCAGGAAATGGTGTGATAGTGTATACTAGGTAGATATATCGATGAAGTGTATAGTGAAAAGGTGGATCATGGTTTTTATTGTAACATATACCTCAAAAATTATGTAAAAATCATAAAAACATGAGTGCATCATCGGGTAGTGAGATGATAAAAATCACCTACCAAAGATGTAGAGGGTAGTGTGGAGCAAAGGAAGCATGTGAAGCGGTAGTAGCTTGAGTGTATGAGCCAATCTAAATTTTGGATGAGATGGTTCTAATGATGGAGATGCAAAGTGGTAGGAAGGACAAATTTTGAAAACTTAGGAAGCCAATGTGAAGCAAGATCACTTTTATGTAGATGAGATGGTACAAGGGTAGATGAGTGAGGTGGAGGCCATGCATGAATAATTATTTGAGGTGGTGGACAAGTGATGAACCTAGATGTAGGAGGAGAAGACAAGTGAACCAAAGCAGCAACATGCTTGTGTGGAATTTGAGAAACAAACCACTCATGAGAGAGAGAGAGAGAGAGTGTGAGTGAAAAATAATGATACCCTTATCATCTAATTGTTTTAATTTATCATGAAGGGTGTAAATTTCATTGTCACGATGACCATTGATGAGGTGATGATTTTAATAAGGAATATTACACGAAATGTGTTATCCTGTAAAATTGACAAGGGCAATTTTGCAAGTAACCATACCAAAATTTCTGTTTTGGTCCCCTATTGAGGTCCCTTAACATTCGAATGGCATAAAATCCCTTTCCGGAAAATCTAGTTTTTAGAACTTGGTCATTTTCAACCTTTTTGGGTTGGGCGTAGTTTTCATTCACATTACATCAACCAAAACTATGCCCCTCTATTCCTTTGGCACATTCTATGGAGTGTCAACACTCTAAATGTTGTGCCTCTCAATGTTGTGCCAAGGCGCAAGTGCCATCTTGTTATCACTCTCTAAAGTGCGCTGTGGGTGCTGAAACGTAGTGTCGACACCCTCAAAGCTATGCCATGGTGCAAATCCCTTCATGTCGACATTCACTTAAGTGCGCCATAGGAAAAGTTGTTGGTGCATTTATTGCACCTTTTTCTATATATACGCGTATGACCTATCATTTTCACAATTGAAAAAATGTGAAAAGTTATTCCTCTGTACTTGTCAGCGTTCTTGTCGCCCTGCGTATTTCCATTTGTCACGTTCGTGGACCCCACATCGTCTCCTTTATCATTATATATTCCTGGTAAGTGGCCCTTGCCCTTCTTGTGGATTTTTGTGGTTTTTATGTTGGTTTAGGTGGTTAGGATTGATAATAAACAATGAACCTAAGAAGATAACACAATCCCAACACATATTACAAAACCCACCTTCAAACCATTTTTTACTCTCCTTCCAGATCTGCTAATCTGGAAGACTCTGCCACAAAACAACTCAAACTCATTTGTCCCTTATTCCCTGCTTTGCTAAGTTTTCCCTCCTAGACATCAAAATCTGAGCCAAAAGAGTGAAAATCATAATTTTTGCAAAACAACCCACTGTTTTTCCTTCGGTGCAAGCTTCATTCTTGTTACATCAAACACAGTCGCGCCACAGGTGCACTGTCCCTGCATGTGGCATAAGCCTTCTCTCGCACCTTATAAACATTACAAAATTCCCTAGGCACAAGCACTAGCACCAAAGCAACTACAACAACATCTGAATGTTGTGCAAACCTTTCCCGTGCTGCGCAAACTAAACCACTTGCTCACCTCACTCTCATGTAACATCTACCACATTTGTGCCAATGGCGCATCTTGGGACCTTGTTACACCAATCATATTTGTGCCCCACTTAAAGACTTCCAATGGCACAAGCACACATTTCTTGACACCAACATCTGAATGTTGTGTGTAGCCTTCCGCGCCCGCGCCCCCTTTTGCCTTGTTTTCTCCCATGCAACACTTTCCCAAAGTGTGCCTTGCTTTTCTAAGTCCTTGCGACCTTACAAAAGAAAGTGCGCCTTGCACCCAGAGGCTCATAAATTGCTAACTTTTCATTCTATAAGCTTTTTTGGATGACTTAATGGCTAACATGGATCTTCTACGATGGACTTCCTTGATTCTTCTTGCAGATAAATACTTGAACTTAGATTCACACATGTCTTCATCGAGTAAGAAGCCAACAAAGTCCAAGGGTAAAGCCAAGCTAACAAAAGAAGAGATGAAATATAAATACCAAAGGGTTAGGATGCCTGAATCTCTTGCAGAGAGTGATCTTGATATTAGAGATTCAAAACTTAGGTACATTGATATGGAGGACTTATGGGCCAAAACCAAGAAGGTCACAAGCAGCCCATGGATGGATAAATTGGCAGTGGTCTACACTTTGCTGCAGGGATCCCAGTAAGTGCAATCAACAACGAGTTCATGATGTTGGTGGGCCATTGTTACAATAAGGACACAAGATGTGTCGAAAATGAGAAGGGCGAGGTGATCATCAACCTCACGGCCCAAAATTTTGAGATCATGTTGGGTATCTCTCACCACCGACATTTTGTAGCAGTAAGCCAGGAGGACTGCATGAAGACATGGACTAAAAATGAAGACAAATGTATGCAGTTAATGAATGAGGTGTAACTCAAAATAAGAAGGTGACAAGTAGGTGGCCACAAGTAATTCATCGCAGTGAATTTTTAGAGGAGCTGAGTGACACAATCACCTTCCTAAACAGGGTGTTTGGGATCCCCAATGCCCATTACTTTCACAAGTGGATGCTCAGGTATTTAGAAATAATGAATAAAAATGTTCCCGATCAACGTTTTGAATGGGGAGAGATTATCAGCAGCATAATCTCGGAGCAGCTTCAACAACTTTCAACAATTGGGAGGTTCTATATGAACTCCTATGTAGTATATGCTAATGCCTTAGAGGGACTACCCAGCATTGAATCGGTATGGGGTATGGCCCCAGGTCAAAATATACGAGTACTATCTAGAGTTAAGACTGGAAAACAACATAGCCCAATTCAGTAAAGTCAACGATGTCTTCTTCTATGGCGTCATCTACCTCTTGAGGCCCAACATGACTTATGGTTAGATGACCAAAAGCATGGTCACCACCACAGAGAAGTGGGGAGAATTATTCATGCAATTCCCCACTTTCACCTATCTTAGAGCCGCTAACTTCTTGGGAGAGCCCACCAAATTGCCAAGGTATGCGGGACCCAAACTGATCCTGTTGGAGCTATCTAGATAACTCATCACATACCATGAGAAGTGTTTGAAAAGGAAGAAGGGTGGAACTCCATTCCCCCTCACAGTGAGAAGGTACACCTACACTTCACGAGAACAAAGATCGAGGATGTTTGTAGATCTTGAATTGCTCAATTTGAAGGATAATTTCCAAGTAAGGATGACCTTTGATCCTCATGATTGCCTTCCAAGGGAAAAGATCGATCCAATTCATGTCCCTCAGATCAAAGATATCTACATTGATCTATATCATGAAGTTGAGCTCAGACGAAAGGATCACTCCCGACTGGCCCTGGCAGAGATCATTCAATATGGTGTGGCTATCATCCCAAAGGATTTCCAAGCAACTGATCAAGAAGTTGATCAGTTTATCTAGACATGGATGGGGACAATTGGCCGTTTGTCAAAATTGATAGAAACAAGGCCCCTCAGACTATAGAGGAAAGGGTCAAAGGCACTCTGCAACGCACCGAGCATTGGTGCAAGAAAAATGGTATCATCTACCTTAGGGTAGACTTTACCACATCTCCCTTGGGTGATGCACCCACCAGGCCGAAGCACTTGCCTAAAGGAAAAGGAAAAGATATAGAAGGGGAGGAAAGCACTGCTCATAAAGAAGTCCCTGAAAGCCCTCCTTCCACCACCGAAGAGCAAGTTGTGGACTTAGTGTCCCCAAGAAGAGAAGAAGTGGCCAGTGCTCTAATGGACACATCCACTCAGGATGTCATCACTACTACAACTGGTGAGGTCCCAACCATCCCCTCTCTCACTCCTCCTTCCCCTCCTCATGTCGCTCAACCAACCTCTCCTTTGATTGTGTCTTATCCCCATCTTCTACCTTTCCCCTTCCTCTTCCTCCATCTTCTCTTCCCTCGCAGATCTGTCCCCCAACATTTCTTCCCTCATCTCACAGATCCCTTCCACCCCCACGGTTTCCTCTCCTACAGTCACTCCTAACCTCGTGAGCATTGGAGTGTTGGCTTCTTTCTCAATGCCGCCACCAAGTGTCTTGACACATTTCCCCATGTCCACTACTAGGTTTCTCCTTCTTCCACCCATGTTTCCTCCTCTTCCTCTGGTCCCACTCCCTTAAGTCTAGAATGGATCTATGAACACTTGAGCTAGCACAACAGGAAAGTCCCTATTGCACCGATGGACTTCTCCATTATTCCAGATAAAGGGCCTAAGAAGAAAAAGGCTATAACTTACTTCTCTCAAAGCACTTCAGGTGAAAGGGTTATGGAGATCGCGTACCCTGATCTCACAAAGAAGAAAGAAGATCGGTCTCCTACAGATTTTACAGTGACTCAGGTCACTATGGGAACATCATTAGAGAGCCTACAAGGAGAGGCCTTATCTACAGTGGATTCCCTTTGCAAGAAGCTTCAAGAAGCAAAGGAAGAGAAGAGAGTATTAAAAGATCAAAACAAGCATCTTCTCCAAGCCTTGAAAAAGAAGGGTAATTCCCCTCCTATGACTGTCCGCTGATCCTCCCAAAGTTCTTAGTTAGGAGAAGATAAATGAGTACACCAAGATCGGTGAGAAAGGTGTAGCAGTGTCCACATGGAGAGAGCAGATCCTCAAAGATAGTGAGGAAGTGATTACAAAGTTCACAGAGCTCTATCAAAATATAGATCAAGCAAACAAGGAACTCCAAGCAATAACATGACCTATCTCTTAAGAGTTGGACCATGTGAGGTTGTAACATGAGATGTTCCAAAAGATGCTTGACTACCCAGTTGATGACTTAGTGAAATTTGACATCTTTGATCACCCGCAAGCACCTAACAAAGTCCTTACTACTTTAGACTATCGGGTTGACCAAATGGAGTTTGTCTTGGAAAAGATAGAAAAATCAAGGAGGAAGCTTTGGATGTCATGCATCAAATGGATCAGATCATCTTAAGGATGTATCCAAGGTTGCTCGGTGTAGTGCATGCCTTGAGGAAGGTAGATGATACTATTCAACTTTTCAAGGAAATTACGTCACAGGGTTTAGCGTTAGAGGCCACTTTTGATATAGAATCTATCAACAACCTTCTGGCCTACCGTGACTTCGTTGGATACCTGATGGAGGTAGGAAATGAATACTTCAAACTCCTAGAAAGACTCAGAGATGAATGAGAAACTTGCGAAGTCATCGGGATCACACCAAGGGTCCCGCTCAGGATCAACTTCAAGCGATGGTCAGCAAGTTCATGGAGTATCGAGCTCAGTTTCACATTACCTCTCTTGAGCAGAAGCAAGACACTCCTTTCAAGCCAAGGGATGACAATGAATAGGCTCCTTCCTCCTGGGATAAATCTTATTTTTGTAAAAGTATTTAAAAGTATGTTGGCACAAATGATGACATCATCCATGTTGCACCATGAGATGTTGTCATCCACCAAATTGCCCTAAAGTCAACATTTGACTTTTAGATATTTTGTAAATAGTTGTTGGCTCCTTTTTGTCTTCTTTCTCCTTCTCCTTCTATAAATACTTGGATACTTGTAGTATTCAAGGGTGAGCAAATTTGTATGAAAAATAGAAGTGAGGAGAGAAAGGCTTTGAGCTTTCTCATAACAGAACAAAATATTAATACAAAAATTGAGACTTTGTGCTTTGAATTCCTGTGTTATGTGTTAGATCTTTCTTAAGTTAGATTTGCATGCTTATTCTATTGGATTCACCTATGCTTTTGTCATTTGTTTAACAATATTGCTTTGTTTGTTTATGTGAGTAAGTTTGGCTCTGTTTACTACCGGCCCAAAACATAAACCCTCTGACCTTTCTATTTTGGAATTCATTTCTTTTCTCCCTTCAATCCATATTTCTTCTATTCCTTCCTTCATTCCTTTCTGTTCTTCATCAGAACTAACTCTACTGGGATGAGATCCCAAACCCCCTTGAAGGCATAATACTGTAAGACTTGCACAAATTCCTGCTAGTAGAATAACAATAAACCAGTTTCACTTTGTTGTCTCAAAGAGGGGCTATGCCTTGCACACTGTTGGCCTATCTATTCATAGATCTGCCCACCTAACAAATTTTGGACCAAAAAAATGCAAGTGATGAGGAGGAGGATGTTGATTAGGAGGAAAGCGAATTAAGCTCTTATGAAGTAAAGCACACAACACATCATGAAGCTTTGCAGAATGTAATAAATGTAATGGATCTCGAGTAGGAGATGACAGAGACTTAGGTGAAGAGCAATATGGTGGAAGAGATGGAGGATTCTTATGTGGTGGAGGATATGGAACATTCTTGTGGGGTGGAAGAGACGGAGACCTTAGAGGATGCTAAATAGAAGGAATAGGTGAAGAAGCATAAGATGCATCATTAGGAGAAGTATAAGGAGGATCTATAACATGTGTGGTAATTAAATTATATTATAGATCAATGTCCTTATAGGATAAGATTGTAAATTATTCTCATGTATTATATTATAATCATTCTTTTAAATCAGGAATCAAGCCACGAAAAAGATAAATTTTGTATCTTGATTAATAGGTTGAAATACCAAGTGATGCATGTAGTAATTGAAGCATAAAATGTAGTCATGAATAGGTTCCATATTTCCATGATGCAAGATAGGTAGATGATCATGTGTGACTCTAGGATCATTATTTAGCATAAAGCATCTAATAAAATCATCTTCCATTTCACAATATGTACTAATAGAGCCAAAAGGAAAATGAGTGTACCATTGAAGAGCTTCATCAACTAGACTATGATGGAAGGCTTCTAGCACTAATCAATCATTAAAATAATAATCCATAGCTAGATGGTAATGCTTAAGATGTAGATATGGATTATCGGTGTCATTAAAGCATGAAAATGTAGTAATGATGAAATTCTTAGGAAATTCTAAACTGTGAATTTTCTTTGGAATAGGATTGACATGAAGAAATTTATTATCGATAGAATCATAATAGGATTTTCTTTCAAGAGTGAGAGATTGAACTTGAGATTACAAGTAACGAACACCATGCATGAATGATAAAATGTCATGTGGAGGAACCATATAAGATGTAAGAGACATATTTAGAGGTTAAATCTTTCCATTATGAGTGGTCAAAGAAATGTGAGAAGAAGAATTAGAAGATGAAGATGTTATGACACACTAAATGTAGATGTAGAGGAAATGGGAGGTGGTGTACTAGGAGAATAAACAACATGAAAATCATCGAGAGATGAAGAAGAGGAAAGAGGTGGAGAAGAACATGGAATGTTAGTGGAAATATTAGCAGTAGAATCAAAAGAAACAATAAAAGGTGAACCAGTAGGAATGGAAGAATCATCATGAATTCCATATGAAGAAACCTTAGAAGTGGATGAAAGTGGAGTGGAAAATTCACATTCAACGGTATTAAGATAAGTATAATCAACACTAACATGTTCATGCTAAAAATGTACTCGATATCAAACAAATTTTCACATGCAAGTATTTCATCAAAAAGTCATTGACATAGAGTGAAGAAGGAGAAGAACTATCATGATATATATCTTGACAATCATTAGAAGTTTTTTCGAGAAGGAGGAGAAGCATGAGATATAACTTTACAATCATCCTAACTAGTATGAGATATAGCATCATCCACATATAGATTTTCATCATAATTTTTATCTATAGTATCACAATTAATACCAAACATATAATTGATAATAGCACCATCAAGAGTTTTAGCAAAAATAGAAGTAGGTGGAGCAGTCCTAGTGCCTATGGAATAATAAGGATTACATATAGAAAATATTTGAGCATTAGGAACAAGGATTAAAGTAGATTTTTCAAAACTAATAGGAGTTTTGTGTAAAATATCAAGCAATATTTGAACATTTACATAAAATTAGGTGTAGTAATAAAGATCAAGCAATTCACCCTCAATAACATCATTAAGGATAGGATTAACACTCACATGATGCATATCTTTCCTAGGAGAGGAAGATATACTTTTAGCCATTAGGGTTTAGTGGATCCTAGGGCAATGAGTAATGAGATACATGTTCACCAAATGATTCAATAAAATTTGATATTTTATTAAAATATAATTTCAGAAATTGCTACAGTGATATACAATAAGATACAAATGATTTTGACACTTTTATAGATGTAAATATGTAAGAAAATGAGAGAGGTAAGGAACTTATCTAATTTTTGCTTATGTCGAAGAGTATCCAAAATGGAAGAACTAATGAGAAAAATGTTGGAATTGCTCAATATAAATTATGGAACCTGTAGACTGGTCAAGACAAAAGTGCCTAGGAAGGGGCGAGGGTTCCTGGGGCACCGAGACCTCTCTAAGGTGTTGTAGTCTTCTGAGAAAGCTCGGACTCTGATTTCTTTAGTGTCGCTAGGGTTTCTCACTTGCTCACTAATGATTACCTAAATGTCACACTTAGATCACCAAGGTACCTATAAATATGCAGCACAAATAATCTCTTGCAAAACCCCAAAACTACATCAAATCCTAAAAATAAATATTCGAATGGGGATTCAAATAGTCCTTGGTTGTCACCTAAAAAATTGAACTTAATACCAATCGATGCACTACATCTCAAACTCCATATAGTTCTATGTACTTGTGTGTGAAATAGTGCTCCTAGGTTTCCCTCATGTCAATGATGCCAAGCTAGTGAGATGTAGCTAGATGAAAATGTGTGGATGGAAAATTGAACTTCCCCTTCCTATGCAGAGTAATAATCCCAAGATGCATTCCCTTTGATATGTAGATAAATATCCCTTGATAGAAATTTCCTGCCATTATAATGGTATGTATGTTGTGTTTATATAGGGATCTCTTGCTTTAATTTTGACACTAATAACATGAAATGCCAACTAGGACCTCAAGATAAGGGTAATAAAAATGAAAAGGATCACCACAAATGCCAAAAAGTGAATGAAAATAAAGAGGATAGGAGCTCCCGGGTTAGAAAGGAGCACTTGGGTGTTAGTGTCTTCTCCTAGCCGCTAATGTCCTGAGACAACTAAAGAAAAATGTGAGAATACTGATGGACATTGATCCATGTGGCTGACCACTTAATGGGTGTAGAAGTGACAGATGTGAGAGATAAAAATAGAAACAATCAAAGAAAACAGATGGACCAAGAATTGTTTCACTTTGTTGAATACTTTTCTTACTCAAGATCCATACATAAGACAACATACTTGGTGGTATATTAGAATAGTAGTATGTGCATGATTTCATGTCTACAAAAGGATCACCTCAAGATTGTAAAGCTTTCTTTAGAAGACCTTCTATGATACCAATTGTTGTAATCAAACCCACCGAGAGGGTGGGTGAAGAAGTGGGAAATAAAACTTTCAATCACTCAAACTTTAACCATTCATTAATCATTCATTAATATAACCATTAACCATGCACTCAAGAACCATAACCAAACATGAAAAATGAGAATGCATTAACACATGAACACCAGATATAAGTGAGAAACCCTCAAGGGGAATAAAAACCACTTAAACATAGATTTATTATAGTAATGAATCAAATTTAGTTGAGCACAAACCCAACAAGGAGAACCAACCCCTAGGTTTGTGAGGCACTAAACCTTAGATTTAGTAGAGTACCAACCCTACAAGGAGGCACCAACCCCCTAGATGAATAAACACCAACTAAATCCACCTGATTTTTTTCAACTCTGAAATGTTGCACCAATTGATGATGACACTATAAAGCTCTCTTTCCTTCCTTCTTCTTCAAATCTACTCTCTAGATCAACTCGCTCATTAAATTCTTCACAAATATGATTAGGTATAATGACCTATCTCTTCAACATCTACACACACTCTATAACATCACCACACACTCTCCACCCTCTATTTATGTTCACAAGGACCTCCTTCACCTTTTCAACCAACCCTCTAGCTCTCACTTTCTCATACTCACACAACCAACACAAATGTGCCATACCAACTACTTTTATACATGACTCAAGTACATAATCCATCTAGTTCATAAATCATAGGTAAAAATAAATTGTAAAAAAACAAAAAAAACATCCTATAATCATTCAAAAAGGACCAAATAGGTCATCAATATCCTCTAGAACCTTCACATCTCCATTAGGTCTCAAATAGGCCTAAATGCACCAAAATAGCCCACTCACCAAAACTAAAATTTATTGAGAAAAAGTAACTTCAAAAACATCTTGAATCACTTAGAAATTATTTCTAAGTCCTTTAAAAACATCCATCAAGCTTTATCATCTCTTCACCACTATCTCACATCATGAAAACCTATTGAGAACAAGGACAACCAAGTCCCTCAAAACTAATCTTGAGAGATGAAGTCTAAACCCTCATCAAATCACCTCAAATATGAAAATATGATATATCAATGGAAATATAATTACCTTATGGTCATAACAAAATGTATAGGAAAACATTAAATCAAATTGAAACATCACCAGTACCCTACAAAGAAGACTACCAAAATGACCATTTTTGCTCCAAAAACAATCTTGCAAAATAGACCATAACAAACCTCCTAAGAGGTCAACTATGATATAAAACAAAAATTTACATATAAAATATATTCCCAACTTCCTCAATCACCAATTTAGTCACTTGGTCCAATGCACAACTTGGGAGAAAATAGAAATTCTTAATAAAATAGCATTTTGAGTGGGGTCCACACACATCCATGAAACCTAAATTACACTTGGAGAAACCTCAAAGATTCCTATAAAAATAAAATAATTATACAAGCCAAAACAATCCATTCTAGGCATGGATTAGATAAATCTTCTCCATCATTTTTGACCTAGGGTTTAAAAGTTATCTACCTTCTTAACAATTATTCATAAATTTATGCTCCTCAACCCACAAAATAATTCCTAATATTTCATCTTAATACCATTACCCAACTACCCTGGAGATATTGGACCACCATGAAAATTTTACACGTGCCAACAAGCATAAGAAACTCCAATTTAACCTTGGTTTCTCACTTTTAAAAACTCGATCTTGGTAAAAATGCAATATATTGCTTAAACTTACAAACCAAAACCTGAAACTTGGACCACACCTCAAAAATACCATGCTACACCTTTTTCAATGTTCACATTTTCATACATTTCTCTGAAATATACTAGCTCACCTCATTTGGTCACCTAGGGCTTGAGAATAGGTCTAGTGCAGACCTAGAAACCATGTCTAAACCACGGACCATCACTCTAAGAAAATTTTGAGTTCCTCAACACATCATCCACATGATCCTCATGCTCTCACCATGTATATAAATTTTACACATACTTGTAATACATTATCACTTACCCCATTCATCCGACTAGGACGCTTAATTAGACATCTTGCTCATGTTTTCTTCACCACTACTTGACCTCCTCATCACTTTTCCACTCTTTCCCACCTACAATATTCTTCAACACACTTCATAACACCACAAAAACATCACCAATACCTCTACAAGACACTACACCATCTCAAGACACCATGACACATCCCCAAGACCAAGCAACTCACCTAGACCAATCAAGACATTGTTAATCAACCTTCATACTTCTTACTTCATTTGACGTCAATGATGCCTTAGAAAATAATGAAAACATCACTCTCATCCTCTCACTTTTACATCAATGATAACACAATGCCAATAAATAAGCTGTAATAAAAACCTCGAAGGGATTGTAAAAGGTTTATATTTTTCTAATTATGCCCTAATTACTAAAAATATTAATTTTGAATTTATGTTCATTGTGAAGATTATTGAAGAAAAAAAAGAGTTTTTTTCCTAAATGTACAAAAACAAAACCTCCAAGGAGTTTAAAAATTTAATCATTATACTTGATATATGTGATGAAAGGTGATTTGGTAATTACGAATCCCTACAAAGAGACCCAAAGGGAAGGACCAACATGAGACCCTAGGTATAATTATGAAAACCAAATTTATGGCATGTGATATATTAAAATTAGGTTTAGTTATAAATTAAATATGGTTTTCGAAGAAGGTACAAGATTCAATTGCAATTCAAGTTCACCAATGTTTATTCCATAGTTAGATTTTAGAATGTTATAATACTATAACTAAAAAGGATGTAAGGTTTTGCAAGAGGTACACTATTATTATCTGATTAAATTAAAAAATTAACTATTCACAATCAAAATAATGCATTCAAACATTTAACAACTAATAAACAATAAGTACCTTTTCAAATACACAACAAGAGAGAGAAAATTATATGTACATGGAAGAACAGAGAGGATATGAATGTGTAGGATGATGAAATAGGTTGATCAGATATTGGAAATGCTTTGGTGCAAGTCATTGATCTATAAATTGAGGAGTATGAGCATATAACTATTTTATGGTCGAGGTTGGAATTGTATGATCCTGACCTGGAACTATATGGTCTTGGACCCTTTGATAGTCCGGATCTGAAACTTCTTATGTGATTTGGTTATTTTAAAATGGTTTTAGTTGTATGTATCTTTTCTCACATAACTTTGGGATGACTTGTAATCACCTGCAACAAATTGGAAACCCTTCATCAGAGAATTAGCAAACCAAAAGGAGAAAATGTGTGTGTGTGTGTGTGGTGGGGATGGACTACCATTGATATTCAAGCTCCCAAATTTTTACCAATCCAAGTGTTACACTACATGCCCTCCTTATTTTATCAATTATCATGTATTTATTCATGGTGATTTTACAAGTGTGAATCGCTAACCATCCCTCTAATATTTCCCTCATGTCTCATAAAACCAAAATAACATGCTAATTATGTAGTATACAATATACCCAACATGATAGTAGTGATATGTGGTATGACTCAATGATTTAACCTAACACTTTATTGATTGAATCCCTTGTGTAATTATTGGGGTGACTTTTCTCCTTCCAAAACATGTATTTATGACCTTTGTAATCTTTGAAATGGAGGAAGCTAGACTGTTTGACCTTTACGAGTGCTTTATACTCTTATTAGGAACTACTCTAGATGATGTTCAACTAGTTTAGGAGTATTTAGGAACACTTTGAGTACTTTCATAATTATATTGTTATAGAATCTTGTAAGAGTGTTAGGTGAGTTATAAAGTGACAATGACTCACTTATATAGCCTTCTCTAGGTGAAACATTATAATAAATATGACCCTATGATAATGAAACAAACCAAAGAATATATTCAAATTGAAATTAGATTCAAAGATAAAAAATAAGTCAAAATTTTGGATCAACCAATACCATACCCCACATCCTACCCATTTGAATAATCTTGGACAGAGGAGGGGAATTTTTAAACATAAATATGTGTTGTGAATAATAGAGGTTTAGAATACTTTTACTAGATAATATTCTCTAAATTGATGAAAAATAAGGGTGTAAAGATATTAAAATTATAAAATATTGACATAGATAAGATGATTGGATCCTAAATGTGAGTAGTTGTCTTAAAAAGGGAGCATAATGAAACTTGACATCACATAAGGGGAAAGTTACTAAGTTTTATTGTCTACAAGTAGATAAAATAGTGAAGAGATATTTCCCCATACCTCTTAATATAATCCTTACTCCAGTTTCTAGCTCTATGATGTTTTTCTAGCCAAACCTAGTATATTATCTAATGCCACATAATTATAACCATCACTTTTCCCTTTAGAGGGATTGAAATACCCAATTTCAATTTCTAAAAATAGAAACAATAATGCCAATTGTGGAGCTAGAGTTCCATTATGGTTCCTCATTACTCCACCACGATCTGTAGTTCCATAAAAACCTCTAATTGATTCCCCTAATATTTCCCCAAGAAAATGGAGTTGAAATTAAAATCCCTAGCTCCCAATCAATAACAAACAAAAATGTTAAATGATGGCCTTAGGGTGTTTGACAACCAAAGTCAACAAATTAATATTAAACAACTATTTCTAATAAAAACAAAGGTGACCATACTATATATGCCAAAGGATATACTATAACCAATATCATGTCATATAATAACTATAACATATGCTTTCCATACTTATGGTGTGAATAAGACAAGATGCTTTATCAAGGATCCTAACGAGTAAATGATTATTAATACATAGTGGGTCGAGAGTTCTCACTAGGCATAAAACATAATATTTCATTATTTTTCACACGATAACATACTTTTAACTTTACTTCATTTTCATAGGCCTAAAAATTTCCTTGTGAGAAATATGGGAGTGGGTCAAATCCATCTCTTTTGAAGACGATGAAGCACATTATACCACATGGATCACATTATGAAATAAATGTAATATGAAGATGTATGAACACAATATTTTAATGAGAGATATATGGAATAGCTTATACTAGTTTTTTGGGTGATCTGTAACTCTATGTGGGCTACCTACTACCCCCATGCCTAGATTAATGTATTTTATTTTCATTTATCATTCATTTTTCAAATAAATGGGCATCAACTAATATTATGAATGTAAATAAAATAAAAAATAATAGTCATGATAATCATAAAATTAGAATCAAAATATCCTTCATTTTTATTTTGACTAGGTTATCATCATCACATGTCTTCAAGGCCTTGAAAAATAATAGTAGTACTAAACCAAGTACACATATAAAGATATAACTGAAACATCACATAATAATCCATAACATATCATGATGACCTCATAAATGTCATTCTAACCAGCTATAAAAAGTAAGAATACCTCTTTAAAAATGGATTAATACATCATAATTTAAATGAATTCTAGACCTTATACCCCAATAGGCACTTATTCCAACAAAATATCTAAAGAATGGGATATTACACTTAAACATATTCAATGTGGTGGATTTTCACCCATACCATGTAGTAAAAGGAAACATTGAAGGTTCAAATTCAAAATTTGGTGAGACAAATTGGATAAAAGAGATTCTAAAAAGTGCACAAGGAATAAAAAAATACTTGATTTCAAGATCATGAAAACATGTAAGAATGACTATAAGGACTATTTGGTCAAATGGAAAGGGAAGAAAATTAATGATGAAACTTAGATGATTGTTTTGGGTTTACAAAACATATCATTCAAATTCATTGATAAGGATCTCAAGTTTTCAAATTTACTTGAGGTGTATGATGCATGAGCCTCTCGATTCGAATGTAATCTTGCATCAACCAAAAATGTTTGAACAATTTGAGTTAATTGTTTTCATTTTGTGTTATTAGTAGGTTATGCTTTATGAAGGAAATATGTTTTTTTAAGGCACATTGTACTATGTTTCACTATGTGGAGTGAGTAATATTATTCCACAATGTTAGTACAATGCGTATTCTTATTACATAATTTCAAGTATGTTACACAATCTGCACAAGTCAAAGGATTATTTTCACAATCCACACAAAGTGTGGAAGACAGTCTTATAATAATTGGTGGATTAGAAGATGCCACAAAAACACAAAAAGGATTCATGTAAGATAAAGGAAAATTCATAATTCTACAAAAAAAATTGAAATATGAAAATTAGTGAAGAAAGATCATTCAAATCTGTAAAAGATTGAAGAGGCTAAGTCTATAATGGTTCCTTTAGACCATAATTTCATTTTAGTTTTGTCGAGTTAATTTTGTGACCTTAGTTGGCTATATAAACAAATCCCAATTACCTCATTGAGGTAGTTAATAAGGAGTTTCTTATAGATAAATTTTTGAATAAGAGTTTAGTGTGGATGTGAGCTTAAGTCTCAAAAAACATGTATTTATAATTGATCTAACGTAGCACAAGTAAATAATGTTTGAGTGGATGAATCATTGGTAATTGATCTATGTGTGTGTTATTCATCATTAAGAATATGAATAAATATTGTTGAAATTTGTTATTTTGTTGTTGAATTTAATTTCAATATTATTTCATCCTTTATTGTATGTTTTTCATGTGTGGTTTTGAAGTTCGTGTGGTCTAAAGAGGCTCTTCATTGAGCACCATAGTCTTGTCTACATCACAAACCCTAATCTAACCAAGGTAAATTTTACATTTGAAAAAAATGATCATTACAAGTATAATGGATAGGTTCGTCAACCTATGCATAGATTCATTACCTAATCTTTCTATTGGTCCACATGAATCTATGCAAACTAATGTATAATCAAATCTAAGATAGGAGGTAGTATGCATATGGTCTTGAGTATGTATTATATAGAATGTGCAATGATTCAAGAAGTGTTAAGTTAGAGCAAGTAATGATATAGTGGGCTTAGGGTACATGGTAGACGATTAAGATTTAAGTTAGTCAATAAGTAGGTAAATATGATAGTGTTTAGATGAATAGAAAACTAATATTGTTAAGTGATATATAACCAAATATTGGGTCCTATAATTATCCCCCTTTAATCTAGTATTGAATATTCTTAATTAAAATAAAATAAAAAGTGAATGTAAACCTCACATCCCACTCATTGGAAAATGATACATAAAATTGAAGAGTTTGTA
This sequence comes from Taxus wallichiana var. yunnanensis, assembly GCA_018340775.1. Classification (NCBI taxonomy): domain Eukaryota; kingdom Viridiplantae; phylum Streptophyta; class Pinopsida; order Cupressales; family Taxaceae; genus Taxus; species Taxus wallichiana. The sequence goes on along the minus strand of CM031238.1, from coordinate 548,302,377 downwards.
TTTTCACCAATCCAATTTGAAATTTGCAACCACATAGAGATGACATGTATTAATACTTAATAGAGATATAAAATCAGCATAAGAAATATTGAATATTTAAAGTGAAATAATCTATAGAATAACTAATGTGATTATTCATACCAAGCCATGCACCCAATGTGTTATATATAAAGTGTGTACATTTCTTATATGATAATAACATTGTGTTATTAGAACTAGTTTATTGGTATTGGTCCACCAAGAGAGTCGAGATGCATCATTCATTAGGCCATTAAGATATTTTTTTATCAACCATTGGATGACTAGATATAGTTAGTCCTAAATATGGCTCAAGAAACCCATCCCATCCCACTCCCAATATATATAGAGGTTGGAGGTGGGGATAAATGTGAGCCACATATAAATAGTGTGAGACACTTAACCTTGACCTTCGAGCTAGATGTAAAAACAATTGGTCTAATGAATGAGTTGGATTAATCTTATAGTACTACTAAAAATATGAAATGAGCATGACTGGTCGACGGATGCATAGCCCATATAAATTTGAATTGAATAAATTTCATATGTATAACTAAATATACAATATGATCTCATACCAAACTTATGGAAATGTCATCTAAGTTGAATGAGTGTCATAAATGTATATGAATATGTGAAATGAACTTGTACCAATTCCATGTAAATATGATAAATGTCATAACTAAATATTTATTATCTAATGATGAAATTGTATCAATCCCATGTAAATCTAATAAATTTCATAAGTAAACCCATAATATGTAATGATGAACCTATACCTAATCCATGTAAATTTGATATAAATATATTTGATTTGTGTACATGTCTATGACCTTTGTGAAATGTTATCACCTTATTTATCCTATAATTATTGGCCATGATTTTTAAACTTCTAAAAGATCCCAAAATATTCTCTTCTTAAGATGAGGGATGCCACATTGTATCACATAGCTAAAAATAGAAAAGTGGTTAGTTATAATAAGTATAATCAAAGCATCTAAAATGTAAACCATATAAATAATATGTATTAAACATACTTGTATAAGTTATGTGCATCGAGATATGATAACTAGATACAAATTAATATATGAAATCTCATGGGAAATAATATACTAGTAAATTACACAAAGCAAGGAATCATAAGAATATAACACATCTTACAAGATTTTTTTATTCCCCCCCACCTCTACTGATATTACACACAACAAAGGACTCTAGTGAATATTACACATCACAAGAGATTTTCTTTTGTAGACACCCACCTACAAGGAAGCTACAACTCCCTGAATGTGTTAAGCTACAACTTAGACTTGATTTATATACATTTTGATCATCTAGTTACAAAAATTGCTAATTACAATGAATTATGATCACTTTCCTAGCTCTATTTGTGTTCTTCTTTTCACTCTCTTCTGCTCATCTGATTCAATCTCTTTTCTCAATCAATCTTCCACTCTTGATGCTCTCTTCATCTATAAATCAATGCATCATCAATCTTCTCTCCTCTTTCCTCTCTCTTTTTTTTTTAGCTCTTTCTTAGCTTGATTGCATCATATTCATTCTTGTTCTGTTCTCTCTTTTAGCTCGATGGACTCCTTTTTTCCCACTTGAGAAACAACAAAAATAGTCCAAGTTTGAACTATATTCACAATTGACCCATTCCTTCACTTTGAATTACATGTCATGCACCTTCCTACTTGGTCACTAAGAATTTGGCCCATTAAATGCATACAACTAACTCCAGATATTGTTCCTTCTATATTCGACTTGATTACACCACTTTTCCATGCACCACTAGAGCTAATTTATTATCCATTTTCCAAAAATAGATTTTCCCTCTTTTACATATTTTGCAACGTGACAAGATGAGCGAGCCATTTCCTTCTCCATATTTTATTTCACCTTGAAACTCGGATCTCATAGAGAATGTAACTTGCATTTCCACAAAGTCAATACACATTAAATGTTGGTAGCTGAATAATAGTGGATTTCTTTGTTCTTCATGGAGATCAAGTCGTATCCTTAGCCGTAATCACTTGACAATCGAATCACCATCGATTTTGGAGAACCAAATCTCACTTGTTCATGTTTGAATCAATTTGATTTCCTTTCACCCTTTCCAGTCCATATTCTCATCATTTCACACTTTCCTTAGCTCCTCTAACTTTCTCCTTTGTATATCATGCGACACTTTTCTTTTTTTAATGAATTTCTTCTTACTTGGAAGATTTTTAGTTATCTCGTGGCTCTTCTATGCTTCTCGCAGGATTTCTCCAATAATGTCTCACGGATATCCTCCTTTTCTTTTTCCTTTCCATGGCTTTTTTCCATGTCCACAACTCTATCTCTTTTACTTGTGGCTTTTGTAGTCTTCCACTATCTTCTTCCATATTCTTTCTTTTTCTTCTTTTTTCTTTTTTCGGGATTTTCTCTTTACTCTTTGTGGCTTTTCCTTCACACCTTCACTTTTCCTTTGCATTCCACGGTTTCACACTATCTCTTACTCATTCTTTCTTTTGACTCACATGACTTCGTGACTTCATCCTTTTATGCCATGAACTTCTTACCTTCCACATTTTTCTTAGAGATCCATTTCTGACTTGGGCATACTCAAGTCTTCTCTATATCTCTAGGATTTAGACTTTGGTGGGATATCTCCTCATGTCCATGCAAATTGAAAAAACATTGACTAAGTCCTTAGAACTTATCCTTAGTCATCTTGAAGCCTTTGTGAGCTGACACTACCAATCAACCTTCATCTTTTCAACATGCTCACTTTACCAATTCACTCCTTTTTCCATCAATGTAACTTGACATCAACTGATCCATCTTGACATCAATGAAAACATATACACATGAAAAAGGTCCAACAATCTCCCCCTTTTCATTGATGGCAATATTCCAACCTTCAAAAACCTTTTGATGGAAAAATACTTGCATACATGATTTTATTTTCAGCTTTTCATTTTTTATACTTTAGTTTCCTCCTTTGTGTATATTTGATCTTAGTTCCCTCTTTTGATAATCTCATCATCTTCTCCTTTATATATTTTTGCAACACAACATTTCTCCCCCTTTGAGTATAACAGTTGGTTTCTAACTTTCATCATCTTCTCTCCCCCCTTTGACAACAATGACAAAGGGCTAACTTGTGCACCACATAGAACTGAATATTCTGGTAAGCTAGATACAACATGTTCTTACCTTAAGAATATCCCCCTAGGCTTATGCTTCTCTTACATCTATCTTAGTGTGTCTGTGAAAATGCTCCCCCTGAGATGATGCATACTTTGATAAATTTGAGCTAATAGATTAGCTCCCCCTTTCTTTGGCACTATTTAGGAGCTGATATTACCTAAGAATTCTCCCTTTCCTTCTCTACACACCTCTAGTTGTTGGCGGATCAGAATGACCCCCAATTCATTCCTTAGGTGTTCAAATGTTGCTCTTTGGTAGCATGGCTTGGTCATTATATCTGCAATTTCTTCTTTAGTGCTCACATATTCTAGATTTTCTTCTCATTTCATTCACTTGTTCCCTCAAGAAATGATATCTTATAGGTATATGCTTGGTTTTTGAGTGGAACACTGGATTCTTAGAGACACTTATTGCACTTGTACTATCACATAAGAGGAATTGGATTTTCAGATTTTACCTTATAATCTTCTAATGTTTACTTCATCCATAACACTTGAGTGCAACACATCACAATAGCTATATACTTTGCTTCACATGTTGAGAGAGCCACTAATGATTGTTTCTTTCTCAACCAAGATACTAGAAAATTTCCAACAAAGAATGCTCCTCCACTTGTGCTCTTTCTATCATCAACACTTCTTTCCCAATCTACATCTGTATATGCTTTTATGTTGAAGTCATTTCTTTTGGGGTACCATAATCCATATTCAATATTCCCATGAGATATCTCAGAATTCTCTTGACCACCTTGAGGTGTGTTTCCCTTGGATCTTCTTGAAATCTTCCAACAAGGCCTACCACCTGCATGATATCAGTCTTGATGTTGTGGAGTAAAGTAGACTTCCTATCATGGATCTGTACAATGTTTTGTCTACCTTAGGTGAGTCATCATCTCTTCTCATCTTGCATCCAACTTCCATTGGTGTACCAATTGGTTTGCATTCTTCCATTCTAAATCTTTTCAACATTTCCTTGATATACTTAGTTTGGGATATGAATATACCTTGATCTATTTGACTGATTTGTAAACCCAAAAGAATGAAAGATCTCCAAGAATTGACATCTCAAACTCTTCTTTCATCATGTCAAAAACTCATATGTCATCTTATCATGGTCTCCACCAAATATGATATCATCTACATATACAATGATGAAATTAGCAAGTGGTCTCCTTCTTCCTTGATGTAGAGATTGTTGTCTGCAACACCTTTTCTGAATCCTTTCTCAATGAGGTATGAATCCAATCTATGTACCAAGCTCTGGGAGCTTGTTTTAATCCATACAAAGCTTTCTTCAACCTGCACACATAATCTTTATCTTCAGTTAGTGAAAATCCATCAAGGTTGTTCAATGTATACCTCTTCATTCAAAAACCATTTAGGAAAGTTGATTTCACATCCATCTGGAATACTCTAATTTTCTTGTATGCCATGTGAAGCTAGAAAAATCTTATTACTTCCATTCTTTCCACCGGTGCAAATGTCTCATCAAAATCAATTCCTTCCATTTGCGTATCCTTTACACACTAGTACCTTGCCTTGTTTCTTGTCACTTCTCCTTTCTCATTCAATTTTTTCTAAAACCCATTTGGTTCCAATTATATTCTTGTTTCATGGTCTAGGTACCAGTTCCCATGTCTCATTCTTTTCAATCTGATCCAGTTCTTCATTCATGGCATCTACCCAATGTTGATCCTTTTCTTTCTTCTGCAACATTCTTGGGTTCTATCATTGACATGAGTGCTATATCTTCATGGTTTTTGTTGTTTCTTTAGCCTTCTTCTTGTGAGAATTCCACCATATTTGTTTCCAATGATCTGATTAGAAGGATGGTCCTTTTTACTTTCTTGGAGGGTGCCTTAGTGTCTGCCTTTCTTCTTCTTCATCTCCTTCTTCACATGGACTATCTAACTCTTCATCATCTTCTTTCTCTTCATGACTGCCATTGTGCTGAGTGTTGTTTTGGCATGTTGTGTCTCATCCACCTTTACATTTTGCTTTCAACAATATTTTGTAACCACTTATTATAGCACTTGTAAGCCACACTAACCACTTGAGTAACCAAGGAATATCCCTTCATCACATCTTGAGTCAAATTTTCCCAAGTTGTCTTCATCTCTTTTGATATAGCATTTTACTACCAAATACTCTTATGTGCTTTACATTTGGTTGGTCTCTTCTTCCATAGTTCATAGGGAGTCTTTATCACTATTTATTCTCAGTTGAGCTCTATTCAAAAGATAGACCATGGTGTAAACTACTTCACTCCAATACCTATCTGAGAGTTTGGATTCATTTAGCATGGTCCTTTCCATCTCCTATACAGTCTTGTTTTTCCTCTCAACAACCCCATTTTGTTGAGGTGTCCTTATGGAGAATTGTCTTCTAATTCCATGTTCTTCAAAAATTCATCAAACTCATTTGACCAAAATTCTCCACCTCTATCTGATCTTAGGCATTTGATCTTTTTTTCTTCTCATTTTCCACCAGTGCCTTGAATTTCTTGAATCTGTCTAAGGCTTCTGAATTTTTTTTTCAAACATGCCACCCATGTCATCCTAGTGTAATCATCTATTAGAAGCATAAAATATGACTCACCATTTATGCCTTCAGTTTGGTGGGTCCACAGAGGTCTGTATGGATCAACTCCAGTGGCCTAGTTGTAGAATACTCTTTTGATTTGAATGATCTCCTTGTTTGTTTTCCATGCAAACAAGCCTTGCATAGTGTATCCACGGGTTTCACAATCTTTGGCATATGTCTCACACAACCTTTAACACTTAATTTTACTAAATTTTCAAAACTCATATGCCCCAATCTCCTGTGCCACAACCAACTATAGTCAATCTTACTTGTAAAGCACTTCTCTTTATTTATTTCATTAAGAACATACATGTTGTTCTTTTCCACTTGGCCTTTGCAACCTTTCTTTCCTATTTTGTAATTTATAATATCACAACCTTTGTCATGGAATATCACATTATATCCCCTTTTGCACATTTGACTCACACTCAACAGATTATGTTTAAGACCTTCAACATATAAAACATTTTTAGTTATAGTCTTTCCATTATCTAGACTCAATGTTCCTTTCCCAACTATGTTTGTTGAGTTGTTATCACCAAACTCACAACACCTGATGCATTATTAGACAAAGTAATGAATTTAATTTTGTCACCTGTCATGTGGCTTGAGCATCCACTATCCAAATACCATATTTTATCTTCATTTTGCACATGGAATGTAGTCTATACTATTGAGCATGACTCTTTTCTCTTGTTCTCATCCTTCTTTTGCCACATATACCCACTTCTTTTTTGGGAGGTTCTTGTTTTTTTTTGAAACCACATTACTCTTCTTATGATGATTATGTTGGACACCATTATAGTTTGATCTGGTGTAAGATGGGCCAAAGTTTCTTCTATAGCCTCTGAATTTTCTACACTTGGCATTTATGTCCCAAACTGATTACATGAATAATAATAACCATAAAAAGAATGTGTGTACCTCATAGCATATGTGATCCTTGGTGTAGTGGTTCTTCTTCTCGATGGATTTGTTGAATCCTTTTTTTGTGCAGAGGAGGTACTTGGTGTTGCCATGCGAGACTTGTTTCCTTCATTCTTAGCTGGCTCCTTTTCCTTATTTTCTCCCTTGAAGCCAATTCTAGATTTATCAGTTGTCATCATTTGACTATTGAGTATGTCAGTTAACACATTTGAAATTTTCTCTATCTTTTCATACATTTCTAGCTTGTTGGTCAGTTGGTTCATCTTAGATTTTAGTTGCTCCATTTCTAAGTTCAATTTTGTGCATTCTTCTTCTTTTGATTTGTAGGATTGAGAAATATTCTCCAATTGTGTCTCAAGTTCCTTAAGCTCATTTTCCTCTTCTTCTTCTCTTTGGGATTGTCTTCCTTCAAATATGGATTTTTCTTCATAATCCTTTAATGTGCATCTTAGTTTCTGATTCTTTTTCTACATAGTTTTAACTCTTCAAGAGCACATACCAACTCTACTTCTAGATTCACTTCAACTTCTTCTTCATCTGAATCTTCATACTCAACTGTGTTCTTCCCTCTGGAACTACATTCTTCAGCTGCACATCCATGGCCATAAAAAAACTTTGACTGATCTTCATCATTTTCATTCTCAGAGTTTCTTGAGTTTCTTGACTCTAATCCACTTGATTCTTCCTTTGAGTAAAAATTTCTTTTGTTTTTGAAGAACCTCTTCTTGTTATTTTTCTTTTAGACTCAGTTTCTCTTTTATTATGTTTATGATTGTGCTCTTCATGTTTAGATGATTATCTTTATTCTTGTTTGGACACTTACTAGAAAAAGTGACCTACTTGTCCACATGAAAAACATTTAAATGGGAAGTTTTCCTTTATATTTACCTAAGCCTCTTTTTAATCTTCTACAACATTGCTTCAATATTTTCATCATCCAACTCATCTCCTAAAGTTGATTCTTCTTCTTCTTCTTCTTACTTGACTGAGTTTCTTTCTTGACCTTAAATGCTACCTCTTTCTTGGTAGTTTTGGATCCAACAGTCCTCATCTCATATGTTGACAGGTGCTCTGAAATTCATCCATCATGAGAGTCTTCATGTCTTTGGATTCCTCTATGGCTGAAACCTTTGCATCATACTTGTTGGTCAGGGATCTCAAAACCTTTTGGACAATAACATATTCTTCTAGTTTTCTCTCCTAAGCCTCTGATCATATTTATGACTTCATCAGTTCTTTGCATGTAGGTGGTATGCTCTCATCATCCTTCATTTTCAAATTCTCAAACTGAGCTCTATAGGTCTGTAATTTTCTAGCTTGACTTTTTCATCACCTTCATAGATACTCTATAGTTTGGTCCATATCTCCTTTGTTGTTGTGTAGTGCATAACTTTGACAAATTTTTTTCATTAGGCCACATAGAATGGCATTCATTGCTCTTGAGTTACATTCATATTCTGCCTTATCCATGGAAGTAGTAATTGGTGGCTGGAAGAGTGTATAACCTTTCTCAATGCATTCCCAGATATCAAAACCAAGTGACATCAAATATGTCTTCATTCTTATTCTCCAGAATGCATAATTTGTACCAAGTGAAGAGAGGTGATCTTGATAGTGACAAAACCACCTTGTGCCTTGATTTTCTTCCATGCTTGTGATAAGAGGATCTCCTTGAAGATGTTAAGCTTCTATAATAAGGACATCACTCTGATACCAATTGTTAGAGATCACAAAAACTAAGAGAGAGGGGTGAATCAATGTAGATTAAAAAAATTTTTACTTTATGCCAATTTTAAACTCTTTAATGATGTGTGACATTAAACTATGAGCAATCAATCAAACATATGTCATGCACAAAACACATAACATAGATATTTACCATGGGAAACCCTTTTGGGAGAAAACCACCAAAACCATTGCTTATATTACACAAAGCAAGGACTCATAAGAATATAACACATCTTACAAGATTTTTTAGTGAGAGCACCAACCCCACAAGGAGCTCCAACCCCTACACCTTCTGTTGATATTACACACAAAAAAGGACTCTAGTGAATATTACACATCACAAGAGATTTCTTTTGTAGGCAACCCACCTACAAGGAAGCTACAACTCCCTGAATGTGCTAAGCTACAACTTAGACTTGATTTATATACATTTTGATCATCTAGTTACAACAATTGCTTTACAATGAATTATGATCACTTTCTAGCTCTATCTGTTCTTCTTTTTCACTCTCTTCTGCTCATCTGATTTGATCCTGCTTTCTCAATCAATCTTCCACTCTTGATGCTTCTCTCATCTGATAAATCAATGCATCATCATCTGATCTCTCTCTTTCCTCTCTCTCTTTTTTTTATCTCTTTTCATCTAGATTGCATCATATTCATTCTTGTGTGCCATCTCTTTTTAGCTCAATAATTCCTTTTCTTACTTGAGAAACACCTCAAAATAGTTCCAAGTTCAAACTATATTCACAATCACCCATTCTTTCACTTCAAGTTGTGTGTCATGTACCTTCTTTTTGGTCACCTAAGAATTATGGCCATTAAATGCATACATGTACTAACTCTAATATTGTTTCCTTCTATATTCGGCTTGATTACACCATTTTCCATGCATTTCCAGAAGTAATTTATTAGTCATTTGCCAAAAATAGATTTTCCCTCTTTTTACAATTTGCATCATGATAGAGATGAGTGAGCCATTTCCTTCTCCATATTTTATTTCACCTTGAAACTCGGGATCTCATAGAGAATGTAACTACATTTCCATAAATTCAATATGCATTAAATGTTGGTAGCTAAAATGGTTTTCTTTTTGTTCTTCATGGAGTTCAAGTCATGTATCTTAGCCATAATCATTAAAAATCGAATCACCATCGATTTTAGAGAACCAACTCTCACTTGTCCATGTTTGAATCAATTTGATTTCCTTCAACCCTTTTCCAATCCATATTCTCATCATTTCATGGATTTCCTTATCTCCTCTGACTTTCTCCTTTGTATCACAAAACTTTTCTTTACTTCGATAGAATTTCTCCTTCCTTTGGTGGCCTTTTAGTTATTCATGGCTCTTTTATGCTTCTCATGGCTTTCTAAATGTCACAAGGCATTCCCTCCTTATATTTTACCTTTCCGCGACTTTTTTTCCATGTCCACAACTCTATCTCTTCTTCTTGCGCTTTTGTAGTCTTCCATGGCTTCCACAGTTCTTCACAGATTTTCTCTTTAATGGCGGATATGCTTTTGACTTCCTTACTCTCACATATTTTATTTTATTACTCATGGATCATTATTTGACTCCACGTGGCTTTGTGACTTCACCTTTTATGCGTGAAACCACTTACCTTCCGTGACGTTCTCTAGTTTCTATGGATTTTTACAAACTATGGTGGGTACTCCAAGTCTTCTTTATTCCTAGACTTCAGTGGATATCTCCCCATGTATGTGGCTTGCAAAAATATTGAAAAATTCCTTTAGAACTTATCCTTTAGTATCTTGAAGCTTTTGTGAGTTGATTTTCATCCTTTTCACATGTTTACCAATGTTGTGTGGAAACCATTCTTCTGCTTCTTTACCAATTGACTCCTTTCTCCATCAATGCAACTTGACATCAATGACAACATATAAAAATGAAAAATATGCAACACCACCCTTACACCTCTTCTAATATTACGCATCATAAGAGATTTTTTTAGCAAGAAACCAACCTCACAAGGAGCACTAACCCCTAATTTAATTAGCTGGATTTTATCTCCCCCATGTCAAGGAGGCTTGCCCCATAAGATTTCTAAGACAACTTATACTTATGTCCCAAATTTGAACTTATCCTTTACATCAATAAATTAAGATGACCTTTTTGATTATTTTACAACACTCCAATCAACCTTCATCTTCTTCTTTCATATCTTCACTTCAACTTACTTACAATTTTCTTTTCTCCTTCTTCATCTTATAGTTCTATCTTATTCTACATCATCTCTACATTACTCCTTATGCCTTTCTCTCTGGTCACTTCCTCAACTTGAGTGCATCATTTTCTCTATCCATCAACCCTTCATTTTATCACTCATTTAACTATATTTTCTTATTTCATTCTTGAGAAACACTTAGCAATGATATCAATTTTCCTCTATATAGCCAATTGACCCATTCACACTTCCTTTTGTGTGTCGTGCAATCTCTCCCTGCCTAGTCGCTCAAAAAAATTAGGTGTATTAAATACATGCAACTTATCCTGGATTTTCCCTTACTATGTTTGGATTGATTTCTCCTTTTTCTATGCATCTTTGAGACATTATTTATGAGTCAACTCCTAAAAATAGATCTCTTGTATTTTTAGGATTTCCTTGCAATCTGGAATAGACAAGCTCCTTTCTCCTCCAATATTTCACCTTGAAATCTAGAATCTTCATGAAGAGTGTAACTAAAATACTTTAATGTCAACAAGAATTCAATTATGGCAGTAGGAATAGTGGATTTATTCATTCTTCATGGAGTTCAAGTCATGCTCTTGGCCACAATTTCCTGATAATCAAATCACCATCAATTTTGGAAAACCAAAATCTTACTTGTTCATGTTTGAATCAATTTCATTGCCTTTACAACCTTTTCATTCCATATTCTCTCATTTTGTGGCTTTCCTTAGCTCCTCTGACTTTCTCCTTTGTATCACGGCTCTTTTCTTTACTCGGCGGCATTTCCCCTTACTTGGTAGCTTTTTAGTTATCCGCTAATCTTCTATACTTCTCACGGCATTCACATTGTCTTGTGGATATATTAATTGTCCTTCACCTTTCCATAGCTTGTTCCTTGTATACAGCTCTCACCGCCTTCCAACAACTTTTTTCATGTCCATGACTCCATCCTTTCATTTATGGCTTTTTCATTTCTTTGACTTTCTTCTTTATCGACCTTTTTTTTTGTGTTCGTGGATTTTCCCTTATGCGCGGCTTCCTCCTAACGCCCTTTATCTAGAAAATTTTGTAGTCTTCCATGGCTATCTCCATTCCTTATTTCTTCATGTATTTCTCCTTTCTCATGAATTTTCCTTTACCTCCATGTTTCTTTTACCTTCCTTACTCTGCATTCATGTCCTTCTCACTTGTGCAGCTCTATCTTCATGTCCATAATTCTTCCCTCACACCCGTGGTTTCTCTAGTCTTACGTGGCTTTCAATCCTTCTCTTTTCTACACTTGTATGTTTCCTCCTTTTACTTTGGTGGCTTCATTCATTTTCTAGCAACCTTCACATAACTTTAGTGGATTCTTCTAGAGTTCCATGTCCTTATATAAGTTCTCAACGGTTGTTTCAAGACTTTGGTAGTTCTTCTTTGAGTTTCACGGCTAAGTCCTCATGCCCATAGATTGCCTCTTTACTTGCAACTTTTCTTGTAGCATTCAACTCTTCTCCTTGACCTCTTCTAGACTTTGGTGGATATTTTTTTCCTTTACGAAAATATCTAGTATTCGGATGATGTGTCTTGTCTTCAACGGATATCTTTTCATCTCTTTCGCATGCCAAAACATTGACTAAGTCCCTTAGGACTTATCCTTAGTCATTATGAGGCCTTATCTTCTTAAGAATTCAACAATCAATGTTATAGCTCTGATTTTCATGAAATCACCTAGTTCAATCTTTAACCTTCTCCACTTGCTTTCTTGAGTTTATTTTCTTTGAGCTGACACTACCAATCGACCTTCATCTTGTCATCTTGCTCACTTTACAAATTCATTCCTTTTTCCATCAATTTAGCTTGACATAAATTGATCCATCTTGACATCAACAACAACACATATGACACATGATAAAGGTCCAAGAATCTCTCCCTTTTCATTGATGGAAACACACCCATAAACCTATAACTATTGATTGGAAAAATAAAAACAATCATGGTTTTGGTTTTTCCATTTGACATATGAATAGTTGGTTTCTAACTTCAGTTTCTCTCCCCCTTTGACAACAATGACAAAGGACCAACTATGTCGTATAAGGCTGAGTATACTAGTAAGATAGATTCATCATGTTCTTACCTTAAGTAGCTCCCCTAAGCTTATTCTTCTAATTGAATTTATCTGGTATGTTTGAGGAAATTCTCCATCTGATATGATGATAGCAATTATTAACCATAAGCTAGTAAAATAGCTCCCCTTGGATTGTGTTCCATCTTTTTTTATCTCCTATTCACAACAAAATTGATCCTCTTGATCACTTATAGCTCCCTCTTGGATTATGTTGTGGTTCTAGCTGTTTAAAACACTTTTTTATACATGTTGTGCTTTACTGTACACTAAGATCTCCTTGTCTATATGATTTTACTGAGGCTATATTTCATTTTGTATGTTGCGTATTTCTATCTCAGACACTTTCCTCACGGTATGAATGTCCTCTTATCATTTCTTGGTCTTGACTCCTGAAACTTATTCACTACTTGGTATCTTGTTTCCACTTACGACTTACATTAATTTTCTCATTATCGTAATCTATTTAATTTCTCCAATATCATCCATAGAAAAGAATTAATTCACTGAATCTTCTCAACAAAAAACTTCTGAGCATGCGGTTTGCATAGTTTGGAGATACCAATTGTTACACTACTTAGATCAACAGGAATTTGTCACCAACATCTTTGGGAGCTTAGCCTATGCATTTGACAATGATGCCCTCTTCCATACATGTAGTCTATAATTACTTTCTCATTACATATTACTTATACACATCCTGTCACCTTTTTCTCAGCTTCTTCATGTATTATTAGGATCTTGCATTACCTTATTCAGATCAATAGGTTGTGTGATAGATCCAATTTTGGAACATGCAGTTATACCAGGATACACATGTGTACTTTACACATTCTACATTGAGGAATTATGATAGCAGACTTGACACTTGACATATTTCCAATGTGACCACACACTACTAACAACTAGCCAATCTATGACCTAGAACACTCTCATTCATACATACACAAAGACTACTAGAGCATTTTTATTTACATTTCATCATACAACCATCTTGTTCATTGATTCAATATTTTTCTCATGGAAATACTTCTCACTTGACTATACCAATGACAAGTTAAGGAGACAACTACATGATCAGGAATTAATTGACAACATTCTTTTCCTATGTTGGCTCATGTGGATACACAAGGAATTCTATACATACAACACTATACATCATGGAGAAAATCACATATGACATACCTTGACATCTTTCTCAAGACATTACATAGCTACTACAAGCACCAACCAAAATTTTTTACTTTCTTGTTCAAATTCATTATGATGAATTCTGAACTATGCTTCCTTCAGATTTGGTATACCTTCTAGAAGCTTAGAGAAGGTATATCATGTTCTTCTTAGGCACGGTTAGAACAACAAGAAGTCATCAAAACAACATGATGACTTAGTTTTATCTTTCCTAGTCTTTGTTTTATTGTCACTCTTCTTGACTTCATCTCTTGGCATGACTATCATATCACTTGACCTCTCTTTTTCCACTTGTATGCTGGTGAGACACATATACTGCATTTCCTCTATCATCGCTTGAGGAAGAAATTATTCATTACTTGCACTTAGTTTATCTTCCTTCTTATTTCCTTTTTCATCATTCATTGTTGCCTAGTCTATGATGGATTTCTAATTTTCCACCTCATTTTTCCATGATAATTTCTTTTCCTTATTTTCTTCTTTGACTTTTGGTTTTTCTTCCTTGATCCTATATATCCATCTCATCTTCTTTTCTTTAGGAGTTGTTTGAGTCTTGGTAGTTTTTGTATGATTCTTAGGAATCATTTTCATGGTAGAATCCTTCTTTTCTTTCCACCTCATAGTATGAAGCTTAGTATTGTGTTTAAGTTGTACATTTTGATAGAAATGCTTTGAATAATGCCCAACTCTATGACAAGTATAACATTTTACATGATTTTTCCTTTTTCTAAATTTGAATGTTCATTTCTATATTGTCTTGAAGATTTTTCTAAGAAATACCTAACAATGTGCCAATTTTCTTGACAATTAAAACACATCCTATTCTTCTCAAACTTAGATCTAAAATCCCATCATGGATGTTCTTTATTTGTCTTAAGCCTTTTACACTCATGGCCTTATGACCAAACTATAACATGAATAACAACATCCATTAAATTTTATTTCATACCTAGATGTGTTGGGTTTCTGATTGACTTGAATCATCCAGTGTTAGTCACCTTGGTCTGCTTCTTGTTTGATTGCATGCTAGAGCTAGCCTTTTCATCCTTCTTATTCTCTAAGCATTTTTAATAGAAAACTTGTCTTAATTCAGCTTTCAGTTCTGTTTTCTTTCCTTGCTCCATTTCTTCTCTGAGGGTCTTTAGATCATCTTCAATCTTCTACATGAGGCATATTCTTTATCATTCTTGATCTTTGCATTTGTTTGATTTTCCTGATCTAGATCTTTTTCAAATGTCTTCATGGACAAGCTGATTTTGTCACATTCTTCAATTTTGTCCCTGAGAGCTTTGGAGATCATATTAACTTGTTCTTCAAGTTCCTCAATCTTTTCTTCATGTTCTTTCTCCATTTGGATCATCGTCACTTCATGATGTCTGATTTTCTCTTCTTGTTCCATCATAGATGTTTTCATATTGGTAATCTCTTCTTCCTTGAGCTTGAGAGAGTTCAATACTTTTTCTAATTGAGAATCATCTTCATGCATTCTTGAGCATCCTCTTGTTCTTTTTTTCTCAACTTATTTTCAAGGAGAGTGATGTGCTTCTCATAGGAACTGATGTAGGATTTCAATTTCTTATTCTTCTTCCTTGATTTTCTAAATCCTCTAGAGCACATTCTAACTCAGCTTCTAGATTGACCTCTACTTCTTCATCATCTGAATTATTTCTGGAGCTGCTGCAACTTTCCATTTCCATCATCAACCTTTCTTTGTGAGCTTCATCCTGATACTTTCTGTAAGTAGATTTTTCCATGCTTATCTTTCTCTAGGATCAACTCCAAGTTGTTAAGATTTACATAGGAGAACCACCACTCTGATACCAATTGTTAGATATTTCATGCACTGAGAAGGGGGGTTGAATCAATGTTGATTAAAACTTACAATCAATTTCCTTTTTCTTTCATGTATCTATTGTTGTTAACTATCATTGATTGTTATAAGCATGCAATATTAATCATGAGACTATAATAATGAGAAGCATACACAAACATTCACATGAGGAGACCAGATATAATGTGGGAACCCTTTTGGGACAAAAACCCACTAAAACTATTGCTTATATTACACAAAGCAAGGACTCATAAGAATATAACACATCTTACAATATTTTTTTAGTGAGACACCAATCCCACAAGGAGCTCCAACCCCTACACCTTTGTTGATATTATGCACAAAAAAGGACTCAAGTGAATATAACGCATCACAAGATATTTTTTTAGCAAGGCACCAACCTCACAAGGAGCACCAACCCCTAATTTAATCAGCTATAACTGATCTTCTGGAACCCACCTTGAGGAGGCTACTAAAATGCTAAATTAGACTTATGTTCATACAAATTTGATCATCTAGATTCCATGTTACACATACAATAGATTATGATCACCTTGTTGTTTCATTATTATACAATCACTCTGTAAATTTAGATATGTAATACCTTTCTTTACCTCTTTCTGGTCTCTCCTCTCTTCACATTCAACTTATCAGACTTACAACTTTTCTCTGCTCATCAGTTCTTCATCTGATAGTTTTTTCTCCTTCTACACACAAATCTTCTCTTTCTCTTTACACTAGATCCTTTTTTTTTTGTCGCATATTATTTCTTCTTCTCTCTATAATGATTACTTGTCATTATTTTTTTCTTGTTCTTATCTTGAGAAAATCCACATCATGCTGACTACCTATTCTTTCTTTTTGGATTGAATGCACTTATTTCTCTTTTTAGATCTTCATTTCTTTATCTCATGAAATTTCTCTTGCTGCATCTATCAATCTGTAATACATCTAATCAAATTTTCAAACTCTTCTCTCATCTCTACATTACTTCTTCCACCTTTCTCTTTGGTTTCTTCTTCAACTCGAATGCATCATTTTCTCTATCCATCACCCTTCTTTTTGTCACTTTGCTTTAACTATATTTTCTTATTTCATCCTTGAGCAACACTTATCAATGACATCAATTTTCCTCTATATAGCCAATTGACCCATTCACACTTCCTTTTGTGTGTCGTGCAATCTCTCCTTCCTAGTCGCCTAAAAATATGGTGTATTAAATACATGTAACTTATTCTATATTTTTCCCTTACTATGTTCAACTTGATTTCTCCTTTTTCTATGCATCTGCTAGACATTATTTATGAGTCGACTCCTAAAAATAGATTTCTTGTATTTTTAGGATTTCCTCGTGATCTAGAATAGACGAGCTCCTTTCTCCTCCAATATTTTATTTCACCTTGAAATTAGGAATCTTCATGGAGAGTGTAACTAAAATACTTTGAAGTCAACAAGCATTAAATTCAGTAGATGGAACATTGGATTTATTCATTCTTCATGGAGTTCAATTCATATACTTGCTACAATTTCTTGACAATTGAATCACCATCAATTTTGGAAAACCAAAATCTTACTTGTTCATGTTTAAATTAATTTCATTTCCTTCAACCCTTTTCATTCCATATTCTCTCATTTTGTGTATTTCCTTAGCTTCTCTAACTTTCTCCTTTATATCACAGCTCTTTTCTTTACTTAGAAGCATTTCCCCTTACTTGGAGGATTTTTAGTTATCTATTACTCTTCTATGCTTCTCGTGGCATTCATAATGTCTCGTGGATATACTCCTTATCCTTCACCTTTCCATGGCTAGATTCATGTTTGTGTATCTCACTACCTTCCAAAGAAATTTGTTTCACGTGTGTGACTCCATCCTTTCATCCGTGGCTTTTTAATTTCCACAACTTTCTTCCTTAGTGAATTTTCTTATGCTATGCATCTTCCTCCTAACTTCCCTATATCTAACGGCTTCTATAGTTTTCCATGGTTGTTTCCATTCCTTAGTTCTTCATGTATTTTCTCCTTACTCATGGATTTTCCTTTACCTCCATGTTACTTGACTTCTTTACTCGGCGGCTTATCCTTTTCCTATCCTTTCTTTCATGGCTCATATTTTATGTCCTCCTTACTCATGTGGCTCTATCTTCATGTCCATAACTCTTCCCTTACACTCGTGGTTTCTTTGGTCTTGCATGATTTCAATCCTTCTCTTTTCTTTACTTGTCTTTTTGTTCCTTTTACTTTGGTAGCTTCATTCCTTTTATTGCAACCTTCACATACCTTCTAAAAATTATTTTAGAGATTTTTTCCTTTTTGCAAGTTATCGATGGCTATTTCAAGAATTTGGACATTCTTCTTTGAGTTTCACGACTAATTCCTCATGCCCGTGACTTGCCTCTTTACTTATGAATTTTCTTGTGGCATTCAACTCTTCTCTTTGGCCTCTTCTAGACTTCGGCAACTATGTTTTGTCCTCCACGGAAATATCTAGTATTCAATGGATGTCTCTTTTCTTTAGTGTATGTCTTCATCTTTACGACATGCACAAACATTGACTATGTCCCTTAGCACTTATCCTTGGTAATTTTGATGCCTTATCTTCTTGAGCATGCAAAAATTACTATTATAGGTCTGATCTTCATGAAATCACCTAGTTCAATCTTCAACCTTCTTCACTTTATTTTCTGAGATGTTTTCTCTTTGATTTGACACCACCAATCAACCTTCATCTTATCAGCTTTCTCACTTTACCAATTCACTTCTTTTTCCATTACTATAGCTTGACATCAAGCGATCCAACGTGACATCACTGAAAACACATATGACATGTGACAAAGGTCCAACAAGTAGTTAGTTTTGTGAGCTAATAAATTATGTTTCAAACTATAGTGTGTCAAATTGTGTGTATCAATAATAAATTTGGTGGTAGGGATTATGTGAGTCAAACACTATGTATCAACAAAACTATATCAAACAATATGTGTCTCATAATGCACACTAAGTAATATTTCTCAAATGTGTAATGTAAGCGACGTGTCCCTAAAAATTGGTGCATTACACAATGTGTTCAAATAATAGGTGTACTAAACTATGTGTGTGTCAAGAACCATGTGTAGTAAATAAGTTTGTATGAGACAAATTGTGTGTAATGCAAGCAAGTCAAAAAAATATGTATGTGCAAAGGCCAATAATGAATCATATAGTGTATGTGAGTGAACACAAGTAATGTAGCGGATAACATGTGTAGAGAAATAAATGAATTAGATAATGTGTGTAAATGTGAGTAATGTAGTATAAAATGTGCATATAAAAACAATAAATCAAATAATTTACATGTAAACTTGAATACTATAATATAAAATGTGTGTAAAGAAAGAAAAGAATTAGATAATATGTGATAGTAAAAATAAGAACACAATTCCAATAGTATTAAAAAAACGTAGGAGTGTGTAATGATAAAATAATAAAGTAGTATGTATGTGTATTGATATCAACAATAATGAACCATTAAGCATCTCACATCAATATACATAAAAGTGTAATCACTTAATAAAGTGCGGTATGAGGCATGAAGAATTGTAAGACAAATAATAGAAGCTTTCTATCATTTGTGGACTTATGTGAGATATTAAATATTTTTATTTATGGTTTCCCTTGGTGTAGGTATGCCACTAATGTGGTAGGTTCCTCCCATGTATAGGGTTGTAAGAAAGCACAATAGATATATGAGTTTCTAGGGATTATGAGTATCTACAACCTGTCTCATGTGTACTATAAGTAGCAAGTGCATAGGAAGTAAGATGTATAATGTGCTAAACCCAAATAAAGATAGTGTATAATTCTCTATAATTAATAAGTGTATCACATGCATGTCTTGGTTTGTATTATATATAGTCACAAAAGAAAACATGAAAAGGAAACTACCAACTTATAATGTACTAAGGGTATTGGGCCATGAGTTGTAAATAAAATAAATGGGATGGTGTCATGGGTAATTATTATTCATAAAAAAATCACATTAAACCCTTGAAATGTGCTACATTATTTGGTTATTCCTTATTCTTATACTATAAAATAGGTATGATAAGAATGGGTATTGTGTTGAGAACAAATGTCATTATTGGTAGAGTAGAAGAAGTATGTATGGGTAATAATTTATGTAAAAATGACTTCTTCTCATGAATATTATGTTAATGAATATGTTTCTTATGTGGAGGTCTTATATTCACTTATGGAAGATGTATATTGTGTAGGGAATAGTAGGATTTTAATCCTCATCCCAATCATAGAAGTAGTTTCACACGGTGTAATAATCAGTAGTCGTTAATATCCATAGCAATGGTGCAAGTAGGCCGCTGATTTTCAGTACTAATAGTAATAGGTTTTCCTTGTGTTGGGTGAGGGAATGTGTTATTTTCTCATGTAAATCATGCTTACACATTTATTACGTGTTTTTGCATATCGTGCACAATTAGGTAACATATATTGTAGGTAAAAAGGGCACAAAGGTAAAAGTAAAGTATAAAAAAGAAATATCACTTTGTTTTAGGATATTGTACTAAGAATGAGATTTTCCAATGGTTTGGATTAGTACATAACAAGCCAATAAAGATTCTTATGTGAGTATGGATGAATAGGCTATGGTACCTTCATAATAGGTAATGTGATTTATCAAACAAGATACCAGTAAAAATTTTACAATATTAGTAAGTGTATTATGACTATTAATGTATTTTAAGCATTTATACAAGGTGCATTAAATGATACAAGCCCCTCGTCACTAAGCTTGGAAAATTATATTCATGGTGTAATTTCCAACACACATTGAATTCAATGTGTGATGTCAAATTTTGAGACATGGGTAACTACATGCAAGTGGGTTTTGTTGCTTTTTATGAATGTACCCTTGTATAAGTGAGGTTATGTGAGATGTGAGTTTCATGATTGGGATTGGTAAAGTGGTTTATGATTTCCATGTTCACAATTTTCTTACCACTAGATAATACATCATGTATGACATGTATAGGATAAGGAATGTTTAGAGATCTGCTAAAAATGGTGACACTTGGGATTATGTACACACTATAAAAGATATCTTCAGTAGGGAATTATGATCACAAAGGGTTAATGTATTACTAGGTAAATGATGAATTAGTGTAGAATTGTCGATAATATAAGGAGAGTGTCACATCCCATATTTTCATATTTATGATTTAGAGACTCTTAGGTAACCATATATAGTGGTTAACATATAAAAAGTGCTAGGGATTAAAGGTTGATTGAAAATAGACTCAAAGTCTACCCTCATGATTAGTCAAAGAGGTCATTTCATGCCATGGTACATCATATGGACTATGGAGTGACTTATATGAGATTTTAGGTAGCCGATATAGTGGTTCATATATGAAAAGTGATAGGGATTAAATTTTAATCTGTAGATATATTCAATGTCTTATCTCACATATAGCTAGTGTAGGATTCATCGTTCCCCATTTCATTGTCGATTTCAATAAGGGTGTACCTTTTGTTATCCTAAGACTCTTGGCCAGGAGAATATTCATTACTTATTAGGATGTATTTTTAATCCTACCTTATTCATAAATCTACCACTTTGGGGTGACTATACAACAAATAGAATTCTCTCTTACCCTATTAGTTATTCACATCTTCCCCTCATGAAGGGTAGGACCACTCTCATTTTGTGAGAGGTGTGTGGGGATCTATAAGGCTTGTGGTTGAATCTAAATCACTCTAATGATATGATTTCTTTCATTTTACGGCTTGAATGGATAATTTTTTTACAAAATTTGACATGGTGTCATGATCATACTTGGGATGTATTGAATACATTATATGTATTGTATTAATTTTTGAAATAAATGAATGTAAACATTATATATTTGTAACTTATTGAAATTTTAATACCAATTATGATGTAGTTATTTTATTTGATTATAAGTGATGAATGATTGTGTACTTGTGACAAAGGAATTGTAAGCATGGATTATTGACTTCTTGTAATCAAATTATGTATTGAAAATCATGTATATGGGAAACATTATTTTATGAAAATAAAATTGTGATTAATAATTTTGATATGAGCCTTATACTAAATGTAATTATTGATCATTAAGTATTTATGGAATGTTACACTTAATATATTTGATTAGTGAACATGATGGGAAACATGATTCATTTGATGGACGATTTAATATTAAGGTAATAATTTAACGGATCATGGAAATAGTATTTATATTGTTCAAATGAACTAGTAGGAATGGAATGAATGCATATGCTAAGGGAAATAACTATAATTCCTAATTAATTAGATGAACAATTAATATAATAAATCACGTCGATATTTGTACTCACTTAGTTTCACATAATTATAATTATTATGTTACTAATGAAGTAAATTATATAAATCAAAATGTATAATACATCTTGACTTCAAATGTTATATAACTATAATTTCTAGTATTGGTTGTATAATTATTTTTTCATGTTCTTGGATGTTTAGGAGTGGGAGTAGGATATTGAGAGGTACCAATCTCCATCCTCAGATTGTTTGGGTATTTTGGAAATTCTTATTTAAAAATAATTCATCATGTTTTTATTTACTCATTGGGGGGTTTCTATAGAGAGGAACTAGTAGAATTATCATAGGTAATATCATATAATAGATGGTACTCACTGTAGTCAAGAATAACTATTGACCCATGAAGCATGATGTCATTCATGGTATCTTATGGGGATCAACACTGTGTGAAGCTAAAGGATCCTCAATTGGTAAATTAATGGTTTCAAGTGGCATATCATGCTACACATGGATGTATTAGATAGTTGGGAAATAAATCAAAAGTATTGCTTCATTAGGAGGGATATCAGCATTTATTATAGAAATGTAGACACTCAAATTTGGTAATTTATCATTTTATCATTGTTGGTTATGAATGTGCTTCTTGGATAAGAAAAACACCTACATCTTATCCCCACTCAATATCATTTGTTATCTCTCTCCTAATTTTTTTATTCATACACACTAATGTGTCAACCCTTCTTAAATATTAATGCATTGAATCAATACTTAAATCATTTTCATGATGCAACTTGCATATTTCATCCACTATCTCCCTATTCAAAACCATACGATATGGTCAGGATGTAATTTATGGTCATGGATGACCTATATAGTATTGACAGGAAGACCTTCCAACTTTTCTTTCAATTACATTATCTTTGTTGGGTCTTTTCATCTTCCTAGGTCAACCTTTAGATGAAAATGTGCCTTCAAATCCCTATATAAGAAAGTTTATATCACCTAATTCACTAACTTGGAAATCACTTGGCACTCTCATGAGATCTTATTTCAAATACTAGCACAAAAGCCACCCCAAGTCTCCCTAAATCTTCTCAAAGATAATTCCCATCCATTAGGGTAGCCACTATTACAATTCTGAAGCACTTGATCAATTCAAGGAGTTCGTCTTCCCTCATTCTCAAGCACTCAAATATCCCAACTCTATATATTAGAAAAATTATAATCATCTCAATCATAGTAAAATTGGTTCAAGATGATATGTGGAGAACTAAGTGTGGTTTTATGCCTCTTTGGAGTAGTTTAGACATAATAGGTGCATGGATTGCACTTTGATAAGAGCTTAACCTATCACTTGCATAGATATATGTTTGCACCAACCTAAGGCACACTTTTCGTTAATATTTACATTCATTAGTTATGATTAATGTAGGCCAACTTTGCTTTAATAAATAGGTGTGTATGAAGGGTTGTGGCCATTCATAGTAGGGTCTATATATATGGATGAGCATGACTCCCCAAAATCATTAGTCCATGAATTATTTTTTTATTATATATGCTTTTGGTAGGTTTCCCCTAAAAGTGGCTCATTTATACAATCAATATTCTTGTGTTATTTTTTTATATTGCAATAATTTCATTAAAATTGTTATCGAGCATCAATTTCAAAAACTAATTATTTTTCTATTATATCTCACTAAAAATGTGATTTTTAAAGATATTTTTACCAAAATGGGGATAAAAACTATAAAGTTGTAGTAAAACTTCCATATTTTTTTCATTGTTTTGTAAGATTTATTGCAATTGTAATAGTTTTCATAAAAACACTCTCTAGGCCACATTTTTCATTATTTATTAGATTTATTTATATTTTCATAAATCTCTTTAAATTTACATCTAGGTACATTCTTTAACTTTTCAAATTTAAGGTCATCTACATTGAGAAAAAATTTAGTCAAATTTGGTCAATAGGGAAATTTTAATTATGTACAATCAAGCCCTTGTTATAACAAGACAAAAAACTAGGGGTAAGAACAAAAAAATTTATACTCTAGGTAAAACTCCTTAAACATAAGATATGGATTTAACAATAGGGATAGAGGATTTTTTTCTATAGGGTTTTCCTCAATGGATCACAAAGTGAGTCAGATCAAATATGATATGTGTAACTTACAATCAGATATGAACACTAAAGTGGACTAGATCAATTAGTGATTAGATGATCTTATGAAAAAAATCATTCCAAACTTGAATATTCCTAAACCTCAACCAACTCTAACATAAATTTCTACACAACCAAACTAGGGTGGATCTTTTAGCCATGCCAATGTATATAACAATACACAACATGGGAGGAAAATGTTTTTGAAAGTAGAAATGTGTGATTTTGATGGTAGAAAATACAATAGCTTGCATCAACCCTATGGATAATTTTTGTATGTACATCAAATTCCATATGGATATAAAGTGGTAATGGAATAATTATATCTCCAACCATAGAATTTCATTTGGTATATATGAATTCATACCCAAAATAAAAATAAGGGCCTTAGTGTCACTTTTTCGGTATTCACAGATGAGATGTTAATACACTACTCTAATAGTTTTAAAAAATAAAAAAATTAGCTAGTTAGCTAAGTTATGAAAATGGGGATAGTTAAGGATTATGTTCTATAATTCCATAACCTATCCTTAAGGGTGGAAGATATATTTGAGAAAACCTGAATGAATTGTTCTTAGGATGCCTTAAGGATAATATCCAATTGGATGTGTGCATTTTTAACCCAAGTTTTATAGCTTAATCCATGATATTTGCACGATGGGATGAGGAAAGAGATATTGTAAAAAGTAGGTTTTTCAATACTAATAAAGAGTGCAATGGGGCCATCAAAATAATTCCCTATACCTTGTCAATATTGACTCCTCAACAAATTGAAGAAAAAAATCAAAAGGTTTATATTTTAATTGTGATAGCAAATGGAGTAGGGGACATAAATGTGCTAAAAATAAATTGTTCTACATTGAAGGGGCCACCGAGGAAGAAGGAGATGAAGAGGAAATGGATGCAAAATAGGTGACTGAATCTAAATCTGATGAGTCCCAACCTATAATATCCTTTCACACACTTGCTAGTATTAGCACTCAATAAACCCTCAAGGTTTTGGGTTTCATTAAAAATAGAAAGTGACACTTTGTTGGTTGACTTTGTAAGTACACAAAATTTTATCAATACTAAGTTTCTTTGGCATGTCTGAATTGTTGTATTTACCCAAATTTCCATAATTTCAAGTTATGATTGCAAATGGTGGACCAGTCAACTATTTAGGAAATTCCATAAAATCAAGCTTGCAATGGGAGATTACACATTATAGATCCCTATGTTTTCCATTCCCATGGGAGGAGAAGATATTTTTTTG
Source organism: Taxus wallichiana var. yunnanensis (assembly GCA_018340775.1). NCBI lineage: Eukaryota > Viridiplantae > Streptophyta > Pinopsida > Cupressales > Taxaceae > Taxus > Taxus wallichiana. Next base: position 548,276,874 of record CM031238.1, on the reverse strand, counting down.
TGATTACAATGGCTTACAACTTTGGGAATAATAGAAATGAATTTCAAGGATTTTTTTATGTTTTTTTAGTCTTACGAAAGGACATTTAAACAAAGGGGACTACAAGAAATTTTTTTATAGCTGGTTAGTTCTCATCAAATGTAAAAATTATAAAATGGGGAGGAAGGGTTCATCTCACAATTTTTCTCCATGGAGTTCACCCCACACAATTTTCTACATCTCTTGACTTACAATAGATTATTAATGACCATTCAATCATTTTTGGAGAAATTCCAAAATTACTAACACCATGTTATTCACCTACTACTAGGAATTAAACCATCAAAATTTGACCATGCAAATATCCCTATGCTTAGAAGAGAGATATTGAAAAATCGGTACAAAATATGGTATATGTAAGCATTAGAAGACATATTCAAAGTGCATATTCATCCCCAATGATCATGGTACATAAAAAATATGAGACTTGGAGGATGTGTCAAGATTATTGAGAACGTAACAAGTATACCATAAAAGATAAGTTCTTTATACCATTAATTGATAATTTTTTATATGAGTTACATGGTGCAATCTATTTTACAAAAATAGATCTTCATTCTATCTACCATCAAATTCATATCAAAGATGAGGATTTTTATAAGATAGATTTCAGAACTCATGAAGACCATTATGAGTTTTTGGTAATTCCTTTTGGTCTCACTAATGCCCCATCAAAATTTTAAAGTTTGAATAACATTGTGTTTACGCCTTTAATGTGGAAATTTTTATTGGTATTTTTGATAACATCCTAGTCTACAATAATACTTGGGAAGAACATTTACAACATGTAAACCAAGTATTGCTAACTCTATAATTACATTAGATTTATCTAAATACTTCCAAGTATTTTTTTGGAGTACAAGAGGTGCAATAATTGGGGAATATTATGTCACATTAAGGGGTAGAATTATATCCTCGAGGATAAAGGCTATGTGGAATGACAAGTGTCATGAACCTTAAAAACCTTTGCGGTTTTACGAGTTAACAGTTACTACCACACATTTTTAAAAATATATGGTAGCATAAAGCAACACACCTCACATCCTTGTTACTCTTTCCAATAGAATGAACCATCCACTAAGGCCTTTGATAAGATGAAAGAGGCCATGTGCACTACTCTAGTTTTAGCAACCCCAAACTTTTCAAAAAAATCATTATTGAATATGATGCATCAAATTCTAGAATCGGGGAAGTAATCATGAAATAAGGAAGACACATCACATTTGAGAGTCAATCAAATTAAGGGTAAGAATTTTTAAAGCCAGTATATGAGAAAGAGATGATGGATATTCTTCATGCACTCAAGAAATGGAAACATTATTTGATGGATAGAAACTTTAACGTAAAGACTAACCGTGATAGTCTCAAATAATTTTGGAAAAAGACTATAATTTGAAGAACAATAGAAATAGGTGACTAAATTTTTTTATATGACTTAGAAATTATCTATAAGAAAGGAAATGATAATGTTGTAGATGATACACTATCTAGAAGGGGTGATTCCATAGAGGAATTATTATGTGACGTGACTATTTGGCGGAATATTCGATAGATGAGGCAAGATATGAATGAGAAAATGAACAAGATACATAAGATTTGATTCAAAATATCCAAAAAGATTATAGTACCTCAAAAAAATTGAGTAGAAATGGAATGGCTTCTATTATAAATATTGGTTATACCTATGAAATAATTATTCCCTAAAACATAATATCCTTACAAAGCTTCATGTATCTCCAATGGGGTGCATGTTGGATTTTGAAAACTTATCATTGAATCAAGAAATATTTATTTTGGGAAGGGTTAAAGGGAGATATCAAAAATTGATGGTTAAATGTATGGTGTGCTAAAAAAATAAAGGGTTAAAATTAAGACATCGGGTCTTCTTCAGCCCTTGTCTATTCCTAATCAAAGGTTGGAGGATGTCTATATGGAAATCATAATTGTTATCCCATTTTTATGATTGTCAAGGAAATGGAGATAACCAATAAAAATTTTATGATTCCATTCTAAAGTCTCTTTGATCCAAAGTTACCTTTGAAAATCCCTTAGAAAGTCTATGTCATAATATTTTTGAACTCTCTTAACAATTAACATGCAAAGCACTACCGCTTCTCGAATCGATATCCTGAATTATAATATGTTGTCATATTTTTGGATCCAATTTTGTTAAACAAGAAAAATTCAAAGGCATGAAAAGTGTTGCATGATTTCTAAATCCAAATGTTATCACCGAATCGCAGCACCCCTGTGCATATACTTGAACTCACAGTGTGATTGGATAACATGGGTACTATCTCCAAGTTGTGGGACTTGCTACTTGATCCTCCAGAGAAAGCTGGTTCTTGCTCCTAAACTACCTGCCACAATCTACTCTAATGCAGGATAAGCTAACTGTTCTAATCTAAATTTCCAAGGGACCAGGGAGAGAGAATGCATAAAATGAAATCCTACACTAAAGCGGTGATACACCAGAAAAGGAGGGTGTGAGAGTAGTCTCCAAATGTGTGAAATACAGAGGCAAAGTGCACACTAGAAGAGGTGATGACAGTTCACCATAATCTAGAAAAATGCATTCACAACAATATTCCAAGCATACACAATGATAATGAATCCCTGCAAGAACATAATAAATAGACACAATATTCTTATAGAAAGATCAAATGGGCAAGAAGAATGTAAGAAAACACAGCAGGGGGAGATACATCCACAAACTGGTATTTTATTGCTTCATGATATGCACAGTTCAATCTTTTACAAGATAAGGGCCTAGATCACCATGCAAGGAGTCCATTAAAAGGGCTGCAACACACCGGCTTCACAAAGCAATTTTGGCAGAGCTTTGTTACCCAAAAACTCTCTTCTTTACAATGAGCCCAACACTCCAATTTATAGAAAAAATGAGAAGGAGAAGAGAAGGGAAAATGGAAATCCCGAAATTTGTCCTTCAACCACCTGTAAGAGGCATTAAATTGAGTGAAATGATTGTAAATTACTTGCAAAAGGCTCCCCATACTATCCCATGTGCTGCAGCAGAGAAAGAATGATGACCATGCCTCTTAATTGCACTCCCAACTACCAAATAAAACAACATTACGAACCCGGACACGTTTTCTTAAAAATCTAAATCAATTTATGATAAAATCTAGAATTTATTGATTTTTTTGCATTGGGCTCGGAACCACAATTCCAACGGTACCAATTTTGTGTGATTTTGTTGAGAAATGCAAAAGTTATAGCCTTTCTCGAGTGCGCGGTACTATTTTGGGCTTTGTGAGCGCGGGCGTTTTGTCATTTGACAGAATGAGCATTAACTGATTGGAGCTGAATATATTTATCTTATTTAAATATATCTACCCTCATCAAAAATAGTTTTTGTGGTGTAGAGGACATCGTGCTCGTTCCAGAAAGTCCAATTTTGTGAAAATCGGAGCTCGGAGTCAAAAGTTATGGCCGTTTGAAGTTTCTCAGGTCAAACGTTGACTTTTCTTCTCTGCCTTCGGCCGCTTCGGCTTTTCGCGTCCCTCGCATCCCTTTGTCCCATTTGTCCCAAATGCTGCGCGGGAAAAATCCTTCCGAACCACCCGAAATGGGCTTCCATGTCCCTTTTCTGCCGGTGACACGTGGCGTGATCTGATTGGCTTTCGGCTCCTTCGGCTATCCGCGTCCCGCGCATCCCTTTGTCCCATTTGTCCCAAAGGCTTTGAAGTTCCTGTTTACCAACCGCCAGCGATTTGCGTACTCTCGTCCCAACTGTCCCGGACTGTTTGGGACAAATTTTCCCGATTCACCCGGTTCGGCCGGTTCACGCCCTTTTGTCCCTCATGTCCCGTGCAAAAGTTCTCATTTCGGCCGATCCGGCAGTTCTCACGTGAGTTCGCATACCTTCGGCCCAACTGTCCTGGATCTCCCAAACTTCCTGTTTCATGAACAGCTAGTCAATTTTTTTTTTAATTTTTTGGCCGGTTTGGATTTCCGCGTCCCGCGCGTCCCTTTGTCCCACTTGTCCCAAATGTTGTGTGAGACCGCTTTGGCGGCCTTTCTACTGGTTCGCGCCTTTTGTCCCTCATGTCCCGGATTGTGAGGACTAGGACTTAGCCATTTTCATGATTTTTCTGGCCCGAGCCTATTTTTGTAGTTTTTCACCTTTCCTCGAACTTTCTCTCTTCTTCTTGGACAGGGAGTTAGAAAAATCTAAGGGGACCCTAAAAACATGACTTTTCACCCCTGAATAAATATAATTGCTTGGGACTAAAGAATTTGATGCATGTTATCAAAATTACCTTGGGGGTGAATTTTGGATAACACCAAATTCTGATTTGAACTACATGCTATCGGGTTTCGAGTTCCATTGCATCGGAACATCATTTCTTAAAACACATGATACATGTTCCATGCTTTCCAACTCGAACTCTGAATTAACTCATATGTTGTTGGATTTTAGAATCTGATTGCATCAAAACATCTCACCCTCTTTGCACATGCAAAACACCTCATGCTTTCGATTCAAAATTCCAACGTTATAGGTTTCTTTGTATTGGGTTTTGGGATTCGATGACACGGTGACAAATGCAAGCATTCTCGCGATTCAAAATCAATGCATTTAATGTACAGTGGTGGGTAGGTAGGAACACATGTCATCTTATGTGTAATTAATGCTAGGGATTTTTATAAATAGAATATTTTCCATGTCATTTGTACCTTGCATTTTCTGACATCATATGGATTTTCCACTTGCTTTGAAGTGCTTCCAAAACATGAAACAATTTTTTCTTGGCATTTTCAACCATTTCTTTAGGATTCAAAGTGATTATACCATGAGGTGAGTATGTTTTTCATATTGGTAATGTTTTTGGTTACCTAAGGTATTTTCTTGTCTGCATTTTGGGTAAATTTGAGTTTTTCCTTGTTGTCTCTTTATTTTCACCCAAGTTAGTCATTTCTCATAATCAGTCAAAGGGTGGATTTTATCTTACTTCTATGGAATTCAAGTGTTGAAGGATTGAAGAAAAAAATAAAGGGTTTTTGTATTTGATGGGGTTTTTCACATGCCATAATAGGTTAGTTTCCCAATCTAAACAGTTCGGACTTTTGGTGTTGCACGATAGGACCCTACTTCCACAAAGGTGTGTCAAGTTTGCACCGCTCGAAAAGGTTGAAATTCCACAAAGGTGTGTTAGGTTTTTCAAGCTATAAAACATCATCCAAAACTTGAACAAATTTTTATATTTTCATAGGTGTTTGATAGGGTTTCTTTCCGAATTAGTTTATCGTGTTTTCACAATTGCAAAACAAGGTCCCAAACTTGATTTTCTTCTAGTGCTTCCAGGTGATTTTTGTGACTAGTTTCCCATGTCGGATTCTGCAAAGGGAAGGGGAAGAAAGAGGGGACAAAGGAAATGAAGTACAAGTACCAGGGTGTTGAAGCTCCCTCATACATTGATGAAAATTTTGACATTCAAGATACAGAGATGGGAAATATTGACATGGAGGAGTTTTGGGAAGAGTTCAGAGTTCCTCATAGAACTCGTGGATGTAATCTATTTGTGCTCATGGATTAACTTCAGTGGTTTCCTTCCCCGTATCAACTCAATGTCTTGATTTCATCCTAGCTTGTTCCTCTAATTATGACTCGAGGTCCCGGTCAATCAAAAATTAGGAGGGGGAGACCGTGATCAGGTTGGATAATTATTATTTTGATCAACTCCTCAAACTTCCTAATTTTTAGGAGTATGTTGGCAAAAGTATTTATTCAACACAAAAATCCTGGAACAATGATTTAAAAAATTATGTAAAGCACATAAATAATAAATTCCTAATTAAAGCTAAGCCCATTGTGTTAAGATTCCCGAAGATGGTTCCTAGAGGTGACTTTAGTTTGGAAATTAGTGACACCATTACACTCCTCAGCAGAGTATTTGGGCTCCCAGAATCTAAAGAGTTCTATGGTTTGTGTTTCACCAATAAGTTTTATGCTTTCTAGGATGAAACAGATAGAAGGTAAATAGTTAAGGAGGAATACCTATGAGGTGAAGGTGGAAGGTAGAATGTGCATGTTGTAGAATTTTGATCCAAGATGATTGTGTGAGATTCCCTTTGGCTAGGAGGAACGACATGTATAAAAAACACAACAAGACCACCAAATAGTATTAAATAGCAAGAGTAGAGGACTTCCTTAGCAAGGCTAGATCCGGGAAGTGTGATGCTTCCTCGAATGGTTGTCAATCCTCTGTTTAATACAATTTAATGTAAGAAATAATAGTTCCTATTATAGTTGATAAGATTTAGGTATCTCCTATTAACATACAACAAGTTAATTTAACTCAATAGGAAATGGTTAGAATTAAATCCGGATGATTAATGGGTTGGTTTGGGTCTATAGGTGTAACAAAGGCTATAGGTGAGGTCTGGGTGAAATTAGGAAAGGTTTTGAGTTATTTTGGGGAAGTTAACTTGTTTTTATAGGAAAAATCTCCAATCTCAAAGACCGGTATCGGTTGGTCGACCGATGCTGGTATAGGAGATAGACTGTTGGCTAATCGGTGTCGGTATAGGCAATTTGGTTCAAATGTTAAAATAGGATTTTGAACCTCTTTGTGATTGCACAGAGTGAAGGGGGTGTTGATAAGGTTGTAATATTGTTAAGAAGACTCGGGTATGCTAAAAAGGAGGTTGGAAAGGGTGTAAAGGCTTGGGATGGTTGAATAGTGGGTTGGTGGGAAGAAGGTGATATACGGGTAATGGAAAGAATGAAATACAAAAAGAAACGAAAGATCTATACTTGAATAAGCACAAATGATAAAATCACAATACTTACTGGGTATGTTACAGATATTGTGATTTGGTAGGGTTGATGGTTGATCGGAGAAGAGGTGCTTGAGTCTAGTGTCATGATAGTACAACCTATGTGGTCCCATGAGTATTATGATGCTCTGGAAGAAGAACCAGTTGCTTGTCTTCCACTGTGGCTATGTGTGTTCTTCATTCAGATATAGAAGGGCTTAAAGATTCACACTTGAATGTAATAAGGTACTAATAACTAAATGTCCGACCCTATAAATATTTTTGAAAGTTTATATAAGGTGACCGATAGCAGTTAGGTAACTGATGCCGATAGTGAAAAAAATGGTATCGGTTAGGGTGAATTAGTCCCTTTTACCAAAAATAGGAAGATCTTCCCAGATTTGGCATGTTTTCCAAGTTGAGTCTACTTAGGGAAGTGGATTTCTCATTATAAAAGGTAGGAAGGTCATAAAAGAAGTCCAATTAGGTTTGAGAATAATTCTTAGTTAGTTAGGTCAAGTGGTGACTCAACACTAGGAGTGATGACTCAATGCTAAGAGTGATGACTTGGTCACTGTGAGTTAAATGCCCTGGAATGGGTCCAGGGTGAGGTGTAATGATGAGGTGGAGGTGTGAGGATGAAATTAACTTAATTAAAATAATTAAATTAATTAATAATGTGAGGATGAATATTAATATGGGATGAAGGGGTCATGATGTGTTACGTTAATTAATTGAAGGGGACCAAGGGGAGTGTGACCCAAATTTGGTGTCTACATTTTCCCATTTTTGTCACGTAGCTTGTATTGATAAGTGATGCTGAAAAAAACAGGAATTCGGTGCTCCAGGTATGAGTGAGGGTTAGGTTGCTCCAAGTGTGGGTGGAGGTGATCCCCCTCAAACTAGGAATGGATGAGGTGTTAAATGGAGTCGGTGAATGGTTTGATGAATGGGTAAGTGATGAAAATGAGGGTAGGTTGGTCATAGGTAAGGGTGTTTTCGGTTGGGTAATAGGTAGTGACAGTCTAACACATGCACACGTATAGATTACAATAAGGTACCAAGTTGAAGATCTTGCAAACTCTACATTGTCAAAGGTCGATAGGTTTATCCAAACAAGGTTGAAGTGGTTCAGTATCCAAGGTATAGGATATGGTCCTAAAACAAAACTAGGCTAGGTGTAGGAATGGGTAATAGGTTGTGTTCCAAGGTACCAAAGGTATGGTCGGGATAAACATCACGACATTAGGCAAGGTAAGGTCATTAGGTTGAACAACATAGGTAGCATCATCGCAAGTTATAGTGAGTACACAAATTTGAATATCACAAAAGGTGAGTGTCGGTTGGGTGAGGTAGGAAAGGCCATAGGTAAGGCCACATTAGGGGAAAAATATTCCCCAACTGATGGTGAGGTTAGGTGGGAGGTTATAAGGCCATTAGGGTAATGGGTAAGGGCAGGGTCAATTATGGGGTAGGCAGAAAAGGTGGCGGGAAAGAAGATTTAGTGCAAGATTGGGAAATGGGGTAAAAGGATAACCAATATCGGTGATGTAAAACCGATGTCGGTTAAAGGTAACCGATTGGGGTAAAACAGGGAACCTAGCCAATGTTGGTAAGGTCGAGGGTGTGGTATAAAAAAAAAAATGTATAATATGGATTCATTTTCACCTGTTGACATGGAGAAAATGACAGAGCAAAGAGTGTTTTGCATTTTTCGTGGAGAAAGAGATGAGGTACTATACTCAACTGACTTGGTGAGGAATCATTGGTCGATTGGATTCCATTTTTGGGCCCACAAGATTGAGATGAGTGATTCGATTAGTGGTGAGCGAGGGTTTTATTCAAACATGACAAAGAACATGAGGAGGTGCGAGAGGGGCTCAAAACCTATCCCAAAGATTCCAAATGATGACGAAGACAACGTGTAGAGGTAGGAGTCAATCCTTTCTGATTGTTTTTAATGGAATTGTAGGTAAAAAATGAAAAAAAATAGGGTGGGGAAATAAAATTTCAAAATGTAGTGAAAAAGTAAAAATGTGGGTAGGGGGTTGGGGAAATATAGTTTAATTAGGTGTAAAATGGAAATGGGTGGGGTTTGGGTAGTTTTTAGGTAGTTTTAGGTTGTTTTTTTGTTTTAATTTGTTTTTGGAAAATTGGGGACATGGGGTTTCAGTTGTGAAGTCGAACCAGTGATTGACGTCGGTTAGGTCTCGACCGACATCAATTCAACATGCTGAGTCGATGGATAAATTAGTCTACCAACATCGGTTGAGGGCAATCGGTATCGGTCAAGGTGACCGATGTTGGTCATAGGGAAAAGTGACTGGGTCCAAATGGGTTAGATTTTAGAAGGCCAAAATGGGGTAAAAATCAAATGGGAGGGTACATGGGAAAAGAATGAAGGAAACCTAGATGGATGAGGTATAGAATTAGGTGGGTTTGCGTAAATTTAGGTAAATGTAGGTAGGTAATAGGTGATGAAATTAGTATGGGAACATAGTAGGTTAGATTAGAATGAATAATAGGTCGGGAGGTAGTTTAGGAAATAGATAGGTAGGTAAACAAATGTGGGTATGTGGTGTAGGTAGGGGTGAGTTAATTAGTTTTGAAGAAATGGGAAAAAGTAGTTCAATACTTGACATTGTTAAGTTGTATGAATGCAAGCACGACAATAACTCACAATGTATGATAAATAGATGCCATTGTTGGTAGAGATCAGACCCACTATCACAGAGGATGAGTGGGACCACATCCAAGATGTCGGTCTTAGTTCCATCAGGTGATATAGATGGATTTTTAGGGATCACAATATGATGGTTGCTCTCATCGATAGATGGGATTATACGACCAATACCTTCCATTTTCCAACAGGGAGATGACTATCACCCTAGAGGACGTATATAGGATCTTGAGGTTGCCCATTTGTAGGGGCACAGTCTATCAGATTGGAGCCAACAAGGTGTTAGAGCCCATGGGTATAATGTTTGGCAATGTTATGGTAGAGTTGACATACCATAGTGTGAGTGTCAGGTATGGAGAGATGTACGTGACACATCCTGATGAGACCCATTTGGCAATGTTGATGATGGTCACGATTAGTTTTTTTTCCCTCCCAGATTCATAGGGGTGGTCAGTTTCCTCTAGCATTGATGGGTGTTTTGGAGGATATGGTAGAGAAATGAGTATGGTTCACATGGGTGCCTACATTTGTAGTGAAGTTATATAGAGATCTATGGTGGTATCAACAGATACACAAGTTTGGAGTGTGTTGTACCTTCTTATTACATTGTTGGGTGTATGAGCATATAGTGTGCCTATGATTAGCCGGACTACCGAGGTAGGATTTGGTCAGAGGAGTATCCTAAGTTGGTTTGTGGTGGTGTGTAATAATGGGAGCCCATCCTAGGGTTGCAAAGGTTGTCAAGGATGTGACCTATTACAGATGACTACTTGATGGCATATCAGCCATTGATATATTGTGGAGACCTTATATAGGGTTTCCATCTTACTAGAGGGATGACAACTAAGTTGGATGGATTATAACAAGTCAAGTGGATACAGGGTAGATGTGCTTAGCGAGCACGAGATGATCCCTATGGAAAGAGTCCAATGGTAGTTTAGGCTCTAGTAGGATGTGCCTCCACCTTTTCCATTGTACCATAAAGACAATGTGGAGAGACCATTATCTCCACCACATCTAGTAGATCCATCCGGAAGGAGGAGAGGGTAGCAGATAGGAGTATTAACAATACAAATACCATTGATGGCTATAGGTAGTGGTGGATAGCGTAGTTATAGGAGGCACCTCGAGGCTAGGGAATCCCGATTTAATTCTGATCATAGTTTAGAGAGATGCATTAGAGGGGAAGGGCCTATTTGAAGAAGGGCACGTAAGGAGAAAGCACGCAGTAGGACAGGTTTTTAGGAGGGGGTTTAGCTTAGCCATATTTGGCATATCGGGAAGAACATGAGGAAAGCATGACCCGACTGCATGCGAAGTGGATAAGGTGCCATCTTGCAACTTGGTGCCCATGAAGGAATATACCTTGCGATAGAAGATTCTAGAAGGTCATCATGGCAAAGGATGGAGAGCTCACATCTAAAGAAGCATGCTCCCATGGAGGACCACTTGGACACATGGCAAGTGATCTACAACTTCAGAAAGGCATGGCGGTGCTTGATAAGGCTATATATATGAGCACTCAGTAGAAGAAAAAGAAAAAGAGAGACAGATGGAGAGATGAGAATTGAAGAGAGAGAAGCCCATGCAGGAATATTGTGAGAGCTCCATAGGTTGGGTTTAGAGGATCTGTAGGAGTATGTTGTATCAAGGGGATGGGTCTGAACATTTTTTTTTATTATTTGACTATGAAGGGCCTAAGTCTAGTTCCGATGCATGACATTGGTCTGCACTATCATATGGATATGTGATTTCCTCAGTTAATGTAATGTGGTTATCAACATGCTTAATATGAATATATGTGTGTTTCCAGTTCTACTTACATCTATATGGATCGGTTATATATATATATTCATATGAGTGGGTGTAAACCCTTGTGCATTTATTTTTTTATTATGATTCAGATCTATGTTTTATAATGCTTTTTCTTATATGAATGAACACATTGGTCTAGAAGTCCATTTCTGAGCTCTAAGATGAATGTATGGTTCCTTTCCAATCTATTCACTTAAGTTTCTATCATAAATAATGCATTCTCACACAACTCACATAAAGGAGGGACTCGGCACCCACGCATGTGCCTCGGGTGAGCACCCAACGCCCACTGGGTGATAGGATAGATGACGCATGGGATTTCCTTGTTCTTTGAGAGGGCATAAAAATGACTACATCTTGGTTCCATTTTTCAGGACCTCTTTTTTGAAGTTGTTGTGAGAAATGACATGCATCTTTATCTTTGTGATGTGTAATATAGAGAATGCACCTAACTCTAGAAAGTGTTGAAACATGGTTCAAGAGCATGGAGGATGAGTTTTCTCAAAGATTCAACACTGACCTAGTTCAATGCACGTGGATGGGTAGAAGAGAACCTATACCATGAGTTATATATGAGACATTATTTTTTTTCTTCCCAGTAGAGCTATATGAATGGCTCTCGGCATACACATCTAGATCAAGTTGGTTCTATAGATCATCGTGTGTGGACCCAAGATGACTATCGAGGGCTATGCAGGATGCAGATCTGACTTGGACACATGTGATATTGATCACTGGTGGAAGGGAGTGTTGGCTAGTTACATTTTAGAATATGCCATTTTGACGTATTCTTTCCCAAAAGTTGTTGAGTTTGAGTTTTTGAGGGAGCCTAGAGGGTCATTTTTTGAGTGTTATTCCTCTGCTATGAAGATCTTGGTCATTACTTTGAGTTTAGAAGCATTCCCCATGGCCGGCTAAGCTACTCTAAGCACTGGTGAGGAAGCTAGGGTGGAGGAAGATGGCGGACATTACGGCTGAAAAGGAAAGGGAGGAGAGATGACTCAAGTATAGTGAAGCTCATGAAAGGGAGATGACTAGACAACATGAGGTTGCAAGTGTGATGGATCTATGGAGGTAGACATTGTGAGAGGGTGTTGAAGTTCACATGGAGGATGTGGAGCCTGAGCAATTCTATGCTACCCCATCTTGGAAAGCATGGGAGAGAGGCCCCTTCAGCTTTTAATGAGAGTTCACATGGAGAAAGGAGAGCCATCGGCGCATGCATCTAAACCCACCTAGTGACCAACCCCTGGCACTTGGTTTTCCAAATCAAAGGAGTATTGATAACCCAGTTGGTATCGGTGGGAGTGACCGATCGGTGCCCAAGAGGTATAATTTTTTGTTTGGGACATCCATGGCTTGCACATACCATTCCGTGTTTTGGAGGAATTTTTGGGAAAAGTACAAGTACGCAAGGTTTAGGCAACACATCTGGGAGTGGCATGGGATACACTTCTGGTAGTGGAGAAATCTCACAGACCATTGGCACATAGTAGTTCAGTGGGATGTTGGGGACACTAGGCATGTGACCACTTCAGGCCCATTTCTAGTTACAGAGGATCTAGAGGTGGAACTGGTGGATCGGGAGGCACATGACTGGTGGATCCAGTGGATCTAGTGGAGGGAACACCAGAGGGAACCAAGGATCTAGATCAGGAGGACAGGGGCCTCAGCCACCTCCTCAAGTGTTCTTTGAAATGTCTTTACACTTTCCAGATTACCAGGGTATAGAGGATGTTGTGAACATGTGCACAAGTGTGAATTGTATATGGCACGCGAAGGGGATCACTACCCCAGAGTGGAAGGCAAGTCAGTTTGCAACAACATTGCAAGGATGCATGCACATAGCTGGTATAGGAAGTATGACCCCTATCAGATGGTGGTAGACTACACCACATTGAAAAATTCCTTCCTAGTAGAGTTCCATATACTAGAGTTTGAGTAGAAGAGCATCAACTTTGAAGGAGATCCAACAGGGAATGGCAGAGAGTGTGTGGGAGTATGATGCATGGTTTAAGACTCTCCTATCAAAATTATCATATGACATTCACCCTTCACAACATGCTCAATGGTTTTTTGGAGGGTTGATCACTCCATTTAGGAGGGCATTGTCCCATAAAACATTTATTGACCCACGACGAGGCTCTAGAGGTTCCTTACATGCTGTTGAAGTAGTTGGGAGCATTGATACTTGGTGTGAGCCCTTTTCTAGAGGCTCAAATCACTACCATGGCCAAATAGTTAGAGAATTTGTCTACAAAACTCTACACATGAGACTCATAGTGGTCTTTGGTGCATGGATTGTGAAGTAGAGGGGCATGCCAAGGATAGTTTCCCCTAAAGTCAAGTACACACCATAGTGGTAGATTGTGAAATTTTCATGGGGACCATGATGCGAGTAGATGCCCCTTGTTGCAACACGTAATTTGAAGAATGTGTCTTGCTACTATAAGATCTACACCTCTCTACGACCCATGATACTAAGGATTGTAGGCTTATTGACCAGATCCATGAGGCCATTGATCATGGTGTGCGCCAGACCAGCCTTGTCAGTGGTTCCAAAGAAGATGATCACCATTATGAAGGATGCGTGATGGAGGGGCACATGTGGGAGAGGTTCTCATGGAGGATTTTGTGGTCATAGTAACTATGGAGGAGGAAGAAGTGAGTTCCCATGAGGAACCTACTATAACTATGGATCTACATAAACATTACAGGTGTGAGTGTCTAGATTTATTGCAGTGCTCATGGTGTGGGAAAAAGCATAAGTATGAGGAGTGCCCTGAGTTGTTTGAGCACATGAGCCAACAGCACACAGAAGGACAAGGGCACTTGGGATGGTGAGTATAAAGAAGGCCGACACACAGTGGATGCCTAGAGTGGCACGTGAGTCAGGGTTAGAACTTGTTCTGGTGACAACACGAGCAGAGGATGTACACATGCATGCAAAAAAGTACCAAGGAAAAAGACTCTAGTCTCAAGAGAAGAAGTGGTGCATGGGAAGTATCTAGACCCTTCCCACTAGAAGGAAGTGTATCAAGAGACAATGGATGTCATTCGAGAGTTTGTAGGGAGAAATCCAGTGTCTAAAGGAGTAGTCCAGGTAGTAGGAGCAAAAAAAGGAATGTTGAGGCTCCATAAAAGGACCTGGATGAGGTCAAGGAAGTGTGTAAAATGTTAAGGCAAGAGAATATTATTCCCTTGCTAGGAGAATGGCTATGGGAGAAGATGCCACATGCCAGAGTGGAGTGTGAAAGGTAGGTGTTGCATGCAAACCTCCCTCCCCATAGCCTTGACTATGACAAAGAAATCACACTAAACACAGTTGTGGATGGTTGGCTTCTAAGAAACATATTGATTGACATGGAGAGTAGAAGTCAATGTTCTTACATTGGATGCCTGACATCAAATGGGAAGGCCCACATTATAGCCATCTTTGAATGTGTTGTATATGGAAAAAAAACTAAGGCAATGCCCATTGGAGTATTAAAGGATGCAAGTGATTACCATTCGGGGGCCAAGTTTACTGGAGACTTCAAAGTCTTGGCACTCACCGAGGTAGAAAATTTTCCAGCATTGCTTGGGGCACCCATGGTGCTATAAGAACAACGTTGACCTAAGGTTCAACAAAGGATATATCAGTTTTGAGAACAAGGAAGAATGGGTCATCATCCCTCTAATGGATGGGAAGTCGACACCTTACACTTTGAACCTTTGGGAGAAGAGGTCCTTGATAGAATTTATGTGCTCCATCAGAGACCCAGAGATAATTCACCCTACAGAAGGAGTTATCCAATTTGAGGATGCCCAGTCTGAGTGATGATACAAAGCATGCATGTGACAATTGGGTGCACAGGGACCTATGAGTTAATTGGGTGACAGTTGAGGGGGTTTATAACAAAAGTGACCAAGGCACACTCACTCAAGTGCCTAGGAGGAAAGAAGTTACCAAGTTACTCTGGAGGGGCATACCCTAAAATTTTCTTACGGGACATGGAAGCTCAGTGGAAAAATGAGGATGAAAGAAGAGGGATGCTCAGTTATAGCCTACTCGGGACTACTGCACACAGTGGGTGGGCTACACATCGAGAGAGAGCCTCCTAGAGTGGCATGAGGTAAGAATCACATTCTCTATAAGGTTTTCCAGAGAGCAACACACCCACGGTCATTCAAGACTACCATGGTAAAGAGACCACTTCATTTCATATCCAAGCATGTGAGAAGGCCTAGGATAGGAGGTGCAAAAGCCTTTCCACCATCATTATGGGTACATAAGTTGTATTCCACACTACAAGGTTGTGTGTGTGTGTGGTATATCCATTCAAAACATGCCGAGATAAGGAAATTGGTAGGAGATGACAACTGATCTCATCCAAGATTTTGAATATCGAGCACAAAGCCATCAGTGGATAAGGCATTGCAAGTGATCAAGTGCCTTACGATGGGGGATAGTGCCATGGTAGAAGACAGGATACTAGATTTTCTAGGTGAGCCTAGTTTAGAGGCACATTTGATGAGGATGAGTCAGAGGAGATGCAGTTTGAGCAAGCATGCATAGAAAAGGAAAAAGGAAAGATGGTTTATGTCATAGATGGAGAGGAAATGGAGAGTCTAGATGTTAACCACTCTATAGGTACATGCATGATGTTATAGATAGCATTGATGAAAGGACATGCACTTACCATGAGCCCTTAAAAATGAAGAAGGTTAACATTGGGTCAGAGGAGAGAAACCCAAGGAAGCAATCATTGGAGACTATTGGTTGGAAAAGGAGGTCTCAAAGATCATTGATCTTGTTACGTGAATTCCAAGATTTATTCCCTCATGGGTATCATGAACTCAAAGGCATCCACCATTCCTTGGGGGAGATGAAGATAAAACTAAAGGAAGGTGCACACCCAATCTAGAAAAAGCCATACTGGATGAATCCAAATTTGTGCGTATGGGTCAAGGAGGAGATAGAAAAATGATAGCATCAGGTATCATTGAAGTTGTGGAAGAATCAAAATGGATAAGCCCAATGGTCATCAACATCAAAAAAGGATGGGAGGATAAGGATCTGTGTTGACTACAGGGACCTGAATGTAGTATGTGTCATTGATCCCTTCCCTACCCCATTTACTGAAGAAATTTTAGAGGGAGTGGTGGGCGTGAAGTCTACTCCTTCACGGATGGGTTCTCAGGGTACCACCAGTGTGGATTGCAAAGGAAGACCAGAGAAAGACAACTTTCACCACTGAATGGGGAATTTTTTCCTATACGGTCATGCCTTTTGGATTGAAGAATGTGCCTGTTGTGTTCTCACGCATTGTTAGTGCAAGCCTTTCAGGACTTCATCCATAAATTTCTTCAAGTCTATTTGGATGATTGGACTATGTATGGTCTAGTCAAGGACCATTGTGATAACTTAAGACTAATGTTTGAAAGGTGTCGATAGTTGAGGATATCCCTCAACATCAAGAAGTGTGTCTTTTCTACCCCATTTGGAACCTTATTGGGACATATCATATGCAAGGAGGGCTTACTAGTAGATCCCACCAAGGTTGCAGCCATCGTGGGTTTAGGGGAGCCTACTAGCCAAAGCATCATGCATGGATTCCTTGGGCATATGGGTTACTATAGGAAGTTCATCAAGGGATATGCCAAGATCACCACACCCTTAGAGGAATTACTTAGACACAAGAGTGCCTTTCATTGGGAGAGGCAAATAGAGGGCATTCGACACTTTGAAGGATAGGCTTGTCACAACACCCATTCTCCATTTCCCCATTTGGGATAAACCTTTCCATGTTCATGTGGATGCCTCTGGTACAACCATTGGAGTAGTACTGGCACAACCTGTGAAGGGATTGTTGACCATCCCTTGTGCTTTGCAAGTAGAAAGCTAACATCAATAGAACAAAATTACACCACTACTGAGCAAAAGCACTATCCATGATCTACGCATGTTGCACAAGTTCAGGAAATATCTACTGGAAACACCATTTGTATTTTACACAGGACCACATGGCATTAAAATACTTGGTAAACAAGCCCATTCTACAAGGGCACATATGTCGATGGGTCCTACTATTCCAAGAATTTGAGTTCACAGTGGTTGTCAAGCTAGGAAAGAGTAATTTTGGGCCCGATCACTTGTCTAGAATTGACTCGGAGAGGAGGATGCACAAAGCATTGAGGAGACCATGCCAGACACACAGCTATTTAGGTTACGGCATGCACCCCTCAGACTTAGAGGATATTGTGGTGTTTCTCAAAATAGGTATGGTGCACAAAAGGGATGAAAGCATTAGAGAGGAAGTAGTTAGCCATACACACACACCCTACATGTTGGTTAGTGGTGATTTGTACAAACTAGGACATGATGAAGTGTTGCACCAGTGTGTGCTAGAACATGAGTGCCTAGCTATTATGGAGGAGGCACATGGAGGAAGCGCAGGTGGACACTATGTAGGGGATGCCACTGCACAAAGATATTACAAGTTGGGTTATGGTGGGAAACCCTATATCAAGATTGTAAAGAGTATTATAAGGCATGTGATCATTGTCAGTGCCTTGGAAAACCAGGGTGGAGGGATGAAATGCCTTTGCACCCTATTCCAAGTACAGAGCCATTTGAAAAGTGGGCCATAGATTTTGTAGGCCCCATTTCACCAGCCACGCGTAGGACAAGATCACACTATGTAATCACTTGCATGGATTATTTGACAAGATGGGTAAGAAGCAACGCCTACCTACCAAGGATTGTATACAAATGGCTACACAACAGGTTTCTATGGGAAAATATTATTACAAGGTATGGATGCCCATTGAGCTTAACTAGTGATAGGGGTACACATTTCCTAAATGAGACCATCAGATTCTATTAGCAGAGTTCATGGTGGCTCATCATAAGACTACCCCTTACCATCCACAAGCAAATGGAACTACCGAAGCATTTAATAAAATACTGAGTCATACCCTGACCAAAATTTGTGACGTTGGTAGATGAGATTGGGATGAAAAAGTATCAATAGTTCTATGGGCATATAGGACAACCTACAAGAGGTTGAATAAAGCCACACCATTCCAATTGGTGTTTGGCATGTAGAGGTTGTCTTACCCATTGAATTTATGTTACCTTCTCTATGTATATAGCATGCATGTAGGAGGATTGGCGATGAACAACAAGTGCTGGAGGAAAGGATTGAAAAATTGATGAAATTGGATGAGAGATGATCATTGGCTAGGTGGAGTCAAAAGGCTGAAAAGGCTAAACAAAAATCATGGCATGATCACCACATCAGAAACAAACAATTTGAGATTGGGCAGATGGTATTGTTATATGATTCTAAGTTTTTGCGCCATCCCAAAAAGTTGAAATTCCATTGGTTGGGTCCCTATATCATCTCGGACATCCTTAATTCAGGTGCATGTGCTAGTTGAGAGCACTTGGATGGAATGAGATTACCAGGCCATTTCAATGGGAGTAGGTTGAAGCCCTACTATAAATAAGTCTTCTTGGTGTTTGTAATAAGCAGTTTTTTCCATTTAGTATAAGTTTCCCTTTATGTAATTTCCTTTCTTGTGTTTCCCTTTCTCATCATTTGTTCTTTGTTTTTTTGCACCTTGGGCACATTGGTAACCACATTACTTTTTGAAGGTTGTGCATGTGCAGAGGACCACATGCATCTTTTTTAGTGTGGGGTGGAGTGATGTGAAAGTATAGGCCCATAATACAAGTTGAACTAGAAAGTAGAAGTTGTGGTGAATTTCCCGGTTGATGGATACAAAGCACACAAGGATGAAGGAAGCACATGGAAGAAGAGGTGGATGAAAAAATGTTGGTGTCAAGATAAGACTTTAGAGAAACCACATACAGAGAGAAGAAGAGTGAACAACAACATGAGGTAGGTGAGAGAAAAAAAAATGAAGGGAAAAGAAGTGCCTTTGGCATTGTTAACACACACACGCGTAAGAGTCTTTTGTCATCGATGGATGGATTGTTTTGCACACGCAGAAAGGTTGTAGAAGTTTTTTGCAAGATTGGGTTGGCATAAGTGAAGTGAAGGCATGCAAAGGTTGGCTTGGTGGAAAAAAATCACATTTAGTACTAAGTATGGTGGTAGGTAAAATAGCATTTAATGTTGGAAAGAAGGAAAAGCTATAAATAAGAAGTCGGGCACTTCATTATTTACCTTGCATTTACAAAGAGAAAAGAGCTCTCATGAAACTAGGCATCCAAAGGTGATCTATGTGAAGAAAAATTTAAGAAATCTGAGAGGACGTGACTAGAGTAGATCCACAAACCAGTAGGAAAGGAGTACATGGGCATGGAGGAAGTTGTTGAGAAGGAAGTTGTTGAAGCAAGTGCATCTTGTGGAAGAATTGTTCCAGTTAGGGTTTGGTGGCTAGGGCACGGTGTAGGAGGGTTTCTTCACAAGGTTGTGCATTAGGGTTGGATAAAGTGGTAGAGCAGAGCAAGGAAAAAATGCTTGAAGTGATAACCTAACTAGAAGAATGGCACCAAAGAAAGCAACCATCTCACCTAAAAAGTAAAGGGCAAGGGCAAGGGTAAGGGGAAGCAAAATGAATGCCATCATAAGCACAAAATGAAGAATGGTACATGGAGATGCAATACCCGGATGGGGTATTGCTAGGAAAAGAATGGGAATCTCATTTGTGGAAGATGACTGTAAGTGACTATAATCACCACACCAACATGATAGAAAAAGAAATGGCTTTGGAGTTGGTTCACCCAACAAATAAGAGGACACCAAAGGGCATGCCCATCTATAGTGATGAAGTAAAGGTTAAATTGGAGAAGGCAGGATTACTACAACTTTACAATTACCCTACTTTGGAAAACCTGAGTGCCTCTACTAGTGGCTAATGGCGCATGCATTCACGAAGACCATTTTTATTTCATGGGGCACAAAGATGCACATAACTCCCCAGATTAATTTCCAAGTTCACATGCCTTATCTATGAAGGGGATAACATTGATGATGACCTAAGTGACAAGGAGGCCATCAAGGAAAGTTTGTTGCATATATGACTATAAGAAAGGATCATGATACTTTGACATCATAGAGATCCCAGACCCCATGATGAGGATGGCCACACACTTGGTAACCAAGCTCAATGACCAAGAGAGATGGACTCAAGTGAACAAGGCATGGCTGAATGTATGTGCTGAAAAAATATCTAGGGGACCATCTACAACTTGTCCACTTTCATCATGGATGAAATCATTAGCAAGCATGCAAGAAGGTGAAAAGATACTATTTGGTAATGTCCTCCTCACAATTGTCTTCTCAAAATCGGAGTGCCCGATGGGCCGGAAAAAAGGTTTGTTTGGGAGTACCTAGAAGAGGATCCCTCACCCATGAAGTGGTTCACAAAATATACTTGTGAGACCATGACAACCACTCACAAGGCACATTTAGAGAAATGGTACAAGCATGAGGGATGCATTTGGGGTGGAATGGAGGATTCCAGAGTAGTTACCCATGCTCATGAAAAGGAGAAGAAGAATTTCATGGTATATCAACACTTCTGCATTGGCAGATTTAGGTTGATAGATGAAAAAATGAGCCCATGGTGCAAGCTTCCCTTCTCCTTCACCACAAATACTTCCAAGTGGGGGTGAATAGATTCAAAGAGGCCAAGAGACTAAGGTTCAACCTTAGTGAGGTGGATCAAGACCACAGAGAGCTACGCAGAAAGTTAGTTTTACCCCAAGAAGCATGCATACATGGAGAGATATGTCTCCCATGAGATATAAATGATGAAACCAATGACATTTCCAATCATTGGAAGGGCTGCAACAAGGATATACCTTCACATCAGGCCAAAATTTGAAAAGGGCGCATACTTGGAAAATGATGTATCCATCCCTGAGGACCCCACAGGAAGAAAGAATCCCACACCAAAGAAGAGGGAAAGAGAAGAGGTGTAGAAAAAGCACCAAGTGTTCAGGCTACACAAGTGGTAAGCACACCAGAGACAAGTGCTAAGCCTAGTACTTACACATGGAGAAAGAAGTCCCTAGTGAAAGAAAAGACTCCAGAGGAAGAAGCACCGAGCACGAAGAACCCATCACCCAGGAGAGGTCACCAGAGGAGGAGGAGAAGGAAGCAGAATCTCCTACTGAAGAAGAAGAAAGGTGATAAAGAAAATGATTCGGAGGATACAGAGAGCTTGGAGGCCTATAGAGGTGAGAGAGATGATGATGATGAAGATGAACTAGGAGGTGAGGACCATCCTATCTATGAGGTTCATGACTCGGAGGAGGAAGGAGAGGAAGAAGAAAATGAGTACATCTTTGTCAAGAGGAAGAATGACAAGGAAGAAGAGGATACTCAGGACAAGGGGGTAAGTGAGGAAGTTACAAAAGAACAAAGGACCCCAAGCCTCACTAAGGAATAGATAGATGAGGCCACAGAGAAAGAAGTAGCCAAGATCATCGAAGACCTAGTAGAGCAAGAGATGGAATGCAACACAACCTAGTGATGAAGGAAGCAGAAGAGGAAAAGCATAGAAAAGGAATATGGCAGCATGGGAGGGGATCCCAGTTTGGTTGTGAGCTTTCCTAAGGCCACGCACATAGGGAGAAAAAAAGTGAGGCATCACAGGTTCAGAGGAGGATGGGCTATATTGATGATCCAAACAAGGTGTTGTGTGCACACTTTCAAAGCACCATACCAATGGAGAAAATCTTGGCTATGGCATCATTTGATGAGGAAGGTGCATACCCTCGGATGAGGAAAATGATTTCTTGGGAATTTGAGTCCCACATCGATGAACCAAATTCAAAGTAAGCCAAGGGGGAAATAATGAAGGTACCAGTCAAAAGGTGACAACCCCTTGGTAAATGCTCAATGTGGATATCAGATGAGAAAATATGCAATGCGTTGAACAAGGTTTTGGTGGAAGTAGAGGCCAGACTCTTTGGGAGGAATGACAGGTGAAGTTCCTAGAGGTAGAACTAGAGAAAAAGGAAGAAGAGATAGAGAAAAGAACCAAGGACTTAAAGTGGGAGGAGCTAATCAACACGTGCGTAAGGCATGAGTTGAAAGAAGAGAAGGAAAGGGTGCAAGGTCTACAAGAAAGTAGAGATGATCACAGATGCCATTTTCTTGAAGCATCCAGATCTAACACCACCAACAGAAGTATGGATCCACCCTAGAGTGTCTAGAGGACTTGACCCACATCCTCACAATGGAAAGATGACCACTAGCCTTGGAGTCTATGCAGAGGAGGCATCGACATGCAAAAAAAAAGGAGGACAAGATGAAGGTTGTGGCCATTGTTTCCCAATACAAGAAATTCCTCATGGATGTGAAAGCCACCACCCAAGTCATTGAGGCTACTTATGACAACTACACTGATAGAGATAGAGTGGCGAGCATTCTAGTCACCACCCATGAAGCAGAGCTCAAGGAGTTCTAGGAGAAGAACAAGGGGAATAGGGTGGAATGTGAAAAAATTCTAGCCAAGGTTGAGAAGAAATCAGAGGCTATTGAGACCTTGTGGGGCTCAATCAAAAACCGGTGAAAGAGTTTGTATCCCCAGATCACTCGAAGGATGGACACACTTGAGGATTTGGGAAAATAGTTGGAGGGGATCATGGAAATGATGAATACCCAAGGAGAAGGGCTAAGCTTTGAAGAGGTGAGCACCTTAGTCGTGACCTTTGTCAATAGGCACAAGTGAGGTCAATACCTAGAATAAGTTGGAGGTAGACTTGATGAAAATATTTCCCTCTCCTCTTGTAGAAAAATAATCATAGTTTCCCCATTCTTTCATTCTTCCCCAAATTCTTCATTCCTTTATTCTTTCTCCAAACTATTCAAGGACAATCATTCTTTATTCTTTGAGAAGGTGTTCCCAGGGTAGAGAATAGGCATAGTGTGGGGTGATGTTGGGCCCCTAAAATATTGGCTAAGTACAAGAAGGCACATGGGCATGCAAGGCCTATTTGAAGAAGGGTGCACAAGGAGAAAGCACACATGATAGGGTTTTAGGAGGGTTTTAGTAGAACCAGTGGCACATGTGCAAGGTAGAGAAAAGATCTTGGGACTTAGCCATATTTGGCATATCAGGTAGAACACAGGAAAGCATGACCCAACTACACATGCAAGTGGATGGATAAGTGCCATCCTCCTGACAACTTGGTGCCCATGAAGGAATATACCTTGTGATAGAAGATTCTAGAAAGGTCATCATGGAAAAGGATGGAGAGCTCATCTGAAGAAGCATGCTCCCATGGAGGACCACTTGGACACATGGCAAAGTGATCTACAACTTCAGAAAGGCATGGTGTGCTTGATAAGGCTATATATATAGCACCCGGTAGAAGAAAAAGACACACATGGAGAGATCGAGAATTGAAGAGAGGTGAAGCCATGCAAGAATAATATTGTGAGAGCTCCATAGGTTGGGTTTAGAGGATCTGTAGGAGTATGTTGTATCAAGGGGATGGGTTTGAACATTTTTTCTTTGTACTATGAAGGGCCTAAGTCTAGTTCCGATGCATGACATTGGTCTACACTATCATATGGATATGTGATTGCCTCAGTTAATGTAATGTGGTTATCAACATGCTTAATATGAATATATGTGTGGTTCCAGTTCTACTTACATATGTATGGATCAGTTATATATATTTCATATGAGTGGGTGTAAACCCTATGTGCATTTCTTTTCATGATTCATGATCTATCTTGTTTGTATGCTTTTCTTATGAATGAACACATTGGTCGGGGATGGGTCTGAAAAAAAAAATTTCTTTTTACTACCGATGTATGACATTGAGTCCGCACTTTCTTATTATATGGATTTTGTATTGTCTCGAGCTTAATGTAATATGGTTATCAACATGCTTAATATGAATATATGTGTGGTTCCATTTCTACTTACATATGTATGGATCAGTTATATATATATTTCATATGAGTGGGTGTAAACCCTTGTGCATTTATTTTCTATTATGATTTAGATCTATGTTCTATAATGCTTTTCTTATATGAATGAACACATTGGTCTAGAACCCATTCTGAGATCTAAGATGAATGTATGGTTTCTTTCCAATCTATTCGCTTAAGTTTATATTGTAAATAATAAATTTTCATGCATCTCACATAAAGGAGGGACTCGGTGCCGTGTGTGCCTCAGTGAGCACCCAAAGACCAACCGGTGATAGGTTGGCGTGCATGGGATTTCTTTGTTCTATGAGAAGGCATAAAAAATGAGGTAAGGCATGATTGAGGTGAGGCCATTTAGGCATGATGGAGTCAGGTATAGGAATGATTGAGTCATGTTTAGGCATGATGGAGTCATGTATATGCATGATTAAATTAGGTGTAGACATGGTGGAGTCAAGTGTAGGCTTGGTTGAGTTAGGTATAGGCATGGTGGACTCACATATAGGCATGGTTTTATCATGTATAGGCATGGTTTGGTTGTGTATAGGAATGGTGGAGTTAGGTATAGGAATGATTGAGTCATGTGTAAGCATGATGGAGTCAGGTGTAGGCATGGTGGAGTCAAGTATAGGCATGATTGAGTCGAGTGTAGGCAAGGTTGAGTCGAGTACGGGCATGGTGGAGTCGGTATAGGCATGGAGGTATCTAGGTAATTTCCAAGTTACTAATCTTATGGAAATAATGTATTGTATGTATGTTGTGGTTAAATTTCCAAGTAATTAATATCATGAAAATATGAAATGATTTAAGTATAATATGGTTGTGGTGATAAAATGGTAGGTATGTATGTTTTTACGATATTAATTTCCAAGATATTTTGTAAATGGAAACTAACTAGGGTGGAATGTGAATGTAAAAGGGGGAAATTGGTTAGGGGAAAAAGTTTCTAAGCTATAGGTAGTGGTGGATAAGCGCGATTCTGACTGCAGCACCTTTGAGGCTAGGGAAGACCGATTTACTTACATTCATAGTTTAGAGAGATACATTACAGGGGCATGTGGCTTCCCTACGGCACATGTTATAGGTTACATGGATAGCTAACGGGATCACAGGCACAAGTGACCACCTTACAGGCATAGGTGACGACCTTATAGGCCCAAGTAGCATAGTACAGTACCCACAAAGGGTGGAGATGGGGATGGAGGGAAGGTAGCCACCTTACAGGCACATGTGGTTGGATTACAAGGCCAATTAGCCATAACATAGGACCGTAAAGCTACACAGCCGCCATAGGCTCTTACACTAACACGGGGTCCCATAGTACAGATCCTACACCAAGACATGGTCCTCTTTTGGTAGGTCGAGAGATCTCGGTGGTAATTAGGTGATGGCACCACTACACACTATATCCATGATGAGGTTTAGGGATTTCTGAACGCAGGCTCGTTCCTATCGGAATAGCTAGCAATCTAGCAGTAGGCATTGATGTTCCCTCTTATGTCGATAATCCGAGCCCAAAGAGAAGCAAGTGATCTAACTAGATCCAAGACTCATAAATCAGGTAGTATAGGGGGTCATCAACCCTAGAGACAGGCCGGGTGATGTTACTAGTTCCCGAGAGACCAGGTCCCGTAGAGGATGAGGAGGAGATGGAGACTAGGTAAGGACTAGTAGAGGGTGGCAAGATGATGGTAGGGCACTGGACTGATAGGGGGAGGAGGAGATAGGTGAGACCAAAGAGGAGGTCATCAAGTGGGGGTGATTGATATCCATAACGGATATTGTACTATCATTTTGATTTTTGTTATATATACCAATTTGCCTGCCGAAGATGTGAGATTGTACATGAGATTTTGAGATACTTGATACTTATTTATATTTGTGTATATATGTATTGATACACAAACACTCCCATTATATATTTGATGATGTTTGTTGGATGGATGATGTACTTGTTTTAATTTTCATTGTTATTGTGTATTATGGAAACTAGTTGTGTTAGGCATGATTGAGGTGAGGTCATGTAGGCATGATGGATTCAGGTATAGGCATGATTGAGTTAGGTTTAGGCATGATGGAGTCATGTATAGGCATGATTAAATCAGGTGTGTGCATGGTGGATTCAGGTATAGGCATGGTGGACTCAAGTGTATGCCTAGTTGAGTTAGGTATAGGAATGGTGGACTCGAGGCATAGGCATGGTTTGGTCATGTATATGCATGGTTTGGTCATGTATAGGCATGGTGGAGTTAGGTATAGGCATGATTGAGTTAGGTGTAGGCATGGTTGAGTCAAGTATAGGCATGGTGGAGTCAGGTATAGGCATGGTGGAATCTAGGTAATTTCCAAGTTACTAATCTTATGGAAATAATGTATTGTATGTATGTCTTTGTGCTAAAATTTCCAAGTAATTCATATAATGAAAATATAATTTTTTTATGTATAATATGGTTGTGATGATAAAATGGTAGGTATGTATGTTTTTACAATATTAATTTCCAAGTTTTTGTGTAAATGGAAACTAACTAGGGTATAATGTGAATGTAAAAGGGGAGGGAATTGGTTAGGGTCCTCTTTTGGTAGGGTAGAGTTATCAGTGGCGATTAGGCTGATGGCACTTTGCCACACACTATATCCATGGTGAGGTTTAGGGATGTCCTGAACAAGGCTCGCTACTATTAGGAATAGCTAGCAATCAAGGCATTGATGTGCCCTCTTATGCCAAGAACTAAACCCTACGGGAAGCTAGTGATCATACTAGATCCAAGACTCACAACTCAAGTAGTATAGGGGGTCATCAGCCCTAGAGATAGGGCCAGGGTGAGGTTACTAGTTCCCAGAGACTAGGCCCTATAGAGGATGAGGAGGAGATGGAGGATAGGAAGGGACCAATAGAGGGTGGCAAGATAATGACAGGGTGTTTGACTGGTAGGGAGGAGGAGGAGATAGGTGAGATAGGAGCATAGGTCATCAAGTGGGGGTGATTGATATCCATAGTGGATATTGTACTACCATTTTGATTTTTGTTATATATACTGTCCTACATGCATGTTGGGCCCCTAAAATATTGGCTAGGTACAAGAATGTGCATGGGCATGCAAGGCCTATTTGAAGAAGGGTGTGCAAGGAGAAAGTGCATAGGATAGGGTTTTAGTAGAACCAATGGTGTGTGCACAAGGTAGAGCAAAGATCTTGGGAATTATCCATATTTGGCATATCGGGAAGAACACAAGGAAATCATGACCTTAATGCACATGCAAAGTGGATAAGGTGCCACCTAGTAAATTTTTTCCCATAGAAGGAATATACCTTGTGATAGAAAATTCCGAAGGTCATCATCGTAAAGGATGGAGAGCTCACATCTGAAGAAGCATGCTCCCATGGAGGACCACTTGGACACATGGAAAGTAATCTACAAATTTAAAAAGGCATGGTGGTGCTTGATAAGGCTATATATATGAGTGCCCAAAGAAGAAAAAAAGAGACACATGGAGAGGCGAGATTTGAAGAGAGGAAAATCCATACATGAATACTATGAGAGCTCCATAAGCTGGGTTTTAGAGGATCTTTAGGATTATTTTGTATCAAGGGGATGGGTATGAATAATTTTTATTTGTACTAGGAAGAGCCTAAGTCCAGTTCTAATGCATGACATTGGTTTGCACTATCATATGGATCTGTGATTATCTTAGTTAATGTAATATGGTTATCAACATTCTTAATATGAATATATGTGTGGTTCCAGTTCTACTTACTTCTGTAAGGATCGGTTATATATACATTTCATGTGAGTGGGTGTAAACCCCTATGCATTTCTTTTCTATTATGATTCAGATTTATGTTTTGTAATGCTTTTCTTATATGAATGAACACATTGGTCTAGAAACCGTTTTGAGCTCTAAGATAAGCACTTGATCCATAAGCATGAGTAACGATATAGGTTCCAAGACAATTAGGACAAAAATTTACTCGTTTAATTTAACCCTCTTTTGTGACATGTTGATTTTCCTTCAGACAAGGTCGCCCACCGGAAGGTTCATTCTTGGACATGTTTATCATAGGAACATTTGATACATTTTTGGTAGATTTGGAAGTGATCAAGAATGTTTATATGGCACTCATCTAGTAACTCAAGATGTGTCAAATGATTCTGGAAAAAATCATCATCGTTGATCATATACTTTAGTGAGTTATGAAGAGATGTAATTTGGACTTCGAGGGGCAAGACAACCTCTATACCATATACCATAGACAAAGGTGTGGCAATAGTTGAGGTGTGAATACTAGTGCGATGAGCCCATAAGGCAAAAGGAATGTGTGTGTGCCAATCCTTACAAGTATAATCAACCACTTTCATAAGAATTTTATTTAGAATTTTTTTAGTTGATTTAGCTTGGCCATTTGTTTGAGGATAATAAGGTGAAGAAAAAATGAGTTAAATGTTGAAGGCATCACAAATTTTTCATAGGTTTTTATTTTTGAATTGTTTTCTGTTATCAATGATGAGGTGGTGAGGAACACAAAAGTGACAAATGAT
Organism: Taxus wallichiana var. yunnanensis; assembly: GCA_018340775.1. Taxonomy (NCBI): domain Eukaryota; kingdom Viridiplantae; phylum Streptophyta; class Pinopsida; order Cupressales; family Taxaceae; genus Taxus; species Taxus wallichiana. Next base: position 548,248,112 of record CM031238.1, on the reverse strand, counting down.
GTGATGGTTGATGAATTCACATATTTTCTTAACTTTTGTAGAAATAAGAGGTACGGCTTCCACCCATTTAGTGTAATATTTGGTAGCAGTAATAATCCATTGATGACATTGGGAAGAATGAGGGTTGATCTCTCTAACAAGATCCAAACCCCATTAAGAGAAAGGAAAAAGGTCTCATGTGACCTATAAGGCGTGACTATGGGTGTGATGAAGATTAGCATGTTGTTGACACTTCACACAATGCTTGACATAGTCACAACAATCACAATTTAGGGTTGGCCAATAATAGCCCAGGCGAAGGATGCGCTTAGTGATAGCTAAGCCATTGAAGTGACCCCCACAAATTCTATCATAAACTTCCTTGATGGTGTATGGAATTTCAGAACTTGTAAGGCATCATAAGAGGATACCATCAAATTCATTTTTATAGAGAAGACCACCCATGATGACATAACAAGATACACTTTTGAGAAAGGCTCATTGTCCATTATGAGTAAGATTTGGAGGTAGAATTGAAAGGGAAAGGTAGTGGGAAAGGTAGTAAAAAAACTACTTATACCAAAGGTCACATGATTCAATTTTAATGTTTCCTACAAGGTTAAAATCTCAAATTTTATTAGAAGGTGATTGCAACCTTTTATTGTGACAAATATTTTTGAGTTAGAGGATGAAGCAAGATAGGCCATGGTGTCCACAAATTTATTAGTGGAACGTGGGGTGGTTTGAATTTCATAATGGTTAAAGGTAGTCAAAAGCATGTCAACATGATGCTTATACATTTGAGTTATCTCATTACGACAACTTTGGTATATACCGTTAAATTAGTTCACAACCAGTTGAGATTCTCCAAAGATATCAATTGATTTAACCTCTAAGGCTATGGTGGTTTGAATACCTAACACGAGTGCTTCATATTCAATGATATTATTAGTACAATCAAAATCTAGTTTGAAATATAATGGCATAGGCTCACCATTAAGAGGAATGCAAATAACACCGATACCACCCCCACATTGACATTTAGAACTATCGAAGAATAAGTTCATCTAATAAACGATATCTTCTAGGGAGAGGGTAGTGATGGATTCATCATGGAAGTTGAAATTAGAAGATTGGTTTCCGGAGAGAGGTGTGTCTACGAGTTTGTCGAAATGGTTTTTCCTTTGACAAATTTTTGATGGATGAATTTGAGATCTAGGTCTATAAGAAGCATGAGCCAACATGTAACATGTTGATGTTGGTAGGGCTTAGCGTACATGTAATGTAAGGGGTCAGTATTGGTGACAAAAAGGTTTTTGTTGAGTAGGTAATGGTGAAGTTTAGTGGAGACAAAAACTAAGGCTAAGCATATTTTTTCAGCATGAGTATATCTAGTTTCATAGTCTAAAATCATACGAATTATATAATAAACCACTTGCTCCATGTGTTGCTCATCACGATGAGCAAGCATGACACCTAGGGAATGATCAAGCATAAATGTAAAGGTGAAATGGTTTTTCATCATTAGGGGGAATGAGCACATGTGGTTGGAGGAGGTATTTTTTTAAGGCGTCAAAGGATTTATGACATTCATCATCCCATTTGAAGGAGACATCCTTTTTTAGAATATGATGAAATGGATGGCAGTGGGTTGAGAGCCGAGAAATAAAGAGATGAATAGATTGCAACTTGCCTTACAAAATTTGAAGTTAATGAAGGTTAGTAGGTAGGGACATCTTGAGAATAGCCTTGATTTTAGCGGGATCAACTTTAATTCCACATAAAGAAATGATAAAACCAAGGAGCTTTCCGAGAGATAAAAACAAAGACACGCTTCTTAGGTTGAAGTCGAACATAGTATTTAATGAGATGGTCACAAACAATTTTAAGGACAACAAGGTGCTCGGTCCAATGTTTGGATTTGGTAAGAAGATTGTCAACATAATATTCTACTATACTATGCATGATGTCATGAAATATATAAGCCATATCCCGCTGATATGTAGCATTTTAAGGCCAAAGGGCATGACACAATAACATAAGGTCCCCAAGGAGTGATGAAGGCAATTTTTGTTGATCTTCCAGGGTGAGTAATATTTGGTTATAACCCAAGAAACCGTCCATGAGTGATAGCATCTCATGGACGGCGGTGAGATCAACTAGTTGGTCAATACTAGGTAGAGGAAATTCATCTTTGGGGAAAGCTAAATTAAGGTCACGGAAATCCATGCAAATGTGGAGTCCCCTTGTCACTTTTTTGATAGGAACAATGTTAGATATAAATTGGGGATAATCAATGGGTAGGATGAAGGAAACCAAAAGAAGGTGTTGGAGTTCTTCTTTGACAAGAAGGGAAATGTGAGGATGCATTTTTACAAATTATATTTCATGGGTTTGACATCAAGAATGGTTAAGATATTGTGGACCACAATTTTTGGGTCAATATCGAGCATATCAAAATAATACCAAGCAAAAGTGTTGCTATGATCCTGGAGGAAAGAACTAAAAAACTTCTTATTCAGTAGCATCTAAAGATTTGCCTATTTTTAGAATGTGCAAGTCATCCTGAGCATGAATATTGATTTTTATGGTTGATTCATTCAACATGGTTTGTGTCTTAGAAGGTAATGCCCAGTGAATATAAGAATATTCTGCTCCAAGGTAGGTGAGAATAAACTCATTGTCCTTAAATTGAATGACATTAATAAAAGGTGTATCATCATTGATCATGTCAGGATATAGGAAGGGAAGAGAAGAGGGATCCTTTCCATCACGCTGATAAGTCAGAGGTCTTAGGAAATGGCGTTCACAAAATTTTTTTTAGGAGGAATGGATTATGGATCTATAGAGTCCGTAGGTGAAGGTGGTGAAGTTGTTGGATGGGGTGGGGAATGTTTATCCTTCTTAGATGGTGGTTTAGAAAATCCAATACCATCATGGTCTCTATACTTATGAGTGGTGCAAGGAATGATAGTATGGCATCCTTATTCATAGAAACCAAAGCCAAAGCCCTTCCAAGCACAACGATGGAGGAATGTTTGGGCAAAGCAGATGGTTGGTGAGAGATTGAAGGTTGAAGGAAAATGGTCGAGTTTGAGAAGGTGGCTCAAGTGAGTAGGTAGAAGCATCAAGTCCCCATACGTTAAGTTAGTGCGAAGGTGGGGAGGCCATAGGGGAAAACCTTTTCTATGCGGTGATCATATTGGGGATGTTGGTGAAGGTTACCATACTCTTGAGGGGTCAGAATTTTTCAATGTTATATGTGGGTAGCGGGAATGGAATAATAATACTAGGTAGTTGGGAGAAGAAGCATTAGATATTTGAGAAGTAGATTGGTTGGCAAATGGGTCAGCTACAGAAGCTACAGAAGTAGTGGGAATAGAGGAGTTAGTTATGGAAGATGTAGTGGTAGAAGTGGTGGATGAGGCAAGTGGCTGAAGAAGAAGTAGTAGCGGTGGTAGATGCCTTAACTGGTATAAGGACATCATTGGGTCAATACAACATGTTACAGGTCTTGAATGGTGAAGGGTTGGTTGGAATGGTATAGTTGTTCCCTTTATGTTTGAATTTTAAACAATGGTGTAAGGTTGAAGGAACACAACCCATGGTGTGAATCTAGGGTCGGCCAAGTAGCATGTTGTACTAGAATTCCCCCTCTAAGACATAGAATAATTCAAGAATGGCACGGGGGCCTACACAAATGTGGAGAATTATGGTGCCGAGGGTGGAAGTCATGACATCATTAAATGAATGCAACATAACTGGGTTATTATGCATATAATTAGCAAGGATGCACATTTGGTTATATGCATGGGAGGAAATGATGTTAATACTAGCACCACCATCAATCATAATGCGTTGAATGCATATATTATCAACATAGATGGAAATAAATAAGGTGGGGTCAGGATCATCTCGATTGAAGAGGTACAATCTCGTCATAAGAGAAACTGAGAGTGATACTTGATGAGTGGTAGCTGGAGCAGAGGAAGGAGGTGAAGTGGTGAGAGAGGCCACATTATGAAGAGTGATAATGGATGCAATAGGCATAGAGTCATTAGGTAGAACCTCAATAGATTACAGGACCTCAATGAGGGCCTGACGATGAGACTCAGAGGTTTGGACAAGGTCATACAAATACATTTTAAGAGGAGACTGGTATAATTTTTTAAGCATTGTACGATGGGAAACCCATCAGAAATAGGGTATGTGGGTCCACAGATGGTGATTTTTGGTGCAGGTGCAGATGGAATATTGGGTAAAAGAGTAGTGGATGAGTTGGTTATTTTCTCCTTTCCTTTTTCCTTTTGGGATTGAGTGGAAATTTGAACCATATTAATCTATGGTAAAGGAGAAAGTGAGTCATGATAGGTGTAGTGATAGGATGGGAAAAAATATGGTGAGGGCATATACTAGTTTTGTGAAAACAATGCAGCACATTGGCATTTTGGTGGAAGTTTGAGTAGCTCTCTTATGTGGATCATATTGATCTCAAATGTTGGAGGGGGATAAAATGGTTGTGGAGGTGGAGATGAAGGTCACTGAATAGGTAAAGGATAAGGATGTGTGGTGATAGGTGAAGGTGGAATAGGGTCCTCATCTAAAATATCATCATCGTAAAAATTTATTTGAGAGGACATAGTTGGAGAAGAATAGTCTTAAGAGCCTTTCAGCTTTTCCACATAATTCCCTAACACCCAATTTGGTAAGTGAAAATTTTTGTATTGTCAAACCCTTCTAGTTTAGGTTTGAGTGGGTCGTAAGGTCTAAGTGGTGACAATGTGATGACATAGGTTTCCAAAAGGTTAGCTAAGATGTTGGCATAAGACCCTGCCAATGGATCACAATGTGAAGTAAGTGTGGGTTTGGATGGAAGTGTGGGTGAATTTGGTGGGAGAGGTGTCACTAGAGGTGGAATCAAAGGTTGAGTAAGTTTTACCACTGTTTGGTAAATAGTGTGATTTTAGGTTTGGGTTGCACCTTCTTGGGTAAATATGTAGTAGGTGAACTAGTTGTTGAAGGTGGTGTAGGTTTAACTACCTCTTTGGAGGGTAGTGGGTTCTTGGAATTTGGTTGCACCTTCTTGGGTAAAGGTGAAGAAGAAGTGTGTGATGTAGAAGGGAAGGCAGATGGTAAAATGGGATGAGTTAGCCAAGGTGATAATGGAGGTGTGGTGAAGGTTGTAGTAAGAGGCAATGTGGAAGGTATTGGTTGAAGAGAAGGGAATAACATAGGTAATGATGAGGATACTGGAAGTGGTGTAGGTATAGGAGGTAGAAAGGATGTAGGTGACGGTGAAGGCATAAGATGTGTAGGTAATTTGGGTGCAATAGAGGATCATGACGAGGTAGGTTGTTGTGATTTTGGTTTACTCTGGGTAGGAGGTTATTTGGCCAAGGTTGATGGGTGGGGACCTAGGATAGATGGAAGTGGTGAAGGTGATAGAGGGGTAGTGGGCGAAGCTGGTGTATGTGACCTAAGGGGTTTGGTTTTCTCTTAGGTGGGGAATATTTTTTGAATGGCTTGTACGGATGTGGATAAATATAATTTGAAAAGAGGATGAACTAGACTTGATGTAGGCATGACTCCCAATGTAATAATGGGTCTGGACGTGGAGGAAGATATAGGTGCGAGTAAGGTTTTAGGCATAGGAAAAAGTTCATTTGATGATAGATATTTAGGTGTGGGCAAGGGTGATGAAGAAGGGATCACTACAACTGGTATGGGAAATGGTGGATTTGGTTTTTGAAACACCTTTAGATAGATCATGGAAGTGTCAATAGAAAATATTTGTATTTACGTTGAGACAAGAAGTTGAAGACGTCCCACAAAGCATGTAATTGTCAACATAATCCAAGTGGTCGGCCAAACATGAGAACAACACTAATGCAAGGGGGTGATATTTATTTGGTATTAATCTCTTTAAAGAATGTCTGTGAGACATGGAAATGGTTGGCTTCACACTTTTTGGGTAAAAGAGATGAGAGAAAATCAACAGGATCTTTGAAAGCAAATGGAGAATTGTCACCAATGGGATGCTACTAATGGATCCCCTATGGGTAGGGGAGATGAAAATTTTGATGAGGTAAGTTTGTCTTTTGGAAAATCATAAGGTGAGCATGACTCTCCTATGGGTAGAAGAGTAAGTACTGCAATTTGTTCGTCAAGTTGAGAGGTGAGTGGGGAAACTACATTGGAAAATATGGTGGACTTCTCCATGGGTGAAGGAAAAGATAAGGGAGACTCCTATGTGAGTAAATGAGTAGATGAAATAGTCCCTTCGTGGATGAAGGATCTCATGCAAGAATCTCCTTGATCGATGGATTAGGAGGAAATTGAGTAAAAAGATTTGGTATGATGTCAAAAACAACATGTACCTCCTGAATGTTACTGTCACTAATCGAGATTTCACCAGTTTGGTTAGACGATGAGGTGTGATTTGGTAATGGATTCTTGAAGATGTTAAGGTTCTGATTAGTTGGTCTATTAGGGTTATCCAAGATGAGATCTCCATTATCTAACATTTTTTTCTTGGATGATATTATTTAAATTTACATAATTATCATCGCTGCGACCTCTAACGTGATGATAATTGTACTAATCATTTTCTTTATACCATGTAAGCACATGATGAGAGGGGTAAAAACTAGTATGAGGTTTCATGGGTGGAAGAGAGATTGCTCAACCTTTTAGAAGTTTTCTAAAAAACGAAGAGTAAGGTTCTCCTATGGGATTATATTTTTCATTTCTCCCGCTTGAACTGAAAATCTCAAACAGGAGAAAGATTGGAAGAAGGCTTTGATTGGTTGGATGGATGAGATGGGTCAAATTTCAAAAATACTGTGTTGAAAATCCTTTCTCTTTAGAAAAATCATATTATGGTTTGGAAGAAGAAGATGTATTGTTTGATTTAAATGCAGCGTTCTTGTTACACAATTGTATCTTCTTCTCTTCAATGGAATAAATTTTAAGTTTTGGGCCATGGTGAATGCCTTGTCAAACATACAGAAGTTTGAACTTGGAGAGTTGGTGAGATGTGTCTAGCATAAGCTCTAGTTAACAACTCTATTAACTCGGTTTGAGGAATTTAGAATGTGAGCTGGTTGATCAGGCTCCGCCAACGAGTGAAAAAATATGCGATAGATTTTTCTTCATATTGGTGTGTCATGTACAAGTCAATCATGGTGACCTTCTTGAAAATGTTGATATAAAAGTGGTCTAGAAAAAAGCTGAGCTACTTGATTAAATGAAAAGATGGAATGCTTGGGTAGAGCACTATACCAATCTAAAATCCATTCCTATCAAGGACATTGGGAATGTTCACAAGAGAAAAGTGTCATCATGAGCAATCAGATAACACACATGTTTAAAAGACTACAAGTGTTGTTGTGGGTCTTCTTTTGTTGAATCGGTTGAATTTAGGAATTTCCCAATGGGGAGGGTATGATGAATCGGAATGGATGGGTGAATGAGGTCACTTGTAAATCTCATCGTATATCGAGAGTTACGTGATTAAGATACGAGATGCTTCCAATGTTTGCATCTTGTCCATCATCATTTTGATAAGATCATTGGTAGGTTTTTATGATTGGGCACCCCCTACAGTATAAGGGGGTAGATGAGGTGGGTATGATGTGGGCAGCATCCTAGTATATGGTGGTGCCGAGTATGAAAATTATGCGAAAGGTATATAAGCGAGAATATATGTAGATGACAAGTATCCTCAATAAGTGGTAGATGAAATAGAGGGTTTTTGGTGATAAGTTTAGGTAGGTGGAGTGGATGTAAAGAATCTCATAGAAATTTGAGGAAGAGACTATGGGATGGAGAGGAAAATGTTTTGGAAGGGAGTATGGGTTGCTTGACACTAATGGTGGCTGAGATGTAATAGGTATATGAGAGGTGGCGGATGTAGATAGACCTACACTCAAGGCGATGATAAAGGCATGGTTGACATCGTAGGAGAGATAAATCTAAAAGGCACGAAAAATATCATAGGTGCAGCAAATATCGATGATGTAGGGTCAAGATGGGAAACCATAGGTGGTAAGGTGGAAGAGGGTAAGGCCAAGCTTGTAGTAGTTGATGCAAAAGTGGGTGTGATGGTAGGAGGAATGGACACAGGCATGCCATATACAAGTTTCCCTGATGAATCACGAGTAGATGAATGAGTGAGATAGGACTCGTAGAGTGACAGGGTTACGATCACGAGTCTCGTGAACTCCTCATCACTAGTGGGTATGAAAAGAGCCTGATTGGGGTCCATAGGTGATGAGATTAAAGGGGATGATGGGATAGGTGAGATTGGTTGGCGGCTAGTCAAGGTTAATTTTAAGAGACCTCTTGGAAATTGGAGGTGGAAAATACCTAGCAAATATACTTGGAACCGATTTCGCGGGAAGGTGAATTTTTTTAGGGTTGTATGTAATTTTTTGCTTGATTTTCAAGTGGTGTGATAGAAAGGTCAGTAGATGCGCAACAAGATATTTTTTTGTGTGTGTCAACAAACTTGTTGTCACATGACAACAAACCTCTTGCCACACGTTAACAAGTTTGTTGTCGCGCGACAACAAACTTGTTGTCACATGACAACAACCTTGTTGACGCATGACAAGAGGTTTGTTGTCGCACGATAACAAGTTTGTTGTCGCATGACAACAAATCTTCTATTACGCCATTCTGTAGCCTCTTCCCTCATGTCACGCATCAACAAAATCTCCATGTTTTGCATCAAAAACTCTCTGTTGCATGTCTACAACCTTTGCACTCTGTTGTGCATCAACAAAGTCATCATGTTGTGCGTTAACAAAATCTCCATGTTACGCGTCAACAATCTCTCTCACACGTGTTTATAGCCTCAACCATCATGTTGCATGTCAACAAACTCTTTGTTACATGTTAATAGCTATGCCCTCCTATCACGTGTTTACTTGTATTTGGTAATACATATGCCCCTAGGTGGTATGAGTGAGCTAGTAGTGTTCTACCCGGAAAATAATCTAGGATTATTTAGGGATATTTTCAAGGGTAGGTGAAGCCGACCCTAAAAAAATTAAACTGTAATTTTTAGGCGAATAGGACACTTGCCCATCGCTAGAAAATTTGCCTTTTCAATTTTTCAAAATTGGAATATTCGCCACTAAAAACCTTGTGGCTAGTATGAAACACAAGAGTGTTAGATTTTTTACGATTCAAAACAATTTGATTGATGACAAAAAATGTATTTTGTGCTTCATTGATGATGTACAAACATATAAGTAATGGGGGAAGTTAGTCTAAAATGATTGATTAGATCATTGTTCTGATTGGAAAATCATAATACAGAGACTAACATCAGTTGGGGTAACCAATACTAGTATGAGGGTAACCGCCACCGGTCAGCTCAAACCGATGTCGATTATTGTGAAAAATAAGAGACTCAAAGATATAGAAATGAAAGGTGAAAAATGGGTCAACCTAGACTCTAAAGATGATATCAAAGACCCAAAAGTGTGATAAAATGGCAGAACAAGACACGAAAAGAACAAAAAGGTGGAGAATACTATTTTGGTAAAAATAACCAAAAAAATCATAAAACCAACGTCATTTAGTTAACCGACGTCGATCACCTGGACCGATATCAATTACTATGAAATATGGGAAGAGAAGGAAAAATGAAGTTTTGGTGATTTAGATCAAATAAAAGGGCCAACCTAGAGATTGAGTATGGCTATGAGGAGTCCTAATAAACCTAGAATAAAATAAAAATACACCAATCGTGATGTGGGGTGTAAAAGGATAAGAAAGAATGAAGAAACGCAACTCACACCTCAAAACGTAAGAAGACTAAAAGCTAACAATCACGAAATCCATTTGGGACTGATTATAAGTAGGATAAAAATTTTTTTAACAAAGGTGCTCTATAAAATCTGACAACTATGGCTGGTTTCTGGTAAGTTTTGGCGTGGGAGATCCTTCTCTAAGATGATGAATGGAAAGAGAAACCATCTAGAGCCCATTTTCAATCCTCTAATTGTTTGATTGTTGACAGCTTCTTCCAGGAAAGATGTTGATAAAGAACTATGTAATTTGTTTTTGATGATTTGGTATAGAGAGTGTGCAAAATGTGAGCTACAGTTAAATTTTTCAACCATTAATCGGGCATGGCTTCCAAGATATAGGTTGCTCAAAATCTAGATGAGCTATAATGTAATAAACTAAATAATGCAAGTGCACAAGTTTTAAACCCAAAAATCACAAATTATATTCAATGAGAATAAATTATGAAGAGGTTAAGGGTATGAATTTCACTACGGGATTGCAAGAAGATAAGAAAGAAGATTTCATTTTAATCCCGAAAAACAAGTGTCATTGAGATAATCAGAAGAAAAGAATATTTCTAGAGAAGAAGATTAATGTGAACTTGTTTCAAATGAAAATAGACACAATATTTTCCTAGGAATGAACAATGCAATGAACCCCAGATGGGTCCCACTGGCATTCCAAAATGTTTCACTAATAATTTTTACACTTTCTAGGATGAAACAGATAGAAGGTAAATAGTTAAGGAGGAATACCTATGAGGCAAAGGTGGAAGGTAGAATGCACATGTTGTAGACTTTTGATCCAAGCTGATTGTGTGAGCTTCCCTTTGGCTAGGAGGAACAACCTGTATAAGAAACACAACAAGACCACCAAATAGTATTAAATAGAAAGAGTCAGAGGACTACCTAGCAAGGCTAGATCCGGGAAGCATGATGCTTCCTTGAATGGTTGTCAATCCTCTGTTTAATACAATTTAATGTAAGAAATAATAGTTCCTATTGTAGTTGATAAGATTTAGGTATCTCCTATTAACATACAAGTTAATTTAACTCAACAGGAAATGGTTAGAATTAAATCCGAATGATTAATGGGCTAGTTTGGGTCTGTAGGTGTAGTAGAGGCTATAGGTGAGGTCTGGGTGAAATTAGGAAAGGTTTTGAGCTATTTTGGGGAAGTTGTTAACTCATTGTTATAGGAAAAATTACCAGTCTTAGAGACTAGTATCAATTGGTCAACCGATGCCGGTATAGGAGATAGACCAACATTGGTTGGCTAACCAATGTTCGAAGGGGCAATTTGGTTCAAATGTTAAAATGAGAGTTTGAACCTCTCTGTGATTACACAGAGAGTGAAGGGGGTGTTGATAAGGTTGTAATATTGTTAAGAAGACTTAGGTATGCTAAAAAGGAGGTTAGAAAGGGTGTAAAGGCTTGGGATGGTTGAATAGTGGGTTGGTGGGAAGAAGGTGATATACGGTAATGGAAAGAATGAAATACGAAAGAGTGAAAGATCGATACTTGAATAAGCACAAAAGATAAAATCAAAATACTTACAAGTGTATGTTATAGATCTTGTGAGTTGAGATGATTGATAGTTGATTGGAGAAGAGGTGCTCAAGTCTAGTGCCGTGACAAAGATAACCTATGTGCTCCCGTGAGTATTCCAATGCTCTAGAAGGAGAACCAAATGCTTGTCTTGCATTGTGGTTGTGTGTGTGTCATCTGGATACAGGAGGGCTTAAATATTCATACTTGAATGCAATAAGGATCTACTAACTAAATGACCAACCCCCGTTAAGAGTTTTGAAAGTATATATAAGGTGACTGATGGTGATTAGATAATCAGCACCAGCCAAAGAAAAACTAGCATTTGTTAGGGTGAATTAGTCCCTTTTACCAAAAATAGGAAGATCTTCCCATATTTGGTGTGTTTTCCAAGTTGATTATGCTTAGGGAAGTGGATTTCTCATTAGAAAAGGTAGGAAGGTCATAAAAGAAGTCCAATTAGGTTTGAGAATAATTCTTAGTTAGTTAGGTCAAGTGGTGACTCAACACTAGGAGTGACGACTCGATCTGCTAAGAGTGATGACTTGGTCACTATGAGTTAAATGCCCCGGAATGGGTCGAGGTGAGGTGCAATGATGAGGTGAAGGTGTGAGGATGAATTTTTTAATTAAAATAATTAAATTAATTAATAATGTGAGGATGAATATTAATAAGGGATGAAGGGGTCATGATGTGTTATGTTAATTAGTTAAAAGGGACCAAGGGAAGTGTGACCCGATTTAGTGTCTACGATTAGATGTACCGATTCATTACCATCATAAATAAGAATAATCATCATTTGGATTGGGGAGTGCTCATTAGTAACAACATTTATGCTCAAATGAAGGTAGTTATTTCTACTCACATGTTTTACATGATGTCATATGTCATTTATGTTGATGCCGAATATAAAACTACCATGGGTTAGACTCCAAGGGTAACCGGTCTACTGATCATATATATAAATTCTATCCTTGATTGAATTTGAAAAGGATTTTGGAACAATAAAAAATTTTGAATTATGCCTTCTTCTACAAGATCATTTATAGATTGGACCTTGATCTCAGAAAGTGAAGGGTTTTCGATGAAGCATGGAATGAAGTGTCTAAGTGGGGTGGCATCTTCTTGTAGTTTAGAAAGTTCACATATCTATGGATTTTTATATGTTAAGAATCTCCTTTCTGTTTTCCTAGGTATCCCAGTGATAATATAATTCTCATGGAATTAGTTAGGCAGCTCTTAGACTTCCACAAGTTTCAACAAAGCAAGCATAAGGTTGTTGTCTCATTCCCTATCTCAATTAGAAGATACACATGATCTTTTATCATCAAGGCTAAGAATGTGATCCATGAGTTGCAAGAAAATCTTTAAAAACATATGAATCCAAGGAAAGGGTTTGAATTTTGAGGAGTCCTTAAGGCTCATGGGACGTTGCAGACTCCATGTTCCAAACATTGAAGATATTTGGATCGATCTTAGGGATGAGGTCGTAGTCTAAAGAAAGGATAATAGCCAGTTGAATTTAGATGAGATAAGGATGTTAGGTCTTGCCAAAGTTCCTGAGGATGCAATTGATAATGAAAGTGTTGTTGAGACAATGTATGAACAAATGGATGGCGATAACACTTTGGATTCCCGAAAATCAATTAGTTGGTTGCAAATACAACATCTATAATAGAGAGGGCTGCCCAAACCCTTGTTCACATGAAGGATTGGTTGATTTCATGGGGTATGAATCTCAAAGAATCCAACTTCCCAAAGCTTCTAGTCACATCGTCATCGAGTTGGGGCCCTCACATGGGGAAAAGGATAAAGGTGTAAACCCACCTAAAAGGTTGAAATTCAAGTTTGTTTGAAAAGGAGAAAATTCTCAGCCTTTGTCATCTGTTGCACCATCTTCATTGGTTGAGATTCTCGATTCACCCCCTCCATCAATTCTAAAGGGAGTTCAAGTAAGTATTATGGTTGATTTTTCTATCACTCCTTCCACTCTTGGCACTCCTTCCCGACCTATTTCCCCTCAATCATCTCTAGTGCTCCCTTCCATTTCCTCTCCTTCTCTCTTTCTTTCCTCTCCACCTCATTCTTCTCCATTTCCATCATCACCACTCGTATCCACCATGGTAGGTGTTTTCTCATCCATATATCCTCTTTCAAGAGAACGAGATTGAATTTGGTGTTATCAACATCCTCGGGGATCCCAGTCTCCATTCCACTTTCTTCACCCATGTCCTCCGCCATTATTACCACTATTCTCACCACTCCTCCATCTCTAGTCTCCACTTTTCCCACTTCAAAAATTTCCTCTAGAATAGTCTCAATTCCCCTCTTAGAGGCATCTTATGCTTTGGTGCCCTCTTGGTTAGTTGATCAAACCCCAAGAAAAATAAAAGTGATTATTCCACCTAAAGCATTTGACTTCAGCTCATCGAAGTCAATGCCTACTTGTTTAACTAAGAAACCAAAGACTTTATCATGAATCTCAGTTGATGCGTCAAGTTAGAAATTTGGAGAGATTGTTGTACCTACAGCAGATAAAACTAAAGAAGATATTACAGCTGTAGATTATCAAATCAAAAGGCTCGGTATCGTGAAGCTCACTTCTGAAGTTGCCCAATAGGATGCTCAAATCATTGTGGATATTTTTACAAAAATCTTAAAGAGACTAACGTCTCAAGATATGAAATAAAATAAGAGGTTGAATAGTTGAATGATGTTTTGTTCAAACTCTCTAAGGCTTCTCAACAAAGAGATACCATCTCCTATGCCCACCCCCATTTGATTTTATTTCTCATCAGTACCCGAATGGAAAATTTCAATGAGAATGGTAGGGTTGTTGATGAATGGATTCAATGGCTTCTTATTTAAGGAAAGAATACTCTTAATGATATGGTGAATGTTTTCAACTCTTTAGAGGATGCAAAGAAAGAGGTTGATAAGTTAAGTGATGAAATTTTAGAATAAAATGGTAACTTGGAGTAAACTTCAGAATCCTCGGTGCTATTAAAAATATTCCTTCAGAAACCTTGCTCAAGGAGGGAGTAGTTCCAAATGTTGACAAACACTTTCAATTCTACAAAGCAGTTGAATCCATATTCAATATCCTCAATGAACCTTGTAGTAAACTAAGAGAATCAAGAGATTAGTTGCTAGACGCTACTAATGATATTGATGAAGAGTTATCAAAAATATTCACGAAGGTTATGGATGATAGCATGAATATTTTTCAAATGATGATTTGTACAAAGTGTTTCAATAATTAGTTGAAAAGGAGTCTACAACAACCAAAAAGTTTGACATGACTTCCATCGACAAACTAATTCACGATGAAAGTTTTTAAGCGCATTGGTCAAATTCAACAAGAAATTACAACAACTTTGAGGGATCGTTAGCAATACATGGGAGACTTACAAGGTCCCGAATGAGTAATTCTATGGACCAGATGAAGAGGATTCATAAGAGATAATCCATAAATTCCAAGAATTTTGTGTTAAATAAGCTGAGTAGGGTGATGCAAAAGACAAGTCTGAATAATGAACTTGTCATGACATTCTTATTTTCAAATTTGCATGTCTTTTTCATTATTGTTTTGACATACTTTGAACTTGGAAGGTTTGACTTGGTCTCCTATGTGAGAACCAGTCAAAATGACTCATTATTATTATTTACTATTTTTAGTATGTTGTTGAAACTATTTCCTAATTTCTCTCCTTCTCTCCTATATAAATGTGAAATTAGTTGGTATTCTTAAGGGTTGGAAAATTTTGATATGATATTGAAGAAAGGTTGAGAAAAGAGAAAGACTTTGTGTTTTCCTTTAATCATCAAAGAATATAAAATATAGTTTATTGCAAAATTTGTGTTGTGAGGATATATTTGGTATTTGAGGTATTGTTCTTATGTTCAATGCTTTAAATTATTCTTTGTTTGGCATATATTGTCTATCAAATATTTTTCAATTTATTACAATTTAAATCATGTGTGATTATCTTTTGATTTTGTTTACTTAAGAAAAATCATGTTCTTGTTTATTCTTTTATTTTCCTCGTCTATCAAATTACTTTTTTTCTTATCTCTCATTTTTATCGATACCTAGTTCTACAAATCTACTTGGGATGAGATCCCAACCGTGATGCTTAGATTAGTGTGAATATTTTATATATATTTTCATGCTTTAGATTAGTAATAAAAAGGGTGCCTCTCCTTCATTTGAAGAGGGATTTAATCATGTGTACTATGGTTGAACCTCATATTTTTTCTAAGACAAAATATCTAGCCAACAATAAAAAGTTTACATAGGTCATGTGGTAAAAATATCATCATGGTAATAGTAGATAGGATCATAAAATATGATCATTCTTTCCCCTTGTCACATCCATTGACATCTAGTACAATATTCATTTTTATGGACACCATTTTAAAGCTACATGGTACCCCCTGCAATGATCGTGACCATGATCCAATCTTTACTATTAATTTATGGACTAGTTTATTTTCTTATTTAGGTACTCGAGATGGATCATAGCTCATATTATCATCCTAATTTGATGGGAAAATATAAGTAGTCAATAAATGCATAGAATTTTATCTTATTTGTTTCAAATTAGATAAGAAAGATAGATGGTTTAATTGTCTACCCCTAGCAAAATGGTGGTATAACACTTCATTCCATACCTCTTCCAAGATGTCTCCATTTTTGGATCTCTATAGGTACTAACAACCCTTAATCACCTCATCCTTCAAGGTCCAAACCAAATTCCATGTTTTGGAAGAACACACTCAACACCAACAAGATGTCCTAGTTAGTCTTAGAGAATTTATTAATGCCATGTAAATCAATGAAGAAAAAAACAAATAAAAATCGTAGCAAGAGACATTATAAAGTAGGTGACTGGTTATTTATACACCTTAAACCATATAAAATTTGTCCCTCAAACAATAAAAATGATATTAAAATCTCTTCTAAATATTACTACACTTATCAAATCATACAAAGAATTAGCAAAGTGTTTCATAAAAGTTGTAACTACCCCAATCTACTCGCATACATCAAGTATTTCAAGTTTTTTACTTAAATAAGGTCATTGGAAAACACATATCTACACATACATAGTTACTAGAACTAGATGAGGAAGGTAGGATCATTTTGCAACCTGATATAATCCTTTATATTTGCACTAAATGACTACAAATGTGAGAGATTGATGAGTATATAATAAAGTGGAAGAATATTTCCAGCGAAGATGCAACCATGGAGGATGAAGCTTTTTGTAATAAAATATTGAGTTGATAAAAGTTAAGGGAAACATTTATTTAAGTGGGGCGTGTATGATAAGAGCTTAACCTATTACATGCATAGATATATGTGTGTATTAATCTAAGGAACACTTTTCATTAATATTTTCATTCATTAGTTATTGATTAATGTAGGTTGGCTTAACTATAATAAATAGGTGTGTATAAAGGGTTCTGACCTGTCATAGTTAGGTCTATATATATGGATGAGCACGACTCTCCCAAATCATCAATTTGTGAATTATATTCTTACTATATTCTTTTGGGAGGTTTCCCTTTCAAAGTGGATCATTTATACAATCAATATTCTTCTATTCTTTCTCTTATATTAAAGTAATTTCATTGCACACTTCAAACCAAACACTAACCTTATTGCAAGGTCTTCCACCCATAGTTAGTGTTTGAGTTCCATTTAATTTTTAGGATTACACGACACTTAGGATTTAATAGAGAAGCATATTTCTATACCACCAAAATGGCAAAACAAGTTTTAACACCTCACTCCCAATAAGTTTAGAACCACACAAACATTTCTAGAAGACATGTATGATTCTCTACTTGTGTATTTTCCAATCACATCTTCCAAAATGAAGCATATACATGTTCATTTCTCCCAGTTGTCTAATTTGTGCATTTTTATCTCTCATGTATCACTCTATGTAGCTAATTACATATTTCCTCTTGTGTTTTTAAGATATATCATATTGTAAACAATAATAACAAGTACCAATATATTAATCTCATATTATATGATTAATGTTAGAAGTAAATAAATCGAGAATAGCTCCTAGTATTTTAACCTTACATTATTTTTTAGTTTTTTTGCATTCCATAACAATATAATATTCAATAAAAAATTAAGAAGGGTGTAAAAATTGGTGAACCTAACTATTTCATCAAACATTTCAGATCAAACCATAGCTTCCCTAGGGTTTATTTTTGTATTCTCTACTCATTTACTCTTGCCGGTATTATATTTTTTCTTCTATATATCATCATGATTAATCCTAAACTCTTCTATCATATTTTCCTTAATCGTAGTGGCTCTCATTCTCCTGCTAGTATGATATATTATTCCATTTATCTAAGTACACAACATGGAACTATGGTCCTTAGTATTGACTTTGTTATATTGTTGATATATTTGCTAATATTGTTCTCACTATTATCATTGACCATGTGTAAGGTGCAAGCTCTAACACTAACTTTTCTAACCATTCTCATGGCCTTTCCTAGGATGAGGCACAACATCTTGCACATTTCCTACAAGAAAATCCATCTAATATTGACATTATCCTATATTATTACCGAGAGCAACTTAAGTCTAATTTATAATATAATATTGATACATCTACTATTCCCACCTCTATGATGCCTACATCTATGGGGGAACCTCATATTGTCCATTCCCATTTCTATCCTTTTCCATGTATGCAATCATAGTGGGTCTCATGTTTCTTATTTTAACATGTAAACACTTGAACCCCTTGTTCATTATTTACAAGCTCAAATATTACAATTATAACAAGGTGCATCTACTAATTCTCATATTATGGATTCTACTCAATTGCTTCATAATCCACTTGCACATGAAGTGGCCTCTTATCCTTTTCATTTAATTTAATTTTAATTAAAACTTAATTTCATAGTTTGTCTTTCAGTAACTAATGATATTCTGATAAATATATATAGTAAGACACAAGTAATAAGTGTTTAACAATAAAACCCCAAGGAAATAAGAGGGGGAGATGACTTAGCTAATTCTACACAACCCGGGAGTGATCCAGACGAGTATGATATGGATCTAGCTATAAAAATGTCGACAAGACTCGATTAGGGTTAGGAACCCCAAAAATTCATAGGATAAAAGAATCCATAGGAGGAAAAGAGTGCATAGGCTATAGTGACTGGACTAGGTACTTGTGTCCCCTCGTATGCTCAATTTCAAGTCTTCTTTGAGTTGAAGGAGCTTCATTATTAGTCTCTCTTTATCACTCTAGTTTTTCTTTGATGTCGCTCGATTGTGCTTGTAACATATAAAGTAGATGTTTACCTACACATTCCTATAAACCACATCAAATATAATAAAAAATATGCAAAATGGGGAGTCAAACTAACCCCGATAGTCACCCAAAGAGTGAACTTACGACTAAGCATTGCACTACATCTAACACTCCATGTAGTTCTCCATGCTTGTGTGTGTGATTATGCCCTAGGTTGCCCTTGTGCAAGTTACACGATGATAGTGGGCTTGGTCTAGAATGTACAAAGTATGTAAAATGTGTGTGATGGAATAGAATAAATTCCCCTCCTATGTTTTGTATGCGGTAGAATGAATCCCTTGTCCCTTATAATGAAAGTGGTAGATGTGTCCTTGTAATGTTTTGTTTCCTTGATGCAAGCTTAGGTGATAATAGATCATGCTTATTATGTTTTGCCCTTAATTTAGAAGAAATTACTAAGTATATATATATATATATATATATATATATATATATGATTCCATTGTTTGAATGTTATAATTGACAACTAAAAGTCCAACCCAATGTTTTAAAAGGCAGCCAAGAAGTAAAAGAGAGCCAAAAGAGTAAGAAGAAGATAAAGAAGGTTAGGAGCACCCAAGAAGGATAGGAGTGCTGGGCGCTCTGTTCTAATTGTACGCTAGTTTTGAGGCCATAAAAGATAAATCATTTAAGTTATGACATATATGTAAGGTATGTAAATCTAATAAAAGTGCAAGATATAAGAGAAATAGGCCCAAAATAAGTTTTCAACCAATAATTTTATTTCTTATGAATCATGTATACATTAGTATGATTTAAGACATATAAATATACCCAAGTTCATATATTTTGTTTCTACACCTTTTCCTCTTAGTTTCATTATTACCAAGCTTCAAATCTATGATGGCAAGAGTGATCCTATAGAACACCTTCTATCATTCCATGTTTCTTTCTTAGATTATTCATCCAACAACATCTTACTTACTAATTTCTTCGCTAAAATTCTCAAGGATTTTTCTTTGCAATAGTTATATGACCTCCCACCACACTTTGTGGAATCTTTCACTATGTTGATAATCAATTTCTTTCATATTTTTAATCAATATTGGTGAAAATTCTCTTATGGTCAAATGTCTAAAGTCCGACAAGGGTCTACTAATCACATCAATGATTATGTTTTATGCCACAAGACTATGATCACAAAAATTAAAACATCTTGGTTGATAATAAACTTTAATATCTCTTCACACAAATTATGCTTTCCCCTTTGAAATTATCATTTATATTCGATAATTTCCACTCATTTGAGAATCTATGTCATAGACTCAAAGAACGTGATGTCACGTTACTATATATGAATAAGCTTAAGTATGTTAGTTTTTATACTACGTCTAGTGACAAATTTCCAATTAAAGTTGCATTCAAAGGAAAGACTAATTAAAATAATCCTACTACTAAGGACATTATAAATGTCATATACAAACCTACTAAGCTACGATTCTGACACAACTCCGTATGATGAAAATTCACATGTTTAACTTGTTTACCACACATTATGTGCAAATAACTACTTGAGTGTATTCTCTTATATCTCCCTCCACCACTTGATATTGATGCAAACAAGCCTATTGGTAATAAATTTGATGCAATACCTATTACAACTATCATAGATGCATTGTCACCTTGCTAGTTGATGTATTAAGATTAAACATGTTATACAAGATCTTATCGATACAAATGTAATTAAATGGGATGAGAAAATTAGATCCTCTAAGCCTAGTAATGATAACCCCATGGTAAAAATATTCAATGATCCACTTTCTAATCATAACACTAATAAATATACTTTAGAAGTGTATAATGCTCATCATTCGGTACCACCTCTAGATCACCCGTTTGATGTAATGGTTGGAATTTGTTTTCCTATTCCACCATCTTAACCTGCTATTACTTTTGGTTGATGTGACATGGATGATACTCTTGTCTCATATAATTTGTATGTTAGGGAAATAAAGGGGTATATATAATTGATAAATTATCGATCCACGATTCACCTGAAAATTATAGACTATGATGTGCATTTAATTTAATCGCATATTAACTTATCATAGATAGCGAATTATAGAGCTTAATAACATGATTTGAAATTAGACAACATAAAGTAAAATAGAAATGTAGAACACTAGATCTAAGTGGGGAAACCTGAAAAAAAAAAAAACCCACCTTGAATAAAGAACTATCTATATTAAGAATTATCAAACTTTAACCCAACACTTCCACTTCACTCTTTGGTCTCACGGTAAAAAATCACTTACATAATAATCTCAATTTATTTTTTCTTGATCAATATGTTAAGTATCAATATTGAATTTGGTGTGAGATCATCATGTTTATATAGGATGGGTGAACAGTCATGTCATTTCACTCTATTTGAGGTCAGTGTGTATCTTGAATACGTTTATTTTAAATAAAAAATTTAATAAGGGTCATAAGTGGTGGTTTATCAAATGATATCCCACTTCACATTATCAACCCCAACACTCCCCCTTAATGTTAAGTGGGAAAAACATGCATAAACATGTTAACATTAGTTCATTATGTCATATTGTAAATGCATTTTGGATTTTAGTGAGACCATGAGACACTGTTTTTCCGCAGTTAAAAATAGTGTTCCAAGGTTACCATAAAAATTGTAATGCAAAGGAAAATATAAATAAAAACATTCCAAATTACATTTTTCTACAAAAGAATTAACAAATTCATGAATCATCAATAGTGATGTTGGCTAGCATGTAAACCTTCCCATACAAAAATTCTTAGTACCAGCTTCTTTACATATGAAAACTTACATCAGATTATGGACCTTTAATATATTTATATATATTTTTTCCATTTTCAAATTAACCTCATAAGTCTCTTGCATAAATCTTGAAACAATTCCTATTACAAATGAAATATCAAGTCTAGTAATAGTCAAATAAATTAGACTACCAACTAGTTGTCTATACAAAGTAGGATCAAATTTAGCACAAGATGGTTTAGGATCTAATTTAACACCAACTTCAATAGGAATAATAATGGGATTACAAGCAATCATGTTTAATATTCTAAGAAAATTAATGGCATATTCAGAATGAGATGTAATCATAGACTTGCGATCTTAAAATATAACCATGCTAAGAAAGTGAATTAATAAACCTAAATAATTCATTTCAAAACACTGCTTTAACTTTTCTTTGATCTTAACAATTAAATTTTTATCACTACTAGTAATAAAAAGATCATCTACATACAAAAAAATAATGATAATATGATTTTTTTCATACTTAACAAATAGATCATCATCATAACAGTAGTTAGTGAAACCAAGATCTTGAAATAAATTGTTAATTTTAGCATATTAGGCTCTAGGGGCTTGTTTAAGACCATACAAAGACTTTTTCAACTTATAAACATGAAGATTCTTACTAGGTTATTAAAAACCTTTAGGTTGTCTCATATATATTTCTTCTTTTAGTTCACCATTTAAAAATACATGTTTGACATCCATTTGGTGAATTTCCCAACCATATAGGGCAGCCAAAGCAAGAAGAACTCTAACCATGCTAATTTTTGTTACAAGAGAAAAAGTCTCAACATAGTCAAGACCAATTTTTTGAGTGAAACCTCGAGCTACTATCCTTTCCTTAAACTTTTCACTTTCTCCTAAAGAATCATATTTAATCTTATACAACCACCTAGATCCTACAATTCTTCTCTTAAAAGGAGGAGGGACTAGTTCCCAAGTATTATTTTTAATCAAAGCAGTTCCCAAGTATTATTTTTAATCAAAGCATTGTATTCATCTTTCATAGCCTGAATCCATCTATCATCTTGACTAGATTCTTCAAAATATTGTGGTTCTACCTCATAGAGGGTCATCAAGGCATGATAAGAGTGTTGACTATGAGTTAATTTTCTAAGATTAGCAAGTTGAGAGTCTTGAAAAATACTTTGAGCCCATTTAGGAACCTTGTGATGCAAGACATTTTGAGAAGACTCCCCCTCAATCTCCATCATATCTAGATCAGGATAATCAACCTCTTGAACTTATATTTCCATAATGTTAGGAGAAATATTATCAAGCTTTATCTCTGAAGTAATAAAGGAGGGTTCATGAGAAGCATCACATAATGTATTTTCTAAGACTTATAGGTTTCTGTTTTCAACAATGGCATATTTAAAAGGATCATAAAATATCACTCCTTTAGTTATAAAACCATAGCCAATAAAAATACAAGAAAATGAGGTCAGATCAAGCTTCTTCCTTGTCTTTTAGAATGAATATAGAAGCAGGACTACCAAATATTCTTAAGTGAGAAACATCTAATTTTTACTTTTTCCATACTTCATTAGGACTAGCTTAATGAAGAGATTTAGTAGACATTCTATTAAGAATATAGAAAATAGTATTCATAGATTCGGCCCATAGAAACTTAGGAATATTAGAAGCATGAATCATAGTCCTAGCCATTTCTAAGACAACTCTATTCTTTCTTTTTGCAATGCCATTTTGTTGAGGGGAATAAGGAGTAGTCAACTCTCTTTAAATCCCACATGACACACAAAACTCATCAAACTTTTTGCTGACATATTCACTTCCATTATCAATCCTAATTCTCTTAATTTTAATATTAAAAGCATTTGCAAATAGAGCTTTAAATTATTGAAACTTAGACAGACATCAAACTTCTTTTAATAAAATAAGACCAAGTCGTTTCTAGAGAAATCATCAATGAAACAAATAATATACATAGTACCACTATGAGAAGGAACTTCAAGTGGTCATCTTACATCACTATGAATTAGTTCTAATAACTAAGAATAATTTGGATCATGATGTTTTTGAAATGGTTCAACATGTTGTTTACCACATAGGTAACTTTCACAAGTCTTGTGATCTGATTTCAATATAGGAAGACCAAATACAAGATTTGGTATAGACATTTCAAAAAATAGTTTGAAATTAACATGACCTAATATTTCATGCCACAGCTGAATGTCATTCCTATAAGAGGAAACAAAATAATACTTTGACACAAAACCATCAAAGATATACAAGCCATTTTTCTGAATACCAGAAGTAATAACATTACTAAACTTATCTTATACATACCACTTATCTTTCAATAACTCAACTTTACAGTTTTCTTTAGTTAGCTAAGAGCAAGATAGTAGATTCTTTTTCAGTTGAAGAACATCTAAGACATTCTTAATTACTCCATTTTCCAATTTAACATTTCCACAAGCTTCAGATATAATGATGGAATTATCTCCTAGATACATTTTTTCTTTATATTTAGCTATATCCGATGGAATACAAAGTGTACAAGTCATGTTCCTAGAAGCACCACTATCAAGAATCTATTCATTTTCATTTGAGACTAAGAGAGCAAGCGTTATACGGAAATAGACTTGCTCAACAACATTGGAATGATTTTGCTTCTCATCTTTTTATGACTATTAGGCTTGTTGTTCTTAGCATTCTTAGTTGATTTTTTTTTTACTCTACAATCAAACTCTTTATGCCCAAATTTTCCACACTTTTTGCAAGTTCCATTAAACTTGACCTTAAAATTATGATTATTTTTAGTAGAGTTGGGATTAGGATTTTCCTTGAATCTTGATCTAATATTAGATTTTTGATTATGATTGTTGTTATTCTTATTATAGGAAGACTTATGATTCTGTGAGAATAGAGCTTGAGAAGCAGTCTCTTTTGAATCAAAGTTTTCCATAACACGCTCTTCTTGAATTAGCAGAGAAGACAAAGTGTCTAAATCAAACAGATCATTCTAATTCTTGTACTTAGAGTTAATAATTGAGATGAAATTTCTAAAATTTTCATTAATGATAAGTCTGGATTATAAAGTATAGAATTTTGTCTTGAAATAAGTCACAACTAAAGTCATCTATTTGAGCTTTAATGCTCTTAATTTTAGCTAAATAATTGAATATTTTCTCATTCGCCTTCATAGGATTTGTGAACAGCTCTAAAACTAGCTTAATTATTTTTTACAAACAACTCCCTTTATGTATTGTCTCTAATTTCATACAGGCATCAACATGCGAGTCCATATGACCTATATGCATTAAGAATTCATATTTTATTCTTTGTAAAATAATGGACAGAGATTCTTGATATTTTTGAGAAAAAGAGCTAAGGTTTTCAAGGGTTACTTGTCTACCAGTGGGTCGTGTCTCTACACCAATCACAAGATCCCATAGCTTCCTAGCCATGAAACAAGATTTTTACCTTACTCTTTGAATACTATAATTAGTTTCATTAAAAAGCTGAGACTTATCCATTGAAAAACTGATAGAACTAGCCATTTTAATGCTCAGGTGGTTATGAAGAGAAAAAACTAGCTACAAATCTTCTTTTTTAGTTATATGATTGCAAATAGATTAGAAAAGAACAAAAAAATGGGCCACAAAAGGTTATAGGGAAAAATATCTAATATCATCAAATTTTGGAATCTACGAGACAAAGAAACTTAGAAAAACCCACAAAACACGAACTTTGAAAACCCATAGAATGAAGAAAAATTTGAAAGCTCAAGTACAAAGAAAATTTTGAAACCTACGCGATAAATAAAAATTGGTATACACAAAAAAAAAAAAAGAATTCAAAATCCATGATACAAAGAAAAATTGATATCCATGGAACAAAGAAAGTTTTTAAACCTGCGAAAAAAAGTAGGATATGACACATGTTTCTTTTCTATTAGATCACACTTCACAATGCAAAAAACAAGTCACAAGACCAATTAATAGAGGAACATACTTTGCAAAATTATACATATGTGTCGTTAATTTATTGGTTCACAACTGAAATAGACTTGACAAAGTATTATTCAAATAATTCCACTTGTCAATGATCGACCGACTAACAAAAGACATTTGGCAACTTCTTGTCAAACTTTAAATAGATTGCTTTAGGTGGAATTAAAGTCTCAAAATAAGCTAAATTTTAAAATAAATTTCGGTCTAAAATCTAAAGACAGGTGTCACAATCTAAATGGCTAATCCAAAGTAAAGATTGACACCCTGACACTTGTGAAGAATGGCACAATCAAAAGATTAATATATGTGTCCAAATGTAATTGGTTCACACTTCAAGTACAACCAAAATGACATAAGTTAAAAATGGACACACGTGAAGCCTTTTAAATGGATCACTTTTCGCAAGTCTAACAAACAGTGGCAAATGTGAAAAGTGGATAATTCTTATTAGATAACCATTTCCACAAATGAAAAGACTAATAAATGTGAAATATGGAGAAATTCTATTGGCTTCAAATTTTACAAATCTGACAAATGTGAAATCAAAATCTTCTTTGAGATATTTTATTGGTTCTAATTTTGCAAACGACAAAAACAAGCTAAAAAGGTCCTACAATGTGAAATATTAAGTGACTTGGAGCTTTCCTATTGGATCGGATTTCACAAATAACAGAGAAAACTAACACAAGTCTGACAATGCGAAAAATGTGTAAATCCATTATTGGCTCACATTTCATGACTAACAATCAGATAAACAATAAAACTAACAATGTGAAGTAAGGTGGATATTTTTGATTGGTTCGAGCTTTGCAAAAATGAAGAAGTCTAATAAATACCGACAATGCAAAGCTAGATGGAGAAAAATGATTGGCTTAAGCTTTACAAAATCAACATAACTCAATAAAGACTAACATAGTGAAGCCAGATGGCACTTAAAGATTGGATCATGCTTCATAAAGACATACTTTTAGATAAAATTAAATAGCTAAACAAAAATACAACAGATCAAATCCACTTGGCACTCCATGAGTGGATTGGGCTCTGCAAACACGAAAAGAACAAAAAAGAAGCTACTTGGAGCAATTTTATTGGCTTGAGCTTCACAAAATTGAAAAGATCTATAAAAAAGTAACACAAAAAAGCCAAATGGAGAAAAATTATTGGATCGGGAATCAAAAAGTAGATTTAGCAAAAAATAAAGGATTTAAAGTTAGGATAGATTTAAATGCTTTGAACTAAATGAATCTAAGGATATCCTTTCAGATCCATAGAAAAAGATAGCTTGAATGCGATAACTTAAAAAACAACACGCAAGTGGAAGATTTAAACTACAAACAACCAAAACCAGTCGTAGAAGCATATATCTAAGCACAAAATTTCTCAAACATGATCTAAATAGCTATTTAAGTAATTTTTCCAAAAAATATTTAGGTGAGAAACAAAATTTTAATCCTGGTTAGCTTGAAGATGACTTTGGAGCAACTAGGGCTTCGCATATCTATAAATAGACTTTAAGCTTCTTCACTCTAGCTAATTAAAATCTTCTAGATTGATCCCACACACACATAATAACTAACTCTCATACCATGCTAGGGAAATGAAGGGGAATAAATCATTAACAAATTATAGATCCATAGATGCATTCCTAAATATTATAGATTATGATGTGCGATTAATTCAATCACATATTAGATTATTAAAGATAGTGAATTACAGACCTTAATAACATGAGATGAAAGTAAAAAAATATAGTAAAAGAGAGACATAGATCACCATAGTTAAGTAGGGAAACCCAAGCAAAAAAACCCCACTAAATAAAACATTATCTATATTAAGAATTATCAAACTTTAACCCAACACTTCCACTTCACTCCTCGGCCCCATAGTAAATAGCTCGCTTACACAAAAAATCTCAAGTTCTTCTATCTTTAAAAATTGGTCAAGTAGCAGTAGTCAATCTAGTGTAGAATCATCCAATTTATACAGGATGGGTGAACGGTCATTCCATTTCACTTTATTTGAAGCTATGTAGAACAAAAGAAGTTTATTTTAAATAAAAAATTTAATAAGGGTCATAAGTGGTGGTTTATCAAATGATATCCCACTTCACATTATCAACCCCAACTCGTATATTCATACATTTATTAATCAATTCCCCATACATAGTGTTTTGGTTTATCCACATAATAAGCATAATATATGTAGTCTCAAGCTAATTCATTCTCTTAGTAATAATAAAAATTAAATCACATGTGATCCTAACTCCAACTTTGGACACATTTTTCTACCTATCATTATTGGATATGTGACTACACAAGTTCTATTTCTAATGGCCTCCACTTTTATCTTAGGTGACATGTGTTTGGGGATCCCTTGGTTACATGATCTTAAGGTTTCCCCATTTATCATACAATAACGTGTCAAGTTTATGCATTAATAATGATTTGTCACAATTCAAGGTATTCCTTTTGAGGCTCCTCTCCATATTTCACCTTATCATACTTCTATAGTTCCTATTTTTACTCCTAATTCTCCATATAGGCCTTCTACTTCACACATTTTATCTAGTGGCTCTTTCCTTGCTAGGTATCTAGATAGATATTATGCTTCACAAGCTATTTCCACTGGCTCTCTCCTCTTAGTTTTCATCATCATTCTTTTGGTGCACACATTATGTCTAGTATCTCTCACTCTTCTACTCTTTCTCAATGGTCTTCTAATGCACATATTATATCTAGTGTTTCTCACTTTTTAATCCTCCTTGTAGGTTTTTCATGTCACACACCGCTTCTCATGGATCTAGTCCACTTATTTCTCCTCTCAAGACTACTATGGCACATATTACAAATTTCATACCACCATAAATGAGCATCATTATTTAGCACAATTGAGGACCGAGCCTCTTATTTCTTTTGGATCAAATTTTCATCCTCGTGAGGATCTCATTAGGAAGTTATTGTGATAATTCTCTCCCTATGCATAGTTTAAATTAAAAATACAAAAGCATTCACATATTTTCAAAAATACAAAACTAGGACCTATACACATAGCTTGAGTTGTTAGCACTTTACATTACATATGTTTTTGTCACTATGGTTTAATTGATAGCATATATTTTCTAATATTTACACACATGCATTTATGAGGTATATTAAGCTTGATGCAGGATACACAAACCATTACATGTTAATAGGATCTAGCTTGGTTCCTTACATTATTCTCTTGGGAGCATCCCTCCACACCATGCAAGTGTTATTGTTTAATCATAGTTCCTTTCTACTTCCTCATCACACTTGATTACATATATTGTGTACATGTTATATGTTAGGAATAACACATGTGTCTTGTGAAACACTAGCATATCTTGTTTTATGTGATTTATCATTACTCATGTTGTTTTTATCACTATTTACATCATTTTTTCTCTATACATTGTTGTTGCTTACTTGTATTACTACTTGTTTGTGTCGTTGTCTTGATTGTTTTGTGACACCGTTGGTGTCTTATTTTTAGATCTATTCCTTTTTCATGGCATTGCTTCTCTTTTATGTGGTGTAAGATCCTTGAATTTCTTGTAACACCATGTGTTGGGCCCATGTTTATCATATTCTTTATTTTTTAAGTCTTGGAGGACTTAGTATTCTTTTCTCATGATTTACTCTTTGGAGGCACACAAGAACTATATAGAGGCATGTGCAAGGTATATGAAGAGGAGTTCACAAGGGGTATCTTTGTAAGGGAGAAAGAAAGGAAGCATGTGTGTAAAATAAATAGTGAAGGTGCATAGTGGAAATCATAGCTAGGGTCATGTAGTAAAGGATAAGATCAAAGGAAAAGAATGTGCAAAGCGGAAAAGGATAAGGATAAAGATGAGTCTAGAAGTGGATGTAAAATACAGTTCAAAACATCTACATGAACCTAGTAGAGGCATTAGATGAGGATAAATATAGTAGCATCTTATGTAGAGACTCAACATGCGAAAAAGGTTTAAAGTGGAAAAAGGATAATTTTGGCTAACCTGACTAAATGTAGTAGTTAACTAAAGTTATAAACTCAAAGGTTATTATTAGCCTTTGTAAGACTAGTGAAGGACAAGTTCCCACTAGTATAAATACCCATGGGGTCCAGTATAAATATATAGAACTAGTGAGTGAGCTAGGATACTAAGGTGTGAATGAATTATACGTGGTTTCTTGGGCTATCATATAGCTGAAACTTATAATGTTGTAATAATTAATATAGGAGTAATTTGTTTTGTTCATTCATGATCCTATTTCATTATAATGTATCAAAACCATGGGTCTAGCTACCTACTAACATGTTGAAACTAACATGTTAATCCATTAATCTCTATCTCTAATTAATTCTCTAATATGTTAGTTTTAATATTAAAACTAACATGTTAATCCATTAACATTAAATTAGAGATAGAGATTAATGGATTAACATGTTAGTTTTAATATTTATTCATGTTATAATGCAGGGGATGTTGGTATATTAGACTTAATTAATCTCTAAGCATGATGGTGCATTGATTTTGATTTAGCTTTGTTTTAGGACTACTAGGTGTTAGTTCTAATTATTTTTACATTTCTAACAAATTGATGTATACATTTTACATGCCTAGTGGGATGGGTCCTTAGTCCCTTAGTTGTAGCTCAATTTTTTTGTTATTTCAATATTTGTTTAACCCTTAATATGCACATGTGTGAAAAAATTATAAATTTCTTATGATTTTACTAACTTTGCATGTCTTAAGTCTTATTTAGATATTTAATTTTCATGGGTTATTGTCAATTTTGAGCTAACATGTTAAAATTTGGAACATTTTGAACTTATTTGTGTCATTGATTCATACTTTAACGTCATCACCAGTGTACAAATTTTTACGAGGCACAGTACATAAAACCATACACAGGCACACTAAACCACACACATGCTCTAAATTTGGTGCACACACATACTGTTGTAGTAGATCTTTATCACCTTTATTGCTATCAAAACCCTAGTAGGCTAGCAAAAGCACCCTAAAGGTCGCACACACACCCTTCTAATAGTGCACACACTTTGTGTCTATATCTATGGTGTAGGCACCGTTATGTTAGCGCATACATCTCTCAAACACTCACATGCACTGTCATTATTTTTTATACATTCTATTTTTCTACCCCGGTGTACACATCTATATTATATCGTAGATGCACACATCCTAGCGCAGATCATCTCTTAGGTAATGAAAGAACTCTGCAGCCTACTAATTTCACATAAAGGGGTGTAAGCACCAAAACCCATGCGCACACACCCTAACCCGCATGCATGTTCCTCGATCTAGGCTTGCATGTCAATTTAGTGTTTCAAAAAAATTTGTTCTCAAATGCTAACATCATTGTAGGTTTAATCTAATTAATTGTCATTTTTTTGTAGGGGTATGTTTACATGATTTTGTTAGGTTATATCAAACATTGGATAAAGCTTGTATGGTTAATCATAAGAGTAAGGTTGTGTATTCTCTTCCCTCACATCTTTTGGGGTGATCTTGGGAATCAAAAATGATTCTTATATATTTTATTACTTTGAAAAAAGTTTAGAATGTCCAAATTGAGTCAAGATGTATGTATTTTGCATTTGAATTAAGTATTTTCCATTGGTTGGTTTCTTAATTGGATTTTACGTCATGCATTCTCTTCTCTTATGTCCTAGGACGATCTTAAGAATCATAAACAATGTTTATTATTTTTATGCATATGAAAAATTACTAATCCATAGTGCAGACCAAAAACACTTGTCAAAGAAAGGATTTAAGACAAAACAAAACTACTAATACAAAGTGTTTGTGTAGGTTTCCAAAATGTGTTCAAGCAAACCACATCAAATTAAACAAAATAAAAAAATACACCACAAACATCACATTGTATTTACGAGGTTTGGATAAGGGTACGCCTCGTCTACTTAAAACTACAACATAACCCTTTTAGCATAAGCCTTAAGCTACAACAATGGGGGTGGTCCTAGGAACCCCAAAGTAGTCCATGCAAGAGGGAACCTTATGGATGAAATGGGAAGTGCTTTACACAACTACTTAAATAGCATTACCATTTGTGAGATTTAGCGTCAGATTTATCCATATCGCGACCCCAATGAGAGTACATGATGGACACATTTATTGCCCATTGTGCTTGAAGGGGGTAAAGTAAAGCTGAGATACTCTAATAATTAGTCAGTGTGACTTTTCTTGGAAAATCGAGCTCACTCTTAGATAACTTGTGACACCTAGTTGAGTGAACCACCTAGGAAGATATCTTTGACCAGGAGCCAACTTGGACCATATCAAAGCCAATTTGAGTTGAGAGCTATTATTCATCATGAAACATGTGAAGCGTTACTATTGCTTAGTTTTTCACTATTCCTAAGGTGAGGCAAAACTCTATCAAAGTGAGGCCAACATTTTTCAACATCAATTTATTTACTTCCTTCACTTTATTTTGACACTTCGTTTATTATAAGAAGAGAGACTACCCTTGTGTTGCTAACTGATTGTATTCACCACTTTTGTGTCCATTTATGCTTATCCATGTTTGTGGATGAGTTTTTAAATGTCTAAAGTGTGTGGAGACATTCTCATATCATTGGTATCTTTTTTTACCTTGATACCCAAGTCAAGATCATCATCGTAGTTAGGCTTATTTCATCACTCTAATTCTACTTTGAACAATTATCTTGTTTATATCGTGTCACTACAATTTTGGTATTTACATCTTGTTTCTTATAAACTTGACCTAAATATCTATATTGTAATGTTATACTATATATACTTTAACAATTCCTAGGTGTACTCTATCTTTAAGTTTGATATCAATTACTAACTCAATTTTGAAAAGTGTTGAGTGTTACCACTTGTGTGTGGTGTTATATTAATATCGATTCATACTAATACCTTACTTTCTCGCAAAGTTTGGTTAACATATCTTGGTGGAATTGTTGTGTCGCTCACAATCGTAACTACCACTTTTTGGAATATAGGTCTTGATTGGATTCAGGCTTGCTTTTAGTATACTTTGTTTGGAGATCATGTTAACTCCTTGTTATTACTTAAGCCTTGTTCATTTCTTTGAACTTGACATAAGTAGTGACATTTTTTTAATCATCTTAAGACACCAACTACATTTTTGAAAACAAACTTAGGAAGTATATCATTTGATTATTTGGTTTGAAACTAAACATTGTGTGATTGTATCTTGTTTCTCGCTATTGACTTATTCATTTAGAGCAATCACTTTGTCACATTGATACTTTGACATTCATTATAATTCTTGACATTATTTTTTTTTCACTTAGGCTTGATCAATATCTTTTGAGCACATTCAAAACACCTTAGTAAAAATATCATACGTCATGGCCCCTAAAATAAGATTAGGAATCAAAAAGTAGACATTAGAAGCGAGACAAACACAAACTTGAGAAACCTCAAAAAAACAAGTGTCAAATCCCTTTATTGGCCATGATCTTGGGCCTTTATTATCCAAAAAAAAAAGTAGAAGAGATGGTCGATCATAGTGGTGATGAGTTACAACCACCACACACACACGAATTTGACTTTGATCCCACCTTGTTAGATGAATTCCTTTGTAGAAAAAAAGATCGGGTGATAGCATGAGTGGTGGAATTATGAGCTAGAATGTCTAGAGAACATGAGAAAATCCCACAAAAAAATGAACCTAATGAGGAAGAACAAACTCTCACTAACATGGATGATATTCGCACACATGGAAATGTTTCCACCTCCAATGTAGGAAACAATAATATGGTGGGTTATAAAGTACCTTTCATCAAGGTGCCACGTAAAGTTAGAGAAGAACAATATCCATGTGGGGAAGAAAAAAAGAAGAAACTCTTGAGGGAGAAGTCTCTATTCAATAGAGAATCCAAAACCTTAGTCAACAATTGGCATTGCTCACATCTCATGTACAGAAGGAAAAAAACAAAAATGTGCAAAAGACAAAACCTAAGGTCAAAATTAGTGAACTTCACATGGAAAATCGAAAAGGAGACAATATGGAATACACTCATGTATATATCCATGAAAGTGGCACTTACAAGCCTTCAAGAAAGTAATGTTGGGAATAGAAGAAAATACCAATACAAAGAGCTATGCCCCCATCCATTTAATAAATCTATGATGCTTCAACCTTTCCCCGATAAGTTTGAAATGCAAAAATTTGAAAAATACGAGAGGGAAAGGTGATCCGCACAATCATGTGAAATATTTTTACATGGCATGCTAAGAAGTGGCATATAACGACAATTACCTTATATGAATCTTTTCAAGATTCAAGGGGGCAAGCTTTAGAATGGCTCACTTGCTTACCTCATGGATCTATCTTCACATGGCATGAGTTAGTAGAAATTTTGTTCAACATTTATTGTACAAAATAGAAAGTGACATAACCATGGCATACTTATATGGTATTAAAAAAATCCCTAATGAAACATTCACTAGCTTCTTACAAATATGGCGGGGGATAACCATATGCTTCCCTTGCACATTTCCCTAAAAGCAACTTGTGAGTATCTTTATGCCTAATCTAAACCCAGACATTTCTTTCCATTTGCAAATGCAATATGTTTGTATAAAGAGGTCATTGAAAAGGGCATACAAATAGAAAAATCCCTCATTGTCAAAGGAACCATCAAATCATCTTCTAAAGATAATAAAAATTCCAAACCCATGGAAAAGCCGAAAATCTTTAACAAAAAAAGAACGTGGTGGGAGGCAAAATCACAGATTCCAAATGAGTACAAATGGTCGAAGTTGGTAAATATTTTAAATTGATCAAAGGACCTATTTAACCACCACCTAAACATAGAACGTTCACTCCTCTCAATGAGCCTTTGTCTAAAATATTGAAGAAATTGGATGCATCTCACATGGTGACATATCCCATGATGCAACCTTTTGATGAAAATGATCCTAAACTAGCATGGTACAAAGAGTGTGACTATTTTGATTTGCATCGTGTCAAAGGACATAAGATAGACAAGTGCCTAAGATTTCTCCACTACATCCAAGATCTCATTGACAATGGAGAGATAGAAGTTAATACCCTAGAGAAAATTCAAACGCCAAATGAAAAGATGGGGATATTCAAAGAACCATTCCCTAAACATGGAAATTCATATGAGAAAAGGCTGAATCAAGGAGATTCATCCAAATTTTATAAAGCTACGAACTATCTCTGTACAAGAGTGATAATAATCACTACGATTCACTCATTGGATGTATCCACTCTTCCAATGACCATGTGAATACCATTAGGATCAAGGGAAAGGATTTCACTATGGTAATAAGGCACACCCTTCTCATGATCCCCAAACCCTCTCTATCAACCCCGTAAGATGGTCGGTATAATCTCTTAGAACAACTTGAGAAGACATCTGCCAAGATTTTAATCTTGGATCTTCTTAAAATATCGAATGTACATAAGGACATCTTGTACAAAAATATCTAGGGGTGAGAAGTTCCAATGGAAGTATACCCTTCACATCTTCAAGCCGTGGTGGCAAACATTGCACCAATTGAATACATCTCCTTTAATCATAAGGAGATCCCTAGTGAGGATCATACACATAATCTCCCCCTGTATATTGAGGTATTTGTTACCCACCGGAAGATTAAACGGGTTCTTATGGATAACAGAACATAGTTTAATATATGTAATTTGAAACTAATTAAACAATTGGGATATACAGAAGAATATCTAGAGTCCCATATTATTACCATAACCGCTTATGACAACACGAAGTGGGAGTCAACTGGAATAATCACATTGCCAATGGAGGTATGACCAACTTTCCATCATATAAATTTTCATGTCTAGACTTTGAACTTCCATATAATATGCTTCTTGGCTGACCATGGATTCATGTCATGTAGGCTATACCATCAACATTCCATCGGTGTATCAAATTGAAGCACAAGGGACACATTGTTACAATACAAGCAGATCCAAAATCCTTCTCTCACCGTAGAGCTCTCAATAGTTTTTCCCGCAAGGGTACCTATACATGTCCCTCTACTTGATATAGTTATTCCTCTTTAATCAGCAGACTTTGGAATCACAGGTAGATTTAGACTCCTAAGTTATTTCTCTCATGAAGATTCTACATCGAATTCTCCTTTTGATTTATAGGAGATGAAAGTTATGGAATATGGTTGTTGAGAGTAGTATAATGTGCAACAATCTCTTCTAGTTTCATACCTATTATTGTCACCTAAAACAAGAGGCCGACCCAACTATCATTTGGAATGGCCTAAATATGAGTGAACTATTGGGACATTCTTACCTGGGGGTTACTTGGTGAAGATAAATTATTGGACCCACCTACGAGTTGGGTCCCGAAGGATACTCACCAACTTGCTACCAAATCCCTGAATATGAGAATTCTAACCGAATGATGTATTATATGGGCTACAAGGGGCTAAGATGTGGAAAGAATAAGTAAGGACCAAGAGAACTAGTTCCTCTCCCACATTTCAAGACAGAAAGATATGGTATCGACATTCAACCTTATGGATCACACCCCAATGATCAAGATGCTACTGTTATGAGCGTGCGAGATATCTCTCGATTATTTAGACAACGACATAGATTCCCACTGTAGCCAATACGAGGATCTTACCTCCATGAACCTATTCATGGATATTGTTGTCCTTACCTTAACCCCCACTAAACCTAAAATTGACCTTGTCTACCCTTGCCTTGTCGAATGGGACCAACAACATCATGTACCACTAGACCTCTTTGAAAATGATGAGGCCATTATAGAATTCATGGGAATTCGAGATACAATTCCAATTGGAGACCATAATAAGGGTTTCTACATTGAATTAGATACATACACGTACTTTGGAGAGGAAGTTGAGCTTTGTGGTAAGCAAAACTTAAGAAAAATCAAGGGAAAAAGTTCCAACGAAAAGCTTCGCAAAAGCAAAAGTCCAAGTCACACAGTGAAAACCTCTTTGAGGCGATGGATGAAAAACAAGTAACAAAATAAATGGACAAGAAAAGTGACCACAAAAAGGGTGAAAATCTCATAGAGATTCCCTTGGAAGAAGACCTCAACCTTCCTCCCGATCATACGCATATGGAGGATTTGTCAAAAATGCCAATGGAAGAAACCATTGATGTGAATATTGGAATAGAAGATGACCCAAAGATGGTCAAGCTAGGATTTTCACTCTCAGTGAGGGAGAAAATACATTCACCATGCTTCGTAGGAATTTGTAGATATATTCACATGGTCATATAAGGATATGTCGGGCTTGGATCCAACTTTGGTAGTGCATAACCTAGTTGTGCATGCAAATGCCAAGCCCATCAAACATAAACTTAGAAAAATGCATCCATGGGTGGCTCTATTGGTTAAAGAAGAGATAGAAATATTGTTGATAGTAGGTTTCATTAGACCTATTGACTACTCATAATGGATATTGAATATAGTACTCGTACAAAAGAAACCTGTCAAAATCATGATTTGTACAAATTTTAGAGACATCAATAAGGCATGTTCAAAAATGATTTCCCTTTGCCCAATATTAACATGATTGTTAACTCAACTACGGTATGAAATTTTATCTCTTATGGATCATTTTTCAAGCTACAATCAAATTAAAATAGTAGATGAAGATCGACACAAGACAACCTTCACAACTCCTTGGGAGAATTTCATGTTATCAAGTGATGCCTTTTGGCCTTAAAAATGCAAAGTGCAACCTATCAAAGGAAATGACAAGTGATCTTCCATGATATGATTCATGAAATCATGGATGACTATGTGGACAATATCCTAATGAAATCCAAGACAAGAGAATATCACCCTAAGATTTTACAATGCATCTTCGAATGCTGCAAGGAATACAAGGTCGAGATCAAATCAAAAGAAGTGTGTGTTTGGTTTATTTTCAAGAAAGTTGCTTTGTTTCATTATATCACGAGAGGGGATCGAGGTATAAATAGTTAAAGTTACTTCCATTATTGAAATACCTCCCCCAAAAAACATCAAATAGCTACACATCTTGCAATGAAAAATATAAGTCATCCATCATTTCATTTCACAACTGGCTGAAAAATTTCATTCATTCACCCATCTACTTAAAAAATATGTTGCCTTTATTTGGGGACCAAAGCAACAACAGGCCTTCACCTTGCTTAAGCAATACTTGGCCAACCCACATGTCCTCATGCCTCCAACTCCTAGTGAGCCACTTTTGTTGTATATTTCTGCTACTCAATTTTCTATTGGCATGTTTCTCACCCAATATGACCTAAGTCACAAAGAAAAATCCATATACTATCTCATTCGTACTCTAATTTCTTATGAGCTCAATTATCCTCAAATTGAAAAAGCTTGTCTGGCTGTCATTTTTACCTTCCAAAAATGCGCCATTACCTATTGAATACTAAAACCAAGCTTATATCCAAGGTTGACCCACTCAAGTACCTATTATCAAAACCTGCCCTTACGGGAAGAATGGCTAATTGGATCATTCTGCTAAGTGAATTTGACATTGAGTATGTACACCAAAAGTCGGTTAAAGGAAAATGGCTTACAAATCGATTAGCGAAACACCATTACCAAGAACAGAACCTATAATTATGGATTTTTAGATACATAATTGATGTATATCAAGGAATCGGTCATGTCTCAAGTGCACTTTGATGGATCTTTCACTTTCCATGGTTCGGAGTAGGTGTAGTGATAATTACTCCTTCAGGAGACCCCATACCATAAGCTTTCCATCTTGGTTTTCCTTGTACAAATAATATTGCAGAATATGAAGTGCTCATTGCTAGGATGAAGCTAGCAATCAAATGGCATATCCACCATGTCAAGTTCATTGGAGACTCATAATTGATCATCAAACAATTCAATGAAAAATACAAAGTCAAGGATGAAAATATCATCCCCTACAAGAAACTAGTGGAAAATTTGAAATAATACTTTGTGTGTATTACATTTGAACAAATCCCAAGGGCACATAACAACTTTATAGATGTAATGACAACTATGGGTTTGGTGCTTTATGAATTCCACTAGATAGCAATGACATGCCTTTTTGTTGTCGAGAATTTACGCCAACACGGGTATGACATGTTAGAATCTGTTTGGCGTGTGAAGTTGTTGGTCCCTATTCCCCGTGGTATGAAAACATCCATGCCTATCTTAAACACAATACCTTTCCTCCTATCATCTCCCACTCCAAAAACAAATCCTTATCCACCAGATAGCCCATTACACCCTCTTAGGAGATACACTCTATCATCATGGCTATGATGGGAATCATTGTGTTGTCTAGATGTAATGGATTCACTCCAAGTAATCAAGGAGGTACATGAAGGGGTGTGCAGTGCCCATACAAATGGAATGGTTTTATAAAAGAAATTACTAAGAGTAGGATACTATTGGCCTACTATGGAAATAGATTGCTGCAATTATGTGAGGAAATGTGTGTTATGTCAAAAATATGGAAATTTCATCCATTCACCATCGCAACCATTATAGTTGATCATAAATTTTTGGCCATTTTATAAATGGGGGATGGATTTGATAGGAAAAATCACCCCCACCTCATATGATGGCCATACCAATATCATCACATCTATGGAATATTTTACTAAGTGGGTGGAATTTGTTCCTTTGACTAATGTTACGAGTGCTCAGATTTCAAATTTTATCATGAACAACCTTATTTTCCGATGGCATTCCTATGGCCATAGTTATTGACGATGAAAAATATTCTAAGAATAAAATAGTGAAAGATATTTGTCATCGATTTCAAATAAAATTAAAGTGGTCTATGCCATATTATCCTCAAGGTAATGGGCAGGCTGAAGCCACCAACAAAACATTGGTCTAAATCATGGAAAAGATGGTGAGTAAGATAGGTCACAACTGGTATTTACAAATTCACATAGCCCTCTGGGATTATAAGACCTCCATTTGTACTCCTACGGTGTGAAACCATATTCCTAGTGTTTAGAACCGAATCTATCATCCCACTAGAAATAGAGTTTCCTTCCCCGAGAATATCTCTTAGGGATTATTTGTACAAAGATGAGGATTATAGGGTGGCCAAGTTGGCGGAATTAGAGCTCTTTGATGAAAAGCACATCTGAAATCTCAACCATCTTAAGGTGTATTAGAACGAGTCTCCGAAATTATAACAAAAGGATCATACCTCGTTAGTTTGAGGTTGAAGATTTGATAATGAAATAAAATTAGTTCAACACAAGGGCAGAAAGAGAGAAGAAAGGAAAGTTTGAACTGCATTGGTTAGGACCTTATGTCATTGTGGTGAAATATGGAACAACAGTCATACAAACTTGCCCATTCAAATGGTGATGAGCTCCATGAGACTATGGATTCCATGCAACTTAAGAGGTTCTATGGTTAAACATGGTGTAAAAATTAAAAAATCAAAAAAATCAAAAAAGAGAAAAAGATAATGAGAAAACAGGTCATCCAAATGTGAAAACCACGCAATTGTGGCACTTTGGATAGGTCCCCTGGTGAAAAACAGTTTCTGGCGCCTTAGGAGGTTTTTTTGTTCACAAGCATCTTACATCGGGAGGGTACTTTTACTTAGCCTAGGGCTAGTTCCACACCTGCATCTGAGATTCCCTATGAGCCTATATGTCAAGCCTTGATCAGGTTATTTCTCCCCTTATAATTCGGTGAAGGGATTTTCCTTTCTATATTCCCCATCTAACGTTGGGGGCACTTTCACAATTTCACCTTCTTGTTTATAACACATGGTGTGTGCCCTTATATATTCCTCATGTAACTCAGGGTGCAGCCTTTATGATGTTTCTCTTTTGGTTTCTTTTTTATCTTTCCTACTTCTTTTTGGATCATTGTACGTTTAGATCCTTTTTCACTTATATTGTAATATTTGGTTGTTGAACCATCTTTGGTTGTGAGCTTTGCCCTTCTCTTGGCTGTTTCTCTCACCTTTACTATCTGGCTTTTGAGCCCTTTTGTATACAGGGTATAATCCCTTCAAAACTATTTGCCCTTAATAAAAAAACTCAGGTGCGAGCCACGTTTCTTTGTTTCCTACACATAGCTTTAGAAAAATTTCAAAATAAAATACATTCATATAGGCTGAAAAACACAAAAATAATAGAAAAGTGTTTCACAAAACACAAAAACAATATAAAATTGATTCAAAAACACAAAAACAATATAAAATTGATTCAAAAACACAAAAACAATAGAAAATTGTTTCACAAAACACAAAAAACAATAGAAAATTGTTTCACAAAACACAAAAACAATAGAAAATTATTTCACGCACTTCCCAAAAACAACACAGAACACATTGAAAAATAGTACCACAAAAACATAGCTTTAGTTTACTTGTTTTCTCTTGTTTCTTACTTTTTTGCTAAGTTTGTGTACATTGTTTTCTTATATAGTTGTTGTTTGTTTGTACATTTGTATAGTTTTTTCTTAGACATACTTTGTTAAGATTCATCTTTTCTTGCTTAGATTAGATTTTTTATTACTTATACATATAAAGTGTGTTTTTACATGCTTGTAAATGATTGTACATAGTTGTGAATAATTCATGTTGTTTAGCATTGTATATTTGATAGGTTTGTTAACATTTGTTTGTGTTTTCATGTCGCATGTACATAGTTTTGTTATCACATCATCATATCTCTATCACTATCATCACATCTATAATAATTTACACATCATATATAAATAGATAGCTAAGTATACATCATACATGCATGCTAAGCTAATCATCACATGTCGTATCATCAAATTGAGGAAAGAGGGATCGTAAACATCAAAATCTATCCCCCTGCACCGGTATCATCA
This sequence comes from Taxus wallichiana var. yunnanensis, assembly GCA_018340775.1. Taxonomy (NCBI): domain Eukaryota; kingdom Viridiplantae; phylum Streptophyta; class Pinopsida; order Cupressales; family Taxaceae; genus Taxus; species Taxus wallichiana. Next base: position 548,206,774 of record CM031238.1, on the reverse strand, counting down.
TTTCATCCCATCCACTAATCTAGAACATCACGTGTACAATGCAATTGATATCATTTGTGGATCTATCATATAAAAATCAAACACATGTGATACATCTTCACCTATCATCATGATATAATCAACATCCATAGAAAAACATGAAAATAAAATACATCATCACATGATAAATGTGCCACATAAAATAATTTCCATATATACATGTACAAATATGTATGTCTCTAGGAGAATGTTCATCATTGATACAAAATGGGTGATTAAGGGCACAAATCATAAATCCTTCATAAGAGGCATCCATCAAAAATGCTATACAACGATCAAAAAATGATAAAGCCTTCATAAGATCCATACATCCAAAATGGTACATTGTATACATCTAACAAAAATATTGAAGCCTTCATAAGAGGTAGGTATATCAAAATACATGTACAATTAATAAATACAAGAGACTCATGATGTAATCGAGCCCTCGGCTAGACTAGGTGGCTTGCGAGATGGGGAAGGACCCATGACCTGTGCACCATGTTGTCTTATCGGCTGCCCTCATAGATTCTCAACTAATCTACCTTATGCTTGAGGTATCTCTGACCTCATCGATCCACTCGAATGTTGGCTATAGGTAGGTGCCCACATACCCTTTAGAACAGTCTCATAGTATAAGGAACGGTAGTAAGAGGATCTTACCTCGGTTGTATCCAAATATACGTGGGTGCGCACTATCACTACGGCCCCATATGTGCTTTGCAAAGATGCTACTGTGTAGATAGTCTTGCCACATCAACTCAGCCTACTACTCACTCGGGTCATAGCCAATCTCTCTTAGTCATCACCTACTACACCTATGACCGTGGATCATTGTAATAAACTCATAACAGGGGCCATCTGTGAGGCCATCTGTCATATCTACTAAAAGTGGGTGGTGTCATCTCCTCCCTTGTCTACATAGGCTCTAGTATGCTCCCCGCTCTTCTCCAAGACTGAATATGAGCTTGAGCCTAGTCCTCTCTATCACCACCTGCTGCAACAAGTTTGTTGCCATAAGGTAGCTAGGTGTTCCCCTGTCATCTCCACCTCGTGCTCAAGGAAACCTCGTCAGAGTACTGCAGAACATGTCCATGCTCCTGTAATTTGGGCCTAGCACCTTGTATCTATCCCTACTCTTGTAATCTAGGCCTCGACCCTATAGTTATCCATGTTCCTATCATATTGGTCTAGGACCACAGAGTTGAACCCTCACCGATCATCCTTATCATCATGTCTCTATCCATCAAAAGGATCATCAGCTCTATCACCTCCCCTAGCTCCACCTACTCCCACATCATCACCCTCATCACTGTTATAAGGGATCTCTGGTGGTGTCCTATCACCTGTAGCCCATGCCTCCTCGAGTATGGTCAATCTCCGAGGAAATATAGTAGTATACCAATCTATGTAATAAGGTATGGTACCGGATCTCTAACCTATCAAGCAAGAGTCTAAACCTATGGTACCATCCGGGCACAAATAGCTCTAGCTCGGTCCACCCGAATACGCGGTCCCATAGTCTATATCTCTTCATCACGGGAGCATACCATATGTCTAGATAATGTAACTACATATTCCCAAAATAAATTGTCCTACCATGCAAACACTAACCTCTACCTCATCCTCTGGTCACTTTATATGTCTATAGGGCCTCCGGATAAAATATATCTCCTTAATCTCATAAAACTCTCTTCGATAGTAGTATGTATTGCCCAAGTGGCCTTGTACATCATCTCCTATGGGAACCCATCCCATGAGTGTCGATCATCTGGAGCTCATGCATGCAATGTAGTCCCGTGACCAAATCTGTAATAAGAAATTCGGCCCCACCATATTCTCGAGAGGTAGGTGATTATATGTAGATCCCAATATAGATGTGTCAATATGCACGGGCCCCAATAGTATCTCTCGCCACTATACAATCCATGAAATATAACGGTACTCAATGAATAGTAGGATCTGATATACACCGGTGTAAAGACACTATCATACCCTTATGGGGTATCTCATCACAACTGAATATATCACTAACGGCCTCTGTAATCCACCTAAAGTCACTGGTATACTCAATCGAGAGCTAACAATGGGGATGTGCAGTATCCACCACATGTCCTCTAGTGTCACAGTCATCTCCCCTGTTGGGATTCGGAAGCACTAACTCTTGTTGTGTCACTACTCGATCAATGTTTTCCTTAGGCCATGATCGGGGTGATTGATGGCATCTCGCACTACATGGCCTAGGCTAACCAACTCCAATAGCACCTCCATATCATGACATTCCCACGGATGCATTATTGCATCCATCTCGGCCATGTGACTATGTCATTCTCTTATCTGCAGTACTAGAAGTTGTCTTTACAAACAAAACATGTGTTACATACTAACATCTCTTCTAATTTCTTCTATTGTTCTTCTATCCTAAGCTAATTTTCACTTTCTTCTAGGTGTCAATTTTTGGCATTTTCCTACTTCTTCGTCTATGGGACTTTCTTCCCTTTTGGTTCCCGCATGCCTAATTGGGCATACACGCACCTATTTGCATGTAAACGCCCTTTATGGTGCACACACGTGGAAGCATACACCTAGGGCACTTTTGCTATGGTTTACTTGCCTGTGCATGCACATGGGTGCTTTTTTATGTATGTGATAGATTTTTTTGTGCTTGCGCGTATGCACAGATGCTTTTGGCATGTGCACGCACGTGCATACACTTTTTGGTATATGTGCAAGTACATGCATGTTTTCTCGGCACCCGCACATGCGCATACATGTTTGAGGGTACTGCACCACCTTAAAGGAATATGTGCCCCCTCGTATGCACTTCATACTTGTTTTAACTATTAATTAAGGAATTAAATGCATTAATGACAAAGGTGGGTCAAGCTACTCATGAAGGTTCCACTATCTACATGTCGACATGCTCTCAAACTCGGCCGACATGTCCCCTATGGGCTCGTGCTCTCGGCATCATCCTCGTCGCTATCAAAGCGTCTCACGGTAATTTTTGATAGTGGTCAAGAATAAATGAATAGATCGTAATGATTTACCCCCCCCTTGTGTGGGGTATATTAAACATATCTCATCGACCACGGTGCCCTGAAAACTATTTTGACCGTCATTGTCGCTCTAACTCTTCTTCTACTTGCTGTGAATAATTATTTTACTTAAATAATTATTTTATTTAATTTTTGTCGTATCGGGCACTATTTTCCACCTAGTATCCTATTCTTCTCACTAGGATAATTTTATTTCTCCTAAGCAATGTGACTTCTTCGCACACTTTGTCAAATAATTATTTTGTTAATTTTCTCGTTGTGTTGGGGCATTATTTTCCGCTTGTTGCTTCTTTCTTCTCCCCCGGGCATTTCCTTTGCTCATAAGAAACCCTTTTTTATTCTTCTATATTCTTCTATCTTCCAAAATGTTAAAAATCTAAACAAAATCTAACAAAATTAAAAAATTAAATCCAAAATCCAAAACATTTCAAAATTCTCTCAAAAATCCTAAAAAGTTGTAAAATTTTCAAAAATAGGAAAACAAGCTCATAGCAGCTGAAACTCGTGTCTTGCGCATGGTATTCATTTAATATCTTGTTGGAATTTTCATGTGTTCATAGATCAAATGACTCACAGATCATCTTATTTACAACCATTTACAAATCTATTCAGCTTGCTTCATCGGTACTCTGGGCACATCTAGTTATCTCGGTATTGTTTTGTTGCACACAATCCTTTATCATTGAACCCCACATATTTTATCTTTTTCCCTTGCATGTATCCTTTCTAGGGACATCATTTTTGACCCTTTTCATCAATCATGAAGATTTTGGGATCTTCATCTTGATAACAAAACATTTTTCCAACCTGTCTTGATCGCTTTTGGTCTAAGTATGTGTGTTTGTACTTGTTTCCTGTTAAATGAGCTTGTTTCCTTCTCTTATTGCATTACATTTTGTATGTTGTATGGAGTTGGTGTTTTCAAAAATGGAAAATTGTTTGTATTATGGATTTTCATGTCATTCTACTTTTTTGTATGCTTATATTTTTAATAAGGACTGATGATGTAGATCTTTGGCAATATGATGACACAAAAAAAAATTTAATACACTGGATGAAATCTCATTCCTTTCTCACCATCTTCATTTTTCCTCTATATCATTCTCCTGTCAACTTTATTCTTCTAATTCACTCAGGGCTGCATGCCCCTACCCATTCTTCTATCCATTTCTCTCACCTTTTTTGATCGTTGATCGCCTTCTTTCATCACCCCATCGACACTCAAGGGGGCATCTCTCACTTCTACTAATTTTTCTTCTACCCTTCAAAATTTTACCAGTCTACTATCTTTGAAGTGGCGTCACTTATGCCACCCCAAAGAGGGGAAAATGTAGACACCTATAATTTAGCTCGAGCAATTTAAATACTTAAATTGCACTAATTATACCATTTCCACAAATTGACGACATATATCAATATCAATATCACACATTTTCTCTTCTATCGTTGTTAATTAATTACATTACGTTACTTTATTAACTCTTTTATCCAACAACGATGCCAATTAATGGCCTTTCGTTAATCAACTCCCCTTTTTATCTATATTAATTAATTATTCTTAATTAATTAATTCTCTCTTCTATTTAATCAATAAATCATCATTTATTTGATTAAATTCCTCTCATAGTCTAAATCATTCTAATTATTCCTCTAAAAATATTTTATAAGCTTGCAAACCTATTAATTAATCACTTTGGCTAATTAATACACCCCCTCAATTCTCATGGGTCACTAGAGGAAAACTATACTCTCCTAAGGTTGACTCAACCCTTTCTAAACCTCCCTTATCCACAACTAACCAAACCTCTCTATTATCCCACATGTAAAGGGATGTAGATATTCTTTTATCCATTGTGTTATATAAATATCCCTCCTACCTTTCTTCTTACACCTAAACGAGCATAGATCCTAAGCTATAGCCATTTTCATCATCTTATAGTATTCTTCGTTGGAAGAACTAGCTATCTCAATTTCTTGCATCCATCCATCCAAGTTTTTGAAGTCATATGGAGATATGTCCAATGGTCTTATAGCCATGGATTTACAAGACTCCATTCTTGAAAACATTGGGATTCAAACATACAATCAAAACTTTGATTTCTAAGGATATAAAGAGGTTCATTTCAATAACATTCAATTAGAGATAGAGATTAATGGATTAACATGTTAGTTTTAATATTTATTCATGTTATAATGCAAGGATGTTGGTAAATTAGTCTTGATTAAGCTCTAAGCATGATGGTGCATTGATTTTGATTTATATTTGTTTTAGGACTACTAGGTGTTAGTTCTAATTCTTTTTACATTACTAACAAATTCATGTATACAACAACAAACCTAGTATGATGTGAGAATAAGGTAGAAGGGTACTAGATTCCAACATTTTGGTTCCATTGTCGTAACCTTCATTAAAATACAATAATGAAGTGGAAAGAAGATGTAGAGGTTAAATAAGGAGAATATTGAACCTTGGCTACACATTGTTGAGGACACTTTTGCATAACATCATCCCAGCTTATAAGAATGTATCTCCTAAAAAGTGGGTCAAGGATATTCTTTACGATTCGTTATATGATACATTCTTCTGTGAGCTTCCAAAGTACATCTACAAGCATGGTTAGTTGTTTATTGTTTAGGAAAAGGAAATAATTTTGATCGAAACATTTGTGGACTGATACACACACAAAGAAGCTATCATAATATGACATGACTATGATACACTCGATCGACTACTAATGGAAAGGCATGCTTCAAATATATATTCTCAAATATTCAGTCTCAACATTTTCTTATGTAGATGAAGTACGATATAAATTTTTCATATATCCACAAGGATCATACTTACAACACCTACCATTGGAAATTAATAAAATGATGATTGATATGGAGATATAATCCTTCCCCATTGAAGGATAAATGTTATGCGGTGTTGGAGGCATAGGAAATAGGAAGGACATGAAATTATCGGAAGAGGTTATAGATATTCTAGGCAGAGTACCCTTAGAAGGAATTTTTTTGAAGAGAAAAGGCACAAGGAAATGGAGAGAGAGTTAGTACATAACTTTGTGACTCAACTCCGTGAGCGGTAGAGGGAGATGACCAACAACATTGGTTAAGGTAGGGAGAGAGAAGTAAATCCAAGGATATCTAAGAAGGTATAACAAAGGCACCAAGAGAACTTATAGGACCCAAAGGAAAAAAAAGGATGACATAATGTTAATGACATCCCGATCCAATCATCTGCACCTACTCATGTTATTGGTTTAACTAACATAGAAAAGGTTTTGATAGAACTTGATAGTGATAAAGAAGTTAAGTGGGATAAGAAGAAGGAGAATTTAGATAGAATTTAATGATGTGTGCTACAATCATTTCAACCAACACCAAAATGACCACCATTAAATCCTAATCAACTAAAAGTACAAAAACTTAGGATGATGAATACAAATATAGCAAGTACCATACACTACATGTGTGCAAGGGAATATAGTGACATAGTTGGTCATGGGAAACAGTCCCTCACCTACAAGTGAAAGTGGTAGTCATAATGTCGTACCTAAAATGGCTAACCCCATACATGGTGGGGTTGGGAACACTACATAACAAGTAATCATGCCAAATATATTCTATGCAATGTCTCTACACTTTCTAGAGTACTATGGGGTTGAGAATGTAGCAAAGTATGTGCTCAAAATGTAAGCTAATTAGCGAGAAAAATTATCACTTCCTCTGAATGAATGATAACTCGGTTAAGAACTCCTCTTCTTGGGCATTCCGATACCTAGTATCAAAAACACAACCCATCATAAGCACTATTTTATTACGATCAACTTAAGGTGACATTTTCAACAAAATTTGATATCCTAGAGTTCAAACAAAGAAAGTATTTCTTTGTTAAAAGAGATCAATAAGAACTCAATGAGAGTGTACAAGCTTATGATGTCCATTTCAAAACTCCCATTTCCAAACTTTCATATAAAATACATCCTACACAACATGTACAATGGTTTTTAGGAGGGATCTTACTACCATTTAGGTGTGCATTATCACACAAGATTTTCACCAATCTCGGGACACATTAGAAGAAGACTTACACGTTGAAGCAATAGAAATTCTTGATACTTGGTGTGAACCCATTCATGAAGGCACGGATTACATCATGGAAACAAAGTTAAAGAAGTTTACAATGAACAACACCCACACAACGCGTAGTGGAATTCAATGCACTTGACTATGAATTGGAAGGCCACACCAAAAATATGTTCCCACACGGTAGTTTAAAGGCCATTGTTATAACATGTGAGATATGTGAAGGTAACCATGACATGTGAAACTTACCCTTACTACACCATGCTAAATAGGGTAAAGGCAGCCACCTATTACAAAATATGTGGTGTAAATACTCATGATACATTAGAGTTTCGTGGTATTGATCAAATTAATGAATCCATATCATTGATACTCTATCAAGATACTATAGAAGATATCATTATAGAGTGTAATGGATATAATCACAAAAGAAACGGATGATGTCAAGGAGGGAGAGAAGGTGATAGATTTCCACCCAGAGCTTGCTATAAATTTGGATGACCATACCATTACCAAGATGATTACACAACCTTCCCAATCTATGTACATTATCAAAAGGAGCACAAAGTGCAATATTTCCCCAACTTATATAAGATAATGAAAGAAAAAGGTGAGAAGGGAGTAAGTATGATTAAAATTACTCGCATTTTCATGATGCTAATTAAAAAACTATACTTGACAAAGGGGCAATCACTAAATTACAAGTCATGGCATGTACTTCTATATGCACATAAGAGATGCCTTGTACAAAAGTACATCCAAATGAACTTCATTAAACAAATCCCTACCATAATGGCAAGAACTAGAGGGAGGTCTTTCAAAAGGTGAAATATTTGATAAGAGAACTCCAAGGAGAAATAGAAATTCTTAGGGATGAGGCAAGACTACACAATGAGAAGTTAAAAGATTTAGAGGATGAACAGGTCAATAGAAAAATGTGTTCTATGAGGTATGTAGGTTGTTATACACGAAATTATCCTACCCCTACTAGATCAATGGTTATCTCATAAGTTAAGAAAAGTAGTGCTTCAAAATCAATTAAGGACGATGAAAAGGTGGGATTTCATATTAGCTAAGATGGAGGTTTTGATAAAGTGATACTCGTTGATGTTTGTATATATGTTTATAACATTAATGACATATTGGTTGACACATTCATGGAAGTTAACATACTCATAGTGGATTCCTGGAACAAGATGGGGTGACTAGTGTTACATGCATCTCCACATGTTTTTTTCATGGCTAACAAAACACGGGTTGTGCCTATCAAAGTCTTAAAGAATTCCATAATCAATATTATGGGTTTGAAGTTCCATATAGATTTTGAAGTCTTACCTATAGTAAGCGGATAATTTCCCAACACTACTTGGAAGACCTGTGGTGTTATGCTAATAATGTCAACATATGATTTAAGAAATGGTATGTGAGTTTTGAAATGATAGTGAGCGTGTTATCTCTTGATGGAACCTAAACCAGTATAGTGTATGTGGAGGATGTTGAAGAGAATGATGATTTGGAACATATATATAATATCCAAGCTATAGGGATAGAAAATTTTGAGCCAACAATGGAAGGAGAGATAAAATGGCGTGACAACCAATCAATTTCCAACACAAGTAGTGTGGCATGTGAAAATTGGGTGCACATCTCATACAAACGACTAGGGCAAGAATGTGGAATGATTTAATACACAATAGTCCACAATATTATCCAAGAATCCTCGAAAATTCACTAACTTATATGAAAAATCAGTATAGAAAACACTCAAACGCCACTAGGCTTTAGTGGGAGTGAAGATATTGATGTTTTTCTTTAGTACATGGAAGCCTATATGAAAAATGACAAAGATCGATTTAATTATCTTGAATATTTTTAAAAGGTATCATAGCAAGATGGTGGGAAACACATCGATGACATTATTATCATGGGTAGAAACAAAATCAATTATGAGTGCTCTGTTTGAATGAAAAAATAGTGCATGAAGATACCCCAACTATAGTGGGGTCACTAGCCCATAAGAATACATTCATAAATGTGTGACAAAATGGACACATTGATTCTATCATACACTAAGTTCATGGGTGCAAGTATGGTACATCAATTGTGAGTTGTGGAGAGAATCACATTATTGGGAAGGGTTGATTCAAGGATTCCTCCTTACCTTTTCCTTTGAATTGTTAGTTCCAAGGTTAGCTCTTGTTATTCAATATATAAAAGATATGATATTTAGAGATGATGCCCCTATAAAAGATACAATTTTACTGCTACACAAGGATAATGGTTTCGCACTAACTAAAACATTTTCTAAGGATGTTAAGGACAATCTATCTAGTCATGAAGAGGATGTCACATTAGAGTGGTAGATTTATCCACATAAGGGTAAGAATAAAGTGGTGCACCAAATAACCGATGAACATAAAAATTATCATTTACATGTGGATGTTTCCTATAGGTCATGAGGGGTCATAAATAGAAAGGAATAGAGTATTCAACCACATGATGAACCTTTCAAATATATCCAAATCAATATTGGTAATGAGGCCAAACCGAAGATGGCCATCATTATCAATTACTGGAGTGAACCCCGAGATCGCCAAAATTGTTGAGTTGTTGCAAGAATATGAAGACATCTTTCCCTAGGCTACCATGAAATGAAATTATTATATCCATAGGAAATTAAAACATGAAATTGACAACATGTTTCCATGAGGAGCAATTATTCTAATAAAGGAATATGAATGGGTAAGACCTATGGTAATCAACATCAAGAAGGATGGGCACATCTAATTTTCATAGATTACCATGCCTTGAACTTTGTTTTATAATTTATCCCTTCCCTACTCCCTTTACAAAAGAAATTTTAGAAGGCGTAGTAGTGAGGGAAATATATACTTTCAAGGACTGATTCTCTGGTTATCACCAAATTAGGATTGTAGAAGAAAATAGACCAAATACCACTTTTCTGACTAGATGGGGATCATAAACCTACACATTCATGTCATTTAGGTTAAATAATACACCCGTAGTTTTCTCATGCATTATGTTCACCTCCTTTGAGGATTTTATACTTAAGTTTATTCAAGTCTATCTAGACAATTAGACAATTTATGGCTTGGTAAAATACCACTGTGATAACTTGCGCTTAATGTTCGAGCACTATTGTTAGTAAAAATCCTTGAAATTGAAGAAATGTGTGTTTTCCACTCCATTTGGTTCCTTATTAGGAACATTATCTATAAATATGGACTCTTGGTGGACCCAACAAATATTGTAATAATCGTCAATCTCACACAATCGTGAATGCAAAGAGAGGTTCGTGACTATTTAGGACTTTATGGGTATTATCGTAAGTTCATAAAAGACTCTACTTATAATGTGGCACCATTGGATGATTAAATATGCAAAATAGAATAATTTAAGCTGGGTTTTGATGAACAACAGGATTTTGAACAATTTTTAGAGAACTTAACCCAAACACCTATTTTACAATTTCCATTAGAACACACATTTCCACATACATGTAGATACTTCAGAATTTTTGTAGGATCAATATTAGCATATCCAAGGGAAGGGACTCTCAACCATCCAATCTAATTTGCAAGAAAAAAAATTGACATGCATGGAAAGGAATTATACTACCACCGAGCGAGGAATATCTTTGGTTTCAAAAATTTTGACACTATCTCTTAGCAACATCATTCAATTTTTGTACCGATCATATGAAACTTTAAAATTTGGTCGATAAAGAAATATTACATGGTATAATTTGAAGGTGGATAATATTTTTCAAATAATTTCAGTTCTAGAAAACACAATGCTTTAGGAAAACATAATGCTAGACCCAATCATTTGTTGTGAATTGAAACCTTTGAAGTATTTCAGCCTATAGAGATAATAATCAAGATGATCAATTTCTCAACATCATAGTGAATCATGAGAAATGGAAGATGTTATTTACTTCCTACAAACTAGATTAGCGCCTAAGAATTATAAAGTCAATTATCAAAAATAGTTAGTTGTCAAAGTTACACCATATCATCAATTGTCAATCAAATCTACAAAATGGGACACAACAATATTCTCCGATGATGTGTTCTACATCATTAGATGTAACGTATATTAATTAAATCACATTAAATAATTGTAGGTGTTCACTATGCAGGAGATGCTATAGCTCAAAATATCTTTAATACATGACTATGGTGGAAGAGTTTATTTAAGGATGTGAAAGAATATGTCAAAGCTTGTAACCACGCCAATGGCTTGGAAAGCTAGGAAAATGTGATAGTATGCCTTTAATCCCAATCACTTCTAAAGAACCATTTTAAAATGGGTAATTGACTTTGTTAGACCCATAAATCCTACAAAGTGTAAAGAATAAGTGCATGATATATTATCACAACCATAGATTATCTTAAACGATGGGAAAATTCAAGGTGCGGACTAAGGATTACATAGTATCCACAGCTTGAAATATTTATTTGGGAGAGCATTATAAGTAGATTTGGCTACCCCTTGAGCATAACTATTGATAAAGGAACACATTTCTTAAATGAAATGGTTCGTATCTTGTTGTAAGAATTCATGATTGTGCATCATAATACAGATCCATATCATCCATAAGCCAATGGTACATGAAAGCATTCAACAAGATATGAGGCCATACATTGATAAAAATATGTGACATCGGAAGGAAGGATTGGGATGAAAAAGTATCAGCAGTACTTTGGGCATATCAAACAACATATAAGTTCCTGAATAAAGTGATGCCCTTCCAACTTGTGTATGGGAAATAATTTTTGCTACCTAACGATTTTTAGAACCATCATTAAGAATTACATGTGTTGAAAATTTAAACAATCACGACTCAATTTGGGAAAGGTTAACCATCTTATTAAATTTAGATTAAACAAGAATACAAGAAATATGGTCACAAAAATTGAGAAAGCATGGTACAACCGCAACCTCAAATGAAAGTATCTTATAAAAGGTGCTAAGGTTTTTTTGTATGATTATAAATTTGTGACATCCAGAAAGCTCAAGACTAATTGGCTAGGGTTGTACGAAATAGTTGATATATTATCTACCAGGGATGCAAGTTAATAGATCTTAGCAACATGTTTCTTCAAGGCTACTTCAATGGGAGTAGATTAAAGCCATATTTTTATCCATATTGAAATGAAATGAATAAGGTGTATGTCATTAGATTAATTGTTATTTTTTAGGTTAGGTTTCTTCATATGTTGTGATAAACATTGGAAAAATGCACATGTTGTTGTTCACATTGAACTTACAGAACATAATTGAAGATACCTTTGCTCAAAGGATTTCTCAATACTTTCAAATGGGAGGAGTACCTTTTGGAAGATGATGAAGAAGAAATAATAATTAGATGCTAAATGATAAAAAGGGGACACAATAAAAATAAATTCATATAAAAATCACAAAGAGCTGAAAATAAGTGATAGAATAAAATAGGGATAAAGTGTGGTGAATGGAGAGATGAGGAAACTTCCATGAGGATGTTATCGTAAGGTGGTGTTATGGTGGAGATGCTCATAAGAAATAAAAAGAGGAGACATGGCCTAAAAAAATCTCGTAAAATATAGCTAAGGAATAGATAGGGAAATACATGAGGAAGAGGCCCATAATGCACACTTAACGGTCACTTGTTTGAAATCGGAAAACTATATAAAGGGATAACTATTAATTAAGACTTAATGGAAGCTATGGGGAATTAACATACCACACATTTTTGTGATAAATGGGACAAGAATTTATTTCTTATAACAAGGGTATAAATAAGAACGGGGTAATTCATTTTAGTTACCCTAAAGTGAAATCAGAGCTCGTGAAAAATGGTGAAATAAGTTTCTAAGATGATTCAACATCCAAACTTGTCAAGAAAACTCATAGTCATTACGAAACCTCAAGTCTTTTTTTTATTATTATTGGAAAATATTTTTTTGGGAGGGACTATACCCCAATACAAAAAAGGCTCAAGAGCCAAATATTACAAAGATACAATTCAGAGAGTGATCAAAATCATATGATTTACATGAAAGCACAAATGGAGTAATACAACTGCAAAGACAAGTACCAAAATACCTATATAACTACAAATCAACAACAATAAAACAAAAAATATATCAGAAACTAAACTCAAAGTCTTTAGTATATTTGACATAAACATCACTTGGATACTCTATCAACAGTTCTCTTCAACTCCTATAGGGAAATTAATAATGTGATGGCAGTAACGTGGGTGGGGTCATTCTTTTCAATCTGACTAAAAACTTGAGCCTGTGTTGGTCCTTCCCCCATATGTTCTTTGAGATGTTACTGTTAAAAATGTTCTTTGCTTGTTGTTCCAAGAAATTGTAAACTGATTTAAGGGCTCTGGTAATAGATTCTTTTTTCCCTTCATATGCACAACCATGTTATCAAGAGAGTTTAGTTTCTTGTAGATCTCTTGTATTTGGCTTTCAGCAAGCCCAAGGTCTTCCTCCATTTTTCTCTTACCTTCTCTTTTTGCCAATTTCTTCAAATCCTTCTTTAGTGCCTCCAAGTATTTCTCAATTTCATCTAACCACTTCTTTGAGTCTCCTTCTTTCTCCATCTCCTCACTACTTTTATCTAGTTATCCCATGTGTAGTTAACCTTTTGCAAGTTCAATATCTTTGTTATGACTGCTACGGAGAATTATTTTTGAAGGAAAAGGATGGTTGAGAGGGAAGGAGGGATTTTTAGATCTTATCTTCCTCTGACCCAAAGTGGTGGGGGGAGGGATGATGGGAACAGGGGTGGGATTGGGATTAGGAGGGGTAGGGGTCAGAGGAATGGCAGGATTTTGTGCAAGACAATAATGATGCAGGAGGAGGATAATCCCTTGGTGAAGGGGAGTTACATGAGTGTGATTTTGAACCTCAAGGATAGAATGTTCCAGTGAATTCAAGATGAAATGAGGGAAACACACTTTTATATTCCTCCTGAAATGATTTAGAAAAACTAGATGTTTGAGAGGGACTATGATATACCTGCCTTCAAGAGTCACGTACCTAACCAACATTTTGGTGATCTCATCAAATGGCGTTGGGATAGAGGTGACCTTGATGTCAACAGTTACAAACTCCATATTTTCTCCCTCTTCCAAAAAAAATTAGTTTTAGATGCCTTGTCAATTCTTTTGTTGAAAACCCTATTGCCTTCCAAGCTAAGGCCTATGATTTTAGCAATGAGCTCTTCAATCACATGAATGATCTTGTCTCCATACGTCACAACTCTGTTTTTCCATCCTCCAATGAACTAAAGAGAAATATGTTGATCATGGCCTTGGATCCTTTCAATGAGATTTGAAATTCCCCCAATCTGGAGATAGTTCCAAAGAACCACATTTTCTTTCCAAGTAGGGTCACAGATTGGTTCGACTTGGCACGATGCTCCACCCATATTTTCTCTATCTCTATCACTACTAGATCCTTCTTTATCCTTTAGAATGCTCTTATAACTTCCCAAGATCCACTTTTTATCAGCTTCTATTTTTACCCAGAAAGTGTGTGAGGATTTATAGCATTTATCTTTCAAGATAAGCTTATGGGGATGAGTTGTCATGTTCTTATCCTTCACATGTGTGAAGGAAATCTTAATAGTGATTACAGACTTCAAGTGTATTACCATTGTTGTCATTGATGATTGATTTTTCTACATGGCTAGGTAGTGACTCATTATTGTACCATATGTCCATTTTTTGTAAGAACCCCAATATTTCTAGGGTATCCACAACTTTATTTCCTTCCCTATATGAGTGTATAATTTGGAAATTGGTGAAATATTTACAAATATTTATGGATTCAATAATGAAGTCCTTTATTTTCTAACTAGGGGGTGGATTTGATTTAAATGGTTTACAATATTCATAGAATCCCCTTCAATGATGAGGTTAGAGATATTGCACTCTTTGGCTATTCTAATACCCCATAATGCTGATAAAGCTTCAACATAATGATTTGATTGATGCCCCATATTACCTACATAAGCAACAACTAAATAGCCTCTGTGATCTCTAATTATTCCTCCTCCACCTGTAGCTCCAGGGTTTCCCTTTGAAGCTCCATCAAAATTGAGCTTGTACCATAGGTTATGAGGTGGAATCCAATGTATCAAGGACCTATCTACATTAATGTGACATGTTTTCTAAAGAATTCCAATGTCTAAGTTCCATGTTGATAGAATATATTCTTCCTCCTGAGGATAATTCTTGTTTTTTGGAGGCCTAAATCTTTCTAAATTTTATTTAACCCTTCCAAAAATTTCCTTCAAAACTTTTTAACATAATTTTCTATGATTCTTGAAGATGATTTCATTCTTGGCTTTCCAAAGTTTCCATATAGCATGAGGAAAGACCAATTTCCATAGTCTTATAACCATGCAATGTTTGTAGGGGGTCCCATTTATTCTAGGCCTACAAGATATTATTAGGAAAAATCCATTCCAATTTAAAGTTTGTAAGAATTAGACCCCATACCTTTGCAGCATAATCACAATGTAGTAGCAAGTGTTTCACATCCTCACTTCTTTCATGCACATACAACACATATTTAGCATCATGAAACCCCTTTTTATAAGATTATCATCAGTTAAAATCATGAGGAAATTAATGGCATGATAAAATAACTATGGCATTGGGATGGGGTAGGAACAACTTAATTCATATTGGTAGAAAAAATTAAAAAATGTAAAGAAGCAAGTGAGAATCTGGAACAAAGAAATCTTTGGGAATATTTTTTAAAAAAGAAAGATTTGAAACAATAGTTGGGGATCTTAAATAGAGGGTTTCTTCAAAAGGTATGAATGCCAAAGATCATCATTTGGAAAAGGAATTGCTTTTTGAATTTCATAACATCTGCAATCAAGAAGAAACCTTTTGGAGAATGAAATCCTAGGCTATTTGGTTGAAAGAAGGAGATAAAAACACAAAATTCTTTCACATGACCACTTTAAAGCACATGGCTTGCAATATAATTACTGAAGTTTCAAATGGAAGTGGCATCACTAAAGACTAGAATGCTATAAAAACAGAAGCACTAAGATTCTATGAAAAATTGCTCACTGAGGATAATGGGTGTAATGAAGAAGCAACCTCTTATCTTTTAGATGTCATCCTTGGAGAAACAATCTTTGATTAGAGATTTAGAGGCCTCACCAAATTAGTGACAATTTAGGAACTAAAAAGTGTTGTTTTCACTTTGGAAGGAGATAAGGCACCTAGGCCTGATGGATTTTCTACTAATTTCTTCCAAAAGTTTTGGGATATTTTCTCAGAAGACTTGCTTAAGGTTGTTAATGAATTCTATAGAACGGGTGATCTACTCAAGGAGTTGAATAATACTCATATTTTTCTGGCCCCAAAGAAGATGGATGCCAAATATTTCAAGGATTTTTGACCTATCAACCTGGTAAATGTTATTTATAGAATTTTTACTAAGATTCTTGCCACTAGGATCCAACCATTGCTTTCTGATTTGATTTCAAAACAACAAAGTGGTTTCATTAAAGGAAGAATCATATAAGATGGGGTGATCATGGTTCATGAAACCATTCATTCCATGGATAAAAGTAAGATAACAGGATGGCTATTAAACTTGATATGAATAAGGCCTTTAAAACAGTATCTTAGCTATTTTTGGACAAGGTTCTTTCCAAATTTGGTTTTCCCAATAAATTCAAAAATATCATACAGACTTGTATATCTACGACCATATTTTTTGTTGCGGTCAATGGAATTCTAGTGGGATTATTTGCAAGTAGTAGTGGCATAAGATAAGGATATCTTGTATCTCCTCTTCTCTTCATAATTATGGCTAACAATCTTAGTAGATCTATTACTAAGGCCATCAATGCAGGTTTATTAAAAGGATTTAGACCTACCTCTGCAAATTAGACAACCTCTCATTAGTAATTTTTGATGATACCATTTTTCTATGAATGGCCTCCATTCTGGAAGCTAAATCTATCAAAACCATTCTCAGATTCTATGATGTATCTTCTAGACAACAAGTTAATTTTAACAAAAGCTCGATGTACTTTTTCAACACCCCTTTGGAAAGGCATAAGAGAATTGCACTTATTCTAGGATGCAAAATTAGCTCTTTTCCTACCACATATCTTGGTCTGCCCCTTGGTACAAATAAAGTATCTATGACTGTTTGGAATGCATTATTGGATATATTTCATAAGAAATTGGCTAGCTGGAAAGGTGTTGTTTTGTTTAGTGCCGGAAAATGTTTGCTAATTAAAATCACACTTCAGAACTTACCCATTTATATAATGTCCATGTTTAGCATACCTTCAACTATCATGGAAATTATTGAAAAATACAAAATCATTTTCTTTGGCATGGTACTAAAGAAAGATTCAGATATCACCTAGTTGCATGGGATCAAGTTTGCATGCCTAAGAAATTTGGAGGCTTGGGAATCAAAGATATAAGAAATATGAATGTTGTTATGATTGATAAAATGGGTTGGATATTGTTAAAGGAGGAGTAACCTTGGACTAAACTAATCAAACTCAAGTACTTGGCTCAAAACCATGTAAACACCTTTCTCTTTGAAGAACAACTACCTAATGGGTCTATTTTTTGGAACAATCTGCTTCAAATCAGAAATATTCTCAAAAGAGGAAGTAGGTGGAAATTGGGAGATGGCAATGATATTTGGTTCTAGCATGATAATTGGACTTCTTTCAGCTTAAAGGACAGGTTTGAAACCATCAAGGACAATTTGATTGATAATTATGGCAACAAAGTGAAGGACTATATGGACTTGGAGGGAAACAAGAGAACTTGGAAAAAACTTAAGGTGGATAGAATAGATTTGGAACCAACAGTTTCCTCTCTTTAAGAACAACTTGATCTTATTCCTATAAATCAAAATGATTCCAAGGATGAACTCATTTGGGTTAATTCATTTGATGGTGACTACATTGTTAAATATGCATACAACACATTTTTTGAGAACACACAATGTGATTTTAATTGGAACCAAATTTGGATTCCTAAATTAACTCCTAAGGTAAAAAAATTTCTTTGACTTGTGTTAAAAAGGAAACCTCAAGATTTTATTCAATAATAGATAAAGGAGAAAAAATAGATTTCCTTGGAAGAGAACAAACTAGTCTTGACCAGCATTAACATGGGGGTCATAAACCTTTAATAGGAAAAAAACTTTCAAGTAATCAACTACATCAAGGTGAACTAGAGTGGTTTCGACCAACTAGAAGATAGGATAAACAAGAAGGAAAGTTTTGAGAAGAAGGAAACAAGAAAAATCCCACGAGTTCAACGAGTATGTCAAGATTAGTATCCTCAAGGGACACATAAGTTGTGGTAATCAAGGAGGATAATAACATCAAGGAAGAAGTCATTATTATCAAAAATACACCACCAAAGAAAGGAGTAGGAACTTCCACACTACAAAAGGAGAAGATCACCATGGTTGCATGAAATAAATAGAAGAAGTACCAAAGCTCCAACACCTTAACCATTAATACTGAAATCTAATACCTAGAGGATGTTAAAAGAATTTGCTCCTAGGATTGATGGAACCATTGAGAAGGAAATAGTATACCCAAGAGGGGTAAAAAAATCAAGACAATGATGTCTTTCATAATAACATGTAGAAAAAATGGAGAAAATAGGAGTCCTCTAATTTCTTGAACTATTGTATTTCAACAAATAATTAGAATAATATCAATACCTCATTCCACACATTAGGGAAGGGTATTCTATTTTGCATGGTGGCACATGAAACAATCACACAATCTGGTCCATAAGGTAACAAGGCTCAACAATGCAGGAGAGGATTTAGTGCAAGCTTTGGAGGATGATGCCTTCGTAGATAGAATTGGTGATCTCCTTTAATACAATTTTGGAGGAAAATTCATGTCCATAGATGAACTCAAGGATCCTAGAACAAAATTTGTTGCATGCCTACTTATTGCCACATTTTTAGGGGTTGAGATATGGGCAGAAATAAAAAATGTTCCTAAACATCACACATAATGTAGTGCATGTGGTATTTTTCATCTAATCCCAATTTTTCACACAAAACATTGTAGCAAACATCAACATGGTCTAAGAAACCAAAGGGGTTAGATTTCATTGGGGTGTAATCTTCTGCTGCTAATAGTCTTTATAGAAATTGGCATACCGAGAAGAGGATGGAGAACTAGCATGGAAATAACTTGTCGTAGACTCATCGCCAGCCATGATGTATAAATCATTCATGGTGCCCCCAACTCTCAATTATGCCTATAAGACAAGGTTTACAACCTGGTTGAAACGCTTGTGTAATTTGTTTAAGAAACGATGGATAATATCATGCCGCTTACCTAAGGAAGTGGTTAGAGAAGTAAAGTTTTGTGTTTCTATAAACTAATTAGTGGTAAGGATTAATAATACTGATGAGACTTGGAAACCATGGGCTAAACTACCATATGCCTTCACAGAAGAAATACTTCCTCCAATTTTTCAAACAAATCAAGGGGCTAAAGAAGATCAATATAGATACACAAAGGGCGATGAGGAAAGCCATGCATTTTACATAATTTACAAGCATATTGACCAAGATATGCATGAGGGAACTCAATTTATAGGTATTTGTCACCTTACTAAGTTGGAAAGCATTATGGTGAAGAATGAGGTTAAGAAACTCTTCTTTTATCTGCAACCTAAAAAAATGCTAACACACAAGAGACAATAGACGAGGATCTCGATGAGGAAATATTTATGCCTAAATTTATACATCAAGGAGTATGAGAGCATGTGAAGCATGTATTACAAGTATAAGATGATAAAATAAGTACACGTGCACCGAAAAAGTAGCCTATAAATAAAATAATACTAAATCCCAAACATGGGCTAGTAATAAAAGAGCTAGAAAAGGAGAAACAGGTTCCAGGGACAAACCCAAAGCATAGATCCTACATAAGAACCATGCCAAGAGGATGCAAATGTTGAATTCCTGATCCAGAAATCTCTCATCAAAGAAAACATTGGGTAAGGGTTAGGTGAGTATGTGGAATACTCTAGTCCTAAAAAACAAGAAACATTCGGGCCGAGTCACAACCAAAGGTGATCAAAATTAAAGACAATCCAGAGGATTCAAAGAAGAGTGTAAAAGCTGGAGAAGGTCATGGAGACAACATGAACCATGAAGAAGAAATTGTAATAAAGAAAGTCCGCTCAAATAAATACAAGAGGATAATACAAGAGAAAGAACTAATCCCGAGGAGGAGGAATAAGAAATATAAATATACCCCAGTCTTGGAAAGAAATCAAAGTGCACAACATGCCAATAGGAGAATAATGATTATAAATTGTTCTAATGGAACAATATCAATGACACTATGGAAACCGAGCACTCCAAAAGGATTTTTCCTTTTCACTGGATGCATGCACTAAAGAACCACTCATTGAATTACCAAGAAATAATATTCATACCTTCTCATCCAAGGATGGAGATCCAATTTTACAACAACCTATAACATATCTAAAACTCAATATGAGGAAGCATTGCTGAAGATTGCTAAAGAAGTAGTACAAAAAAATTTACAAAATAACGATGAGGAAAGAATCTATAAAGTAAAAACAAGAAAATGATGAGGATCTTAAGGAAATAAAATGTTAGTTTTACAAAGTTTAGCATGAGCAACAAGGTCATTGAGAAAATATTCACACATGGAATAAAATTTGAAACTCTCAAGGAGAGGGTGGTGCATAATGAGCCAAAAAATTTAAAGGATAAATTTCTTATGCATAACTAACCAAGAGAGGAACTCAAACAGCTATTTAATATCATGTTCAAATAAATGTAGAATGAAAGGGAGAGAGAAAATGAAAAGGAAGTGAAATTTTAAATATTCAAGTCATTTGCAATAAAAATCTCTTAGATTGTGAGAAAAGTGCTAGAAAATTAGAGGCAAAAGCGAGAAAAGTTGAAAACTACTTAAGGGTTTGTATAAGTAACCCCAAATCATGAATGCATAAAAAAAAGAGTTGAAAAATAAACTAGCGGAATTTGAAGCACAACTCAATGATGAATCCTTAGATTAATCCAACCACAATTCAATCATGGAAGAATCAAGCAAGCTTAGAAAAGAGATCATGGTAAAGAAAGAAAAAATAAAACAATGTTAACAAAGTTGAGGAAGCTCCCGATACAAAGGAAATAAATCTCAAAGACGTGTGATAGGATTTGAAATGGCAAGTTGATAACTAGCATGTAATGGTAACCACATGGCTTAATAGCGCTTTAGTATTCAACTTGCTCATTACATATTTGGATCATTTAGTCACATAAATTGAATCTGTAATAAAGAATGGAAATCCCATGAATACATGTATCTATAATAGTTCTATTAAAATTTCTTTATTACTATTAGTATTCCTCTTGTTTCTATCACTACTAATGTTGTTATTGTTGTTATGGTTGTTTGTCTATTTTTACATCATGGTTTCCACCATGCGTAACCCCTTCTGTAGGTATAATTTTTTTCAAAGTGGTCACCACTTTAGCATTGTACACTCATGTACATATTCTCGTATATATAATGCATGGGAACAAAGATATTCTTTTGAGTTGCACACTCAAATTCTTTATCAAATGTACCTCAAAATAGTGGGAATTCTTCAGATATATCCTAATAAGAAGAAATTTTGGTTAAGACATAGGTCTTTACAAATAACAATTCCTTATAAACATACCCATATACCAAAATTTGGTTGAAATTACAGATGTACAAGACCATAAAGAAATGTCAAGACCATATAGACCTTGATGTTACCATATGTTTATGCCCTAGGGGTAGTTACACTATATTGTCTTGTAGTTTCATATTTCCACTTATGGATACAATTTTTGGCATAATCTTAGATTCATTTGACACACTTCTAAGAAGTTTACATGGGGCTTGAATATTTCACTTCTTCTCTACTTTAGTACTCAATTTTGGTTTCAATAACATGGTTTTGGGGGAATGATTCTCCTTTTCCATCATCATTTAAACATCCTCTACTATTTTAATTACTAATAAAACATATAAGAATAGTATGGGCTCACCCATTATATTCTATACTTTATGTATATATAAAAATTTAGGTATGTATCTATCTATATTGGCATGGTGTGTGGGGTTATGAAAAGTATAAAATTGGTTGATTTCTTCATAGGTTATGCTGGTTACTAAAAATTGAAATGAATATTTCCTTCACTATGTGCATTTGTACCTCTCTCTTCTTCTTTCTCTAAAAAGTCTTACTAACAACAAAGTAAAATAACAACAAAGTAAATAAACAACCACCTAGAAAAACATTACTTTTTAGCTTTTTCCATACCATCTAAAAATTTTTCCCATTCCTTTGATAGAGACTCAATGTTGGCACCCAACGAAGTCAAGTCACATTCAACAGCTTCCCCTTTCCTTTTCTTTGGATTTCCATGCTCATCCACTTGCCTATAAGCATTTGCCAACTTGATCGAGGGTTTGAAGATGTTGTAGAGTGGATTTCATAGTAACAACACTCCATTCCATATAACTATGTAATATAGATCTAATGTGATCCACCTCATTGAAAGGTTTTGTAGTTAGCTTTCATAATTTCAAGACCACCCCCACTAGTGATTTTTGCCACATCTTCAACCTACATTTTCATAGTATGCTAGTCATTAAAGAGAAACTGAACATAACTCTTTGTTAGCCTCATGTCTCCTTTTAGTTCTTCAATATCCATCGCCATCTTGGAAAGATGATTATCTCCTTTCTTGGGTCCCATTTGACCCAACACTTCAATCTGTTGCTCTAATTGGGCATTCACAAGAACCTTTCCCTGCATGCTCGACTCCCCTTTGGTATTAATAGATAAAATTTGAACATTCTTTGACTTAAGCTCACTGATATTTTGAGCTGCATCTATTTCCACCACATCCTTTTCATCCCCCAAAGCATCACCTTCCTGAGACTCTAATTCTTCACTAGAATCCTCCTCCTCCAAGTCTTCTTCCTCAAAGCATAATCCTCAAGAGCCTTAGTAAGAGTTCTAGTTTTATCAATGTTGAGAGCTTCTCTTTTGACCAGGGCTAGAATAAAACCTTGGTGAAGTGGGACATCAACTCTATTATTTTTAAACTGGGAAAATCGATGCACACATAGAGAGCGGAATAAAAATATGGAAAACTGAAACTATGGCCATGTCTAAGATAATTAAGCATAGGAAAATGGTAAGCATAGATACACTTTGTGATGACCTTCAAGGGTAAGAAACTAAATAAGGGTTAAGGCCACTTCATCAAAAGGGAGGGTAAGGTTGAGCAAAGAAAACCAACAAAATGAGTGGTAAGTTTTTCATTACCTTACAAGAACAACTTCAATTCATTCAGCCTCCTTTTTTGGCTTGTATACCTCCCTTCCTTCAACTAATAAGCCCATGACCTTAGAAACAATCTCCATGGTAATCTCAATGTGCACACCTTTCAGGTCCATAACTCCCCCTTTTTTGGTCGACTTCCAAGCTCTAGAAAAATCCTTACTCATATTTTTGTAATGACCCTCAAATATTTTGAGAAAAGGAGAAAAACCATTCTCTCAAAAACTTCCATGGCCTCAAGCTTGACTCCTTCCAAGTCATATGGTTCAGTTCACACAAGATCACCCCCATCTGATTATATGAGCACCAATTCATAGAAATTCCCAAATTTAGGTTAACCAGATTGTTATGAGAAATCCCAACAATGTCAAAATTACAAGAAAGGAGGAAATAATGACACTGAGGTAGCATGAGTGAACCCAATCCCAAAGCTTTGCATAACCCCAACTTATAATCACACATGTCTTACAACTCTTATTCATCAAAGCCCTGTTATACCATGACCTATAATAATTATCCAGTGGTGACGTGTCCATGTTGTTCTTTTTTAGAGGTGTGCTCACACCTTAGTATCTATAGCTTCCTCATTAGTGATTAATGTCATACCATGACATTTAACCCCCTTATTGGAAAAATAATCCACAATACTATTTTCCTCTCTATAGATATGTTTAAAAGTGATTTCTTCAAACAAGTTAGACATTCCTTTTATGCTAGTTATAGAGTTTTGAATAGAAGTAGAAGTAGTACCTTTACCAGTAATGTTGTTAATAATGTTTAATGAATCACCTTCCACTTCCAATCTAAAAAATTTGTGTTGACAAGCTATAAAGACACCCCAATAGGCAACAACATTCACTTCAACAACATGATTTGATTGAATTCCAAGGTTACAATGATACCCAGAATGAATTTTCCTTGATAATCACGAAAGACCCTCCACAACCAGCTTTTCTAGGGTTTCCTTTGGAAGCACCATCAAAATTTAACTTTATCCAATCTTTTTTAGGTTTCACCCAACCTTGAAGCCTAGGATTATGTATTGGAAGGTTGTTTGATTGGGACTTAAACCCCAATTCTTAGATAATTTACTCTCATTCTGGAGAATTGTTTTCTTATGTGGGGCTATGGTAGAAAATTTTGCATTGATAGCGTTAAAACAATGAGCCCCAACTCTCTTTTCTCGATTCCTTCTTCCCTTTAAAAATTCACCTATTTCTCTCTTTCCAAATTTCCCATGCCAGTGCATAATAGTAAGGGTCCAAAGATGTTTGAGTCCTTGACTCTTGAAAGGACTAAACCATTGGGACCAAAGTTTCTTAATGGAGCATGGGAAAATCCACTTAATCTCAAATAGATTAAGAAGGGTGTTTCTAACCATTTCCAAAAAGGGGCAATGGAGGAATAGGTGTAAAGAGTCTTCAGTATCTTTTTCACAAAGAACACACCTATTCACCATATGAAAATTCCTCTTATTAAGATTTCCCATAGTAAGGATTTTATCATGGAGGACCAACCACCAAAACATGTTGACCTTGGGAGTAACTTTCTTTGACCCACACACTTTCCCATTTAAAGCTATCAAGATCATCTTCCTCTAAGAAAAAAACATTATAGGCACTTTTAACCGAGAAGATTCCACTTTCCTCCCTAGACCAATATAAGCTATCATCCTCTAAACTCTTTTTATTAACAATAACTCCACTTAATTTTTTGTTAATAGAATTGATCTCATTGTTGTTATGTCCAACCAAATCTATTATTTTCCATTGACACAAGGGGTCCTCAAGATTGAAGTAATCTCTAACCTTTGTACCATATTTAACCACAACATCCTTATAGAGATTAGGATAGGTTTCCTTAAGAGGTTTTTCACCTAACCATTTGTCCTCCCAGAAATTAACCAAGCTCTCATTGCCTATCATCCATTTTTTTCCCTTAGAAACAATGTGTTTAGCCCAATTTATAGATTTCCAAAAGGTTGATCCATTAAAGTCAAGCATTGTTAAAGCACCATTCATTAGCTTGAAGATTTATCTAATACTTATGCCTTATGATAGAATTCCATACACTATCTTCCTTAACCAATCTCCAAATCATTTTTGACAACATAAATTTATTCATTTTTGCCCAATCTCTAATACCAAGACCCCCCAGTCTCTTAGGCTTACAAACCTTCTCCCAAGCAAAGGAGTGGAATTATATCTTTTTGTTTTGAGCCACTCCAAAGAAATATTTTTTGGATACTCTCCAATTTATTAGCAATTGTGGAAGGTAATCTATAAATAGACATAGAATACACTAGTAAATTTTGAATTGAGCATTTGAGAAGAATAGCTTTACCTACTTGGGATAAAAGTGAACCTTTCCACCCTTCCAATTTCTTGAGGAATCTATCTATCAAAAAAATTCCATTCAACAATCTTTGGCTTTTCAGTTCCAATAATCATTCCCAGATACCTAGTAGGAAAATTTTTAATCTCACAACCAAGAATACCAACTATCTTAACACATCTTCTTTTAGGAGTATTGATAAAAAATCGATATTGAGCTTTACCAAAATTGACCATTTGGTTAGACAAAATATTCCTCATAATCAACCACCATTTGTTTAAACTCTATAGCCTCAAGAACAATAGCCTCTCCAACCATCATTGTGTCATCAAAAAAATGTTGGTGGACAACATTGTCACTATTAATAACATGTGAGATGCCTTTAATTATTCCTTCAATATTAGCCTTATTGAGAGCTCTTTAGTTTTCCATAATAATAAACAAAAAAGGAGAAATAGGGTCTCCTTGTCTTAATCCTCTAGAGTTGTTGAAAAAACCATAGGGAGTCCCATTGATCAAAACAGAAAATTTAGCTATAGAAATGCAGGTCTATATCAAAATCCTAAAATCTTCATCAAATCCAAACCTGGTTAAGACTTTTAGAAGAAAGGACCAAGAGACACGGTCATAGGATTTCTCCATGTCAAGCTTAATGAACATAGCTTCTTTTTTATTTTCTTGGCAGTATGAAGAGTCTCTTGATAGTAATAATACCATCTTGGATCTATCTTCCCATCAAAACCCCTGTGATCAGAGATAATGGAAGGAAGAAGAAGTTGAACTCTTAAGGCCAAAATTTTAGAACACATTTTGTAGATACAATTACATAGACTGATAGGTCTAAAATTCCTAAAATCAGTAGGATTGTGATTTTTAGGAACTAAAGCAAGAAAAGTGTTGTTTAATTCATGGAGCATATTTTTGTTCTTAAAAAACTCTTGAATATATTTTCACGTATCATCCTTGAAAATATCCCAAAAAGTTTGAAAAAGAGAGCTGGAAATCCATCTAGTCCCTAGGAGCTTTGTCAGGGCTCATAGTTTTTAGCATAAATTCAATTTCTTCTATAGTAGGAATCTTTGTGAGCATTCTATTGTCATCTCATTAACCAGCTGAGGAATGCAATCCAAAAAGTAACCTTCCTTACTATTGTTAGATGTTTTGGTTGTAGAAAGGAGTTTGTTGAAAAAGGAGGTGGTAGCATTTTGAATATCATTGGTATCAATTAGCATCTCTCCATCTTCCCCTGTAACACTCATAATTATATTTGTGCTTCTCCTTTTAAGGGTTGAAATGTGGAAAAATTTTTTGTTTTTTGTCACCTTATTTAAGCCATTGTACCTTAGATTTCTATCTCCAGAAAGTCTCCTCTTTCAGAAGGATGTTATGGTAATCAACCAGTAATTCTCTCTCTTTTTGTTGACCTTCCTAAATATTGTCACCATTAAGAATTTCCAAAGATGTCTAAAGGGAAGATAACTCATTTTCAAGGACTTCTTTTTCTCAAAAATGTTACCAAAACATTTTTGTTCCATCCTTTCAGATTATTCTTAACATGAACAAGTTTTTAGTAATTCTAAACATAGTAGTTCCTTTAATTTTCACATTCCACCATTCTTTCATAAGATCAAATATTTCCTCATTTTGTAACCACATCTTCTCAAACCTAAAAGGATTTCTCCTCCTCTCTTTATCTTTGATTTGGAAAAGAAGTAGATTGTGGTCTGAACCAATCCTAGGAAGAGAAAAGAGACAAGCATCTTTATTCAACCACCCCCATGAAGTCAGAGCCCTGTCAAGTTTGACTTGAATCAATTGATCCCCTTTTCTCCTATTAGACCAAGTAAATCTTCTTCCCTTCAACTCAATATCCATGAGATTATTTTGCATGATAAAATCTTGAGATCTTCCATACTCTCTTATTAAATCAATGTTTCCACCCTTTTTTTCCCCAAGACTCAAAGAGTGTTGAAGTCTCCCATAATCAGCCATTCATTCCTTTTAAAATGTTTTGAAATTTGGAGAGTTCAAACCAAAAAAATTTTCTTTCTCCTTTAATATTTGGAGCATATATGTTAGACAACACCCAAAATTATTTAGATTTCTTATCTTGAAATAACATAGCCATATGATTACTTCTTTTAAGAAGATTCGTACCTTTGAGTTTTTCCTCATTCCAAATGACAATATTCCTCCCACAATTCCTCCTTTTGAACTAACAACAAGTCCTTCAAAATTCTTATAACACGTCCTTTTAACTTCCAAAAATGTCCTTCCTCCATTTTAGTTTCTATAAGACCATGATATCAGGTTTGTGTTTAGATTCCAATTCTTTAATTAATCTCCATTTAGTAGGTTATTCAAACCCCGAGCATTCCATGAGATTATATTCATTTAAACACTTGGTTTTTTGTTCTTCTAAAGCTCTGTAAATTGAGTTTAGACTGAGTTCCATCATCAATATCCCTTTGACTCTAATTTTTTCTAGTAGCCTACTTAGTAGGTCTCCCTGATCCAATTTTCTTCTCCTTTGGGGTGGCTTCTGAAGACTCCCTATTTTAGATGGGGTTTTCATAGAGATCTCATTTTCTACCTTTTTAGAATCCCCTTCAACTATTTTTTTTTGAACTAATATATTTTCCTTCGATGGAGATAAAGTCTCTGAATGATCCTTTGGATTTTACCAGCTTCCATCTGATCTTCATTTCCTATCATTATTTCATTCTCTTCATAACCCAGAATATTGTCAAAAGGATTAGTAAAAGGTCCCATGGGTTTCTTCAAGACTCATTTCCCTTGTTTTTTTACATGGAAATTGTTCCTTATTAGTAGATTTCCTTTAAAAGAGCATCCAAATTTTTAGAGGGTAGGATTTTCTCAACCTGAACATGGGACTTTTCTACCTAGAAATGTGGTTCAGACAAGGCTTTCCTTTGATTCTTCTTATTCCTTACTTCTATAAAACCATCATCTGTTAACTTTGGAGTTTGAACTTGATTTTTATTTGACCTATCTCCATTATTCTCATTAATAATAATTCCTTTATTTGGATTTGGATTCTTAGCAGCATTATGTTCCAAAGAAGCAACTTCCTTACCTTTAGCTTATTCCTTTGTTGGCTTCTCCTTATAGACCTTTGAAACCATCATTTTACATTATTTCTTTGCATGCCCCATCCTTGACATTTCTCACATTTTTGAGGAAAGTTCTCAAATTCAATATTTTGTTCCCAGCTTCCCAGTCGAGATCTAAGAGTAATGGATTTGGGTAAAGTCGATCCCATCAAAGAATAGATATAGAATCTAGCACAAACAACACATGTTTTTGTAAGGGTAGCATTATCCACAACAACATAGGTACCAAGAGTATTTTCAATCCCTTTAATAACATCTACATCCCATAGTTCCAATGGAAGACTTGGTAACCTAACCCATACAAGAAACTAGTTTATATTTTCTTTATCAGGGTTGAACATAGGAGACCACTTCCTCAAAAAAGTCCCAATTTCCCCAAAACCATGGGCCATCATTGAGGATTCTTTGGGGATCTTCCAGATTGTTAAAACTAAACAAGAAGAAACCATTTGGTAGAGCAAATTACTTCCATATGTCCTTTAGGTTTCCATTTTAGAATAGACCAAGATCTTATTGACTCAATATTGGGTCTACCTCTCTTATTTTTGTAAAATCCATTTTCACACTTATTGCAGGTTTCATCATGGAGTGTGCTAACACCAACACATTTGGATGAAAAATACTTTGAGAAAAGACACTTTTTCTACACACTCAAGTATCATTTTACTTTAAGCATGTAATTTTCATTTCATACTTTAAGAGGGGGAAATGTAGAAACTTGAATTTGGTAATTTAGCATTTTAACATTGTTATTTATGATTTTTCTTCTTGGATAATGTAAATACCTACATCTTATCCCCACTCAATACATCATGTTATCTCTCTCCTAGCTTGTTTATTCCTACACACTGATGTGTCAAAACTTCTTGAATATAAATGCATTAAATTAGTACTTAATCCTTTCTTATCACGATGTAATTCCTAGATTTCATCCACCATCTCCATGTTCAAAACTATACAAGAGGGGTCGAATATATTTTTTATTCTTGGCTGACCTATACAATCTTATACCTAAACATCTTCAAACTTTTATTTCAAATGAATTACCTTTGTTTGTTATTTTCATCTTCCTGGGTTCAATTTTACATGAAAAATTACCTTTGAATCCCTATATAAGAAATTTTATATCACCTCATTCACTAACTTGGTAATCACTTGGCACTCTCATGAGCTCTTATTACAAATAATATCACAAAAGGATCCCTAAATATTCCAAAAGTTGATGCAAATCCACTAGGAAGACACTAGTACAATTTTAAAGCACTTAACAAGGTCAAGTAGTTCATCTTTCCTCATTCCTAAGCACTCAAAGATCCCAACTTAATGTCTTAGCAAGAGCACAATCATCTCAAGCATGGTCAAAGTGGTTCAAGTTTCCAACTAGCTACATTCATATAGATATTACATGATATGTGTAGAACCACGTGTGATTTGAAGCCTCTTCATCATAGTGCCAATGTAGGAGGTGCAAGGATTTCACTTCAACCCAAACACTAAACTTCTTACAGGGTATTCCACCCATGGATAGGTTTTGTGTTCCATTTAGCTAATTTTAGATGGTTTCAGGATCGTGTGACACTTAGGATTTGACAATGAAGCATATTTCCAAACCATTAAAGGAAACAACAAGTTACAAAACCTTACTCCCATTAGGTACAAGACTATGCAAGAAGTCCAAGATAATAAAAAGTTCATAGAAGACATGTATTGTTTTGTAAAAGAGAAATTTCTAGTCATTGTTTCCAGAATGAAGCATTTACAGGTTTATTTCTTCTATTTTTTCTAGTATGTGCATCCAAATATGTTATGTACCTTGGGATATTATATTATAATGTATATGGCTTTCATCCCACAAATTTTCTAGATCAATGCTTTAATATAACTTGATAAGATATTTGCATAAAGTAAATGAATAATTTTAATAGTATACGAAGATAACACAACACAATATATATTGGTGGGCCAAGATGCCCAAATATTCAATATATGCATAATAATACCCTTAAGGTAGGGAAACACCATACAATTCTCCTTAAGGAATGAGTAACTCCAAAATATCCCAAGATGGAAATCCACTTCAAGGGGGACACCTCCAATATACCTCTACCAATTAGAAGACTCAACTCATACATCCATGACATAACTCATAATGATACTCATATCCTTTATATAGACATACATTACTCTTAATGGATGGGTAACATCTAATCCCAATGTATCCCAACTAATTAACCCATTTTACGAATTTCTATGTGATCTTATATATTATATTTATATATAACTAACTAAGGGGGATGTGTACCACATGTCGACATCTCCATCAACTCATATACATTATAATATCATATCCCAAGGTACATAACCCTTTCAGCTAGAGGTCAGCCAAAAATCATAAAATACAAAAGACAGACCCCAATTATATTTTTGAAAATCTAATTTGTTTTAAAATTTCCTAATATTTTGGCCTATGGCACAAATTTGTGAAAAATAATAAACTCTGTGATAAATATCGCAAAATAGCTCAAAATTTTCTGAAATTTGCAAGGTTTCACCTTGAAATATATTCACCTCAACCCAAAACAAATAAATAAATAATTCTCCATAGTTAAAAAAGATATATATAAAACATGAAAATTATGGTTTCAACCCTAAACATGTCATATCTTTCACAAACTTGCTCCAAATAATTTAAAATTTTGTTAGAATATTCTTTTAATGATTTCTACACTTCACAAAAAATATATGAATAATTTTTATTCAATCTAAAGATATAAGTGAATCACCAAAATTGGGAATTCATCCCACAAATTGTCTAGATTGATGTTATGATACCACTTGATAAGAACTTTGCATATAATAAACGAATAATCTGAATAATATATAAAATATAACGCAACACAAGAGATATTGGTGGTCCAAGATGCCTAAATATTCAATATATGTAGAATAATAATCTTAAGGTAAGGTAACACCATACAATTCTCCTTAAGGAAGGATTAACTCCACAATAACCCAAGATGGGAATCCACTTCGAGGGGGAAACCTCCACCTCTACTAAGTAGAAGAATTAACTCATACATATAGGACATAAATCATAATGATACTTGTATCCTTTGTTTACACATACATTACTCTTAATAAATGGGTAACACTGAATCCCAATTTAGGCCAACTCATTACCCAATATAACAAATTCCTATGTGACCCCATATATTATAAACGCATAACCAATGGGGATGTGTGGACATGTAGGCATCTCTATCAACCCATATACATTATAATATCATATCCCAAGGTACATAACAAAATCTCACTTACACCAATCTATGTAGCTAATTACATCTCTCCTCTTTTGGTTTTAAAATTTTAGCATATTGCAAATACTAATTACAAGCACCAATAATTTATTATGATTAATGTTGGAAGTTAATAAATCACAATAGCTCCTATTTTTCTAATCTTACATTGCTTTTTAGTTTTTTTGCATTCCATAACATTTTAATCTTAAGTAAAATATTTAAAATAGTGTAAACAAACAATAATGTCATCATTAATGGGATCTTGGATATTATGTCACAAATTTTGAAATCAATGAGTTTTATGCCATGTGCACTAATGATAATAATGATATGAGTTAGCTTTAAAATTAGGGTATTGTGGCAAGGTCATGTCAAAGACCACTAGGGGAGGTAGAACTATGAAATTGAGAAAGGGGGCTTAATAACACCATAGGGTATCCATTATTGTCTTTATGGTTGTGGAGATGGATTTAAGGGTGTGATTTGTAGACACTCAAATTTGGAAATTTACACTTTTAACACCACTAATTATGAAAGTGGCCCTTTGTTAAAATAAATATCCACATTTTATCCCCTCTCAATACATCTTAGTATCTCTCTCACAAAATTTTTATTCCTATACAATGATGTATCATCAAATTCTAAATATAAATGCATAAAATCAATGTTTAACCTCTTATTATCATGATACATATTCCATATTGCATTTATCGTCACCCTCTCCAAAACTATATAGTGTAGTTAGGATGTAATATTCGTGCATAGCCGACTGTCTATGGTCTTGGATTGACACATCCTCCAACTTTACTTTCAATTTTATTATATTTATCAGATCAATTTATCCTTCAAGGTAAACCTTTTCATAACAAATTACCTTTGGAACCATATATAAGCACATTAATATCACTCCATTTACTTACATGACACTCTCATGAGATCTCATTGTAGATATTAATAAAAACACTCAATGTTCCATAAATATTCCCAAAGTTGATACATCTAATAGGGAAGTCACTAATATAATTTTGAAGAACTCAACCAAGTCAAATAGTTCATCTTCCCTCATTTTAAAGCATCAAAATATCTCAATCAAATGTCTTAGTAAGAGAAAATCATCCCAAGCATTGTCAAAGTGGTTCAAGTTGTCAATCTAGTTGCATCCATATAAATATCACATATTAGGTGGACAAATATGTTTGATTTGAGGCCTCTTTAGAGTAGTTCTGATGTATGTAGTGCATAGATTGCACTTTAACCCAAATAGTAATCTTCTTATAGGTTCTTCCACCCGTGGTTATGGTATGATTTTGATGGAGATTATTTAGAGGGTTTTGTAATTGTGTGATACTTGGGGTTTGATAACAACATAAATTTCCAAGAAACCAAAGGGAATAGGAAACTACATAACCACACTCTAATTAGGTCCAAAAACATAAAGAATTTTCAAGATTGTACACTTGATCTTGGAAAATTTATACATTTACGTACTAGATAATTTTCTAGCTATAGTCTCAATAATGAAACATCTTCGAGTTTAGTACTCTTAATTTTTCTGATCTATGCACCCAAATTTTTGTTAGTGTAGGATTTATTTTCCTTTGTTTATTTGTATTATCCTACTAGGGATATTCCACCTCACTTGGATTTTCCTAACTTATGGGATATGCTTGCCTAGGTTTACACATGACTACACTATTCTAGGTGTTGGTTACCACTTGACTACATTATTCTAGGTGTTAGTCACCACTTGACTACACCATTCTAGTTGTTGGTTACCATTATTCTAGGTGGAGATTACCATGACTCTAAGAGGAGGTTACACATTCACCTCATATATATACATATCTTGCATTATTTTATTTGATCATATTGAGTTGGATCTATTTTTGTGTTATTGCAATTATCTCTCTTATATTTTCATAATTTTTAGTCTTGTATGCTTACATTATTTTGTCTTGGAACAATTCACGTCTCACATCATTCACATGTACATTATTCAAACTAGTAGATCTATGACGATTCTCTAATGTGGTATCGATTCGACTTGGCATTGAGCTTGTTTTATTATTATTATGCAAATATTTACAATTATTTAGGTGTAATTTGATGTTGTTTTTTCCTAGTTTCTAGGTACATATAGCCTATGTGTATGCTTATGAGGTTTACTGACCCACATAGTGCATATATAGTTCTAGAGATTGTTTTTATAGGTCCTAAATCATTGTTGTAGGATCCCTAGAATATATATCAATATTTATGTGATTTCAGACTTGTGAAGGAATTTTCACATGTGGTAGTGCTTTGCATGCTTGTAAAGACTTGCAACGGTGGTTTTCCGATCAAGAAGAATTTTCATACCTACAAAAATTTTCCAATATCCCATACACACATTGTAGATCCAAATTCATTAAAAAAATTGAGTCACGTGGTAGTGTTTTTTGCTACACTCAAATCTACAACAATTTAAGTGTCACGGTGAATATCTTCTTGATCTAATGTGGTTGTAGCCTATGTACAGTCAAAAAAAAAATTGTCTCCTCCTAATGGCCTCATCGTAACATCCTTTATTTGTGCGAGGTGCTTAAGCTTGGGCTCATCAAACCATCTTCCTTTTGCTAAAACTATATTTTAGTAAAAAGTGTGTTTCAAGTTTAGTGCAAATTCATTTAAATAGGGATTTTTACAAGAAATAATTATCGTAAAACTTTTGATTGGTAGCTTGATATCAAGTGCCTTTTTTGAAAAAGCTAAATATTTTTCATTTCCGAAAGCATTGGACCTATTTATTTTGAAAAACACACTAAGTTATAAAGTGTCAAAAGTGTGGGGGACTTCTAGATATAGTTTTTGGTGGGTGTATAGTATGTTTCCTCTCTTGTTTGGAACTTCTTTCTTTCCACACATTTTATTGTTTTCTGCAACAACTACCTCAACTTTCCTTTCTGTTGTAATGGATCTAAGTACAATTAACCCACTTACACCTTTTAACTACCAAGAATGGAAATAAAAATGACCATTGTACTTAGGAGTAAAGGGTTGTATTGTATCACAATGGGGTTAGAAACTGAGCCTAGTGAAGATGCAAAAAAAAGTTAAGTGGTTTAATAAGTGTGATGTAAATTTTGGTATTTTGTGTCTTTTAGTGTCTCCTGAACTCCTCTTTCACATAGAGTCGTCCAAGTCTCCTAATGAGGTGTGGAAAACCTTAGAAAGATTTTTTACAAAAGTTGAGATTATGAGGGGTCGTGAGCTAGAAATAGAACTTAACAGCTTAAGTCCTAGCAAATTTGACACCTTAGAATATTTATTTACAAATCTCAAGTCCTTGCGATTACAGAAAATACTATGGAACAGAAAATAAGGATGAACAAGTAGTTCTTTCACTCCTTTTCAAACTAGGTCTTGACTACTCTATCTTTGTCTCTACTTTCTATCCCACCAAGAGAGCTATTGGAGCCAACTAGAAAATGGCATCCTTAGATGAATTTATTTTTATTTGACTAAGGAGCAAGACAAGTTAATACAAATGTGTACCTTGAATTCCTCCTAACCTCAAGCTCTCATTTCCAAGAATGGAAAATAGAAAGCCTCATTATACAAATAGTATAAATAGAGTAACACGGATTAAGAAAGAAAGAAGGATCAACATTATTACACCTATGCTTCAAACTCTAAAACTTCCTCTTCTAGTGATAAGTTTAAGAAATAAATGATTAAATGTGGGTATTGTAGAGGAATACATGATGAAAGAAAATGTTTGAAGAAGAAAATTGACCACCTCACAAGTCTTCTTGAGAATAATAATAAAGGTGAACTGAGTCTTCAAAAATACTTCATCAACTAATGAATCCTCTAATACAAATACTGATGGAAAAGTGATAGAGAAAGAATTAGTAAAAGAGAAAAAAAGGGGGAGCCCTAGGTGCAATTTTACCACCACATACTACATGGGTTATTGATTCTGGTGCTTCACATCATAAGGATTCTTCACACATGAATTTCACTACATTAGAACCATGTGACATGTCTAATATACGATTGAGTGATAGAATTCATGCATAGGTATTTGGGAGAGGGTCTGTTGAAGTGAATGGAGGAACATTCAATAATGTTCTTAGTATTCCTTCACTATCAACTAATATCTTATCAATCTACCAAATTAATCACCTTAGTTATGTCATGTAAGTAGATTTCACTCCAAATTTAGTCTATGTCGAGAGAGAAACACATCGATACTATCATTACAATGGGTATATTTGATCATCGACTTGTCTATATTCCTTATCTCACTTTTTTAGATTATTCACCAGATCTACCTATACTTAATGAAACTTCGATCTTGAGCACATTTCTGATGAGAACTTCTCTTCTAGCACAGAGGACTACAAGTAGTGATGGGGACCCACCTCCACCATCTCCTTTTCACCTTCTAATTATCGATGAGTTATTTCTTAGTCCACCTACTTCTAGCCCACCTTATACTTTTCAGGAGTAGGCATATTGATTCGGGAATCATCACCAAGAGGCCTTCTACTTAGTTACAATACCCTCCACATTCTTTCTTCACTTCTGTATCCAATACATCATTCCTTCATGGATTAGTTGTCACTTCTACCATGTATGAGGAGAATATTTCCTTGAATAGGAACAACACCTTGGTTAAAGATCCATCAAATAATTGGCAGTTATCTTCACTTTTCCATGGTGATCCACTCTTCACTGCATCTATTTTTGAGCCATATTCACTCTAGGAGGTTGCTTTGTAGGATACCGGATGGCTATAAGTAGTTGTAGCTTCGAGTGGGGATTTCTAGTCCTACCTTCTCTTCTTTATCTCTCTTTTGGGGGGAGTTTTTTCCCACTAGGTTTTCTCCTTTTAATCTATCTTATGAGAGATTACATTGTACATGGGTACCTCATCAGGCCTTGTTGTCGGGACCCACTTTCATTTTCACTTCCCACCTAAGTTGTGCTTATGGGGGTGTTAGTGTAGGATTTATTTTCCTCACTTTATTTGTATTATCCTACTTGGGATATTCCACCTCACTTGGAGTTTTCCTACACTTATGGGATATGTTTGCTTAGGTGTACACTTGACTACACTATTCTAGGTGTTGGTTACCACTTGACTACATTATTCTAGGTGTTAGTCACCACTTGACTACACCATTCTAGTTGTTAGTTACCACTATTCTAAGTGGAGATTATCGTGATTCCGGGAGGAGGTTACACATTTACCTCTTATATGTACATCTCTTGCATTATTATATTTGATCGTATTGAGTTGGAGCTATTTTTGTGTTATTACAATTATCTCTCTTGTATTTTTCATAATTTGCAGTCTTGTATGCTTGCATTGTTTTATCTTAGAACAATTCATGTCTCTCATCATTCACTGTGCATTCTTCAAACTAGTAGATACATGGCACTTCTCCGATAATCTTTCATGTTTGAATTTATACAACTAATTGCATCTCTCCTCTTTTGTTTTAGAGCTTATAACATATATTTATCACTAGTTGTGAGTATCAATGTATTTTTTTATATTGGATTATTAATGTTAGAAGTTAATTAATTAGAATAACCCCCCAATAATAAACCTTACATCCTTTTTATTGTTGTGCATTTCCGTAACATACAAATCTAAAAGGGTTTAAATAGTGATAGACTAAGAGGCTTTTTGATACATAGGTGTGGCCAAGGTTGAGTTAATCTCTTAGATATCTATGGCCTAATTTCACTCAAGTAAATAAATTACATAATCCTATGGAATATTAAGAGGATCAACAAAGATAAATTCCTGTAGTTCCCATTATAATTGGGCTTTGAGCTTATTAGTATGGGTAACACTTGTCATTGTAGTAATGTAAACACACAAAAACATATAAGAATTTGGAGAAAAACACTAGGATTAATTATAATGTTGAAAAATTGAGTTAAAAATTAAAAACCCTAAATGCGAGGAACATAACCTTAGGTTAGCCAAAGGATTGATCTATAAGTAGGTT
Source organism: Taxus wallichiana var. yunnanensis (assembly GCA_018340775.1). Taxonomy (NCBI): domain Eukaryota; kingdom Viridiplantae; phylum Streptophyta; class Pinopsida; order Cupressales; family Taxaceae; genus Taxus; species Taxus wallichiana. The sequence goes on along the minus strand of CM031238.1, from coordinate 548,168,410 downwards.
TACACAAATATAATATCAAACCTAGGTTTATGTTCCTGATTATATATTACTTATTGATATATAAGTGAGTTTACCAAAATGCAATATCTAACCTAGATTTATTTTCTTGATTAGATATTACTTAAAATCATAATATAATTCAAAATGAAAAGATAATAAATTAGATAATTCTAAATTAAGGATAATAAATCACTCAATTTACTACATAAGTGAGAGTAGTAAAATTAGGTTCAATTTTAGAAATAATTCACCATTTTTCATGCTCAAAATATATGTTAACATGCTGAAACTATTTGATTTAGTTGTGTAGAGTGTCATAGAGTTATGTGGAAAATATCAAAACATAATTGCGAGTATATGATAAGTTCATCTAACATGGGATAGGTTTACGACTTAACTTATTTGGGGATCTATTAATTTTTCCTTTGTTGCTCTAACTTGTAATTTTACTTTGGGATCTTCTTCACTCATGTATTTAGATTTGGAATCTATGTCCATATCATTGTGATTACTTTTTCAACTTGTATATATATTCTCCTCACTTTAGACTTAAAAAGAGGTTGCTCCAATTTGTGTTGGACTAACCTCACCCCATTCCCAATGTTTTTATGAACGTTGCAATACGTACTTCAATAATCCAAAGATGGATTAAACTATATGTAGTTATCTAAATCATATGATGAGGTGGAAATTAGTAGATAAAATAAACAAGATGGAGTCCTTGATTTGGCCCTCAAACAAAGAAATTATCATTTGGCTTGATTGTAGCACATTAAATTGTGATCTAGGAAGAAATAAATATATGTAGAGTTTAAGTATCTTTGATGGATGTGTGCTCTAATGGATGGATGTATTCAATAATTTTACCATGACCTTCTTGGAGTGTTTTTGATATAAGATATCCTAAATGTGTCTATCCCAATACCATGAGATATCCCTAACAATTTAGGGTGTATGTTCTTATATAAATGACCTTAGAAATATTTTTCTTTCTCAAATGGAATTAAGATTATCAAGGTGACTCATGCATTCAAAAATATTACCAATGCAAGTAAAAAGGATAGGTTTGTTAGTTTGTGGATAAATTCGCAGTTGAACTGTCTTGGGGTCATGAACCTATTTGAGATAAAGCTAGAATTTGATATAAGTCAAATAGTCTATAAATTTTCTAAAGATTTTTCTATATAATGTGCAATGATTCCCAAAGTTTTAAGTTTTAGAAGTACTCGTGACCTAATGGATTTGGGAAGAAACATAACACAAAGCTTTAAGTTAGTCAATAAGTATGTAAATAGGATAATGTCTAGATAAATTCCATAGTGATATTGTTGAATGTTGGGTACTATACTCTAAATGATTTGCAATATTTAAATGGAAACATCATTATGACAAAGGTGCTAGAAAATATATATTATGTGTGGTCTAATTAACTATGATCAATTCCTCCAATTCATTTAGAAAAATATATCTCAAAACTCATAAATACAAATTAGTGACAACCCAAATAAATATAACAATATACACACTTGTTCCAAATTCCTCTATGAATCAAACACTATAATAATAAATATTACACAAACATCTCTTTATTTATCATAATAATTGTAGAGACTAGAAAACACACCTTTCTCGTATAAGTTCATATTAATACCTCAACCATATTAATCAAGATACAAAAACAATGCAAAATCCCACAAAACAATTAAAACTATAAATATAATTATAAATAAATAAATAAATCATTAAACATTATTAAAAATTCTAAAAATAATAAAACAATATCAACTAAAAATAAATCATAAATAATAATAGGAAATAGAACATCGATCCTAAAAATAACTAAAGCCTCGAATAATGCAAACACCCACCTCCATTAATAAAGTATATAAAACAATAAGCCTTTATCCATTATTACTTCTCCAATACTTTCAACCATAAATATGTGTTTTCTTTCTTGTAGGTTATGGAAATGAAAAGTTGTGGGTACATGTCCACCACATCTTAAAATTACAAAAATTCCATGTAGGTCCAAATCACCTAGGTGATTCAATTTTGATTACAATGTGATGTTAGTGTCATCAAATAAAATCATATACAACCATCAATAATCAGCATTGCAACACTTTCAGGGTCTATAATGGTCCCAAACTAGGTATATCCATTTTTTGTTATTTACTTTGCTTTATCTTTTCATTTTATTTATCATGTCATTTATTTTATCAACCTTGAAAATGCTATATATATAACTAACATAAATCCCTAACCACCATAAAAATATTAATCCATTTTCTAGTTTATGTTGTGCAGATTTAAAGAGATGTCACTTGCCTATTTCAAAAGAACTTGATACTTGGTCTCAAAGCTTAACAATGGTTTCTTAAACCCATTTAATTTACGTATCAATTATATTAAGGGTTTATTTGATTTCTAACACTTGCATTTGACCCTAATCATTTTATACAATATGCTACAAATCGTTGGGAACAAATTAATAACAAGTTTTTTTAAAACAAAAGAGAATTGAGACTATGAAAAGGATTTTATAAATCCACTAATGATTACACATTAAATATAATATTATCATGGTGAAATAACAATTTCAACACCTATGAACTCTAATAGAATTGAAAAACTTTATCAATGTTTAGATAAAAATTACTCTTTAAATCAAGAGGACTCTCACTAATAGGAAAATTTAAATTCAAGGAAATAATGATCTTACGAGACAAGAGGATAGCTCATAAGACAAATAGACCCATATGAAGAATAATTGTCGACACATAAATTTGATATCTATCCTTTCATCATCTACGTGCACATTATTTATTTAATCATCCTCCTCATTTAATCAAATTCCCATCCAAGTCCTTATTAATTAATTAAGCAACATTAATTAATTAATCATGCATGTGCATTGTTTATTTAATCATCCTCCTCATTTAATCAAATGCCCATCCAAGCCCTTATTAATTAATTAAGCAACATTAATTAATTGATCATTTAATATTTTATGTGCCCAATTATCCCATCCACATTAATCCTTATTAATTAATATTAAATAATTAATTAATCATTTAGATCCTTTTGGCCCTAATCAACCTTCTAATTAGGATGCTTTTATCCTACACATAAATCACCTTGCTTTTCTAGCTTTCATCCCATCTATTTTTATGTCCTAACTACCTTGGATTCATCCCCAAGTCATCTAATCCTGCATAATGCTTTAAAGCACTTGCCCAAGCCTTAAAAGCAGAAAAATCCCACCTTAAATAAAAATCATGCCCATTGGGGAAAATTTCCTCGTAGTCGGTTGTAACTTTGCCTAGTTGTCGTCGGCCTGCTTTAAAGCAAATGTTTTCTTTCCATTAAGGGATCAAGTAGTCAAAAATTAATCAATCATGAGAGCAATCAGATGCATGTAACCCTCCTCGTGCCTGAGCAGTTTATGAGACATCCACAGACCTCTTGGACATCCCTTTAGCTTTCTTGCATCACTCACAATCATTGTTCATGAGATCTTCTTATCATTATCACATTATCTTAATCATATTATTGTATATGCTTTACTTATAACATCTTACAGTGCAGAGTAACTTTGGAAACACTCAAGTCTTCTCCCATGACTCCTTTTGCTTGTAGGTTTGCATTTTCATCCTTTCATCCCCATGTTTACATTTCTCTGCAGTCACCACTAATCCTCCATGGTCATCGTTGACTAGGGTCCTCTCTATCCAAAACCCATATAAATCCTCCTTTCCATCATTTATCCTACTTCTCTGCATCCGATTCACTCCCGCAGAATATTTTACAACTACTGACCCTTATCACCTTCTCCTTGATCACTCTCAAACCTTGCAGGTCTACATATTTCAGCTACATATCTAGATCCATCCTCCTAGGTTATCATCGACATGCCTACACATAATCTGGGTCACCGTCGACCCAGACTAAGTAGCCCATATTTTGGAGTTATTGTCAACTAAATAGCTTTAGATCAATTTCTGTCATTTTCCATATTTAGTACTACTTTTGTTTCTACATGTACTTTCTTTATTTCATCCTTATCTAAACAAATGGGAGTTGACATCTCGCCAAGGAAGCTAACTACTTCTTAGAACTGACATTGTTTAGGCAGCCCCTGCATTTATTTGTTTAATCAAAGTCATTTCTAGTCTTATTTGCAGGATTAGTAGCAGTAACTTCATCATTTAGTACCCGTATCAAGCATCATGCATCCGAGGTAACACAAACCCTCCAACATTTCTGAGTTTCGATTTCTTTATTAGCTAGTGCATTAACTTGATTACAAACAAGAAATTTGGACAACAATAACTTCATCAATTTATTAAAAAAATTGTGGCATGCATTAAAATGTATTAGAGATGAATGAAAAGGTTCCAATAATATTCCACATTAATTTACATCAAATTAAGAGAGGAAAAAAATTGCCAACAACTAATCCTGGGTCTTTATTGCATAAGTGCAAATTACTTGTGCAATTCTATCAAGCATCAAATGACAAGTGAAAACATATCTCACATTATTTGAAGGATTAATGGAGAATCATGCACATAAAAATGAAATCAAGAGGAGCATAAGGGAAAAGGAATTGGTACCTTGCACAAAATCATAATTCAACAATTTTAATCATTTATAGGTTTTTAGATTCACATAAAAATTTCAATAGCTTATATCCTTACAAATCTCTTTGAATGATTTTTCTAATGAAATAGATGAAACTGAAAACATATCCATAAATAAAAATATATATCACAAAAACCACGTACAACCAAATCAACACTTAAAAAATGAGCTCAAATGTGATTCCATAAGATGGAACATACACAATACACATATATCTTATATTACCAAAAATATCTTTAAAATATACTCAAAGAATAATTTTTATATTTTGAAAGTAATCACCGCACTTGAACTACAAAAATTTGAGTTGTAATCACTTCACAATGTTTTCGATGTGGTTAGCATGAAAAACAAGGTTTGAACAAGATCAATCCTCATCAAAACTCCAATTGTTACAAACTATTTGAAAGTTCTCAAAAAGATGCCCCAAACATTTTTTTAGATTTTGAAATAATCACTATTCTTAAACTGTTTGAATTATCGAGAGATTTGAGTGGGTTTAGGTCAAACATTTAAGGTAACAAATCTACCTAACAAGATGATTTTGTACAAACATATATTTTGATTAACAAAATGAATAATTGTGAAACCCATTGCATTGTATTCTCATATCGTTAGGCTACTATTGTCAAATTATCACTTGTGTTTATTTGGAAAACTTGTAAAAATGAGGTTTTTTCTCATCTTCCTTTTCTTTTTCCCCTTCTCCCTCATTTTCTCATCTTCCTTTTTCTCATGTTCCCTTTTTCCATAGATCCTTAAAATTTGTGGCTTCCTCTTTTTCCGTAGATCCTTAAAATTCATGAGTTCTCCTTTTTCCACGGATACTTAAAATCCGTGGGTTCCCATTTTCTACGGATCCTTAAAATCATGGGGTTCCCTTTTTCTCTGCGGATCCTTAAAATCCACAGATCCCCTTTTTCACAGATCCTTAAAATTTGCGGGTTCCCCTTATTCCACATATCCTTAAAATCTACGGGTTCCCCTTTTTTGTGGATCCTGTTTTCCGTGGGTTCCTTTTTTTTTTTTAGATCCATATTTTCCACAAGTTCCCTCTTTTCCACGGATCCATATTTTTGCAAGGGTTCCTTCTTTTCCGCACCCTCCGAATAGCTAAGTGATGGATAGGGTATTCAGTGTGATTAAGTAACATGGGATCACCTCTCAAGTTGTGGGACTTGGGCTCGAGGTGAACCTTCGGAGAAGGTCGACTTCCTCTTCCTAAACTAAACACACCACTACTTTTAATTCAATAAAACAACTAATTAGACCTCTACTAACGTTTTCATGGGATTTAGGGAGAGATTTGTAAGAATTAAAACCTATACTAGAAGTGGTGATGCACCAAGAAAGGGTGTTGCTAGACAAGTTTTCGATCTTCCAGTGAATAAGGATGAAACTGAGAAGGTTGAATGAGCACCACAACCTAACTCATACAATGTTTCACTCCCAGATAAGCACAAAACTCCCAAAACTTGTAATGGAAATTTGAAGTTGCACATTTTACCTGTATATAAAAAAGAAAGGAACAATGAAGAAGCTAGAATGATGAAAGGACCAATAATTAGTCACAGAACAAGATTTTATTACTTCAATCACATGCACAATGCATCATTACATGAGGAAGAGGCAATGTTTTTCATCAGAATCTTAGAAGATAGGCTTTAGAGTTCCCACAATTCACAATAGACTAACTTGTAGAAAGAGAGAAGAATCGAAAAAATATCCAACCGTTCAATTGTCTAACCCCTTGGAGTGAGTTTTTCATTTACATTTATAGAAAATCCAATCAAGAGAAAGAGGAAAAAGCCTAAATTTTTGGTACTGGTCTCTATAATTAATTACATCATTAATTGCATTTACCCTTCATGCCCAATAAATTCAAAAATTGAACTTATCCTCATTTAATTAAAAATAAAATTTTTTTAATAAAAATAATATTTTATCAAAATATTTTAATAAAAATAAAACTTGACTTTGGTGAGGTCTTGATTTGTGCTTTGAAGGGGTTTAAATACTGACTTGGCCAACTAGCTCACCATATAACTCGGTAAGCTAGTTGGTGAGCTCGTATGTTTACATTGCATGGTGGTTCAAACCTCCCGCTTCACACTCCAACCTTTGTTGACACCTTCACAACTCACCACCAATAACTTATTCCCCATCAACTTGGTGGCTCCTCGTAACATGACCACCCCGCATTGAGTGAGCTCCATGTTACAACATCTTCATTCAATGCATGTAATGCCAACCTACTTTGACCGGGTCTACTCACACCGACTTACCTATTAACTCGGCCTTTATTTTGAACACAACCCATGTCGACTCTTCGCATCGAATGACAAGTCTTTTTCTTACACCATTTGGGCACATGGGAATGTTGATGTGGAGTTTCTTGGCTTCTAAATAACACTCAATGGACATGTCACTAAGTGCCTCACCGAGATGAATGACCTTATTATGTACTTTGAAACCCATGTGTTCGACTCGACCAAGCATCTCAGCACGACTATGCATTAAACAAGGAGTCGAGCTTGTCAGCATTGGCTGCTCCACATTACACATGACTCGCCCAATGATTTGGCAATAGATGCAAACCTTCCATGACATGACTCACCCGATGAGTTTCATCACATCATCCCTTTATTGACACAAATCCTTGACAAACCTCGACACGTTAAACGCTCGACCACTCGGAGATCAACTCTCATAATGCCTCATTGATCTCCCGCCCGACTATTCGACTTGGGAACCCACCACCATTTTGTAAACCTTGTCATGGAATTCATAACATGTAAGTCTGAAAGGGAAATACAGACTTCCAAAGCCACTTTTCCCATGTATCGATCCAGAAAATTGGTTCCCTATCTCCACTCTCCACGAATCATCTCATCTCGGTCAAACAAGCTAATTATCCTGAGTTGTTGCTAGAGCTTTGTCGATGAATTAGGCTCAACCTCATATTAAATTAGCTCTCCGACTCGGCCTTACACATCTTGCTACCCAGTTCATTTGCACATGTTTTGAACCATTAGCTTAGCGTGGATCGAGGCCGAGATCTCTTTTTTTTTTAAATTGGCTCTTCACCAAGCTTAGCATGGCTCTGCAAATAACTCGAGCTCCATTTCATGACAACACCAATCAAATCGAGTCAAGAAGCTCAACATTGTACTCACTCTACACTTAGAGCATCGACATGCCCTTTGACCATGATCTAAATAACTCTATATGCCTTGCTTTGTCTAACATATTTCCCATTATAGATTTGTTTGAACTCACTTACCAAGATCAACATTCATGCACTGAATTGTGTATCAACTCTCCTTATATGAGCTAGTACAACAAATCATCTTCATTACATTCAATTTCATGCCATGGATTCGTAGAATCTCTCCCATCAAACCGAGTTGGATCTAATAGCTCATCTTTCCCATTTATGTAATGTGGCCATCTCCACGTTTGGTCGATTCTTGCACACACTAACACAACCTTGTTCTCCTCATTAGCTCATACAACTCGATACTACATTTCCCATAATAAACTCAACAAATCTAACTTTCCATATGAGCCCGAGATGACCACACCAGGCTTGGCCAAGCTATTATCATGCTCGAGTTGTCACGAATACTCCCATTCCACGGTTTCTTTGGCCTCACGACTTGGTTGCCTTCCAAAAACACCACGTAGAGCTCAAATGAATTCCCATTATTATCGCATCAACACCTGGTTTGCATGCCACAATGTTGGTGACTCGAGCTCTTGCTCCCTTAATTCACGCAAGCTCAAATATTTATCCCCGTGAATGCAACTTGATTATTGCTTTCTTTACTTATTTTTCCCAACCGAGCCCAATCATCTCGATGCATCCCGTGACCTTACTCTCTCGCAAAATCATTCTAGATTTGTTTCAATAACCGATCTATGAGCATTATAAGCCATCAACCCAATCAAATTCCAATGCCAACTCACTAGGACACCGAGTTTCACCGTGTTTCTCCTCAACTCAAACTATACACTCTATAATATTGTGTGATGTGTTACTATGTTTCGAGTGAGCCCAAAATGTTTACTCATTGCAAAATATACACATCACTATGTATTAGGCTCATACTCATATCAACTTAACCGTCGAGCCATTAAAAAGAAACCGCATGATCTGGAAAACTTACCCAACTTTGAGGCTCTATGCTTGCCCAACCAAGCCACCCCTCAATGAAATATCAACCAGCTTGTCAAGCTACTTAGCGAGCTAATATAGCTCGACATTATGTTTTTACTTTGATTCTCACCTAATTTAAATTATAGTGGGATTTTCTTTGTGACCAAAATATTCATAGGAACATGGTAAGACCTTATTTAGGTAAATTATCAATTTTGATCAATCTCTACCCATGATGACCAAAAGCGGGCCCACCGAGGACATTTTTCTTGCTTTGAACAAATCCTTAATCTATAAGACTCAAAAAGGCCAAAATAGCCCAAGATGATCCTAAACCTTCCCGGATACCGCAAATGTTCCCAAAGCTCAAAATTTAATTGAAATGGTTTGGAATGATCATGAAGGATCTCTTTAGTACCTAGATCCAATAGGCCCCCTCATTGTCTAATTTTACTTGAGTGTGAAAAATTAGATAACATTTGCATTGGGTTGTGTTCATTTTACATTACCTTTCACATCATTTGCGTTTATTTTTTCACTTTGTTGGGATGGGTGTTTCTATGCAGCGAGATGTTTATTATAAGTCCTATGTGGTTATCAACCCTACCTTGAGTTGGTTCTCTATCGTGTGGCTCTTTAGCTTCCCACTCGATGTGTGCCCTCGCACAACGAACTTTTCCTTGCCCCTATCTTATGGTTATTCTTGAGTCTAACCTTTGCTTGCTCTACCCATGAACATTGAACCTCAACTCTTCTCCTCACCCTCAACCTCGCTCTAGTCCTTCCACCGGTCGCATGTTAAACCATGATGTTCCCTACTCTACTCTCACCGCACAAACTATTTACATCCTCGACTGCTCATTGCATTCCTTGTAGACTGTTACCCAGCCGCATCTCACTTGCCTCGGCCATTAAAACACACCCCAACACGTTTGTCTTCCACGCCGACTCGCATCATCGCGTCTAACTCACTCCCGACCTTATCCTCAACTCCGACTCAATTTGTCATTGAGCCCAACACCTAACCAAAATGTCTCACTAACTCCCTCCAGTGCTCTTCACCCCCTTTTTCCCACCGATCTCCCTCGCTTTCCCACCTTTGCAATTTTTTAAAACACATATTTTTTTGAAGTCGTGGCTTTGTTTTTAAAAAAATTAGGTTTATGTAAAAAAATGGTCAATGTTTCGATAAAAGGGGATGTTATTTATTAGGAGGTGGTAATTTATAAGGTGGAAAATTTAATTATTGAGGATGGTTTCATTAATTTAAGGGTTAATTTTAATTGGATCCTAAATTATATTTAATTAGGGAACTAATTATTTTTAATTAGTCCTTTAATTTCATTTAATTAGTAGTTTAATTAAATTGTTTCTTTTAAAAAATATTAATCTCTTTTTTCCGTTGAATTCTAAAATTAAGTTAATTGGGAAAACTTAAACCGCTTTTTTAGCATTATTGGACATTTTTTCTATTAGGTGTTCAAAATCTAGAAAAGCTCGCCAAGTATACATTTTCATCCTAGAAAGCCTTGTCTAGCTTTTGCATGTTTTGTTCTAACCTCTGCCCCCTTTTTCCTTGCATTTTGTCTTTAAGTTATAGAACCGCACCCTACCCGGCGATGATCCCATGACCGCCACCCAAGACAATGTGGCGGTCCTATAACCGCCTCCCATACGCACAGGGTGGCGGTCCTATGCACATTTTCCAGAATGTTCCGACAATTTTGTCAAACGTAAAATTCAAATTTCACCCACATTTCTCAACCACTAAAGCTTGCATTTATGTTTTGGCCACCTGGTAAATAGTGATTTTCTTTGTTTATATTAGAAGAGATCAATTCAAACTTACCCTCTGGTAAATCCAAATGCTATAAATACCCAGCTTGTTCACAAGAAAATGGCCCCTCTCCTTCCATGTTTGATTATTCTATGTGTTTGAAGTTCTTCCATGAGTTTCAATAGATTTAGAATTTACATGAATTCTCAGCTTCTCCCTTTCTATTTTAGAGATCATTTGATCTTCTTGCTTTCATCTTACTTCATTGTTGTCCAATATAGTCAGCTTAGCATAAGGTAGTTTCACTTTCTAGATTAGAATCCATTTGATAATCTTAGAGTTGCAGTTTTGTTTTGTCACAAGAAATAGATCCTAAATTCTCAATATCTTGTGTTGTATCCCCGTGATAAATCCTGCTAGGAATTGCATAGTCAAGCTTTGTTCACTTGCACTATCCCTCTCTTACTTGCATTGTATTCGGTTTATATCCAAAGCTATCATTGTTCAAGTATCTTCTTCTGCTGACACTATCACATTCACACTTTTTTGGATTCACGAGAACACGAAGGAATGAGGAGATCACACTGAGGGGACAAGTCACGACACAACTAGATTTACCACTGTTATGTAAACTCCAGGTTTGAGCTATCAAAGTTGTAGTTACAATATATCAAATAGAGTAGCAAATCATTTTATTTCAGTTAAAGCTCACTTTCAATATTGCCAGGGAAGCTATGGGGAATGATAGTTTCTGAGAAACTATGATTCATTCCTCACTTCTGAGGTAAGATTGGAAGTCTTTTGATTAAACTAGTTAGTTATTTAAATATTTAGGATAAATTCACAAGTGCACAAGCAAATAGCTATATCAGGCTAACTTGTTTGTTTTAATTCTATTATTAGATTAATTGTCCATTATCTAAATATATTAGAATAGCTGCTCTTTTAATTTCATTCAAATACACATCATTGAAAATACAAAAATAAAAGAAATATAAGCATAGTGTAGATATATCTTTCATAGTTAATTTACTTGTTTCAATTAAAGTTGAATCATCTTTTGCATGACAATTACGGGACCCAGAGAGCCCAGGGAATACGTATTCAACCAATAGTACCTCAGCCAAATCTCTTCACAATATTAACGGATATAGATCAAGGGCTTAGGATTCAGGTCTTTTCAAATGACAATAAACCCACAAGCAATTAGTGAACAATTGAGACAATTGAATATTGAAGATGACAAAGCATACACATTTTGGTCAAATCAACCCAACTATAGATTTCCTTGATAGGATATCCACATGACCATACAAGAACCCGAAAGAGAAAAAATATTTGGTTGTGATCCATTAGTTCCATAGCCGATGTAGAGACCTTCTCATCGACATAGACACAAGGTTACGTATACAAGTTGCCAGAACACCCATAAGGTATTCTGAGAAGATCACACAACTCCTGGTACTAAACATAGAAGTTGAAAAGGCTTATGACCATTGGATAGTCGGAAGAAGAGATTGATTCTTCACATGACCATAACAGGTCCACAATAACCACGAACTCATGGTTGTGATCCCCAGGTCCCACAACCCAACGGGCCTGTAAGTCAGTTAAATATTGACACTAGTTTACATACGCTAGTATTTAGATCCTCACCACTCCCACCAGATATCATAACACAATTTTCCGTATTAAACATAGAAGCCAATCAATCCAACATTTTCTGGGCTAGACCAAAAACCACCCATAGTTTCTACAAACCACTACACTCTCATTACCATTTTCCATGACCTTGTCTAGAAATATACACGAAGCACCTACAGGTCATTTTCCATGTATCCAATAGCCAATAGATAGGATCTCGGTAGAGCTCGACATTGATTGGAGCCTCCGAGAAGCTATTATATCTAACGATCCATTACACCAATTCAGGTTAGGAGAGATTTCTTTGCCTTAGATTCACAAATTCCATTATTGTGTTGAGGATATAAGATTGCCCAACTAGTTTGTTCTGTATCCACATATATTCCATTTCCACTGGCTGTCTCGCATGACCTCGGGAGGTCGGGTACGAAGAAGAGATACTTGTAGATTCTCATGCTCACATGTCACTTTTCTATCATACAAAATTGGTGAACCCGATGTGAAACAAACAATTATTCCCCTTTTATTTTCATTTCTTTCATCCATCTTCACTCTTTCCCATTATTCTACGGGTATTTATATACCCCCGAATATGTCAGGATACGACGCATATGGTAGACCTCTCTCAGGTCTCGAAGTGCATTATGGTCAAACAAATAGACAACCATCACCCTCACTTTCTGCATGGGCTGACAACTATTCAAGTAATTACTTGTCATCACAAACTCCTCCTCAAAGAACTAGCTCTAGTTCTTTGTTCCAAATTGAGGAGTTGGATCAGCTCACACAAACACAACAACCAGAGCCCTCAGGCTCTAACAATATGACGTTTACTTGGAGAATCCATTTCATCTCCTCGGGTTTTGTTCAGACCACAAATCAGTAGACAGTCAGATCCACTCCCATTTTTGGATGAGGAGTATTTAGCGTGCTATGCTAGAAGTGAACAACACTTCCAAAACATGTACCCACCTATAGGAAGTTTGCAAACACAACCCGATACCCTACTCTAAGAAAACACCCCCATTCCTCCACCTATGGGAAATACTCTCGGTGAAGCTTGGCAGGGTAATGATCAATTCATAGTAGGGTACCATACCCCTTTACAACCTCAAGGTGTACAACAACCACCATTAAGGAAAAACACTATGTCTTCACCAATCGAGGTCATCTCAGCCTTAGTTGAGAAGGTTAGAGGATTAGAACTTGCTCAAGAAAATCAAAATTCATATTTCGGGCAAGTAGAATCCCCAACCCTCCACATCATCCCAGCCAAGTTGACCTCCTCATAGGAACATGCACGTTAGGCATGCCTCCTCAACATTCGTATAACTATCCACAACAAACACCAACTAGAACCACATTTTCAAACACCACTCTCCAGTTGAAAGTATGATACCTCCCGGCTTAGCACCAAACAACCCATACCAGAGCAATGCTCCTCCCTACTTGAACATTTATTCAAAATCACCACAGGAGACATGTTCTCCTCTCCCGGGATGTTCACTCAACCATAGGGATTTCCTTATGTCCCTACAAATACATATGCTATGCCATATCAACAACCCATTCCACCTCCACCCCCTCAGCAGACACCATCGATGGTCAAACCTATGTGGTAGGGACTTACTCAAAATATTTAAAAGAGCCTCTAGATTTCACCATACAAAGTGTCATGCTTCCAAGACCTCTTCCCGATTTTCCCAAATACAAAGGGGAGGGAGATCCAAATGCACATATCAAGGCCTATGCCATGGCCATTCGAGAATTTCTCCCTTGGGATGCGGTTGTTGCTAAGATATTCCCTAAAACCTTAGAGGGTATTGCCCTTGATTGGTATTACAAAATACCTGAAGCCTCGATACACTCATTCAAACAACTTGTGTCAGAGTTTATCAAAGCTTTTGACATGAACAAATTGTTAAGATAGGAATCGGGAATTCTTACACATTAAACAAGAGCACAATGAATCTGCTGCTCATTTTATTCAAAGATGGCATACAATCCTCTACTCATCAACAAGTGCTCCAAACATGGATCAAATGGAACTATGTGATTTATTCCTTCATTCTCTCAATAGAGAGATAAAGGAAGAAGTCCAAAAGTTCCCACTAAGGACTTATGATGAAGTACTTGAAAGTGCTCTCTCGAATAGATCAAGCGGCAATAGATAGTGGTCGTAAGACCTATGGAACAAATGGGAAATTAATCACTCCCAATCAAAACACTACGACCTATCCTAATGCCACAAATACCAATCAAGGACCCAAGATCCTTAACAAAAACCATGGGGGTTACAACAGATGGAGTAATAGACCAGGTTAAAAGGGAAAACATCGTAAATGTTTCACCACCCATTAACAATCAAAAAATAACAACTTTACTCCAACAATCAACGTGGTGGATTTTAATCATCCATCATCAAAAACAACAACAACAACAATGGAAAATCTAGACACAAGGTCCAAATCAAAACCCAACTAGATATCAGAGTCAAAACCAAAGGCAACAACCTCAAAATTTTAACTCTAACAACCAACAACCTAATCAGAATTTTGGACCACAACAGGTTTCAAATCAACAACCTCAAACTATAATCCCAACTTGTATTGTGGTTTCCACAAGATTCAAGGCCATGATACTAGGACTTTTTGTGACTACAATAAATTCATGCAACATTTTCCAGAAGACCAAAGACAACTCTTTATAGATATGTTTTTGGAAAATTTTGTAGTACCCACGCCAAACACTTACACAGGGGTAGTTTCCCCTCAAAATGCACCCCTCAAGATTTTTAATGATCCGCTCCCAAATCACTCTAACAATAATAGGTTAGATCAAATGGGATGAACAAACAAGGGTGTTATGACAGGAAATAATGATCATGAAGCCTCAACTTCATTAAATCCACCGGTCGCACCCCAATTAGGAACTCGACCACAAACCAAGATAGTTGGCCTAGTAGAGTTAGATACTGAGTTACCCATAGAAACTATAACAAGAACACAAGATTATTCTTCTCAACCAGTTCCAAACTATCCATTAGAACCAGACAACATTCAACAAACATTGGTAAAACCCATAGGCACTTACGATTTAATTAATGACTTAACAAAGACCTTCTCTCACATTTCCTTCTTGGATTTGTTGAAGAACTCTCCCACCCATAGGGCTGCTCTCTTAGAAGCATTAGGCCTTGGTCATTTAATTAACATCACTCCTCCTCCGAAATGCAAGTAAACCATGTAGACTTTGATGTCTACCCTCCAGGGCAGCTAGATAGGGATACTGAGTTTATATTTGATATAAGAAAATGCCAACAGATGCTGAAATTACACGTGTAGAGGTGACCCAACCTTGCATTTATAGGTATGGGTTTACAATAATTATGTTAAGCACGCAATGATTGATGATGGGGCAGTAATTAACATAGTCCCCTTCACTTTTCTTCAAAAGCTAGGATATGGAGAAACAAATTGTTCCACAACACGAAATACGCTAAGAGGTTATGATAGCCTCAAGGCCACTTCAATTGGACCATAGTTTTACCAATCACCTTAGGACCCAAGACAGTCCTCACCAAATTTTATATTATAGATCGGAAACCAACTATAATATGATCCTCGGTCAACCATGGATACACCGCATGAAGGCAATCCCTTCCACGTTATTCCAGAAATAAGATTTTTGCACCTAGGGAAAATATTTGTGGCACAAGGTGACCCAAAACCATTCGATATACACCTAGCAGACTTGAAGAAAAGACCAGGTGTTCACTCTAGTTTGAACTCCCAACGAATCAACTTAACAAACCAATCAATTCAAAACTAGAAGAGAAGTTGATACCTACAACAAAATTAGAAATTACAAATCTAGTCGAAGGCATTCCAACACTCAAAAATGAGACTAATGTCATATAGAAATGGTATCATTAGGGACTACCACAAAAATTGTAGAATTACTAGAGAAAGATCTACCCATTCTCCTACCATTTGATTCTATGGGTATGGGATACACCCTAGGAATTGGTTCCCTTCCATCGAGAAAGTTTGTATGGTAGAAGTAACCGAGGCAGAAGAAACAAGACACGAGGAATGTCCCAACATCCATTTTTCCAAGAAAATATTGGACTCTCCACTTCGATGGAGCTAGATGTCATTTTGGAGTTGGGGCAGGTGTGATCTTTACTTCTCTCGAGGGAAAGATCCTACCTTTTTCCTTTAAGTTAAACTTTGAGTGTACAAACAATGGGGCTGAGTACGAAGCCCTCCTCCTTGGCCTCATCATAGCCAAAAGGATGGGCATTGATAACATTAGAGTGCTAGGAGACTCACAACTAGTTACAAACCAAGTCTCTGAAGTATATGAGACTAGAGTTGAGCATTTACAACTCTATAAAATGGCGGTATTAGATCTAACCAAAGGATTCAACTTCATATCAATCAAAGCAATCCCACGAGAGCATAACCTTCTCACAGATTCAATAGCAACCTCAGCTTCCCATTTCACTCCAAATAGTGAGTTGGAAAATACAAGTTTCATGGTATCACTTCGTACTGAACCATTGGTGCATAAAATACCAACAAACCCGCTCCTGACACATATAGAAGCTGAGAATGAGTTTTCTATCCTAGATCACTTTGACAATGATAGAGTCACTCTTGAATATCTAAACACCTATGCGAGCTACATCTCACTCATCACATAGTGGATCTTTCCCTAATCCCACATTCCTCTTCCTATTTTGGAAATCCCATGATAGAATCTCCTCCACAAAAGGATCTCGATATCTACGAGGTAGAGAATGGAGAAAGTTTGGAACTACCTCCGCCCCACCTAAATTTGAAGAAGGAAACACTTCCTTAATCGAAGAAACAATTGACATAAACATTGGAATGGAGGAAGAACCAAATATTTTGAAGTTAGGGATCCTCATTAACTCCAGAGGAGATAGAAATACACACCAAATCCTCAAGGAACATCAAAAGGCTTTCACATTTAATTACAAAGAAATGATGGGAATTGCACCACATATCACGGTACATAATCTTGTCACCAAACCAGATGCAAAGCCAATTAAACAAAAGTCGAGACCAATGAAACCAAAAGTGGCTCTCATGGTGAAAGAAGAAGTAATGAAACTTCTCCAAGTGGGATTCATCAAACCAGTTGACTATTCACAATGGGTATCTAATATCATCCCTGTTCTCAAAAAGAATGGGAAGATACACATTTGCATAGACTTTCGGGACATTAACAAAGCTTGTCCCAAAGATGACTTCCCATTACCATCCATCGACGTTATTGTTGATGCAACAACTAGATTTGAACTGTTGTCCCTCATGGATGGGTTCTCAGGGTATAATCAGATTAAAATATCTGAGGAAGATCAAGCCAAGACCACATTTATAACTCCTTGGGGAACTTATTGTTACGTTGTCATGCCATTCGGTCTTAAGAATGCCGGTGCTACATACCAATGGGAAATGACATACATATTCCATGACCTTATTCATAAAATTGTGGAATCCTACATGGATGACTTGTTGGCCAAGGCCAAGAAGCGCTGTGATCACCCAGAGGTACTCCATATCATCTCTCATGATTGATCGAATATGGCGTCACATTGAACCCAGAGAAATGTGTATTTGGTGTGACAGAGGCAAGCTTCTTGGGTTACATTATATCCTCACGAGGGATTGATGTCGATCCAGCCAAAATCTGGGTTGTTCTTGAAATGATTCCACCATCAGATGAGTCTGTATTAGATCATTTCTTGGGAAACTCGGTGTAATTCAAGGTTCATTCCGGACTTAAGTTTTGTTGTTCATCCAATCAACAATTTATTAAAGAAAGATTATAACATTGATTGGATAGAAGAATGTAATGAGGCCTTCGAAGCAAGTTAAACACTTCTTATTGTCTCCTCCCATGCTAATGCCTCCTAGACCAGATCATCCTTTGATCCTATATTCATGGGCTATATGATGTCTCGCTAGCCTACATGTTGGCTCAAGAAGACAATGATAAATGAGAACGTGTAGTCTATTTCATTAGCTAGACGTTTCTTGATTATGAAACACATTATACACAGGTAGAAAGAGAATGCCTTGCCATAGTCTTCACAATAAAATGTTTAAGACATTACATGTTAAATCAAGAAACAAGGGTCATTGTAAAGACAGATCATTTACGAACATTCCTCACACAAGGGTCTTTATCTAAAAAGGTTGGATGTTTCATAACCTTAATGGGTGAGTTTGAATTAACATTTGTAAATCAGAAATCCATTAAAGGACAAATCATTGTAGATTGGTTAGCTAAAAATCCATTAGATGGAGGTGATCTAGTAGATCTAGACTTTCCCGATGAATGCATATACTTTGTCAAAACTAGACCCCCCATCTCTACATGCCCTTGGTACACTGACATCATCAATTTTATCATGGACCATACGTACCCAGAAGGTGCCACATCAACAAAGAAGGTGGTTACACATTATCGCTGCTAAATATGTTATTTTAGAACAAGTGCTCTATCGTAAAGCCTTCATGGAATGCTTTTAAGATGTGTTGACACGAAGAATCCAAAAATATTCTTTACTGAATCCCATAGTGGGATATGTGGAGGCCACTTTGGTGGTCACGCCACTACTCAAAATACATCGATGGGCTATTTTTGGCCCACTCTAGAACATGATGCAAGTAGAATTTGTGCAAGTGCCATAAATGCCAAGAATTCTCCCACGAGATTCACATGCCAACACAGCTCTGCAACCAATCACAACCCCATGGCCCTTTTCCACGTGGGGCCTAGATTTGATAGGGAAATTCTCTCCCTCATCAACAGATGGCCATAACTTTATAATCATGGCCACATAAATATTTTACCAAATGGGTAGAGGCCATGCCTCTCACCACCGTACCAGGTTCTATAATCGCTAAGTTCATTTTGAATCAAATCATTTAGGTATGGTGTCCCACAAGTCATTATCTCAGATAATGGCACATCCTTTAAGAATGATGAGGTCTATGAATTATGCAAAAAATTCAAGATAAACCATCATACGGCCTCTCTTTACTACCCTCAAGCCAATGGACAAGCCGAAGCAACAAACAAAACATTAAAAGCTATTCTCCTCAAAATAGTTAAGGAGAACAAATGGGATTGGCATTTAAAATTATACCCGGCCTTGTGGGCCCATCGAACCTCAATAAGAACACCAACAGGGGCAAACCCCTTTCTCATTAGTATTCGGGGTAGAAGCAGTTCTCCCGCTTGAGGTCGAAATACCTAGTCTCGCATCTCATTACAAGGGATCTTGGGAGAAGAAGCCTATAGAGAGGCACACCTCTCTCAACTAGAAAGCCTTGATGAGGCCAGGCTAAATGCTGAACAATGGCATAGAGCCTATGCTTGACCGGATGTGCTGGAAATATAACAAAAAGTCTACGAATGAGAAATATATGAGGGAGATCTAGTTCTAAGACTAGACAACCAGATTGATAAGAAAACCGGTGAAGGAAGGAAATTCCAGCCCAAGTGGTTGGGCCCATACCAAGTCATGAAAGACTACGGAAATGGTGTGTATCTCTTGTGTACACTAGAAGGTGAGGAGTTCAATGAAACTATCAATTCCTTGCATCTTAAACGGTTTTACGCATAGGTCATCAACATCACCATTTGTATATTATATCTATCTACATTGCATTTAATCACTTAGTTGTTTCATTTTGTTCACTCGTTTCATAACTATTGTGGTCAAGGAATTTATTCTTAAGAAATTCATTACAAGCTTCTGAAAATATTGGCAAAAGCATTCAAAATCATATCTCTTCAGTTTTCATAATATCATCAAATGGTTCCAAAATCATTTCATCAATTCAATAGACAAAGTCTTGACAAAAACCATACCAAGGCCTACATACTTGGTCATACTCTTTCTTTTCTACTTGGTTAAGTTGTTCTTACCTACGGTCTGTTCTAGAAGCTTCTTGGTGTCACATCTATCCTTCTTACATCTCTTTGAAACAAGGATACTCCAAAGTCACGAATCAGAAATGTCAAGTTAAATCAAAAATACTAAACCAAATAGAATATTTTATTTTTACACACTTCTTTGCCCCACCAACCTTCGGTGATGAGCCCGCATCTCTTACTAGTGATACGAGGTTGAGAAAGGAAAGAAGTGCCCTTACTCACCTATGTCCTGCCTTTGGTGATGAGCCCATGCTTCCTACCAGTAGCATGAGACAAGGTGTAGGGGGTCCATTCACGCAAATTAGTGAATATTAATATTTTAAAGCAAAAGTATACTAAGAGAAGTTAAATATCCAAATTCCAAAGAGATCAAATCCTTAAAACCATATTTTTCAACCAAGTTATCCATCCATGGATCTAAGTCTAGATAAACTGGAAAATAAGTTACATTCTAAACTATGTAGTAGTTTCGAGTAAGAGTAAGTACGCAAGTCTTGAATTTGATTTCTGTCAAAACCTTGTCTTTCTCTCATCATTTCCATTCATTCAAACTCATACAATTTGTGCCCTTCCCAACTCTTGGTGATGAGCCCTCGCATCTTACTAGTTGCGTGGAGTTAGGAATGGGGCAAGTTCATCTCTTTATCACTATATATTCATCACATTTTTCCAAAACAAGAAGAAGCAACAAACATTTCCCAAAGAAGCCAAAAGTTTAGTACTACAATATGTTTTCATCATCACGTATCAGCATTACAAAAACAAATAAAAGAGAAACATTATGTTCAACATTTGTTATCACTTGTCATCCATTACATACATTCTGAAAAGCATATAAAAACAAAAATTCTAAAACATCTAGTGTACACATGGGAAACGAATCACAAAATTCTAGATACAAGAAGATCTAGATCCAAAAAGATATATATATATATATATATATATATCATGTTTTATATACAATGCCATCATGCACTAGGCATGGTCAAAATGCTCAATGAGCCCAAAAAGTACAAAAACACTCATATAAACATCCGACAAAAATCACTACAAAAAGACACCATGATCTCTCAATCCCTATGGGATCCCTCAGAGGGTGCACGACCACATCTAGGACTCCTACTACGATGACGCTCTAAATGAACTGAGGGCTCACGATCATGGCCAGTAGTTGTGGTCTCACTGTGAGAATGACTCCTCCTCATCAAGCGCTCAACAGTCCTATATCTAGCCAGCTCAGTATGAGAGAGGTCACTAACTTTTCCACCTTCCAGACAGGGGAAAAACACATTAGTATGTCGGCCACTGCATTGAGGGCTCTCCAACGTCCATAGTAAGCTCGGCCCGAGTAGTCTCCAAGGGAGCAAGGGTGTCCACACACACTCGGTGAAAATCAAGTCTCGCCATCCCTCAGCAGTCACTGCAAATAAAAAGAGAAATAAACAAGTTAGAAAATCATCAAAAATAAAGTAAAAAAAAACAAACAAACAAAGGAGAAATATCAACTAAACATTTCTAGCTAAAACAAAATCAGAAAAGAGTAGTAACTCACTCGGATCTCCAGGCATCCAGGTGGGATCTCTAGGATCTGTGCTCACCTCTAACATTGTGCCACCACTGTGGAGCCTCCCCAAATCTGGAAAGAAGTGACATCCTACCACGACTCATCATCTCCCCCAATGTCCCGAGAAGGAAACTCCTCTGAGATCAGGGTCACCTTCTCTGCACTCTCCTCCACCCTCTCGCCCTCAAGATATCCTAAGTGTCATGCCACTCAGAGTCACTCTCATCCTCCTCGGCCATCCCACCTATCTCACCTCCCTCCATCTCCTCCTCTGTCTCCTCTCCTGTGAACTCCTCAGAGTCTGAGTCCACATCAATGGGCTCATCTCCTCTCCACTATGAGTAGGATCGGATCAGCTCCGATCTGAAGTAAAGGTGCTCGAGGAGCACCAGCTTCCCCTCGGGCATGAACCACCCACCTAGCTGTGATGGGAACTCCAGAGTAACTATGGTCCAACCTCGGCCTCTAGGACCTCCCCTGGCCTCACGAACAAACTTGTATACTGCCCCACTGAGGAAACATATCAATATAGGGGAGGCCAAACTGCTGTGGTACTCTGTCAAAGGGGTGGATCTCCAACTTCCTTGTCCTGTCTATCAGCTGACCTGTAGTATAGCAGGCGATCAGTGTATGTGTCTCCTCTCCCCATAACCCTGTCCATGGCCTTGATAAGGAGTGGCCTCCATGTCTGCAATAGTCAGAGAAGCCACTGGCTGGTGTGGCATCCTAAGTATAGTCATCCCTGTCCACCTCGCTACCCTGACAGCCTTGGATCCTCTACCTGTACACCTCTCCCATAGGGAATGATGCGCTCATACACCCAACTCATAACTAGAGTAGGGTGACTCAATGATTACCCTTGTAATCTGACCACCCTATATAAATCATGATAGGTGGTCCCAAGAATGTCTTCTCCCCAAGCATAAACACGGCCATGGGCCTCAATCTATGTAATAATGGGAGCCCAACAAGTATAAGAGAGTATCCCCTCCCTTGTCCCCAATCAACCGCGAGGCCAAGATACCCATAATAGCCTGGCGGAGCACATAGGGATAGGAGAATCAACAATGGAATGACCTTCACCCCCTTCTTCGAGCCCATGGAGACAACAACATCTCCCATGTAGGTGGCCCACTAACCATCTGAGATCCTAGATACTATTGTCTTAAGAGACAACCGCCTCCCAAGAATCGGGACCCCCAGTATGCGATAAACATCCTCTAGGGTGATAGTCCACTCACCCCTAACTCTTGGAAATCAAAAAGTGTTCCGATCTACATCCCAGTATGAAAATAAGTCACACAATATGTGACTAGTAGGTGTAACATGAGGAACCTGTGCAATCCTCCAAATACCGGCCCTCTGTAGAGTATCTCGCTCTTCCTGGGTCAGTGCCTCTAACACTGCTAGGAGATAATCACACTCCCTCTCTCTACTCCATCTGATATACTCCTCCTTCTTCTGCATCCACCCAAAATAGAGAAAAGAGTAAGTTAGTAACATAATCCAACTAGAAAAATCATCAAGAACATATAAAAATGTCAAAAATGTAAAAATAATTAAAAATTACATCTTTTTTTGCATTCTATTTGAAAACCACCACATGCAGAGTGGCGGTTCCTAACCACCACCTTCTATGAGGGCGGTCCTATAACCCCACCTTATGAGGTGGTGGTCTTGTAATAACCACATCCATCATAGGCGGTGGTCCCATGACCGCCGCCCATAGGCGGGGTGGTCATCCTGTCCCGAATTGGTGAATGGCTCTAAAGCCCTAAAAACACTTTTAAAAAGAAAAAATGCACCATTTTAACTGAAATAAAGACCTACCCTATGGGCACCCCCTAGAGACTCATTTAAAACTAACATTTCCAAAAATGATCCCCCAAGACAAAGTTTTTCAACATTTTTACATTTTAGGTTTAAAAATGATAAATTGAGAAGAACTAACCTAAGACTTCACAGGTCGATGTCCTACTCTCGAGGCATGATCACGATCTCACAACAAATGTTTTGACTATACTCTCATCAAAAAATGGTTACCGTGGGTCCCAGAGCTCAAAAACCACCAAATCGACACATGCAAATGAATAGTAAAATGAGCTCATTTTATATATATATATATATATATATATATATATATAGTATTCTAATTTTGTTTTGAGTGTTCTTACGCAGAGTTGGAGTGCCAACGGAGGTAAGTTCTCATCCCCACGTGCAAATGGTAAGTCCTCATTTCATGTTAATTTAGTATTTATTTTTTATTTATTTTATCTATCTACACTTGAGTCCTCTTTTCATTTTGAAATAGCGGGAATTTGGATGGCAACATTTTGACACATAAGCGTGTCAGGTATAACTTCTAACTCCCCATTTTGGGACCACCATACTCGGACCCACCATTTTACACCTCTTCATGGCTAAAACACTTCTCCGAGGGGGCAATATGTACGTACCCAAAAATGTAGGTATTGTACTGCCGAAAAGAGGTTACAAAAACCCCAATGATGATTCATATCTCTTCGCAAGGTGTTCGAAATCCAAAAAGCTCACCAAGTATACATTTACATCCTAAAAGCCTTATCTAGCTTTTGCATGTTTTGTTCTAACCTCTTCCCCCTTTTTCCTTGCATTTTGTCTTTAAGTTACAAAACCACCACTGCCTGGGTGGTGGTCCCATGACCACCACCTAGGATAGGGGCGGTCTTAACCACCTCCACCTACGCATGGGAGGCGGTCCTATGTGTTTTTCCAAATGTTCTGATGATTTTTCAAACGTAAAAATTCAAATTTCACCCGCATTTCTCAACCACTAAAGCTTGCATTTATGTTTTGGCCACCTAGTAAATAGTGATTTCCCTTTGTTTATATTAGAAGAGATCAATTCAAACTTACCCTCTGGTAAATCCAAATGCTATAAATACCCATCTTGTTCACAAGCAAATGGCCCCTCTCCTTCCATGTTTGATTATTCTATGTGTTTTGAAGTTCTTCCATAAGTTTCAATAGATTTAGATTTACATGAATTCTCAGCTTCTCCTTTCTACTTTAGAGATCATTTGATCTTCTTTCTTTCATCTTACTTCATTGTTATCCCATATAGTTAACTTAGCATAAGGTAGTTTCACTTTTAGATTAGAATCCATTTGATAATCTTAGAGTTGTAGGTTTTGTTTTGTCACAAGAAATAGATCCCAAAATTCTCGTATATTTATTTGTATCCCACATAAATCCTGCTAGGAATCACATAGTCAAGCTCTATTCACTTGCACTATCCCTCTCTTACTTGCATTGTATTCGGTTTATATCCAAAGCTGCCATTGTTTGAGTATCTTCTTTTGTTGACGCTATCACATTCACACTTTTTCTAGATTCACGAGAACACGAAGGAATGAGGAGATCACACTAAGGGGACAAGTCACACATGACACACTAGATTTACCACTTGTTATATAAACTCCAGTTTGAGCTATCAAAGTTGTAGTTACAATATATCAAATAGAGTAGTAAATCATTTTATTTCAGTTAAAGCTTCACTTTCAATATTACTAGGGAAGTTGTGGGGAATGATAGTTTTTTAGAAACTATGATTCATTCCTCACTTCTGAGGTAAGATTGGAAGTCTTTTGATTAAACTAGTTAGTTATTTAAATATTTAGGATAAATTCACAACTACATACAGAAAATAGCTATATCAGGCTAACTTGCTTGTTTTAATTTTGTTATTAGATTAATTGTCCATTATCTGAATATATTAGAATAGCTGCTCTTTTAATTTCATTCAAATACGCATCATTGAAAATACAAAAATAAAAGAATATAAGCATAGTGTAGATATATCTTTCATAGTTAATTTACTTGTTTCAGTTAAAGTTGAATCATCTTTTGCATGACAATTACGGGACCCAAAGAGCCCAGAGAATACGTATTCGAACCGGTAGTACCTTAGCCAAATCTCTTCACAATATTAATGATATAGATCAAGGGCTTAGGATTCAGGTCTTTCAAACGACAACAAACCAACAAGCAATTAGTGAACAATTGAGACAACTGAATATTGAAGATGACAAAGCATACACATTTTGGTCAAGTCAACCCAACTATAGATTTCCTTGATAGGATATCCATGACCATACAAGAACCCAAAAGAGAACAAATATTTGGTTGTGATCCATTAGTTCCATAGCCAGACGCAGGAGACCTTCTCATCGACATAGACATGGGTTACATATACAAGTTGCCAGAACACCATGTAAGGTATTCTAAGAAGATCACACAACTCCTAGTACTAAACATAGAAGTTGAAAAGGCTTATGACCATTGGATAGTCGGAAGAAGAGATTGATTCTTCACATGACCATAACAGGTCCACAACAACCACGAACTCATGGTTGTGATCCCTAGGTCCCACAACCCAACGGGCCTGCAAATCAGTTAAGTATTGATACCAGTTTACGTACATTGGTATTTAGATCCTCACCACTCCCACCAAATATCATAACACAATTTTCCATATTAAACATAGAAGCCAATCAATCCAACATTTTCTGGGCTAGACCAGAAAACCACCCATAGTTTCTACAAACCCACTCTCATTACCATTTTCCATGACCTTGTCAAGAAATATACATGAAGCACCTACATGTCATTTTCCATGTATCCAACAACCAATAGATAGGATCTCGGTAGAGCTCGACATTGATTGGAGCCTCCGAGTAGCTATTATATCTGAATAATCCATTACACCAATTCAGGTTAGGAGAGCTTTCTTTGCCTTAGATTCACAGATTCCATTATTGCACGTTGAGGATATAAGATTTCCCAACTAGTTTGTTTGTATCCACATATATTCCATTTCCACTACGAAGAAGGGCTACTTGTATATTTTCATACTCGCATGTCACTTTTCTATCGTATAGTCCCATGGACTCGTTTCGAGCCTATTTTGTGCATTGTAATTGTCCTTTTTATTTTTTGTGGACTATTGAGCGCATCTGTCATAGTCTTATAGTAAAGGGTTTTCTATTGTGACATGAGACACCTTCTCTCACACTGAACACTATTTTGTCCCCTTATTCCTTTCTTATGCCCTTTTGTGCTTGTTTATGTGTTTTTCCTCTACTTCCGATTGAGACTTATTATGGCATCCACTCTTGCACAATTCGTCACCTAATAAAAGGTGAGTGGTCAACTATCTCACATCATATGAACACACCTTATTATAATCAACACATTGTTTATAAATTTTCACAAATATGCGGGGTTATTATTGTTCTTGGGTGTTGTAATTGCATGCGGATGCATTCTTGATTGAGTTTGATGTTCCTAAACCTCGTGTGTATTATTGTACCCTTATTTTCTTGCATTCTTCACTTATTTATTTTTGTAGATGCACCATGAAAATTTCTTTTCCCATACCTATGCTTCATAGGACCATTTATGTATCAAAGCCTCTGCCTCTCCATCTTGGTAGGGCTAACTATGTATTGTGGCGTTTGACCATGGAATGTTTTCTCACTCATGATGGCCTTTATTTGTTGTTGTATGGACGAGTACCTACCCCCATTGATTCTATTTATCTTGAAGACTGGATTAAAACTTGTAGCATGGTCATTAATCATTTATTGGCATACATTTCCAGGCCTCTCCACCATCATGTGGCGCACATGTAGTGTCCTCGCACTATTTAGAGCATTCTTCAGTCCTTATTTGGAGACCCTTTAAAGATTTTTGTTTTTTCTTCTCCTACCGATGCTATTATTTTTCCTCCTCTTCTTGTGATGACAGATTCATTGACACATATTTGTTTATTCCCATCCCGATGATAAGGATTTTCTTCTAGTTAAGATGGCAAGAGTACTGATGAGGACTACTCTCCTCCTCTTGTCTACCTTTTAGATAATATTGACACTCCTCCCTTCCCATCAGATATCGGGTAGTTTTATTCCCAACATCATACCATCATTACATCAACCTCTATTCCAATTCCAGTGTGTGAGGCCCTTTCCACTCCTCCTCCTTTATGTGTTGATGATTCATACCTATCAAACATTTCTCTTATGTTTGTCGAGTCACCCTTTTTGGGATGAGTATCTATCAACCCTTAGTTGTCTCTTCGCAGTTCCTACTTGTGAAGCAAGACATGGAGTTTCTCATCTTTCTAAAGGGGTTTTAGAGGATTCATTCATGTCCTTTATTTGGAGTGCCCCTTCTGGGAATCTTATCACTTCCACTTTTTCAGAGACCATCATTGATCCACCTCTTTTGGATCATATTTCTACTATAGTATGGGTTGTCGCTTTTCTTTCACTTCTATTGGGCATTCTTTTGGCATATGTTCCTCTCTCCTACTAAAGTAGTTCTATGTTTGTATCATTACTTTGGGTTCTCGTGCACTCATTTTCTAGACTTATTTAACATTTCAAAGTGGACCCATTCGAGCTCTTCATACTACTCGCCTTTGGTTTCCTTCACAGAGTGGGTAGACTTTTAGTACTCCATTTTTGTCCTTCCTAAGGGAAAAAAATTGTTTTACATGGATGGACCTTCAATATTCTACACGTGGAATACCACATCATCGACACTCTTCTTAGAGACTTCATAGAGTTACAGACTTCAAATCCGGTTGCAAAATTCTTTACCAAACCCTTCACTGAAGCCAAGTATCCTTACTTATGCTCTCGTCTTGGGGTGAGGTCCACTACTACTTTCACACATCTACTTCAGGCCTTCTTATCTTCCTCTCCTCTTCAGGATTCTCTTCCACAACAACTCAACCCACTTGATGACTAGTTGAACTAGAACTATCTAAATGTCGTTAGAACTATAGTCATCTCCTAGCATCATATCTATATCTATTTGGGGCATTTTGCGGTGGAATTCGATTATCTCGATTCTCTATATTGGGTGGGGGGGCTCCGCTGATGGATATTTGCCCAATCCGCTTTCGCTCGCCGCTACTAACGGGGTCTCGGTTGATTTCCTTTCCTCTAGCTACTTAGATGTTTCAGTTCGCTAAGTCTTGTTTGTGGACACGGTTTCCCGATCGGAGATCCATGGATCACGGACGGTATCTCCCCATGGCCTTTCGCCTTTGGAAGCGTCCTTCCCTCTCAATGCCCGGGCATCCATCCGATGCATTCCGATACAGTAGGCATTGAACCTACCAATATCGATATTGGCACAGCCCCTCCACCCAATATAGAGAATCGATAAATCAGGGGCTATCTACCTATCTATATATGGCAGGGCATAGATTTCTCCGCCCCACTCAGGTATTTATATTTATAGACTCTCACCTCACTTGGAGCTTTATAGGATTGTCTCCATCTCACTTGATATATTGTCTCCTTTACATGTTGAGCCACCTTCAGAGACACTTCATGTTCCTCTTCCTCCACCACTAATTACATACTTTCAAGATCTTCAAATTCCATGGGAGTTCATCAGAAATCATCTTTTGAAGGAGATATCTAGTTATCTTCTCCTCCTCATCTTCTTCTTATAGAAAGAATGCAGTTTGTACATGGTTACTTTATCAGTCCTTTAGTTTTCGAGACCCATATGACGCATCTTTCTTAGGTTGTTTAGGTGGGTATTTTATCTCTTGTAAGTGGATGTTTTCCCTTGGGATTTTCCTCCATTACTTGAGATCCTTATTGTACATGGGTACCTCATCAGGCCTAGTTTTCGAGACCCATTTTTCTCTTATTTTCTAGAGAGATGTTGTTTGTACATAGGTACCTTATCAAGCCTTTAGTTTTCGAGCTCCATTGACATATATTTCTTAGTTGTCTATGAGAGTTATTTTTATGTTCTTACTTACCATCACCTCTACCTTAGCGTTGATGAAGGGGGTGTTGGTGTATGTGATTTTCCTTGGACAAGACACTTATTTCGATCTATAAGAATGAGTAGACATATTATTTCATGTTTGATTTTCCTTTGTGATTTGATTTCTTGCTAATTACTTGGCTAATTTATGTCACCATTGGAAGTGTAACCTCTTCGATGTGCATGAGGTTTTATATAGATCTTTACTGTAACAATCTCACTCTCTAATTGTAATACTCACAAAATGTGTAGACATAAAAATATATACGTATTACTATTACATCACACCTCTAGTATGGTGTTATATATATGACTTACAAGTATGGAGATTAGACACTTTGGTGACACCTTTTCTTAGTCCTTTTACTATTTTGATTAATTTTGATTGAGAATTTTCCTCTTATCACTTGCATTTATATCTTGTTGGTTGTGTCATAGGGATGCACGTCCTGGTATTAATGTTATTTTTATTTCTTGGTTTTGGGATAGTATCACCCGCTTAGGACATTAGCCCCTAGGCACTAGTGTCCCTTCTAGGTGTTTTTTCCATCTTACTTTATTTTCTAATTTTTCAGTTTCTTCTTTACTTTGGGTCTTTTCTCATCTTTATTTCATGACCTAGGTCATATTTTAGTGTCACTAAGTACCAAAATTTAAACAAGGAAGTCATATATATAACCTACTCATTATTATTAGGGAAGGACATTTGGGCTATCACTCTCTATCTACCATCTACAAGAGCAACACTCAAGGACTGCATTTTGGGATGCATTATTCATTACATAGGAGGGTTTATTCTAAATTCCATTTCACACATTCATCTTAGGGATAAATTAGTTGTAGCCGACTATCTTGGTGCAAATGGAACAAGGGAAACCTAAACTCAAGGGACACAATTCAAATCACATACTCACAAGAACTACATAGAGTCTAAAATATAGTGTAGTTCTCGGTGACAATCACATTGGGTGACTTCTGAGGTTAGTTCGATGCAAGCATATGCATTGTTTATTCCATATAATGTTTTCTTAAGCTTTGTGCAGGTAGTTAGCACTTGTTTTGTAGGATCATGTTTGATACATAAAACTTAAAATATATCTGAAGAAAAAAAATAACAAAATGAAGGAACTAAATTTAAACTCTAAAAAGACCAAGGATGGAGTTGTTGTAAGGGCACTAGCACCCAGGGAAGTCCTATCCTCCTATGGGTGTTTCTTTTGGGAAGTCTCGGATAGAGCCTACATAATCCAAATCCATCCTTATTATCATGTATCCCAATTCTAGAATCAGCTAATATTTTTGATATAAGCTAATTCATTCTTATTCTCCTATCTTATACCCCTACTTGTATTTTGCATGTTATATCTTATTTGTCACTAATATATCTATTTGATCTTATTCTTCTAATAAAGATTTATATTTCTTTAAATAAATTGGTGAAACCATTTATTGATTGAACCCCGGCTTGTCTCGAGGATCCTTCATTTTTTGAAACCATCATCCTAAACCTCCTTCCCCCAAGTATGAACATATTCGTATGACTAGAATTCAACCTTATTTTGCAAATGTTGAAGGGAAGTGGCCTTCTATTGAAAGTCACATCTTACTGCGCACATGTCATCCCAAGATCCCTCATGTCTTTACAAATATTTACAACCTTGTTCCTAATGTTTTACTCCTACCCCATGTTGAAGTTATTAGCTTTTGTGAGTCTAGTGATGTTGTTTCTTCTCTTACTAAAAATGATGCATGCATTGAAGATTTGGTTAATTTTTTAGATGAAGAAGGTATTGTTAATCATGATATTGATACTCGTACATATTGTGATATTTTCGGTGATATCATAAATGGTACTCAACCTACTACTTCCTCTCCCCCACTTTCATTTGCAAAAATAATTAGAGCTGATCATATTGTTTTTGATACTAATATTCTCTCAACCAAGTGCTTATTCATTGAATATTGTTCTTCAAAAGTCCTATCTTTCTTCCTCCACCTCTTGTTTGCTTTCTCTTGATGTTATTGTTCATGTTTCCTCTCATAATGTGTTAAAATATGTAAAATTTAATGATGCATGTGTTTCTACTCTTGATGTTTCCAAATATAGTGTACATAATGATGATCATAAGGATAATATGCATGTTGCTTATGTTTCTTACCCTATTGAACTTGTTGATAAAATTGTGCAAACTTATTTTCCTATTGATTCTTCTTCTCATGTTCATATTCCTATTTTTCCACTTATTGATCCCAAAGTTGATTTTCAACCCAATAGTGTCCCTATGGCTACTTATAATGGCAAGATTTAACCCCTTAATGTTTATTCCATTCCTCCACAAGAATTTATTTCTCTTATGCATGTTATAGGTGATTTGAAAATAAGATCCATACCCTTACCCTTGAGAGTAGGGCCTATTATGCTAGCAATGATAATAATTCACTTCATGGCAATCATATTCCTAAAAAGATTTACAATTCATCTTTTCCTAAGGGTTTTTCTTTGCCTACTTTTACACTTTTGATGGAATAGGTAATCCTTATCTGCATCTTAAATATTTTTCATTAGTTATGGCTTCAAATTCTAATGATAGATTACCTCTCAAAGCATTCCCTAGTATTCTTATTGATATTGCTTCTCATTAGTTTCATAATTTTCCTAGTGGATCTATTAGCACTTATATTGATATGGAAGAAGCATTTCTTAGACATTTTATTTCTGATTTAATAAAATTTAAATATAAAGGAAACTACTTGATAAGATAATATAACATTATTCAAGTAATATCTAGCTATGGAAATACAAGAAAGAGTGATAGATAGGGTTTTGAGAATGACTCAACTTGTAATTGTAGATCCGGACCGATTCTAAACTCGATGAATAGGATGGAAAGATAGATCATGGACCGTGTAAGCTTTGTTACTAAAACTAGGAGTTGATGATCTTAGGGACAAAAGTGATTTAAATGGGATAGGGTTTTCTAAGTACTAGCATCTGTTCTAGATGCTAGTGCCTGAGGATAGATTTGGTTTTGGTTATTTTTGTGTCACTTCTTATCACTTATTTTTTGTTATAGGTCACATTAGGTTCCCTAAAATTTTACTCAACTTGCACATTTACCTATAAAATAAACCCTAAATACCTACACCATACTCAAGTGTGCATTAGATGAATAAAAATATGTATATTATTGAGTTGAACTAACCTTGATGGTCACCCCAATGTGATTTTCATTGAGCGTTGCACTACATTTTAGACTCAATGTAGTTTTATTGTATGTGTGATTGGAATAGTGTCCTTTGAGCTAAGATTCCCTAGTACTAATCGCACAAAGAATATGGGACTACAAATAATTTGTCCCAATGTAAAATTTGTGGTATGGATTTCAGAATAGACCCCCCCATGCAATGAAGTACATGGTCCCAAAATGCAGCCCTTAATGTAGTAGATAGAAAATATTAGTTCCTTGTAGATGTATATGCCTCTCGAATGCTTTCCCATAATGGAGTCAAATAAATCATGTACATATATGATTCCCTCAATTAAGTTTATTCAGTAACAATTGAAAGGCCAACCCAAGGTAGTATACAAAGACATGAAATATGTAATATCCAAAAAATTAGAAAACGGGAGCAGGACATAAGCATCCAGAGGGGAAAATAGCGCTTGGGTACTATTGTCCCTAATGGTTGGTTCTATACAGGGTATCGAAAAGATAAAAAAATGGAGTTAGGACTGAGTAGGATGTCGAATGGTATGTAAAACCGTAAGTTATAAGTCCGTAAACAACAAGAAATAAAGATAAGAAATAGAGAAGCAATGTCAAATTAAAACAAGTGTTGTTAATGACTATTTATCTTGCTTAGGAATTATAAATATAAATGAAGTATTTAGAGGCTAAATGGACATAAGAAGTGCATGATTTAGTGACTACATTTTCCCAACTTTATGTTGGTGAATAAGGATTCGGTAATTTATATTAGAAAAGAAAAGTGTATCTTGGGGATTCGAAAGAAGATTGTACCCAATAACATATTGTATGAATGTTGTAGCGTGCCAAATGGAATAGTACCAAATGTGTACCATGGAATTCTAAGGGAAGGGAAGAATAAGGATCAAATGGATGACCTTTTTGTGCATGGAGTAATAATGATGAGTGTGATTAGTTCCTTGGAAAATATTGGCTGGACCATGCTTGAGATTCTCTTCATGGTGTTTTACGTTTTTTCCTTCATTGGGATAGGATAGGACCTGCAAAAGAAAACAAGTGTATTCAATGCTCTAGGTAAATGTAATTGAACTTTAACTTGAACAATATGTAAAATTGGAAATGCGTATTTGAAAAATATAAACCAATGGGTTAGAGTACACCTAAAATTCTAAAAGAGAAAGGGGTAGAAATTTGTTCTTGTTTGTAGACTTGTTTCTTAGGAGTCGGTTGGAATAATATGAAGGATTTGGGCATCCTATTGCCAAAATAGGGATTTGAGTGTCTCGATGCTAAAATTTAGATTTAGAAATCATGTCGTTGTTAAGGGAAAATGTATTAGGATATCTCATAGGATTTTCCCTCTAGACATTAATGTTTCCCCATGGATAAGTTCCACTATAGATGATCACAAACCCAATTTGTAACTTACGACGGTTGACATATTGTTCTAGGAATATCGATGTTCTATATATACCCTAGGTGCCACTTCTTTATTTGTTCATGTTTTGGTTCCTTCTTTGGTTATTGAGTAAGTAGTTATTTCCTTATTTAGTTCCTATTATTAACTGATTGCAATTTGAAATCGATTATGTAACCGATGAAACCAGAGAATATTGAATCTGTGTCATTGTTGAAAATCGCTTTGTGACTTTTTTTCCCATAGAACATGACTGTCCAAGTGGGAAAATAAATCCCATCGTTTCTATCTATAATAGGCGGTTCCTTCCAAGTTGTGTTTATTTTTGGCCCTACTTTTATGGCCGATTATTGTTATGGTCATGTTGATCGTGATTCTATAACTATTTCCCAGTAACTACTTGGAGGGTGAAAAGTTTCACCCAATGTTTTACCCCACTTGTTTCGGGTCAATGATATGCATATCTAATATGGGTATGCCTACAAGGGGAATAGGGATAACACATGGTAGTTACCATAACGTAAGAAAAATAATTAGAAAATATTAGCATACAAGTGCTAATGATATAAAAGCAATGTACATAGAAATAAAAACTAGTAAAATCATATAGGAAAAAAACACAAGAACACGTTGAGAATATGGATACATATATGGGACACCTCTCATGATGTCACAAGACAATCAAATTCCTCAATTCTTGTGCAAGTAAGTAAACAAACAAACATAGGGCATAACATGCGAGACAATATCAAACAAGATACAAACAAATCATACAACCATGATTGAAAGTATTCCTATAATAAAAATGTTATAAATAAAGCACTCGTTAGCATTTCAGAAAAATAAATAAAATTACACAATGTAAGATCTGAATATAGGACTAAAAATGTGAAACATTGTAATGATAGAACCTAATAATAATTGGGAAAAGGGTAGATTCCCCAAGAGCCTCGAGTGGGACTGGTAATTCTTTTAATATAAATTGAAATAAATTTAATTTTCAAAGTAACAACTCTAACTAAATATATACAAATGATAATATACATTAAGATGCAAGTAAACAAGCATGTACAATGTGAAACCCTAAGCAAGAGGAGAAGATAGAGAGATTTCACCGATTTCGAGAAATCTAGAAGTGATATGGGGAGGTGAATAGATGAAACAGATTATAGGAAGTGTCATCAAATATCGCTAGAGGTTATAAAACACGAGCTATATAAGACAAGAGTGTCGATGGGATGACATGAGTGACTAGGAACTAGCATCTATTCCGACACTAGCATCTGTACGAATAATCAGGATTTGGTCTCTTCGTGTCGGATGAGCTTCATTGTTGATTTCTATTTATCGTTGTGTATTCACTTCAATGTCACTAAATGTATATGTAACCTATAAAATAAATTTCTAGATACATGTACTCATAAACCACATCAAATCCTAATAATAAAGATGTAGTATGTGGATTCGATGACTCCCAGTGGTCACCCAAAGAGTGAAATTAGTCTCGAGCATTTGCACTACATTTTAGACTCCATGTAGTTTTGTGTGAATGTGTGTGTGAAGATGCCCGAGGATTACCTTGTGAAAGTTACATCATGATAGCAAACTAGATATAGAATGTAGCAAATGTATATAATATGTGGGATGGAATAGAACAAAATTCACCTCCTACGTTGTGTATGAAGAGTTATGCAGCCTTTTTCCTTTGAGTGAATATGCTAGATGATGTCTTTGAAGTAATCTTATGCCTTTCAATGCAAGGTTAGGTGATATTACTAATGTTTTTATGTTTCCTTTATTTGAGAGCTATAACTATGTATATATATGATTCCCTTGTTTTAATTTCGTAATTGACAACTGGAAGGTTGGCCCATAAGTGTAAAAGATGACCAAAAGATAAAAGAGACCCAAAAGAGTGAGAAAATGCTATAGAGGGTCAAGAGTGCCCAAAAAGGATAAGAGCGACTGGGCACTTCTATCCTAAATGGAAGCTAGTGACTGAGGCCATAAAAGATAAATAAGTCAAATATTGACTAGGTTGTAGGGTGTGCAAGTTCAATAAAAGTATAAGAGACAAAGAAAAATACTTGAAAAGACATATTCAATTACTAGTTTTCTTTCTTAGGAATCATGTATTTATTAGCATGCTCTATGATCTCGTAAATAGTTTTCACCCCTAGTTAATTATTTTAAATTATATTCCGATACTTAAAAATATGATCAAGAGAATGTTTTAAACTGAAATGAGTTCAAGTTTGAGTGTGTTCAAACCCATTGTTCTTAGTTATTCTCTTATTCGATCAATTTTATTTTCACATCAACTTTCTGTGATTCAATTGGATCAATTAAAAACCATTAAAATTGATCTTATAATGCCTAAAATTGATCACAAGCTGATTTAATAATGCATTTCAATCTGAGTTAATCATTCACAATTGATTTGTATAACACATCTCTGATTTCAAAAATTATATAAAAATTTAACATTTTAAAGTGGATTTCCCATTAATTTCCTTGCTTATTCAATCATTCTCATGAAACTTAAATGTAAATTGAATAAAATAGCAAGAAATTGAATCAAATCTTGCACAATTTTATAACGGAGTTTAACCAAGTCAGACTACATCTCGGATTCACAAAAATGTGAATCAATCTATTAGTTTATCACTTGAAGTACAAAATTATACATGTTCCAAATTAATAATACATCTTGTCACCTACATTTAGAGCTTATTACAGATATGTAGACTTTGATCGTCTCTTGTAATTTCTCTCCAAGTTCATATGTGGCTCTACAAGGTTTCCAAGTGTGTTCTCTGTGAAATTGAGCCAAAAAAACTCTTCCACCATAAAAATTACAACACTTCATGGAAAAATGAAGACATCAAATTGATTGTCTAGGAATTTAGAACTTCTCAAGTCGACCGAAACCTAAAAATTGTCTCTAAGTGGCTTTAATACGGTGTTTTATGAAAACTACCTATTATGGCTTCATACACAATCAAATCAAATTATCTCTTCAAATAGAAGCCATCTCATTATATAGTTGTCAGAGCCCCTACTTGCTCAATGGTCAAGCTAGTTTTTGCGATGTGTTTTTCATGCCCATAGGGTCAAACCCCCTTATCCTCCAACACGACGGTTTTTCCTTTATGAGTAAAAATCCCACATTTTAATGGGTTATTTTATAGGAGGGTTTAAAATTAGGTGGGTCATTCTATTAATTCGTGGTTGTGGCCATGTTTTGTACTTTTTTCCCACCCACGTGGGAATGTTGGATTTTTTGTATGTGGCAATGGAACTTTGTTCTAACAACGAGTTATGCTTAGCTCGATTTATTTGGTAATTTATGAACTAAATGTTGAGTTGGCTCAACTGTTGAGGATATGGCATGGAGATTGCTTAGTTATGCCTCAATGGTTAGGTCAACTGACTGAGAAATGTGGGAAGTTAGTTGACTAGCTCACCAAGCTGACAAGTTAGCTCAGCCCCTTACATTACAATGTCCCGCGCATAGCGTGATTTAGTCCCACATACATCCTGAAAATATACACTATGAGGCATATATATAGAAAATTGCAGCAATGATAAAATGAATAAAAGGAGGTAAAGACACCCCTCTAATAAAAAAGTGTCTCGACCACTGGTTGAGGGCCCCGACTAGTAAATAGCGGGGCTCAACCATTCGTAAAAAGAGCGTCGAATACCACAGGTCATAAAACCAAATTTTACTCAAAACAGCATTATCACTTTTCAACTTGTGATTGGTCTACTTGGAGGATGTGCATGTGTCATGTCATCTCGGACCTCTACGCGATCCATTATTTTACTAGTTGACCAAAAAAATTTAGTGGGTTATAACTTTCGCATACATCCTCTCGTTTTTCAACATTCCTCATCTTTTCGTAAATCTCTCGGAATGTTCTTCCATACTATAATGATTTGGGGATAATTTGGGAACGTCTTAATTTTAAATTTTCATCCAAATCACTCCTCCCCAATAAGACCCTTTTGGTCCCCAAAAGTAAACACACCCAATAAATCTACTAATTGGTTCTTTGCATATCACAACATTTAGAACCCAGTTTATAGCATGGTAAGTTTAAAATTTGTAATTATATACTGAAAATCCATCATAGAAATATATTAGTTCAAACAGACACAAAATTCCAACACCAAAAATATATCCAACTAAATCCATGGCCAATATTACGCAACTGATATGGAAACCAAAATGCCCATAATAATATGTTGTTCACTGATCCTGCACCACTATCAACTCTACAAAATCACCAAGTGCAACTTGCATAACAATTTTTAGTGCAATGAATGTACATACTATTTGCAACCATGTTTGACAGTTACAAATATAAAAATCCCAACATTAAAGA
This sequence comes from Taxus wallichiana var. yunnanensis, assembly GCA_018340775.1. NCBI lineage: Eukaryota > Viridiplantae > Streptophyta > Pinopsida > Cupressales > Taxaceae > Taxus > Taxus wallichiana. The sequence continues at coordinate 548,129,792 of CM031238.1, read as the reverse complement.
CTTATAAAATGTGCAAAAATCATACATGGCTACAAAAAAATTGTATAATCATTACAATTACAAACAATGCCCATTAAGGGTCTCATAAGCCACCGATACATTTGTACAACATAAACAACAACATCATACTCTGAATAAAGTTTTCCAAAATAGATAAATTGATCAATTAACCATGTCCCATAAGAAACAGATTGTATATGATGTTGTCAAGATTCAAAAATGAAGTTTTTCTAAAAACCATAAACAAGAGAAAGTCATCCAAGTATGATAAACTTGTCACTGGATTTCCTCTTCAGTTACTTCATGAAAACCTAAGCCTAAAATATATGGGATATTTTCTTTCTAAACGAATCGAAGGAATCCCAAAAATCTTTGATAATTTTGCAATCCAATCCACATAATCAGATTATCCATTTTAGGTGGTTTATTTTCCTTAGTATTTTCTTTAACAATTGTAGGGGTCATACTTAAGATTGTTGATTTTTTCGGTTCTTTCCGTATTAATTTTTTTCCAATTTTGTCTAGGATGAAGTTGTCAACATTTTTATTTTCACGACTTTTCTTATTACTGATGAGAAAAAAATCTTTTTCAATGTTTTTAGGAAACTCACCCAAACCACCATTCTCTAAACCTTGTCTAGGAGAGTGGTCTTTAAAAATATTTCCCATCAAATATTTTTGTTTATTACATTTGGCTACATAGTGGCTAGACAATACACAAAAAGTGCATGGATAAATGTGCCACATTTCCTTAATATCATAGCCAAATTTCTTACACTAAAATAATGGATCATAAATTTTACCATTTTCTTTATGTTTATGGTAATAAAGAGGAGGAGGAATCTCAATACCTTGTCTTTTTATTTCTAACCAAATCAATCTTGGGATGAAGAATCGTTGTTTGTGAAGGGGGAAGACACTTTGTTGTCAAAATAGCATCTTCTTTCAGTGGTTTTGGAGTCTTCTCCTACTTTTATTTTCCCACTACTAGCGTAACCCAAACCTACAAAACAAGGACAATGCTTGACCTATATTGGGTTAAATATAACTTGGTTGTTCTTACCAAGGCCATTCCCATTAAATCCTATTTTAGATAAAAAAAACCTAAATTTGAATTAGATCATGTGGTGAAATACTTACCTTATTTAGTGTTTTTCTAAATTAGAAAAGATCACCAAAATAATCCAATCAAGATTTACCTAAATTTGAATATGAATGGGAGGAGGAGTAAATACTATAACTAAGGAAAATCATGTGAAATCAAAATAAAAATAAAGGAATGAATTGTTGTTAATCTAATCATGTAATAAATCAAATCAACAAACAAAGGAGAGGGTTAAAAAACCGCAAGTGGGCCCTGCCTTGTGTTAATCCCTCCTAAGGCATGTGACTACAACTAATGAAAAAACTTAGAATTTTTATTGCATTGACATGAAGATTACAATTGGAAATATAAAAATTCCTCTATCTATTGATCAATCCCCCTTACAACATTAATCTTTCCTTTTTATATATCTCATTACAACAAAAGCATGAAGAAACATAGTTCTACTAGGAGTTCAAATTAGATCAAGTAAAATATCTTAACCAAACAATCCAGACTAGATGCATGCAATATAATTAATCAACAGTAGTGTTTACATATCAATCACATAACTTAAGTAACCGATCAGTTTGATCAATCAGTTCCTAAATCATGAATTTAATCAGTTAGTTCCTTGTTAAGTTGCAACACATAATCAGATGTTGGAGTTGAGTCATCTCCTAGTTCTCATGTTTTAATTGTAATTGCTTCTTCCATCGACACGTGAAAACTCAAGTGTGATGTCCATGTTCCATGAGCTTCTCAGATCACAATTCTTACATGTGTGTGACCTCATTTGGTTGTGGATGCTCTACCATAGACAATTCTTTTGGATACATGTAAGTTGTTGTAGATGATCCCTTAGCTATAGATGATTCATGGCTGCATATGGGTTGTTGTGTATGGATCCTTTGGTTGCATGTGAGTTATTGCATATAACAAGTTTCTTGCAAACAAGGTTGGCATCATACAAAGCATCATTTAAACACCTTATTGCAATCAAGAGAATAAATGTGTACTCACAATACCACAAAATAAAGTAAACTAGTAATAACTATATTAATTAATATTCATGCCATAAGTTTAAGTTATAATGAAATGTTTGAGAAGTATCACAAGGGAAATACAAGTGTAGGGCTACAAATGGCTCAAAAAATATAGAAGATGAGTTGTTTAGAAAGGAAATTAAATAACTCATCACACCCCCATACTTAACTCCTTGAATGTCTTCATTCAGGTTGTTTAGGCACTCAAGTTTTTATGAGGTTCTTCAGTTTCTTAGGTTCCTCCTAAATGGTGTTGCATAAGTGTCTGAAATCAACTAGATTAGTCATCCCTTCAGGATTTGTGAAGAAGTATCCTCCATTCATCTTGTACATGTTCATGACTTGTCTCTGTACTACTTCATCCAAGGGCTGATTACCAAACCAATGTGGTATAGGAAAGTGGAAGATTGTGGGTGATAGCCAATTGGAAACCAAGTTTTGGCACATGCAATAGAAACATCAATATATGTGTTCACTCTTCTCAAGGTTTGAATGATGTTATGATAAGAGTGCATTTCTTTCTTTTGCATCTCAAGGGACATCTCTTACCAACACATCCTATAGGCATATACTATCTCTCTTGCATTGTATTTAATCTTGTCCCTAATTTCCTCATGATATTCTTTCCACATCTTCCATACCTTGTTTTTATTGTCTTTTCTCCATATACTTTCCATATTCTTCAATAATTTCCTTTGTGTTGTTAGCTTCTTCCCTGATCATCAATGGTTGTACTTTTTCCAAGTGCATGTACTCTTCCATTTGTTTCTCCCTATCCAATTCATTGTTAAAATAAGAGCAAAGTGCTCTAATTGGAACATCTCCAATGTAGAGTATTGGGATCCAATCCCTATCATACTCAAGGGCATAATTGTACATGTATAATTCACACAACATGAGCTAAATTTCATGAGGCATTTTTAGATATATTCTAAAGAAGGTCCTAGCTAAACCAATATCAAATGGAATATCAGAGTTAATACAGGTAAGCTTGAGTTGTAACATATTTTATTTTAAGAAAATGGCATAGACATTGAAGGAGGCTTGTGTCTTATTATCTCATAGGCCACTTTAAGTGTCTCATCCTACTTCTTCTTTATCCTTTCAATCTCTTTATCTTTTTCCTTCATTTCCCTATCTTTTTCCTCCATGTCTTGTTGGTGCTGGAAGATAAGTTCTTCCTTTTCTCTCTCCCATTTTCCTTTAACCTATTAACATAGGTTTCAAATTGATAGACCCAATAATCCAATAGATTTTTTTGTGTTTCCATATTCTGTAAAACTAGTTTGACATGCTCTTGTGTAATTTATTATTGTAGGCTAACATGTGGCAAAAATGGTGGTGTCTTTTCCAACACTTTCTCAATTACTACATCATTTCATCAAAACATGAATGTGTTCTGTATTGTCTCTAGTTTCCATAGACATCTCTCTTCCTCAATTCCATGGAAAATGTGTTCAATAACTTGAGGCATATATTCCCAATTTCTCCTTCATCATTTTGTGTTTTAAGTATTGTTTGATCAATTTATTCTTCTATATTTTCCTCATCATTTAGTGCTACATGAATTGTTTCCTCAGTTCCTTGTTCAACTTCTTCTTCTTTATGCTCTTCATGACTCACCCCAACATGAACTACCTCTATGTTCTTCCATGTACTCCTCAGGTATTCTTATGTAATTTCTCTCCACCTTCTTCTCCCTTCTTCTCTTCCATACCCTCCATGGGCTCCCTAGACCTTTTGCTCATGAATTGCAACATCAACACCTCCCTGCTCTATGTCCATTGATGTGGCCTCAATATTCTCCTCTACAGATTCTATATCATTGTCAAGTGATATGGTTTGGGGCTTTTTTGTCTTGGAGATTCTTGGCCTTTTAGTTTTTAGTCTATGAGAGCACCTAGGTGGTGTAGGAGTGGATTTGGAAGATGTAGGAGTGGGCTTGGAATATTTTCTCTTACCCTTTGAGGTGGATGATTCAGAGTAGAAAATCCAAGTAGGGTTTAACAATGAAAATTCTCTCAGGTGATATTGGCTGAGGGTTTGGTTCAGAAGATGGTGGATTTTCATAAACAGGGGTTTCTTTGGGCTGAGAAGTGGAAGTTATGGGTTCAAATGCATGAGTGGAAGAACTATCAGTACTTCTTCTTCTTCTTCTTCCTATGCCCCAATAATTCATCAATATGTTTTTCCTTTGAAAAATCCTCCCATTTCAATTTAGGATGTTCTCTCTCCAATGTGTGTTTGATAACCAGGGTAACAAGACAGTGGTGTGAAAGTGTTGACCTCCCTCTCTGTGATTCTTTACTCATATTTTTCAAGATCTCATTTAAGAAATTAGGTACATTAACATGCCTATCATTCTTTAGATGATTGAGTAATTTGAAGTGGATATATTTAGTCTAGAATATCTACCCTCACAAGTAAAATACTTGATAATATAGTTGGAAATTTCAGCCCATAGTGGTTTGAGAGAGGTTCTATATGTACCTTGGTGATCATTTATGAAGGCATCATCCTCATCAAAAAGTCTCATCTAGCTACCTCTAGATTGGATTTCTCAGGGAAGGGCTCACCTCTATGGAAGCCTAGTAATTGTAGCCAAAATATCATCATTCACCTTCATTGTTAAGCCCTTGACCATAGCTTCTCCATCTTTAAATGTGGTAAAAATTCTTCACCATAGACTCATTAAAACCCTAGAATTTTCTAATGTAGTCCATCCATCCACTATTATGAAAATATTGCAAGATTTTTGGTTGGTTACGGATTTGGGAATGTTCATTGGCTCATGGTGGATTAAATCTCCCCCATTTTCAATTATGCAGCTTGCTTGATATGGTACTATAATCACATAGTTTTGGAGGAATGATGAAAAATTGAATTGTGGGGAATTGGTTGGAGTTTTTGTTTTTGAATTTCGAGACCAACTCACATGCAACACAACAAAAGGAATATGCAATTAATTGATTTGATTACATGAAGCATGTGAGTAAAGTGGTATGATGAGTGGGATGATGTGGAATGATAACTCACAGATTAAAGGAGGTGTGCATAATTGCAATTAAATACATTATGGTGTGGCATAAATACTAATTAAAAATAATCATACTAATGATACTTTAATAAAGTGGTATGAGTGCACTTATCTCGAGGTATATTTAGGATGATGATTGCACATGCATCATGGTAATTACACCCTTACTGCATGCTGATTTTTTATGATGTTGTGGATATTGTTGTAATGTTGCAAAGTATGCAACATTATATTAGAGGCTCCTTACTTAAATCAAATAATTCTTGGAGAGGGAATGTTGACTGTTGGGGTGCAGTTGTCTCGATCATCACTCAGACATGTAGATATTCCTTATTTTCTTCATGGAATCATGAGTCCACCAAACATGAAAACAAAACAAAGATTTTTATATGTTGCTACTGCAAGTGGAACATCCAGTCTTTGCATTATCTCCTGTGTGTCAAGAGATTATACACTCTTGCAACATATACATCAAATCCTACAAAACAAAAATGCTAAGAAAATAAAATGTTAGCTGAGTGTTGATGATCAAGAGGGATGATCATAACACTTTTATTCACCCTTGGAGTATTCAACAAGTTGAATATACCAAGGCCACTTAAAATATCTCAATCCTTTGAAATTTTAGAAGATGAACCAACAAAACTCAACTTCTAATCTTAACTCTGATGTTCTCATCTCCATCTTGTTTTTTCCTCCTCTAAACTATTGCATGAAGGTGCTTATGTTCAGTTGGATTCTTATACAATCTCAACCTATGACCATTGACCAATAGCTTGAACCTTATAGATCTATGGTTGTGAGTTTTACAACTCCATTGGGAAATATTTTCTCAATCTCATATGGACCTAACCACCTTGTTATGAGTTTTCCCATGTGGTCCTTGTATTTTGAGTCAAACAAGAGGGCCCAATCACCTTCTTGAAATTGTCTTGTCTTGATGAACCTGTCATGCCATTTTGATCCTCTACTTTTGTACTACCTATATTATGCACAACCTATCTCCTCATTTCATCCAACTCATTGAGTTGGAGAATCCTCTACCTTTGAGCTTCAAGATAAGTCTATGCCTAGCTCTAGTGCAGTCCTTAGTGTCTTGTGCTCAAATTCAATAGGGAGAACAACATTTTACCATACAAAATCTTGAATGGTGTGAAGCATTTGTTGTCTTCCATGTTGTGTTGAATGCCCATACTTCCTGGAAGCCTTTCTGACCAATCTTTCCTGTGGAGTGCAATGGTTTTTTTCAAGATAGCTTTTATCTCCTATTTTTCACCTCAACTTGGCCATTAGATTGGGGGTGGTATGGTGTAGAATTCCTATGTTTGATTTCATACTTTAGCTAGATCAAAAATAACTTCAGTAGTAAAGTGTGTACCTTGATCAGTAATAATTTCTCTTGGCACTCCATACCTGTGAAGATGTGATCATAGAGAAACTTGGATACTTTCTCACTCTTCTGACTTGGTAATGCTTTTACCTTTTCCATTTAGTGAGGTAATTTGTGCACACCAAGATGTATTCCTTCTGTTGAGATTTAGGATCTATAGGACCAATGAAGTCTAAGCCCCATTTTTCAAATGGATGCAAGACTAACTGAGGCTGCAATGGCATCTCATCATCTAATTTGGTAGGCTTACCCATTATTTGACATCTATCACACCTTCTAGTGTAAATGTTGCATCCTTATGCAATGTTGGCCAATAATAACCAGTTGTTAATACTTTATGTGTTGTTCTTTTTGTAGAAAATTGTCCTCCACAAGGCTCACTATGTGGCTCTAAGAACATCATATATTTCCTCATCATCAATGCATCTTCTCATGACATTATCCTTCCCTATGTGAAATAGAAATCCATCTATCCAAGAAAAATGCACACTCTTCTCAACTATGTATTTATTTTTAGAGTATAGGTAGTGTGGAGGTGTTTTACCTAAAACCAGATAGTTGGCTATGTCTACATACCAAGGAGTTTTTGTGAGATAGAAAATAAATGCTCATCAAAAAGAGTCATCAACTACCTATTCTTCATTATTAGTCTCCATTCTTGAAAGGAAATATTCTACAACATTGTCCTTACCAGCTTATCCAATATTGTGACATCAAACTCTTGTAGAAGGAGCAACCATCTAATAATTTTTGCTTACTTACTACTAGTTTGTTGATCAAATATTTAATTGTTGTATGATCAATGTGAATGAACACTGATAACCTGTGATGTAGTGCCTAAACTTATTGATAGCATATACAACTACTAAGAATTATTTTTCTGTGACTATATAATTGAGTTCAACATGCTACAAGTTCTTGCTAACGTAATAAATTACATAATTTAGAACTCCATCCTTTTTCCTAAAAAACATATCCAATGGCATGATCTGGATGCATCAGTATGGATGTGGAATGGAAGGTTCCAATCATGTCCTCTTAATACATAGGGTAGTAGTTAACATCTTCTTTAAGGTTTGAAATGAGTCTCACATTTTTCAGTCCACTCAAATGCAACATCCTTTTCCCAATAATGCAAACAATGGAGTTGCCACCTTGCTTAAATCTTGTATGAATCTTCTATAATAACCATATGGCCTAGGAAACTCCTGAACATCCTTTTTCTTCTTTGGTGTTGGTAGATTGATTATAACATAATACCTTTGTTGGATCAACTTGAATTCCATTGGAAGAAAGGTAGTGTCCAAGAACTATACCTTCAAACATCATCATGTAGCATTTTTCATTACTCAAAGACAAGTTGTGTTCCTTGCATCTCTTCAATAATTTGTCTAGATTCTGCATGGCCTCTTCAAAGGTGCTACCATGTACTATGAAATCATCCATGTATACCTCCATGAAATCATTTTTCAGATCTGAGAAAATGCTTAAAACTTCCTTTGAATGTAGCAGGTGCATTACACAAGCCAAAAGGAAGAACTAATAAGCATATGTTCCCCATGGACATGTGAAGGTAGTTTTGTCTTGATCCTCTGGTGTAATTTAAATTTGATTATAACCACTATATCCATCAAGAAAAGAAAATATTTCTTACTAGCCAAAGTGTCAAGTACTTGATCAATGAAGGGAAGAGGAAAATGATCTTTCTTTTTGTTGCATTCATCTCTCTATAATCCACACATATCCTCCATTTTCCATTCTTCTTTGGCACAATGACAAGGGGTGACACCCATTGACTTTCTTGAAATTGATATATGAATCCTACATCTAATAATTTTTTAATTCTCCTTTTACAATCTCCCTCACTATTGGGTTCATTCTTCTTTTGGTTACTGATTGGTTTGTACTTTCTTAATATAAATTTTATGAGTGCACAACTTGGGGTGAATTCCATGCATGTCACCATAATCCCACGCAAATGTTGTTCTATTTTTTTGAAGAAGAGTTATCAAAAACTTCTCTTGCTGCATATTAAACATCTTGTTCACGTTCAGTGGCTTCTAAGGTTATCTCCACTTGCTTGGAGAGATCAAACATTGAGCACACATTTTTGCTAACAAAATTTAGTATACAGTCATGAGGAAGGAGTTGATGAAGAATGCAATTCTTACCTAGAATGTTCATAGTGCTTTGTTGTGGTAGAACTTGATCAGAGGACAACTTAAACACCTTAGTCTATTATCCACTTCTTCGTTTCTTCCATAGTTTTTTTGCAAAGACATTGAGAGAACAACATCTTCCTCTTTCCCTTTAATTGTAATGATTTTTCCAAAGATCATGATGATTGTTGTATAAAAATTTTGATCTTCTTCGGTTCTTTAACCCAAATTTTATGATCTTCATCATTTAACGGTTGGGCAGAGGATAGAGCATAAATTTTTAGTTCCACTTCCATTTGAAATAATCATGTTGTCCAGACCTCCAACCTATGAATGCATCAGCAATGTGGTAAACCATGGCCTTCCTAGGATGATAGGATATCCTCCTAAACTTGATTTTGGTTGAAGAATAATAAAGTTAGCAGGGTACTCCCAAGAGTCTACCACTACCACTATGTCCTCTAAGACTCCTTCAGGTCTCACTGTTGATCTATCTACAAGTTGTAAAACTATAGTTGTTGGCCTTAGCCCTTCCAACTTCAAATCATCCATGATTTTATTTTTCATGACGTTAATGGTTGTTCCCAAGTCAATCAAAGTGTTCTTTATTGTTGTTCCATTAATTGAAACATTTACCAGTGGACTTCCTGGATCTATATACTTTGGTAGAACTAAAATTTCCAATAATATCATCTAGTTGTCTAATAACTTACACAGTAGATGGATCCTTTCTCTTTCTACCTAGTTTCTTTATGCATAGATCCTTAACCAAATTGTTATAAATTGGCACGTCCTTGATGGCTTGAATCAATGGAATTTTGACACAAATATCCTCATCTAAGGAATTGGAAAATTAGAATAGATTCTATTTGAGGTCAATCTTTTTTTCTTATAATATTTCAAGAAATGGTGGATCATTAGCTTGCACTTTACCCTTGTTAGAATTTATCAAGTTTGTTGTCAATCAACTTACAACATCTTTTGGTTTGTTGTGGATCAGATTGATTTGTGTCTTGTTTTTTGTTTCATTTGTGGTTCATCCGCAATCTCTTGTAATAGTGGGTCTACTTGGTGGAGGAAGTTATCTTCCTAAGCATTTATGGATATTGTCAACATAAACTAAATAGGTAGGGTATTGAGCCGACTTCATGGTGGTGTAGGATGGTTAAGAAGCTTTATTGTGGGGTTAGGAATTGTTGGATGAGTTAGTAGCTAAGTTTCTTTTGGGCCGAGAGACCAGGTTAGGGATTTGGCAATAGAGATTACTACCGCATGAGTAGGATGTTGTTGGTAAGATTGTTGGTAATTAGGAGGTGGGTTGTTCCATGTCTAACATCCTCTCCAAGGTTGTTACCATGATTGATGGGGTTGTTTCCATTTTGGTTGGCCTATAAATTGAGGTTTCCATTGTTTTTGGTATTGGCTAAGGTATGGATTCCAACCTCATTTTTGGATTATCCCAAGGTGGGAGTTGTCATATATATATTATTAGACCAATTTTTAAATGTTAGCATAGGGTCTTGTGACATACCTCCTTGTCTTGGTGGCCATGGTTTTCTTTAAGCAACATAGAAGACTTGTCCATCCTCTTTTTCTATTATCTTGAATTCACGTGAAGCCTTGTTTTCTTCTACAATGTTGGCTAATCCTCTGCATCTGCATTCAAATTTCTTTCTTCTTCATGCATGGAAGAACAATGCAAGTGTTTCCTCTACATCTTCTCTTTCCTTATTGGGATGCAGAGAATCTAATTTAGTAGCCATGTCATTGATAATATCATGCTTAATGTTCTTAAACATGTTTAAAATATCCGACTTGGATGTCTCTAATTATTTTGGTATCTTATCCACCTCTTGATCTTACATTTCTTATCCTCTTCATAGTAGTTATTGAGTAATTCTTGCAGGGCTTCAAGTATTTCTATAAAGGTAGCTTTGAAATGTCTCCACTCTCCTATCATATCTAGAGCATCCATGTCCTCCTCACTGAGTCCTTTCAAAAAGAGTAACTTGAGAGATTCAGGAGGTAGTCTTATGTGCCTTGTCTTCTAAACGCAAAATAAGAATATTTCTAGATAGACTTCCAATGGTTCATCCTCCTTTGTCATTTTTTAGGTTTCATCACCTCCTTGTCTTAGTAGCCATGGTTTTCTTTAAGCAACATAGAAGACTTGTCCATCCTCTTTTCTATTATCTTGAATTCACGTGAAGCCTTGTTTTCTTCTACAATGTTGGCTAATCCTCTCGCATCTCGCATTCAAATTTCTTTTCTTCTTCATGCATGGAAGAACAATGCAAGTGTTTCCTCTACATCTTCTCTTTCCTTATCGGGATGCAGAGAATCTAATTTAGTAGCCATGTCATGACAATATCATGCTTAATGTTCTTAAACATGTTTAAAATATCCGACTTGGATGTCTCTAATTATTTTGGTATCTTATCCACCTCTTGATCTTACATTTCTTATCCTCTTCATAGTAGTTATTGAGTAATTCTTAGGGCTTCAAGTATTTCTGCAAAGGTAGCTTTGAAATGTCTCCAAATTCCTATCATATCTAGAGCATCCATGTCCTCCTCACTAAGTCCTTTCAAAAAGAGTAACTTGAGAGATTCAGGAGGTAGTCTTATGTTCCTTGTCTTCTAAACGCAAAAAGGAATATTTCTAGATAGACTTCCAATGGTTCATCCTCCTTTGTCATTTTTTAGGTTTCATCACCTCCTTGTCTTAAGTAGCCATGGTTTTCTTTAAGCAACATAGAAGACTGTCCATCCTCTTTTTCTATTATCTTGAATTTAAGTGAAGCCTTGTTTTCTTCTACAATGTTGGCTAATCCTCTGTGATCTGCGTTCAAATTTCTTTCTTCTTCTTCATGCATGGAAGAACAATGCAAGTGTTTCCTCTACATCTTCTCTTTCCTTATTGGGATGCAAAGAATCTAATTAAGTAGCCATGTCATGTATACAATATCATGCTTAATGTTCTTAAACAAGTTTAAAATATCCGACTTGGATGTCTCTAATTATTTTGGTATATTATCCACCTCTTGATCTTACATTTCTTATCCTCTTCATAGTAGTTATTGAGTAATTCTTGCAGGCTTCAAGTATTTCTGCAAAGGTAGATTTTGAAATGTCTCCAGCTCCTATCATATCTAGAGCATCCATGTCCTCCTCACTAAGTCCTTTCAAAAAGAGTAACTTGAGAGATTCAGAGGTAGTCTTATGTTCCTTGTCTTCTAAACGCAAAAAAGGAATATTTCTAGATAGACTTCCAATGGTTCATCCTCCTTTGTCATTTTTTAGGTTTCATCACCTCCTTAAATACTTGGCCTGTAGTAGTCTCAATACTTATTGAGGAACTTATCCTTCATTCTTACCTAAGTGGTTATGGCATTTCTTCCTAAACCCATGAACCATATCAAGGTTGCATCCTTGAGTGTAGCAGGAAATAGCTTCAATTTATGTGCATCAGTGGTATAATCATAGCTCCTGCATAAAACATCAAACTCAAATAGAAAGGTGTCTGGGTCTTCAGTCATGGATCCATAAAATTTAGGCTAAGCAAAAGGAGAAATATTATTCATAGCTACAACTTCATCATTATTGGTAATGGGAAACTCAAAGGTAGTTGCCCCATTTTCAAGACTTTTCTCTACTTATTCTGTCATTTTTGGCTTCTCAGAGAAGCTTTAGAACTTTCACTTGAGAAGGGATCTTCAAACAGAAACCTTGTATAGAGAAAAGTATATCATCTTCAAAATCTTAAGAATCGTATGAAGATATCTTTGCTACTTGTGGATTAGGTAAAAATATACCATGGGCATCTCTTGATGGTGCATGCATCAAATAGCTCAACTCAATCAACGAAAAATTAGTGGGGGTTATGGAGGTGAATTTCCTAAAACCTAAACTCCTAACAAATATAAAACCTCTCAAAACCTTATAACTTGGCACTATCCCCGACAATGGCACCAAAATGGTTGTGTAAATTAACTTGCAATAATTAATATGTTGTTCATTAATCTACAATCATTTAATTATCAAACCAAGGGACGTAGAATTTCAATAATGTCATTGTTGTATGCACAGTTACATATATTCAAGAGGTAGGAAGGTAAATTGTTGTCACTACAATTTTGGAAATAACAATGCTTGGAAACAAACTAAATTCAGACTGGAAGTAAATACTATAACTAAGGAAAAGCATGTGAAAGAAGAATATAGATAAAGGAATGAATTTTTGCTAATCTAATCATGCAATAAATCAAATCAACAAACAAAGGAGAGGGTTAGCAAACCACAAGTGGACCCCGATCGGGTCTTAATCCCTCTTAAGGCTTGTGACTACAATTAATGAACAAAGTCATAATTTTTATCATTGGCATGAAGATTACAATTGAAAATATAACAATTCCTCTATCTATTGATTGATCTCCCTTACAACATTAATAATTCATTTTTATATATCTCACTACAAATGTAGCATGAAGAAATAGAGTTCTACTAGGAGTTCGAAATAGATCAAGTAAAAGATCTTAACCAAAAAATCTTGAGACTGGATGCATGCAACAAAATTAATTAGCATGTGTTTACATATCAATCACATAACTTAATTAGCCAATTATTTTGATCAATTAGTTCCTTGTTAAGTTACAACACATAATCGATGTTGGAGTTGAGTCGCCTCTCTTGTTAATTGTATTTTCTTCTTCCATCAACATGTGGAAACTCAAGTGTGGTGTCCACGTTCTATGATATTCTTAGGATCATGTCTTCTTACATGTGTGTGACCTCATTTGCTTGTGGATTCTTTGCCGGAGACAAGTCCTTTGGCTGTATGTGAGTTGTTGTGGATGATCCCTTAGTTATAGATGATTCATGTGGTTGCGGATGGGTTGTTGATACGGATCCTTTGGCAGCATGTGAGTTACTACATATAAAACATTACTTGCAAACAAAGTTGGCATCATACAAAGCACCATTCAAACATCTTATTGCAATCAAGAGAATAAATGTGTACTCACAATACCACAAAATAGAGTAAACTAGTAATAACTTTATTAATTAATATTAATGCCATGATTTCATGATATAACGAAATGTCTTAGCAAGATCACATGAAAATACAAGTGCAGGGGCTACAAATAGCTCAATAGAATATAGAAGATGAGTTTTTAGAAAGGAAATTAAAGAACTCATCAAAGAGATTATTTTAAACTCAAATGAGTTTAATTTTGAGTGTGTTCAAACCCATTATTCTTAGTTATTATCTTATTCGATCATTTTTATTCACATAAACTTTCCATTATTCAAGTGAATCAATTATAAACCATTAAAATTTGATCTTATAATGCCCAAAGCTGATCACAAGCTGATTCAATTATCCACAATTGATTTGTGCAACACATTTCGATTGCAGAAACTTATATCAAAATTTTGAAAAATAAATAAAGTGGATTTCTCTTTAATTACCTTGCTTATTCATTCATCCTCATGATACTAAAATGTAAATTGAATAAAAATTGTAAGAAACTAAATCAAAAACTCTATAAGTTGATAATGGAGTTTACCCATGTTGGGCTACCTCTCCAAATTCACAAAAACGTGAATCGATCTATTATTTTATCACTTGAAGTAAAAAATTATACATGTTCCAAATGAATAATATATCCAAATCACCTACATTTAGAGATTATTACATATATGCATACTCGGTCATCTCCCAAAATTCATCTCTAAGTTTATATGTGGTCATGCAAGGCTTCCAAGTGCATTCTCCATGAAATTAATCCATAAAAACTCTTACAATATAAAAAAATACAACACTTCATGAAAATAAAGATATCAAATTGATCATCTAGGAATTTAGAACAACTTCTTAGTTCTGATCAAAACCTAAAAATTCTCTAAGTGGCTCTAATATTGTGTTTTCTAAAACTACCTATTATGGATTCATATACAATAAATTCAAATTAGCTCTTCAAATAAAAATAATCTCATTATACACCACATTTCATCGAGCCCCCGTGACTCAATGGTTGAGCTATCTTTTTGTAATGCATTGGCCATGGGGTCCAACCCCTTATCCTCCAATGCCGATGGTTTTTCCTTTGTTGGTAAAATACCACATTTATCATTGGTTATTTTCTTGGAGGGTTTAAAATTATGTGGGCTGTTATATTAATTTGTGGTTGTGGCCATGCTTTACACTACTTTTCCACCCACGTGGGAACGTTGGTTGTGTTGTATGTGGGAGTGACACTTTGTTTGAACAACGAGCTATGTTTAGCTCAATTTGTTTAGTAATATGTGATTTGTATGTCAAGTTGGCTCGGTTGTTGAGGATATGGCATGGAGCCCGCTAAGTTGGGGTTCGGCGGTTATGTCAATTGGCCAAGCAATGTGGGAAGTTAGTTGACCATCTCGCTCAAGCTAGCAAGTTAACTTTCCTCTGCATTACAATGCCCTGCATAACATGATTTAGGCCCACATATATCATGCAAATAAATTGTGAGGCATATATATATATATATATAGAAAATTATGGCAATGATAAAATGAAGAAAAGGTGGCAAAGGAACCCCTCTGATAGAAAAGTGTGTCGAGCTAGTAAATAGCGGGCGCACCCGCATACATAAACAAGCATCAAAGACTGGAGTTACAAAACCAAATTTTACTCAAAACCTCATTACCACTTGGCATCTTGTGATTGGTCCACTTGGTAAATGTGCACACATCCATGTCAGCTCGCACTCTACGCGCGAGTCCATTATTTTTACTAGTTGGCCAAAAATTTCAGCGGACTATAACATTCGCGTATGTCCTCTGCTTTTCAATGTTCCTTATACCGCCGAAAGCTCTCCTAATTTTCTTCAATACTGAAATAGTTTAGGGATAATTTGGGAACATCTAAATTTTAGAATTTCCTCTAGATCACCGTAGGACCTAGAAACTTACCCAAGTGCATAGATTTTGTGTCTACATTTTTCTCCCACTTGATATTGTTGAGTGAATACTTGATAGCATAAAATAGTTAGAATATGTGTACCTTGTAATCTTGTAGAGAGTGTGGCGAATAGTGTTCTAAATGGACAAGTGAAGCGTGGAGACTAGCAAGGGGAGGTAGACCCTACGGGTGAATTGTATATTTGGATTGTACATGTTGTTTTGAGCTTTTGCTTGCTAATGTTAGATTATTCTTGTTGCGCATAAGAATGCAGACCTACAAAAGAAGAGAGATAAAGTAGTCAAAGTTCTATATATAAAAATTAGAGTAATGCATGCATAAGTAAGTAAAGAGTGTAAAAGTGTGTAAAAGGAAAGTGTGCACTTGATATGTAAGAGAGTATGAGATAGAAAAGTGTCATGTTTTCTTAGAGTTACTGATTTTGAATTTCGATAGTGACGTTTTAGGAAATCTCATGCTAAGAGTGAGTTTTTAGGTGATCACATGCCAAGATAAGAGTGTTGGGGAGAGAGGTCTAGCTTTTCTCTCCTTCCATGAAACTTCTTGAATAATCACCACTATAGATGCTACGCCTTGATTTGTTCCTATTGTTTTGAATTATTCTCGATTGTAATTGAAATGTAATTGGTAGACTAAATTTTGTTCTTGGAGGCAAGTGTTTACTACTAGAGAACTGATCTAAAAACTACTATAAATTGTTTTGATATGATAAATTGATTGTTTTTGCCCCAAGACATTAGTGCTTGAGGGGATACAAGTTCCCACCACTACTCGCTAAGTCTCAGTGCAAGTGTTTGCTCTCTGCTGGGTCTAAGTCGATTCTAAGCCAATTTGAATCGTGTTCATGTGTTGATTATGTATTGTGATGTGTTGTACTATATATTTGAGATGTTATATGGGTGATTTATTCACCCAATAGATGCCCCTTGTTAAAAGAATAATGGAAAGAGAGGGGGTGAATCAGTCCTTCAAAACATTTACTTCATTTAACTTCTTTTACATACATCACATCAACCATTCATTCAATATTCATAAACCATTGTGTTCTTATTAACCATTCAACAATCATACACAAAATAAAGATGCAAGAGATAACATAAGAACACCAAATTTAATTGGGAAACCCTCCACAGAAAAAAAAACTCACTAAAAACCTCTATTGATATTACTCACAATAAAGTACTCAAGTGAATATTATATATCACAAGATATTTTTTTAGTGAGACACCAACCCTACAAAGAGCACCAACCCCTAAACCCTTATTGATATGACTCAAAACAAAGGAATAATATTAATATTATTCATCATAAGAGAATTTTTAGAAGAAGTAAAACTACATATATGTTGATCCCACAACCGATTGTGATTCAAGTTCACTCACACATACATCAAACCCTCTTTAACTTATCTCTCCTTCAACTCACTTTATCTTGATATTTCATGGAATGATTTGGATTCAAATCTTTCCACACATGATATTTAGCCTTCTTCATACTTTCATAGAAATCCTCATCTCTATCTTGATTCCCTTGATCCACTTTCTCTCTTTCACCTAGGTCATAATTTTCCCTCTCACATCACTAGTTCAAATTTGAACCAAAACATGCACTTTATATGCTTCTCAACTCAAAAACATAACATAGGTCAGTCCTAACCCAATAAATATACCATTAAACATAAAAACATAACACCACACTCATAAAAATTCATAAAATGGACCCATGTAGGTCGGTCATGCACCAAGACAACTAAACAAGCCCAAAAAGGCTCAAAACCCCATCACCAAGCTCATCAAGGACCTCCAAACACATCACCATGCTTTTCTAGGCCTCCTAAGGCTTCATACATGTAAAACAAACATCATTCATGCTTGCACGTTACCTTTCACCAATCATTTTCTTTATAACTCTATCAAGTAGGACCATTTCCTACTAAAACAGTTATTTCCAAGAACCATTCTTCACCAAACATGTTCAATATCACCAAAACACACCTAAACTATGTCATATAACCACTCATTAGAAATCCACTAACCTTAGAACACATCCATGCTTGCTAGACCTCATGAAACATCCAACAATGCAAACCACGCCTCTTTTCCTCTTCACCAAATAGAGATTCCTAAACTAGTTTTGGAAACTCAACTATTTTTCAACCTTTTTGATACATTCAAAACCTCTAAATACCTAAATATGAACAAAATTCATCCCTCTTCACTCTCAAATATATATGAAATCATCATAAAAAACAAAACATGAGACTTCTACATAAATCTTATAGTCAAATCAGTCTGTCAAAACATCCCCTAAAACATGATACTTGGTCTTCACGAACTGAGTTGGTTCACCTATCAAAACACCTCATCAAGATATAAACCATATATCATTGGAAATTTATTTGAATATAATTTCCATAACATCTTACATTTTCTTCCAAATCTAAATGGAAGGCCTTCAACCATGTAAATCTCTACAACTATTCAAAAATACCTTTTCAACCCAAAATATCAATCTTCAAAGATAGGGCACACATTTCCCTCTAATACTTCAATCATGACCTAAAACTATCATGTACATCTATTAAAACTCCCAAATTACATAAATGGTTATTTATTTTATGCCTTCAATGGAAAAACCTAAAATATTTAGAAGATTATTTGTTTGAGTGGGGCCCACATATTGTCACAAGCTCTATCATACCTTTTATAAATTAGGATGAGTCTTCTATACAACCTCTAATCATCACTTTTGCAAAACCAATCAAAACTAGGATGGTATAATCAATTTTCTCCAAGTCACTTTTAAACTAGGGTTTTAAACCACTTTACCTTCTTAACGATAGTTCATAAAAACCTAAAATCAAACCACCTCAATATTTTTAAAAAATGCTCTTATCTCAGTAAAAACATCCCCCAAGCCCTCTCGTGTCCCATTCACATTAAAAAAATTCACAACGAGCATCTGAAGTTCACATATCGAGCTAGTTTTTCCTTCTTCTCAACCTTGTTTTACCAAAAATGATGTATCTTGCAAAATTCTCTTCATACTAACTTGAAATTTTCATGAAGAATCATGACAACATCCTCTAACTATTCAAACTCACCACATTGCTCAATTATTCATGTCACTCTCCAACCACAATGACTTACTTGTGTCTACCCAGCTTTGTCTTCACCTTCTTCCTTCCCAAGGACCATGAAACCACCAAACCTATGAGAGATGACCTGAAAATCCTTGTACACTTCATATAAAGTTTCAACATACTTCTCTAATGACTCATCATGACTACCTTACTCCAAAACTCAAGCCACCATACCATACCACATGCTCTAGGTCTAGGAATAAGCCTAGAATGACTACTTCACACCATGACAAATCATGAATTGACCAAGTTGACATCATAAAGACACATGGACACTCTTAACACATAATTCCAACCATGATGAACCTCATACCAACCTTCAATCAACTTAGGAGATCTCATATCATGACCATGATCCAAACATCATATGACTTCACCAAACATGACACTACCAATCAACGTTCATGTTTGACCTATGGCTAATATCTCACAGAGACTCATATGACACCTACATATCCTTTTTCATTAATGGATTTGAAATCAATGACAAAACTTATACACAATGTCAAAAAATCTCCCTCTTTGTATTTGATGGAAACCACCTTTAGAAACATTGATGGAAACCATAAGACAAAACACCTACAAGACCTCTTTTCCATGTTTCTGATACTTCTCTCCCCCTTTGACATATATGAAAAAGGCTATAATAAAAACTAGATATGGAAAATGATAACATATAAAATGAAACAATGGAAATAATGAATGAACTCAAACTTGTTCAAAAGACTCCCCCTTGACTATGCTTGCTCTTTTCGACCTCAATAAGAGTATCAAAACCATCCATGGACCTGAATATGATATTTCACATTTCTCCCCCCGAACTGATATCCTCCAAATTTGTCTTCAAACTTTCTATACACCACCATCTTGGCTTGAATGATGCAATAAGACAAAAAATCTTCCTCTAATACTTGCAAAACCTCCTTTAGGACCATTATCCCTAAACCACATCTTCATTGTAAAATTTACCAACTTCTCCAAGAAAAGAGATTATCCCAATCATGTAAAACAACCTCCAAGAGATCCCCTCGACTATATATCACCATAATCTAATAGATAATGCAAAAAATAAGTGTTCATGCCTTCATCAAATGCCATGGAAGAGGAACAACAACAATGTCGAGTCCTAAAGTATTTCTTTATTTATTTTTACCTCTTTACATGTCACAAAGCATTAGGACTCACTCCCTTATAAATATATATGCAACTAATCATCAATACTGCTAACTAGCCCTAATTGACACCTTAACCACTTATTTGAAGGATTAAATCACCATTCTTTATCTCATGAAATCAACACAAACCTATATTATGTTACTACAGCCTTCCATGGTCAATCAGTGCCCTCTTTGCACTTGTTCAAGCTAATACAAAGTTTTTAACTCCTTGTCAATTCACCTAGCAATCTCAAGAACATATTCCAATAATGTTACACCCATAGATCTCAGTATTTCCTACCATACCAATCTTGATTATGCTCATATCCATGTTTCCCATTCTTCAAGAACTCAAATATACATGTAGCATACTTAAGCAATCTTCTTCAAAAATCCTCTTAAGGGAACTTTGACTCAAATTTTCACAAATCATCAACACAAATTCTTTTTAAAAATGACACTACCTTAATCTAAATTTCTAGAACTTTCATGACACTTTATTAGTCAATCACCCCATAACTCCTTAAGGTATCACACTTCATTTTCTTTCTCGTATGGAAGGACTTTAATCATAACTTTTAATGCTCAAGATCGCTTGAGACACATATTGTGTTCATTCATGAGGACCATAGGCAATGAAAAAATACCTTTTAGAACTTCAAACATAGTTTATCAAATCTATACTTTGAATCTTTAGGTCTTCATGATAAAAAGCTATTTGACCAATAAATGAGCTTGCACAAGTCTTGATATTGACACAAACATTCTTATACTTTCATAACCTCTCGTAGACCTCAATAAGGTCAAATGAACTCTTGATATCTTCAAGGATCAGATCAAGACCTTGCACTTTATTACTTTTCTCAAAAGATGACATAGAATTCTTGACGTTCACTTATATAGTATATCGGTCGGAATACTTCATTTCACCTTGTCTCTCGAGTTCTTACTATCAATAAGGATACACAAGCACATCTCAGTCTATGAACCTACTCAAAACACCAAATATCTTGGACCAGTCCTTTAAATCTTCAACACAAACTTCTCTAGCACCTAAATCAATTCAACAATTTGTAGATTTCTTCCATACATTTTGACATTAGATAAGACCTTTTCCATATCTACAATCAATACCATTACTTGATGGTGTCTTCAACTAGGAGCATCTCAGGCCTTGAATAGTTTCAACAAGCCTAATTTCAACCCTTATACTATTACATCAACTAGAGTACCTCTGATGATGTCAATCATGTCATCAAATTATTCTTGGAGAAACCATCTTTACACACATCTAAACAGGCCTATGAGAGACTTTCTTGGAGCATTCTACCAACTTCAAACCTTAATTGATTGCCTTTGATCTCGAGATATTGCTCTAGGATATAATAAACATTTTTCAACCTTCACCAACTTCTATAGATGTCAATCACATTAAATGTCACAGTTCTAATTCATTTTTCAAGTATACTTCTACCATTTTGTTATGAAAAGTAACTCTTCTGGACATCTACCTCATTTCAATATTCTTCGTCTTCACAATCTATAATGCTCTTATATAAGACTTAGAATTTAGGCATATATCCTATATGAATGCAATATTAGAAATCCAAGTGTCATCATATCTTTTCATTACTTCTCAAATACTTGCATAGTGCTTCTTTTACTTTCACGTCTTGACCAAGACTATACTCATCTTCATACCATTTCAACAAAATTTAACGGTCTTGAATTTTTCTTCACATTATTCATATCATACTTGAACCCTATACATTCATTCTCATAATAGAGGAAAGTAAGATGACCCTTCATAGTTTGAGAGTAGACCAATTAGACCTTGAAATTTGTAGGCTTTGATCAATCTCAAGATGATCTTCATTTTTCTAAGAATTGATATATTTTTGGATTGTCATAACCAAATTATCTTCATATGTAACATGTTAGAAACAATATTTTATCCCATAATGACTATACTCAGACTTGTAACCTTGTTTCTCAATTTGATCACTTATCCTTTTGTCTCTTTCAATCCTCAACCTTCTCCATACAGTCTCTATGATGCTTAAGTGATCTTAGAACATTTCTAACATGTCTTCAAGAGCTAAAAATTAATGCCAACTACCCTTCATGCATGTAGCTCTTCATTGTGGTAAAAATCAACCTTCAATACCTTAACAATCTCATAACCATCTCCATATATCCTCTAAACATAATGCATACTTCTCATGATGTCAACACTACTTTACTTACAACAACATGACATGGTTTAACACTATGACTTAGACCAAAGACTCAAATTTTCAATCTTCTTGCACACATGCCTTTTTACACACCTTTTAGGAATATATGACCATGACTAGTAGTTATCTACCTTTAGACACTTGATTTCAATTTAGGATTCATTTTTAGATCATTGTTAATACCACAGAGCATGACTATTTGATATTAACACTTACAACATAAACCAATAACATTAATTCTCATCAGAAATCAAAGAAAACCATGTAGTAGTATAGACCTTCATACATCTCAAGGTTTCACGATACATCTTCCATGTGTATTTAGGGATATCAAATTTCCAAATCAGTCTCAAACAGATTTCACTAGTGCACACTTAAGATATGACATCATAGACTTATCTTGATGACAACGTGACCTAGAACTCAAACACCTATCAGCAGTAAGGATTCAAATATCATGGATGGATCACATTTCATGCCTTATGAATCTTGAAGTATCCTAAACTCCTAGCCTTTTGAACTTTTCATGCACTTTGGAGACTAAATAACAAAGAGACACATATGACTTTATTCAATTTTTTATTTTTCTTTCAAAGAAAAATACCTTCTTGATTTGATTTAAATTTGACATGTTCCTTCTTTGTCTTGTTTTTAGTATTTATCCCTTTTACTTAACTTAATTTGATTATCCTTGAACTTTCCTTGATGAATATTTCTTCTTCACGCCATTTACATTTTTTTAATTCATCTTAACTAGATTTAATTCTTCTCTAATTGATTTTGACATCCATACTTCCTTAATTTTGGGAGCTTCAACCTTCTTCACTTGCCTTGATGATTCATGAGAGAAAAACCTTGCAATATGACCCTTGTGATGACACTTAAGGAAAATAACCTCTTGTATATCTCTTACTGATAACTATTGTGATATCTTCCATTGCTCCAAGGGTACACACAACTAAAAAAATTCCTACAATCCCTTGCTCTATGACCAAAACCATTACAAGAATAACAATAACCATGAAATTTTGCATACCTCATAGCATTTGGCTTTCTGATGAGATTAGGCCTTGAGTAGACCTTCTTGGTATGAACACCTTCATTTTCACCTCCTTTAGGACAAGGACCAGCTTCTTGACCTACTAGATTAGGATTCTCATCTTCTTTGACCTTTAGGTTTTGTACCTCTTCCTTGAGCTTAACATTATTTTCTTCTTTTATCTTGAGTGTTGTTGTCATACCTTTGATTTCATACTTCAAACTAATGTTCTCCTTTCTATAGAATGAAAAATTTACGTGTAGATCTATCACAACTTCTTTAAGGTCACCTTGATCATGCATAAAATATTCACAAAGCTTGTCTTTCAATCTATCACATTCCTCTTCCTTTGAATTCATATCTAAAATAGCCTTTTCTAGTTGACTTTTGAGACACTTCATGGTTTTTTCATCCTTCTTAGCCATGGCTCTCAACTCTTGATTTTATTTCCTTATTTTCTTATCCATCTTGTGCTTCTAGGATCTCCTCCAAGCTATTAGACTTTCTTCACAAGGACCTAGCTCTGATACCAATTGTTGGAAGCAAAATGGACTGAGAGGGTATTTGAATCATTCCTTCAAAACATTTACTTCATTTAACTTATTTTACATACATCACATCAACCATTCATTCAATATTCATAAACCATTGTGTGTTTATTAACCATTCAACAATCATACACAAGAACACCAAATTTAAGTGGGAAACCCTCTAGGGAAATAAAACCAACTAAACCTATGTTGATATTACTCGATACTAACGGCTCAATTAAATATTACACATCACAAGAGATTTATATAGTGAGGCACCAACCCTACAAAGAGCACCAACCCCTAAACCCTTTTTGATATGAATCACAACAAAGGAATCCTATGAATATAACTCATCATAAGATATTTTGTAGAAGAATGACCACTGAAAAATATGTTGATCCCATAGTTGATTATGATCTAAGTTCAACTCACATACACATCAAACCCTCTTCAACTTCTCTCTCCTTCAACTCAATCTATCTTGATCTTTCATGGAATGATTTGGATTCAAACCCTTGCACACATGCTCTTCAACCTTCTTAAAACTTTCACACACATCCTCAGCTCTATCTTGATTCCCTTGATCCACTTTCTCTCTTTTACCTAGGTTGCATTTTCCCTTTCACGTCACTAGTTCAAATTTGAACTAAAACATGCACTTTATATGTTTCTCAAGTCAAAAACATAACATAGGTCAATCATAACCCAAGATATCAACCATTATAACATAAAAAAACACCATCACACTCATAAAAATTTATAAAATGGACCCATATAGATCAGTCATCCACCAAAACAACTAAATATGCCTAAAAGGCTCAAAACCCCATCATCAAGGTCATTAAGGACCCCCAAACACATCAACATGATTTTTTAAGCCTCATAAGGCTTAACATGTGTCAAAAAACCATTAAAACATCATTCATGCTCACACATTACCTTTCACCAATCATTTTCTTCATAACTCTATCAAGTAAGACCATTTCCTACTCAAAATAGTTGTTTCCAGAACCAATATTCACCGAACATTCTCACGATCACCCAAGAACACCGCAACTATGTCATGTAACAACTAATTGTAAATCCACTGACCTTTATAACATAGCAATGATTTCTAGACTTCATGAAACATCTAATAAAGCAAATCATGCCTCTTTTCCTCTTCACCAAATTGAACTACCCATAAAGATTTTTGAAACTCATATGGTTTACACCCATTCTTATATATTCAAGACCTCTAAATTACTTCAATATGAAAAAATTCATCCCTCTTAAATCTCCAATAGATATTAAGCATCAAAAAATCCAAAACATGAGACTTCTACATAAATCTTCTAGCCAAAGTATTATTATCATGAATTAGACAAACTAGGTCTACAAAACTGAGTTGGTTCACCTATCAAAACACATCAAGATATGAACCATATATCATTAGAAAATAATCTAAATATACTTTTTAAAACATCTTACATTTTCTTCTAACTCCAAGTGGAAGGCCTTCAATCAGGTTAATCTCTACAACTTCTCAAAACGCCTTGTCAACCTCAAAGACCCGGTCTTTAAAGATAGGGCACACTTTGACCTCTAAGACTTCAATCATGACCTGAAACTATCATGTAAATCTAGTAAAACTTGAAATATTTCATAAATGGTGATTTCGTCTATATGTTCAATGGACAAATTTTCCAAAAACTTAAAATCTTTAAAACTTACATGTTTTAGTGAGGCCCACATACTGTCACAAAATCTATCATACCTTTATGGAAAGATGGATTATGATACAACCTCCAATCATCATTTTTTAAAACCAATCAAAATGGACCTCTGAATCAATTTTCTCCAAGTCACTTTTGAACTAGGGTTTAACTAGGGTTTTAAGCCACTTTACCTTCTTAACAATTGTTCATAAAAACCAAAAATCAAACCACCTCATTATTTTTGTAAAACACTATTAACTCAATCAAAAAAATCCCCAAAAATATCTGGGTACCATGCAAATCACACAATTCATAATGAGCATTTGAAGTTCACAATTTGAGCTAGTTTTGCCTTCTTCTCAACCCTGTTTTACCAAAACTGATGTATCTTGAAAAATTATCTTCATAATAACCTGAAATTTGTCATGAAGCATCACGAAAATATCCTATAACTTCTCAAAATCACCACCTTTCTCTATTACTCCTAGAAATATCTAACCATGGTAACTTACCTATGTCTACCTAGCTTGTCTTTGCCTTCTTTCTTCCCAAGGACCATAAAATACCACGAAACCTCTTAGAACTGACCTAAGCATCCTTGTACACTTCATACACAATGTCACCATAATTCTCACATACTTCACCATGACTTCCTTTCTCCAAAACTCAAGCCACCATACCATGCCACATGCTCTAGGTTTAGGAATAGGCCAAGAATGACTCAAGCTTCACACCATGAAAAATCATGAACCGAACAAGTTGGCCTCATACAAACACATGGACACTCTTGACACATAATTCCAACCATGATGGACCTCATACCAACCTTGAATCAACTTAAGATATATCATATCATGACCATACCTACTAGACCATGCTCCAAAACACCATAGGACTTCACTAAAACATGACACTACCAATCAACCTCCATGTTTTACCTTTTACTAACACCTCGAGAGAGACACATATGAAACTTACACATATTTTTCCATCAATATATTTGACATCAATGACAACACTTAGACATAATTTCCAATACCCCTCATTTGGGGTGCATGTGACGATTGTAGTAGAGAATGTGGCCCAAATGAGAGGAACCAATGCAAATATGAAGTGGATACCTACAAGGATAGGGGATGTGCATGGTATAAACCAAGGCATATGCAAACAAGATGGGATAGTAACAAGTGTTAGTGTAAGCAAAGCTAACATGTAATAGAAGACAATGTAACAAGCAAGTGTGAAGACAAGATAGACTGTGAAAAGCAAGTTTCATACATGGGACATCACTCACAATGTCACAAGACAATCGGGCCAAAGCAGCCAAAAGCATACAATGATCAAACAAGACATAGGGCATAGCCCACAAACAATAGCATACAATAGAAAGTAAGAAGTTATAGATAATCATGGTTGTATTAATCCTGTAAGGAAAATTCTACACATGAAGCACCTGTTAGCATGTTATAAAGATAAATATTATGTCAAAGTGTGTATAGATCAGCAAAAAGGAAGTTATAATACAAAAATTAGTAAATAATGTAACAATAGAACATGTAGTGTGTAGAGTAGAATAGTAGCAAAGGTAGATGCCCCCAGGAGCCTCGGTGGGGCTGGTAAAGAGTAGTGTCGAGCATCATGCATCATGTAAGAAGTTGTAAGATATATTCATTCACCACAAGATACCAAGTGAATGTGCATGTGTGTATAGAAAAATATAATGACATACTAAGAATTTGTCTAGCATAGTAAGAAAAGTGCAACATGTAAGTAAAATAGGATAACAAGAGTAAATGCAACGAAAGATATGTAAATGCGGTGCAAGTGTAATGATGTGTTGCGATGTACCAGATGTGAAGAGAGGAGGGACATTGTTTCCCCCATAGAATGTGTGTGAGATGAGGTTCATTTATAAATTTCCCCTCAATAGTTAAGAATGAACCATAGAACAAGAGTGCGTCATCGGGAAATGAGTGTGTTGTGTGAGATTAGATGCTAGAAAATATGTATCGTGAAGCACATAACATGAAGTGTGTATGATGTGAGGTTCATTTCAGAATTAGGCCCTTAGCATTCGAGGATGAACCGTGGAGCTAGAGTGTGTCATAAGATAATCAAGAGAAATTATGTGAACCAATGATGTAGTGATGCTCAGAAATATAGTCATGAAGCGTGGAACAAGAGAGAGTAGTAGATGCTTGAAAGAAGTATTGTGAAGTATTGATATTGAAGTGTAGCAAGAGTAGAGGATGTGAGGATAATGGATGAAGTGTTCCCTTAAAATTCAAGTGTGAACCATAGCACTAGAGTACGTCATCAGGTAATTATGGTATAAGGTGTGTACCAAGGAGTGTGGACATGCTTAGAAAGATTAGACATGAAGCACAAAGCATGAAGTGTAGTAGTAAACACTAGAGACAAATGATAATGATGGAAGGGGAAGAGAAAGTGTGATGCCCCCAAGTGTGTGAGGGATAGAAGGCTATCTCGACGATAGTGAAGGGAAAGGGCCCTCCACCCGATATCCATAGAGACAAAGTTTTTTGATAATGCTCTAAGAGAAATGGTACAGGATAGTAACTATATTCATGTGAAGGAGACCTATGTGGTGAAGGGGGTGGAAAAAACCTATGTGAAGGGGTTTCTCGAGTAGGGGAATTAGGCTAACGAGGTGGACTAATGGACCGATGAGGATGACAAGGTTGTGATATAGATCATGTATGAATAAAAGAACTAGGTGCAGGACTAGATTTAGATTTAGGAAGTACAAGAGGCCATATACAAAGAGGAGGGGTGGGTTTATAGATAGAGCAAGACTTTATCCATGTAGGAGGACTAAATTTCATAGTTGGTGCAAGAATAGCTTTAATTGTGGGCCAAGGCAATGGTGTGCATAGTGTGATACCTTTGATTGTGAAAATTCGGTTATTGTGGATGTGTACTTAAGACACAAGTGATGCATGGAAGGGATGGCTTGGGTAACGCGGCCAAGGAAGACCTAAGAGCATGTCTTAGCTGAAAATTTCAAAAGTAACAAAGAATGGTGGAAAGACGGTGAGAGACCCCACTCGATAGAAAGAATGACACAACCATAAGAATTAGGAACCAAGAATTTGATTAGAGATGTTGGACATTTGATAGCTAAAATAAGTTCCACGTAACATGCATTGGTAAGTGTTGATGGATAGACCATAGTATTTTGATGGTATAAGTACCAATAGAAGCATTGATATGTAATGAATTAGATGAAAATGTAACACAATAATCATGATATGAAAATATGATAACTGGCGATGGCACGTCATAAGAAGTGACAAGGAAGTCAAGGGTCCCTAAGGAAGGAGGAGGCACAACATGATATATATGGTTGGCGAAGAATCACTAGCTTACTTATCATGTTTGCAAAGGGTCATTAAAATATTTTAGCTCAGGATCTCGATTGTATTGTTATCAATAAGATTTTGAGTTAGATTTCTAACCTTAAAATAATTATTAGTAGAATGTACAATACATTGGTGGTAGTCACATCTTGCATTTTCATCATAGTTGTGGCCACGGGGTAGGAGAGGATCGAGATTGAGTGGTGGTGGAAGAGTAATGAGATAGCTTTCGACAAGTTGTGGTAATAGAAGCTGAGGTGCATAAGGTAATTTGGTAAGATTATTCTTTAGAGTTTGAAATTGAAGCTTTAGAGGTGTAGAAATAGTGTTAAAGTGGCTTTAGCTTCAATGGGCTTAGGAGATGGTTTGAAAGTATATTTATCTTGAAACCAATTAGAAGATGAGGATGAAGAAGTATCATAGTATTTCAATTTTCCCATAGATAAAATTTTTCCTTCATGTAATTTGAGTGTATGGCATAATTGATAAAAGGAGGGAGATGTCTCAAAGATAATGCTCTCTTGTAGTGGAGGTAAGATACTTTTAACAAAGAGATCTTACAATTTAGAATCAACGAGTACATTAGTCATCTTAGCAAGGTTGTTCTTATAATGCAAAACATAATTTGTTAGACGCTTGTTAAATCCTTATTTGAGTTGATCAAGTTGTACATAAGAGATCTTGGTTCCGATATTGATAGAAAATTAAGCGAGAAAGTCATCGGATAATTATGTAAAGGAGGTTACTTGAATGAATAGGTAGATCATAGAACCATCACATAACATAATCTTACAAACTTCTAGGAAACAATTTAGCTAGTAATGTAAGATCATCCGCATAGTCAAGACATGCCACATGAAAGGATCGAAGATGCTCTTGAGGGTTGTCATGGCCATTGAAGGTTGGAAGCTTGGGTGCAATGAAGTTAGGAGGAAGTGGATAAGAGGAAATGGAAGGTGAAAAAGGGCTATGAAGGAGAAGTGAGGAATCTAGGGATGGAGAGGAATGTGAAGTAGCTTGCTATAATTGGTAGATTTGGATTTGTAGATCTTGGTATAAAGAAGCTAGGTCTTGAGTTCTTGAAGAGGAACCAAGTTGTGTGTGGGAAGTATTGGGAGGAGGGAGAGGAGTTGTAGTTGTAGCTATAGAAATAGGAATAGTGGAGGGTGGTGTGGAGGCCATGGAGGCCGAGGAATAACCCACTAGAGGGTGAAAGACATCATCTCAAGCATGTTTGGAAATGATTAGAGCATTGAGGACATGTGAAATATACATAGGGTGGTCATGTAAAGAAGAACAAAAATTAGGGAGCTTTTCTAACTATTTTTTTATCAATGTTAGTGTCCTCATCATATGATTGTTCACTGTCAGAAGTTTCAATGTTTTCAAGAGGAACGTTGTTTGAGTTAAGGGATTAGAATATTCATCCATTTCTTTAGAGGACTTACGAACAGATGGAGGAAGCTCAATATGCTCAAAGGAACCAAAATGACCACTACGGGTGATGGGCATAAAAATAAGACCTTGAAGGAAGGTAGGGTTCAAGTGGTTGGGTTCACCAAATGATTTAATATAAATTGAATTAAATCTTATTTTCAAAGTAACTATTGTACCTAATGATAATATATAGTAATACATAAGCAAACAAGAATGTACAATATGAAACCCTAAGCAAGAGGAGGAGATAGAGTGACTTATCTAATTTCTTAGCAATATGGAAGTGATCGGGGAGGTGAATAGTTGAAATAGACTATAGGCAATGTCGTCAAAGCTCGTTGGAGGTTTTGAAACTCGAAATTGTCTAGGATAAGAACATCCGGGCACTAGTGCCTATTATGGGCACTAGTGTCTATGTGAATAATCGGGATCTAAACTCTTCGTGTCGATGAGCTTTACTATTGATTTATGTTTATCGGTATGTATTTTCTTCAATGTCATCGATTATACATATAACTTACAAAACAAATGTCTAGTTGCACATACCCACAAACCACATCAAATCCTAAAAATAAAGATGTAATATATGGATTCATATTGACCCCAGCAGTCATCCGAAGAGTGAACTTAGTACCGAGCATTGCACTACATTTCAGACTCCATGTAGTTCTATGTGAATGTGTGTGTAATGATTCCCTAGGATGCCCTTGTGCAAGTTTCACAAAGTGAGAGCGGGATAGATCTAGAATGTAGAAAATGTATAGAATGTTTATGATGGAATAGAATATACTTCCCCTCCTCTATTGTGTATATAGAGTTATGCATTCCTTGTCCCTTGAGTGAATGTAATAGATGATGCTTTTGAAGTGCTCGTGATCCTTTGGATGCAACCTTAGGTGATAGTAGTAATACTTGTGCTTGGTCCTTTATTTGATATATATATATATATATATATATATATATATATATATATATATATATGATTCCCTTGTTTGAATTTCATAATTGAAAACTAGAAGGCTGACCAATAAGTGTAAAATATGTCCAAAAGATAAAAGAGACCCAAAAGAGTGAGAAAAGGAAATAAAGGATCATGAGCACCCGAAAGGGATAGGAGTGTCAAGGGCGCTGTCCTAAATGGGTGCTAGTGTTTGAGGCCATAAAATATAAATAAGTCAAATACTAATTAGTTTTTAGGGTGTGCAAGTTCAATAAAAGTATAAGAGACAAAGAAAAATACCAAAATGTCATTGTAAATTACTATTTTTATTGCTTATGAATCATGCATAAATTAGCATGCTCTATGACCTAGAAGTATACCCAATCGCATAGATTTTGTGTCTACATAATGGAAAGGTCCAAGCAACATACATCATCTAATAACCTGTAAGTGGCCTACATTCACCTCAATATATCATGTGAAGGTGCATGTGTGTATGAAAAATGATAAATCATATTATGAACCGTAGTAACATGATAAGAAAAGGTGCAACATATAGTAGTATAAGGAAGAAAGAGTACATCCAATCAAGATCTAAGAAAATGTGTTTTTAGATTTTTAATTGTAAATATGTGAAAGAGAACAAATATAAGGGAGGAATAAGGATGCCTGTGTGTGTGTGTGTGTGTGTGTGTGTGTGTGTGTGTGTGTGTGTGTGTGCAAAGTGAGGTTCATATAGGTAAGGATTCCCTCAATAGTCAAGTATGAACCAAGAACAAGAGTGTGTCATCGAGTGGTGTGTGGGAATTAGGATTCCCCCAAGTTTGAATGCTAAAATTATCTATACAATGAGAGTAGTAGGAAAGGGCCCATGATCTGCTAAAGAAGATGAACATATGTGAACATGAGGCAAGGACCTAGTGTCGTGTGAAAGTACATGTATCATAACATGTGGAGTAGGATTGTGTCATGCATGTGGAGAAACTAGAATAGGTATAACATTGGTAAACATAAGAGCTACCAGAGAATAATTTCAACATGGTGAGGGGAAAACCCTATAGATTCCAAGATCCCAACTAGATGAGTAGGAAGTGTATAAACAATAAGAATGTACCCATTAGGAGAAAATATAATAGGTGTAACATTGGGCATGTTGGCAATAGTGGAAAAAGTAAGTGCAAACATAAGGATCAATATATGATTCAAAAGATGTGTAATATATGTAATGTTAGGAGGCTCATCAATATCAATATCAAGAAATGGAGGGATAGACAAAAGACTTGCCAAAAGAAATAGGTGCAATTTGGGCAGATCATAAGCAATAAAGTAGTATGAATTATCCCTTATGACCATAGAAAGAAATGTGGAAAGAGGGGAATTGATTTCCCCACGAATGTAACAATATAAGGTATAACCATAGTAAATGAATCATGCATAGAATCTTGGAAAGTGAAAGCATTAGGAGTCATTGTCAAATCAACATACGATGCTCTAACGGGTGATGAGGAAGGTGTAGAGAGAGATGTAATATTGGAAGCACTAAGTATATGATCAATAAAAGTGCATCGAGAGTGAGACATAATGGGGGAATATCATGGGTGCCAATAGAAAATTGATCGTGTAAATCGGTGGCACTAGGGTGCATCCCGAGAAGAGAAGGATGCACAATGTAGGTAATTTCATCAAAGTTGTGTATGAGGGTAATATCACGGTATTGTCAACATGAGGTGTGGAATCTACTATAGTAGTATCCATGGAAGAAGGTGTAGAAAGGGCATGGGTAGAAAGAATTGTATGCATAGTATGTAACCAAGGATGGCCTAGAAGGATAGTATAAGGGACATCATGAGGCATAATGTGACATAAAACATCAAGAGTGCAAGATCCCATAGTAAGGGGAAGAGAGATTGTGCCCAATACTTGCTCATGTGTAAAAAAAAAAATCCACCGATGCAAAGAGTAGATGGATTGAGATGAGTAGCAGAAAGTCCTATTTGATGGAGAAAGGAAAGATTGCATACATTAAGACCATATCCAGGATCAACTAGGACATGCTTAATAAGGAGATTATGAAGTTGAACCTAGATATAGAATGGGGAAGCATTAGAATCAAAGGTATGGGAAGCCATGAAATATTTGATAATGGGCATGTAAAGAATGGGTTCACAAAATGATTTAATAAAATTTAAATCTAAAGGACACCGTTGATAAAATAAATATAACCATATTCAAGCAATATCTAGCTATGGAAATATAAGAAAGAGTGATAGATATGGTTTGTAGAATGACTCCTGAATTATAACTATATGTCCGAAATGATGAATATGATGGAAAGATAGATCTTGGACTCTTTAAGCTTTGTTTCTAAAACTAGGAGTTTATGGTTTCGGGACAGAGGCACTGGAATGGGACAAGGTTGCATGGGCACTAGTGTCTCTTCTTGGTGTTGGTGTTTGAGGGATAGATTTGGTTCTAGTTCTTTATGTGTCATTTCTTGTTCATTGTATGTTGTGTCGGGTTGATTACAAGTTTTTTCGGTCACACGTGTACCTAAAAGAGAAACCCTAGCTACATACACCATACTCAAGAACATATTAGATGAATAAAAATATGCATATGCTTGAGTCGAATGACCTCACCGAGTCATTTATGGCAATGTGATTGTCATTGAGCATTACACTACATTTCAGACTCAATGTAGGTCTAGATTGTGTGTTATTGGAATAGTGTCCCTTTAGCTAGGATTCCTAGTGCCGCAGGACACACATATAATAGTGGGCTACAACTACTTTGTCCCATATCAAAATGCGTGGTACGAAACTCCGAATAGACCCTCCTATGTAATATAGTATGTAGTCCCAAAATGTTGTCCTCTATATAGTAGATAGAAATTATTAGCTTTTTCTATATTTATATGCATCTTGAATGCTTTCCCCCTAATGGATTTGAATAAGTCATGTATATATATGATTCCTTTGTTTAAGTTTCATCATTAACAAGTGAAAATCTGACCCAAGGTAGTAAAAAACTACATAAAAGATGTAACATCTGAAAATTTAGAAAAATGGAGGACAGAAGTGCCCATAGGGGAAAATAGTACCCGAGCACTCATGTCCATAATGGGTGGTTTTTTGCAGGCTGCCAAAAAGATAAAATAGTGGAATCGATTGATTCGAGATATCATTTGGTATGTAAAACTATAAGGTGTAAGTCTAGAAACAACAAGCAATAAAAATAAGAAAGATAAAAGAAATGTCAAATCAAAACAAGTGTTGTTAATGAATAGTTCTCTTTCTTAGGAATCATGTATATAAATGAAGTATTTAGAGGCTAGATGTATATATTATGTGAGTGATTTAGTGACTAAAATTTCTAACAATGTTCCTAAAGTCACATATGAGTGTTTTCCTTCTTTGCATCAAGGAAATAATGAACATGTTAATGATTATATCTTACATTTCAAATTTTGCATGCATCATTTACTTTATCAGTCTATTGATCTAGAAATGCAATATAATTTTGTTGTGGCTTGATTATTCCTTTGAAAAAAATATTGTATGATACATGTGAATCTTTTACACTTCTTAGCTTTAATTTTGTAACTTTAGAACAAGAGATGCTTAGTGAACATATTATTTCTCATGTTCCTAGTTCTTCTACCACTTCTCCACTTACTACATCTTATCTTCCTCCTATTGCACCCCCTTCATGTTCTCCATCTCCTATTAGACACACTCATGATCATTCATCTCATATTCGTAAGTCTCCACCATGTTCCACTCCCCCTCCTAAGTGGGAGACATTATAATTCTCACGTTATTCTAGACCTCATGATATTTTACACACTTTGATTGATGAGAAGTTGATTAGGCTACCTTATAGATCATCATCCTCCTCATCGGTTACGATAGAATTACAACTAGCCATTTTGTAATTTCCATAGAACCAATGGTCATAGATGTAGACACCTAATTTCGACCCAATTTTACTACTTAAATTGCACTATTGATCTTATTTACCATCATTTCATTATAATTAGTGATTTTCCACTAATTATCTAACATTCCCCTCTCTTCAATCAAATAATGACACTTTGTTAATTCACTAGTCTCATCCCTCATCTTAGATGCCAATTCTTTTCTCTATTAATTAAAATCCTCTTTTAATTAATTAATTAACCATTATTAGTTAATTAAGATTTCAATCTTGTATTTAATCAATAAACCCTCTTATTGGTTAAATCTCCCTCTCAAACCCTTCAAATTATACTAATTTCCCTCCAAATCATCTCCAAATGGATTCTATAAGCTTAACTTGGCCTATTAATTAATCCTAGTTGATTAATTAAACCTTCCAAAACTCCCATGAGTTGCTAATATCTAATTAATCTCTTCTAATCATACTTATCCCTTTCTAATTCTACATTCCCTTTATCCCACATTCACTAGGTTGCAAGATTCTCCCAAAATGGAAAGCTATATAAGAAGCCTAGTACACCATGTCCTTGACAGACATTATACTTGAGAAGAGCATTTCATGTTATTGGAAGGCTTGTTAAATATTTCCCCCTTTTCTACTTGCTAAAGAGTAGTAAGAGAATAATCAAAAATGGAAATTAAGCCATATTTGATGAGATATCTTCCTCTTTTCTTGATAAATCCTTGATCACGTGTAGTCTACATTCGGCTCACTAAGGAGTACCTACATCCAAAGCACATCAAAAATATCAAAATGAGGTTTTCACTTAGTATAGATTCATATTTTTGGTTTAACTAGCTTCCTTTTTCGCTTTATCATGATGTATTTGCTTGAATTTAACTAAGTTAGGATCTACTTTGTGTTAGGTTCTTTTAATTAGCTTAGTTTAAATTTTAGCATGAATACATTTGGCATGCCCCATGGGAAACTTTTTTGTATCATGCACATTCATTTATTTTTCTTAGTTTAAAGCTTCATTTTTTCATTTTACATGCAAGTTCTTTCAATTTGTTGAAATTTCTTTGTTTTTGAGCATGTATGTTAGTGTTTGGTAGTGTTGAGTCTTCTTTATAGGTATAAAGGAGGTGAAGTGTTGTCAAAATTGAATCTTGATGAGAAAAATTTTTTTTTTTTTTTGTTGTTTTAAGTCATTTTTTATTATGAAGGTACAGTGCATGTATGCATTATTGTAGCTCTTCACGTGATAGTGTAACATTGTGTTTTGATTGTGTGCACTATTGTATCGTTGCATTCGCTACTATAACAACGTTTTTTTATTGCATGCATTAGCATAGTTGTTAATGCACTTATGTTGCTTTGTTTTTCATTTCTGCGTGTTTGTGTTGCTTTGTTTTTCTATTGCACACGTTAGCGTACCTATAGATGCTCTAGTGTAACACTATTTTCTTGCTATATTCGTCATCATATGAGTTCACGAGATTATGTTACACTATTTCCTATTGCACGTGCTTCAGCATCATATTTCACCCACTTACGTCTATGTGCACACGCTATGCATGCGTATTTCCCTTCACATTCTAGTGTACTTGATATATGCACTAGCATATTGTGTAAAATTTCACTCAAATTTCCCAAATTTCAGATTTTTGATCTTCAATTTCCTATTGTTTGCATATAATTTTGACTCTAATCTACAAGTTATTTGTTAAAAATTAATGTTAACACTTGACATCTTGTTTAAAGTTCCATTTATTTGATTCATCAATGTCATGTATGCTCTTCTCTTGCGCTCTCGAGAAACCTTGAGAATCAAAAATGGTTGTGATACTTGGTATTTTTCTAACATTGTGGGTGCATGGAAAATTACTAATTGTTTGTGTGTAGGACCATTGTGAAATTGGAAAAATTGTAACACAAATATTAAGTAAAAAATTACTAACAAATTTTGCATAGAGGTTCCTTGTTCAAAGACAAAATCTAATTTTTCTAAAATAGATAAAATGAATAAAACACATTTTCATTACAAGTTTAGATAAGGGTAAAACCCATCCACTTTAACTATGGGAAGTACTTGGGCTTAAGCCCTAAAACTCATTATGAGGAGTACCACAAGAACCCCAAAGTAGTTGGCACATTGAGGGAACTGCCAACGAAACAGTAGTAACCCCATTTTCCCACTTGAATATTAAAATTTGTGAGGAATACCAAATATTGACTATGGTGACAATCTCATTTGTATAGATTGTGTGGTATAGTTTGTATTCAGGATTTATTCTGGTATGCATATTTATTCAAAAAAATATTGGTGAGTGAACAATTTAAAATCCCTAGGAATATTTTTGGCATCGGAGCCAACCTTATCCTATCTTTTTGTGGGTACCACCCCTTTTCAAATTAAAACTTTGTCCAAGTTAAAACCTTGTTTTAGAACAAGGAAAAAAATGGTCTAAGTTGTGTCGTGTATCCTTCATCACATATCATACAAAGCAAAACCTTGTCCAAGTTAAAACCTTTTTAGTGATAGAACAAGAAAAAAACTTTATCCAAGTATGTTGCATAATTTTCCATCAAAAATCATACCTCACTCACAAATTTTGGCTTCCTTTATCAAAGAGAACAACACGAAGTTTTGCCAAAATTATATCAACCATTTTTGACACTTGAGCTTGTTTTCCCAAACTTGATTAAGTGTTGAGATTGTGTTTCTATGTTGTCAATTCTTTCCTAGTTGCCTTAAAAACATTGAAAATTCAAACCTAGGAAAAATCACCCATTTTTCAGCCATTACGCTACCCAAATTTTGTAGATTTTACTTGGTTAAACGTTCATCATACATTCAAACCTTAGAAAATATTCATCTTATAGTCATCACGTTGCTCATTTTGACTTAGATTCCTTATAAATTTTACACAAACATCCCAAATATTTACAAAACACATTCCATCATGGCACCAATCACACATTTAACACATAGAGGCATGCATCTAACCCATTCCTCTAGAATCCTTTAAACCCATCTTCTGATGAGGAACAAATACTTGTAGATCATAGTGGGGGTGAGGAAGAAATACCCCTAACATCTTTGAAAATGATCCTCTAACATAGATAAATTATTGTTTCAAAATAAAGACTAATTCTTGTTGCACTTTATAGAATTATGAGCTGAATTCCCTTTGATTTCAATCTCGCCTTCCTTACTAGCATGATTCAAGGGGAAGAGAGAACAAAACCTCCTCCTTTTAGAACAACCAAAGATATATTAAACCATGAACATGACTCAACATTAGTGCCGCATGATGGTCACAATGAGGAAGAAGTAGCCTATAAAACTAAAAATGGCCATCATATACCCTTCATTAGAATCAACCATGAAGCTGAACGAAGGGCAAAGAGCCCCAACATGAAACTCAACTTAAACCACACAAAGAAAAGATCACCATGTAACAACAATTAGAAACTCTTAGCCACCAATTGGAAAATCTAGCTACGCATGTCCATAGAGACATACATAGAGCTACTCACACTAAGAAACCTAAAGTGATGTATGTTGAACACTACACAGAAAAACTATGGTGGTGAAGCATCCAATCTAATCATACACATACCTCCCACATCAACGTGTAGGAAAAATTTTGACCAATAATGGTAGTCTATGAAAGATGCACTTATTGGTCAACAAGAAAACACCATGGGACACAATAATAAATATCAGTTTGAAGAATGGTTTCCTTATCCCTTTAATCGGAGATGTTATATGCTCCCTTTCCAAAAAAACTTTGACTTCCCTAAATTTGAAAAATATAGGGGCAAAGGTGATCCTTGCGATCACATAAAATACTTATTCATGGAATGCTAGGAAGTTGCGTACAATGATAACTATCTTATTCACTTGTTTCCATAGAGTCTTGGAGGCCAAACACTTGAATGGTTCCTCCATCTCCCTAAAGGGTCTATTTTCATTTTTTGGAATTAACGGAAAAGTTTTTTCACCATGTTTCATCTAATATGGAGAGTGATATTACCATGCTAGACCTATGTAGTGCCAAACAATGAAATAATGAAAACTTTGTTTCCTGTTTATAGCGATGGAGGGGATTTGCTATCCGCTTCCCTTGCTCCATTATGGAGAAATAACTTGTAAGAATATTTGTGCCGAATTTACACTTTGAAATAGACTTTCATTTACAAATGCATTGTGTGGGAACATTTTAAGAAGTTATCGAAAAGGGTTCCAAATAGAGAAATTTTTATTGGCCAAAGGGGTCTTGAAACCCTTTCAATGAGATAACTATGAATCAAAACCTACAAACAAATCCAAATTATTTAACAAAAACAAAAACAAAAACGTCGTAGGTTATGGAATCACTAATTCCAAGCATGTGCAAGTAGTTCAAAACACCCCTCATTTGAAACTCACACACGGGCCACTTAAACTAGAATTCAAATGCAGGAATACACTCCACTCACAAAATCCTTGTTATTGATCCTCAAACAACTTGACTTGGCCAATATGGTCAAGTTTCCAACAACCACACCTTTTGTAGATGATGCACCTAAACCTTCGTGGTACAAATACCATGATTATTGTGAGTATCACTATGTTAAAGGTCATGACATGGATCGATGTATGAAATTGAAAAACTTCATTCAAGATCTCCTAGATTGAGGAGATATTGAACTTGATGCACAAGAACCCAACAAAACATCTAATAATTAGTTTAGAATCTATAAGGAACCTTTCCCGAATCATAAACAAGTAGAAAATAAGTTGGGTCAAGGTCAACCCTCATAAGGTAAAAGTACCAACCATGTTGTTTCTCAAACATCCAATCCATTTGATTCTCTTATTGGCTATGTTCATCCTATCACCGACCATATCAACACCATCAAAATCAAATTCCAAGAGTGTTTCGTTACAACGTGATGCACTCACCTTATTATCTTAGGACCCCCTCTATATACTCCTTCGGATAGTCATTACGATCTCCTAAAACAGCTTGAGAAGATAACTACCAAGATCTCTATCTTAGATCTTCTTAAGATATCTATTATTCACAAGGACATCCTCTATAAGACCCTTTAAGAGGAAAGATTTCCTATAGACATTGACGCTTTGTGTTTCCAAGCCTTGCTTGTGAAAATCACCCCATCTGAGCAAATGGCTTTTTAGTGAAAATGAAATTCCTACGAGATAATCAAACACACAATTTACCCTTATATATAGAAGTGATCATTACCTATAAAAAGGTTAAAAGGGTGCTTGTGGACAATGGATTTGGCCTTAATATATGTACTTTGAAGCTTGTGAAACAATTAGAACATATTGATATTGAACTAGAGCCTAATGGGATCTCCATTAAAGGCTTATTGTATCCTAGATTTTACCACCAATAGCCCAAGGTGCGCTGACACATCACTCATCCTGAACTGAGTGCTCACCCAAAGTGCATAAGTGTACCAGTCCCTCTTTAATGACAACTTGTTCAAGGAGTTAACATGATTGAACATATATTTCAGATCCATAACAGATAATCAAGTATTCCATAGTGCATAAACTAGATCTAGTTCTTAACCATATGAAGGAATAACTAAACAATTACTATAATCAAATTTACCATACAAGATCCATGCTCAATTACATCTAACACCAATATCTAGCCAATAAGTCCCATTATATTAAATACTACAAAAACACATGAGCTTCATACATCATACAGTCTCCATGGTCATGTGCGCTCATAAATTCACAACATAACACTACAATAATATCTTATCCCTAAATCCTACAAATTAATACATATTTATAGGGGTGTGGACTTTCCCTTCACCATTCACTTCCCATGCACCTTTCAAAAATAGGCTACATGTTAATAATAGCCATGCACCCTTACATGAGAATACAAAAGCATGCAAGCTTGCTAATAATAGATTATCTACTAGAATAACTGTTGTTTAATCCTATTAATAGATTCAAAGATATGCATGGCGCTTTTTCTTCCGCTTATCCAAAATAGCCTTTGTGTATTCTCCAAGTCTTTGAAAAAACATGTTCTTCACTCCACGTCCA
The DNA here is from genome assembly GCA_018340775.1 of Taxus wallichiana var. yunnanensis. NCBI lineage: Eukaryota > Viridiplantae > Streptophyta > Pinopsida > Cupressales > Taxaceae > Taxus > Taxus wallichiana. Next base: position 548,088,542 of record CM031238.1, on the reverse strand, counting down.
AAATTAGCCCCAATTTGCAAAACGGCTAAGTCCTTATTTGACACTATTTTGGGCACGCTCTAATTTTCTATACTTTTGTACGCTCCTACGTGCCCAATCCTTTTGTGCTTTCATACTTAAGTTGTATTTCATCATCTCAACATTTATGATAATGCAGAGTGACAATTAGCGGGTAAAATTACCTTATCCATGGAAGTTGGCTCTATCCTGCATGAAATGAGATACTTATCACCGACATGAAACTTCCTATAACATTATCCTCATTTTCCCAAGGATTCATGTATGTAGTTTGTTCCCTCCACCTTCCACCAAAGGTGTATCAAACTCTAAATGAGACTATATTGATTGCCCATCTGCCACACAAGCTTAAGTCCTAAAAGGTGGCAGGGAGCACCTGACCCACTCAACACTCCGCTACTCACTATCTCCTATACCTCCTAGTTCTCGCATCGGTGTTTCACAAACAGCGAACCCGCTTTCCTAGTTTTATCTATATCATCAAGAATAGGAGCTTACAATTCTGGTGAACCACATCCCTTTGCCCACTATATAGAGCATTAGCTAGTTATTACCAAGTAATTTATGAATGTCCTACATAATTAGTCGTTGAACTTAAATCATAGGCTCTTACCCTCGTGTCAATCTAGATTCACTTCAGCCTCATGAAAGTGGTTCTTCTACTTCCAAATCCCCCTTTCCTACATGGTAATCCAAGTTGAAAATCCTTCATACCGGCTGTGGAGAATACGACCTCCAACATGCCCTCCTTGTATAAAACCTTCCCCTGTCACCCAAAACATGTGGTAGGCCAAACTTTCAACTCTAAAGAACTCAACATCCTTGCAGTATTGATAAATTAACCCCTAGTGGTCTCCTAGCAGATGAACAATTGAGTAGTACTTACACATCCCAATCCCCTGATGAAAATATGGCCTCTTGCTATCAATCCCTAGAATATGTCATCCCTAACAAGATGATGTATGTTATGGGATACAAAGGATATGGATGTGGCTTACATGAACAAGGTGTGCAGGGAACCTCTTCCTAGCACATGAAAAAATGGACAGAGATATGGCATTGTTATTCAAATTTTATTAGGCATAAACTTTAGAAGTCGATGTCACCTCTTTTGAACATAAGAATAGCTTTTGGATTATGATAGCAAACCGAGTCCCTTTAGATTCTCTCCAAAGATCTTGCCTCCAAAACCTATTTTTGACACTTTGCTATTTTAACTTTATCCCCCTCCATTCCTAAACTAGACCTCGTACAACCATCCCTCATTGATTAGGACCAACAACAACACATACCAATTGATTTATTTTAGAATGATGAAGCAATTAGAGATTTCATGGGGATACGTGATGATATACCTATAGGAGATCACAAGAAAGGATTCTCTATCAACCTCAATGCATACACGTATTTCAAGGAGGAGACTAGGTTATATGGTCAAGAAAAGAGAAAGGGGCCAAAAACTCAAAAATCCTAACAAAAGTAAAAAAATCAGGTCCTACAGTGAAAACCTCTTTGAGGCACTTATGGACAAACAAAATGAAAAATCAAACATGGATAATATAAGTGATCATTCTATTGGTGAAAATCTCATTGAGATGCCAATAGAGGAAGAACTCAATCTCCCTCCCGATCCTACGCATATGGAGGATGGTTCAAATTTTTGGTTGAAGAGACTATCGATGTCAACATTGGCATAGAGGATGAGCCTAAAATTGTTAAACTAAGATCTTCTCTTTCCACACATGAATAGACGGCCTTTACTTTACTCGATTTTTGTGGATGTATTTTCTTGGTCATATGTTGAGATGTCAGGATTGGATCCTTATTTGGTTGTGCATAACCTAGTTGTGCATGAATCGATAAATCTGTCAAACAAACATTACAAAAAAATTACATCAATATGTAGCTCTTTTGGTCAAAGAAGAACTAGAAAAGTTATTGGCAGTGGGTTTTATTAGACCTATTGATTATTCAGAATGGATCTCCAATGTTGTGTTGGTTTGCAAGAAACCCATTGGTATTGATTTGCACATACTTTAGGGACATCAATAAAGCATGTCCTAAAGATGATTTTCCTCTTCCAAATATTGACATGATTGTCTATTCCACCCATCATGATATTTTTCCTCGTGGATGGATTATCTAGATATAATCAAATCAAAATTGTGGAAGAGGATCAACATAAAACCACTTTTACTACTCCTTGGGGCATTTTTTTCTATCAAGTCATGCCTTTTGGCCTCTAAAATGTTGATTCCAAATATCGGCATGTTATGACTGTCATATTTCATGATATGTTACATGACATTGTAGAGGACTATGTGGATGATATCCTTGCACGTACCAAACTCCGAGTAGAGCACCCAAAAATCCTTCGTCATATCTTTGAGTGACTAAGGGATTATAAGGTCAAATTGAATCCAAAGAAGTGTGTATTTGGGGTCATCTCAAAAAACCTATTGCGATTCATCATCTCCGTAAGAGGAATTAAAGTGGAAAAAGCAAAGTTCTACTATTAATGAGATGCCTCCTCCCAAGAATTTTTATCCATTTTTAAACCCCTACAAAATGGATTAACTTATAGGTCAGGCATTAATAGTTAATGGGAGCAACTTACGGGGTATCTTGCAGCGAGCTTGAGCCACGGTGAAGGTTTAGAGACAGTTTGTTTAAATGGTCAAGCTAGAAATATGTACAAATTGTTGCCTCTTAGACGCACATCAACGCCCTTCTTCCTATCACGCGTCAACTAGATTTCTTCCTATCGCATGACAACCATCTTCTTGATGCGCGTCAACCACACATCAGCCTTCTTCTTCTCATCGTGCATCAATCACATCCTCCTTGATGCACATCAACACCCTTGTTGACCGACACGTCAACTGGATCCTCCCTGATACACGTCAATGCCCTTGTTAACGCATGTCAACTGTGTTCTCCTTTACGCACGTCAACCACTTCCTCCCTAACGTGTGTCATCAATTTCTTCTTGACATGCGTCAACCTCCCTTCTTTTCGCACGTCATTCTACCTTCCCCATCGTCATCGCATGTCGGCATCACTTCCTATCATGCGTCAACTACCTTTTGTTGACATGTGCGTCAATCTTCCCTTGTTGTCGCGTGATAATATTTCTTCTTATCATGCGACAAGTTTTTCCCTTGTCAGTGGCGACTCTTCCCATTCTGCATTGGGCATCAATCTGTGGCTTCCGTCGGGTGACAACAAGGATTTTCGAGGCATGGTCGAGGCATTAATGGCATCGTACAAGGTAGCTCAACAATCGGTTTTATGAGGTATGACACCCTTGTTTGTTGTGCAAGAAAAGTACCATTGGAAAGTGAACCAGCGTGGTTTTCCATACCTCCGTACAGGTAATTAATGAAGGATGTTGGTTAGTAGCTCCTTTTCTCTATATATATGTAAATTCCCCTCATTTGAAAGGAGGGATATTTTAAAATTGTAAAGGAGATCTGCCAAAATTGTTCCAACTCTTTTGTGAGTTGTAGGCCTCAAATTTATGCATTTTGAGGACTTTTGCCTTATGCCTACATTGTAATGGATTGTGATTCATTTTGAGCAATATAAGAAGTGTTTTGTGGTTCATCTTGCCCTAGCTTGATTTATATTGCATTTCTTGTCTTCTATTATATTTTGCAGGTATATTATGCATATTGTGTTCCTTTACAGGGTTTAAATTTATTGTGCTCCACGAAATTGAAGGTTTGAATGTGTTTTGGGACTATGGCACTTTTTCTGCCCTCTTCCTTCTCATTTTCCCCCACTTTCACTCACTAGGAATCTCTCTAGCCTTGTTTTGGTGTTATCACCTCCCTTAGTTTAGGATTTACATTTTATGTATTTCTCTCTCTTTGGTCCCTTAGAATTGATAGTTTAGGAGTAGGTTAGCATTAAAATAGGTCAGAACCATACTTCTCTAGAGGTTTGTCTCAATCACAAGGGTCCCACACCTTGAGAAAATCCCATGTTAGTCAAAAGTAGGGTTTTGTAATGTGCAAATCCTAGGGTGCTACTTTTCCGACATAATAGTTTTGGCACACCCGATGGGACCAGAAGTCAATATTTTCACTTTTTATCAAGATTGGGTGTGTGTCTTGGTGAATTTCCAGCCTTTAGAGGCTTTGACAACACATCTGACGACTTTGTCATTCAAATCCAGTGGTTTCAACAACCCAAGTTTATCAAGTTCATGAGAAGAGTGCAAACCCGGTCTAGAGCAAGAGAAGAAGGTATCTTTGAATACTTGCAGTTATCTCTAGGAAGAGGAAGGAGAGGAAGAAGAGTACAAAGGTCTCCATCTCCACCAAATAAAACATTATCCACACCTCCACCTAGTAGACCTTTTCTTCAATCAACTAGAGTTCTCAAGCCACTCAGATGGCTCATCAACAACCTCAAAATCCCTATGCAAATTTCACGGGCAGCTGTCCACTTTCCTTTAATGCACAAAATTCGGTCTCGATAGTAGCATTAAAGAATATCCCATACTTCACTAGAGAAAATCACACAACTCCCATTGACCACATTCAAGACATTGCAAATGTTTGTGCCATACATGAGATTGTTGAGATGGATGTTGCATTCAATTTTTGGCTTCTTCTTTCAAAGGAAAAGCATTGCAGTGGTTCAGAGGCTTGGGAGCGGATCGATCAATTCGAGGATTGGGATCAAATGTGCACAGCTTTGTGGCCAGTTTGGAGAGAGGGTTGACAATGTATCCCCTTTGGAGCACATGATAACAATCAAAAGGGCACCAACTAAGCAAATGATAGACTTCAATTCCAGATTCCAAAGAACATGGGAAAGGATCCCAATTACGGTCAGACCAACAGTTGAAGGTGTATTTCTCTATTTTATTAAATCTTTAAATTCTGATATATTTGGTATGATACAATCTATGGGGGAATAACCCTACCAGATGCATATGCCATAGCCATTAGAGCTGAGAATTACCTAATTCAAGCCGGTAAACTTGCACCTAGGCCACCTATGCCTCTCTATCTAGATATGGGGAATCCTAATCCTAATCAAACACCTACAATAGCCCCCATCCCTACTCCAAGAAATCAAAGTTCAAATGAAGCTTCCACTTCTTCTTCTAGCCCTTCAAATGAACTCCAGGAGGTTATGAAACAATTGAAAAACTTAGGAAACGAGTTGGTAACTCTTAAGAGGCAACAAGCTCAAAATTCTAGACCTTATCAACCTCAGTTCCAACCCAATAAACCTCCATATCAGCCAAATAGGCCACTTGTTCAAGCTGCTAACTAGAACCAAGGACAACCCCAAGCTACTAGGCCATTCCAAGCATATAACCCTAGTGCGTTTCAACATCTAGAGCCTTGGTTCCAACTCAAAACAACATAGCACAATAATATGAATGGTGTTTCCCATGCAACCAACCACATAATCAGCAACATGCTTCAATGGTGCTTTAAATCAAGCATTGATGGTGACTATGGTGGGTGTTCCTCAAGAACCAAACCAAGAAGAAATTCAACAAGTAGGAGGCTAATCAAGAAACACCTCCAAACAAGACAACACTTGTGAATTGGCAAGCTAAGGATTTGTGCGAATAAATCAATCCCCTTCTCAAAGTGTGGCAGCCAACACGAGGTCTAAGAAGAGGAATATAGAGGAAGGGCATTCATCTAATCCAATTACTTCTCATCCTTCTATCACACTTCGAGGTATTAACAATCCAAGTGCAGCCCCAAACATTCAAAATCAGCCCAAACTACCTTCTAAGCCAACTCAAGTACCGGTTATAGTAGCCCATGTGCAGGAGAAAGTCATGCCAAGTAAGGGGCAGCAGAAGGAGAATCCATCTCCTTTTAACATTATTGATCAAATGAAGAAGACCAATGTAAGCATTTCTATGTGGGAATCATTGAAAATTCTAGGCCAACGGGATTTGTTACAAGCAGCCATGGCAAATTGGTCAACATCAAATGAGTTGTCCAAGAATCAAGAGAAGGTGCTCACTAATGCAGCTCCAAAAGAAGGAGTTCATGGAGGTCAAAGAAGGTAAAAACATGAAGCCTCCTCCATTCTATATATCTTTGATTATTGGGAATAACCTTGTACACAATTGCATGATTGACTTAGGGGCTAGCAGTTCGGTAATGCCAAAATGATTATAGATCAGTTGGGCCTGAAATACAACCTAGTTTCTAAAGGAGTGGTATAGTTAGATGAGACAGCAGAGGGGATTATTGGGATCATAAAAGGTTTAAACCTCACATTGCATGCATGTCCTAATGTCACAGTTCAACAGGATATATCAGTGATTGACTTTCCACCACTCTTTGTAGTGTGTTTGTCAAGAGACTTCACCACCAAAATTAGAGGCTACTTATCAGTTGATTGGTCACATATGCTCTTTAGAACAAGGTATGGAGCTAAGGCTACAATTCAGTCTAAACCTATTGCAAATTTCCATATTAAGCCTCATGTACCAAGCCCAATCAACATAAATTGCTCATCCTTTGATCAAGAGGATTTCCTAAACACTCATAGAAGCAGATACCAAAGTTAGGGACACCCGGATTTGACTCTTGATGAATGGGAAAACAAAATACATGGATATGATCCATACAAGGAAATAGAGGAGGTTGAGTTGGGAGTTTATTGTTTGCATGAGGAAAACACACCTCTTCCTAGCCTCACCAAACCAGATGATAAGGGTGATAATGAAGTATGGAAGCTATTCTTTGATGGCTCAAGGAGTAGGCAAGGTGTTGGAGGAGGAGCAATGCTTTTGTCACCACAAGGTATGAAGTACTACTCAACTTTCCATTTTTAGTTTACTTGTTCAAACAATACAACTGAGTATGAAGCTTTGATACATGGATTGAATTGGGAAAGAAAGAGGGGTATACAAAACTTGCAAGTGTTTGGGGATAGTGAGTTAATTGTCAACCAGGTTAGGGGAAAACATGCTGCTAAGAATGATCTACTCAAAGCCTACAAGCATCGGGTATGGGATCAAATTGATGATTTTAGAGCGTTCAATATTCAAGCCATACCAAGGAAGAAGAATGAAGGCTCATGGATAAGCTTGTGGAAATTGGAGAAACATTTGATGTGGTGGACAATATTAAGAGAGATAAAGCGTAGCCACATATTCATGTAATTATGAGGCCATCTGTACTAAAATAATACGAGCTGGAAGGTATTTGAGAATGATCAAAATATAATTAATTTCTTGCAAGAAGAGGCTAAGTTCTAAGATAAAAACTACGATAAATTGGAGCAACAATATGGTAATCAAGTGGTTCAACTGAGGAAAAATAAGCTACCAAAGGGTTTAGTGACTCTAGAGTCAATATTCAATCCTAATGATTAGTTCGAGGGAAAGAGAAAACATTCAGGTCAAAGGCGAGGATTCAGAGCCAATTTCAGGTTGAAGAGGGTAAAGTGCTCCAAGTTGGCAAGGTGAGCACAAATCAAGAAAAATATGAATTCATACAACTTTGTCAAGAGTTCCTGATGTCTTTTCTTGGAGCTATGAGGATCTGAGAGGGTTTAATCCAAAATTGGCACAACACACCATTGAGCTAGATTCGGGAGCTAAACCCATCAGGCAAAAGAAAAGGTCATTCAATCCTCATATCAAGCCTCTCATGAAAAGGGAACTAAACAAACTCATTGAAGCAAACATCATCTTTCCAATCAAGCACTCTTCATGGGTAACAAATCTGGTGTCGGTTAGGAAAAAGAATGGGGAAATCAGGTTATGTGTGGATTTCTGAGACTTGAACAGGCCTCTCTCAAGGACCACTATCCACTTCCTTCCATGGAGAAAATCCTATAGGTTGTAGCCGGTTCTGAAAGGTTCTCATTGTTGGATGGCTACTTGGGCTATAATCAAATCATGGTGAAAGAAGATGACTAGTTCAAGATAGCCTTCACTATGAAGTGGGGCACATATGCTTATAGGAAGATGCCATTTGGATTGTCAAATGTTAGAGCCACTTTCCAAAGGGCGATGGATATGGCATTCAAAGGACTGATCAATAAGATAGTTCTTGTGTATCTAGATGACATTACTGTATTCTCTAAGAATGCAACAAGTCACCTCTTTCACCTTAGACAAGTATTCCAAAGATGCAGGAGATTTGGAGTGTCTTTGAATCCAAAAAATGCATATTCCTAGCCCATGAAGGCAAGCTCTTAGGCCACATCATGTCTAAGGAAGGATTGGAAATTGATCTAGAAAGGGTAGAATCCATTCAAGCATTGTCATTGCCAAGTCACAAGAAGGCTCTCCAAAGCTTTTTGGGGAAAATTAATTTTGTTAGGAGGTTTGTTCCTAACTTTTCCCATCTTGTCAAGCCACTAACAATGATGTTGAAGAAGACCATGGTTTTCAGATGGAATGTTGAAGGAAAAGAAATCTTTGAAGCCATAAAGCAGGCCATTACATAGGCTCCAACCCTCATAAATCTAGATTTCTCGAAGGACTTCATTTTATACGCTTTTGGAGGCACGGATGCAATATCTACCATACTGGTACAACCAAATCAAGAAGGAATGGAGCATAGCCTATCGCATTCTTCAGCCAAATCCTTTAGGATTATGAGGTGAGATATTCATTCATTGAGAAGCATGTCCTTGTTGTGATTAGAATTTTAAAGAAATTCAGACATCTAGTGTCAAACAACAGAATTCATCTATTAGTTTCACATGTTGGTGTAAAAGATTTTCTTTTAAACAAGGACCTTAATGAAAAGAGAGTTGGTTGGATAACCAAGGTCATGGAGTATGATATTGATATAAATGTGACCAAATTAGTTAGAGGGAAAGGGTTATGTGAGCAACTAGCTTCTAACCAACATGTTGAATCAAGAGAGAGGCAGAAGTTGTTATGGTGTTGTAAGATAATCAAGAACAGACTACATGTGACATACCCATTCCTTGTTGGACTCGGGATATTGTACATTTTCTTCAAACAAGTCAAAGTCCTCAAGGATTGAGTAAGTCCAAAAGGAGGTATTTCAGACTTCATTGCATCCCATACGTGCTTGTAGATAATATTTTGTTCAAAAGGGATGTGAATGGTGTCCTCCTAAGGTGCATCAAGACAGATCAGATAGAGAGGGTATTGCATGAGTTTCATGATGGAGAGGCAGGTGGTCATTTTTCCCCAAAAGTAACAACTATTATAATCATGAGGGATGGTTATTACTTGGCCTAATATTTCAATTATTGCTACTCATGGATCAAGAAATGCAAGAAGTGTGTCTTCTTCATAGGTAAAGAGAAGCTAGCAGCCCTCCCACTCCATCCTATCTCAGTTAAGCAACCTTTCATGCAATGGGGGCTAGATTTTATTGGGGTGATCAATCCAAGTTCCAACCTAGGTCACAAATGGATTCTTACAACCACGGACTACTTCACTAAGTGGACAAAAGCAATTGCACTTAAGGAAGCAAATGAAGCTAGCATTCTAGATTTCTATAAAGGTATTGTAATAAGGTTTGGTGTTCCTTCCACTATAATATCAGATAATGCCTTAGCTTTTCTTGGAGCAAAGATATCTAATTGGGTTGTTAGAAATGGCATCTACTTGAGCACTTCTTCTAACTACTACCCCTAGGGTAATAGGAAAGCAGAGTCCAAAACAAGAACTTGTTGAGAATCATAAGAAGAACCCTAGATGAGAATCAAAGGACTTGGCATACCAAATTGAAATCAGCCTTGTGGGATGATAGAATCACTCCCAAGAAGTCAACTGGTTATTCCCCTTTCAAGTTGGTTTATGGAAGGGAAGCAAGGCTGCCAATATCCCTTGAATTACCAACCTTGGAGATTATCAAGTAGATGGATTTGTTATATTTTCCAGCTATGGAAGTCAGGTATGTAGAGCTCATGGAGTTAGAAGAGCTAAGAAACCAGGCCATGAAAACAATGGAGAAGGACCAAGCTCAAATCAAGATGAGTTTTGACAGAAAGGCCAAAGACAAAAATTTTCAAGAAGGATACCTAGTTCTGAAATGGGATGCAGATAGAGACAAACTAGGAAGGCACTCCAAGTTTGATGCAATATGGAGTGGCCCTTGATTTCAAGGTGTAAAGAAAACAATGCTTTCCAATTGAAAAGTTGGATGGGAAGAATTACAGATCCCATTCAATGGCATCTATCTCAAGCATTATTACTGATGGGAGTATATTTCTTGTACATATTAGTTTAGAGTTTGTAATTCCTCCAAGTGTTTACAGCACATTGTTTTGTTGTAGCTAGGTTTGCTTTTAGATAAGTTCTTGTGCACTCTCTACATGTTCCATTTAAGATATACATGATTTTTTTATTGTACATGGTTGTGCTTTATTCATGCTTGCACTTTCCAGTTTCAGAAATATCCGATTGATGAAGTAATTTCTCATCAGTGTTCTAGAGAAATAAGAGGTTTTGGACATTAGACCAGTTTCATAAATCAAAATGACTCCATGCCCAATGGATGTAAAATCACTGGTCTTTCAGATCTAGTAGGAAGATTACCCCCGCAAGTCACCAAATTGTTATCTATTTTTACACCCCCACAAAATGGATTAACCTGCAAGTCTAGGAATTGATAGTTAATGGGAGTAGTTTACAGGTACCACGGTGAAGGTTTGGAGCCAGGTTTGTTTTAGTGGTCAAGCTGGAAAAATGTACATATTTTTGCCTCTTTGACGCGTGCAATAACACTCTTCTTCCTATCCCGCGTCACAACTAGATTTCTTCCTATCACATGAAAACCATCTTCTTGATGTGCGTCGACCCTCCTCTTCTCCTCTCCTCACGCATCAAGTGCATCCTCCTTGATGCGCATCAATGCCCTCTGTTGATGTGCATCAACCGCATTCTCCTTGAGGCGCATTAACAACTTTATCGACGCACGTCAACCTCTTCCTCCTCCTTGACATGCATCAAAATTTTCTTCTTGACGTGCAATCAACCTCCCTTCTTTTCACACGTCATTCTACCTTCCCCATCATCGTTGCCTTCTCATCGCGTGTCAGTCATGTCAACTTCTCGCCACACGTCAACCACCTTTTGTTGATGCGCATCAACCTTCCCTCACTATCGCATGACAACATTTCTTCTTATCATGCGATAATTTTTTCCCTCATTAACGATGACTCTTCCCATTCTATCGGGCGTCATCTAGTGGTTTCGTCAAGTGACAACAAGTGTTTTTAGGTACGGCCAGGCATTAATGGCATTGTATAAGGTAGCTCAACAACCAATTTAATGAGGTATGGTACCCATGTTCACCGTGTAAGAAAAGTACCATTGGAAAGTGAACCAACATGGTTGCCCATACCTCCGTATGGAGTAATTAATGAAGGATGTTGGTTGGTAGCTCCTTTTCTCTATATATATGTAAATTCCCCTCATTTGAAAGGAGGGAGATTTTGAAATTGTAAAGGAACTCTCTCACAAAATTGTTCTAACTTTTTGTGAGTTACAGGCCTCAAATTTATGCATTTTGTGAAGGAATTTTTCCTTGTGCCTATATTGTAATGGATTGTGCATCATTTTAAGCAATAAATAAGTGTTTTGTGGCTCTTCTTGCCCTAGCTTGATTTATATTACATTTCTTTCCTTCTATTATATTTTGCAGGTATATTGTGCATATTGTGTTCCTTTACAAGGTTTAAATTTGTTGTGCTCCACGAGATCCAACACTTGGATGTGTTTTGGGACTATGGCACTTTGTCTACCCTCTTCCTTCTCATTTTTCCCCACTTTCACTCACTAGGAATCTCTCTAGTCTTGTTTTGGTGTTATCGCCTCCCTTAGTTTAGGATTTACATTTTATGTATTTCTCTCTCTTTGGTCCCTTGGAATTGATAGTTTAGGAGTAGGTTAGCATTAGAATAGGTCAGGAACCAACCTTCTCTGGAGGTTTTCTCAATCGCAAGGGTCCCACACCTTGAGACAATCCCATGTTAGTCAAAAGTAGGGTTTTGTAATGTGTAAATCCTAGGGTGCTACTTTTCCAACATAACAAGAACCTTAAACAATTATGTAGCTTACAAGGCAAAATTTAAGCTATTCACATATTCATCTCCCATCTCGCATAGATGTCATTCATTCACCCATCTACTTAAAAAGGATGTTGATTTCCACTAGGGTCCTAATTGTCAACAAGCCTTTACCCAACTGAAACAATACTTGGCCAACCCAATACTACCTACTCCAGTGAACCCCTACTATTGTACATCTCTTCCACTCAATTTTCTATTAGCATGCTCTTGGCATAATATGATGCCCAACACAAAGAAAGAGCCATATATTACCTCACCGCACCTTGATCTCCTATGAAATAACTATCCATAAATTGAAAAGGCATGGTTGGATGTTGTCTTCACTTTCACTAAGCTTCACCAAGATCTCCCGAATAATTAAACCAATATCATATCTAAATTTGACCCACTCAAGTACCTATTATCAAAACCCACACTCACCGGGAGGATGGCCAACTGGATCATTTTACTAAGTGATTTTGACATTGAGTATGTCCATCAAAAAGTAGTAAAAGGACAAGCACTTATCAATCAACCGGTAGAAACTCCTTTACCAGAACAAAACCACTAAGTCTAGATCTACGAAATGCTTATGTTTTGTACATTGAATAATCTTCTACCTAGAAAATATATTTTTATGGGTCATTCACATTTAATGGCTCAAGGGCAGGAGTTTTCTCATCACCCCTACATGTGATCTTATTCCACAAGCTTTCAAACTCGTATTTCCATGTACAAACAACATTATTGAGTATGAAGCTCTCATTGCAGTTTGAAAGTCACTATAAAATGGAATATCAAACAAGATGAGGTTATAAGTGACTCATAACTCATCATCAAATAAGTAAATGATGAATATAAAGTCAAATATGAGAAGCTTATACCATATAAATGCATGGTGGATAGCTTGAAAGAGTACTTTGTTCAGATCACCTTCCAACAGGTCCCTCAAACACAGTAATGATCAGCATATGTCATGGCTACTATTAGATCATTGCTAATATTATCACCGAATACCGAGATTTATATTTCTTGATTTATCATCTCACGGTGCCATTAATGACATGTCATAATCATGTTTGGTATGTGAATTTGTTGGTCCATTTTCCCCTAACACGTCGATATCTACAATTACTTACAAGATGGTACCTTCCCACCCGACATTTCCCATTCCCAAAAATATCCATTATCCAAAGGTGCATCGCACACTATACCCTCCTTGGGGGAACTCTCTATCGTTGAGGCTACGATGGGACTTTGTTGTGTTGTCTTAATTCTGAAGAAGTTATCTAAGCCATCAAAGAGGTGCACAAAGGCATTTGTGGTGCTCACATTAGTGGCATGGTCCTCACAAAGAAACTTCTATGCTTTGGCTATTATTTGCCTAATATGGACATGGATTATTTCTAGTACGTGAAGAAATTTTTCATGTGCCAAAAGTAGAAAAACTTGATTCATGCATTGTATCAATATTTGCAACCTATCACTACACCATGGTCATTTTCCAAATGGGGGATCGATCTCATAGGGAAGCTTACATCCACCTCATCTGATGGTCATAAACACATCATTACCATGATTGATACTTTACCAAATATGTGGAGGTTGTTCCTCTAACCTATGTTATTGGTGCTCAAATCTCAAAATTTATCATGAACCACATTATTTTTCATTATGGCATCCCTTCACTATTATATCTAACAATGGAAAATCATTCAAGAACAAGCAAGTGAAGGCCCTATGCCAACACTTTAAAATCCATCAAAATTAGTCTACTCCCTATTACCCTCAAGGTAATGGGAAAGATGAGGCTACAAATAAAACCCTTGTTCATATTATGGAGAAATTGGTCAGTAAGATAGGCCATAATTGACATCTCCAAATTCATCCTACCTTATGGGCCTACCAAACTTCTATCTACACACCCACATGTGCAACCCCATATTCCCTTTTCTTCGCCACTAAATCCATCATCCCCTTAAAGATCGAGCTTCCCTCATTGTGAATAATTATCCTTGAAAGACTATCTAGATAATGAAGAGGACTATAGAGTGGTTAGACTAGCAGAGCTTGAACTACTTGATGAAAAATGCCTCCATGCCTTAGACCACCTCAAAGTGTATCATAATCAAATCCACGCTATCTACTATAAGTTCCTTATCTCTCATCAATTTTAGGTTGGAGATATTGATCTAAAATAAAAACTAGTTCAATACCACCAAAGAGCGTGAAATTAAAGGGAAGTTTGAGCCTAATTGGTTAGGACCATACATTGTGGTCACAAATTTTAGTTTAGGGGCCTATAAAATTTCATATCCTAATGGTGATGAGCTCTGGGATCCCATGAACATCATGTATCTAGGGCATTTCTATACCTAAGCTCAGAGGCATTTCAAAAAGTCACAAAATAGTAAAGATAAATAAATTCATTCAAATGTGAAAACCACACAATTATGGCACTTTGGAAAGGTCTTTTAGTGACAACCATTTTTAGCACCTTAGGAGGATTTTATTGTTCACAAGCACCCCGCACATTGGGCATGGTGTCTTCTTCCTAGCTTTTCCCCGGCTTTTTTGTAATCTTGTTGAGCCTATCCCTCTTGCATCGATCCGCTTATCCTATTCTTGTATATATGTGCGGAATTTACCCTTGTATATTCTCACCTCTCATTGGGGGCATCATGGTGTTATGTTATCATTTACATAGTTTTAGAAAACCTAAAAATCCAATAACATTGGTAAAATATTATAAAATCAAAAACATTTCAAAACATCTTATAAATTCAAAAACATTGGTAAAACCTTTGAAAATCTAAAAACACTAATAAAATCTCAAAAACCAAAATAGTGAAAACACTAAAAAACACTAAACATTGGAAACTATAATACAAAAAATATTACTTCTGTGATTTCTCGTTTTAGAATATGAAATTTGGATCATATTGTGATCTTCTTTCAGAACAAAGCTTGTTTACTTGTTATGTCTTTCTTCCTGGAATATATCATTGCTCAGGGAAATTTCAAAGTGCATCATTGTTTTTCACAAGACTTATATGTCCTCCATCCAATACCTTGCATGTATCCTTGCTTGGAGCATCATTTTAACCCTACTCAAAAAAATTGGGTACTAAATTTGGATAACAAAAACATTAGTACAATTATCTTAAGCATTTTTGTTTAAGTGTATTTGATTGTGCTTAGTTGTTTGTTTGTTTGCTTTCTCGTATTGAATTGCTTATGTATTTTTCTTTGATTCAGTCTTTTAGCATTGCACAAACATCAGTAATATGGCTTTTCATGTCATTTTACCCTTTTTGTATTCTTACATCAAATAAAAAGGTACTTCCGAGCCGGTGGTGGTGCGTACACTATGCTACGATCTTTCCATCCCTCATCTATCTTTCTTCATATTCTAACTTGTTCCCCATTCTATCTCGACATTCCTTCTCGCTAACCTTTTATATTTATTCTAGCTTACCATGCCACACTTCTCACAATGACTTATTTCTTACCCTCCCTCCCTTCATTTTCCCTCGTCGTGCACTCGGCACCAATATATCTCAAATTGGATAATGGCCAACCAAGCCAAATTTGAATCCCTACCACTCGAGGGGATTTTCTTTTAACGTGATTATTTCTCTCTTATTTTCGAGCATCAATAGACCTCTTCTATCAACACATCAACACTCAAGGGGGCATCGTCCATCCTAGTAATTTTTCTTCTACCCATACAAAATAAAATTGTCTATTATCTTTGAAGTGGTGTCACTTGCGCTACACCACATCAAAGAGGGGAAAATGTAGACACCTAATTTCGACAAAGGCAATTTTAATACTAAAATTGCCCTATTGATCTTTTTACCACCCTTTCATTATAATTAGTGATTTAACGCTAATTAGCTAACATTCCCCTTCATTTTGGCCAATTAATGACACTTTATAAATTATCTAGCCTCGTCCCTCATCTTAGATGTTAATTAACATCGCTTCATTAGTTAAAACCCTCTTTTAATTAATTAATATTATTTAATTAAGATTTCAATTTGAAAATGGAACCCAGTTTTCAGGAAGAGCCAAAGGCTCAAATGTGCAAAAGCACGATTCATTCAATCATCTTCAATTCCTAAACATTATTATAATAGACTAATAAATGGCCTCCATGTAACTATTCCTATAACTACTAGCTTTATTTTAGATAGGTTGTTCTAACAACCTATATTCTCTCTTAGCCCAATCTCTCACACACTATTCATATGTGAGTTGTTAAACTCACTTACAATTATTCGTTCCACATATTATTTTTCTAAACACATTAAATAATACTATTCTAATATGGAGTACAACAATACTCATGTTAGGACTAATTCCTAACATTCCCCCCCTTAGTTCTAACATGGAGTGAGGAACTCTCTGGAGTTGCATGGTGGCAATTGGCCTTGGTGGGTCATTGCCTCCATCTTTTGGGTTGTCGTTGATGATTGAAAGTTACCTTGTTTTGTATTTCCCCCTAAATTAAAAATCCCTTGGATGTTGATTTTGACTGATAATGCATCCAAGTTACAATGATAGTGGCCCATCTTCAAATTTTCAAAAAAACATTTATATCTCCAAAAACATTTATATTTCCCTTACAATTTATTTCGACCCTTTTTGAAAACTTTGTCCTTCTATGATCACACATTACAAATTATACATCCCTCAAGAATTAATTCTTAAAATATATTTTTTGGAAAAATCTTATGGTACCCCTATACCAAAGATTTAGGCTTAATACTTGTTCAAATCCCTTGTCTCGAACTAGGCAAGCAAGCCCATCAATCATATATCTAATAAAACTTTAAAGTTTTTAAATTGAGCCTTTTTCAATAAAATAAATCCATACCCAATTTTTAGGTCTCTATCAAGCGTGTTGTCGATGTGGATGAAGGTGAGTGACCAAGTCATAAGGAAACCATTGGAAATAAGGAAATTGTCATTTGTATTTGGATGATTGTGCCTTATGGAAAGGATTTCTTTCACGTTTTTGGAAGTAGATGCAATCTTACACAAATCTAACTCATTCTAGATATCCTTATTGTTTATATCATAGGAAAATGGCTTGGATTTGTTATCTCGAGTCTTCATGCTACCGCAAGCTTCTCATCATAATCATAGGACAAACAAACCTTCATTTTTCAGCTTACTTCAGCTTCAACTTCCAACATTTTTGGAATTTTTTGGAAAAATCTTATTGTACCCCTTATACCACTACAAGGCTTAATGTTTGTCCAAAGCCCTTGTCTTGAACTAGGTAAGCAAGCCCACCAATCATATATGTAATAAAACTTTAAAGTTTTTAAATTGAGCCTTTTGAATGAAATAAATCCATACCCGATTTTTAGGGCTCTATCAAGCATGATATCCAATGTGGATGGAGGTGAGTGACCAGGTCATAAGGAAACCTCTAGAAATAAAGAATTTTTTTGCATTTGGATGATATGATGCGCTTTGTGGAAAGGATTTCTTTCATGTTTTTGGAAGTAGCTGCAGTCCTACACAAATATAAATCATTCCAGAGATCCATGTCATTTATGTCACAGAAAAACAACTTGGCGTTGTTATCTCGTAGTCTTCATGCTCACTGGAAGCTTCTCACCATAATCATCGGAAAACAAAACTTCATTTTTGGCTTACTTCAACTTCATTTCCCAACATTTTTGAAAAAATTAGACAAAACTTGTGGTACCCCTATACCACTACAAGGCTTAATGCATGACCAAAGCCCTTGTCTCGAACTAGGCAAGCAAGCCCATCAATCATATATCTAATAAAACTTTAAAGTTTTTAAATTGATCCTTTTAATAAAATAAATCCATTCCCAATTTTTAGGTCTCTATCAAGCGTGTTATCTAATGTGGATGGAAGTGAGTGACTAGGTCATAAGGAAACCGTTGGAAATAAAGAAATTTTCATTTTCATTTGGATGATATGATGCGCCTTGTGGAAAGGATTTCTTTCACATTTTTGGAGGTAGCTAGAGTCTTACAAAAATCATTCTAGAGATCCTTGTCGTTTATGTCACAGAAAACAGCTTGGATTTGTTATCTCAGAGTCTTCACACTACCTCAAGCTTCTCATCATAATCATCAGGCAAACAAACCTTAATTTTTTGTCTTACTTGGCTTCATCTCGCCAACATTTTTGGAATTTTTTTGGGAATAGCTTATGGTACCCCTATACCACTACAAGGCTTAATGCATGTCCAAAGCCCTTGTCTCGAACTAGGCAAGTAAGCCCATCAAGCATATATCTAATAAAACTTTAAAGTTTTTAAATTGAGCCTTTTGAATAAAATAAATCCATACCCGATTTTTAGGGCTCTATCAAGCGTGTTGTCCAATGTGGTTGGAGATGAGTGACCAGGTCATAAGGAAACCATTGGAAATAAAGAAATTGTCATTTGCATTTGGATGATATGATGCACCTTGTGGAAAGGATTTCTTTCACATTTTTGGAAGTAGCTGTAGTCTTACACAAATCTAAATCATTTCAAAGATCCTTGTCATTTATGTCACAGGAAAATGGCTTGGATTTTTTATCTCAGAGTCTTCACGTTGTCGTAAGCTTCTCATCATATTCATCGGGCAAACAAACCTTCATTTTTGGCTTACTTCAGCTTCGTCACAACATTCACGTCTAAAAACAATGCTTAAACGCCTCTTTTCCACCGCAAATAGATTTTTTAATTTACATAATTTTTTAAAACCCTTTCTGGGTTTATTTCCCCTTATATTCAACTTTCCAATACAATTTTAATCACCCAATTTTGTTCAGAAATGAAAAATATATGATTCTTTTTGTGAGTTGTATCAAACTATTTTTCTAAAAAAAAATCAAAATAAATTCTCCAAATTTGTACGAATAACCGAGTTGCGCCCATTAGATGGATTTTCTTCTCTTCTCCATAAAATTTCTTAAAAAAAACACAGAGACTAAATAAATCAAAAATATTATTTTTTATTTTTATATGCAAACGGGAAACAAAATGGAGCGCAGATAATAGAAAGAATGAACAGATGGAAAGAAAGAGGAGGATGCAAATGGATGGTGAATGTCAACAATTTTTGCATGTGGTCTACACATCTCTATTGTTGACAAAATGCAAGCATGGTGGATGGATAAATCAATGGCTATTGTGAATGGTTTGCGAGTTGCTGAAAGCTATTGTGTGGTCCATTTAGATGCAAAACAAACAAATTAAAGGTGAACAACGAGGTTTAGAACTAGCTCGATACCAAATGAAAATGGAACCCCATTTCTCGGGAAGAGCCAAAGGCTCAAATGTGGAGAAGCGTGATTTAGTCAATCATCTTCAATTCCTAAACATTACTACGATAGACTAATAAATAGGCCTCCCTATAACTATTCTTATAACCGCTAGCTTTATTTTAGATAGGTTGTTCTAACAACCTATATTCTCTCCTATCCCAATCTCTCATACATTATTCCTATGTGAGTTGTTAAACTCACTTACAATTATTCGCTCCACATATTATTTTTCTAAACACATTAAATAATACTATTCTAATATGGAGCACAACAATACTCGTGTTAGGACTAATTCCTAACACAATCTTGTATTTAATCAATAAACCCTTTTATTGGTTAAATCCCCCTCTCAAACCCTTCAAATTCTACTAATTTCCCTCCAAATCATCTCCAAATGGCTTCTATAAGATTAACTTGGCCTATTAATTAATCCTAGTTGATTAATTAAACCTTCCCAAACTCCCATGAGTTGTTAATCTCTAATTAATCTCTTCTAATCATATTTATCCCTTTCTAATTCTACATTCCCTTTATCCCACATTCACTAGGTTGCAAGATTCTCCCAAAATGGAAAGCTATATAAGAAACCTAGTACACCATGTCACACCTTACACCATGTCCTTGACAAACATTATACTTGAGAAGAGCATTTCATGTTATTGGAAGGTTTGTTAAATCTCGCACCTTTTTCTTCTTGCTAAAAGAGTAGTAAGAGAAGAATCAAAATGGAAATTAAGCCATACTTTATGAGATCTCTTCTTCTTTTTTGAGAAATCCTTGATCGTGTATGGTTTACGTTTGGCTCACTAAGGAGGTACTTACATCCAAAGCACGTCAAAAATATCAAAAGGAGGTTTCTTCTTAGTATAGAGTCATATTTTTTTGTTTAACTAGTTTCCTTTTTCACTTTATCATGATGTATTTGCTTGAGTTTAACTCAGTTATGATCTACTTGGTGTTAGGTTCTTTCAATTAGCTTAGTTTAAATTTTAGCATGAATACGATAGAGAGAATGATTGTTATGTAATACATGATAGGATTTAGTTTCTTGAGGACAAGGGATTCATTGATTTTCACACACGACATTATTATAGATCACATTCGTTAGTGCCACGATGCCACACACCAACATATGTTACTTTGACTACCTCTCATCCTCCTAAAGTTATTTTGTCTCCTCCTCCCTCGGTTTCGATTATGCATGAGAAGTTTCCCCAACTTATCATACACTCTAGACCTAAGTACGTCCCGAAGGAGAAAAACTCACCACTATATGTTTCGCATCATCTTAGTGTTGCTATAATTAATTCGGGTTTGTCATTTGGTACATATGAACATGATATTTTAATAATTGAGTCGTTTGTGTGTAGTTATCACCTTCTTTCTAGCTAGATTTTATAAGATCTTTCGTACTACATGATTTCACACCTATTTTCTATCCATATGCCACTATTTCTCTTGTATGCACCTAATTCGACCACGCAATTTTAATACTAAAATTACACTAATTGTCTTATTTCCGGCATTTCATTATAATTAGTGATTTTCCACTAATTAGCTAATATTCCCCATCTTCTCGATCAATTAATGACATTTCATTAATTAACTAGCTTTGTCCCTCATCTTGGATGTCAATTAACGTTGCTTCGTTAGTTAAAATCCTCTTTTAATTAATTAATTAACCATTATTAATTAATTACCCTTCCACAATCTTATATTTAATTAATAAACCTCTTATTAGTTAAATCCCCTCTCAAACCCTTCAAATTATATTAATTTCCCTCCAAATCATCTCCAAATAGCTTCTATAAGCTAAACTTGGCCTATTAATTAATCCCAATTGATTAATTAAACCTTCCCAAACTCCCATGGGTCACTAATCTCTTCTAATCATGTTTATCCTTTTCTAATTCTACATTCACTTTATCCCACATTCACTAGGTTGCAAGCTTCTCCCAAATTGGAAAGCTATATAAGAAACCTAGTACACCTTGTCACACCTTACACCTTGTCCTTGTAAGACATTTGATATCTCAAGAGAGCATTTCCTTCACAAAGAAAGCTTGCATAAATTGAGAAACCCCCTTTCATCAAGGTTAGTAGGAGAAGAGTCAAAATGGAATTTAATCCATAGTAAAAACCCTTTGATTGCATATAACTTTCATTTAGTTCACATAAGGGAGTACCTACATATCAAAGAACATCCAAACATCGAAATGGAGGTTTGCATTTAGTGTAGATTTACATATTGTGTAATTTAATTAAGCTTTTCATTTTTAGCTCAATGTTGATGTATTTGCTAAAATGAACTAAGGATTTTACTTCGTGTTGGCATGTGTGTGCTAGTGTTATCATTGATGTAAAAGGTGCAAGGTCATTAATGACAAAGGATGATGCAAGGACTGCAAGAGGAAGTTTGTAGTGATGATGACATGGGCAGACAAGTAGTTGCATGGTTACAAGAATGAAGAAGGTGAGAGTTACTTAGCCAAGTAGGCTTAATTAGGAGGTCTAATCAGCATTGGTGATGTCATATGGAGGATAGAGATGCATGGAGGCTTGTGAATCATGGTAGAGGTGCGGATATCATGTTGGTAGTTTGTTGAGACAATCATGTAGGTCTCATAAGGTGATTGCAAGGTGTGATCAAGGTTTGTACGTCTTCATCTAGACCTAGTCTAAGTGCTTGGTGACCTAATGGAGTATGAAGATTAGTTACAGAGGTGTGTGGGCCCATAAGGGCATGAAGAGGAGTGAGAAATGTTGTCTCAAAGGTGTTAGGGCCTTTTGAATGGATTTGAAGAAAAGGTATGGTGTTTATCTACCGTGTCTAGGTCTAAACTAAACCTAATTTCATAATCAAAAATACTAATTTAATATCTAATGTGATGATTGGATGATGCAAAGGACTCTCCCGGACTCTCCCAACTTTTTGATGGTGGTGGTTAGGAGTCTTGACAATTGGTGGAGCCCACTCAAATCTGCATGTTTTCAAGAAAGTTTGATTTTCTCTCAAGTTTCCCATTTGACCTATGATCTAAATTGATGTTTTGAATATAAGGGAAGTTATGATAGATTATTGAGGTGATTTCAAATATTGGTAAATCCATTTGGAGGTTTGCACAAGTCCAAAAGTGAACACTGGTTTGTAGGCCTAATAGGTAATTTTTAACAATCATGGAGAAAGGAGGTTATTGGGCATGTGTGGCCTAAGAGGATGTGCCTAATGACCATGAAGGTGTTGTACACATCCAATGTGACATGATGCATGCTTTGGTTGAGGTCTACAAGTCATATTTTTTGGCAAGTTTGAGGTCATATGTTGACCTACTTGACAGAGAGTTTAATGACAATAAAGGTTCCTTGATAAAATTGGTCTAAAAGACCAATATCTTGGTTTGATTCATGATAGCTAGCTATTGTAGAGTAACGAGGGGTTCAATTTGATTTTTTTCCATGCATTGAGAGGTCTTGAAGGTGTCATCATTGGTGTGAGAAGATCAACTTTCCAAGATTGGTTTCTAGGCAACATATGTATTTTGAAGTACAAAGAAGTTTTGATGGCTTTATGGGTTGTCATGAAATCTAAAGTGGTTTGTGATGTTCCTTGGGTCATTTTATTTCGATGAGTGACTACATGTCATGGATGAGGTGATTTTGGAAGCTTGGTGTTCATCTTTGAATACTTTGGTTTGTCGAGGTTCTCAAAATGAGTAGGAAACAATCCTACTTGGTGGTGTCATGGATAAAATGAATGATGTAGAGGTTCCAGATCCTGTGGAAAGTGTTGCTAGGATTTCCTTGACATATGTGAATCTTGTGGAGGCATGATGGAGTTGGTTTGTGCCCTTGGAGTCCATATTGCATTCGTTGGAGAGAAAGAGCTTGTTTTAGGCCTAGTTATGCATATTGAGTGTCTTAGTCTAATGCCAACCTATATGGTCATTTTATGTGAATTTATATGAGTGTGTAGGTGTGTTTTTATGGTGATAAGACCGACCTTATTAGTCTTGTATGACCTATATGGTTGTGATAGATAGTGTCATGTATATAAAGTGAATGTATTTGCTCATTTGAGTTAGGTGAATATATAGAATTGTGTGTGAGCTATAGGGGTGAAAGAGTGTGTTAGAGGGCTCCAAGCCATAGTTAAAAATAAGCATGAGAAGGTGATAAGGGAATAGTAGAAGGTATTCGAGGTCATTAGACCTAATCAGATTATGGAGGAGTAAGATTAAGCGAAGAAGGAAAGAGAGTTGTTTGAAAGGGTTTTGAGGTGTGTGAGTTGAACTAGTGATCACAATCTATTGTAGAAGCAACATTACTTCAGTGATCTTCATCATCGGTGGTTGATTGTGTGTTTAATCGTCTTAGGAGTAGTAACATCCTTGTATAGTGGGTGTTATACTAAATAGGGGTGGGTGCTCCTTGTGAAGTGGGTGCTTCACTAAACAAATCTTGTGTGATGTGTAATATTCATGCAAGTCTTTTGGATTGAGTAATATATTCAAAAGTTTCAATGGGTTTTATTCCCCTTGAGGGTTTTCCACTCCATATCTAGTATCTTTTGTAATCTCACATGCAAGTGTATGGTTGTTCATGTTTAATATGGTTTCATTAGTTAATGTATGTTGGTGTGATTATTTGAATGGTATATGCAACTTAAAGAAACTAAGGAAAGGTTTTTAAATGACCAATTTACCCCCTAGTCCATTGTGCTTCCAAAAATTGGTATCGAGAAGGTACTTTTGAAGAAGTTTAATCACTTGAAGGAGATCCTTTGAAGCACTAAAATGTAAATTCAATAGATTGACACTTCCACCAACAAGGCTCCTTTGTTTAAAGGGTCAAACTATGCATATTTTAGCATCACGATGAGGACTCACATCATGTCCATAGGATGTGACATTTGGCGGTTTGTGTTAGATGGGTATCTAGTTCTTAAATCTCCTCCAAATAGTACTATAGAAAAGAAATCTAGTAATGAAAACTCCAAGGAAATGAAAGCAATTTTGTGTGGATTGGCGTAATCATATTGTGTCAAGGTCATGCATTGTACACCATCCAATGCTATGTGGGAGAAACTTCAGGTCATCTATGAATGAGATTACAAAGTAAAGATAGCAAAGCTTCAGACATATAGGAACCAGTTTGAAGGCCTAATAATGAAGGAAGAAGAATCCATTGTTGCTTATCTACTTAGAGTTGATCAAGTGGTCAACATCATCAGAGGTTTAGGTGAAGAAGTAGTGGTGAAAAAGGTGTTGAGGTCTATAAATCCCAAGTTTGATCCTAAATTTTATGCCATTGAGGAAACCAAGGATTTGAAAGTCATGTTAATGGATGAGCTCCATGGTTATTTTGAAAGATATATGAGATGAGAATTATTGATTCAAAACCTATCAAGAAGGAAGTAGCTTTCAAGATTGAGAAGAAGCTAAAAGAAAAGAAAACCACTAATATTGTTGAGGTTGATATTGATGATGAAGAACTGATTGCAGTGTTTTCTAGGAGGTTGAAACCTAGTTTAGGTAAATACAAGGGTAAGTTGCCTTTTAAATGCTTTAACTTTAGTGAAATAGGTCATTTTGCTTACAAGTGCCCTCCTAAACACAAGTATGAAGATCATGACAAGAAGACTTACACGTCTCGATAAAGGAAAAAATAAGTTCGAGAGATTTGAGAACAAGAAGAAGTCTAAGAAGAGTTTCTACACCAAAGAAGATTTTTTTCATCTGATGAAGATAGCTATGATGGTGTTTCTAACACTAATTTTGAGTCTAAGCATGAAGATGTAGCAGATGAAGTCTTGTTTATGGCCAAGGATGCTATGAGATCTATGAGTGAAGACTCAATATTTTTTTGGTGACATCATACATTCTCGAATAAGAAGAAGAAGAGAATGATATAGAAAATGAGTTGATGTGTGTACAAATAGAGTTGAAGTATGTTGAGAAGAGTAACAAGAAGTTGAGAGCATGAGTCAAAGAGTATGAAGGAAAGATTCATGAACTTGAGAAGAATCATTGGAATGAAAGAGGTAAGCTTGAAGAAACTATCAAAAGGTTACAAATGCACATGAGTTCCTTGACTATAAGTCTGAAATCTAATGAGGAAGAATGCATTAAGCTTGAATAATATATTATTTTGCTAAGAGGATGTTTTTCTAAAGTAGCTAAGAAAGCTATGACATTTGAGAAGTTTGAAAAGAGCTCGAAAGATCTTAATGATCTCTTTGAAAATCAAAGATCTACTAGATACACAACATGTTTGGGGTTCAAGGAAGACCTCAAGGGAAAAAGAAGTGATGCAAGAAGACATTGTTCCAAGCAAGGAGATTGAAGATCCAAGCACCAAAGAAGAGTAGGAGAGAAACTTCAAATACAATGTGAAAAAAAAACTTTGTAAGGCAACCCAATGCATCAAGATATGAAATATATTTTAATGGATATTGTTATACATGTAATATTTTTTGGCATAGAGCAAAGGAATGCAAAAGGATAGTCAAAGATGATCATCCATGGGCAAATAGTAGTGATGAAAAATCAAGAAACATAACTTGTAATGCAATGAAAAAGGACACACTTCTCGATATTGCATGTATGATTCATCTAGTCAAAATTGAAGTAATGAATGTTCTAGAGGTAAGAATAAAATGGTATGTTTTAACTGTGATAATGGTGGAAATGTGGCTAAAGATTGTTTTAATAGTTTTACAAGGAAAACCATGAGGTTTCGGGGTCTTAAAGTGCAGGAGAAGAGGCGAGGTAGGTTGAGCGAGCCAAGAGTAAACAATGTCATTCAACCTAAAGCAAATGTTGAAGTAAAACAAAAAGGTTCTTAGATTTTTATCGAAGAAAGAAGGAAAATGTGAGTCACATGTGTCAAAGAGGTCATAGAGCCTCTTTATCTTTTGTTCTAGAATCCTCATGTCATAAGATGTCTCTACTAGGCTTCTTAGAGACATTTATCATTCATATGAAGCATTGCCTTAAGGTGGGGCTTGAATGGTTTGAATAATGGCATTGTAGCAATACAATCATGAGGTCAAGGTGTGCTCATTGTGTTCTTAAAGGTCTCCAATTTGCTTAGGATTTGGTTCAAGTACTGTCATGTTGCAAGGTTGTTGGATTCATGAAGAAGAAATTCATTTTGTATGATGACTTGATCATACCATCGGAGGAAAGGTGTAATACTCGCACTCCATGTATGTTTGTAGGTTGACTGGATCTATATGTTGTGTCTTATTCCTTGATTCATTTTTATGTCTCAAGTGTTTTCATGCATCATAGAGGTAGTATGAAGAGTGTGAAGCAATGTCGGGTCTATGAAAGTCAAAAAGGTGAGTTCTTAAGTTGATGAGCATAGTTGCGAAGTCTATGTGTGGATGTTTGAGTCAAGTAGTGTTGTCTTAAACAAGAGTATGGGAGATCAATATGGTTTGAAATGCTACACATGCCTAGAGTGAAGATTTACATCTTGATGAAGGGCTATAGAAATTGTGCAGATGCATCACAAGCTAAGGTATGTTTCTGAGTTTATCCTTAAAGTGGTAACATAGTAGTAAGGTGAAGCATGTCTTGTTGTTAGCTTTGCACGAAGATTCATGGTGATGTGTATAATTACATGAGTTGAGGGGGAGCTTGAGTTCCAATTACCCTTAGGAGGTGAATCTAGAAGAGTCAGCAAGACAAGTATGTTTAAACTATGCATCATGACAAGGTACAATATTGTTGGCAAGAAATTTTTTCGATGGGACAAATTAGGTGGATGTCTGCAACGCTGCCGGGACTAGGTCCCTATGCTTGAATGGAACAGCTCCATTTATAAAAATAGGGAAATTATATACATTGTTCTATCAACCAAGGATCGCATGAGGATACTTCCCTATACCAGAAAAGTGCTTGTAGAAACTACAAGGAGGAAAAATCTTACAAGGAAAGTGTGAAGAGAATAAGAGGAGGAGGTTTTGCACAATAAATAGTATAACAAAGTTTATTGTTTCAAAACCAAAACATTATCCATGAATTCAATGAGAAGAAAACCATGAGAATCACAAGGAACAAAACACAAAAGGCACAAAGTCTTAATGCATGACATTCAACAAGTACATTTCTCATGGATTATAGTTGAGATGGAGAGGAAACATAAGCAAAAAAAATAGAGGAAATTTGATCACTTGTTTCTAGAGAGAATATGGGAGCTAGTAAATAAGATTAACCATCCCTTGAAATGAGAAGGTTCTCTCAATTTATAGCTTTACATTGCAACTCTTCGTCTACCCCCACATGATTGTTCATATCCCCATCACAAGTGACTCTTCACATAACCTTAGGAAACACAAAATAAGTTCATTTTTATAATTGCAAAAGGGACTTTTACATTGCACCAATATTTAATAGTCACCTTAATGAATAAGAAAAAAGTCATGATTGCTTACAACGAAGAATTAGAAAGTGGGTAGAGAAGAGGAGAAAGAATGAAGAGAGAAGAGAAGGAATGCTCCAAAGCACGGATGAGGATGCCTCCGCCTTCGACGAAGATCTGCTCCGAAGGAGTTAAAGATGAAAACTTGCTCCATGATGGCCCTCTACAACATTGTTATGCTCCGTTGATGAAGGTTGCTCCTTTGGACACCTTTGAACACTTTGCCCCTTTTGAAAACTCTTTGAAATGATGCACTTCTACACACTGCCTAGATACATCGAGAAAGGGATGATGAAACTTGAGAAGAAGACCACTTGAGAACATCGGAAGATGACTCCCCTAATTTAGAAACTCCTCATGATCTTTGAGACATTGTTACATATTTATGATCAACCATTCACATGGGAGAAATTGGATGTACTTTGTTCACCCAGCCATGATCATTGATTCTGCCACTACATGAGCACCGATGATGAGTGAAAGCATCAAAAAAAAAATCCTTCTAATTCCAAAGTGAAGAAAGGAGAATGATAACAAAATAAATTTCATCCACCAATTGACCATGCATTCCATGTGAAATGAATTGAAAGGGCCTTCAATACAAAATTGGCAATTTTCTCATTTTGACACTCTTCGCTCACCGCATCGGGGAATGTGGGAATTGACTTGAAAATAGAGAGAGGAGCTCCCGTGAGTTCCGAGACCATCATAGGATGAGTGAAGGACTGAAATGTGACCACTTTTAGCTCATTTCACCCATTTTCTATTTTTAGAATATTCACCATTATGGTCCCATTTAGCCAATTTTTGCCATTTTGTCAATCTTGTCAATTTTGAGTGTCTCGATCATGAGGGAATGAAATAAGGAGTGTGAATGCACATTTTTCTTAGACTTACTATTTATAGTAGGTTCTCCCATAGATACTTACTAAAAATATAAAGTGGTCTTCCTAGTGTCGGATTTAAATGAAACCACTTGCATAAGTTTACATAATTCATTTCAAGCTCTGCTCCAATTTTTAGGGGATTTCGTCCATTGAAACCTTGGGAAGTGAAGAGGTACCTCACTGCCCTTTCATTCTTGTTTCATTTCAGCCATTAATGGAGTCACTGAGTATTTTAGAGAGTGCACTTTCCCACCTTAGATTGTAATGAAAACAATTTCACCATAATAGTTTTTCAACTGGATCTCGTGTTCTAAATTTTAGCTCGATCCACCGCTTAAATTCTTAGAAATTAAAAAATCAAAAACTAGGGGAAAAATGAAGGTTTGTTGCCATTAAAAATCAAGAGCATATTTTATTTTTCTTTCACTTGCTCTCTGAAGGCACCTAGGAAAGGGAATATTGCAAAAAAATCCTTCATATGCATTTACAGTTAAGAAAGATATGATATGTTTTTATTCCGGACACAAGGTTATTCAAGAAAAAAATGGGCACAAAGTGTCTAGATAAAAATGCATCTTTCATGGGTACTTTCAAACTAATATCATAAGGGAATGGAGGAAAAAGGAAGGAAGATGAATGGAAGAAATATTTTTAGAAACAAATCGGCAACATCTCTGGGGTTTCACATGCACATGGAGGAGAAATATAGGAAGCTTGAAAAATTCTAACTTCTTGTTTTTTATCACTCCATAGGGAGGGGCACACTTTTTTTTCCCCATTGTCTCCTTGGGACAAGATGAAAGGGGTAGAAAAATGTGCCTCAATCCTATGATGACAAGTGGCAAGCTGAGGTTGCACGAGCGGGGCTAGAAAATTGGAAAAGAGGGCTTATTGAGGCTTCCCACAGGTCATGTGATGGGCTAGGGGCCTAATTGGGCATGGGGTGCATTTTTGTGTCCCCTTGGGACCAAACGAAAGGGACACAAAAGCACACCTCAACCTCATGTTGACACGTGGCACCTGAAAAATTGGCTAAGTATAAAAGGCTTACCTTGGGAAGGACCTTGAAGATGAAGTTGTCGAGCTTTGAGAGGACTTTTTTGATGAACCCTTATATGATTTTTACTCTCGAAGCCTTCTTAAGACAATGGGATGGGTCTAAATTTCTAATTCTACATTCAACCCCTCAAAATATCCTTATTTCTCGGGATCGCAAGGTGTGTCTACTAATAATAAGGTATGGAGAGAAATCCCTAGGACTTGTGAAAAATCTAAAAATACCATCATGTAGGGAATTAAATCAGTTTCCAATGCTATATTATTTTTCCTCCAACTCATTCCAAAGCTCCCGAATCATCTTTTGAAGCTCAAGTGCTTTTTTGAACTACGAGACTCCTTCACCTTCAAAACCCACTTTCACTGAACTTGTTCCTAAACCTTCAAATCTTCCCTAAATATTCCTAAACCACTTGAAATATGATCTTAGCTCCTTGATACCACTTCTTGATGAATTTGGGCCTTCAACTCTGCTCTAGGGGTGTACACTTGCCTCAAAAAGGCTAAAAATAGCCATTTCTAAGTCATTGAAGGATATGTCTTGAGAAGCATTGAATTAGAAGAACTTCATGAGCTTGTTTACATCTTTCAAACACTTGGAAAAGGTTATTACAACACATATGAACACTTAGAGGATTGGGATAGGCCTTATATAGGGGAACTGATCCAAGGAGTACTTGAGAGGGTTTACAAGCAAAAAATTGACACTAAGGTAAAGTTTTCATGTCTTCAATACAAATTGTTCCCTTGCAAAAACACATAAGTATGTTTTTGTATGCTATAATGATGAGTAATAGATGTCCAAGACCTCATAAGACAAGGAGAGATGGTAATTATCATCAAAAAGGTGTCTAAGGTGACAAGAAGAGCTAATTAGGAAGAGATGATGATTGGCATAACCATTTTGAAAGGATAAGTTAGTCATATGATCAAACCGGTTGTGATAACAAGAAAAGAAGACAAAGAACACTGAAAAGTTTCTTTAGGACTCTAGTGTTGGTTTTGACCCATCTACATGGATTTTAGTCAAGGTATGTGCTTTTGTATTTGCATAAATAGTTAGAGAATGATGGTATATTGTCAGGGGAGCAATAAGGAGATGTTTCATGTGTTTCGTATGCTCTTGTAGCAAGGAGAAATTTAAAAAGATTGGTTTGAAGGGATGATTTAGGTATTTTTGTCCTAAAGGTGTTACCACCATGTATGGCAAGAACAAGTCAATTTGAAGGTGTCTCCAAAGGGGCTAGAATTGTGTATGAGTCTAGCATGATGTTTTGTGCTCAGAATTAGGTATGTAGTTGTGTATGTGATTATGTGCACCTACCCAGGTGGAGCTACAATGCTCTCATGAAGCCGAAAGAGTCAAGACAAGGATGACAAGATTGTGAGCTTAACTTGATAATTAATTGCATTCACTTATAAAACTATTGACACAAATATAACACCATCAATATCAAATTAATAATTAATTGCATTCACTTATTATGTGTAATGTCCCTTTTCGGATGAAATTGAAAAAGAAGGAAAATGACACAAACTGAATCAAAGTGAATCGAACTTTATAATGCATAACCGATTTTTTGATAAGGTACAACAATATGTAATCATGTGACAAAAAGAGGAAAATTGCAATGGTTCACCACCAATACCACTTTCACATCATCCAAGGCATGTAGGGAACTTTTATAAATATTTTAGAACAAGTACAAGCCAAGAAATGAGTTTTTAAACCCCATGTGGAGTATATTTAATTAAATTTGCAACAAGAGTGAATCCACTTACAAAAATGGTCGAAATTGAGATTCCAAGGCCCAAAATTCAATCCATTAAATGCAACCATCCTCATAAATTATGAACAATCCAAATATCAACAAAGAATGAAGTGTTGCACACTAGATATCACCAAAATCATCCACTATGCAAGTCATTACCCTAGGAGAGGGTTTACAATAAGCTAGAAATGGCGAGTTTCTAAAGAAAATTTGAGTGTAGCTCAAGTATGACCTCCGTATAAGATCAGCGATGAAAAAATGAGGGGTTTCATCCTCAAATAAAATGCAAATAAGATTTTCACCTTCAATTGTAAGAGAAAGAAAGCAATTTTTGTTCCAACTCAAAGAAAATGAATTCCAAAGTAAGTATCCCCAAGCCAAATGACCCTTTATATAGCTAAAGGTGGCTCCAAAATCAAAAGGATGGTCCCCCAAATAGGGTGACCTTGTTGTAGAAAAAGTTTCTTTTTATTTTTCAAGTTGGTATTTGTACTTTTTCAAACCAACTTAACTTTTCCAATTCATAATTAGAAATTTTCTTGAAAATAATATAAAGCTACAAAAGCGACTGACAATCATGACATTAAATACTTTCCTTGGTCTTTCCCTTAAGCCCATGGGAATTGGAAAAGGCCCAAGATCTTCAAAATAAACTAGCCCGGAGAAGGGGACATTATAGTCCTCCCCTCCCAAAATTGCTTTCACTCAAGCAACTGCAAACTTTGTTGTCCGGAAAATTTAGCACCCTTCTTTATAGCTTCCTTATGCTCGAGATGTCATCTAATGGGTGAGGACTTGGATTCCTTGATAAAGCATCCAATAACACATTAATTTTCCCTTTGACATATTTAGTGTCAAATTCATATTCTTGTATTTTGCTTGCTCACTTTTTTGTTGGCCATTCAAATATTTTTGATGAAGAAATAATTGTTGTCCAAAATAACTCCCTTACTCATTTTGACAACTTACATTCCTATTCTAGCTCTAAGGCTCAATTGTTGCAGGTTACACACACTTTGATTGTCCCCTTCACACATTTCGTGGTTGCATTCCTCGCGTGTCCCTACACGTTCTCCTCCTCTCACGTACCTTCCACTTTCCTTCTCCATTCCTCTATCCTTTGCATTTCCCCTTGCGCGCACTCTTGATGCATCCGCCTTCTTCCTAGTAGTTTGTGCACCCTTCGCGTACATGTTTGACTTTCCTTCTAAATTGGTTAAGTCCCTAACGCATTCTTCTCGCACCCCATTCATTTCATTTAGCCGTGCATCATTCCTTTGATGCTCGCACTCGCCCGCATGCTTGTCCCTAGAAGTATGCTTCTATTTATAGTGTGTGTTACTTCTTCACGCATGTCTATTGCTTTCCCCTTCCACGCGCAACTTGCTCCTCTCTCTCGCACTAGTCACGGTGCCACGTGGAAATCTGTCAGACTTGAGTGTGTTACACACAACCTATACAAACGTGCCGAAGTAGGGCCCCAAATCCTTACAACAAACCACCGCATGACACATGGTAGAAATGACAAAAACATATGAACAGTTAGTCAATTCTTCACCCAATCACAGCGTGTGTCATGTGTCATCTCATGTCTAGAGCGACTTGTAGACCTCAAAACATCATAACTTTTGTTGTAGAGCTCAGATTAAGGTGTGGTTGCTCTTGTTTGGAAAGCTAGTGATGCAAGCTACACTCCAAAACTCAAGTTCAAATGTTGGCGGGATTTAATAGGTGAGAAACATGGAAACTACATTTTCAACCATTAATGCAAAATCTTATCAGCTCAACCACTAAATTTTATTCTAATCTTGCCTCCTTCCTTCCTCTACAAGTTAAACAAACATGGGGAGGAAGATCTAACATCTTTATAGGCGGATTTGCAAGCATTCATTGTTGATTGCTAGTGGTTAAAGATTCAAATCCGAGTTTCCCTTTTCTTTTCTTCTTCTTCTTCCCTTCTTCTATATATTGCAAAGCTCTGCTCTTTGTAAGGGTTGAATTCTTTCAGTTCGCAAGTGTATTATCTAGGTATTGCCTTGCATTTTGAGTTGAGACCATTGGATCCAGTTCTCTGCATGTGTGGTACTCGCCTCTTTTACCATTGTAATCGACTATGCATTATTTGGAAAAAATAAAAGTTGTTTTGTGGCTATGATCTGCCTTGACTCGATTTATTGCATCTTCTTGCCTTTCTCTTTACGTTGGTAGGTTGTTTTGCATCCTCACCTCCCTCGCAGGTTCTTTTTTTCATTGTGTCTCATGAAAATGGATGTTTAAGTGTGTTTAAGATTGTGGTACACATGTTTTCCCTCTCTGTGTGTGTTTCCTTCATTTTCACTCAAAGCTGATTATGTTTTTTTATTATGGGTAAATAGTTTTGAAGGGACTATACCCTGTGTACAAAAAGGCTCAAAAGCCAGATACCAAAAGAGGAAAAACCGACTCTAAAAGAGAAAAACATCCAACATCAGGGGGCTCAACAGCCAGATAATACAATATAGTAACAAAATAGGATCAAGACAGACAGTGATCCGAACAAAAGCAGAAGAGACAAAATACGAACAAGAGATAACCACCACTGGTCTTCCCAGCCAAAAAAACAACACCAAAAACGCCAGTCAACAGCAACTTCACCGCCAGTAAACAACAATAGAGCTCCGCATCACTTGACAGCCCGGTCAATCTTGGCTTTAATCATTTGGAGCGAGACGAAGAATGCAATGCGGTGGCCTGGGAAGGGTCTTTCAAAGCTGATTATGTTCATCCCCCTTCTTTCTAGTGTTATCACCTCCCTTAGATTATTTTTCCCTTTTTGTACATCCTTCTAACTTTAGTCCCTTGGCATCATTAGTTTAGGATTTGATTTTAGCATTAGGAGTAGTTGTAGTAGTAGAAATAGGTAGAGAAACCGACCTTCTCCGAAGGTCTGTCTCAAGCGCGCAAGGTCCCACAACTTGAGACAAATGCCTCATTGTTTCCTTAACAACCCAACCTAATCTAGGATGGGTACAGGGTTTAAGCTCCAACAAGAACCTCAAACTATTATGATCAGTTTTGACCACAAACCAAGTATTGCCAAAATTTGGCCAATGCATGCATAATGGCCAACATTTCTTTGTCATAGATGGGGAAATTCAGCTCATGCTCCTTTAGTTTCTGGCTCTCAAAAGCAATAGGATGCTTATTTTGCATCAAAATATCCCCGCACCTTTTCTCGAATGCATCACATTCAATCACAAAAGGAATAGAAAAATTTAGAACAACAAGTACCGGCATGAACTCATTACCCTTTTGAGCTTCTCAAAGGTTAGTTGGGATAAATCGCCAACAGAAAGCTCCTTTCTTTGTCAAATCAGTCAAGGGGCAGCAAGTTGTGAGTATCCCTTGACAAATCTTTGGTAGTAGCTACAAAGACCAAGGAACCCTCTCAATTGTGTTAATGAGGTAGGAGGAGGCCAATCCAATATGGCTTGGACCTTTTGTTGATCCACATGGACTCCTTGGGCATTGATGACATGTCCAAGATACAAAATTTTACTCAAACCAAACTCACACTTGGATTTCTTTGCAAAGAGAGCTTGTCATTCCAAAAATTCCAGCACCATATCCAAGTGTCTTAAATGCTCCTCCCATGTTTTATTATATATCAAGATTGTATACAAGGAAAACGAAAGCAATGACCCAATGTAAATCTTCCTTCAAGTTCTCTTGTAACCTCGAATGAGAAAGCTGAAGTGTGGAATGGAGTACCACACTTGTTGGATCTCTTTGATAATTTAGTTGTGGATGCTCCAAACTTGGTTCCAAATGGAAGAAGGATGCTATGAGCAATGATGATCAAATGGATAGCCATTCGATATGCAAATTCTAGTGGCAATTTAGAAGAGTATTGTTATAAATGCTTAAATCTTCCAAGGATGAATTGTGAAGGATTGAGCCTCATATTTATAACTGAAGGAGAGGCCATGGATTGTGGATCAAGGTTTGAATGAGTTGCAGGTAAATGAATGCATTTTCTTGAATTAGCAAGTTTATTTGGTCTATGCAATTGGATGGTTTGAATATTCATTTAAGGGGCAATGAATATTTAGTTGGCTTTTGATTTTATTCAAAAAGGTAGTTGTACATGAATATTTTGCTTCCACCTTTATAGGGTTCTAGAACTTGAGTGGAGTGAGCTAGTTCAACTTGAGTGAGTTGGATGGTGAAGTGGAGATGAGTGGATAATTAGCTATTTATTTATTTAAATAGCTAATTAAATTAGCCAAGGGGTGTGAGTGTATGCTTTAAGCATGATAGAATTAATTAAATTAATTCTAAAGGGATGTGGGTGAATTCTAATGGAATGTGAGAGGGTAGTGGTCTAGAATGCATTCTAGAACTAATTTGGCACATTGTGCAAGGTAATAGAATGACTAAAAATATGTATGTATTTTTAGGGTGTCTACATTTTCCCCTTTTAAAGTGTTATTATGAAGTAATAGCATTTTAAATATAATAGACGTGTAAATCAATGAGCGATGATGGGGAAGCATGTGGACCTACTTAATTTGCCCTAATGAAGCATTTAGATGCCCCAACAAGTGTGGATGCTAAGTGATTTTCCCCTCAAGCAGATGGGTGACACAACAAAGAGGTGGACAACGCTTGATAGGAAGAAGAAAAAGGCAGATGATTCAAAAAGGGAGTAGAAGGATTATGGGAGGGATTTTGCTCGTAGCATGATCTTCCATTCAGATATTGAAATTTAGAGCAACCTTATTTTTGATGTTGCACAAAGAGAGTTGGTACCATGATTATGAAAGAATTGTGATGTTTAACCCATTATGTGCATAAACAAACAAACAAACACACACACACACACACACACACACACACACACACACACACACACACACACAAACAAAAAGAGAAAAAGTGAAACAAACCCAATATACACAGTAGATGTATGCACCAAGGCTATAAATGAACCAAGATGGTAACAAAATACATGTAATTGGTCTAAAGCAAAACAAAAAGACAAATGAAAAATAAAACCAATATACACAAAGAGTAAAATTATGTACCATGGCTATAAATGAACCAAGATGATAAACAAATACACGTAATTTTGTCGAGAAATAATAGCAACAATGTGACACAATGTAAATAAAGACAATTAATTATGCCCCTAATGTGTTCCATAGTGATGATTAAGCAGATTTGGATGCCCCCAAGCAAGGATTCATGCAAGGGGATTAGATCAAATTGAAAGAGTGGGGTCAAGTGACACTCTTTGTTGGATCCGCATTGAAGATTAATCTGAGATTGAATGGGTCATTTCCCCCAAACAAGGATGCATGCAAGAGAGAAAATGAGAGTCGAGATTTCCCAAGTGAGGATACACGTGAGGGAGATGATTGATTTGACTTGCCCCCAAGAAAGGGTACATGCGAGGGTGAGATGATGTGTGATTGATAGTCGTAGGATAGTTGGAAACAATCACTAGGATAGGAGTTAAAAGTTTGATTTTGTGAGTTGTGTTGATTTTTCTAGGATTTTGATGGTTTTGTAAATTTTTTGAATTTTGTGATTATTTGAATGTTTTTGGATTTTGATTATTTCATTTTTTTTTATTTTGATTTTTGAGTTTTATTATATTATTTGAATTTTTTCTAATTTTAAGATGTTTTGAAAGTTTTTGGATTTCTTCAATTTTTAAATGTTTTTGGATTTTTTTGATTTTTAATTTGTTTTGTATTTTTTTGATCTAATGATAACAACCAAGTGAGATATAATAAGAGGTGATCTAAGACCCACCCAAGCATACACAAGCATGTAAAGGCTTATGAAGACCAAGGGATGGATGTGAGCAAAAAATGGATAGGATGAAATATGGTACACGTCCTAAATACAAGGAACAAGCGACAAAAACTAGGTTTGGGATGAAATGGTAAGATGGATAGGATGGAGGAACTATATAAGTGAATGTGCTAAAATGCCCCTAGCACAAGAGGTATGTATGTATGGCTTAGGAATAGAATCTCTTCAAATGAATCACATTCATGGGTTCTTTAAGCTCTTTTCCATCTTGAGTGGATAGCTTGTATGCACCTGATCCGAATTTTGCAATGATAAGGTAAGGACCCAACCAATTTGGTTCAAATTTTCCTTTCTTGTCCCTATCTTTGGTTGTATTCTTTTGATTTTCTTTTAGAACAAGGTTATCGATATCTCAAACTTTCGTGGTTTGATCTTCTTGTTGTAGTTGTGATGAAGTCAATTCTAATACACTTTGAGATGGTCTAAAGCATTGAGTCGCTTTTCATCTAAGAGATCAAGCTCAACAAGGTGAGCCTGTCAATAGTCATCTTCGTTGATCGATGTTGAAGGGATACAAAGAATGATGGGAGCTCGACCTTTATAGGTAATACAACTTCGATCCGTAGACAAGGGAGAATGGGGTGGCTCATGTGGGAGTATGGAAGGATGTACGATAAGCCCAGAGGGCAGGATATACTTGGGTATGCTAATTGTGACCATGCTTGTCAACAATTTTTTCCATGATGGATTTTAATGTCTTGTTAGAAGCTTCAACTTGGCCATTACATTGGGGATAGTAAGGGGTGGACTAACGATGAAGGCGGATGTTGAAGCGTTTGGCTAAGGCTTTAACGATTTTATTTTTGAATGACTTACCATTATTTAGTAACAAGAGAAGATGGAATGCCAAAGTGACAAATAAGGTGATTGAATATGAATTTGGAAATATTACTACTAGTAACATAGGTGAGAGGCATTGCCTCTACCCATTTGGTAAAATACTTCATGGCAGTGATAATGAACTTATGGCCATCGATGAGGTGGGGTTGATTTTTCTATAAGGTCGAGCCCCATCGGGAGAAAGGCCAAGGTGTAGTGATTGGTTGTAAGGCTTGAGAAGGTGCGTGAATGATATTTCCATGCATTTGGCAAGCTACACACTTCTTAACAAATTTGCATGCATCAGACTCCATGGTAGGCCAATAGTAACCAACGTGTAAGATCTTCTTTGCTAAAAACCATGTCACTTGTATGTGCTCCAAAAATACCAACATGTACCTCTTCTAGGGTTTGGAGTACTTCATCTTGGTTGAGACATCTTAATAGAGTCCCATCATAGCCTCTTCGATAAAGGGTATCGGCAAGTATGGTATAACATGAAGCACATTGTGCTAAGGCTCGTTTATCTTGAGAGTTCATGTTTTTGGGATAAGTGTGGTCACAAATGAAAGTATAAATGTCATGATACCAAGGGTTGTCAGGACCAACTATTTCACAGACCATGGTTGACTCAGGAAAATCGTAGGCGGAACTAGAAGATGTTCAACGAGAAACTCGATATGTGTGATGGGAGTTGAACTCAAGAAGAGATCCGATAGTTGTCATAACATCTGCTGATTTGTTTTGAAGGTGAGGAACTTGTTCAAATGTGATCAACTGAAAGTAACCTCTAAGGCTATCCACCATGAGTTTGTAAGGAATGAGCTTTTCATCTTTGACTTGG
Organism: Taxus wallichiana var. yunnanensis; assembly: GCA_018340775.1. Classification (NCBI taxonomy): domain Eukaryota; kingdom Viridiplantae; phylum Streptophyta; class Pinopsida; order Cupressales; family Taxaceae; genus Taxus; species Taxus wallichiana. The sequence goes on along the minus strand of CM031238.1, from coordinate 548,049,510 downwards.
TATTCATTTGTGACTTGTTTGATGATTAAAAGGGAATCGCCAAATACTTCTAACTCTTTGAGATTCCATGAGATTGCCAATTTCAATCCAGCTATGAGGGCTTCATATTCTACAATATTGTTTGTGTAGGGGAAGGCCAAGCGAAAGATTTTGGAATAACATTACCATCTGGTGTGATAAGAAAAATACCAGCTCTTGATCCATGGACATTACAAGATCCATCAAAGAATAGGGTCCAAGAAGGCACTATATCAACATATAAAAGTTCTTCATCCGAAATTCAAAATGAAGTGGTTCTAATCCTGGTAGAGGTGCCATAGCAAGTTGATTTGTAAGATATTTTTCCTTTGATTGCCTTTTGACTAACAAACTCAATATCAAACTCACTAAGTAGAATGACCCAACTTGACATTCTTCCTGTGAGAATGGGTCTAGATAGTAGATATTTGAGAGGATCTACTTTTGCAATGAGTTTGGTTGTGTGATTGAGCAAATAGTGTCATAGTTTGTGAAATGTGAAAGCTACTTGCTAAACACACTTTCTCAACTTGTGAATATTTTATCTCATGATCAATAAGTGTTCTACTAAGATAGTAGATTGTTTGCTCTTGTCCTTGATTATTATGTTGTGCTAGCAATGCTCCTATTGCATGTTCTGTAGTAGATGTGTAGAGAAGCATTGGTTTATTTGATATGGGTGGCATGAGAACCGGTGGACTTGATAGATATTCTTTTAATTTAGCAAAAGAATCTTGACATTCTTGGTTCCACCGAAAATTGTACATCTTTTTCAATAATTGATTGAAGTGGTGACACTTATCTGCCAGCTATGAAATGAACCTTCGATTGATTAGATCTTTCCTTAAAGACCTCACAGTTTCTTGAGATTTTGGGGAGGAGGCATTTCCATGATTGCCTTGACCTTTGCATGGTCTACTTCTATGCCTCTCCATGAAATAATAAATCCAGTAATTTTCATGATGTTATGCCAAACACACATTTCTTCGGATTAAGTCTGACTTTGTATTCACACAATCTTTCAAAGATACGTCGTAATACTATTCGGATGATCCACTCATGTTTTAGACTTTGTTAGGATGTCATCTACATAAGTCCTCCATGATATCATGTAGCATGTCATGAAAGATGATTGGCATCGCTCTCTATAGTAGCACCTACATGTGTTTTAAGGACAAATGGCATGACCTTATAAGCGAGAAAGTGCCCATGGTGTAGTGAACATTATTTTATGTTGATCTTCTTCTACAATATGAATATGATTGTAGCAAAAAAAAAAATTCATCCATAAGGGAAAACATTTCATGACCTGTTGTTGAATCCACGATCATATCAATGTTTGGTAAAGGGTAGTCATCTTTTGGACATGCCTTATTGATGTCCCAAAATTTCGTATATATTTTGATGCCCCAAAGTTTTCTTTGCCATGGGTACAATGTTTGAAATCCATGCAAAATAGTCTATTGGTCAAATGAAGTCTCGCTTCTATAATTTTTGAAGTTCAACTTTGAAAAGCAATGCAACTTTGGGATGCATCTTTCTCAATTTTTGCTTGATAAGTTTTGCATCCGATGTACCACAAGGTGGTGTACCACAAGAGATGGATCTAATCTTGGCATATCTTTGTAAGTCCATGTGAAAATATCTTGAAATTCCATAAGGAGTGTTGTGAACTTTGCTCTATCTTGATCTGATAGACTTGCACGAAGTTGTAAAATCTTCATTGCTCATGTGTGTCAATGTTAATTTCTATTGTTTCTTCAACCAACATTTTAGATGTGTCTCTTTTGGAAAAGGATGTCGTTGGTTGATGTAAATCTTCAATTGATGATGAATGAGAGTCCCCTCTCTCTAGTTCCTCATAAAGGTTTTCACTAGGAAATGCATCCCTTTTCTTTTGGCTATTTTTCATTTTTTTACTTTTGTGTTTCTCCAATAGTGCCTCAATGAGGTTTTCACTATGGGAGATTTGATTTTTCATTTTTGCTTGATTTTCACTTTTTTGCAAACTAGGGTACTCCAGTTCCTCACCAAAGTATGTAGATGCATCAAGGTCAATATCGAACCCCTACCCTGTGATTAAGAAGAGGGATGGGATCACAAGTCCCGAGAAAATCTTTAATGGCCTCATTGTTTTGAAAGAGGTCTATGGAAACACGATTGAGTTGATCCTGACTTATTAGGGTAGGATATACAAGGTCGAAATCAATGGTATTGATGGAGAGGTTTTTGATGAAAAGGTTTGTTTCAGCAAGGTTATCAAAGAGATTGTGTGAAACATGTCTCATCATTGGATTCAATGTCCTCACCACCAGTCGAGACATCAAGTAGTATAGATGAATTTTCAAATGTATGATAACCGAGATCATACCGATAGAGATTTTTTGTGCAAGGTATCGGACCAAGATGTCCTTGTTCATTTTTCCCGAGTCTATTACCTTTCCATTGTGATATTTTTCATGATTTTGTGCGCTTTAGTATACTCGAATGATTCGCAATGGGATAGAAGCATATCCATCATCATATAGCCAAGATCCAGAAGAACTCAGAATGTGTTCCTCATCTAAGTATCCAAACCTTTGCCATATAGACTTTCCTCAGTATAACCTAGACATCACAACAATTTCATGGAGCAGATATTCAATGCAGCTCCATTGTCTATGAGCATGCATTTGATTTTATGATGGGTGACGAATGCTTCTACGTATAAAGAATTATTATTGGTAATGTTGGAATTTAAGAGGTCACGAAGACCAAATGAAAAAATGGGATTATTGGATGATAGATTTGCAATAAGGGCCTGGATTTGTTAGGAGTTAATATCCTTAGGAACACATGCCTCATGGAGTGCACAAGTAATGATACCTTGAAGCATAGGAGATCTCTTGAGAAATTCCATGAGAGAAATTCACGCGGTGGTCTTCTCTAATTGTTTAATTATATCGCAGGAATTAGACGGACACTTTGCATTTGAGGAGTGTGCATTTGTAGTGGACTTAAGAGTAGACACTTTTGCGGTTGTGGACATGGAAGGTTGTTTAGTAGTGGCTACCCAAACCTATTTCTATCGTGTTATCACGGTGCAAGTAGGAGTGTTAAATTTGATAGTGGTTAGCATGTCTGGCATATGATCTAATAATGAAATAATGGAATCAAACTCGACATTGTGTGATGTTTGACCCTTGTCTTTTACATCATTGTTTGTTCCATGCTTAGGGAATGGGTCTCAAAGACCTTTAAATTCTCATTTGGTGTCTTGTTATTAGATGATCCTTCTATTGTGATGTCCCCATTATCAATTAAGTCTTGTATATAGTGATGTAGTCTTACACAATGATTCGTTGGATGGCCATGTATACAATGGTAGTCACAATATTCATTCTCTTTATACCATGCAAGTTTAGGTTGTCCTTCGAAAGGACGTGTGAATGGGTATGTTACCATTTTAGCGCTTGCGAGTTGATGGAGGACACTTGAAAGGATTTCTCCAAGAGGCGTAAATTGTCATCTTTTTACCTCACGTGGAGCAGTTTCTTTGCTAGAAAGGACTAGAGGTTTAGATTTTTCAATTTTACTGATTGTTGATGAATTGGATTTTGTACATTTTGGATACAACGAGAATCGGTGATTTCATCATTTACAACATTTTGATTTAGATTTATTATGATTTTGATTATGATTATTGGGTTTATCTTTTGAAGGTGTCTTGATTAGACCCTTCACAATAAGAGCCCTCTCAATTTGTTATCTTTTTTAGATTACTTCTTCTAAATTAGCCAAACAATGCATTTGCATTTGAAAAGATAGCTCTAAGTTGAGATTTGGAATGAAGTTGCTAACTAATTGCTTCTCGAGTATAGAACAAGGGTTTCGGCTTGCAATTCATCGCCATCACTATAAAAATGATGTCAAAGTTTCATTATTCCTTTGTTTTGTGTTACAAAGGTCCATCATTGTAATTTCATAATCGAGATTGAATGAAAAATGTTTGACGAATTTCTCCAAGAGGTCTACGAATGTGGTGATCAATCCCTTTGGAAGGTGTAAGAACCAATCCAAAGCTTTCCCTCCTAAACTTTTAGGGAAGAGGCGCAAGAGAAAGATATCATTGTATGCCACTTCTTGACATGCCATGAAAAATTCTTTGATATGCTCTTTTGGATCATGTTTGCCCTTGTATTTATCAAATTTGGGCATTTCAAAGGATTTAGGAAAAGTACACTTAACATGTCCTTATTGAATGGGTAAGGACATAGTTCATCGAAATTGAATTGTTTTATACACTTTTGAAGTCCCATTAATGTTTCTTTCATGCTCCTCCATTCTTGTGTGAATGGGGAGTTGGCTTGAGGAATGTCCATGGTGACATCATTGTCATGCATTGATTTGTGTTCTTCCCCTATTTTAGGATTTTCATTATTTTTGAGTTGGTGTTGTAACTCTTTGATTTTTGCCAACTCTTCTTTTGATGAATCAGGTGTAGTAGTTGATTTGGAATTTTTCGTACTAGACTCGGGTTTGTCTATTAAGTCTTTTAAGTGTTCATGCCCAAAGTCAGAGGATAGCTTTTCCCCCATTTCAAAGAGGCAAAGTAGATATTGGTTTTGTTTTTCATTATGACGTGATCAATAGCTTCTTTTTCATCTATTGATAGTTGGGTTGTTCTCCAATGTCTTCATCTACAAAAGGGTCATGACCACAACGGTTGAATCTTTCTGACTTATCATGGGCATGATTACTTTTACTACACGTAAACACCATTGTTTTATAGGTAAATACCTAAGTGAATAGTGTTTTTGAGATTTTGTAGAAGTTGTGACAAAGTTTGAGCTAAAAAGATGGATAAGAGTGTTTGTTTTAGCTTTGTTTGAGGGAATCAAAACATAAGTTTAAGGGTGAAGATTGTTTTGATTGAATTGGATTGAGATTTACTTAATACGTGAACAAAGTGAATGTTCAACGTATAAAGTTTGGATGTTGGTTTAGTTTTCTTAATACGTGAATAATGAATATTCAACGTATAAGACTTGGATGTGATTCATGATCGATTATGTATGATTTTCCTATAATTGAATAAAGTGAATATTCAATATATAGGGCTTTTGATTGGATTTGATTTGATGAGGTTTAATACGTGAATAAAGTGAATATTCAACATATAAAGGATTTGATTCAATCAAATGTGCTTAAACAATGGATAAAGTGAATATCCAATGAAAAAGGCTTAAATCATGATGTGATTGGATTTTGCTTAAGTCTAGGATTTTTGGTAAAATCAAAGACTAAGACTAAGAATGATTTGGATTTGAGTTGATAAGTTTATGGAACAAGAATGGAATTAGTAGGCCCTAGTTTGTCAAGCTTCCTAGGGGTTAGGGAAAATTTTCACTCACCAAAGTGCCTAAACGAGTACTCGTGCTAGAAAATTGTTTTCCTAGCTACGGACTATACCCCACAATCAATTAAGAATGGGCCATCACCACGGGCTACTTATGGTTTCCTCACGGGTATTACTAGTCAAGTGGGTTGGGGTGCTACCCGTTTTGTTGGTCGGTTCCCTCAAGGTGCCAACTACTTTGGGTTCTGTGGTACTCCTCATAATGAGTTTTAGGATTATGTCCAAGAACTTCCCATAGTTAAGCGGATGGGAATAAACCCTTATCTAAACCCTGCATGTATATTTTTATAAATTTTATTAAGATTTAGCAATAGTTTTTTTTTGTTGTCTTCGACCAAGGCAACCTGCATACGATGTTAAGAGTTTGATTGAGTTTTCAAGGTATTCTTTAAATGATATGGTTTTGCACATAATGAATTAGCAATTTTCTTGCAGAGAAAACACGATATAAAACAAAGAAACAAACATCATCATTTCTGATTCCCAAGATCACCCAAGAGGGCGCGAGAGAAGAGCATACACGGTTGGTTTGATTAGATTAGATTAAATAAATATTGAAAGCAAAACAAACGCTTAGATATTTTATTTATGAAAACCTACATAAAGTAGGTTAAAAAAAAGGCTTACACAAAAATCGAAAAATGAGCTAACATGGCGGAACGTTATAAAAATAGCAAAAAGAAAAATACAAAACGCTAGCACATGCAATTAGGTGCATTAGCGTGAGTGGTAATGGTAGCACACTCAAGTAGGTGCACTAATGTGACAAAGACCTTTCCTAGCTTCAAAACCGGTTACTGGTAACGTAGCGTGCTGCAAGTGATACACTAACACGTGCACAAAGACAAATCGGTTTAACGATAGCGTGTGCGATAAATATGCTAAGCGCATACGAGAGATAATTAGTTTAACGGTAGCACGTGTAGTGATATGCTAGTGCGTGCACGAGTTGGTCAATTTAACGATAACGTGTAGCAGAGAGATAATTTGAAAGACAATTTGACAAGTGGCGTGTGTAGTGATACACTAGCGCACTTCATGGTAATGGTAGCGCGTTTCTTGCTACGGTAGAGTAGGGATCTTGTAGATGCACAAAAAATGAAGGAAAACACACCAAAATGACTACTTTTGAGGATTTTCTCTCAGTTTACTCCACCAAATACAAAAAGTTTGATAGTAGATCTTAAATATAACAAATAACACAAAAAAATTAGATTAGCAAGAAACAAGCTAAATATGATAAAGAATGAGTGGGGGTCCCACTTGGCATGTCACAATGTATACAAGAAAAACTGAAAGCAATGACAAACAAATGCAAACTTTCATTCAAGTTTTTTTGCAACCTTAGATGAGATAGCTGAGGTGTGAAATGGAGTACCACACTTGTTGGATACCTTTGGATGATTTGGTTATGGATGCTCCAAACTTGATTCCAGATAGAAGTAGGATGCTATGAGCAAATAATGATCAAATGGACAGCCTTTCAGTATACAAATTCTAGTGGCAATTTAGCATAGTATTGTTTCAAATTCTTAAAACTTCCAAGAATGAATTGTTAAGGATTGAGCCTCATATTTATAGTTGAAGGAGAGGCCATGGATTGTGGATCAAGGTTTGAATGAGTTGTAGGAAAATGAATGCATTTTCTTAAATTAGCAAGTTGATTTGGTTTGTGTTGTTGGATGGTTTTAGTTTAAGGCTTTTTATTTTATTCAAAAAGGTGGTTGTACATCAATATTTTGCTTCCACCTTTGTAGGGTTCTAGAACTTGAGTGGAGTGAAATAGTTCAACTTGAGTGAGTTGGATGGCGAAGTGGATAATTAGCTATTTATTTATTTAAATAGCTAATTAAATTAGCCAAGGGGTGTGAGTGTATGCTTTAAGCATGATAGAATTAATTAAATTAATTCTAAAGGGATGTGGGTGAATTCTAATGGAATGTGAGAGGATAGTGGTCTAGAAAGCATTCTAGAACTGATTTGGCACATTGTGTAGGTATAGGAATGACTAAGAATAGATATGTATTTTTAGGGTGTTTATAAATATTGCATCAAAGAACACTAGAACAAACTTCCTCAAGTACTTACCAAAAACATGATTTATACATAATTGGAAAGTAATCGGGCATCAGTTAACCCAAAAGCATAACAAGAAACTCGAAATGCCCAAAGTGACACCTAAAGGTTGTCTTGTGAACATCCTCATCTCTTACCTAGATTTGATGATAACCGGATCTCAAGTCAATCTTGGAAAAGAAAACTGCTCCATGCAATTCATCAATCAACTCATCGATTCTAGGAATGGGGTACCTATTCTTGATTGTCTTCTTGTTCAACAACCTATAATCAATACACATCCTCAAAGTTCCATCCTTCTTCTTCACAAGAACCACTAAGAAGCAAAAGGGCTAGAACTAGGCCTAATGAATCCCATTTCCAGCAACTCTTTGATTGTCCTTTCAATTTCTTCCTTGAAAGCTCTCAAGTGGCGATAAGGAGTTGTTATTACCGATTCGACTCAATAACATGTTGGAAACCTCTATCCGGTGGCAGCCCATGAGGTATATCATCAAAAACCTTAGCATGCCTATCAATGATGGGCTGAATATCTGCATGATAGGACTATTGAATTGAAAAAGAAGATGTAGATCTTACCAAACAATGTGTTGCCCATGCAATCTGCCCTTTCTTGAAAGATCTTTCCATGCTCTTTTCCGTCACAACTTGAGGAGCTCCATTCTTCATGCCTTGTAGCACCACTTCCTTGTTATCCACCTTGAATTTCAGCTCCATGGTTTGATAATTTTGGGTAAATTCACCCAAAGAATGTAGCCATTGTATCCCAAGTACCAAATCCGTCTCACCAATTCCAATGATATAAAATCATCCTTCACTTGGTGTCTTCCTAAGGTGATATTGAGTTGCATGGATTTTCCTTGTGCATGGAAGGGAGTAGCCATCCGCAACAGTAACATTGAAGCCTTTGAAGTCTTCCACCTTCAATCCCATCCTTGCAACCAAGCTCTCATCAATGAAATTATGAGTAGCTCCACTATCAATCAATATTGTGACTTTTTGCCCTTGTAGGTCTCCTCTCACCCGGAATGGATGATATCTAGGAGCACCGACAAAGTGGCAAGAGTGTTGTCCAAGTTTTTGGGTCCTCTTCTAGATCATGATTTTGTGTTGCCTCTTTAACTTCCACTTCTTCTTCTTCACAATTTGAAAATACCTCAATATAATGCACATGACCCTTACCTAGGCAACGATGACCGAGAGACCATGGATCCTTGCAAGAGAAGCACGAGTTTTTCCTTCTTAGTTCATTTTGTGATTCCCCTTCTTTGCTTGTTTTGGATAGCTCCTTTTGTATGATTGGTGTTCACTTTGAAAAGGACTCTTTGTTGGTCCAAAGATATTGTTTTGGGTTGCCCAAAAGCGCTTTTGGCTATCCACTATTCAAAGATATCATTGGTTGCTCGATGATCAATGTTGTCCTTATGGCAAAGCACCTTCTAAGTCCAAATATTTTTTTAATGCCTCTTGAAGAGACAATGAATCGAATGCTCTTACCAAACCCTTGAGTGGTTCAACCAACCCCTCAATGAACAAGACAATGAGTCTCCTCTCTATCACATTCGAAATCATCACAAAAAGTCTCTAAAATTCAAACGACATAATCTTCTACCGTGTTGTGTTGTCTCAATTGTGCTAGCTCCCGAAAGTGAACCTCCAAATCAATCCTATCAAATCTCTCAATGATCCTCCTACAAAACTCATCATATGAGTGGATGAGATTGTGCCCTTGTGTGATCAATCCATGGTACCACCACTCATGTGCAATTCCTTCAAGATGAAGGGTTGCAAATTTGATTGTTTTTTCTTTCGTCATACGTCTCAATGATGATAAGTATATTACTTTTGTATACATGCATGGGTTGTCCCCTTGTTGGAACCATCAAATGTGGAGAGTGTCACTTTCCCCAAGGCATGTTGAAGATCCTTTTGTGGTGCTTGAGATCTAGGCTCGGGCCTTGATCTACCCTTGCTCACTCCTATGAACTCCACAAGTGAGATGGCATCACGAATCTCATTTGGAAAAGCCCTATACTCCTCATAGTTGGCTGCAATGTTGTGACCCATTGAATGTTGTGTTTCAACCTCCGGAATGACTTCTCTTGGGAGGAAGGTAGGTTGAAAAGGCCTAGCAACAAATCCAAAATTTGACCTTGGGCTGCCTCATATTGTGAACCCCTAATGAACTACCCTCACCATTGTGATGTCTTGGCCCATGAAGTTTTTGCAAGGTTAGGGCTAGCAAATCCATAGTATCTGCCAACCTCTCTTGCCCTTTGATAAGTCTATCAAACTTATCCTCTTCAAAACCTCTATTAGCCTTATCGGCCCTTCAATTGGTTGGTAGGAATTCTTTTTCCTTTCGTTTGATAGCAAATGTATTATTTGTCACCATCTTGCATGAATACCCTTCAAGTCGGCAAGATCTTTACTTTGATACCATTGTAATGTCCCTTTCCGAGATGAAACTGATAAAAAGGGAAATGGCACAAATCCAAATCAAAGCGAGCTAAAATTTATAATAGCCAACTGAATTTTTGGATAATGAAGTACAACAATCTATAATCTTGTGACAACAAGAGGAAAATTGCAATAATTCACCACCAATACCACTTTTACACCATCCAAAGCATGTAGGAAACTTTTATAAATATTTTAGAAGTACAAGCCAAGAAATGAGTTTTTAAACCCCCAGCTAGAGTATATTTAATTAAATTTGCAACAACAACGAATCCACTTACAAAAATGGTCAGAAGTTGAGATTCCAAGGCCCAAAATTCAATCCATTAAATGCAACCAGCCTCAGAAATTATGAACAATCCAAATATCAACAAAGAATGAAGTGTCATGCACTAGATATCACCAAAATCATCCACTATGCAAGTCGCTACCCTGGAAAGGGTTTACAATAAGCTAGAAATAGCGAGTTTCCAAAGAAAATCTTAGTGTAGCTCAAGTATGACTTCTATATCAGATCACCAATGAAGAAATAAGGGGTTTCGTCCTCAAATCAAGTACAAAGAGGGTTTTTGTCCTCAATTGCAAGAGAGCAATTTTGTGCTCCAACTCAAAGAAAATGAATTCCAAAATAAGTGTTCCCTTTTCCAAGCCAAGCGACCCCTTTATATGGTTAATGGTGGCACCAAAAATGAAAGGATGATCCCCCCAAGGAGGATTAAGCTCCTTGTAGAAATATAAGTTTCTTTTTATTTTTCAAGTTGGTATTTGCACTTTTTCAAACCAACTTAACTTTTCTAAGTCATAATTAGAAAGTTGTTTGAATTGTGACATTAAATACTCCCTTTGTTCTTTCCCTTTAAGCCCACGGGAAGTGGAATGGGTCCAAGGTCTTCAAAATGAACTAGCTCGGAGAAGGGGGCATTACATAATACTATTGGCACAAATATAATGTCTAAATGTTTCATCTAATCAATGCTAAGAAATTATTTGCAATTCAATTTGAGGACCATCTATGTGGAAGTTAATTTTTACTAGGTGAAAGATATTGTCACAAAATTCTAGCATCCTTTCTAAAAACTTTTGTGGATAAAATACGTAATTTGTTTATTTCTATAATTTTAAAATTTAATACAAATTCGTTTAAGTTTAGGCTAAGGAAACCAAGTTAGTTGCATTAATGAACTCTAATATCATCTTTTCAATAATTAGAAACTAAAAATTATAATGTTCTATGATTTCTTTGCTGTCCTTTGAGTAATTGGTGACAAACCACCAACACATGAATGAAAATAAAACACAAGACCATTTGAACATTACAAAAAAATCAAATAGCACACTCTGCATCAATAAGAAATAAACCCAAGAGTAAAACAAATCGAAATGGAGACAAAAATGTTTCCCTTTTTTAAGAACATACAAGTGGATTTTCAGATTCTAACAAAATAAATAAAGGCAGAGCAAGTTAATTGTTCTTGGTTGGAAAGTTAACTTTGTTCCAGTTGTTTTGACTGGTTATTCAATGAGTCTGACCAATATTCAAAACTGTGCCAATTTTAGCATTTTGGGGCGTTTTTGCTCCATGGTTTTAATTGTAGAAAAGTATGACTTAGTTGCAAGTGGATGTAGCTCATGGAGAAACAAGTAGATATGAGTCAAATCTCTAAAAAAATAAGTCCATCGTTTAACTAACTCAAGGCACCAGCTGGTGCGTTCCCATCAACGCCTCCATGGCAGGGTAAGACGAGATCCACGTAACTAAAAAAAAAAATTGCCTTCGACAACAGATTCCACAATTGAAACAGAAGCAATCTTAGGTTCTATTTCAGAGGCTACTTTCAAGGATATGGAGAGTGCACTCAGAAACAGAGGGGCTTGTATAACATTTTCTGTATATGAGGAATCATGTTGCATTTATTCCAAAGTGAATCTTGTCACAAAGTGTTCCAAAAGGAATAAAAGAAGTTACTCAATTTTGGTTGTGAGTTTTCTACCCTGTGAGGGATTCACCACATTAATATTTGTGTCCCGTGTGTGGATATATGCTTTCTGATATTTCTGTTTAATGTTTTTCTGGGTGTTTTCTAACACAAGGTTAAGAAATTTAAATTATGTTCCATGCAATTTATAATTCTTCACTTTCAAACAATAAATTACAAGAATTTTGTGGACAGTTTTATTTGTGAAAAGGATCCATTGCTGAGTTGAGCTAATTTATATGATAGTTGATTATCAATCATGAAAGAAAATTAAGATGTGGGAAGAAAACTTAAATTGAAGAAAGAAACATGACACTCATATTGGGAACAACTAGGTTGAAGAAGCAACATACAATCATAGTTACATGTGCAAGTTAAAGGTTGTTGATTGGGTGCCGGATCACTTTACAATTAGTTTTGTTCGTTGTTTTTGTTGGGGCATAAAAAAATAAAATTATCTACATCATTTTTATATACTCTTCAAAGGTGTTTGGGGAAAGCAAATACGTATGAATGATCCTGGGCATCCTGAAATTACCAACACCCGTTTGCTTATTTCTTTGAAGTTCCATTTATTAGAATTTAATTAGGGAACCTTTGCACTCTGTTGATTTTCTATATGGCAGACACCTTTTGAGCTCTATTAATCTGTTCCTTGTGAGTCGGATAACCTTTACTTCACCAACTCTAAATCAGCAACTTTGTCACACTAAAAGAATTGTCAACCTAAAGGATTTGACAACTAAAGAAAATTTAGTTTATCCTATTCATTTATCAAAGACTTGATGCTTAACAAATGAGGTATCTACTTTACAATTCAAACGGCTGGTTTCATTATCAATAGTATTAAACAACATAAAATAGAATAAAGGCGCGATAATTTAGAAAAAGGTAAAACATCATATATTAACTAATTCGCAACTAATTTTCTCTGTTTGGGGAGGTGATTATTTTTAGTCTGATTCATTCGCAATGCAAAACCTTTTCTAGTTTCCATATTGATGAGCTACTCCTTTCCTTGTACAGTTGATTTCTATGTCCAAAGTCCAGTTTTAATCTTAATGATCACTCGAATAAATAGTCTACAACAGGATTAGCATTCAAAGTCTTCAACAAGCTGCATTCAGATTAACTTATAGGCCAAGTGATGAGACCAAACTTGTAATTATGAACCGTACTGTACTTACAAGATGAGTCTGTCATTGTCAGCAAAAATTCTATACATGTGCATATTAATTTATTTTAGTGCCTGTAAAGAGACGCGGCATAATGGAATGTAATTAATGAAAATACTGCATTGACCAGCCTAATATGTACCAGGAAAATATAAATACATAATCTTGAAATAATTACTAGTAATTGCAATTGATAAAATTACACTGCGATAAATCCAGGATAACAGAAAGCATTAGGGGAACAAGTATGGGGATGTCACCTCTTGTAGTTATGTGTAACAGGAAATTCCTGCTAAACACAACTAGCCTTGGAAAATGATTCTTTGCAGTAATTTGCAAAGATGCTGGATGCATATTACTGTCCACAACACTTGATTCCAAAATTTCAAGTTCTGATCTGCTGTGTTACTGTCTTCCAAGCTTCATCAATAAACCTCTCCTTTTGATTTGAAATAATTCAAGCCCTTGTTAGACAAGACTGTACATATTAAATTATATGGCTCCGAACCTTCTAGACAGATATATCATATACTTGGGTTATCTGAGTCTCCTCTTGAATTCCATCCTTGGACTGACCCTTGAGATCCCATCTTCATATGTTCACTCGTCTTACAAATGATTTTTCTAAATGAAGCACTAGCAGGGATGCATACAATGTCAGGTGAATCTAGATTCTCGATATGTTAACTTGGCCACTGCATGAACTTTTTACATCTCGTTCCAAAATGTCTACTTTGTCAAAATCTACATCAAATCTGATGTAATTGATGCCATTTCCAATCGTGTCATACTCATGTTTTACGTTTGCAACCTGATGGGATTGGATCTGACAAAAAGATAACTATAGTAACTATATAAGGAAACTGAAAACAAAAAGCAACAGCTCAAAAAAGGAATTTGCTCAAAAAAATTGGTAAACTTAAGATAAACAGTACATGTCTCTTCATATGGTCTAATGATACATTCTACAGTGATAAAAGAGGACATAAGTGTCTGGAAGGGCTCCAGTAAGGTTGTCAAGTATAGGGGAAAAGAACTTAAAAGTAAAACTGTAAAAAAAAATCATATGATATAATGACACATTCTTCTATGATAAAAATTGTCTCATATGGCTCCAGTAAGGTTGTCAAGTATGCCTTATTTTAGTCCAATAGATTGATATTGTGTTGAAAAGACAACAACCTGTTTTATGTTACTTCAAATCAGAAATGAAATGAACAGCAGGCATAAGAGCACTGTGAAATACTATAATAAATGATTGAATGGATTGTTGAGTATGAGGTAAACAGTAACTGAACTTGGGTAAAAAGACCTCTTGATACTGTTGGAAAACACACACACACACACTTGTAGGTCCAATAAATGTACAAGATTCCATATATGTATATGCACTGAATGGTAACACTGGCACTATTGTGGTCATGGAAGAAATCATTTTTACCAGAGTTGTTGAGATTCTCCTAGACTGGGTCCTCCTGGTGGTTTGGTCCCATCTTCATATTGTCCAAGTCTCCCTTTGCCATAGTATGAGATTAAAAGACATGGTCGAAACAATCATATTGAATATTGGAATCTTCGTTTCTACAATAGTCTGCATAGTCAGCATAATACCTTGTCCAACATGGCGGAGTGAGAAAGCAGTCCAAAAGTGGCTAGGAAAGAGAACTAAAGAGAGAAGTAAACCACTCAAGAATGAGGCTTCATGTGGCATTCACCAAAAATGTATGACCAGGAATCGAGCCTATTAGCCAGCCAACAACTATGGATAGGCCAAACTATTCTCAACCAAACACTTAAATGTTTGTATTGGTTGTGCAAAAGAGGCAAGACAAGAAGTATAGTAATGTTTTGCTTATAATATACAGCGATGGCATTAAAGTGAATACAGTTAAATAAGAGCAGCCTTACTTGTGAGATTGAAGTACAGCATGCACAACTAACCTTAATCGAGTCTAATCATGACATATACCAATAAAGAATGAAAGAAATATACAATATTTTACTACGATGCAAAGGAAATACGTACAAGAAAATGGACAGGGTGGCACTTGATTTGATTGTTTTTCTATCTAGGAGCTTGTTGGTTTCAAAGCACCGCATTCTTTCCCTATGAACTTGATGAGCATTAGAGAATACTTGGGGAAAAAGAGCCTCCTTAAAATGTCATTTAAAATATTTTATTTAAATGTAATAAATAACTGTTTTCATAGGAGGGCCTTTTTGCCTCAAATTTCTCCTAATGCTAGGTGTAGCTCATGAAACTTTGGAGAGGAAACAAAGGTCAAGTTTGAAAAAGACACCAATGGAACTTGACTTCCACAAGGATATGGGTTGGAATATCGCAGAACTCCTATGTAGAATAACAAAACAAAAATGTGTTGCTACAACCTTAACTTATAATGTGTATTCAGATATGTATGGACGACTTGTGGCTAACATAATGTTTTACATTGTCCTATCACCTTTCTCTATGTTTTCCACTCTCGGATGCAACAAGAAAGTTGATTAATGGATGATTGCTTCTATCAGTCCTCCCATCGAACATAATGCTGCAACCTATATTCTCCCACTGCCTGTGATGCACAATAACTACCTCGCTAACATCCTGCACCGCCTCTCTCAGTATGTCAATTTTGAGGCTCTCAAATGTTGGGGCCTTGAAACCAAGACCCGCAATAACAATGACATCAATCATTGCCTGAAATAAGGAGATTGAGAAACATCGAATGGGATGCTCGAGTAGAACCAAAAGTTTGATATTGCCTTCCTTACCTATGCATGAACATATTCCTCCATTGTGTTCTCTCCAATGACAATTAGAATCCAAGCACAAAAAGGCATTTACCCTTCTGGCATCAATATTAGGTTTTTTTAAGTTTTACTTGATGGCAGTGCAAAAGTGGGTGCGCCATGAGAAGAATCTTTCCCTGATTGTAAATGATGGAACAATCATTATCACCAACAGTTGTATTAACTTCATCATCACACTCATTAGAAGACCGTGTTAATGAACCCAAGGCAGTTTTGGCAATTTTTACCTTACTTTTGCATAGGCATTATGTGACAACCCTGCTCGCTTGGTCACATCCAAAAGACAGTCATTTGTGCAAGCTCTCACTTCATGTCTTGGCATCCTTGTAAGGTGCCATTTGAAATGGTTAGTTCCCCACCATTTTCCTTGCTACAAAAGTTGTGTCTCAACATTTTGTATGGGGAACAAGTGTGCAATACGCCCATGCAAAATCTCTGTCGTGGCATGATGAAATATGGACTGAAATCAAAAACACATTCCTACCCACTACTATCTCGGGTTAATTAAAAACCTTTAGGTTTACCTATTATAAATAAATTACTTAACCCTAACAGCCTCAAATAGACTGAAAAATAGAAAAAAAAATTAACCTACATCTAGTAAAACCTAAAAATAGAAAACCCTCACACTATTTATTTTTATGAAAGAAAATGTTGTTGGCTTTTGGTAGACCCTAACCCTAAGTAATGACATTATGTATTACAATTAGGTTTTAAGAAATTTAGAAAAAACTTGAAAAACCCTACCTCTATCATGTTGTGCAACTAAAAAAATACTAAACAAGGGTTTGAAAGAGCATTGTCAATTGTCTTTGTGCCTAGTTTGATGATCACAAAATGTCTAGTTTGATGTTTGCAATCGCCACGAAAGATTTCAAATTTATTTCCTATTGCCTAAAAGTGAAAAAAATGACCCAAAAATAAATCTTTAGGTGTTTATAGGAAAAAAACCCACAACCAGTTTCAAAAAAACTTCAGTTTTTTCACTTACACGTTTTTTCACAAAATCCAATTTTTGCCAGTTTGACCAGGTTTGACTGATTTATTGAAAACATTGGGCAACCTGAGTTAGAATGGCATGTCACCAGGGCGGGTACATTGTAAACATCAATATCCACATGTAATTCTCGTTTTGTGCTACTATGTAAATGACATCCACATATACCAAGACCAATGTTTATGACTGCTTGGTAATAAGGAGAAGATGAAGGAAGACAATTGACCTCGATGCAATAATGTAATAGCAAAGTTATATTATGTAAAGTCTAATAAGAAATCCAAGAGGTCAAATGTACGAGGTCTGTACTCCTTATTCTCCATGCTTATGCATATTCTACAAAGCGAGATGAATGTACTAATATACAAGTGCCATGTCCCTTTTTGGAGGCTAAATTTTGAAGACCTTAACCCATTCTTTCCCCGTGGGTCTAAGGAGAAAAGCAAGGGGAAATCTGGATTATATTTTTATTATTGATTAGATAGTCGTTTTCATTTATTATCATTTATCCTATTGGAAGCCTTTTTGCTCCAATAGAGGAATTTAAGTAGTTTAGTATTAATGGTATTGTGAGCATGTAGGCTCCAATAACCTTTTTAATATTTAAAATGCAATTACTTAAGGGGTCGCCATGATGTAATGATTGCTTTAAGCACTCCTTATGCCTATTTAAGGAGGTCACTTGGGCATTAATGATTCATGTTTTGGTGATTATTCTTATTTTGGTGAAAGTTGGCTAGTGTAGCCCTTTTACTCCCTCTCTCAAGGATGAAACCCCTTGGGTTGAGGATCTCTTCCAAGGACGAAAAACCCTTGGTGGGAAAACTTGTGAAGGATGAAAACCCTTCATAAGGTTTTTGATATGCAAGCTGGTTGGAAAAGGAATAAAGTATCTTTCTCTTGCAAGTGTTGTCTCTTTGGTGCAAAATTTATTTTATTTCAAGTGGAGCGACCTACATTGGTGTGGTAAATTGGTATGTGTGGTGATTCTTTGGCAAATCTGAAGTTATCTTCTTGTTCTTTATATTTTATAATGCCAATATCTTAAGTTTCGTGAATTTTGGAGCTTCCAATGTTGAGTTGTGAATTTTTAAAATAACGTTGCAGACAAGGGTTTATTTGAAATTCATATCTCCAGATTTTAAGCATTAAAAATCAGTTTTCTTACATGAGATGATTGCTGGTGATATCTAATAATTTAGAGAATTAAATAGAGCTAATTCAAAGGGTTTTGAAGGCATTTAAGTGGGTTGAAAACCCCAAATCAGGTCACTGCCCTAGGAAGGGTTTGGAAATCAGTTTTTGCAGGGTTTATAACAGTAGTGTCTCAAATCTGATTTGAGAGCTTTTAGCCATTTCCTAAGGTCCCCCAAAAAGGGACATTACAACAAGGGATTTAGATGGAGCATTAGTTAGGTCATTACAATAGTTGGTAACAATCACTTCACAACTAATCATCAATATGTCATCTTTTGTTGCCATTATCGTAAAGTTGAGCGATGACAAAACTATGTTACGAAATGTCCCTAGGCCCCGTACTCCTACAGAAACGCTTTAAACGGAAATGGGCACGTAACGTGCGAAGCGTCTCAAACATGTCCCGAACGTTTCACGTCGGCTTTTGCCTTTTAAATTATTATTTTTAATTTAAAAAAAAAAAAAAAAATTCTAACATTTATTATACCTAAACCTAATCTACCCACCCAAACTTGCTAAAGACACTTCCTAAAAGCTATATAATGACATCTTTGGTCCATTCTAAATCACACTCTCTTTTTTCTCTTGCTAAATTCAGTTTTCATTAAACTAACATTTAGCATTGTGAAGAGCAAAGAGACATCAAGGAGCAACTTGAAGGAAGAGTTTAGGAGGTGCTACTAAGAGCTAAGAGCATCAAGGAGGAGTTTAAAAGCAGATTTGGAAGGAGGGATCAACTTCAAGGAGGAAAAATCAGGTTTTTTCAAGTTTTTTTTTTTTTTTTTAAGAAAATGTTAATGTGATCAATGATCACAAATGATGTGTGCATAATGCACACATCATTCGTGATCATTGATCATGATATCAATATGTAGTTTTAATTTAATGATTTTTAAAATCTACATAAAGAAAAAATAAAATGTAACATTTCCTTTGCATTTTTTAAATAAAAAGTATATATTTTTTAAATTAAAAATATTATCCAAACTTTGTGTATAATCTCACCTCGTGCCTATAAGGTGAATATGGTGATCAAAAGCGAGAATAGGATGCATAGGGTTTTTTTTTTTGCTATTTTAAGAGATTTTTTTAATTAAAAATCCATACTCTATGTATGCTCTCACCTCACGCCTATACGGTGAACTTGGTGATCAAAAGCAAAATAGGATGCATAGATTTTAATAATTTAATTCTTTTTGCTATTTTTTAAAAGTTTATTTTGCATTTTGTAATTAAAAATCCAAACTCTGTGTATGCTCTCACCTCACACCTATACGGTGAACTTGGTGATCAAAAGCAGAATAGGATGTGTAGGGTTTAATTCTTTTTGTTTTATTTTTAAGTTTATTTTACTTTTTTTAATTAAAAAATCCAAACACTGTGTATGCTCTCACCTCGCGCCTATACGGTGAACTTGGTGATCAAAAGCAGAATAGGATATGTAGGGTGTAGTTTTATTTATTGTTATCTAAGTTTTTGTTTTTATTTTTCATTGTAGGTTTGAACTTTGAGTCTTTGAGATATAAAAACATAAATGGCATCTAGTTCAACTTCAGGGGAGGGCATGGGGAAGCAAGCCAAAGTGAGGGTGTGGATCCCACAAAACAAGATCTTAAAGCTCCTCTTTGGAGACATGTGCAAGTGGTGGAGTACCTTGTGGTAGTGGCTCTCGATCTTGGATATGCAATCATTGCAATATGCATTTCAAGTCCTCATATACCCGACTCAAAGCTCATTTAATGGGGCAAACAAGAACGGGATTAGAAAATGTTCCAAGGTTGAAAAGACACAATTTTGGCATATATGAAAGAGCAAGAGGAGGCTGACTTGCAAGCTGCAAGAGTTAGATCTAAAACCATTCCTTTGCAAAGGAGGGGTTTAGAAAAACCACCCACCCCATCAAACCATCCTTTCATTCAAACTCCAACCCAACCACTTGAAGTTGAAACTCCCATAGAGGAAGAGAGCTTCTCATGAAAGAGAACAAAAGGTCCATTAGAACAAGCATTTGCAAATGAGAAAAGAGAAATTGTTGATGAGTTGGTTGCTCGATGCATTTATGCATGTGGGTTTCCCTTCAATGTGTTGCGGTCACCATATTGGCAACAAATGGTGAGAGGTATTAATGAGGCACCACAAGGGTACAAAAGCCCTAGTTATGAGAAGGTTAGAACATCATTGTTGGCAAAAGAAGTGGACCATATACATACTTCTTTGCAGCCAATTAGGGATTCATGGAAGGACTCAGGGGTATCTATTATTTTAGATGGATGGAAAGATGCCCAAATATACCCCTAATCAACATTGTTGCAATGTGCCCTAAAGGGCAATGTTCTTAAAGGTTGTTGATTGTGAGGGCGAAGTGAAAGATGCACAATTTATTGCTAATATTTTGATTGAGGCTATTGAGTTGGTGGGCCCTCAAAACATTGTCCAAGTCATCACGACAATGCAAAAAATTGTAGAGCAACAGGGTTGATTGTAGAGGGAGATATGAGCACATATTTTGGACACTGTGCATGCGATACACTCCTTGAATTTGATGCTACAAAAGA
Organism: Taxus wallichiana var. yunnanensis; assembly: GCA_018340775.1. Lineage (NCBI taxonomy): Eukaryota > Viridiplantae > Streptophyta > Pinopsida > Cupressales > Taxaceae > Taxus > Taxus wallichiana. Next base: position 548,028,847 of record CM031238.1, on the reverse strand, counting down.
TTGGAAAATACCATGGATAGAGGAAATTTATACGGAGGCAAATGAGATTCAGATGTTTTTCACAAATCATCATATGTCCCAAGCTATCTTTAAGAGGTTCTCAAGGTTGGAGTTGTTGAATGTAAGGGAACAATTTACTAGTTTCTAATTTGTATTTGCTAACTTTCTATGAAATTATCAAATTATCATTTTTTTTAAACTTAATTTTATATTTTAATAACTTGTTTTAATTTATTTTAATAGGTTGTTGAAACAAGATTTTTCTCTCACACGCTCGTCTTGAGATGACTTGTGAAGGTAAAACAAGCCTTAAGCAATATGGTGATTGATGATGTTTGGTCCGTGTGGAGGCAAGGAAACACAGAACAAGCCATCAAAATAAAATCATTGATACTTGATGATGATTGGTGGGCAAAGGTTGCATACTTGCTCAGTTTTACTAAGCCTATTTTATCCATGATTAGATATACAGACAAAGATCACACTTGCATAGGGAAATCTATGATGGCATTGACTCTATGCTTAAAAAAATTAGAGACATCATACAACAAAAAGAGCAAGATCCTGAAGAAATCTTCTACAATCAAGTTAAAAGTGTGATCATGAGAAGGTGGAATAAAATGACCACCCCATTGCATCTCCTTGCCTATGCCCTGAATCCCAAATATTATAGCAGTGAAATACTTGGGCTACTTGATAGGCAACCACCATATAATGACCAAGAAGTTGCAAATGGAACTAAGGCAACATTTCGGAGGCTTTTTCTTGATCCATTGTAGCTAGTGTGGTCCGCTATGAAATGGGGATCTTTGTCTCTGCATCTAATGGTAGCATGGGTGAAATGGAGGCATTATGTGACAAGTACAACATGACCCCAGTCATGTGGTGGTATGTACATGGCCATGATGCCAAGTACCTACGACTTGTTGCCATTAAAATCCTCTCACATGTATAAAATATTAAAATGAAATCAAAAGTTTGTTTATTAATTAAAAATGTATGTTCTTAGTAAATTAATATTATTACTAATTGAAATTTCTAACTTTTTTTTGTAATAGGTGGCTAGTAATTCTTCAACAAAGCGGAATTGGAGTACATATACCTTCATCCACTCAGCCAAACAAAACAAGTTAGCATCCAAGAAGGTTGAGGATTTAGTGTATGTACATTCCAATTTGCGCATCCTATCACACAAGACTGAAGGCTATATTAGAGGTCCCAACAAACTTTGGGATATTGATCCCGAGACTAGTGACTTTGATGCTTCTGCTACTACTCTTAGCCAACTTTCATTGCTTGGTATTGATGATGAAGATCCGGGAATTTTACACAAGGGATGGATAGTGGAGCTAGTGGGAGTGGAGTTGTCAGTGGTATTCATGGAGATGATTATGAGGAAAATCTAGATGATATATTCTAGAATCTAGATTATAATCATGTATATATGAAACATTGAAATTGTAACCATGTTGAATGATGAATCTTTAGAACTTCAAATTTCAATGAATACAAAATATTTTGAGTGCTTTATCAATTATCTCTTATGGTCCATGGACTAAAATTTTAAAATGAGTACTATGCATATGTGTGTGTATATATATATATGTGTGTGTGTATTTAAATTTAAATTTTTATATAATATAATGTATGGAGATTTCCGTAACGTTTCGTACCCAAGGTTTTTTTGAAAATCGGTATTTTCGCTTTTCGGACATGTACTCGTTTTGTTTCCTAAAGAACATAGTTTGCATGATGACAATACTAACACTAATGAAGTTGAGGTAGTATCATAAGAAGGAGTTAGGACCTTATAGTATGCACACCTTATATGCGGTGTGATGCTAAAGCCATTGCTGAGTCAAATCATGTTGCGTTAAAGAAATATTGTGGTGTTTAATCATTTGAGGTACAACCACCAAGTGGTCCGTTTAATTAATGCTAACTCATTATTATTTCATTAACACGACACGATCACTTTGGACACATAAATTTGTAGATTACAGTCTTGTCTCACTTCAAAACATATGGCTACATGATGTTTGCTTTAACAAGTCACCTACTAGAGAATAAATAATTATTAATTCATCCACTAGAGCTTGGATTCCAAAATCTTGCAACATGTCACCCCTTAATGATATTTAATTATGTCAAGACAGAAGATCTGCATAGCTAAGATGTTTGGAGTTAACCTTTATAAGAGCACCATGGGAGAGATGCTTCTGGCCTTACACGAAAAATAGGGATGGGAAAATCTTGATTCAGCAAAAGAATTTTAACTAAGTTGTGTTAGAATATGAGAGTGTAATGCCTCCTTTAAATATAAAAATAATAATAATAATGTTAAATAAAATAAAAGAATTAAAAATAAATAAATAAAAAGGGGGAAACTTTGGGCGAGTTAGGGCATGGAGGCTCGAGCTCCTTGATTGCCTTTCCTTTTGTTTTCCTTTGTTTTTGTTGTTCTTCCTTTGGCTTTGCTGCTGGAGGAGACACTCTCCATACTTCAAGGAAGAGATGGGGTTTTGACAGATGTTGTGGTTTCAGCTGAATGGAAGGCATGTCTCTTCATGAATCTCCACGCATGGCATAAGCCTCCCCTTCCACCGCTTCACTCCTCCCTTCCACGGGTCCTTGGCATTAGCAATGGATTTGGGTTTTTTGGGCCTCCTCCCAACTTTCTACCTACGCCAACATCCTCTCAAATAGCGCACACACTACTTAAACCATTTGGACTATCTAAGCATCACTTGTGGACACCCATCAAGCAACAAAAGCATAGGAACTTGTCCTAAATTGTTCCAAGAGCAGCCCTAGTAGATTTACTTGTAAAAACGTGAAAGCATGCACTTGGCAAAGTGCATGTTGCGCCTAAATGCACCAAAAAAACGTGGCTTCTTTGAAGCTGCCATTCTTCCACTAGTCACAACTAGTAATAAGATGGGTCCAAAAAAGATGTTGAAATGTTTGTGTTAATGCCTCAAAGAAATGTTGTCTCATGGAATGCCACGATGGCAGGATATGCTCAAATGCGGTTGTTAAAAAGGTCTTGAAACTTCCAAGCAAATGTATTTAGTGCCCGAATTCCATATTTATGCAAAATGTGAAAGCATACACAAGGCACATGAACTGTTTGACAAAATGATACAACGAGATGCATTCTCGTGGACTGCAATGATTGCAGGATATGCACAAAATGGCCTTCTTGATGAGGCTTTCAGTTTGATTTGTTGGCAAATTTTGTTTTAAATTTGATGCCTAAGAGGAACGTGGTCTCATGGAATGCATTCATTGTAGGATGCTCACAAAATGGGCTTCTTGAAAGGGCCATGGAGATTTTCAAGCAAATGCAGGGTGGATCTGCTCAGGTGTAAAACCAAAATCAAGCAACCTTTTCATTGGAAAAAGGAATGGAGATTCATCATTCCAAAATGTTAATTGAAAGTGGGTTTTCCCCTTAGATATAATAGTTGTGAATGCCTTGATGACATGTACGGAAAATGTGGAAGCATGCAAACGGTTCAACAATGCCTTTTCTGAATGTGGTTTATGGGCAGCAATGATTGTAGGATATGTAAAAAAAAAAAAAAAATGAGTTGGTTTAAAAAAAAAAAAATAGCCTTGGAAACCTTCAAGCAAATGTAATGGAATACGTGTAAAGCCAAGTTCCACAAAACTCTGTCGCATCCTCCCGCTTTGATGTGCAAAAATAAGAGCTTTAGAATTGAGCATGGAACCATCAAGGCATAGAAAACAAGATGTTTTTGTTTAGGTACAACTTCCCTATGGGGTGTATGCAAAATGGTGGAGCCGAGGACGCTCGAGGATTTGTTTATTGCAAGTGCCCATTTTTAAAATACTTTTTCAATTTTAATTGCCCGCTTCTTGTGCCATCTCCCACTTCTAGAGGGTTTGGTGGTTCTTCTTCCCATTTCCTCTCATAATTTTACGTGTTTTAGTTCTCGTTTTATATAACTAAATAGAATTTTAAATTTATAGGATTTTTTTTATAATACGATTAAATGTTCCTTGAACTCATTGCAAACAATAAAGTGTCGGATGGTCGCAACTCTCAAAGCCATTATAACTCGCCTACTTTAAACCACAGAACTATCACCAATCTTAGATGATCTGAAAACTCTTACCCTTCTTGATCGCTCCATGTCATTTTATCGACTGATTTAATTTGTCACGCCTTTATAAGGTTAAGACATTCTCCTTGTTTTAAATAGTTAAATTTTGCAATTTTCGGAGACTCACTTTAGTACCCTTCGCAACTCGAAATGAGATGTGAAGTTTCATTCGTGATCTTGTATACGAGGACTCACCTACACTTAGGGTTTGACCCAAACGATCATATGACATCCTTTTGTGATGCCCTTATAGGACCCTCACTACATCGGTTTTCAAGGAGAGTTGTTAAAACTAGAAAATTGGCTTTCGTTTGGGACCACCAATGAAACCCGGAAAGAGAAATCACGATCCGTCTTCACAAACTTCTACATGTTTATACTCACAAATGCATGGAACATTCAAGATAGAAGAGAGTACTTTTCGGGATAGTTTGTGATTTTGATTGTGTTTGACTCAAAGTTTCCACTTCATCTTGTTGCTCCTAGTGAAAAACTTTCGCCGTTTGAACATGGTTTCAGTTGCCAGTCACTAGCTTTTTTACTCGATGAATTCTCGTTTGCATATAGGGAACTAGTAGTATTCTCGAGTTTTCTCCATCAAATATTCATTATGGATGCGGTTTTATGCCAGCTCGACTATGCAGATTAACTTTTTGTTTTCATTTTTGTTTGGGTGAACTCCGGCTTGAGTTGACCTCGAGAAATGTCCGCCAAACATTAAACCATTCGCTTTTTTCAATCACAATGACCATTCTTCTGAACTCTTGGTATATCCGAGGAAAGTAGAAAGTTATTCGTGGTTGCGTGTTCATTGAAGATAACCTTTGAAGCGCTTTACAGCCTCACCCAGCCCAATTTGAACGTTTTGCACATACAGTGAAAAAACCTTATTGTAAATATAAAGTTCTGAGGGACCTCATAAGGTTGCCCAAACACCTCCTTATTCGTTTAAACACATGTAAATAATTGTTTAAAACACTATAATGAAACTCCCTGTGTGTATTAGAACTTTTGATCAAAATGGTGTTTTCTCTCTTTCCTTCTCTTTCTCTCTCCTGGTTTTCTAAAATATTAAGCAAAATGAAAAAATGAATACATGTCTCTAAATCATTTTGTTTCGATTGCTAATTGTAATTTTTTTATCTTATGTAAATGGGAAGGAGCAAAAATGTCAATTATGATTGAATAGGGTGGATGCCATGCCAATAATTATCACTAATATCATGCTCACGTGGGTTTTGCAAATGGAAGAGTCACAGCAAAAACGGCGATGTGTAATTTAATTATTATTATTGTAATTTTTATAGGTTAAACTGTCAAAATGAATAGCAGAGGGTCATAATGTAGTCTCTTGTTCACAGTAAAAAGTATAATTGAAATTTGTTAATATGCATGAGATGCTAGTTTTAGGGATAACTTAGAAATGTACATCTAATCACACTGCAAAAGTTAAGTTATTTTAATTGTGTATGGCAAAAAAAAAACATGATTTGATTTATATATAGTGAATTGAAATTAAATTAATATATTGAAACTTTCTCGGTTTTGGAATGATTAAATTAATTACTAGATTACCTTCTTACCTTGCTTAATGTCATTAAAGAGTGTTAATGGGAACACTCAACTCTAATAAAATACTCGTGTATAGTTTTCACATGCCCTGTGTGATCCCTTTTTTTTACCATATAAGAAAATTAAGACCGTAATTTTCAATTTAACTTAAGCTTTGCACTTTCAATGAGACCTTCTAGGTTAGGTCAATTAAACCCTAAATGAGTTACCGTCATAGTCATTAGGTTTAGCGACATTGTCGTGAACCCATATTTTAGGAATGACATGGTCCAACCTATCCAGAGTATGCGATTTCCTTCTAGTTTGGTAATCGTGAGAAGAATGTCCTCTCTTCAGGTCCGACACCGGGCTGAGTGGTGAAGACCGCCTTGAAGTCACCTTATGAGTCCCTCAAGTTAAGGAATGACTAAGTGGTGTAACCTTCCCATCCGGGGAGTAGGTAGAGATATTACTCCCTTGTATCCTATTGGATTTCGGGCCTTACGAAATTAGATCTAGAGATTAACTTCATCAGTGAATGAAATCCCTGTTGGACCCAAACGACCTATATGAAGATTGCGATATAGTTGTTCTATGTCTTGCATTCTCGTTAGTGAACCCTTTTGTCCCTCGTAGATAAATGTCTTGTCTTGGGCTTGTGAAAATTTAGTGCCTTGATCTTTCACCAAAGGATTATAGGGTAAATACATTTTAACCTTAACCACACCTATAATAGAGATTAAAGCCCTGGGTGAAACTGGAATTAAGCTTAACCATGTGCTTCTTTAATATGTCAGACAAGTACTTTTGTAACTCTTATGTTTAAAACGATAGTAATAATGAGACCCTAGTGCGACGCAAAAGTAAATCATATGAGAGTAAACCAAAATTTGAGGTTAGGAATAATGTCACTGGGAGTCCTTAAGACTTAATTTAAACATCTTCATGTGTTACAAGGAATATAAATTGCCTTGGTGTGACCAAACGTCGACAAAACAAAAGATATGCATATAAAAATCAAATTTGGAATTCAACAAGTTATTGAACTATAATAATAATAATAGCGAAATAACTAATCCGTGATCGATGGATGTTCTTGGGGAAAAAGCTATTTCAAATCGATGTCTTTCTTAATCCCAAGATTTCATCTTGACATCACATTAGGTTCACTTGTGTAGCAAGGTTAAATTCCAAACTTTGAATAAGCGTTTTGGGAAGCATAATCTTAACATAAGAATTAGAGAGTTAGAATTTTGTATAAAATTTGGAATATGGAAAATACTTAGGCAAGTTATGAAAATTGGCATAAGGGTAAGGAGCAAAATCAAATGGTTGAACAAAAAGTGAAAGGTGAAACGAATTTTCAGAACAGGTAGGTGGAAAAAGGAAGAAAATTTTGCTTACATAATAATGTTATTGGATGTTTAACGTACGCTAGATGTAACCATGGTAATGTTGTGTGGTGGGTTGTCAATCCTTAAGTCCCTTTTGTTGTGGTCGTGTTATTGCTAGTATTCGTTCGTTGGGAAAAGTGTGGCATCGACGTGTGCAATGTCGTCTGCATGTGTCTATGTGAGTCGATGACTTATGTGATTGTCGCATGTGCGTCGAGTCCTGTACTTGGAGCCCTTGTTGTGTTGTGTGTAGCGTGTATTGTAAGTCAAAAAAAAAAATTATCCTGGTATTTTACTGTTGTATTTGGGTGTGTAAAATGTGGGCACTATAGAGAGAGAGAATAAAGAAAGTGTAGAATGTACAAAAACGGATGAAGAGAAACTAGAATGCACACATTATCATTGTGTGTCCATCATTTTATTATGTGAAAGATGGTTACAAAGTGGTTGAAGTAGTTTCAACCATTTATTAGTTAATATTTAACTAATATTAAACTAACTCTAATAAATAAGCCTTATATTTCAATACCACCTCTTAAGGCTTACACTAGAGAACATACTAACAGAAGATTAAAATAACGTAACCAAGACCACACGTTCTTCAAAAGCTTTCCTTTCGAAACAATGCTTTGACTAGGTAGAACTCCATCAAACTACCTCCTTGACCCTCATAAAGGTGTAGTTCCCAAGTTGAATTCCCGAGTTCCCAGATTCCACCTCCCCTAACTCCAAAATTATAGAATCTTCCAAATTGTTGGATAACCATCCATATTGAGCTACTCCCACAAAGGCTCCCTCAAGTTGTCTCATGACCCTCGTAAGGGTAAATTCCCGAGATTCATAAACTCCCGAACTATCTAGACAACCATCCATGCCGAGTTTTACCTACACTAGATTCCTTCATGTCTTCAAAGTGTTGGGATTCTTTTAAAATATGCATTCTCTATCAGTGAGTTCATCAATTTCAACATCCAATGGATTTTCAACAATGGCTTCATTTGGTTTGTCTTGGAATTTTCCCTTCATCTTTTCCTCACGATCTTATCTGTCTTTTGAAAAATATTTCTTTCAATAACTTGATAATATAAACTTTCTTCACAATTCTTTATCATTGGCTCCAAGAGTAACATCTTTGGCTTGTCACAAAATTCAAGATTCATAGTCCAGTCATTCCCGCACGTCGGATCCAAGATTGTGCCAACTCTGTTGCTTTTCTTGCCATTTCTACCCTCTTTGTAGGACCTAATAATATGGAAATGACAACGTCCTTCAATCAGACATATAATGTACAGTCCAAAACTCTCGCCTCTGTGCTCTTGCATTTTCCCCTTGAAATCTCAAGTCTAAAACTCGTAACTAATGACTCCTTTGTGCCAAAAAAAAATATTTCCATGCCCTAGAAGACAATGGCTTTTTTGCATATTTGAATAGATTCAGGTTCAATGCTTCAAATCTTGACTAACTCGAGCATCTACGATGCCCTTGAAATCAGGAAAATAAATGGAGTTTGACCTCGCCATCAAGTTTTGTGCCTTTGTGCCCTAACACAGGTATTATCCTCAGATCACTCGTAATTTCTGAGATTCGCAACTGTTTGTTTATTCTTTGATGTCGTTTCAAACTTTCCAACCCTCATGACCATTGTTTAGGCCCTCGCATCCACCTTCAAGCCTTTGTGTCCACCTTCACGATCTGTTACATTCTTTCCAACCCTTCAAACTCACCTTTGAAATTTGCGACTAAAGTATTTATGGCAAAAATAGAGTTTATTTGTGTTTACAACTAGATTCGCGACCAAGTTTGATAACTTTTGTCACTCTTTTACATGTGCCCTAATATGTGCCTTTAATGGCCTTTCAAGCCTGCGAAATTAAATCGAGTCTTCAATGTGATTTAACCTATTAGTTCCCAATCTAACACCCCAAACAAGGCAAAAATGAGTGAGGAGGCAAGGAGAAAAGATATGTTGATGTGTCGTTTTGTACCCGAGGATGGATCTATCTCGTCTCTCTTGACTATGTCTTATGGGAATGACAAGGAGGCACATGACTAAGGATGTGGTTATTATCTTGCTACTTTATGGTTCTGCCTAAACCAAGGTGAGAGGACCTAAGGGGTGGCTTGAAAGAGAGGGAGCTATTATATTTCAAAACCTCTGTAATGTCCATTTTTCCCACCTAAGAGCTTATATTTGGTCTTCTTGTCATTCCTTCTCCATGGCAAAGAAGCAAAAATGAAGGAGAAGAACCTTGAGCACCATTATGTTATGTTTTTATCTAATATTTTATATTTTCTTTAGTGTTTTCCTTGTTTATACAGGTCGGCCTTTTCTAATTGTACTTTGGCGCCAAAAGGAAGATATAAAAGAAGATTAGAGGCACCATTTGCTATCTAGACTTGGCGCATTTTATCTTATTGGAGCAAAGTAAGCTTGGAGCTGTTTGTTCTTGCATTTGGGGACGAAAACCTCCTTATGCGACTTGCCTAGAAGGACGAAAACCCTTCTAGAGGTTAAGGGAAGGACAAAACCCTTCTCCTTGGCTTGGGATAGATTCTAGGGGCTGATTTGAAGAGATATTTGTAATTTGCAACTGGTATTTGATTTATTAAGGGTGGAGCGACCTACCTTGGGTAGAGTTTGGAGCTTTTGGAGAAGTATTTGAGAAATCTGATTTATAATATTTTATAAGGACGGAATCTAAAGTTTGTTGAATTTTGAGGGTTTTTATGCCCTAGTTTCATAATTTTCTTGTGGCTGCAATTTCCAGTTCATAATTAATTTCCAACAGTGAGATCTTCAACATTTCTTTGTGTTATTGGCTCTTCCTATTCCATAAAAATATACATAATTGTGGCAAGTTGATTTATGGTGTTTTGTGGTGATTTTTGGCATATTTGGTGATAGATAAAGTCACTGATTTTATATTTACAGTCTGCTGCAATTTAAAATTCAGATCTACATTTTGTGTGTTTAGTTGAAAGTTGAAACCCTTGAAAGGGTTATTACACCCTCAAACCTCGTTTCGAACCTCAATCTGAGATCAAATGCAACCACAAAATGCAATGCTCATTCAAAAGAATGGTCACACAAGCATTGCAAACATTTGATACATCAGACACAAGCCACTGAAGACAGATAAAATGTGATCACAAACATCATCTCTGCATAAATTGTTGACTTGGGGTATGATGATGTTGAGATGCTAAACTCTATAGATCATGGCAAATACACTTAAAATATGCGGGATATGTGTGATTTGCAGTAAACACATGTAAAATAAACAAAGGTGATGTGCTTTGCAGGGGTGTAGGATAGGATGGTACTTGGTTAAATGAGGTGGGGGTGGATCTAATGGGGAGAAGTATCATTGCTCTCCATTCAAGCCTCGTTGCTTCCAGAGTGCCAAAGAACAAAAATCAAAATAACATAACTTTCAAAGGGGCATTTGCATTCATTGATACCAAATTCATGCAAACACTACCAATAACCTCTAAATCTTTATCACAACCACTTGTGCATAAAACTTCAATAAAGTATCCATTGCATTAACTCCATAACACCCAAGATACACTCAAAGACTGTAAGTAGTCACTTCCAAAGTAATATTGTAGAAAGAATTTTATAACTTGCTATGTAGTTGGGATATGATATTATAATGTATATGGGTTGATGGAGATGCTTTGACATGTGGCACACATCCCCCTTAGTTATATGTTTATAATATATGGGGTCACATAGGAATTAGTTATATTGGGTAATGAGTCACCTACATTGGGATTAGGTGTTACCCATCCATTAAGAGTAATGTATGTCTATATAAAGGATATGAGTATCATTAAGAGTTATATCATGTGATGTATGAGTTGAGTTTTCTACTTGGTAGAGATATAATGGACATGTCCCCCTCGAAGTGGATTTCCATCTTGGGAGATTGTGGAGTTACTCCTTAAAGGAACATTGCATGGTGTTTCTCTACCTTAAGGGTATTAGAATATTTGGGCATCTTGGCCCACCAATATCTCTTGTGTTGTGTTATCTTTTGCATATTATTTAGCTTATTGATTTATTATATGCAAGGATTTTATCAAGTGGTATCAAAGCATCGATTTGGGCAATTTGTGGGATGAAACCCTAATTTCAGTGATTCGCCTATATCTTGAGATAGAAAGAGAATTTTTCGGAGACTTTTTGTGAAGTGGAGAAATAATTCAAAGAATATTCCCTCAAAATTTCAGATTTTTTGGAGCTGTTTTATGAAAGATATGTTAGGTTTAGGGTTGAAACCCTAATTTTCATGTTTCATCTATATATTTTCACATTTTGGCGAATTATTTATTGAAATTTTTGGGTTGAGGTGAATATATTTTATGGTGACACCCTAAAAATTTCAGAAATTTTGGATTTGTTTTGAGCAAGTTATTGCAGTTTTATGGTTTTTCACAAATTTGCTCTATAGGCCGAAATATTAAAAAAATCTTAATTGTTTACATTTTCGGAAAGCTCTCAAAAATATAATTAGGTTTTTGTTATGTATTTTCTTTTTTGGTCGACCTCTAATTGAAAGAGGTAGGACAAGTTTTGATCAAAAGGGTTTATTCTTAAAACCCTAGTTTTTGTGGATCATGGGGATGAGAACTTTTTATGGAGATGGCAAGATTGATGTTAGAGAATGGTGGATCCAATTTAAAGAAAATAGTTTTTCACATCCAAGCCCATGGTTTCCTTTTCAGCTTTGGCAGGATGGTCTAGCATGAACTTGGTGCTTTGAATTGAAACCAGGGAGTTCAAATTGGTCTTGGGAGGAAATGAAACAGGTTTTCTTAGATCAATGGGCCAAAAAAGATGAAGAAAAAGAGGATGTTGTAGATGAGGATGAAAAAGAAGATTATGATGAAGAATATGAAGAAGACAAAGTTGATCATGAAGAAGCTATGTAGGATTCAGAAGGAGAGACAACATATCAAGATATGAGTTCAGATAGTGCATCTCCAAGGAAGGGAGCTTCAATATATTAGTTTGAAGCGTGCATTCAAATAAAAAGGTAATTGTTTCCATAAACCCTAGCAACAAATATAATTTCATCAATATGGATGTAGCTCAACATCTACATGTTCAAACAAAGCATATCAAGGAATCTCAAGTGGATGTCAAGCAGATTCAAGTTTTTGAAGATTTAAATCTCTATGGATAAATATGTTTTGCATTCAAATTTTTATGTTTTAGATATGGATGGTATGAATATTGTTCTTGGATATCCTTGGTTAGAGACCTTGGGAACAATTAATATTAATATGCAAAAGAAATTCATGAAATTATGGTACAAGAGAAAGAAAATTACATTGCAGGATATCACACTTAACGAAGGAAAAAAAGTATGTAAAGATGGAGCATGAAGATGACTTTAAAGATGGTGAAGAATGGAATAAGGATGATTCAAAAGGAGAGGATGAATAACATGATGAAAAAGACAAAAATAATTCATCTACTTAAGAGAAAAAAGAAATAGCAAACAACAAGGTGGAAGAGGAAAAGAAAGTTGAGGAAAAGGTTGATAAGGTTGAGGATACTAAGGTTGCACCATATAGACACCCACATCATCATGAGAGGAAACAATCATGGAGACATGTTAGGACACATGAGGGAAGCAATCTATATGGATATACAGGGAATTGGAGGAGCAATCATTATGGCTATACATGGCATCAATGGAGCAACAATTATATGACATGGAATCACAGGAATAATTATTATGGATATGCATGGATGCCGAGGAGGAACAAATATGGACATGGATGGAATCAGAGGAGTGCAATGGAATATGGAATCAGGTTTGGAGAAGTATCACCCACTAAGATTTCATATGGGTGGTTGGATGATCGAGCATGGCGACAAGTGTGCAATGATTTAAAGCACACTCACTATATGGCTTCTTCTTATGTTTCGGGACGAAACATGTCAAGGGGAGGGAATGTTATGTACCTTGGGATATGATATTATAATGTATATGGGTTGATGGAGATGCTGACATGTGGCACACATCCCCTTAGTTATATGTTTATAATATATGGTGTCACATAGGAATTAGTTATATTGGATAATGAGTCGGCCTACATTGGGATTAGGTGTTACCCATCCATTAAGAGTAATGTACGTCTATGTAAAAGATATGACTATTAATATGAGTTATATCATGTGATGTATGAGTTGAGTCTTCTACTTGGTAGAGATATATTGGAGGCGCCCCCTCGAAGTGGATTCCCATCTTGGGAGATTGTGGAGTTACTCCTTAACGAGCATTGCATTGTGTTTCCCTACCTTAAGGGTATTATTCTGCATATATTGAATATTTGGGCATCTTGTCTCGCAAATATCTCGTGTTGTGTTATCTTCAGCGTATTGATTTATTATATGCAAGGATCTTATCATAACTACACAAACATTGTAAAGTAACACTACAACACAATATTCATCCAATAACCAATCTCACACAATAACCAGAAAGAACTTCGTATTTCATTGATTTAACGATATAAGATTACATTAAAGATTACACTCCTTAATTGTGTTCATATCAAGAATCCGAATGCCCGATCAAACATGGCAAACGGTTTTGTATACTTCAATTTGACAAGGGATACATGGAAAATGCTCTCAATGCCTGCTAATGACTATACAATGTAATCACCTTAGCAAAAACCCAAAAATTAGAACCCCAAGAATGAAGACAAGCCTTCATTCTTATACAAAAATTTACATAAGGGAATATACCCAGATACCCCCAAAGAAACATTGAAAGAAATAAAATCACGGAACTTTGATCCTTGATCTACAAAATGGATGGAAGATCCATTCCAACAAAAAAGATTTCACTTTGATTTGTCAAATTGCTGAATGGTTTTGAACTATGATGAAACCCGTGGAGGAGTGGAGAATATTCCTTCTTTTGCAAACAAACTCTTTTGTCTTCTTATGTACTATCACTATCATATGTATGCTCCAAGTAAGATTTTATTACTCATTGTAATCATTTGATTTGATTCCCTTTTTTGAAAGAATAATGAATGGAAAGGAATAAAGAATGGGGAAGGGGGCAAAGAATAAGGAAATGCTTAAGTGGGATCGAGATCAATTTGTTCACTCTTTTCTTTCTCCTCGTTTATTCATGTACATGTCAAAGAGTTTAAACATCCCCAAAATGGGGTCCTCATCTAGCCCCGCATGATATAAAAAGACTTTCTTGTTTGGATAAAACAGTATCAAACTCAATATAAATAGCCTTCTTCTTTTTGACTCTCTTGGCCAATTTATTTATATACCTTTCCAAATGAATGAACTTCTAAATAAAATAATAACTAAAATCCTTTGGAGACTACAATTCCCCTACAACATGCCATCAAGAATCTCCACCAGCTTGTCTATGTTTGCAAATCCTGGAGTGTAATTATCCATGAGGGGAAGCATTCTTTCAATTTTGGAATCAATATCATCCACGTACTTCCCTCGCTTTTTACCTCATGTCTTGGAGCTTGCTTATGCAGCCCTCCAAGGTTTCTATTCTCAAATTGACAGCTCCCTATATTCATGTTGTCTTCCTCTACAATTTGGGGGAACTATTCCTTCTTTCTCCACCACTTCATCATTCATACTTGTGATGGCAAGTTTGGGTAGCAATCCATCCCAATATTCAACTTCTACTTGATACTTATCAATTAGTGCTTTACTTGCTTCAATTTATTCGGACACCTAATTGTAGCATTCAATTATCTCTTTGATGACTTTGTTGCCTTTACTTATTAACTCTTTCTCCCACTCCTTGGTGGCTTCCCCCTACATCTCAAATCATCAGCATTTTTATCACTTCGGAATGATAGCTATGGTAATCTCGACTATCCAGGGAGGTCAGCACCTACTTTTGCACATAAGTTGACAAGATGTCAACTTTTTCTTTGAACTGCTTCTTGGTCTCTTTATCTTTATCCATCTTTTGGAAGAGACCTCCCATTGCCATAGTTACTTCATGTTTGAGACCCTCTATGGTCGGTTTCCCCAATGGGACCTTGGTGATATGGTAATCTGATGGGGTAGCTTCATCCCTTAAGACATTAGTTTGTGGAGTGGCAATCTCCACAAACCTTTCTCCTTGAGGTCCCACCATTGTTCTTGATAAAATCCTAGCTCTCTTTGGTGTTTCGAGTGGCCTCAAGAAGATGATTCTCTCAAGGTCTTCTTCCTCCATCTGCACTCTTACTTTTCTCTTTCTTGGGAGTGTTGCTCCCAACCATCCTTCATCTAGAGTGTTGCCTTCCCCTTGTGTTTGTTGTTGGGAGGCACTTGGTACAACTACAATCTCTTGTGATTCGAGAGAGTGTGAGGCCGGAATCATCAACATGTACTTGTGGTGTATCCACATTTTCAGCTGACTATACTTGTGTTTCATCCTTTTCTACCTCATTGCTTTTTGCCTCTTCTTCCATCTCAATTGAAGGATGTTGAGCACTTTCATCTGTTGGTCTAGTAATTTCAATCTCAACACCTTCTTCCCTAGATGGAGAAGGCTCCCTGACTAGCTTAGTTTGCACCTTTGTTTGATCTTGAGCCTATATTTCTACAATTTTCTCTACAACTTCATGAGTTGCAATTATTCTCTCCACCATGTCAAGAGCTGATTAAAGAGGGTCCATGGCTTCTCGGTT
The DNA here is from genome assembly GCA_018340775.1 of Taxus wallichiana var. yunnanensis. Classification (NCBI taxonomy): domain Eukaryota; kingdom Viridiplantae; phylum Streptophyta; class Pinopsida; order Cupressales; family Taxaceae; genus Taxus; species Taxus wallichiana. Next base: position 548,013,078 of record CM031238.1, on the reverse strand, counting down.
GTTTAACGTTTTCCAAAGGAACTTCTCCAACATTTTGTTGCTCGCTTCTATAATCGTAGCCTTTGTTGTGGTGGATTGATCCTGAGATGTTGAGCTTCCTCCCTTCTCTTCAATTGATGCAACTTGAGCATATGCAACTTGGACACTTCAGGGACGGTCACGCGCCAACATCTTGGCCTAAGCCATGCAACAAATTAGTGAAGATATGATCATGTAATAGGTCTTGCCTCTTTTGTCCCACAATTTCAGGGACACTTTTGTAATATCCCCTTCTCGGTCAAGACCCCTACCCCAATTTTGTTTCTCAACGGCTAAGGGGTAATAAAAATGAAAATTATAGTCTTAATAAATTATTATAAAGTGCATAAAAATAAACTTTATAAAAGCACTTATATTAATTTATTAATGACTTAATAAAAATAAAAGAGAAGATAAAGTGAAATTAGAAAAAGAAAAAGAAAAGAAGTCACTTTATGTTTTTATTCCCCTAGGGAAAAATGCGACCCATGTTGGGAAGAAATAAATGCCAAAAAAGAATTAAATGTGGGAAAATGCATTTGATTGGTGATTGTGGGTGGCTACTAAGCCAAGATTGCTTATAAAAGCAAGTGTGCTTGGCTTTGTAAAGCATCTCTTTTATTTTATACAAATTTTGATTTTTGTTTGAGCTTGAGAGCTTTGCAAAAATACTTCAAAAGACGAAAACCCATTGAAGTATTCTCTAGAGGACGAAAACCCTCTTGAGATCTAGAAGGAGAACAAAAACTCTTCTTCTATGTTGTGAGGATTCTCCATTCAAGAATTTCCATTGAGCATCAAAATTCAAGGAGTTACATGTGTTTCTCAATAGTTTTCCAACATTAGTAGAAGACTTATTGCTGCTGGTTCGTGAGTTGTTTGAAGACCTACAAGAGCTAAATATTGCATGTTTTTGGGCGTGTTGTTGAAGCTCCCATTTTCAGTTTTTGCATTGTTAGGGCATTGATTTCAAGCTAAAGTCAAGGAGAGATCAGATCTAAAGTGTTTGATCAGTTTTAAGGTGTTTTTGGGCCTTTCATAAGTGGGGCGAAATTGTATTTCCAACTTTCAGTTACAGCTAGGGGTTATTTACATTGTTCTAGGATTGCAAATCTGTTTTGGATGCCATTCCGCCATTGAAAAATTCTGATTTTGGATACATTGGAAATCTTATTTTTCAAGCTTCAGTTTGAGCTATCATTTGCCCAGAAATTTGGAGTATTTTGCAAGTTATTGAATTTACAAGTTTTGTTGTGTTTTTGCCCTAATAAATTCCAAAATTAATATTTTTCAAATCTGATTGGAGATCCTATTCTGATTATTCATTATCTACTTGCAAACAAATTTTCATAATTTTTGGAGGCATTTTGAGGTGGAAAAATCTATTTTTTCTAAATCGCGACCCTAGGGCAGCAAACTAGGGTTTTCTGGAAAATATTCAGTTTGTGGCCTAATTTCATTCTGAATTTCAGTTTGATAGTAATTGAGATTTTTGGCTTTTTGGATTAATTAGATTTGGCCCTAGCGAGAATTGCAGGAAATCCATTTAGGGTATGAATATGTCCATTTGGGAAATCCATCTAGGGTATGAATATGTCCATTTGGGGACATTACAGTGGTATCAAAATCTTAAGGAAAGAAAAAAATCAAATCAAGATAAAAAGGTGACCATGGAAGAGCATAAGAGGAGCTATCTGAATGAAGTGTTCACTAGAGGCAACAGAGAATTGCAAACTTGTTGGTTGGATACTCAGAGAGTTCTAAGAGACTCCATCATAGGAGCCATTGCTGATTTGAGAAGATCTATACAAGGGATGACTACTATTCAACCAAGCTCTCAAAGAAATCAAGGCAACAATGGTAAAGGAAGCTCTACTGGACCAGCTTAGAACCTCCACCAAGCCTTCACATCAGTTTTGCAGAGCCAAGTTTCTCCAAAAGGAGGAACAACCAATTGAGGATGATGACATGGAGATATGGGGAAAAGAGTATGCAACACTCAATTCCAAGGTAAGAGCTATGTTGACCTTTGAAGATTTTTGTGAGTTGAAAGATAGTAAAGGCACAAGGAAAAATAGAAGATATCAACAAGAGAAAATTACCATGCAAAAATTGGAGAGAAATCAGCCCATAGAGTATTCCACCATGCAAAGTGAAGAAGAAGAGGCTTCAAGGAAAAAAGGTATGACTCCTAATGAGCAAAATAATTGTATTATGTAATATCTCCTTTAGGGACAATTATAAATCTGCAGCACTCTCAACACCAATCGAACTAGGAAGGATGAGATCCTCTTAATTCAACCTCAAGTAACCCAATGTCAGCGTAATTACAACCCAAATGGAAAATGGGGTTGGAAGTAGCCAAAGTAGTGGGTTAGATGGAAGAACTAATTGGAAACCCAATCTTTTCCAGTTCAAATTTTTATTGCAGCAGATATCAAATAAAAATGACACCCAGATAACTGAAACTTCAAAAATTAATATCTTCTTTAATACTCAATGTTTTTGCATGAAATTAAGTGCATAATAAACTAAAAATTCTCCGGAAGCATCACATTCAACCACAAATGGCATAGAAAAATCTGGAACTGCAAGTACCGGACAAGAACACATTACCTCTTTCATCTTTTCAAAAGCATCTTGGGCTGTTTTAGACCATTTGAAGGCCCCTTTCTTAGTCAAATCTGTCAAAGGAGCAGCAAATCGTGAGAAACCCTTCACAAATCTTCTATAATAACTACAAAGACCACAAAATCCTCTCAATTGTGTGAGAGAAGTGGGAGTAGGCCAATCCATGATAGCTGCAATTTTTTGTTTATCCACTTGCACACCATTAGCACTAATAACATGTCCCAAATACCAAATCTCCTTAAGACCAAATTCACATTTAGACTTCTTGGCAAAGAAAGAATGTTGCCCCAAAGTAGTCAAACTAAAAACTCAAAATGCCCAAAATGACACCTAAAGGTTGTCTTGTGCACATCTTCTTCCCTTACCTTGATTTGATGATACCCGGATTTAAGATCTATCTTGGAAAAATATGTAGCACCATGCAACTCATCAATTAATTCATCAATCCTAGGTATTGGGTACCTATTTTTGATGGTCTTCTTATTCAACATACGATAATCAATACACATTCTCATAGTTCCATATTTTTCTTAACCAAAACCACAGAAGATGCAAATGGACTAGAACTAGGCCTTATGTGTCCCATATCAAGTAATTCCTTAATGGTCTTTTCTATTTCTTCCTTATAAACTCTTGGGTGGCGGTATGGGGTAATCATAATGGGTTTAGTACCTTTTCTAACTCAATAATGTGCTCAAAACCCTATTGGGAGGTAACCCATGAGGCAAATCATTAAAAACATGAGTGTTTGTCCAAAATACCTTGTAACTCACCTTGAAGAGACTGTTGTTCTGATTTTTCTGTGATAAAACAGTTGGCTGCCCATGCAATTTGCCCTCTCCTAAATGCCCTTTCCATCCTCTTCATTGATACTTCTTGTGGTGCACCATTTGCCAAGCCTTTTAGGATAATTTCTTTGCCATCTTTGGTGAATTTCAGCTCCATGGTCTTGTAGTTTTGAGTGAAATCACCTAAGGAATGCAACCATTGTACACCCAAAACAAGATCAATATCACCAATGTCAACAACATAAAAATCATCAATTACCTTATGCTTCCCAAGAGTGAGGGGAAGTTGTGAAATCTTTGTGGAACATGGAATGGAGGATCCATCCGCAATAGTCACCTTTGTTGGCTAGATTTTCTGCATAGCACAAAACCTAGGCAATCATGAGATAAATCTCCCTCATTTAACCGGTGAGGCTCCCGTGTCAGATTTGTCAATAAAAATGTGTTATTATCTATCAGGGGTTTTACTTTAACCACTTAGTTCATGAACCATAACTAAGAAGTTCTCGCAACAAGTAAGCGGTTGTTCAAGAAAAAGTATTTTATAGAAGAAGGAAGTAAAGGAAATACGAGAGAAGAAATGGGGAGGATGTGCATCCCAATTAGTAAATAAGCAGAGCTAATTGCATGCACATAGAAAAAACTTAATAGATATGAACACGTAATTATAAAACAAAGGCATCTCTAGATCTAGATCTAAAATAACACAAAGTCTATTAAGAGATCTAAGATTAAAAGCAAGAAACACAGTACACCGTGACACAAAGTTCTCCTAAACTTGCTCCTTTGTATTCCTTTGCTCCAGTCAGTTGCTCTCGGGGTTCAACACAAAGTCTAGAACACCCGATTCTTTACAAATTCGATCGATTCTTTACCCGAAGGTTCTTCCTCTACTTATAGAATGTAGAGGGGCAATTACAAGTTGGAAGCTTTTAGTTGAACTGGCACATGTGGAAGTCGGAAAGAAACAACTGGCAATCTTCCTCCTGGAATTCCTCTTTGCGTGACATGTATGATTTGCAACTGAAAATAGAACCTTCTACTTTGCACATGCCACCTATCTCCAAGTAGTTGACTTCTTCAAGTAATGGCTTTTAAACCAATCACTTAAGTTGTATAATTGAATTGATCGCTCAATTACTTTGTCGAGAGAAAGAAGAAGGAAGAGGAAAGCTGACTTTGTCCTTTTTCATGTCTGCATGCAGCTGATTCAAACTGGATCTGGGAAAGCAGCTGGATCTAGAAACAAGCTGGAATTAGAAGCAGTTGAAATTGGAAGCAAGCTGGAATTTTTCCTTCGCATTGTCTTCTCTTTTATCCTTTGAAGCTTTTGTAGTTCTTCTGTTGTACATGCATCAGTGCAAGGTTGGCCGTAGATAACTCATCATCCTTATTTTTAATTGCATATGAGCAATTAAAAATTCTGGAAAGCACTCCGGGTGAATGAAAATTCAATGAAGGCTTCAACTGGAAGATGAGAGCACATGCACAGGATCTTGGAAGGAATTTTCAACGCACTAACTTCTTCACGGGTTGCATTCAAAACAAGAGGATGAAGCCTTTGTGCTTATGAAGCTTTCGCTAACTATGAGATCTGGATCCGGGTTCGGCCCTGCATAACAAACCTTTGTAACTGGGCTATGGATGGAAAAGCTGCAACTCGAATAATTCCACTGCTTTTAATCTGCACGCATGAGTGAAGTTTCTCCTGCACGCATGAGTGAAGTCTTTCTGCTCTGGATTTGTCTATCAATTCAGCAAGAGGTTTCGAGCCTAGATCTGTGTCTCCAGTATCTGTAAATTTAGAAGTGATGCATGACTCCGTTGTGCTTTCTTTTTCATCTTCCTTCGCCATAGCTTTGTCTGTCTTTGTCTGAACAATTCTTTTTCTTCTTATTTGACTGGAATTCTTCAAAACTGGTGCAGATCTGGACAATTCTTCAGATTCGGAGGATATATGCAATGTATTGGACATTGATAAAAGCTCCTTTTCCTTTGTAAAGCACCTGTAATGAATTCCTGCAATTTATTCAGACAAAAATGGCCACCGGAGCATGAATAGTGAATTTTAATTGTAAAAATCTGCACTTTTCAAGCCTGCTGCCCCAAAAAATGGTGTTTAATTTGCACATAAAGAGAGCATGAATCCTTTCAACAACACCTGAGCTCCTGTAACACTTGTGCAAACAATTATGCAGACAAAGATCAACCTCCTTCAAAGCATGCCTTGTTTTCACCTTGCCTGAGCAAAATCCTTCTTCAAATGCCTTGTTTCCACCTTGCCTGAGCAAAATCTTTCTTCAAATGGGGCGCACTTTTCCTCTTGGCTGCAATTCTTTACCTGTGAATTAAATAATTCACCCATATGGCTGCCCATGCTTATATAACCCTCACAATTCTATAATTAATAATTGCCCTAACAATTAAAGGCAATTAATTAATTAAAAATCAAGCTCTTCTCTTTTAAATATAGCATGTTTAAAGACATCCATCCAATCAATTAAATTAATTCAATTTAATCATCCACACTTCACTTCACTTAAGCTTCACAGTGTGCTTTGACCATAGCCACTGAAAATAGGAATTAATATAATCATTTAATACTTTAAAAGTATTAATTCCTTCTCAAAAGGGGCTGCATTAAATAAATTAAATTTATTTAATTTTGGAATTCTATTTCCAATTGATTTATTCCCCTTTGCTTTTGTTGACTTTTCCACAAGCCTGGGTGCCAAATTGGGTGAATAAATATTAACAAATATTTATTTAATGCATTATTATTCACCCAAGGTGGGTCGCATTTTTTTGCATAATAGAATTCTATTTTTAAGAATTTCTGACAATGGGATTTTTTACCCTGCAAGGCAGCCCCGGAAATCCCATGATCCACTTAAGTGATTTGACTTTGACAAAGGGGATTATTTACCTGCAAGGCGGTAATAAAATCTGTAATTTCACTTAAGTCACTTTCCTTTTATTTTATCATGGGAATTTTTACTGTAAGGTAGACAAGAAAATTCCCGTCTCATCACGACTCTAATTTTCCCACTGCAGCTTAAGTGAATTTTATATCACGGGAAAAAGTACCCTGCAAGGCAGGCAATAAAATCTCACTTGCCTGCTGCTTCTATTTTTTCCATTGAAGCTTAAATCCTTTATTTTTCAAAAATGCGTCCATTCCGAGCAGGGCTTTTCCTGTGCATGACTTCGCTTTTTCCCGGTGATCCGGACCTCCGATGGTGACTTCCTCCGGGCATAACGTGCGTCTATGTTTTCCAGCTACTCCAGGCAAAAAATCGGGCTTACCCGGCAAAGGAATTGTTCTAGAGAAATTTCACAGAAAACAAAACAGGAAAACACAAAAACACGAAAAATTGCCAAAAGTTACAAATAAAGCCCAAAACTTATTCCTAGTTAAAATCCTTCTAGTACAAGGGAATAATGATATGTTTGATCATAACAGAGTTAAAACGGAGTGCAAATTGCCTCATACGGGGCTCAAAATAAATAACAATTTTGGGCATCTGGGTATTTGGCGAAAAAGGCTACTATAGCTCTTTTGGAATATCTTGACGTAATACAAGAACTTTCAGCAATAAAAACACAAAATGACCCATTATTTTAAAAGTACGAAAAATTTTCGGATAGGGTAGTCGCATTTTCAGGATTAAATGCGAGGACACTAAGATCCTATTCTGATTATTCATTATCTACTTGCGAACAAATTTTCATAATTTTTGGAGGCATTTTGAAGTGGAAAAATATTTTTTTGCTAAATCACTAGCCTAGGGCAGTGAACTAGGGTTTTCTGAAAAATAATAAATTTGTGGCCTAATTTCATTCTGAATTTCACTTTGATAGATTTGAGATTTTTGGCTTTTTGGATTAATCAAATTTGGCCCTAGTGAGAATTGCAGGAAATCCATGTGGGGTATGAATATGTCCATTCGGGGACATTACAACTTTGCACTTATAATTCTTGAATTGGGATAGAGGTAGGAACTTCTTGTGACACAAGAGGTGGGGTAGTATTAACTACCTCCGGGGTCTCTGATACTTCATCGAGTATTTCATGGGCTAAAGCAGCTCTTTACAATGGTGCTTAGGTAGATACTTTTTGTTGCAGGTGTTTCCACCTTTGCCCTCTTAACCATTACAAAATGCCTAGTAATGGTTCCTCCTCCACTTCCTCAGGGATGGGCTCCAATATTGACTCATCCTGGATTGCCTTGGTGAAAAACTTCTTCTCATCCTCTTTCCTTTTCTAGGTGACCCTTCTGGAGCAAAAATGATGCACCTACTCAGGTTTTTTCTTGAGCAGCAGTCATCTTGGGCCTAGAAATGGGATGGGGAACACTTTGGATAGGAGTGGCCTCAACAATAGGGACATCCTTCATGGTTTTCCTCAATTACCTTGGATAGTTGAGTTGTGGGTATACATCATATACCTTGAATTGAGCAAACTCCTTTGCTTTCACCAATCTTGGGAATGATCTATGGCATGCAATGTTATACACCAAATAGGAGGTCATGTAGAATTCACATTTGATTTTAGACTCTCCTTCAATATGTATTGCCATCTTGATGAAATCTTAGCGGATGGGGTCACTTATAAGCTCTCCCCGGTAGATAGGTGTCTTTCCAATTCATAATGATTTGGATGAACCTAAACATCCAATCATGGTAAGGATAAGTAGACTCATTCCCCACAATCCTATTCAACAAGGTGATAATATCCCCAATTTCTTCAATGAAGTCAAACTCCGCTTCAACTTCTTGGGGATTCTAGTAGCAGAAATCCTTGGCTTCTCAAGCCACTGGTTGTTCAATACCTTGGAATACTTTGCATTGTTGGCATTCCAAAAAAATTTGCTTTTTCAACTGAAATGTCCACCACTTGGTCAACATCTGGGAGCCCTAACATTTCATCAAAAGTGTCTGGGGTCAAAGATAAAACCAGAGCACCACTCCCATCTCTAACTTCTCTCTTCTCAAGGTCATAGTTTTGTGCACATGTCTATACTAATTCTAGATATTAAGCTGATGGGGGGAACGTAGCTGCTTAGGCAATGGCACGCCTATCAACTTTCTCCATTATTTCATTTTTGTCAATTACACGCACCTCCGAAGGAAGTCATCCAAGTCCAGCATTGCCCAAGCTTGTTTCAAATGACACCAATTAATTGGATCTTCATTGTTTTATGGCAAGAAGACAAACAATTCTCTTTGGGGAAGGGAATGATAATAAGTCAGATGTATGAAACCTTCCTTTGATGCTTGGTAAGACTTCACAATACCAAAGAACACACAAAGACCTCGTACAAGAACTCACCTGTGTAAAAAGCGCGTAGTTCTCCTTTGAACCGGTAAGAGTATCCAAAGCACCGTTATAGCTTTGAAAGTGATCCTTGCACAACTCAAACACAAAAATTAGGGCTTCTTCTTGCTCTAGGGCTCCAAAACACTCAGAAATTTTGAAATTCAAATGCAAAGTGTGGGACTTGTCATGAAATTCAACCATATAGCGCCTTTGCATCCTCTCATTAATGGCGGCCATAACCTCATAGCTATTTTCAAATCTGCGACCATTGATCTTATAAATTGTGTTTGAATATGGGCCCTACATGTGGACATATTGGCCATATCATATTTACTAAAATGATATGGTGTTCACTCATTGGCCGCTGTGTCCTTAAGACTTTCATACATGGCTTGACAATTTGTTTTGCTTTTATGATCCATAAGGCATTAACACATGTCCTTTCCTTTGGGTCGGCAAGGACAGGGAGCAAATTTGGCAATAGTGCAAAAACTACGAAACTACCGACTGGGGTTGTCTTCATTGCACGATGCCACCATATGATGCCAAGTGTCCTTGTCTGCATCGGACACAAAAGCGAAGTTACCAACAAGGCGAAACCGTGAAATTGCCAACCGCAACACCGCCTTCTTTATCAGTAGCTTCAATGGTGTGCCACGTCCCTCTTCGAACTTCGTGGATAAAATCGCAATTTGCAGAAATGTAATGTCCCCTTTTTCAAATTAATGCCAAATGAAGACTTCTTGCCATTCTCTTCCCATGGCCAAGAAGATTAAGTGAACAAGGGAAGTAAGTGAGCTTCGTTTCTAATTTCTTTTATTATTTTTAATATTTTTCTTTAGTGTTTACCTCCTCCAGGCAGGTCGGCTGGGATTAGGAGTTTCCCAATAAAGAATTAAAAGATAAATTGAACTTGGAGGTCAGTCCTCATCTATTTGGCCTTTGGCGCCAAGCAAGAAGTATAAAAGAGGTTGTACGACCTCATTTGGAGATCATCTTTTGGCGCATTTACACATATACTTGGTTTGTTGGGCTAGTTGCTCAATACCATTCCACTTGAGGACAAAAGCCCTCGTGTGGCATCCACGGAAGACAAAAACCTTCCTTGTGGTTTGGAGGAGAACGAAAACTCTCCATTTTGGAAGAATTGAAAATCTCTATTGAAGACTCTTTGCAGATTTGGATCAAGAAGAAGACCTACAAGGAATATATTTCTAGAGCCCTCTCTTAGAGGAGCGAATAGGGTAGAGGTCATTTTGAATGCCTTCTAGGGCACGACACCCATTTATTTGTTGATATTCAGATTTGACATAATTTATAAGGCTGGAATCACTCATTTTTGGGCAATGTTGGGGTTTGAAAGCACTCATTTTTAGGCATTGTTGGGGTTTGGAAACCCTCATTTTGATTATTTTTCTTCACTGCACTTTTGCTGTTAGTAATTAATTTTCCAGCTGAGTAATTGCTTGATTTTCATGGTGGAAATTGTTCTAAGGTGTTCCTAAAAGGTCTAAAAATATTGTGAATGAATTGTAGGGTGATATTTTGGTGAAATCTTGTGTTTTTCAGATTGTTGTTATAAAAATCATAGTGTTGTTCCATCTGATTTATTTTTAGTTTGATGGTACAAAAATCAGATTCAAATCAAATTGGGGTTTGCGCTAAAACTCTTAGTTTCAGTTTCAGCTCTAAAAAGGGGCATTACAGTGGTATCAGAGCACCGATCTTCGAGCCTGTGGGTTTGATGCAAGAAGGCAACAAGAATTTCATTCAAAAGGAATAGATAAATGGCGAACATACATTTTGATGATACTAGGCTTGAGAGGTTTGCCCTAGGGCAAGAAATATTGGCGAATAGGATGACACAGTTGATCCATGCCATGCAAAACCACAATGGAGAAGGAAGTTCTTCGGGAATTCATAGCGTGAGGCAACCCTTAGGGTCCAGCTTTGGAGCTGCTGCTAGGCCATTTCAGCCTACCTTCCTCCCTAGGGAAGAAGCCATTCCAAAGTTTGAAACACGGCATTCGGGAGCCATAACATTGCTACCATCTATGAGGAGTACAAGGCTCTTCCGAGTGAGATTTGTGATGCCATGACACTCACCAAGTTCATAGGGTTGAAGAATGGTAGAGTGGGAATGGGACCAAGGTCCAAACCCCGAGTTATACCCAAGGAAAATGGGAAAGATGTTCCAGCCCTAGAGGGAAAGAATCCCTCCATCATGATCAAGGATGACGAAGAACAATCAAAGTTGTTGGGCATTGAGAGGGAGCAGCCCATTGAATCCCTAGAAGCACCCATCACTCTTCCCAAGGATGAGCCCTTGACTGATTTTCAAAACAGCAGTATGAAGGGCCAAGGGTTTGATGAAATCTTGAAGCACAAGCCTAGAGAAGAGAAGGAAATCGTGAAGCACGAGTTGGAAGGTATAAATCCTTTGATATTTAATGATGATTCATTGATTTCTAATGATGGCATGTTACAGGAAAATAAAGAAGAAAAATCAGATTTACAAGATGGTGAAGAGAAGTTGAAGGTTGAAGCACAATTGCCAAAGGACAAGGAGGATGATCAGCTCACTAGGACCTTCCGGACAACAAGCAATGAAAGACAAATTGGTGATGTTCATGATTCCGACAAGATTCATGATGTGGTTCCCTACATGTATCAACAAAATGAGAATGCTTCAACAAATTCTCATAAGGTGAAGAAAGATGAACACTATGAAGACAACCGAAGGTATGAAGGTAATTCAGATTTGTTGCTTTCTACCATGCCATTTCAGATTTATGGTCATGGGCAATTTGTTGAAAGGGATGACCTTAGGGCAAATTTGATGCTCCATAGCAAATCACATAAATGGAAAGTCTTCGTGTTGCTAAGGATGGAGATAAATCAGAATTGCATAGGGTCAATGGGCCAATATTTTTGCATAACCCTGTTGGGGGCCATATAGATGAAAAGAGTTCTTTTCCAGGTGCCTATAATCACTTTCAGTTTGCTAGAAATTTCAGGACAGCAGCCTATGGTAAGCAATTTCATCATCTTCTTAAGGAATTGCTACATCACCTTCATGTTATGTCTTTGCAATATTTTGGTCGTCATAAGAAATATTCTAACAACTTTGTGAGGATGAAGGGTACCAAATGGGAAGAGGATTCTACTTTAGCCCTAAGAAGGGAACTCTTTGTGGGCAGCCCTAGACATGACCATCATATTCCAAATTTGTTGATTCCTCCTATGTCGCTGCCATATTTGTATCATGGAGGGCAACAGGATCAATTTGATAAGAGGAAGAACATGTTGAGGGACAAGGGGCACATAGATTCTTCCTTGCAAATTCCATTTTGCTTGTACATAGAAGTTTGGGATCCGGGAGATCTTTTGAAGAGTGTTGCTACAAACTTGAGGACTGTTGTTACCTACATCCTTATGGCAGCCATAAGAAAATTGGTAATCACAAGAAAAATGCATTTCTCACCCATGGTGGAAGATATAGTGTTTGCATGGGATACAAGATGGTCTTCCACCCCCATCATGCCAATTTTGCATGAGACAACACAATGCTACAGCCAAGGTAAAATGCTCTTCCTAAATTTGCATTTTGGATGGATAATACTCTCCTTGGACAGTTGTAGGTTGACATTTTTGATGAAGATTTTTGGGTTTGATATGATGTGTGGAAGGGATTTCAAGTATTACAGCTGTTGCACCCTTCCTATGTCAATAACATCCAAGAATTTTGAGTTAGAAATGCTATACTACAGCCATGATGGGCTGTCCTCTTCAAAATTATGCATGGGGCTGTGCATACCTTCCATGGACAGTGAGAAAGAGGCAGGTTTGGAGACTCTTAATATGATGGGTAAGAGGGTTTACACATGGAGATTGAGCAAAGCCAATATCCCAACATCTTTGCCATTGCTTACAAAGAAATTTAGAGCTGTACATGGACACTACACCCACTCATCTGCACTTCTATGGTCTGATCCAAACTCAATGGTGAACAAAATTCAGTGGGACAACTTCAAGTCAACAATTGGAAACCCAAATCAGCAAGGTAACAACCATCCAAAGGAGGTGAGCATAAGTTTTGGTATGTGTTGTTTGCATCTTATGTTGAAATGCAATGATAAAGGGAAGAAGGCAATGCTTCCAAGCATGGCTAGCATGAAGAAGGAAGAGGCATATCTTTAGGGCATTCAATGCATAGAGGCTAGCAAGGGTCTACTCTTGGGTAAGGTGCTTCATGGTGATGATTTTTGGATGGTTCCGGGCATGCACAATACTACCTCCATGTGGGGAACACTTGAAGAATTAAGAGCAAATTGGAGCTTTCTTGTTGAAAGCCATTTTCCATGCCAAGTTGGGGCAAGGATGGGTTGCAAGAATGTTGAGTTAAGGGCTAATATGTTTGCTGATTTCAACCATAGACTTGTTGATCTTCATTTTCCAGCATATGTAAGACAATTTTCAGTCCCTACACTACTCATGAATTTTCTTTTTCTATAAGAATTCAGTTTGATAGTTGTTATACCATTGTCTTAAGGTTGAACATGCAAAAATCAGATTTGGGACTGCCATTAGCAGTCATGAACAGCTATGAACTTATATTTTCAAAGGAAATTCCTTCATGGGTTGATGTGGGAAGAAGGCTACAGCTGAAAGGAAGAAACAAATCAGATTTGATAGCCTTGAATTGGATAAGATTCCATGAGATTTATGGCTGTGGTGAATTGTTTTCAGCCCCTCCACAATCTGATTTGCATCTTGTAATAAGAGAGATAGCTAGTCAAGCTGATTATTCGTCCATTTCTTGCTTTATGATGGAAACTACATCAGTTTGCAAAGATTTCGGTACAGCTGGGCATGCAAAGAAAGGAGATGTCATTGTTGTTTTTGAAGTAAAGGATGAAGAAGACTTCCATGAAGGGGCAGCAGAGGTATGAGTTTGTTTGGGTTGAAGCTCCTTCATTTAACAGGCACAAAATCCAAATTATGGGAGCACTACAACATGTTCCTTTACCTTGATATGATGATGCTTGGGCATATGAGTTTGCAATTGCTCGAGGACAAGTAATTTTGGGAAGGGAGGACTATAATGTCCCCTTTTTCAAATTAATGTCAAATGAAGACTTCTTGCCATTCTCTTCTTGTGGCCAAGAAGATTAAGCGAACAAGGGTAGTAAGTGAACTTCATTTCTGTTTCTTTTATTATATTTATTGTTTTTCTTTAGTGTTTACCTCCTCCAGGCAGATCGGTTGGGATTAGGAGTTTCCCGACAAAGAATTAAAAGATAAAGTGAGATTGGAAGACTGTCCTCGTCTATTTGGCCTTGGCGCCAAGCAAGGAGTATAAAAGAGGTTGTATGACCTCATTTGAGATCATCTTTTGGCGCATTTACACATATACTTGGTTTGTTAGGCTGGTTGTTAATTACCATTCCACTTGAAGACAAAAACCCTCTTGTGTGAGATCCAAGGAAGACGGAAACCTTCCTTGTGACTTGATGAACAACAAAAACCCTCTATTTTGGGTGGGTTGAAGATCTCTATTGAAGAGTCTTTGCAGATTTGGATCAAGAAGAAGACCTACAAGGACTTTAATATATTTCTGGAGCCCTCTCCTAGGGGAGTAACTAGAGTAGAGGTCATTCTAAGTGCCTTCTAGGGCACGACACTCATTCATTTGTTGATATTCAGATTTGATACAATTTATAAGGTTGGAATTACTCATTTTTTGGGCATTGTTAGGGTTGGGAAACCCTCATTATGATTTTTTTTTTCGCTGCACTTCTATTGTTAATAATTAATTTTCCCACTGAGTAATTACTTGATTTTCATGGTGGAAATGGTTCTAAGGTGTTCCTAAAAGGTCTAAAAATATTGTGGATGAATTGTAGGGTGATATTTTGGTGAAATCTTGTGTTTTTCAGACTATTGTTATAAGAATCAGATCATTGTTCTGTACTAATTTAATTTTCAATTGGTTGGTCCAAAAATCAGATTTAAATCAAATTGTGGTTTGTGCTAAAACCCTTATAATCAGTTTCATCCCTAAAAGGGACATTACAAGAAATGTAGTAACTGAAAAACTTCCAATTGCAAGACTACAAAGCTAAATGTTTCCTCCGCGGCTTCAAGATTCAAGCAATATTTTCTTTCGGGTCTCGGAATGGAAACACAACTTGCGAGCTTCTACAACATGACTTTTCCGCATAAGTATCCTAGTAAGGGAATTAATATACTATGTGTGGATTTCGTACTTGATTGCAATTCGCTTTTTTTGCAAAAAGGCAAAACTACTATAAGGACTCACATTCCCATGATGCTTCGAGTATTCCCCTTTTTGTTGGGGCGGGGTCACAAATCGGCAAAGGCGAGGAAGCGGAGAACAAAGGGAACCGACAAATAGTTCAAGTTCCTTTCCGGCCCAATTTAATTGACAAAAGAACTTAAACGTTTTTTTGCAAAGGGTTACGTGATGATGCAATTAAAGGGGGACACATTCCATGAGTTCTCAAAAGCCCGATTCACCCAACAAGGAAGGAATTTTGGCAAAACGACTATGTATTTGGCTTGAATGGAGTATAAGCAGAGGGGGAAAGGTAAATGAAGTAATATTAAAGTTCTCGCAAATGGTCAAGACACCATGAAACCTGCAAACCAACCCTGCACTCCTCACTTATTTATGCCACAAAACCATAGTTACCATGTTCGAAAAGTTCGGATAGTTTGAGAGGGGAAAAATGTTCGGAAGTTTGGAATTTTTCAATAGGTTTGGTTCGGTTTGGTTTAGAAAATTTACAAATATAAATAAATATATAAATAATAAATACTATACATATACGATGATATTTGAAAAGAAAAACCAATTACACATAATAATAAATAAATATATTATCTATGGAGTTTTTCCTTTACGTGCTTAGGTATTAGTGTTTCTTGTTTTTTTCTTTTGTGTTGAAGTTCTTTTAATTTAAACGCTTTAATTTTGTAATTAAAATAAATAATGTTCGACCGAACTTGTCCTAAAGTTCGGTTAGACCAAAAGTATAGTTCAAAAAAATTTTCACTAAGTTCGTAAGAACATGGTAACTATGCACAAAACACTTAGGATGAAGATAAAACCTGTCATTTAACCTTGAATACCCTTTCCTTCCTTTTGAAATAGTCATCTAAAACACCACCAATCCTGCAAGTTAGCTTCTTGACACTTCTTCAAATCATAGATAAGGTAAGAAATCATCAAAGAGCATCATGAAACCACAACATCATTCCCGGAACTTCTTTAAATAACAAATGAGCCTTAGGGAGCCCTCTATGTATTCTTTGAAACATGGTAGCAAGTACCATAGGGAACTAGGGGACACATGAAGACTATGACAAGGTTTACATCAACATGACCATGAACAAAACCCACAAGGTACAAACAAAAATGATGAACATGGGGACATGAAAGAGCATATCCAACAACAATAGAGTACTCAACTAAGATTGTGCCAAGGAAACACAAGAATTAAAATGGGCACCAACTTAACCTAAATGGTTAATTTCTTAGGGGTAGTAAGATGGTAGATTATCCTAATCAATTAGTTTCCAAGGCTAATTGCAACAATATTAGGAATAATAGTTACACAAAGCTAAACAATGATAGATAGTGAAACAAAAACACTAACAATGAGAAGGAGGGGACTTAGTTGATATCCTAGACTATATGTTGATCTAGCCTAGTCGATGACTAGAAAAGGCTGAAATGACCCGACGAGAACCTCGCTACTAAAATTGTGACCTAAGAATCGCCTAGCCCAAAGCTTATGGTATGGCCCAAAGCATACACCCGTTATGGCCCCGTCTACATGCTTTGGTCCCTCTATACTTTCAACCTCCAACTTTTTGTGTTTGTTCGCGCTTCATGTTTTGCTCCTTTTGTGGAATTTGGACCTCGATACTATGCGATGCTCGTTGTGCAAATGATTTAACCTCTGAAACCCTAGATGGTGAGAGAGTCCTGCAAAACAAATGTTAGGTGGGTCAGGGGCACTCCTATGCACCACCAACATCACCACTACTCTGAAAAGGGATCAAACTGCACATCGTTCTCGCCTAGCATTTGATATCTAGAATGTATGCAACCAAATTGATAATCCCGATCTTGTAACAATGGGATTGTACTTGATACTTTCCCTAGCTTGACTTGACTTTGATAATGTGGCTTTTGTACTTGTGGATCTAAGTGAATGACTAACCTTCCTATCCACTATGGTCCCAAATGCATGTGTAGATGATCTCGAAGTTGGAATTGCAATGTGCAAGGGTATAACCTAATTTTTTGTAGTCACTAAATCACGCACTTTCTATCTACATCTAACCTCTAAATACTTCATTTATATGCATGATTCCTAAGCAAGAGAACTAGTCATTAACAACCCCTTTTACTTTGCTTTGACATTGCTTTTAACTTTATCTTTTTATCTTGTTTCGACTTACAACTTGCGGTTTACGTATTAGCCGACATTTTTCTTAGCTCTGATTTCACTATTTACCTTTTTGAACATCTTGTATAGGACCGCCCATTAGGAACAAGAGCGCCAGGCGCTACTATCCCCTTTGGGCGCTTTTGTACACTTTCTCTCTTTTGCTGATTTTTCGATGTTACCTCTTTCTTATCTTTGTTTATCACTCTTAGTCGGCCTTTCACTTGTTAACGACGGAACTTAAGAAAAGGAATCATATATATACATGTCTTATATAACCTCATTAGGGGCAAGCATTTTCAAGAAGCACACATTATTACAAGAACTAATATTTTCTATCTACTACACCAAGGACTGCATTTTGGAGGATTTATTTTTTCTATTCCATACCACACATTTGCATTGGGACAAAGTAGTTGTAGCCCACTATTCTTTGTGCGACTAGCACTAGGGCATCCTAGCTCAAGGGACACTATTTCAATCACACACACTAGAACTACATTAAGTATTAAATGCGGCAAACACTCGGTGACAATCACATTGGGGTTACCACAGGTTAGTCCAACTCAAGCATATGCATATTTTTATTCATCTAAAATGTGCTTGAATACTGTGCAAGTAGCTAGGGTTTCTTTTACATGTACAGCACGACAAAACAGAGGTGCTGTGCAACGAACCCGGCGCGACCTACAGTGAACAAGAAGCAACAAGAAGCTACACGAAAGAACTAGGATCAAAGCTCTTTCACAAACCCTAGCACCCATATCAAACGCTAGCACCCAGTAGCCTTGTCCTCTCCTAGCGCTTTTGTCCCCTGAGACTATTTTCAGTCCAATTTCGATACACACTAGATTCACACAACCTAGATTCTACCTTTCCAAACCAATCTACGATCTCTAGAATCAATTCAAACCTACATATACAAGCTAATTCATTCTACAAACCCTATCTATCACTCTTGTTTGCACTTCTTTAGCTTGATCTTGATTGAATACTATTATATTTATTTGATCAGCAATGTCCTTACATTTTAAATTTTATTAAATCATTTGGTGAACTCCGATCTCTTACATGCCCATTGTGGATCTCTCCTTTCATGCTCATTACCCGTAGTGGCCGCTTTGGATCCCCAACCTATATAAAGCTTGCCCCACCCACTCAACATCGTCCTTCTACCATGGTTGACCCCATCAATGACAACATTCTTAGCAATTCCAAGAAGATCCCTCTCTAGGACATAGAAGCATCCGACAGTGAACATTCCTATGATGAAGATACCAATGTTGATCAAGCCCAATTGGATGCCCTTACCAATTTCCACTTTGCAATGCGTGATCATCTGACCCATGTTCCACATATCCTCGATGCTCTATTGGCTGCCCAATGCGTTCCGTGATAATGCTACCCATAATAGTATGATTCGTACCTTGGCACTCTCTACTACTACTACTTCTATCCCACTTTCTTCCTCTCCTTCCAATATTGGAGTCTCCACCATTCACATGTCTATTCCTACCCCTTCTACTCATTATTATTCTCCTCTTATCTCCCACATTCAGCCTAGTTCCTCTTTAAGCACCCATGCTTTAGAGTCTCTTTATCATGATTTACAAGCACAAATTCGATTAGTTGTAACAAGCTACTTCTTCCTCTCCATCCCTTAATTCTTCACTTCTTCTTCACAGTCCTCTTGCACCCGAAGTGTCTTCTTATTCACTCCCTACCAATTTTGTTTCACCAAAGTTTCCTCTATTCGATGGCCATGGAGATCCTCAAGAGCACCTTAGATCCTTTCACGTTGCTTTCCTAGACTATATGTGTGATGAACACCTCTTGACCAAGTTGTTTCCTAAGAGCTTACAAGATTATGCTTTGCATGGTTCTATGACTTTCCCTTGCATTCTGTTAAATCATTTACTACTCTTGTTGATTTGTTTCTAGCTCATTTTTCTATGAATATTGGAACAAAAATATCTTATGCACAAATGGCTAAAATTAAACAAGGATCTAATGAACATCTTAGTGATTATGTATTGCATTACAAGAACAATCTTTCTAAAATGAACAATGTATTAGCTGAATCTGAATTGCAAGATCTATTTATTCAAAGTCTTTTGCCTCCTTTGCAAGAATGTGTGCTTTTGATTCCTATCATTCCTTTGACCATCTATGTCATACCTTGAAGACTCGTGAGACTAAGCTACTTTCTTTGGGAAAACTCAAATATGGTTCTAATACTTCCGATCATTCCTCTTCTAAATTTCCAAGAAAGGTTCCCTTTAGACCCAAGTCTAATGATGTTAAGCCTATTGTCAATGTTGTTTCTCAACCTCCTAAGCTTCAGCTCCAAGCCCCTTAGGCGTGTATTTACTCGATTTCCTTATCCTCCACATATGTTGTTGCCCCAACTCATTGAAAGCAATCTGATTTCTCTTCCACCTCCTCTCGAGTATGATCCTAATAGCCCCATGGCAGAATTTTGATGAGCATGCACATTGTGATTACCATAGATGCAATGGCCATTCTACCAAGTGTTTCAAGCTTCACCATTTGATTCAAGATCTCATTGACAATAATGATATCTAGTTGCCTAAATCCACTGCTTCCACTTCCAAATCTACCAATGAAAATGGCAAGTTAAAAATCTTCAATGACCCATTACCTAAGCATGACAAGTCATCCCCTAAGTCATCTTCCAATCATACCTACCACGTAGTACCTCCTCTTCTTCTTTGGATCATCCCCTTGGATTCCTTGTTGGTGTTACTTTGATATCCCATCACCTGCTATCACTTTCACTGATGTTGATTTTCATGCCTCATTATCCTCCCATAGATTACATATCGATGCTTTTTTTGGGCCCCATGTCATCAACAATGTTATGGTACATCCTACATTCAAGCACAATGCATGCTCATTATCTTTCTTGTAGTCAATTGGCTTCCCTTTATCTCAGATGACACACAAGTCTCCCACTTCTCATGGCCATGTTATTCTACCCATTACTGTTGGGCCTCTTACTATTTATATGTCATTTATATTGTTGGATCTACTATTACGCATTGTGACATGCTCTTAGGACTCCCTTGGCTCTGGGATTGCCAAAGTCATGCCTTCTATTGTTCACTTATGCCTTAATTTCATCCATGAGCGCCATCTTATTACTATTTGAGGCATTCCACACACATGACACCTTTGTCCTTGGCTCCTCCAACCATCCCATATTCAATTTCTCCCACTCCTAGTGCATCTTCTCCTATTCATGATGGCTCCTTAGCCTTGACACCTCCTATGGTATCTGGAGCCCTTGCTCCTCTTGTGGCACCTTTTTGCACATCCATCTCAGTTTCCTTCACACATGGCTACTACTCATAGGCCTCGTCACATCTATAGATCCCATAGCCCACCTCATAGGGGTAGCTCATATGCTTCACATGCTCCATCTAGACATATTTCACGCTCTATTTCTCCAAATGCTCGATCTAGACCTATCTCATATACTTGGCCTCATGCACTCTCCCGTGACCATCGGACCCTAGATCATGTTCACATGCGTAGTTCCTTTTTACATCAGCTGATCATGGGCCCTTGCCTAGTACTCTCATTGCATAGATCATTTTGGCATTCACACTTGGGGGCATCCTAATTCCCCACACCACCCGATGACGCACTCTTGTTCCTAGTTCATACTTGAATATTGAGGGCATTCTTCACATGGACCTCACTTTGCACACACACACACACCACCGGGGGCATCCTTATTCCTCCCTTCTCGCTGCTTTTTTTCATATATTTGCAATCAAAATCCAAAAACATGTTTTCTTAGATCTTGATTGGATGTACTCTTGCTTCCTTATACTACTATATGTTGCACCTTTGCTTATCATGTTACTACGGTTCATATATATGCTTTATCATTTTTCATACACACATGCGCATTCACATGGTATCTTGAGGTGAATGCATGTCACTTATAGGTTGTTACACGATGTATGATGCTTGGCCCTATCCATTATCAACCCCACTGAGGCTACTAGGGGCATCTACCTTTTCTCACTTACTATCAAGTTCTATCATTACAATATTTCACATTTTCATATTCAAATATTACATTGTCACATACTATTTATCTTTCCTAACATGTTAATGGGTGCTTCATGTGTAGCATTTGCCTTGCAAGACTCCTTCCAATCATGGTTGTCTTATTTGCTTGTACTTTGTTTGTCATTGTTTGCGGGTTATGCCCTATGTTTGTTTGATACCTTGTTTGCACAAGCCTTGATGGCTTTGATTGTCTTGTGACATCCTGAGTGGTGTCCCATGTATGCAACCAACTACTCAATGTGTCCTTGTTTGTTGTTTTCCTATATGTTCTTTCCTAGTTGCTATTTCTATGTGCATTGCTTGTTTGTCACTAACACTTGTATGCTAGCATTTTCCAATTGTTTTGCTTGTGTCATGGTAACTACCATGTGTAATCCCCATTCCCCCTAAGATTACTATATCAGATGTGCACATTATTTTTAGCCTTCCTCATTTGGGCTTTGTTCGCTTTTGTTCATCTCACGCACCCCAAACGAGTGGGGGAAAACATTGGTGAAAACACCCTCGGGTGGACCTTAACATTTATAAAAACACAAACAACATGATCAAAATAGAAATCAGTTATAGAATAGGGCCAAAAATAGACTTGGCCAAAATTCACAACATAGACAAAAGCACCTAGAATCGACAGAATGGTGAGCGCTAGTGTCCCACATGGGCACTCTAACTCGGGAAAAAATAGTTATAAAGCAGTTTCAGTAGTTGCACAGTACATATTCTCTCTAGTTTCAGCATTCTGACACAGTCATCTTTAGAATGCAATCAATTACTAATAGAACTAACTACTTACTCAAGAACCAAAAAGAACTAAATAAGGGAATGGAACCTAGGGCATATGTAGGACAACGATATGCCTAGAAAAATGTGTTACCCGAGGCAAGTTACAAATCGGGTTTGTGATCATCTACAGTGGCACTTATCCATGGGGAAGCGTTAACGGTTGGAGGGCAAAACAAGTCGCTCTCCCAATACATTTTCCCTTAGTGGCGAAAAGATGCCTAAATCTGAAGTTTAGCGTTGGGACGCTCAAATCCCTAGTTTTGCGACAAGACGCCCAAATCCTTCGTGTTATTCCAACCAGCTCCTAAGCATCGAGTCTACAAGCGGAACAAATTTCTATCCCTTTCTCTTTCAACACTCTAGGTGTACTCTAACCCCTTGGTTTAGCTTTTCCAATACGCATTTCCATTTTTACATATTTTCCAAGTTAAAGTTCAATTGCATTTACCTAGAGCATTGACTACACTTGTTTTTTTTTAAGGTCCTATCCTATCCCAATGAAGGCAAAGCACACAAACAACCATGAAGCAAATCTCAAGCACGCTTCGGCAAAGACAATATTCCAAGGAACTACACGCACACATCATTATCACTCCACGCATGCAAAGGTCACCCCTAAGATCATTATCCTTCCCTTCCTTTAGAATTTCACGGTACACATTTTTGCACTATTCCATTCGGCACACTACAACACTCATTTGGCACACTATTGGGCACAATCTTCATTTGACTCTCCAAGGTACGCTTTTCTTTTCTACTTTATGCTATTGAATCCTTATTCACTAGCATAAAGTGGGGAAAATGTAGTCACTAAATCACGCACTTACTATGTACATCTAGCCTCTAAATATTTCATTTATATGCATGATTCCTAAGCAAGAGAACTAGTCATTAACAACCCCTTTTACTTTGCTTTGACATTTCTTTTATCTTTATTACTTATTGTTTGACTTACAACTTGTAGTTTTACATATTAGCCGACATTTTTCTCAGCTTTGATTTCACTATTTACCTTTTTGAACACCATGTACAGGACCGCCCATTAGGGACAGGAGCGCCCAAGTGTTTACTATCCCCTTTGGGCACTTTTGTCCACTTTCTCTCTTTTGTTGATTTTTCGAATGTTACCTCTTTCTTATCTTTGTTTATCACTCTTAGTCGGCCTTTCACTTGTTAATGACGAAACTTAAGCAAGGAATCATATATATACATGTCTTATTTAACCTCATTAGGGGGCAAGCATTTTCAAGAGGCACATACTATTACAAAGAGCTAATATTTTCTATCTACTACACCAAGGACTGCATTTTGGGACTACATAGGATAAGGGTTTATTCTGAATTCCATACCACACATTTGCATTGGGACAAAGTAGTTGTAGCCCACTATTCTTTGTGTGACTAGCACTAGGGCATCCTAGCTCAAGGGACACTATTTCAATCACACACACACACACACACTAGAACTACATTGAGTTTGAAATGTAGTGCAACACTCGATGACAATCACATTGGGGTGACCGCCGAGGTCAATCCGACTCAAACATATGCATATTTTTATTCATCTAATGTGCACTTGAGTATTGTGCAGGTAGTTAGGGTTTCTTTTGTAGGTACAAGTGTGATAGAAAAGACGTGCAACGAACGAACATGATGCGACCTATAGCGAACAAGAAGCGACAATAAGAGACACAAAGAACGAGGATCAAAGCTCTTTCGTGAAAACTAGCACCCAAATCAAACGCTAGCACCCGGCCCTGCCCTCTCCCCGTGAGAGCTTCGTCCCAACCTAGAATCTTCCTTTCCGGACCAATCTTTAGTCCAGAATCAGTCCAAATCTACCGATACAACCCGAGTCATTCTACAAGCCCTATCTACCACTCTTGCTTGCACTTCTTTAGCTTGATCTTGCTTGAATATTGTTATATTTATTTGATCAAGTGTCCTTACATTAGATTTAATTTCATTAAATCAATATTATGGAGTAATATGACCGTTATGCAAACAAGTATGTATGCAAGCAAGAATGAGTGAGACATAGCTAGGGATAGCATAATTGGTCAAATTGGACAAGTGTGGACTAGTGCAAGAGTGTTGTACAATTTGTGTTGTTGTAAGTCATGAATTACCAAAATGAGTGTCTACACAAAGTGGCATTTAAAACTCGCATTCGTGCCCTAAAAGAATCTGACTTGAACTTCTTCTTCTCTCTCCTTGCTTGCTTATTATGATACCAATGTTAGAATATGCGGAGAGAGAAAGAATAAAGAAATATTAGAATGTACAAAGAACAAATGAAGAGAAATCGGAATGCACACATTATCATTGTGTGTCTGTCATTTTATTATGTGAAAGATGGTTACAAAGTAGTTGAAGTAGTTTCAAGTTTCAACCATTTATTAGTTAATATGTAATTAATATTACACTAAATATATTAAAATAAGCCTTATATTTTAATAAGTTGTCAATACATTTCGAGATACAAGTACGGATACGAAGAATCGGATATGCGGATACGACAAATTTTTTGTCCCAGATATGATTTTGGATAAGACTATAATGTCCCTTTTTGGGGGACCTCAAGAAATGGCCAAAAGCTCTGAAATCAGATTTACAGAGCTATCGTTATAACCTCGCAAATTTGCAAATGAAACCTTGTTCCAGGGCAGCAACCTGATTTGGGGTTTCAACCCCCTTTGAGCCTTCAAAACCCTTCGAATTAGCTTCACTTGAATTACTAAAATTATGATATAACCTCAACAATCATGTAGTTCAAGAAATCTGATTTTTAATGCCTTAGATATGCAGATATGAATTTCACAAGACCCTTGTCTACAGTGTTATTTTTAAAAATTCATTAACTCAACTTAGAAAGCACCAAAAATCATGAAACTTGAGATATTGGCCTTATGAAATATAGAAAATAAGATGATAATTTCAGATTTGCCAAAATGTCACCGCACATACCAAAACACCACCTCAATATAGGTCACCCTACTTGAAATAAAATATAATTTGCACCAAATTGATAAAATAGAAGATTTCACCTTTATAAATCATAGGGAGTCCAACCATGCAAATAGATCACATAAAAACCAACAATATCCTTGAAAACACACCTCCAAGCAAGTCGCTTAGGGCAGAAATCTGTTATAACCAGCAATAGAGAGAAATCCACCAAAGGGTAGTGTGGGGTTTCATCCACACCACTTCTCCACAAGGGTTTTCATCCTTGAGAGAGAGGGAAAAGATGCTTAACAAGCAATCCTTTACCAAAAATGAGAAATCCACATAACATAATCCTCTAATGGCCAAGCGACCTCCCTTTTATAACCATAAGGGGTGCTTATAATGTAAATGATGGCCGACCTCTTAAGAAAAGTACTTTCTAATTTCTAATTGGTATTTTTGGAGCCTACATGCTCACCAATAGTTTTTTATTTCTAATTTATTGTTGGGCGCTAGGCTCACCAACAATTACAATGCCAATTAAGAAATGAACATGAAATGAAGCACATGATGACATTGCTAGCTTCCTCTAGCTTGTTTGCTTGGACCCATGAGGAAGGAAAATGGGCCAAGGTCTTCAATTGGAATTAGCTCAAAAAGGGAAATGACAAAGACCGTACAAAATATACATAAAAAATATTAAGATCCTAACTTAAAAAATAGGAATTAACCACATTATGCATATAAGAAACAAAATAACCACAAAACACTACTTCTAATTTGTATAATGTGTAATAACCCCTTTGAGGGTTTTATCAAATATTATAAATGCAAATCTGAAACTGAAAATTGCAGCAGACTGTAGATAAAAACCAGCGACTTATACTAGCTCAAAAAGATGCCAAAAATACCATGAAACACACCCAAACAACTCGCCAATATTTTTATATGATTTTTATGATTTTTAGAAGCCAATACAATCAACACAAACTGAAAACACACTGCTGGAAATGAAATGAACACTGGAAATTGCAGCCATGAATTAATTATGAAATATAGATATAAGATAAATATAAATATAAATATATTAATGTCCAACGAATGACCACAAAAGTAGGTCAATGGGACTGCAGCCCAAACAATATACAAAGTGCGAGCGGGGAAAACTCAAAACAAGTTCCCAGAAATAGAAGAAAGAAAAGAACCAAAACAAACAAAAACCCCGAAGCCAAACCCCCACAGGTGGGGGCAATGAAACAAACGGGGGAGAAAGAAGGGAGAAGCAGAGAAGGGAATGAAGGAGGGGGCAAACAAGGACCAGTAGTCTACTCAGAAATGGTAGCCACATCCCTCCTAACATTTGAGGCCGACAAAAAGAAGCTCCTAATGAAATGGCAATCTAAAGAGGGGGGCGAGGGCCCCCTCCCCTGCTTGAGATCTGAGACTAAAACGACGGCTAGGAGACGGGTGGAGTTGGGTTGCCCTCTGTACGAGTGTGTGACCGAGCCTATTGGTGGTGACCGGGGGAGATGTGAAGGTCCAACCGGGACGAACTGATCTATGCACTGTAACTGGGTCAGAATGGCTCTGTCGTTTAGTTCCTCCAACTGCGGGTAGAACCGGAAAGAAGGTTGTAATCCGTCTCGTGGGAATGACTCTCGGAGGGGGATGAAGAATCTGGTCCCAGAGCAGCAGAGACTCACGGATGTAGAGGGCAAGACACCGTTGGTCGAAGATAGAAGTCTCCAAAAATCATGCAATTCAAGATTCCGGCCTTTAAAATTATGGCAAATAAGATTACAAAACCAGATTTGTCAAATTCCTTGCCAATGTTCTCAAACCCTACCCTAGGTAGGTCGCTCCACCCTAGAAAAATAGTATCACTGCTGGAAATGCCAAAAAGATCTTCAAATCAGCTTCCTTCTTCAATGCCAAATGGTGATGAAGGGTTTTCGTCCTTCACCCAAGTCTAATGAAGGGTTTTCGTCCTTCAAGAAGACCTCACATGAGGGTTTTCGTCCCCAAGTGGAAGACTAAGGAGCAACAAGCTCTCTTCGCCAAAGTATAGAGAAAATACACCAAGCTAGAGTGCAAATGAACTCTCTTCTCCTTTTATAT
Organism: Taxus wallichiana var. yunnanensis; assembly: GCA_018340775.1. Lineage (NCBI taxonomy): Eukaryota > Viridiplantae > Streptophyta > Pinopsida > Cupressales > Taxaceae > Taxus > Taxus wallichiana. The sequence goes on along the minus strand of CM031238.1, from coordinate 547,985,891 downwards.
CTTTCCTTTGGCGCCAAAACATAATTAGGCAAGGCCGACCTATGTATAGAACAAAAGAACACTAAAGAAAACATTATATTATTAGATAAAATATATTATGAAGTGTGCTCAAGGGGTCTTCTCCTTCATTTCTTCTTTGTCATGGAGAAGGGATGGCAAGAAAACCAATTTCCAGCTCTGGTGTCCCCAAATTTCACCACGAAATGGGACAACCCATTTGAAAAAAAAAAATGTTCTTTTAAAATAACGGGTCTTTTTGTGTTTTTATTGCCAGAAGATGTCTGTATTATGTTAGGATATTCCCAGTGAATCATATGAGCCAATTTCAAAAAATACCCAGATGCCCAAACTCATTTTATCCCTCCACCAAGTTTTGTCTACGGGAAATTTTTATTTAATTATTTATTGATGCCTCGTTTGAAGTAAATTGTGCTCTGGTTGAATCCTGTTGAAGTTTTGCATGCCAATATTCACTCATCTCATTAGGGTTTTCACCAAGAATGAATTCAGGGCATTATCTGCAACTTCTGGCAACGTTTTTCGCTTTTATTTATTTCTTTTGCGTTTTCTTTGGTTTTCTCCTCGGTTTCTCTGTGAAATTTCCCTAGGTCAATTCCTTCGCCAGTATAGTCTGTTTAATTTCCTATAGCATCTGGAGATCATCTACCGACACAGCACTAGAAGGAATCAGCCTCAAAATGCAAGCTTCTGACCAAAAATGATGAAGTCATGCACAAAAAGCCTCTCCCAGGCAAGTCACATTTTCTGGAAGTAATGAGTGTAAGCTGCAATGGGATTTTTGGTAGCTACAGGTGAAGGGAATTTATTACCTACCTTGCAGGGTACTTTTTCCCATGAAGTCAAAGTCACTTAAGTTGTGATGGAAAAATTAGAGGCGCCAGGCAGGCGGGAATTTCTTATCTGCCTTGCAGGGTGAAAATTCCCATTATAAAATAAAGAAAAATCACTTAAAGCACCAATGGGAATTTTCTGCCTGCCTAGCAGGCTAACTTTTCCCATCAGAAGGTTTTATTCACCCATACAAGTCGCACTTTTCCAAAAGAAGTTATTTTTAATACAAGTCGCACTTTTTAGAAAGTCACTTAAGTTGTAGTGGGAAAATTGGAGGTGGCAGGTAGGCGGGAATTTATTACTTGCCTTGCAGGGTAAAAATTCCCATTATAAAAGTCAAATAACTTAAGTGGAAGAAGGGATTTTTAGAGTTGCGGTGCAGGGTGAAAATTCCCACCAAAAGTTGACTTCTTAATTTTAGAATTCACCCATGCCAAAAAGTGTGACCCATTTGGGCATTAAATAAAGCTTTTAATGATATTTATTAATAGTTGCTTTGCCTAATTTTGGCGCCAAGATGGAGGAAAAGTCAATGCATGAAGATAAGCCAAAGAGAACTGAAGAAAGCATGCTAAAAATAAATAAATTAAATTTATTTAATGGCAGCCAGCAGCATGCAAAAATAGGTGTCCAATTTGGATGAATAAACATGTTTGTTTATTAATTAATTGCCGGAATAGGATGGACAATAATTAGAAATAGAATGATGAGGGTTATATAAGCATGGGCTGCCATAATGAAGAAGCAATTGATTCTTTTTGCTAAGAATTGCAGCCCGGACAGTTTTGGTGCCAAAGAAAGGAGGATTTTTGCATCTGGAAGTGTTTTTCATTGCCGAGAAGCTTCAAGGTTTGGCACCTAGGGTTGGAATAGTTGATTTATGCTATGATAATTATCTGCATGTTATAAGTGCCTGGTGAATTTTAAAATATTTATGCTTGTTTCGCATGCAAGCAAAGCCTCAAATTTTAGGGCAGCGGGCTTCATTTGCAGATTTTTGGTGACAAAAATCAAGTATTAATGCTCTGGACTTCATCTTTGTCTTAAATAATTGCAGTATTCATTACAGGTGTTCATACAGGTGAAAGAAGTTCAAATCAATGTTAGGTACATTGAATATATCTTCCGAATCTGAAGAAATTGATAGATCTGCACAAATTGATCCAATTATAAAGAATTCCGGCAAGATTAAAAGAAAAAGAACACAGACAAAAATTGCTCCAGCCAAGAGAGGGATCAGCAGAATCATGCATAGCTTCCAGATTTGTTGATATCAATGACACAGACATGGGCCCGAACCCATCTCCGAAATAATTAACAGATCCAGGGTGGAAAGACATTTCTCATGCGGGCAATGAAAAGCAATGGAATTATTCCAGCATCGCATTCCCAGTCACAGCTCAATTGCCTAAATTTGTCATGGAGTGTGCGAGATCATATCATCCTCTTTCCAGAACAATCCGGGATGTTGCGGGAAAGACAATTATTAGGCTGGATGCATAGTTTATCAATTATTATCTGAACATTCGACACACGGACGGCGGTGATTGCAATTAGCATGCTTGGATGCAGGGTACAGATGGGAGAAACACAAAGCAGATTGCGTGAGCATAATGAACAACCGATATATGAAGAAGCCTAGGTCTCCATCAAAGTTCCCGAGAACTCTTCCGCGATCCAACTTGGTGCAGGAGGTGGATGATATCACTAAATTGCTTTGCAGGATAAGTGGAGAAGCCAATACTCACAACTTTCGCTCATGGATGTATGCTTTCATGAGGACTATCGAGATCAACGAGCCGATTCATTCAATTCGGCAGATCATCAGTGATAGCATCGGTGAGCAACTTCGAGAGTGTGAGGCGGACTTACAGCGTCAAGATGGCTTCATACATGGTATATGCAGCAGACTCGCAGGGCATATTTTCTAAGCTGGATAGACGAGGCGTACTTGGCCAAAGATCCAATCTTTGATTGTTATCCACAATTGATAGTTCTAAGTGCCACAAAGATTACAAAGCGGTCAACGATGGGTTCTTTTATGAATTCATCTGCAAACTAAATGGCGATCGAAGACCAACAGGGTGAGCAAAGAAGCTTGGGAAGTCTGTATCTCAAAGCATGGCTGCATTTTCATCCGGTTCTGAGACTTCACCTATCTCTAGGTAACTCGGCTTTTCGGAGAACCAAGAAAGTTCTTGAGGTATCCAAACAAGTGGGTCATCATGGAGTTGTGTAGACAAATCGTGGAGATGCATGAATTACAATCAAAGCAACACAAGTCTACAAGTTTCTTTCCAGTCACAGTGGGTTACTACAGCTGCCAGAGCATCCACAAAGCTAGAGGAGTCGAAGCTGAAATGTTTTCTGAGTATGAGCCTGAGTTCTTCCCAACACGGCTAAACTTTGACCCATATGGAGTAGCAAGAAAGACAATCTCCCAGGAATACTCACATGTGGCATCGTTGGAGGACTTCTGGATGAAGTGCATAAACGAGTATGAAGTCAGAAAGAAAGACTTCAGCAGGTTATCGGCGTAACAAGTGTCTGATTATGGTTTGGCACGAATACCTGTAGATCTCGTAGATGATGGGCATGTAATACTTGACTCGTATCATCAGATGGGAGGAGATAGAGCTGCTCTTCAGGAAAACATTGGTGGCTGCCAGACGATTGAATAAAGATCTTCCACGGTTCCGGTTAACACTTCGAATCGTTATCTTGTGAAAAGGGGTATTGCCTGGATGAAGCATTGATGAATCAGATCACATGCAACTTTACCGTAGGAGACTCTAGCAAGAGGAAGCAGGAAGGTGAAAGCAGTAGAAGGTCGGAAAAGCTTAAAGTTCACAAGAAGTCTCACGTACATGAGAAGGCCAAATCTACAGCTATCATGTCAATTCCAGCTTCTCGAATATCAAATCATAGCACTTCAGCAACCTCGGAACCCCGAGAGAGATCTTGTTGTTCCTCCTTTAAATCCAGCGTCATTTGTATTTTCTCCTCGACCACTCAGGTCTTCACCTATCCATGCGGAGAAGTTGAAAGCACAAGATGGCGAAGTTTGAAAAAGCATTATCTTTGGACAATTCAGAGGGTGACAATCATAACACGGTGGCAAATTCTGATAGAGCCGAGTCAGAGCATGAGATGGTGGTGCACTCGGCGACTTCTCATTCCCCAAGAAGCAACTTTTCATCATGGTTAGCTTTGCAGACAATCCCAGAAGCCAGAGAGGAGATCAACCTGGAAGAACACGACTTTCAGCTGCTCCTGAGTTTGGGTGGAAGAGATAGAAGACCTAAAGTTGCCAAAATGACTTCTAGGTTGATCATTGAGGAATCGGGACGAAATTCGTTGAGTTGTCTGTTCCAGCAGAAGGAAAGCATAAGGGAGAGCTCACGGCGGCTGATATAGCAGTGACCAAAGTGCCAATAGGTCAAACTACCACAAAAGGATTAAAGTAGGATACGCAGACACTAATGAACGCTTTATTCCTTAAGCTTGACAAAGAGAAGGCTGAGAGATCCAAGCTTCAAAAGCAGGTGTTCCAGTTGTGCGAGATCATTGCTAAGGTTGTTAAACCTTCCTCTTAGCCCATTCTAGCACATGAGTAGGTGAGTGATCATCTGATGTAGGAGGTAGAAGATGCAGGGGACCAAGTCAAAGCTATTGCCCACTGGAAGGAACAAATCATTCACCAAGCTTCAGAACAATTCGAACCAATACCGGCTAAATTGGAGAACATGCACAGGGAAGTATCTCAGCTGAAGGAACTGATGACATAGATAGAAGATGAGAACATAGTTGTTGAAAGTCATCTGGATACTTTGGCTAAGATACACTCATTGCCGAAGGATGTGTTGATTGCAGAGCAGATCGTGCCTGGCGGATTGGTAGAAAAGGGGAAGCAGTTAGAGATTTTAGTTTCCTTCCACGTAGAGATCCTCAAACTCATGCTGAAGAGGATGCAGTTGCTGGAGAGTAAGATGGGAGAAGTGCCGGTGAGCATCCCAGATGAATTACCTGCTTCCCATGAGGAATTTATGTTGGTTGTGCGGAAAGAAGTTGATGAAGCCACCATACCTTTCATGATGGATTCAATTAGTAGACTCATAAAGCTTCGAGCGAGATGTTGAGGATATGGGGCTGGTTTAAAAGAGAGTGAAGGCTAACATTGTTGCTTTGTCAAGAGGGTTGTTCTGATTCGAACGAGAGAGATGTTATTGTTAAAACAGATGGGAAGATGTTGAGTTACATGTTTGACAAGTATATTCAATATCAGAACAAAAAGAAAGTATAAGTGTTACAGTTGGCAAATCTTCTTTCTTCTCTTCTTCCTTCTCTTATTTCTTATGTTCCCGGATGAAAATGTAAAATTAAAGTTATTGGTTTAAAAACCATTACTTTAAGTTATTTGGAAAGATTCTTTAAGATAGGTGGCAGATGTGCACAATTTTTGCTCAAACTCATGATGCATGTCACTAAGAGAGGAATTCTAGGAAGATAACTGCCAAATGTTCCCTTTACTACTTCTTCATGTTCTAGTTCAGTTGCAGTTTACCATTTGTAATTTCCCCTCTACACACTATAAGTAGAGGAAGAACCTACGGGTTAAAGGATCGAAATTGGTAATCAGCATTCTTTTGTTCTAGACTTTGAGCTGAAACCCTTGATGCCTTTCTGTGCAAGCAAAGGAATAAAGAGGAGATTTCCGAGAGAACTTTGTGTCAACGGTGCATTCATCTCGTATTTATTTTTAGATCTATTCATAAACGTGTTTATTCTAGATCTAGATCTCGAAAGTTTCCTTTGCTTTGTGAATTATGTGTTTAATGATCTATTTGCTTTAATCTATGTGCATGTGATGAACTCGTAAACTATTGATTGGGTTGCACATCCTCTCTCATGTCCCCATGTTTCCTATTATGTTCCTCTTCTGCGACTTTTTCGTTTCTTTTATAGCTGCTTACTTGTTGCAAAATTGTCTAGCTATGGTTCATGAGTTACATAGTTAAAGTAATACCCACAAATAAATATTAGGATATATAACTGACAAATCTTACACGGGAGCCTCACCGATAAATGAGGGAGATTTATCTCTGGGTGCCTAGGTTTTCAGTTGTGCAAAAAATCTAGCCAACAAGCTCTTAGGAGGGAAAAAGGGACATTACAGTCCTCCCTCCCCAGAGAGTGTTTGTCCCCAAGCAATTGCAAACTCATCACATTCGCTGCCCCAACAGTTTCTTCTTCTTCCCTTTGAAAGTCTTCATCTCCCAATGGTGAAGGTGGCCTCCTAGACAAGGCATCCACAACCACATTTTTCTTCCCTTTCACATACTCAATGTCAAAATCAAATGCTTGGAGTCTACTTACCCATCTTTGTTGTCGATCATTCAATTCCTTTTGATGAAGAAAGAATCTCAAACTATTGTGGTCGGTTTTGACTACAAATCTCCCACAAATCAAATATTGCCTAAACTTGGTTAAGGCATGCATGATGGCAAGCATTTCTTTATCATAAATGGAAAGCTTCTTCTCATATTCCTTCAATTTCCTACTTTCAAAAGCAATAGGGTGCTGATTTTGCATCAAAACTGCACCTATACCTTCACCGGAAGCATCACATGCAAGCTCAAATGGCTTAGAAAAATCTGGAACAGCGAGAACCGGACAAGAACACATTACCTTTTTCAGCTCTTCAAAGGCTACATGGGCTGATTTTGACCAGCTGAAAGCATCCTTCTTTGTTAGAGAAGTCAAAGGGGCTGCAATTTGTGAGAATCCCTTCACAAACTTCTTGTAGTATGAGCATAATCCCAAGAATCCTTTCAAATGTGTAATGTTGGTTGGTGTAGGCCAATTCAAGATTGCTTGGATCTTACTTTGATCTACATGAACCCCATGTGCATTGATAACATGCCCCAAGTACAAAATCTCATGCATACCAAACTCACACTTAGACTTTTTGCATATAAAGACTGTTGCTCCAAAATTTCCAGCACTATGTCCAAGTGTTGTAGGTGCTCTTCCCAAGATTTACTATAAATCAAAATATCATCAAAGAACACAAGCACAAATTTTCTTAATTGCTTACCAAAGATGTGGTTCATGCATGATTGGAATGTGGCCGGGCATTTGTCAAACCAAATGGCATGACAAGGAATTCGAAATGCCCAAAGTGACATCTAAAAGCGGTCTTGTGCACATCTTCTCTAACTCTTATTTGATGGTACCGGACCTCAAATCTATTTTGGAGAAATAGATTGCTCCATGCAATTCATCTATGAGTTCATCAATCCTTGGGATGGGGTACTTGTTCTTAATTGTCTTCTTGTTGAGCACACGGTAATCAACACACATTCTTAGAGTGTCATCCTTCTTCTTGACCAATACAACTGACGAAGAAGCATAAGGGCTGGAACTAGGCCTTATCAACCCCATATCCAACAATGTTTTGATTGTTTTCTCAATTTCTTCCTTGTAAATACATGGGTGGTGGTAGGGAGTTATTATGACCGGTTTGGTACCCGGTTCTAACTCAATGACATGTTGGAATCCCCTATCCGGTGGCAGCCCATGAGGTAACTCATTAAAAACTTTAGCATGCCTATCAAGTATGGGCTGAATATCCTCATGAAAAGTAGATTGAATGGAAGAAGAAGAGTTAGCTCTTACCAAACAATGGGCTGCCCAAGCAACCTGCCCCTTTTTGAAGGTTCTTTCCATGCTTTTCGCTGTCACAACTTGTGGAATTCCTCCTTTCATACCATGCAACACTACCTCTTTGTTATCCACCTTAAATTTCAGCTCCATGCTTTGATAATTTGGGAAAATTCTCCTAAAGAATGAAGCCATTGTACACCCAAAACCAAATCAGATTCACCAATGCTAATAATATAGAAATCATCCCTTACCATGTGCCCTCCCAAGGTGAGTGTGAGCTGAGATATCTTCTTTGTGCAAGGAAGTATGAAACCATCCGCAACCGTCACATTGAAGCCCTTGAAATTTTCAGCCTTCAACTTCAATTTCTTCACCAAATTTTCATCAATAAAATTATGTGTAGCTCCACTATCAATCAAAACCGTTACCTTTTGGCCATGAAGATCACCCCTTACACGAAATGGGTGATATCTAGGTGCCCCGGATAATGTAGCAAGAGTGCCTTCAAGTTTCTTAATGTCTTCTTCTACCATGACATCATTTTGCCTAGCTTCATCAACAATATCATCATCATCACAATCTGAAATTACTTCAATATAATGAACCTTACCTTTACCCAAGCAACAATGTCCTGGAGTCCATGGATCCTTGCATGAGAAACACAAGTTCTTCCTTCGTAGCTCATTTTTTGCTTCCTTTTCAAGGCTGGTTTTGTGCAGATCCGTGTGAACATGAGGCACTTTTGGTAGTGGTTTCTTTGGCTGGTCCAAAGAGATGCTCTTGGGCTGCTTAGGGGCTTGTTCCCCTCTCCAATTGGCCTTAGAAACACTGCTGGTTGCTGCTGATTTTGGGGCAGCACCTTCCAAATCTAGAGCCTTCTTTATTGCCTCTTGTAGAGACAATGGATCAAATGCACGAACTAACCCCCTTAGGGGCTCAATCAAACCCTCTACAAAAAGCACAACAAGCCTTCTTTCCGACACATCCGTAATCATTACGGAAAGCCTCTGAAAATCTGCCACATATTCCTCCACGGTACCCTCTTGTTTTAATTGAGCAAGCTCACGGAAATGTACCTCCGGATCCACTCTATCAAATCTATCAATGAGCCTTTGACAAAACTCATCATAGGCATGAATTTCACTATGCCCTTGAGTCACAAGTCCATGAAACCACCACTCATGGGCAATGCCCTCAAGATGTAAAGTAGCAAATTTAATGGCATCTTCTTCTAACATAGGCTTCAAAGACAAATAAGTATTCAATTTTGAATCCATGCCCTAGCGGTACCTTTTGTAGATCCATCAAATGTAGAAAAAGATAACTTACCCAAAGCACTTTGTACCTCTCTATGTGGCATGGCATGCCTAGGCTCGGGCCTAGATCTTCCTCTATCCAAACCCATGAACTCGGCAAGGGAAATAGCATCACGGATCTCTCTAGACAAAGCCATATACTCCTCATAACTCGCTGCAATATTTCTTCTACCCATGGATCTTGGCTCTTCTTCCGGTATGGCTTCCTCTCTAGGGATGAAAGTGGGCTTCCAACTCAATCCTCGGGCTGAATCATTAGGTCGCTTGGCATTATTTTCCCCACTCGAACTCCCTTCACCATTTTGAACCCTTGGTTCAATGATTCTTTGGAGGGAAAGTGCTAAGAAGTCCATAGTGTCTGCAAGTCTCTCTTGGCCAGCAATTAATTTGTCAACCTTAGCTTCTTGGGAGTCACGACCAGCCATCTTTCCTTCTTTTTCCAAACCCTAGGCCCTTTGAAGATCAAGCTCTGATACCACTGTAATAACCCCTTTGGGGTTTTATCAAATATTATAAATGCAAATCTGAAACTGAAAATTGCAGCAGACTTTAGATAAAAAACCAACGACTTATACTAGCTCAAAAAGATGCCAAAAATACCATGAAACACAACCAAACAGATCGCCAATATTTTTATATGATTTTTATGATTTTTAGAAGCCAATACAATCAACACAAACTGGAAATACACTCACCGAGAAATGAAATGAACACTGGTGGTGTCCCCAAATTTCACCCTAAACTCTGAGACTACCCTATGTAAAAAAAAATCGTACTTTTAAAAGTGTGTCGTTTTGTGTTTTTATTGCCAGAAGATGCTTGTATTGCGTTTAGATATTCCCAGTGAATCATAGGAGCCAATTTCGACAAATACCCAGATGCCAAAAATTGTTTTATCCCTTCATCAAGTTTTGTCTGCATGAGAAAATTTTATTTAATTATTTTGAGCCCCGTTTGAAGTAAATTGTGCTCCGGTTTAGCCCTGTTGAAATTTTGCATGTCAATATTCACATATACCAGTAGGGTTTTCACCAGGAATGGATCCTGGGCTTTATCTGTGACTTCTGGCAACGTTTTGCGTTTTTGTTATTTTTCTCATATTTTTCTCTGTGAAATTCCCCTAGGTCAATTCCTTCACCAGTACAGTCTATTTTCTTGCCTGGAGTATCTGGAGATCATCTACGGCCATGCCAAAAGGAATCAGCCTCGGAAGTCAGATTCTCTTTAAAAAGACGAAGTCGTGCACAAAAAAGCTTCTTCTGACAAGTCGTATTTTTGGAATGGATGGATTTAAGCTGCAGTGGGATTTTTGGTCGCAGCAGGCAGGTGGGATTTTTGTATCTACCTTGCAGGGTAATTTTTCCCATGAAGGCAAAGTCATTTAAGCCCTGATGGAAAAATTAGAGGCGGCAGCGGCGGGAATTTCTTACCCGCCTTGCAGGAAAAAATCTCATTATGGAAGTCAAACAACTTAAGTGGATAATGGGATTTTTGGAGCTGCCATGCAGGGTGAATAATCCCATCAAAATTGACTTTTAAAAATAGAAACCAACCTTTGCCAAAAAGTGCGACCCCTTTGGAGAATTAAATAGTTTATTTAATGGCATTTATTAATAGTCTCCCTTCCAATTTTGGCACCCAGGGATGAGGAAAAGTCAATGCATAAGGAGAAGTCAAAGAAGACTGGAAGTAGGATGCCAAAAATAAATTAAATTAATTTATTTAATGTAGCCCTAGAGCATGCTAAAAAGTGCGACCCATTTGGAGGATGAATAATGCTTTTTGAAGTATTTATTAAATGGTTTTTATTCCTATTTTTGGCGCATGGAGAAATAGAAGGTCAAAGCATGATGTTAAGTGAAAGTAGAGGGCTAAAAATAAATTAAATTTATTTATTTAATGGCAGCCATGAGCATGCACAAAATAGGCGCCCAAATTGAAGAGAAAAACATGCTTATTAATTAATTAATTGTCAGAATAGGAAAAGCAATTATTAATTATAGAATGATGAAAGTTATATAATCATGGGCTGCCATAATGATGAATTAATTAATTCTTCTAGCAAAGGAGTGCAGCCCTGGACAGTTTTGCGCCCAAAGGAAAAGGATTTTTGCTCAAAGAAGTGTTTTTCATCGCTAGAAAGCTTCAAGGTTTGGCACCTAGGATTGGGGAGTTTGTTTTAGGCTTGGTTAATTATATGCATATTGGTACAGTGCTCGGTGAAGTTGAAAATATTTATGTTTGCTTTGCAAGCAAAGCCTCAAATTTTAGGGCGATGGGCTTTATATGCAGATTTTTATGATAAAAAACAAGTGTTCATGTTCCAATTGCCGTCTTTATCAATTAATTGCGAGTATTCATTACGAGGTCCTTACATAATTGAAAGGGAGTTTAAATCAATGTCAAATACATTGAATATATCCTCTAAATTTGAAGAAATTCCTAGATCTGCACCAGTTGTAAAGAATTCTGGCCGAATAAAGAGAAAAAGAGTTGCTCAGACAAAGATAGATCCGGCCATGGCAAAGCGGGATGAAAGAGAAAGCTCAGCAGAATCATGCATTACTTCCGTTCACGACATCGAGACACGAGATCTAGGCCCGTAACCTCTTTCCGAATTGATTGACAAATCCAGAGCTGGAAAGACTTCTCTCACGCAGCAATCAAAAAGCAAAAGGAATCATCTGAGCTTCAATATTCCCATTCACACTCGATTGCGAAATTCGTCATGGTGTGCAAGATCGTACCATCCACTATCCAGATCAATCCGAGATCTGCGAGGAAGACAATAATCCGGTGGATGCATAGTTCATCAATTATTGTCTGAAGATTCCAACACGACATGTGGTGACTACTATCAGCATGTTGGACATCGGCAACAGATGGGAAGCATAAAGTCGATTGTGTGGGCATAATGAACAGCAGGTATATGACGAAGCCCAGATCTCCATCCAAGTTCCCGAGGACTCTTCCACGGTCCAATCTAGTGCAGAAGGTGGATGACATTACCAAATTGTTATGCAAGATAAATGGCAAAGCTAACGCTCACAACTTCCACTCATGGATGTATGCCTTCATCAGGACCATTGAAATCAACAAAGCAGATTCTATAATCAATTGGTCAGAAATCATCAGCGACAACATTGGTGAGCAACTCCGGAATGTGAGGCGGACTTACAGCTTCAAGATGACTTCATATTTGGTATATGCAGCAGCTTCGCAGGGTATCTTCTCCAAGCTAGATAGACGGGGTGTGCTCTCCAAGGATCTTATTTTTGAGTGCTACCCGCAGCTTACTGTGCCTGAATGCAATAAAGATTACAAGGTGGTCAACGATGGATTCTTCTACGGATTCATTTGCAGGATGAATCGTGATCTGAAGACCAACAGGGTAAGCAAGGAAGCTAGGAAAGTTGTATCCCAAATTGGCAATATCTTCATCCAGTTTGCAGACTTTACATACCTCAGGGTCATTGGTTTTTGGGAGAACCAAATCAGTTGCCCAGAGATATCCAAGCGGATTGGTCATCATGGAGTTGAGCAAACAAATCGCGGAGATGCATGACCTACACGAAGCGGCACAAGTCACAAGTCTATAGGCTTCTTCTCGATCACGGTGGGCTATTATAGCTATCGAGCATTCACAAGCCGAGGAATTGAAGTGGAAATGTTCTCTAAATATGAGCATGAGTTCTTCCCAAAGACGGCTAAACTTCGATCCATATGGGATGGCAAGGAAGACAATCTCCCAGAATACGCACATGTGTCTTCGTTAGAAGATTTCTGTATGAAGTGCGAAGCGAGTATAAAGTTAGGAAGAAAGACTTTAGCAGTTATCGGTCACGACAATTTGTTTGATTATGGATTAGCATGGATACCTGCGGATCTTAAAGATGATGGGCCTATGTTACTTGACGACGCATATCATCAAATGGGAGGAGATAGAGTTGTACTTTCAAGAGAAATTGGTGGTCGCCACACGATCGAGAAAGGTCTGTCCGCCGTTGCTCGTTAATACTTGAACTGTTTCTTGACAAAGGGATATTGCTTTGATAAAGCTTTGATGAATCGAGATCACGAGTGCAACCTCGGCGCCGATGAGATTCCCTCAAAAGGAAGCACGAGGAGAAACTAAAGCATAAGGCACAGAAAAGATTAAAGTGCACAAGAAGTCTCATTCAAAGGAAAATGTCACTTCTATGGCTATGGTGCTAGTTCCGACTTCTCCAACGTCAGTACTTCACCAACTTTTACACCTCAACAGGATCTTTGCGTTCCTCCGTCGAATCCGCAACATTTTTCTTTTCTCCTCAACCACTCCAATCAACACCTCTTCCTAAAGAAACGCAGCTGAAGTCACGAGATAGTAGAATTTGAAAGAGCTTTGTCTTTGGACAATGCAGAGATGGTAGCCATGACACTAGCAGTTTCGGATGGAGAGGAGCCAAAGCACGAGATGGTGGTACATTCGGCAACTTCTCATTCTCCGAGAAGCAATTTCTCAGAGTGGTTGGCTTCACAGTTGGTCCCAGAGGCTAGAGAGGAGATCAACTTGGAGGAACATGACTTGCAGTTGCTCTTGAGTTTGGGCGGAAAAGACAAAAAACCTAAAGTTGCTAAGGTGACTTCGAGGTTGATTATTGAGGAGTCAGGGCAGAAGTTCGCTGAGGTATCAGTTCCAGCAGAAGGAAAGAAGAAGGACGAGCTCATGGCAGCGGATATAACAGTGACCAAAGTACCCATAGGTCAAGCCACTACTGAAGGATTGAAGCAAGACACGCAGACATTGATAAATGCTTTATTCCTTAGGCTTGACAAAGAAAAGGCGGAAAAGTTGAACTTCAAAAGCAGGTGTCTCAGTTGTGCGAGATTATTGTCAAAGTTGTCAAATCTTTCACTCAACCAATTTCAACACATAAATAGGTGAGTGATCATCTGATGCAGGAAGTGGAAGATGCAGGTAACCAAGTTAAAGCTATCAACGAATGGAAGAGTCTAATCATTCACCAAGCTTTTGTACAACTCAGGGAGGTGCCAGCCCGTCTAAAGGTTATGAAGGATGCATTGGTTCAAATTTGAAGCAACTAGTGACAAAGACGATGGACATGAACGTTGGGCAAAGAGCATGTTCATCTTCCGCTGTTTTGAATCGATTTTCAAACTTAGTTTTCATATCATCCCAACTTGTAATATATCCATTGGGTAGATGATGAAACCAATCTGCAGAATATCATGCGAATGTCTCGGCGAAGAGACGAATAGCAACATCTTCGTATTCTACGACAAAACATCACATGCAGTGAAGAAGGCGAAATATGATCATCTCGGTGACGCTTCCCATCTCCGTCGAACTTGGGAAGAATCTTTCTTGATCCTCATGGGAGTTCATGTCGAAAGCGAGTAAGGCCAATGGGCCTATGGCATTTCCCATGGTACATTGGGCGCCATTGGAGAAAAGGTGGTATGTGAAGATAAAACAATGTGAGAAAGGACAAGTGCTTGGTCGGTAGTGGTTCCTTCCTTGCTTGCTCTTTCGTGGACTTGATGCGAAGGCTTGCATAGATCTACGAGGTGTGTTCTTCTTGGGAGGAGATAACTTGAAACCAAATTTTCCTTGAAAGTCAAAAGTGGGGTCGATCGACCTTTAGCTTTTTCTCCTCGCGTAAACCTATTTCCTTCCACTTGGAATATTTATGGTGAAGAGATCACCGCGTGTTCCGACCAACTCTAGCCTTTTCTCTTTGCTCTCTTTCTTGAGCTATTTGCGCTTGAATAACTCTAACAACTCTCGCGAATTCTCTTCTTCGTTATCTAAACCGATGCGGCGAGATGAAAATGATGGTTACTTGTGCATTTTTCCCAAATAGCTTGCCTCAAATCCGATGATATGTCTTCTTGAGTATCTGCAAAACAAGATTTGGTTGCAAGATAGGTGGGTTACTGTAATAGTCATCAACTTATTACAGGTGGAAGAGGACCGCGTCGGTGAACAACTATCAACACGTGCCCAAGAGGTCTTCGGCCACAAGTGCGGTGCTCTTCTTCTAAGGTCTTCGATGTAGATTTCTCTGTCATGGCTCTATCAACAGCCACGAATTGTTGCAAGCTTTCACGGTTTTCCCAAGCTACTATTCGAAGGTTGGCAGCAATGTCTCCTTGAAATCTTCGTCGGGCACAAGGTTCGGTTGAAGAACTGGAGCTTGTGCAGGAGGAGATAGTCATAAAGATTTAACCAAACACTTTGGTTAACGATTTCTAAATCCCAGTGAGTCGCCAAAAATCTGTTAGCATATGGATTTGCACGCATGCCAATGACATGCAACAGGTGTGAACGAAGTCCCTCCTCAATGAAGGTGAGGCTGCCTTTATTGAAAGCCAAAACTGTATTTACATCTGTACATTCAAAATTGTATGTGGGGGGTGTTTTGGAACATCAATGGAAGAAAAGTGAATGAAGGAAATGGAATAGAAAGAAGGAAAGGAGTGGAATGGAATGAACTGAAAGAACATGCAAGAGTTAGGTAAAAACAGAGCCTAATATTGCATGAAGAGGAAAGCTGAATAACCAACACAAATAAAACGGAGTTTGAGTTAGTTAAACAAGAACATGTAAAAGGGAACACATATGAGCAAGTAGACAATCAGAGCTTGATCACTGTGAACTAGAACAACTGATTACTAATGTTGACAATAAGATCAAAGATAATATTTGCATGCAAGATTTAAACACCTAACATCTAATGAACATAAGAACACCAAATGTTACCAGAGACAATGAATGAGACACAAAGTTCTTATTCCATTAACTCCAAAATGTTTTTCACAAAAGAACACAAAGTTTCTTCTTGAAACAAAGCTTGCACAAAAGTATTCTCTTCTCCTCTCTCAAAGTCACCCTTACAAATGAGCCCCTCACTTCCTTTTATAACCCAAAAGTTGGTTACGAAGTAGTTAGGGTTTTAAATGCACATTAAATAGGGCACTTAAGTGACTTTGACTTTTTCAACCAACTTTTAAAAAGTGACTAAAAATAGAAACCACTTAAGTTAAAAGGCCATTTAAGGAAAAATACATAAATAAAAGAAAATGGGTACATGTGGACCCCACTTAAATGACTTGTATGCACACATAGACATCCCGATCAGTGAATGTGCCACCCAGATCAAGACACCTAGGATCGTGTCTTATCCATTGGGCCAAGATTCCGCCTATCCCGATCGTACGGGAATGAACTCATTGACTGTGCTCTGCAATCCTCCAAATGACAAAAGCACTGAGCTTGAAACTTGAGAAATTCATCCACATGCTCCGAGTACCTTTCCATGGTGAATTATTCATTTGTCGCGAGACCGTAGTCGTTACGCCACCTTGGTTTATCAGAATCCAACTTCTGGTCTTTCGCCATTGAGAAGATCTCCAAGAGCCAAAATTGCAATTCACCTCCAATGGTATTACAAAACATGGCTTTAACAACACCCCATGAATAAATATAACCAGTTATTTGCACCATACATCTGATTTGATGAAGTCGAAAACATTGTCTAGTTTTGCAAACACTTTCTACAAATTGAATAACCTGACTCTTCCATCTCACTGCACAGCCTATCTTTTATTGATTCACTTAACATCACCAATAATCACCAAAAATAACATTTTCCTTGTTTGAAATGATGGAAGTACGACTGCCACTGCCTTTGAATCTCCTGTAGCGTCCAAACAATCTTCACTGTTAGCTGCACTTGAACCTCCTACCAATCCAAAAGCTGATTCACTTTCACTTGATTTCAATGCCCCCATTTCAGCAACTAGTCTCTGGTCAGATGAAGCTTTGAATGTTTTCTCCCAAGCCATTGTACACGGCAGTGAATATTTGTTTCCTGCAGCTGCCATGGATCTGAGTTCAGAATAAGGATAAGCTTACAGCTGCATTATGTTTGCTACTTGTGACTTTCATTTGTTGCAGCTTTTAGCAATTAAACTATAAGCTTCATCAGGGCCCCAGATCCATCCATATGCATTACGCATTCTTTCTGAAGGCCGATGAAAATGTAGAATATAACAAGTCACAAAAACAATTCATTTTTTCAAACATACTTTCCCATGGTTCGGTCGGGTCGCATTGACATCCGATTATCATCCCTCATTGATCTTCTAGCGCCATCCTATCTCCTCTTCCCAAAGATTTTTGCCATGCATCCCTGGGTTTCTCAGATGCCTGCCAACTTAGTGACTCGTTGAAGATGCTCATATAATTGCAAAGCAAATTGTGCTTCATGAATATTCTGATATGAAACAGACCCACCTCTATGAGATTCTCTTCCACGAGTTACATCGTAAAACAAGTAAGGTCTCATTAGAGAATCTTTGTAATAAATTTCATCAGGTCTCCTAGTAACACTCTCACTGTCACTTAATCGATTAGGCACTCAATATTAAGTGGCGCCTCCGGATTGGCATTTAAAACCTTCTTCAGTTTCTCGCAGGCAGTTCTCGGCCTCTGGCTGGCGCGAACATTAGAAGGCACGTCAATATTATACTGCTGCTTGAAAATTGCCGCAAAATGCCTAAAGAGGGCCTCGTCAAAATCTCTTCCTCCGAGAGATCTGTCAAAAGCATGAGCCAAAACCTTAAGCTCGCCCTTCTTGAAAGCGGTGACACAAACTTGCATGTTGCATCCAGAACTGCCCTACGCTCAAGATCCGTGAAATATACGGGTATCCCAATACAACAATCCACAATCTCCGTTTTTAAATTATCCTTGGCAGTTTTGCTTCTACCTTGGCGTGGGCTCTCTCTCTCTTCACGCGCGGAATCTTCTTGTGCTTGGGCCTGCGTGGAGATCTGTCCTCCTTACGTGGTCTTTTAGACAAAATACAAGCTCTATTTGTCTTATCCAATCCCTGCAAATTCGTTGAAACTGACTTCTTCTTCCCTGTAGCTGCTGCATATAGCCAACTACTTCCTCACGGCACTTTCCTAGGAGAATTTCAGTTATACGCTCCACCGAGCATCTTGCACATGCGGCACGATTTTGAGAATCCACACCCACCCTCGCCACATCAAGGCGATAGACCTTCATTTCACCATCAATGAATCCACGATCCAGAACACACTGTAGCAATTCATCTGTTGCAGCATTTGATGGAGCGCAAACAAGCATTCGTGGTTTAGGGCAAAGTTTAGGAAGCATACGAGCAGTGTGCGATGCGATCTACTCAATAACATCATCGATTGATCCTGTGCCAATATTGTAAATCTTGTTTGCATTATTATAGGATTGCTGTAGCTTTCGGGAGCAAGTTTCTTAAGCAATGCACCATAATAGTGCTGATATTGAACAAGATGAACAACATTCAACATTCCTCGACTGTGTGTGTCCTGTCCTCAGTGGACCTTGCACCCAAAGTGAAGGGCCAGGTTCCTGCCGTCTAGCAGACCCAACTCCATTTGTCAGTACTAGGTGCCGTATGCATAGCAGCCCACCGAATTGCGGCTAGCTGTGGATCATTGAAACTCCTATGAAGATGGTCGATAAAATTTGGTGTGAAACATTCGGGCATTGTTGGAGGCTGCTCCTCATTATTTGGAAAGTGCTCGGCACAGGATTTAAAATTGCTTTCTGCATTCTCATCCTTTGCATGCATGGAAAGCTTCGGTGTTCTTCTCCTTCGATGCGTGGGATCTTGTCTTGTCCTTCCCGGCGCCTTTTCTTCCTTTTTGAACTGTGTGTAATCTGTTCCCAGCGCGTGGAAAGGTGTTTGGGGCCGTGCGCCTTGTCTTTCTTCCTCTGGCTGGTGCGTGGGAAGAAATTTTGTCTTCTTTGTTTTAAAACAAAACAAATGCCCCCTTGTTTAATATTAAAAACTGTTCTTTTAATGTGTGGAATTTCTCATGGGCTGGGCGGCTTGCCTTTCTTGAAACTGTTCCTCTCTCCCTTCTCCATGCGTGGGAGATTGTTGTCCTTCCTTTCTTTGCTGTTATTTTCTTCTTCTTATGCAATGCGTGGAGCTGTTGGAAACAAAACCAAAAACTTTCTTGTATTTTCTCTTCTACAATGGCGTTAGTTTCTCTTGCATAAGGCTGACAAAATATTATGTCTTCTTGAAGAAAGAAGCAATTGAAAGCTTCGCACGACTTTTTCAACGGGTTTGATGGAGGAAGTTACGGGAATTAATCTAACTTCCTCTCTTCCCGGGTAGTGGCTTAAGTGCCAGGGGAAATGGGAAAAGCAACGACAATTGCCAACGGGAATGGCAAAATGGGTTGGCAATCCCGTCTAATTTCCCCATGTGGGAAATTGGGGAATTTTATGCCCGTTTGCCAATCCATGATTTGGCAATTGGCGAGAAAAAACCCACGTGCGGGAAATTTGAAGGAAATTGCCAGGAAAGTGGAAATCCGGGTTCGGGAAGCCAACCCGGCAGTTGGAAACAAAAGCTTACTTCCCCGGCACTAAAACTTGTCGAATGAACTTTAATTTATATTTATTTAATTAAATACTCCTTAAGTGATTTTTTAAAAATTAATTTAATCAAACAAGGAGCAATTAATTAATTAAATATTAATTAATTATTTTAATGTATTTTAACACATTTTAAAGCCTGGCGGGAAGAGTTCTTGCCCGAAAATCACGAAATGAAGACCGAAACGATCACAAAAATAAGACGATCGCAATGAGTCCAATGAACCACGCAAAGTAACACTTTTCAAAATTTTCTAATTTTTCATTTTTTTAATTATTTTTTTAACAATTTTGCGAAGTCAAAATTGGCTGATAACAAGACAACTCAGGGAGGTGCCGGCCCGTCTAAAGGTTATGAAGGATGCATCGGTTCAGCTGAAGCAACTAGTGACAAGCACGATGGACATGAACACAGTAGCTGAAAGTAACCTATGTACTTTGGTCGAGATAAATAAGTCGAGGGAGGTTTTGACTGCAGAACAAATTGTGCCCGATGGATCAGTTGAAAAGGGCAAGCAGCTTGAGTTTGCAGTTTCTTTCCGCTTGGATACCTTCAGAATCATCTTGAAAAGGATGTGGGCGCTTGAGAGTATGGCATCATCACTATCAGACAATGTCATTTCTTTCACCAATGAGGAAGTGGTCGGAAACGTTTCTTCATACAAAAGGACCATTCCTAGCAAAGTGCCTGATTCCCTGGAAGGATCTCTTCTAATGGTGCAAGAGAGGATTGATGGAGCTGTTAGGCCTTTCACGATGGATTCCATCAATAAGCTGGTAACGTTGCAGTCAAATATTAAGAGGTTCGGGCCTAGCTTGAAGGATGTGGAAGCGTGCATCGAGGTTTTGAACGAAGGCTTGCTGCAATTCAGGACGAAAAAAGTTGTGGCTAAAACAGATGGGAAGTTGTTGAATTACATGTTCGACAAGTATATTCAGTATCAAAACAAAAAGATGTAGATGTTACAACTGGCGGATCTTTCTTCTTCTACTCTTTCTTCTTTTATTTCTATGTTCCCAGATGTAATTGTAAAACTTTAAAGTTATTGGTTTGAAAACCATTACTTTAAGTTGTGTGGAATGATTCTATAAGTTAAGTGACAGATGTGTATAATTTTAACTATAGATCCAAATGCATGTCACTTGGAGAGGAATTAAAGGAAGATGATTTCCAAATGTTATCTTTACTTATTGTTAATGTTCTAGTTCAGTTAAGTTTCCCATTTGTAATTTCCCTTCTACATTCTATAAGTAGAGGAAGAACCTTCGGGTTAATGATCGAATTTATGTAAGAGCATTCTTGTGTTCCAGGACTTTGTCTTGAAACCCCGATAATTATTTGAAACAAAGGAATAGAAAGGAGCAGATTTCTAGAGAACTTTGTGTCGATAAATTGCATTTTGTTTCTAACTTTTTGTCTTAGATCTACTTATAAACTTTGTGTTATTCTAGATCTAGATCTGAAAGTTGCCTTTGCTTATAATTCTATGTTAATATCTATTGGTTCTATCTATGTGCATGCAATCAACTCGTAATCTATTGATTGGATTGCACATCTCCCCTTTTTCTTTCCCGTGTTTTATTATTTCCTCCTTAATCGAGATATTTCCTTTCTTTAACAGTTGTTTACTTGCTTTGCGAACTATACTGACTATGGTTCATGAGATGCAGGGTTAAAGTAATACCCCAAATAGATATTAGCATATTTAATTGACAAATCTTACACGGAGCCTCACTAGTAAATGAGGGAAATTTATCTCATGACTGCCTAGGTTTTCAGCTATGCGAAAAATCTAGCCAACAACCTGAAATTGCAACCACGAATTAATTATCAAGTATAGATATAGAAGTCTCCAAAAATCATGCAATTCAAGATTTCGGCCTTTAAAATTATGGCAAATAAGATTACAAAACCAGATTTGTCAAATTCCTTGCCAATGTTCTCAAACCCTACCCTAGGTAGTTCACTCCACCCTAGAAAAATAGTATCACTGTTGGAAATGCCAAAAAGATCTTCAAATCAACTTCCTTCTTCAATGTCAAATGGTGATGAAGGGTTTTCGTCCTTCACCCAAGTCTAATGAAGGGTTTTTGTCCTTCAGGAAGACCTCGCATAAGGGTTTTTGTCCCCAAGTGGAAGACTAAGAAGCAACAAGCTCTCTTCACCAAAGTATAAAGAAAATACGCCAAGCTAGAGTGCAAATGAACTCCCTCTTCTCCTTTTATATCTTTCCTTTGGCGCCAAAACATAATTAGGCAAGGCCGGCCTGTATAGAACAAAAGAACACTAAAAAAAACATTATATTATTAGATAAAATATATTATAAAGTGTTCAAGGGTCTTCTCCTTCATTTCTTCTTTGCCATGGAGAAGGGATGGCAAGAAGACCAATTTCCAGCTCTTAGGTGGGAAAAAGGGACATTACATAATGCCTACCAAATGCCAAACAATAGTCACAAATGTTATGATAAATATTACATTTATGATTTAATTATTACATCAAAATTAGTATTCAATATTCATCATATTCCTCTTCATCGAGGGCATCACCATCAACATCACAATGTTGTTCATTACAACCACATGACTCAAGCACTCCCACTACCACTAGCACCCACATGTAGGTCCGACAAACCCAAAGAAGTCTCCATGTCATGTAATGATAGGTGGGAAATGGAAGCATCCAAGTCAACATTCTTTGGGTTTACATCCCAATGCTTTGTCACCCTTTCCTTGTGCTTTGATTGCTTGTGGGATGAAAAGGTGTAAGTTGGAATGTATATAGACCAACTCCTCACCTTTTTTCCCCAACATGTTGCAATTCTATAAAAGGATGAAATTGTATGTACCCAAGTTGCACTAAAAGAAAGTTGAACTCATGACAACTAGAGGCGAATTCAATGCAAAATTAAATTTATAAAAGTAAAAACTCAAACTTGAATTGTTTTAAAGTAAAAACAAAAAGGGAAAAAAATTTAAAATAAAAAATTTACCTTTAACAAGACTTTGATCACTAGAGGTTGGAGGTACATGGAGATACAATCATATATTAGAATCCTTCTTTTATTTGTCCCGAGAGCACAAAGGCTATGACTTATGGCGGCTATGAAATTTCTAAACTAAGTCATAACCGTATTCAACCTCACAATCGGGAAGAGCCTAAAGAACGCCAACATATGCCCTTCAATCACTTCAACATCCCTATATGGCGGCACCCTCCCCAAATAAAAAAAATTTCTCCGTTATAGAATCTACGAGTCAATGCAAAGGAAAAGGGATGTAACGGGTGCTCATTTTGTTCCACTACTCAACAAGATCTGCTTTTACTTGTTTGAAAAATGTTTCATCGAGATCTTTCTCTTTTCATTAATGAGAGTCTTTTATTCTCTCAATCATTGAATTGATGCCATCATCTCTCTCCCACATGGCTGATCCATGTCAATAAAGCGGATCAGTAATGTCCCCTTTTTCAAATTAATCCATTTAGAAGACTTCTAGCTCATTCCACTTCAGTGGGTTAGAAGAAGGTGAACAAGGGAAGTATTTGTTGATGTTTTTAGTCCTTTTCCATGAGCATTTACATTTTCTTTTAGTGTTTTCCTTTATGAGGTAGGTCGGTTGGGTTGGAGGAATTAAAAGGCAAATTAAAAGATAAAGCAAGCTTCTTTATGAGGTCGGTCATGGGGGAAACTCCCTCATGGGGTTTGGCACCACCTAAAGGATATAAAAGGGGTCGCTTAGGCTCATTTTGGGCATGCTTCTCTGGGCCTCATTTTAGCCTTCGTCCTACTCTCCAACCCTATTAATAAGGGCTATGGTTCTTCGGAAATTCTTGAGAGACGGTGTTTTTACCACCACTTTCAAGACATTCCTTCCAAGATGTCCCTCTCTGATTCCCTAGTTAGGCCCACGATTTTGTATGGTTTCAAGTTTGGGGTCCCTCTCTTTTGGACTCAGATTGGGCCACTATCGAGCGCGTTCACATCCTCATGCTCGAGACATATTATCGGTGCAAAAATTTGTTCCTCACAACATTTGTCTTTCTTGAGTTTGGGGCTCGCCCCTTTCGTTGGGAGACCATCTTCAGCCTTGTGTTGTTGTTGCACCGTATTCGGGGTATTCTAGTTCTTCTTGTGATATGACGGTACACTTATCTTACTCTTTGCTCCTCAAGCTATATTACATCCTCGGATCACAAAGAGATGATCTCGCTGCTGGTATGCCTACGTTTCACGCCTCTTCGAGTCCATTGGCATTCAGATGGACCGTCTCCCACTCTTCAGCTATTCTCTGGGCGTCCACCTTATCATTACCCAACCAACAGGATCTTCACAGGATAATCAAAGAGGATATCTATAGACAGTTCATCCAGCACACATGGACCAACCCCCTGGGGGTTGCGTCCGAAGATGTCACTCTATGCGGCACACTTTCTCGAGATCCGTGATGGGGTCATTTTCAGACCCATGTACATTTCCCGACATTGGTTGCAGGCCCTTCGTATCTCTCTGGGTCAGTTTCGAGTGGGCTCACATCGACTCTGTATTGAGACTGATCATCACTTAGACCGCTCGGAGCGGACTTGCCTGCTTTGCTCTCTCCAGGAGGTTGAAACCAAAGAACACTTCATTTTCAGATGTCCTATTTACTATGAGATTCGTGGCGATTCCATTGCCTATTTCGCGAGCTTCCTTCCTTCACGACTTTCTTCAAATACTATGATCAGAGATGTCTTGCTCTCTACCTTCAGGAGGCCATCAAGCTTCGGGACAGGCTCCTCCATCCTCCCCCAACGGATGGCTACTAGACTGATCACTTCCTTCTTCCCGTTGCTCTCCCCGATTAGGGGCGCTAAGCGGCATTTGGTCACGTGTCTGGACCCCCAGGGTCCGTCAAGTCACGTGACTCCATTCCTTCCACCCGTGGCTCCCTATCTCAGGCATGTCCTAGGGCACCTCCGCATAGACAGCTATCCACCGAGCCTACTTTGAGGCACCGCCTTCCTCCCGGACACCGACTCCCCAAGCAAGCCACAGTCTTTACTTCTTGTCGTCAGCGCACTGCGAGTTACTCCCATCCGGCCTTGAGTGTTAGGTGATGTTGTTGGGGGTGTTGCTCCTTCCACTCCTCCCCACACCATCATCTCTCTCTTCTTCGTTTCTGGTCTCTCGGCCTTTGTTGTTTCCTTCTCCTCCTCTCCTTCTCTCATTGTATTTCGGGTGACCCGTTTGGGTCCTCTTGTTGGGTTTGTTTGCTTTGTACTCTACAGTCCCATTGACCTACTTTTGTGGTCATGTGTTGGACATTAATCACATTATCTTATCTTATCTTTACTTGGTTTTGGGGCTGATTGCTCTATTCCATTCCACTAGAGGGTGAAAATCCTTTGGTGTGGCAAGCAAGGAAGATGAAACCCTTCCTTGTTCAAGGTTGGAGAACGAAAACTCTCCAATTGGTGGTTCCAAGGGCTTTAAAGAAGGTTATCTTATTGGTTGGCAGCTAGGGCTTGAAGAAGAAAGAGATATCAAGGTCTTCTACATCAATTTGGCACCCTCTCCTAGGGTGGTGACTTGGGTGGAGAAGAGTTGAGTGCCTTCTAGGGCACCAATTGACATTTTGTGTTGATATTCAGATTCCTCCTAATTTATAAGGCTGATTTCTCACTTCATTGGTATTTGTTGGGGTTTGGAAACATCATTTTCAGCCCTTATTGTGAGTTGTACTTCTGTTGGTTATTTAATTAATTCCAGTTGTGGTTTATCACTTGTTTCTCCTTTATTTATGAAGTATATTGGCTGGAATAATATCTTCATGATTGGTTAAAATATTTGGAATCATTCTTTGTCATTTTCAGCTTGTTGCATGAGAATTGCTGCCCTTAAGTGTTGTTATAGTTTGCTGCCCTAGAGGGTTTATTTACTAATTTGCAGATGGTTTTTGATGCCCTAAGGGTGTGATTTTAGTTCGCTGATAAGGTTTGATGACTGTTGTTCTAAAAATATGATTTCTTGCATTTGGGTTTGAGGTCAAAGTTCAAACCCTTATTTTCAAATACAGCCCTAGAAAGGGTCATTACAGGGATCATACATATAATGGCTAGGTGAAACACAACAACTATTCTACAAAAGCCCTCCGGTTGTCATCTAATATCAACATCTACACTTTTTTCGGCCACTCAGTATTTGATTGTCTCCATCAGTCCATAAGTTGTTAATGAATATGATGTTAAATGTTTCCCACACCTTCACAAGTCGTTTCAAGATGATTGTGTGTGATGTGAATCGAGTCTTAGCAGCCTAGTAAGAAATTTAAAAAAAAAAATGAAAACTTCAAAAGCTACAAGTACTAGATTAAAAAACTTACATCGGAAATAAATAAAGATAGTTTCCCTTATCTTCAATAAGCACCAAACACTAGGATCCAAGATGCCTTACGACTAGTGATGGTTTGTCATAAACATATGAATATCTTCTCACCCTCGGCATACATCTGCGTAATCCACTCGATTTTGCTACCCAACTTTTCAGCATTAAATTGAGTGAGTGGACAATACAAAGTGTCCAAAAATTGTGCCCATGCCTCACCTCCACTAATATCCCGACAAATTTGCAAATTTTAGCATTGTTGTTATAACTTTTACAACATTTTGAGGTCGACATCGCCAATGGCTTCGAAGAGGATGTCGGCCATGAATTCAACATCCTTCACATGCCCCTCACAATCAACTGCTTTCAAAAACATTGCCCCTTTAAGGCATACTACAACCACATTGATCAAAGGACAATTTCTTGCATCTTTCCATCCACTCGAAACAATGAACAACGAAGTTTCGGCACACAAAATCCCTAATTGTCTGCAATGAAGATTTTGCATATAGTTTTCCTTTGCACAATAGGGCAGTGTGGAGGTTCTCATAGCATGGCCCTTTGTACCATTTTGGGGCCTTATTGATCACTCTCACCATATTTTGCCAATATGGCGACCTGAAACATTGAATGATAAGTGATTTTCATACACACATCGATGGTGTGCTCATCCGCGATATATTTGCCCTCATTTTGAGAGGACCTTTCCAATGGTCCTTTTGTTCTCTTTCTTGAAAGAGAAAAATCCTCGTCTTGCGTGAAAGGTGTTGCCACAAATGGATGTATTGGGACCACAATTGGGAAACCGCTACAAGATGGGGCAAATAGAGGGTTTATACATCAAGATGAAAATCCTTTCTTTGACAAAGGATGACCTGATTTCATGGTATAGGCTGCATTTGCGTGTTTGTGCTCCTTAATGTTCTCCATAATTTTTATGTTGGCACCCCTACACCGTTCCTCCCTTTGCAAGTTTTGATGCCTCGACTTGGTATTGCACACAAGAGGGTTTTCACCGGACTATATGAATTTTTGAATTCACCATCACAATCATGGAAACGCCAAAGAAAACATTACCACCGGACATCACTCTAGTATTGTCACATGCCTCCATAATAGTGAATGCAGATTGATCTTGAATCGGGCTTGGCCCAAGGAGGCAAAACTTGTCGCCATCATAGTAGTTTTTACTTTAGTTGCGCCTACAAATTTAAAAATGAACACCATAAGGAAAGAAAACAACAAACCTTTGGGAATAGCATGTATGTAGTTGATTTACACGTTAAATAAATGATGATACCATTCTAAAATTTTAAAATGAAAACAATAAACATCAAAACAAGAATGAAGAAAGTGTGTGAAAATTGAAAACAAAAATAACAATAGAAGTCAAAAACTTACAACCTTACCTTCAATGAATAATCCAAGAGTCATGTTTTCAAGCTCCTCAATCACCTTGGCAGCGAATGGGCACTCGTACTAGCATAGGAAAATGATAACAATGTTTCTTGATGAAGTATCAAACCTAAATGAGCAAAGAGAGCTTAGAGAGGTAAGTATGAAATGGGGAAATCGAGAGGAACATGTTTTCACTTTTGTTTTATGTTTACTTTTTTGCTTTTTAAAATTTTCGTTGTATTTATGTTTTTTTGCAACTTTAGGCTTTTAAGTTTTTAACGTTGAAAAAAAATGTTTTTTTGCTCGGATATGGCTTTGGCAGTCCGGATACGCTCGAATATGTTTGCGGACATATCCGTAATGCCAATCTATATCCATACGTATCCACGAGACTTATCTCGGTACTAGTGAAGCAAGCAATGTTGTTATATCACTACAAGCATCCGACCAAAAAAATTTGGGGTTACATGGAGACTCATCTCCTACCAAAAAAATGCATCTTAGAGATTGGTCCTCGTCTCGAAGACTAGTACTTTTCAAGATTAGTCTCAGAGACTTGCATTTTAGTGGGGTTTTTTTAATATGTATTTTACACTTTTGACCCTAGATATGATGAAATATCAAAGATAAATATCAATATAATTACTCTCATCTTTTTCAACATCTAATTTCTATACTTTTAAAATTTATTAATGTTTTCTTAAGCTATATTAAATAGGTGTATAATATTGTTTTCTCTAAAATTTTCTTATATATTAAAAATGATGATATTATATATATATGTTTTGTCGCCTCCTAGTATTTTGAAAAATAGTGTACTGTCCCCATCTCCTCGTACCATTACCAGTGACCGTCTCCTCGTAACTATGGAAAAATCCAATCACATTCCACAAAAAGACACTTTCATATAATAGATAATCCATAAAAGGGTATTGCACTAGTAACTAATTAGTAAAATTGAGCTTTTGAAGCATCCAATTAGAAAAATTCAATAACATTCCACAAAGAGACAACTTGGTATAATCGATCATCCATAAAAGTGTATCACACGAACAATTAATTAAGCGGGATTGAGTTTTATGTTCTATATAAAATAAGCTAGCTTCTAACATCCTTTTATTGATTTATAATAAGTAGCCGATATGGCAAGGTAATAGGCCCCGGTACTAGTACGATACATATCATGTACGAATACGTCTCCAAAACATGCTCCAAAATGGCCAGTGGTACAATCGGTATGTTTACAAACGTACTCGGGGTCTCGATCGTAGCCTCGGTCGCTCCCAAGCACATTTCCAGGACAAAATGTTTTTTTATTTTCCTCCATCCTTTCAATACATAAAGTAACAAAAACCTATTATTTTATGTTTTGAAACCCTAAAAGTGAACTAGAATGAATAAAACAAAAGCAAAACACAAAAACAAAACATAAAAGCAAAGCAACTTATATCTCATTCCCTCATTGCATACTTGCCTCTCTAAGCTTTCATTTTGCTCATTTAGGTTTGATACTTCATCAACAAGCATTGTAATCATTTTCCTAAGCTAGTATGAAGACCGCCTATTCACTACCAAGGTCTTGAGGAGCTTCAAAGGAGGAGGATTTTTGGATCATTTATCAATGTAAGTTCAAGTTTGATTTTAATTTTTTTAATCTTTCACACACTTCATGATTCTTTCTATGTTTTATTATTTATATGTTAAAATTTTAAACCGTTTTTCATTTTAAATTTTTAATACATGTTATGCCCTATGGCATAGGGTTTAGGTTTTTATTCTTAACCATTGTTTTCTTTTCTTATGTTGTTGGTTTTTAAACTTGTAGGTAGTAATACAATAGCAACAAGTTCCACCTCCTCTAGGCAATCCTTGTTCAAAGAATTTGACCTAAATTCACCAATATGGAGGCATGTCACAATATTATATCAACTTTCAAGTGGTGGGTGTTTTGTTTGGGATGTCATTATTGTGAAACAAAGATTAAAAGGCTCATATAGTCAAGTCAAAGGCCACTTTTGTGCAATACTAGTTCGTGGAATAAGAACGTGCAAGGGGAAGAATAACGTAGAGGTGCCAACAACAAAGGTTTTGGAATATATCAAAGAACAAGAAGATGCAAAAGCAGTCTTGGCTTTGAAAACAGGTCATCCATTGTCAAAAAAAGGAAGTTCATCTCGATCAGCGAGGCCACTTGTTGCCCCATCTAGTATTGGCTCCCCAGTTGTGACCTTGCCACATCCATTTGTGATGGCTACCTCCATGCATGATGAGGATTCACCTCTTTCATGAAAGAGTAGGACAAAAGGACCATTAGAAAAGGCCTTTCAAAATGAGAGCAGGGATATCGTGGATGAGCACATTGCAAGATGTGTGTATGCAAATGGATTGTCATTCAATTTTCTCAAGTCACCATATTGGCAAAAGATGGTGAAAGCAATCGACAAGGCCCCCAAAAAGGGTACAAAGGGCCATGTTATGAGAAGCTATACACCACCCTATTGGAAAAGGAAAGAAAATATGTGGAAACCTCTTTGTAGCCAATTAAAAACTCATGAGCCAAAATGGGTGTCTATCATTTTTTATGGATGTAAAGATGCAAGAAACAACCCTTTGATCAATGTGGTTGCAGTATGCCCTAAAGGGGCAATGTATTTCAAAGCAGTTGATTGTGAAGGGAAACTAATGGATGCCCAATGAATTACCAACATCCTCTTCGAAGTCATTGAGGTGGTGGAGCCTCAAAATGTTGTCCAAGTCATAACGGACAATGCCAAGAATCCCAAAGCCACAAGGATTTTAGTTGAGGCAAGGTATGGGCATATTTTTTTCGGACACCATGTGTTGTCCATTCACACAATTTTATGCTAAAAATTTTGGCCAAGAAAATAGAGTGGATTTGTAATGTCCCCTTTTCTGGGACATTTACGAAGACAAAGAATGGAAGACCTTCAACCCATTTTCTCTCCCCGTGGGTTCGAGGATGAAGCTAGGGGATTGTTTTGACATATTTGATGTCTATTATTTACATTATAACCCATTGACATGCCTAGCGCTACAAGTGGGAGTCTTATTTAGTCTTAAAATGTGCACATAGGTTAGTTACTTTTTATTATTTTAATTAGAAAATAATAAAGTGCACATAAAGTGAGTCTTTTAATATTTTAATTAAGTTTTATTAGTTTTCCCTCCAAAAGGGAAAAGGTCGGTCATTTGAATATTGCACCCCTTATCTTATAAAAGGAGGTTGCATGGCCATCTTTGGGGATGTTGATTTGATCATTTATGTCTCTCCATGCTTGGAGAAATGGGATGTATGCCCTAGCTCTTCATTGTGCTCTCTCTCTCTCATTCGATTTGGAATTGAAGTAGATCTGATTTGATAAGGATCCTTTAGTGTTGTGTTGCATCTTTTGTGTGGCGAATTGCTTGGGAAAGTATTCCTAACCCTAGCGAATTGATTGTTGAAGGAAATCTGAATTTGTTTGCATGTTTTGATGGTTAAACAAGTGAATTTCAGATCTGCCATGGTTGCTTGATTTATTTCAGTCTTTTGCGCCAAGTTTAGAGGGTAATAGTCATTGGTTATGCTCCTTTTTTCTTCGCTGGCCACTGCTGGTTATTCCCAGCCATAGCGACTTGGGAAAGAGGGTTTTGTGACACATTTTGATGCTTAAGAATTGTGATTTCAGTTCAGATCTGTTCTTGGTATTTTTGTGCATCAAAACAAGCTCTTGGAGGGTGAAAACAATTAAGGGAAGTGCTGGTTATTAATTTATTAATTTCTTCTAACCCTAGCGCCCAGATCTAGAATTTTAAGTGCTATTTTGAAGGGGTTTTAGTGCTCAGAAAAATCTGATCTTTAGTTCATTGGAAAGGGAAAAATCTCAAGTTTATTATGCATTTTGTTTCATGCAAAAAGACTGAGTATCAAGAGAGTTATGCATTTTTGAAGTTTTCAATGGTTTGCAACTATTTTAAATTAATTCACTGCTGTTATAAAAATCAGAATTAAGAAGAATAAAAATTTGATTGTCTCCACCAATCTAGCTCACCACCTTGACCACTTCCAACCCCATTTGGGTTGTAATTGGTTGACATTGGGCTATTTTAGGTTGATTCAAAAGGATCTAATCCTTCTTGAGTTGATTTTTAATTATTTGTTGCAAATTCCCAATCGTCCTAAAAGGGGACATCACAGATTTAGCAAGTGTATGCCGAGGGTCAAGAGATCCAAATGTTTGTGACCAACCATCACCAGTTGCAAGGCATCTTTAGATCTGTCTCGCATTCGAGCTACTAAAGGTAAGGGAAGCTACCTTTCTTTTATTTATAAGTTATAATGTAAGTTTTTTTATTTTTAAAATATAGTATTCAAAAGTTTTTTTTTTTTTTTAATTTATGTTTCTCATTTCTTATTAGGTTGTTGAGACTCGATTCACATCACACATGATCGTCTTCGACTTGTGAAGGTGTGAGAGGCACTTAGCAGGATGGTAACTTCCAACCTATGGGTTGTATGGAGGCAATCAAACATTGTACGAGCCCAAAAAGTGAAGGCAATGATCTTAGATGACACCTGGTGGGATCGAGTAGAATATTTGTTGAGTTTTACTAAGCCCATTATGAGCATGATCCGCTTTACTAACATGGATCAGCCATTTCGGGAGAGATATATGATGGTATCGACTCAATGATTGAGAAGATAAAGTCCATCATAAATGCAAAAGAACAAGATCCCGAGGAGAAATTTTTCAAAGAAGTACAATCAATCCTCATTGAGCAAGTAACAAAATGACCACCCCGCTACATCTACTTGCCTTTGCATTGACTCCTAGATTCTACAACACAGAGATCCTTTCTTTGTTGGGAGGATGACACCATACAGGATGCGGAAGTCAATGAGGAATATATGTTGGCATTGTCTAGGCTCTTCCCGATCCTGAGGCCAAGGACATGGTTATGACAGAGTTTGTCAATTTCATAGCAGAGATAGGTCATAGCCTTCTCACTCTTCTAAGGTCAAATACAAGATGGATGCTCATATGTGGTGGTACCTCCATGGTCACGCATCAAGTGTACCTGCAACCTCTTGCAATCAAGGTCTTGGCACATGTAAGTTTTTTATTTTTAATTCTCTTTCTTTTTTTTTTGTAACTTTTAGTTTTTTAAAATTCAAGTTTGAGTATTTAATTTTGAATTAATAATATAACTTGAGTGTCGAAAAATGACCTTATAAAAAACACTTATGTTATTATTATTAAATAAAGGTGACTTTTCTATTTTAAGTGAACTCAATGATTAAATAGAAAGTCCCTTTATTAAATAAAGTTAAAGGCCCATATGTGGCGCCCCACTTGGGAGAAGCAACAAAAAGGTTATAAAAGGAAGTGTTGGGGTCATTTGGGAGATATCTTTTGTCTATTATCTCTCTCCTTTTGGGAAACGTTGAGCATTTTGTTTGTTTGTGCATTGAGAACGAAAACCCTCCATTGCATTCATCACTTGAGGACGGAAACCCTCATTGTGATCAAATTTGAGGACGAAAACCCTCAATATCTTCTTGGTGGCTTCCCATTTGAGCGTAACTTCGGATCATCGAGTTAGCGCACATCTTTTTCAATTTATGTCGGTTGCAATTCAGCTAGGGCACATTTTCTACTTTTCTCGCTTCAAATCTGAGTTTCACGTGAAGAAATTCAGTGTAGTCATTTTTACACCCACCAAAGAACAAGGGAACCCCATGTGCACCGCCTATCACCCACCGGCGCCGGGTGCTCACCCGAGCACGCACAAAGCGCCGAGTCTCTCCTTTATGTGAGTTTAGTGGGAAACATCATCTATGATAGGAACTTAAGGATAGTGAGCGGAAACGAGACATGCAATCATCATAGAGCTCAAAACGGCTTCTAGACCAATGCAGTCATTCTAGACAAAAAGATACTTTAACAGAATATAGGACTGAACCAAAACAGAAAGGAAAATGCATAAGGATTCATACTTATTTCATAAACATACATGAAACAAAACTATGAAGATATGAGGATGGACCAGAATCATTAATGATCATATTCAAATAAGTTGGTAACCTCATTACATCCATTAGATCCATTACAGAACACCACAATATGGCAGACCGAAATCATACATCATAACTGGATCTACATTCCTTAGCTCTCAAAAAGAAAATTTACAGTCCCAAGCCCCTTGATGCATCCTTCTCCTATATTTTATCTACCCAACCCAATACAACTCCTCGCGGCATTTCTGCAGAGCTCCGCTCTCTCTATTCATCTTTCCTCCCCTCTTTTCTCTCCCTGTGGCGCTTGTATTTATAGGCCTCTTGAACTACCAACTCTTCTTTCTGAGGCTTCAGATCCGTCGCCAAGTGTCCAGATGTGGTCCTCCATGGGAGCATGCTCCTCCATGTCTGAGCTCTCCACTCCTTGCCATGATGGTTTTCTAGAAGCTTCCATCGCAGGGCATATTCCTTCCTAGGCCAACCTGTCGCTAGGCTGGCACCTTATCCAATCGTCATGCGCAGCGGGTCACGCTTTTCTTGTGTCTTGCCCGATACGCCAAATATGGCTAAGTCTCGAGACCTTGTTCTGCCGGCGCATAACACGGTCCTTCTAAACCCTCCTAGAACCCTGCCTTGCACGCCCACCCCTCAACTTAGGCCTTGCGCGCCCATGCGCCTTTTTGTACTTAGTCAATATTTTAGGGGCCCAACATTAAACGTATCCGGTGGAGAGACAATCCACCAAACTTCACTCATGGACAGCTAGAGCACGATTTGCAACCATTTCTAGGGCTATCTACACCCCTTTGGATTTCAGATCAGCATTTAAGGCATCAACAGCACGATGAATTGGCTGGTTTCGTTTCAGCGTCTCCTTTAGATCTCTTATCATATGGAGCATTTTTGATAGAAAATTGTTATAATCTTATATGGGTATTTTTAAAGTTTTATGGTGCGAAAATAAATAAAAATAAATTCAGACTTTGGTTGGAAAAATTATTTTTCATCATCTACTTGTACCAAAAGGGTTTCTAGATGTTTTGGGCCTTCTGGGTATTTTTGTATTGTGATTATTTGATAAATAAAGGAAGATTTCAGGTTGTATTTTTTGTCTTAAGGGTTTGCATAAAAATCAGATTGCTGTTATATTTTGTATAAGGGTTTCAAGGAAATTCCAGAATTTCTTAGATCTGTCCCGTACGGGACATTATAAAGTACCAATCTCCAAGACGTGTCTCTCGGTGGTGGGAGATGAGTCTCCATGCAACACTGAACCATACAATCAAATCACAAGTATCCAATTAAAAATAATGATGACTTTTCACAAAAAGTACCTCTGCATAACAGATAATATAGCCATAAAGAGGTTGTGACATTTCTGAAAAAATAATTAGCACGATAAAAGGTTTTATTGAACAAAGAATAAGATATAGCATCATTTCATCGATTGAGCTTATGTTTCTCAACAAACTCACCAAAGGATAGATGTTACCTAAAAGGTCAAAAGGTACTTCCAAAATCATCGCAACCTACACAATTAACAGATAAAAAAATTATATAAACTATTAAATTTTAGTCTACAATAAATTTTAAGTCAACACTCTAGTAACAGACTTGCTCCCAAAAAGGCCCTAATATTGCATTAAATTATTCTCTTTTATCGTCTTTTATGAATAAAGGAGGAATCTCCATTCAAATATAATTCCGTGATCAGATTTTCTCAAAAGAGTTCAAGACAGAAACCTAACCCTATATCAAATTGATAGAGAGATTACAACCATGCAAATTGAGTTTGTAGCATTTCAGATAAAAAAAGATCTTATCCATCCAATTTTGCAATAAAAACTTTAAGAGTGGAAATTAAGACCATAATGTGAAAATATTGGAAATAAGTACCAGTTGGAAGACCTTAACAGAATGAAATTCAAAAGGAGTTATCCAAGAGCAGCCATAGAGAAGGAAGTCCAAGACCTTAGATTTCACCACACAAGTTGGTGCAGCTCTCAAGCAGTCTGAAGTGACCCCTCCATATGCCCTTACTAACCCTCCAGTTCCTAATTTTATCCCTCCAAAGTACCTGCACATAAGATGTACAGAAATATTGTGAAAAAGAATATGAGCATGTACAAAGAAGCAAGCCAAGGCTGCCTCAACAATTATGTCAACTTCTTTTTCAATTCAAACGTGATAGATAGGTAACATAATCACCAACCTGATTACCACTGATTACCACCACCATCACTCTATCCAGTCCTGATGAAACAATTGCAGAATGGATTGGTCTGCCCGCTGTACCCCCAGGCTCACCATCATCATTGAATCGATAGAGCTCCCCAAGCTGTATTTAGAGAAGGAAAGCAAAAAGACCAAAGAGGGATATGGTATCTTTAGTTCTCTTAGATTTAAGTGACCTCAAGAGTCTTACCACTTCAGCAGAAGTTAGGAAATCACTTTCATCTTACCAATACAACCCACCTTGTAAGCCCAACAGTTATGTGTTGCACGTGAGTCTCGGGCCTGCAACAAAGACACGTGAAAACTAGGAATTCTAAGTCAACTCTTCAACGAAGACGAGACAAGATTTTAGCCAGTAACAGATTTCAAGTTTCTGTATAACTAAAAATAATTCAGCCAGAATTTACCATTGCTGAAATGCACAACCAATAGAGAATTGTCTGGATAATCTAAAAGATTGATTTTGACACACTTTTCATGAAACAAAAACAAGGAGAACTACAAAACATTTCCACAGACTTACTTTGTTCATCAAAATCATACTTTTATGTATCAAAAAGCAAATTTGTAAAACGGTGAGTAGTTAACAGTCCTTAAACTGATCATCAATAGAAAACTACTAATATTCTCATACCATGATGGCAATTGGAAAGTCAAATAGTGGCATGACTAGGACACTATCCGAGACTTCATGAAATAGGTCCCCTAGCCTATTCGCAACAATTGTTTTGTAATGACAAGATGATTCCTCAATCTGCCATCATCTTGAAGGTGCATTACAGCAACAACAATAACCACCAGCTTGCTCGTCCATAAATCAATAGCTTATTCACCAGATAGTCCGGAGCTCCAAGGTCCATATAGAAAATGAAGAGGGTAGAAAATTGATAGCATCTAAACTTCTGAACCGCATACATAGTCACCAAGGTTTGCCTCTCTATAGTGCTAGAGTTCAACTCAGCTTTCAACATAAGCATGCTTACAAAATAGATAGGGTGGTCCAACTTATGGGCACCATCTTGCACCAATGTATGCAAAATAGCGAAATTGGAGGTGCCAATGTGCATATGAAATTCTCTCCTCCAATTTGAACACGCTAGTATTGGCTCAGTAATCAGTCTAATCTTAAAACATCCCCTCAAAGCTTCAAAGAACTAAAAGAACAAGGGGCATATAGGAGTCATAAGTTGAATATTCTTTTGGATAAGGCTCTGTAATGTCCCTTTCTAGGGCTGAACCGAAAAACAAAGAAATAACAACAATCCCACTTGAGAGTAATCTGATTTTTATGACAGCAGATCTGAAAATATTAGAAAACCCTAGCAGCGAACTGATTTTATACTTTTAGGGCATCAAACACCCTCCAAACAAGCTGAAAATAGGTGCATAAATCCTTCTAAATATTATATTCAACTAATGGAATAAACACCAAGCCAAAACATGTGCAATTTATGAAATTATACCCAGCTGCAATTAAATAAATGACAGCAGAAGTACAGTCCACAAAATGAGCTAAAAGTGAGGTCTCCAAACCCCAATAAACGTTGGGCTAGTGGTGTCAATTGTTAGATTGAGTGGCAATAAACGCTATTTTTTTGTCAAATACAATTATCAAGTCTCTATTGCCGTTGAAATAAAATGTTGCATTGTGTTTTGTCAAGCAACAATTGCAATTTCTATGTGTATTTCTTTTTTGAATGTGGGCTATCTTTTTAAATGAGACGTTTAGATAGGCATGTAATGTCCCCTTTTCTAAATTAAAAATAATTAATAATATTTTAAGTTGGGCCCAACCAATTCTTATTTTGGGA
This sequence comes from Taxus wallichiana var. yunnanensis, assembly GCA_018340775.1. Taxonomy (NCBI): domain Eukaryota; kingdom Viridiplantae; phylum Streptophyta; class Pinopsida; order Cupressales; family Taxaceae; genus Taxus; species Taxus wallichiana. The sequence goes on along the minus strand of CM031238.1, from coordinate 547,948,767 downwards.
CAACTTCATATTATTATTATAAAATAAAAAGTATTTTTAAATACTCTTATGAGGTCGGTCTTCTTAAGGGAAGATTAAAAAGTGCATTGGGCTTCTAATTCATCCTTGGCGCCAAAAAGGAGGATATAAAGGTGGATCGAATGGCCTAAGAAAGGTTATGCATGTTTATTTCAAATATTGATATCTTGGGTTTGTGCATGGCATGCCCTACTCTCCACTGAAGATGAAGACCTTTGGTGTGGCTCAACTTTGAGGACGAAAACCCTCATTGGATCCTATTGGGGACGAAACCCTCAATAGTCACAACACTTAGGGACGAAAACCCTCATTTGTTGCATGGTGGCTTCATACAGGATACACAAGTGGACTTAATTGGCAGATTTCTAGGAAAGCAAGGTGTTTATCCGTGTTTATGGCACACCCACCTAGAAAGTTTGGGATCGATTTTGAGACGGTTTCCATGGTTGGAAAATTGTGATTTCACTTTCATTGGATAGCTGGTCTCTTGAAGATCATTTTGAGCATTTGTTTGTGTTGAAACTCCAAGTATTGATGGAGTTATGAATTTTTGAAGTTTCAATTATATTTGCACTTGATATAAATTTATAAAATACATATTTGCTCCAGATTTCATCTTGCTAGATTTTTTTTTTTTTTTTTAAAATGGCAAAGAATTTATATTAGATGGTAATCAAATTTACATATATGGCTATGCCAAGCCTAGAAACTATTGGTCCAAGCAGTAGCATTATACAACAAAAAAAGCAATTGCAATCATCATAGTGAGGATTCAAGGTTGAGAATGTATCTGATGTCGTCTTGTAGCTGGTTGGACCACCATGTAGGAGGCAAGCCATAGCACAGAGATCCTTATTATCAAGAGCCCAATTGGCCAAACCATCAACAATTTTATTTCTATCCCGGGGAGTGTACAAATTGCACTTCTAGAAAATTTTCCTGCAATTTCTTAATCTTCCAAACTTCTTTGGCAATTCACCAATTTGGTGGAAGAGTGGCTCTTCTATGAGATAATACCTTGATAGCAATTTGAGAGTCTGACCTAATTTGAATTTTCAGCCAGCCACTCTTTATAGCCTCTTGCATACCTTTATAGATCGCTTTCATCTCTGTGATATTATTGGTAGTAACCCCCAGATTAACAGCAAAAAAGAATTGCACGTCACCCTCATGGTTTCTACCAATGCCTCCCATAGCAGCCTTGCCTGGATTACCTCTGGAAGCACCATCTCGTGTTCAATTGTCCATAACCCGAGGGAGGGGTCTTAACTTGAGTGTCTCTCTTTCTTTCCTTGTTAATATGAAAACGCATAAAGAGGATTCTCTTGGTTCAAGAGATAGCTGATTACAAATATAGTTCCATTCCATAGAAAGAATATTGGGTAAAGGTATCTTATGTTTGAGAGTTTCAGATATATTTATTGTTTTTTTCCCAAACATAAGGGTCATATTTGCTACTTTGTTGAAAAAGGCGATTGTTTCTTTCTTTCCAGATGTTCCAAAGAAGAAGAGAAATCCCACTCCACAATACAGAAGAAGCTTTTGTCCTGTAGGAAGCATCCTCTGCCACTCTTTGATAACCTATTCAAGGGAGTCAAAATTATTCCACCTCAGATTGAAGAGGGTCGCAAATTGTCGCCAAATATGAACAACCCAAGGGCATAGGAAAAAAAGATGAGTAGAAGATTCCTCATCCTGTAAACACAGAACACATCTGAAAGGTCCATAAAATCCTTTCTTGATAAGTTGGTCTCCTGTTAAAACCCTTCTATGAATAAGGAGCCACACAAAAAAACTAACTTTAGGCCACATCCCCGAGTGCCATAAGTTCTTGAAGAGGAATTGTAGAGGATGAGGATTGTCAATCACCAAAGAGGCATAACCAGTAGATATAGTATAATCCCCAGGGATCTTGTCCCCATCCCAATTTGTCAAGGAATGGGGATGAGGAAAGAGGGCGAGTGTTCAAAACATTTTGCAACAAAATCTGATCTTCATGTTGTATTACAAGCGGCCATTCAGAGATCGGAATCCATTCTTTTTCACTTTCCCAAGGTTAGTTGACAGTCTCCCATAGTGGGTTACCTTTCTCCACCCAATATCATGCATTTGCTTCATTATAGGATTGAGCTGAGGATATTGGAAGATAAGAGGGGGTTGTCCATCCCATGAATCAGCCAAAAGTTGGCTAACTGCCCATTATTGACTATCCAGAACAATTGCTTTTTAATAATGTCTTGTCCCATTTTAATAACCTTTAAGATAGGAGAGCCCTTAGTAGGAAGGGTATACCGAATAATTTCTTTTGGGGGATCACTCGCCAAATACTTGCTCTCAAAGTTGAAGCCCAAAGGTTGTTGGGATGTAGCAAAAGCCTCCAATACAATTTTGCGGCTAAGGCTTGCATGATCTCTGCGAAGATCGAAATCCCAAACCACCTTTTTCGCCAAAGCAGAGAGTTTTCAACCCATATTTGGGATATTTCTATGTTAATTTTCAGCCCATATTGCATGTGAATGATTGTTCCTAAGGGTTGAGTACAGGTTCACTGCTAGGGTTTCTAATATTGTTGGATTTGTTATAAAAATTAGATTATTTTCAGTTGGGTGTTGGTGTATTTTCAGATCTGATTCTTAGGGTTTGTGGCCAACCCCATATTTTTGGTTTAAGCCCTAAAAAGTGACATTACAAGGCATGACTCTTCTCAGGGAGAGGTGTGTGGAGAATGGGATGTAAACAACTACAAATCCACTCTAAAATGAATTTTCTACAAATCCCCTCTTAAATGGATTTGCTACAAATCTCCTCTTAAATGAGTTTTCGGACACATTATCTAATTGCTTGAGTGAGGCGGGGAGACGTGAGTGCGTAGGAGTAAGGCACGTAGCGAGTGATGATGTGAGGGAGCAGAAATTAGGGACAAGGTAGTGAAGGTGTCAAGCATATGTAGAAGTGCATAACATATTTTGTATTTGTCTCTGGCATGAATACGACTTTTTGTGTTTAAAATTTTATCAATACGCAATGTATCGGGAACAATGAACACGAAATCCCACATAACAAGAGCCAAATATCCACATGATGTGATAAAAATATCTATCACTACTCCAAATAGTGCCAAAAACAATATAAATGTAACCCCGACTAAGAAAAAAACTGCTAGTAAGAACTAGGGGTATTCTTCTAAACCCACACATGCGTACATCACAATGATGTTTGAACCAATAAAGCACAAATGATGTAGGTCAGGGTGAGGGGCTCAAATGAAGGACAACCTTTCCCCATAGCCTCGACTCACTCGCTCTCAAAAGGCCCCACACACAACCACCACCGACACTTGGGACTCAAAACTCATAACTTTATTCCATAGAATGTAATGTCCCTTTTTCCCACTTAAGGATCAGATTTTGGACTTCTTGCCATCCCCTTTTCCATGGCAAAGAAGTAGAGGAGTTGGAAAAGGAAATTGAGCTCCCTTTTGCATTTGTTTTTCTAATTTTAATGTTTTCTTTTTAGTGTAATTATGTGTTTAACAGGTCGGCTGGGTTTAAGGCAATTGAAGAGGCATAATAAAAGAATATAATGTCTTCTTATGGGTCAGCCATGTCTTTCCAAGCTTTGGCGCCAAAAGGAGGGGTATAAAAGGAAGTGAAGGCTTCATTTGTGCATCATCTATCTTGGCGAATTGATTCTACTTGGACTTGTGAGCTGATTGCTCTTGGTTCTTCCACTCTTGGGCAAAAATCCAAGTGTGTGGCATCTCCTAGAAGGACGAAAACCCTTCTAGTGGTTGGTAGGGGGACGGAAACCCTCCTTCCTTGTGTGAGCTTGAGGGATTGTTGCAGATTTGAGGAAAAGGAATCATAATCAGATTTATATTTGCATTGAGTGGCCTCTCCTAGGTGGAGCGACCTACCTTGGAGTGAAGTTTGGTGCCTTAAAGGGCATATATTTGATATTTCACTTCATTTTCAGATTTGCCTATATTTATAAAGCCGAAATCTACTTTGTTGTGAATTTTGGGGTTTCTAAACCCTCTTTTCATAATTATTTTGGAGCTGTACTTCTGCTGGTCATTATTAATTTTCAGCTGAGCATATGCATGTCTTTTTGGGTTGAAAACAGTTCTAGAATATCTCTAAAAGGTTTATAGAAATTGTGGATGCATTGCTTTAGTTGATATTTTGGGTGAATTTGTGAGTTTTCATACTGCTGTTCCTAAAATCAGTTCACTGTCCAAATCTGGGTTTTATTTCAGTCTGCTGATTTGAAAATCAGATTTGTTTGCTTTGGGGTTTGAGCTAATTTCCTTGATTGTTGGTTTCATCCCTTGAAAGGGATATTTCATAGAATGACTTCAGTACAGAGATTACACACACATGACTCTACTTGCTTTATTGAAAACAACGAAAATATGAAAGCATTATAACCGTTCTTCCATGGACTTTTACACAATTCCTTTATGTTTTGAACTTGGACACAAATCCCCTCTGCAAGCTTCTCACTGCACCATGTCCTCTCTTGCTTGCTCTCATGTTCCAACTCTTTTCACCAACAAAAATTACTTGTTCTTGATCCTTTTAGATCTCTCTAACATTCCTTGACAATTCCAGTGCCCCTTACCATTCTCATGATGCTTGGAAACACTTGAAACAAACAAATATTGAGTTATGGGGTTGTTATTCCATGCACAAGCGCTGCAGGCAAAACCACTGCTTTGTACAGCCCGGCGGTTGCGTAGCTCTCTTCCTCTACTGAAACTGCCTCTTCTTGATCATTTCGGATCACTATGGCCCTGCGTGACAATTCTATGACCCCTTCCCACTCCCAATATGCTTGGAAACGCCTAAAACTAACAAATCTTGAATTTTGGGTCATTATTCTACATGTACAGCATTGTGGGCGAAACCGCCACTTTGTGCAGTCCGGCATTTGTGTAACCGCTGGTTAATGCAAACCGGTAGTTTCATATCCACCACCTACGTAAACCAGATTAGATAGTCCCTCAATTCCAAAGGCTCACTGTCCACTCCAAGGGTGCAGACAATTATTGAGCGCAGAGAGCCCAAGGCCAAAGGCAACTCTTGTAACAGCAGGCACAACAACAAGCCAATCCATCATGTCAACGAAGACCTTGAAGCCAATCTTTCCCCTTTTTTCAATTGTCCCAGACTAAACCTAAGAGGATGAGTGTGGTAGGTGAACATGTGGGTCTCCTTGCATACAGTAAACCCTACATCCACAATGATGCATGTCTAGGAAAGTCCAAGTTATCCTATCATCTCAGGTCTTGTCCAATACATTCTGGCTACATCAATGTCGCATTTGGAATGTACCTAAAAACTTGTAGATGTACACAGGACGTGCCCAACTATCAAACAACATTCATAGTAAAAACATTAAAAGAACACAATAAAAAGCACGAAACAAACTAAAGCTAAACTTGTATGCATGGCCACATAGCAAAGTTAATGGACTGGCATTGCCATTGTATCTACTATATTGAGCTAATTGTTGATTTTAATGCTCTCGATGAAGAGCAATATGATAATTTTCTCACACAGTTTGTGAGTTTGACTATGAACATTGACTATTTTACTATTTTGAACTGATAATATGAACCTTTTCTAGGTCGCTGGTTCATGTTTGTGTTCAGGGAGGATAAAATTTGAAACAAGTTCATTGGCCGATAAAATTCAAGGAAAAATTCGTCAATAAGTTTGAATTATATAAATCTGCATTTTTATTATTTTATTTTCAAGATAAATAATAAATGTACAAGAATGTCAAAATATATAAATATATAATTAATAAGTAAAAATAACTTAAAAAGTAACCTATCATAAATTTAATTTAATTGCTTGTGAAGAGCTTCAACTTAACATTAATGTTAACAAGTTAAAAATCTTATAAAATAACCTAAACTAAAATGTATATACTAACCAAGCTATAAACCTAGTAACTAGTAACTAATTACTAACTATCTAAGTTATAAACTAACTACGAACTGGCTATTAAAAATTAAAAAATTTAAGATTTAAAAATAAAAATAAAACATACTCCGTAAGCTTCTAAAGTTCCAATTGAAGCTTAAATGTAAATACAGTTGAGGCTGAGGATAGACAGTGCTGCAATGCAGAACAAAGGATGGCACTAGAATAGGAATGGGAATGATTCACGTGAAGGCTTCACCAATTTGTAAATCACGTTCAAATGGTTGGGCCTTCAATTTCAGAGAATCAAACCCAAGCTCCACGCAAACAGGTCACAGACTACATTCAAACGTCAATTCAGACACATGCTGCCAGAATGCCTACATTTATATTTCAGGCCCTCGCACAGATACGCACTTTCAAAAATAGTTGAGGAATAAGTGTCCAAATTTGAAAAAGGATGAGAAATGTAAATACTGTTGAGGCTGAGGATAGACAGTGCTGCAATGCAGAACTAAGGATGGCACTAGACTAGGAATGGAAATTGATTCACGTGAAGGCTTCACCAATTTGTAAATCACGTTCAAATGGTTGGGCCTTCAATTTCAGAGAATCAAACCCAAGCTCCACGCAAACAGGTCACAGACTACATTCAAACCTCAATTCAAACACGTGCTGCCAGAATGCCTACATTTATATTTCAGGCCCTCGCACAGATACGCACTTTGAAAAATAGTTGGTGTCCCAGTTTCACCTGAAATTTGAGACTACCCTATTCAAAAAAAAATTGTACTTTTAAAATAATGGGTCATTTTGTGTTTTTATTGCCAGAAAGTTCCTGTAATGTGTCAAGATATTCCCAAGGAGCCATATAAGTCATTTTCACCAAATACCCAGATGCCCAAAATTGTTTTATTCTATCGTTGGGGTTTGCCTGCGGGAAATTTGTATTTAATTATTTTAGCCCCGTTTGAGGCAATTTGTGCTCGGTTTAACCCTGTTGTGATCGTACATATCATTATTCCCATATACCAGTAGGGTTTTAACCAAGAATGAATTCTGGGCTTTATTTGTAACTTTTGGCAACGTTTTGTTTTTTTTGTTTTCCGTTTCGTTTTCTGTGAAATTTCTCTAGATCAATTCCTTTGCTGGTTTGGCTTGATTCTTGGCCCAGGTATCTGGAGATCACATATGCACGTTGTGCGAGAAGGAATTCGCCATCGGAGGTCTGGTTCTCTTGGAAAAGACGAAGTCGTGCACCAAAAAGCTCTTTTGGGCTGGCCGCATTTTTGGAAAAAGAGGGTTTGAAGTGGATCATGGGATTTTGGAAGCAACAGGCAGGTGGAAATTTTGTACTGCTAGCAGGGTACTTTTTCCCATGGAAGCAACGTCACTTAAGTCACAATGGGAAAATTAGAGGCAGCAGGCAGGCGGGAATTTCTTACCTTGCCTTGCAGGGTAAAAATTCCCATTGTGGAATAAAAGAAAAATCACTTAAGGCATTGATGGGATTTTATTGCCTGCCTGGCAGGGTAAATAATCCCATTATGAAAGTCAAACAACTTAAGTGAATCATGGGATTTTCGGGGCTGCCTTGCAGGGTAAATAATCCCATTGTCAACTGACTTTTAAAAATAGAAATCTCTTATGCCAAAAAGTGTGACCCCTTTAGGGAAGGAAAGGCAGCCTTAAATTAATTAATTTAATTAATTTCTTCTCCAATTTTGGCGCCCAGGCTTGTGGAAAAGTCAACAGAGGAAAGTGGACAAAAGGAAGTTGGAAATAGACAGTTCTAAAATTAAATAAATATTATTTATTTAATGCAGCCCCTTCATGTCAAAAAGTGCGCCCCATTTGGGAGAGAAATAATATTTTTTAAGTATTAAATGATTAATTAATTCCTATTTTCAGTGGCTAAGGTCAAAGCATATTGTGAGGCTTGAGTTAACTGCAAGAAGCAGTCTAAAATTAAATAAATTTAATTTATTTAATGGCAGCCATGAAGCATGCACAAAATAGGCGCCCCATTTGAAGAGTAAAGCTTATTAATTAATTAATTAATTGCCAGGAATAGGAAAGGCATTAATTAATTATAGAATCATGAGGATTATATAAGCAAGGGCTGCCATAAGGATGAATTAATTAATTCAAAGGCAGAGAAGTGCAGCCCAGACAAAAAGTGCGCCCCATTTGGAGAGGATTTTTGCTCAAAAGAAGGTGTAATTAATGCTAAAAGCTTCCAATTTTGGCGCACAGGTTGAAGGAGGTTGATTTGTGTCTGGATAATTGTTTGCATAAGTGATACAGGTGCTCAGGTGAAGTTGGTAAAATTCATGCTTGCTTTGCATGCAAATAAAACATCAAATTTTGGGGCAGTAGGCTTGAATTATGCAGATTTTATGATTAAAATCCACTTGTTCATGTTCGGTTGCCATCTTTATCTAATAATTACGAATTCATTACGGTGCTTTATAAGAGAAAAGGAGCTTAAATCAATGTCGATACATTGAATATATCCTCGAATCGAAGAATTATCCAGATCTGCACCAGTTTTGAAGAATTCCGGCAAGATAAGGAGAAAAAGAATTGTTCAGACAAAGATAGACACAGCCATGGCAAAGAGGATGAAAAAGAGAGCACAACGAGTCATGCATCACTTCCAAATTCACAGACATTGGAGACACAGATCTAGGTCGGAACCTCTTTCCGAATTGATTGATAGATCCAGAGCAGGAAAGACTTCCCTCATGCGTGCAGTTAAAAGTAGTGGAATTATTCGAGCTGCAGCGTTTCCATACACAACCCAGTTGCCAGAGTTCGTTATGGAGTGTGCTAGGTCTTACCATCCATCATCCAGATCAGTCCGAGATGCTACGGGGAAAACAATAATCGGTTGGACGCACAGTTCATCAATTATTGTTTGAAGATTCCGACACGAAAGGTGGTGACTTCTATTAGCATACAGGATGCCGGCAGCAGGTGGGAGAAGCATAGAGTTGACTGCGTGAACATAATGAACAGCAGATACATGAAGAAGCCCAAATCTCCTTCCAAGTTCCCAAGAACTCTTCCGCGGTCCAATCTGGAGTAAGAGGTAGATGATATTGCCAAATTGTTATGCAGGATAAATGGCGAAGCAAATGCTCACACCTTCCGCACATGGATGTATGCTTTCATCAGGACCATTGAAATCAACAAAGCGGATTCAATAATCAATTGGTTGGAAATCATTAGCGACAACATTGGTGAGCAACTCCGGAACGTGAAGCGTACTTTCAGCTTCAAAATGACTTCCTATTTGGTATATGCGCTGACCTCACAAGGCATCTTCTCAAGTTGGATAGATGTGGTGTTCTTTCCAAGGACCCCATTTTGAGTGCTACCCACGACTTCTTGTACTGCGTGCGAAAATTTTCAAAGTGGTCAATGATGGATTCTTCTACGATTCATTTCATTTGCGAGGCTAGACGAGGGACCTAAAGGCCAACAGGGTGAGCAAGGAAGCGTGGGAAGTTGTGTCCAGAATTGGCAGTCTCTTCATTCAGTTTGCGGATTTCACATACCTCAGGGTCACCGCTTTTTGGAGAACCGGTTAAGTTGCCCAGATATCCGAATGATAGATTGATCACCATGGAGCTAAGAAAACAACTTGTGGAGATGCACGACCTTCAGTCGAAATGGCACAAGTCTACGGGCTTCTTCCCGATCACTGTGGGCCATTATAGCTGCCAGAGCATTCATAGAGCTCGAGGAATGGAGGCGGAAATGTTCTCTGAGTACGAGCAAGAGTTCTTCCCGGCACGGCTGAACTTCGATCCATTTGGAGTAGCCAGGAAGACGATCTCCCAGGAGTACGCACATGTGCCTTCATTAGAAGATTTCTGGATGAAGTGCAAAAGTGAGTACGAGGTTAGAAAGAAAGATTTCAGCAGGCTATCAGCACGGCAAGTGTTCGACTTTGGATTAGCACGGATACCTGCGGATCTTAAAGATGATGGGGTGTGTTACTTGACACATACCATCAAATGGGAGGAGATAGAGCCGTACTTCAGGAGAATGTAGGGGGCTGCCATACGATTGAGGAAAGGTCTGCCGCCGTTCTGGTGAATACTTCAAACTGGTTGTTGACGAAGGGATATTGCCTTGATGAAGCATTGATGAATCAAGTCACGGGCAACTTTGGCGCAGGAGATTCCCTCAAGAGGAAGCACGGAGGAGAAAGCAGCAGAAGGCCCGAGAAGATGAAAGTGCACAGAAGGTCTCAATCGAAGGAGAAGATCACTTCCACGGCTATGACGTTAGTTCGGCTTCTCCAGCATCCAGTACTTCACCGATTGTTGCACCTCAGCAGGACACTGCCATTCCTCAGTTGAATCCGGCAACATTCATCTTCTCTCCTCAACCACTCCGTTCAGCACCTGTTCCTGAAGAAATGTTGAAGTTGCAGATGGCAGAGTTTGAAAGAGCTTTGTCTTTGGATGATTCAAGATGGCAGCCACAACACTGTAGCGGTTTTTGATGGAGAGGAATCAGAGCGGGAGATAGTAGTACACTCAAGACTTCTCATTCTCTGAGAAGTAATTTCTCAGAATGGTTGACTTCACAGTTGGTTCCAGAAGCTAGAGTGGAAATGAACTTGGAGGAACACGACTTGCAGCTGCTCCTGAGTCTAGGCGGAAAAGACAGAAAACCTAAAGTTGCTAAGGTAACTTCAAGGTTGATCATCGAGGAGTCGGGGCGAAGTTTGCTTTGAGATGTCGGTTCGGCGGAGGGAAGAAAGAGATGAGCTCACGGCGAGAAGACATAACGCATGTAACAGTACCTCGGTCGGTCAAGCCACCACGAAGGATTGAAGCGGGATACGCGAGACATTGATAGATGCTCTATTCCTTAGGCTTGCGAGAAAAAGGCGGAGAAAGTTGAACTTGAAAGCGGTATCTCGGTTGTGCGAGATCATTGCCAAGGTTGCTAAATCTTCCACTCGGCCCATTTCGGCTCGAAGCGGGTGAGTGATCATCGATGCGGGGAGATGGAAGATGCGAGCAACCGGGTGAAAGCTATCGATGAAATGGAAAAGTCGATCATTCGTCGAAGCTTGTCTGACTTGGAGAGGTGCCGGCCCTTTAAAGGTTATGAAAGATGCGACGAGATCAGTTGAAGCAAGCGGTGGTGCATAGCATAGTAGATATGAACACGATTCTTGAGAGTAACTTTGAGTACTTTGGCGAAAATCAATAAGCTGCTGAGAGAAAGTGTTGATTGCGAGAACAGATTGTACACGCGGATCGGTTGAGAAGGGGAAGCAGCTGGAGTTTGCAGTATCTTTCCGTTTGGAGATCTGCAGAATTATGTTGCAGAGGATGCAGGCACTTGAGAGTATGGCATCGTCTTTGCCAGACAATATCATTGCTTTCACTCATGAGGAAGTGGTCGGAAATGTTACTTCATACATACGGATCATTCCTAGCAGAGTGCCTAATTCCCTGGAAGGGTCTCTTATGATGGTGCAGGGGAGAATTGATGGAGCTACTAAGCCTTTCACGATGAATTCCATCAGCAGACTGGTGGCACTGCAGTCGGATATTGCGAAGTTCGGGCCGAGCTTGGAGGATGTGGAAGCATGTATCAGGGTGTTGAACGAAGGATTGCTGCAGTTCAGGACAGAAAAGGAAGTTGTGGCTAAGACAGATGGGAAGATGCTGAATTATATGTTCGATAAGTATATTGATGTCGAGAACAAAAAAGAAGATATAAATGTTACAGTTGGCTTGACTTCTTCTTCTTCTTTCTTCTTCTTCTTTTCCACGTTCCCGGATGAAATTGTAAAACTTTAAAGTTATTGGTTTTGAAACCATTGCTTTAAGTTATGTGGAACGATTCTATTAGTTAAGTGATAGATGTGTCACTTGAGGAGAAGTTAGAGGAGGATGATTGCCAGATGTCATCTTTACTTCTTGTTTATGTTTCAGTTCAGTTGAGTTTCCCATTTGTACTTTCCCTTCTACATTCTATAAGTAGAAGAAGAACCTTCGGGTTAATGATCAGAATTTGTAAGCAGCATTCTTGTGTTCCAGACTTTGTGCTGAAACCCTTGATAGCCACTTGAAGCAAAGGAATATAAAGGAGCAGGTTTCCGGAGAACTTTGTGTCACGGTGCATTTGTTTCTAGCTTTCTATCTTAGATCTTCTAATAAACTTTGTGTTATTTTAGATCTAGATCTGAAGTTGCCTTTGCTTATAATTTTGTGTGTTGATATCTATTGGTTTCTTCTATGTGCATGCAATCAACTCTGTTATCTATTGATTGGGTTGCACATCTTCCCCATTTCTTCCTGTGTTTTTATTATTCTTTCTTCTATAAATATTTCCTTTCTTAAACATGATTTACTTACTTGTTGCGAGAACTATCTGACTATGGTTCATGAGCTTGAATAGTTAAAGTAAAACCCCATATAAATACTAGCATATTTTATTTGACAAATCTTACACGGGAGCCTCACCGGTAAATGAGGAGATTTATCTCATGATTACTAGGTTTTATGCTATGCAAAAAAATCTAGCCAATAGTTTTTTGGCGACTCATTTGAGGAACAACTATCTTTGCAGATCAAAGCTTATCTCTTGAAGATCAGAGTGTTTTCCATACAAATCTCAACCTGGTTGAACGTCCATTCACCCGATCCGTGAAGGCGCAAGGAAGGACTGATCATTTCTTCAGATTGCAGGAGCAATTCAATTTCAATCATCCTCCTCAAGTTAGAAGCCGCAGATCTAGTCTCTCACCAGGAAGGAGAGTGCACACTCATCCAGATCCGGATCGTCTTCAGCATAATCCGGTGGCTGGAATTATTCATCAAGTCTACACAAGGAGAAGACGTGCCCCATTCATCATGGCGAATCAGAACCAGATAGTACATGTCCCATGGGGAGCAGCTTTTGGGCCACTGAACTTGGCTCCACCTATGCACGATCTGCCAAAAGGATCCAGAAAGAATTTTCCAAAATTCTTTGGAGATGGAAAGCAAAACCCGGATGATCATTTGGCAGCCTTCTTCATATCTTGTGGTGTGCTTGCAGTGGAGCATGAAGATGTCTCGGTCAGACTCTTCATTGAGACTCTACACGACTTGGCTGGCGAATGGTTCTATCGGCTAGCTCCTGGCACCATAACCAACTGGCGACTATGCGTGAGCAATTTAAAAAAGATTGAAGCTGCGAGAGGATGCTAGCACGTTGATCACTCAACTGTGCGATTGAAGAAAGAGCCAAGTGAGAACATGCGGGACTTTATTGCAAGGTTCCAGAGGATTTTATATAAAATCCCCACTTTTGCCGCATTGAGCGATGAAAATCAAAAGACATTTTTTATAAACGCTCTGTTGCCCGAAGTTGGATATCAGTTGAGAAGGGCAAGACCTGTGAATCTACTTGAAGCACAAAATGTTGCCGTGGAAGTTGAAGATGACTTGATCATGGCTGGAAAACTCAAACAACCATCTCACAAAGGTGATGGAGCTTCTTCAAGTACTTCAGATCCTTTGCTACAAAGATTGGCTAATGATATGTTGCAAATCAAGAAGCAGATCTCTCAAGCAGGAAATGCGACCCCTTCAAGAATAGCTCCTACTCGGACCTTTAATGGTCAAAATCAAAATCAAAATAGACTTGTTTTGCACCACAGTGGTTGGCAATTGAAGCTTTGCTCCAAGGAATAACTTGGAAACTAATGAAGAAGATCTAGGCATTGATGAATCATTTGATGATGAAGACTTTGTAGATCCCATTGGCGACTCCAATATTGGTTACCTGGACTACGAATCTGACGATGGCTATTATGAATCTTTTGAAGATTCTGATGGTCACACATTTGCGGTGTTCACAAGGTCCCAGACACGCCAAAATGCCGAAGCATCCACAAGCGGCCAAAGAAGAGAAAGAGAAGATCCTGGGCCGGATGTTACTATCTTGAAAAGAGGCAGCCCTCTTCCTTCTTCATTAGCTCCCAAAGATAAATATTCAAATTCTTTCAATTCGCAGTAAAGGGCCAACACACATCTAGCTGAAGCAAGTCAAGCTTTTGACATCATCGATCATATCAAGAAGACCAAGGTCCAAATGTCAGAAGTTGAGTATTTGAGGGCATTTCCTGATCAGCTAAATAGATTGGTCAAGTATGTGCAAAGTAATGGTCCCAACCCTCAACAAATAATACTTCACGGGGTATCTTGTCAAGTCCAAAGATTACTCCTCCTTCAAATAATGCGGCTGCAAGTTCTTCTCCTTCTACTTCTTCTCCTGCTACATCGGAAAGGATCGAGCCATTTTATGTATCATTGCTTATCAACGGGTACAAATTGAGCAATTGCATTTTGGACTCTGGAGCTTCTGACAACGTCATGCCTGCCAAAGTTGTTGATGCCTTGGGTCTCACATTGACAAAAACCATCGGAAGATGTTATTCAATGGAAAGGCAAGTTCCTCTTGTTGGGCAAATCAAAGATGCAGCAGCCTGTACTTGCTTCTTTCCCAGACAAAAGATTAAAAATGACTATCCTTGTAGCAGACATCCCAGTGTCTTATGGCATGTTGTTGAGTAGAAATTTCTGTAAAGAGCTGGGTGGAGAAGTCAAGATGGATTGGTCTTGTGCGCACATACCAATCAAAGGAGTTAATCAGAAGTTAGAACCTGAGAAGAAATCCAAGTACACAGTATCAAAGTCTGAGGATCCTAGATCTCAGATCTTGTTTCAAGAATCTGATCACGGAGTCTATTATCTAGAAATGGATAAAGAAGAAATTCAACCTGTGATTCAAGAACCACATCAACTTGACAACAAGGTTTGGTCTCTAGAATTTGATGGCAGTTGTTGTTCATTTGGATCCGGTGCAGGTGTTGTTCTTATCTCTCTGAGAGGGAAAGGTGCATGCACATTCCTTCAAATTGATGTTCGAAAATACTAACACACATGGCAGTAGGAAGCATTGTTGTTAGGTATGGAGCAGGCAAGAACAATGGGAATCAAGCTCTTACATGCAAAGGGAGATGTTGAGCTGATTGTTAAGCAGATAAGAGGTCTCTATCAAGTAAAAAGGACAAACTTCGGCATTATAGAGATCGAGTCTACTCTGCTTATCCTGGATTTTTCAGCTTTCTCGGTATCTTACATTCCAAGAGAACAAAATTCAAGAGCTGATTCACTTGCAGTGATTGCAGCTTTGTTAAATCCAGATCAGCCTCCCACATTTTTCAGACAGGGGGATTACAAAGTTGAGATGGTTTTCCACCCAAAGTTCTGACAACGTCCAATGAATGTAGCAAGTTTTAACGATGACAAGCAGATTGTTGCATTTCTCCAACAAAAGGACAACTTCGAAGAGATCTACTATGAGGGAAGCAACTCACCTCCGAGACAAACTACTATGGGAGAAATGGATGCAGATGTCTCAGGAAGTCAGGAGATTATCCAGCTAAAGGGAAATAAAATTCCCAAAGGCTTGGTATCTCTTGAGGAAATGTTCGACAAGCATGATCAGATGCTTAAAAAGAATGAAGAAAGTGGGGAAGGTTCTTCCTCCGATACACAGTTACTAAATTTGGGAGCAAGCAATGACCCCAAATTAGTAAATCTAGGTAAGTGTTGTTCAGAGGCAGAAAGAGAAGCTTTTACAGAGCTTCTTAAGAAATACATGGATGTTTTTGCCTGGTCTTACTAGGATCTAAAAACATATCAGCCTACAGAAGTTCAACACTACATCCCATTAAAACCAGAACAAAAGCCTTTCAAGCAGAAGTTGCGGCGGCATAACCCTACCATTTCGGAACTATCTTTGCAGAAATCCAGAAGTTGTTAGATGCAAAGATAATTTATCCCATACATCACTCCGAATGGTTAGCCAACATAGTTCCTGTGAGAAAGAAGAGTGGCGAGATTAGGTTGTGCGTAGATTTTCGCAACCTCAATCAAGCCTCATTGAAAGATAACTACCCCATCCCCATCATGGATCACACTCTGCAGGTGGTCACTGGATCTGAAATGCTTTCCATGCTTGATGGTTTCTCAGGCTACAATCAGGTCAAGGTGGCTGAAGAAGATCAATACAAAACAACATTCATTACACCTTGGGGAACTTTTGCTTACCAAAAAATGCCGTTTGGTTTGATCAATGTTGGAGCTACATTTCAAAGAGCTATGGATTTAGCTTTTGCTCATCTCAAGGATATAAGCATAGTGGTGTACCTTGATGATCTGACAGTCTTTTCCAAGAATAGAAGCACGCACATTTCAAATCTGGAAGAGGTTTTCATACAATGCCGCAAACATGGTATTTCTTTGAACCCTAAGAAATCTATCTTTGTTTATGTGAAAAGGAAAGCTATTAGGGCACATTGTCTCTAAGGAAGGAACCAAGATAGATCCGAACGTGTCAAATCCATTCAGACTTTCCATTGCCAACATCCAAAAAGGAGTTCACTCTTTCTTTGGAAAAGTTAATTTTCTCAGGAGATTCATCCCTGACTTTGCTGAGCTAACCCGTCATATCTCAAATATGATGAAGAAGACACAAGATTTCAAATGGAGCAGCGAAGGGAAGGAAGCTTTTGAGAAGATTAAGGAGGCCCTGTCAAAAGCCCCAGTCTTGGTTTCACCTGACTTTAGTAAAGAATTTATTCTTTATTGTTATTCCTCCGAACACACCATGTCAGCAATCTTGATGCAAAAGAATCAGGAGGATGTAGAAGCTCCGATTGCTTTCATGAGCATGCCTCTCAAAGCTTATGAGTTGAAATATACTCCAATGGAAAAGCATGCATATGCAGTGGTGAAGGCGTGTAAAGCATTCAGGTACTATATTCTTTCCTCACATACTTGTGGTCTTGGTTCCAGATACTGCAGTGAAATCTATCCTCACTCAACAAGAGTTAGGATTGTTAAGAGGCACATGGGTGACGAAAGTTCAAGAATATGACCTGGATATCAAACCTACAAAGCTGGTTCGAGGAAGAGGTCTGTGCGAATTAATGATGGAGATGAAAGCAACAGCGCCAGAGGGATCAAGAAGAGGTAGATGAAGATTTGCCTATGGTACTTTTTATAGATTTGGTGGAGTGGTATAGTAACATTGCCTATTTTCTGACATATGGAGAATGCCGGATCAACTTTCTCGAAAAGAGAAACGAACTATTAAACTAAAATCCAAAGACTTTGTTCTATGGGATAATGGTTTATACAAAAGAGGGATTGATGGCGTATTTCTCCGATGCGTGGATAAAGCTCAGCAGGATCAACTCTTACAATTTCATGACATGGCTTGCGGTGGTCATTTCTCAGCCCGAGTCACTGCACACAAGATCCTCAGAGCAAGGTATTACTGGCCCACACTTTTTCAAGATACTGCAGAGTGGGTAGCTAAGTGCCAAGCATGCCAACACTTTGTTGGGCATGTAAAATTGCTGCATTACCTTTAAAACCAATTGTAATTGAAGAACCTTTCCAGCAATGGGGAATGGATTTTATTGGTATGCTCAACCCGGCCTCCAGTGCGGCCATCACTATATACTGACAGCTACTGATTATTTCAGTAAGTGGGTAGAAGCCATTCCTGTGAAGAACGCCACTTCCGCCGAGGTGTGCAGTTTTATAAAAGAAAATATTGTTGTTAGGTTTGGTGTGCCCAACAAAATAGTAGCAGACAACGCTCCAAATCTTGTCTTCTGAGGAGCTGGTTAATTTCTGCTACACTCATGGGATCCAGTTGGTACATTCCTCCAACTACTATCCACAAGGGAATGGCCAAGCTGAATCAAGTAACAAAAACTTGGTGACTATCATGCGAAAGCTAGTAACGAGAATCAAAGAACTTGGCATAAGAAGTTGTTTGATGCATTATGGGCCGATAGAATTACACCAAAGAGGCGATAGGCATGTCCCCTTTTCAGCTATTATATGGAAGAGACACGAGTTGCCTCTTACCTTGGAACTACCCCCCTACTGACTTTCTAGAAACCCTGGAGGATTCTACATTCACGATGCTTTATTGATAAAAGGATAATGTACTTTGAATTGAGGAGGTACAAACTCAAGTTGCGAGATAGGTTGTGAGCATCGAAAGGAAGGTGAAAGTCATCTTCGACAAAAAGGCCAAGGAGAGAAAGTTTGAAGTCAATGACTGGGTCCTTTTATGGGACAAAAGAAGAGAAGCAAAAGGCATGCATGGAAAATTCGATTCACTATGGAAAGGGCCTTTTGTTATTAAAAAGATCACCGGAGCAGATAGCTTCATTCTTGCTCATCAGGATGGAGTTGAATTGTCGTTGCCTTTCAATGGGCAACACTTGAAGCTATTCGGACATGAAAAGCAAGGTAAAACCTGTATGTATATAAATAAAACTTTGTTTTTTTTTCCTTGTTTTGTTTTTGTGTTGTGTTGTTTTTGTTTGCCTGACCCCATGCCCAAAAGACAAGATACGAAACCAGAGATGTTGGGATCTCATCTTTTCCCTTGTCATTCTGACAAAGAAAAAGATGTCCACAGACGGCAATGGTGTCCCAGTTTCACCCTGAAATCTGAGACTACCCTATTCAAAAAAAAATCATACTTTTAAAATAATGGGTCATTTTGTGTTTTTATTGCGAAAAGTTCTGTAATGTGTCAAGATATTCCCAAGGAGCCATATAAGTCATTTTCGCCAAATACCCAGATGCCCAAAATTGTTTTATTACATCGTTGGGGTTTGCTGCTGGGGAAATTTGTATTTAATTATTTTAAGCCCCGTTTGAGGCAATTTGTGCTCGGTTTAACCCTGTTGTGATCGTACATATCATTATTCCCATATACCGGTAGGGTTTTAACCAGAGGAATGAATCTAGGCTTTATTTGTGACTTAAAACGTTTTTGTGTTTTTGTGTTTTCCCATTTCATTTTACGTGAAATTTCTCTGGATCAATTCCTTTGCTTTGGTTTGGCTTTGATTCTTGGCACAGGTATATCTGGAGATCACATATGCACGTTGTGCGAAAAGAATTCGCCATCGGAGGTCAGGTTCTCTTGGAAAAAAGGCAAGTCGTGCACCAAAAAAGCTCTTACAGGGCTGGCCGCATTTTTGAAAAAGAGGGTTTGAAGTGGATCATGGGATTTTGGAAGCGAGCGGGTAGGTGGGAATTTTGTGCACTGCTGGCAGGTACTTTTTCCCATGGAAGCAACGTCACTTAAGTCACAATGGGAAAATTAGAGGCAACAGGCAGGCGGGAATTTCTTACCTGCCTTGCAGGGTAAAAATTCTCATTGTGGAATAAAAGAAAAATCACTTAAGGCATGAATGGGATTTTATTACCTGCCTGGGGTAAATAATCCCATTATGAAAGTCAAACAACTTAAGTGAATCATGGGATTTTCAGGGCTGCCTTGCAGGGTAAATAATCCCATTGTCAACTGACTTTTAAAAATAGAAATCTCTTATGCCAAAAAGTGCGACCCCTTTAGGGAAGGAAAGGCAAGCCTTAAATTAATTAATTTAATTAATTTCTTCTCCAATTTTGGCGCCCAGGCTTGTGGAAAAGTCAACGAGCCAGTGGACAAAGGAAGTTGAAATAGACATTCTAAAATTAAATAAATTTTATTTATTTAATGCAGCCCCTTCATGTCAAAAAAGTGCGCCCCATTTGGGAGAGAAATAATACTTTTTAAGTATTAAATGATTAATTAATTCCTATTTTCAGTGGCTAAGGTCAAAGCATACTGTGAGGCTTGAGTTAACTGGAAGCAGAAGTCTAAAATTAAATAAATTTAATTTATTTAATGGCAGCCATGAGCATGCACAAAATAGGCACCCCATTTGAAGAGTAAAGCTTATTAATTAATTAATTAATTGCCAGGAATAGGAAAGGCATTAATTAATTATAGAATCATGAGGATTATATAAGCAGGGGCTGCCATAAGGATGAATTAATTAATTCAAAAGCAGAGAAGTGCAGCCCAGACAAAAAGTGCGCCCCATTTGGAGAGGATTTTTGCTCAAAGAAGGTGTAATTAATGCTAAAAGCTTCCAGAATTGGCGCACAGGTTGAAGGAGGTTGATTTGTGTCTAGATAATTGTTTGCATAAGTGATACAGGTGCTCAGGTGAAGTTGGTAAAATTCATGCTTGCTTTGCATGCAAATAAAACATCAAATTTGGGGCAGCAGGCTTGAATTATGCAGATTTTTATGATTAAAATCCACTGTTCATGTTCCGGTTGCCATCTTTGTTTGAATTAATTGCAGGAATTCATTACAGGTGTTTTATAAGAGAAAGGGAGCTTAAATCAATGTCCAATACATTGAATATATCCTCCGAATCGAAGAATTATCCAGATCTGCACGGTTTTGAAGAATTCCAGCAAGATAAGAAGAAAAAGAATTGTTCAGACAAAGATAGACACAACCATGGCAAAAAGGATGAAAAAGAAAGCACAACGAGTCATGCATCACTTCCAAATTCACAGACATTGGAGACACGAGATCTAGGTCGGAACCTCTTTTCGAATTGATTGATGAGATCCGAGCGCGGAAAGACTTCCCTCATGCGTGCAGTTAAAAGTAGTGGAATTATTCGAGCTGCAGCGTTTCCATACACAACCCAGTTGCCAGAGTTCGTTATGGAGTGTGCTAGGTCTTACCATCCATCATCCAGATCAATCCGAGATGCTACGGGGAAAACAATAATCCGGTTGGACGCACAGTTCATCAATTATTGTTTGAAGATTTCGGCACGAAAGGTGGTGACTTCTATTAGCATACAGGATGCGGCAGCAGGTGGGAGAAGCATAGAGTTGACTGCGTGAACATAATGAACAACAGATACATGAAGAAGCCCAAATCTCCTTCCAAGTTCCCAAGAACTCTTCCACGGTCCATCAGTATAAGAGGTAGATGATATTGCCAAATTGTTATGCAGGATAAATGGCGAAAGCAAACGCTCACACCTTCCACATGGATGTATGCTTTCATCAGGACCATTGAAATCAACAAAGCGATTCATAATCAATTGGTCAGAAATCATTAGCGACAACATTGGTGAGCAACTCCGAACGTGAAGCGTACTTTCAACTTCAAAATGACTTCTTATTTGGTATATGCAGCAACCTTCACAAGGCATCTTCTCCAAGTTGGATAGATGTGGTGTTCTTTCTAAGGACCCCATTTTCGAGTGCTACCCACGACTTCTTACATACTGCGTGCAAAAAAGATTTCAAAGTGGTCAATGATGGATTCTTCTACGAATTCATTTGCAGGCTAGACAGGGACCTAAAGGCCAACAGGGTGAGCAAGGAAGCGTGGGAAGTTGTGTCCAGAATTGGCAGTCTCTTCATTCAGTTTGCGATTTCACATACCTCAGGGTCACCGGCTTTTCTGGAGAACCGGTTAAGCTGCCCAGATATCCGAATGATAGATTGATCACCATGGAGCTGAGCAGACAACTTGTGGAGATGCACGACCTTCAGTCGAAATGGCACAAGTCTACGGGCTTCTTCCCGATCACTGTGGGTCATTATAGCTGCCAGAGCATTCATAGAGCTCGAGGAATGGAGGCGGAAATGTTCTCTGAGTACGAGCAAGAGTTCTTCCCGACACGGCTGAACTTCGATCCATTTGGAGTAGCCAGGAAGACGATCTCCCAGGAGTACACATGTGCCTTCATTAGAAGATTTCTGGATGAAGTGCAAAAGTGAGTACGAGGTTAGAAAAAAGATTTCAGCAAACTATCGGCCGGCAGTGTTCGACTTTGGATTAGCACGGATACTGCGGATCTTAAATGATGGGCCGTTACTTGACACATACCATCAAATGGGAGGAGATAGAGCTGTACTTTAGGAGAACGTAGGGGTTGCTCCATACGATTGAGGAAAGGTCTGCCGCCGTTCTGGTGAATACTTCAAATCAGTTCTTGTGAAGGGATCTTGCCTTGATGAAGCATTGATGAATCAAGTCACGGGCAACTTTGGCGCGGAGATTCCCTAGAGGAAGCACGGAGGAGAAAAGCGCGAGAGGCCGAGAAGATGAAAGTGCACGAAGGTCTCAATCAAAGGAGAAGATCACTTCCACGGCCATGACGTTAGTTCCGGCTTCTCCAGCATCCAATACTTCACCGATTGTTGCACCTCAGCAGGACACTTCATTCCTCAGTTGAATCCGGCAACATTCATCTTCTCTCCTCAGCCACTCCGTTCAGCACCTATTCCTGAAGAAATGTTGAAGTTGCAGATGGCAGAGTTTGAAAGAGCTTTGTCTTTGGATGATTCAGAAGATGGCAGCCACAACACTATAGCGGTTTCTGATGGAGAGGAATCAGAGCGGGAGATAGTAGTACACTCAATGCAACTTCTCATTCTCCGAGAAGTAATTTCTCATAATGGTTGACTTCACAATTGGTTCCAGAAGCTAGAGTGGAAATGAACTTGGAGGAACACGACTTGCAGCTGCTCCTGAGTCTAGGCGGAAAAGATAGAAAACCTAAAGTTGCTAAGGTAACTTCAAGGTTGATCATCGAGGAGTCGGGGCGAAGTTTTGCTGAGATGTCAGTTCCGGCGGAGGGGAAGAAAGAGGATGAGCTCACGGCAGAAGACATAACAGTAACCAGAGTACCTATCGGTCAAGCCACCACAGAAGGATTGAAGCAGGATACGTAGACATTGATAGATGCTCTATTCCTTAGGCTTGACAGAGAAAAGGCGGAGAAAGTTGAACTTCAGAAGCAGGTATCTCAGTTGTGCGAGATCATTGCCAAGGTTGCTAAATCTTCCACTCAGCCCATTTCAACGCAGAAGCAGGTGAGTGATCATCTGATGCAGGAGATGGAAGATGCGAGCAACCAGGTGAAAGCTATCGATGAATGGAAAAGTCTGATCATTCGTCAAGCTTCTGTACAACTTGGAGAGGTGTCAGCCCGCTTAAAGGTTATGAAAGATGCAACAGATCAGCTGAAAGCAACTGGTGACGAGCATAGTAGATATGAACACAGTTGTTGAGAGTAACCTGAGTACTTTGGCCGAAATCAATAAGCTGCGAGAGAAGTGTTGATTGCGAGAAGTTATACAGACGGATCGGTTGAGAAGGGTAAGCAGTTGGAGTTTGTAGTATCTTTCCGTTTGGAGATCTGCAGAATTATTTTATGGAGGATGGGCACTTGAGAGTATGGCATCATCTTTTCCAGACAATATCATTGCTTTCACTCATGAGGAAGTGGTCGGAAATGTTACTTCATACGTACGGATCATTCCTAGCAGTGCCTAATTCCCTGGAAGGGTCTCTTCTGATGGTGCGAGGAGAATTGATGGAGCTACTAAGCCTTTCACGATGAATTCCATCGCGAGGTGGTGGCACTGCAGTCGGATATTGCAAAGTTCGGGCCGAGCTTGGAGGATGTGGAAGCATGTATCAAAGTGTTGAATGAAGGCTTTGCAATTCAGGACGAAAAAGGAAGTTGTGGCTAAAACAGATGGGAAGATGTTGAATTATATGTTCAATAAGTACATTCAATATCAGAACAAAAAGAAGATATAAATGTTACAGTTGGCTTGACTTCTTCTATTCTTTCTTCTTCTATTTTCCACGTTCCCAGATGAAATTGTAAAACTTTAAAGTTATTGGTTTTGAAACCATTGCTTTAAGTTATGTGGAACGATTCTATTAGTTAAGTGATAGATGTGTCACTTGAGGAGAAGTTAGAGGAGGATGATTGCCAGATGTCATCTTTACTTCTTGTTTATGTTTCAGTTCAGTTGAGTTTCCCATTTGTACTTTCCCTTCTACATTCTATAAGTAGAAGAAGAACCTTCGGGTTAAGGATTAGAATTTGTAAGCAGCATTCTTGTGTTCCAGACTTTGTGCTGAAACCCCTGATAGCCACTTGAAGCAAAGGAATATAAAGGAGCAGGTTTCCGGAGAACTTTGTGTCACGGTGCAATTTGTTTCTAGCTTTCTATCTTAGATCTTCTAATAGACTTTGTGTTATTTTAGATCTAGATCTTAAGTGCCTTTGCTTATAATTCTGTGCGTTGATATCTATTGGTTTCTTCTATGTGCATGCAATCAACTCTGTTATCTATTGATTGGGTTGCACATCTTCCCCATTTCTTCCGTGTTTTATTACTTCTTTCTTATAAATATTCCCCTTTCTTAAACAATTACAGACTTACTGCAGAATATCTGTATATGGTTCATGAGTTGAATAGTTAAAGTAAAACCCCATATAGATACTAGCATATTTTAATTGACAAATCGGCTTAAAAGGATCGCCAATTCTTCAATGGTTTTTCATTTTTGCATGCAAAAGGCCTTCTAAAGACCTTGAATGTTACTTTTATTGGTATTCTATACGAAAGTAGGTCGAGGATTAAATCCATCAAGAATCTCTTTGCATTTACTCTAAGCCCAATCAATAGCTTGGATTGTGTTCACCACTACCGGTAACTTCATGAAAATAGGAATCCATTTACATTTTCCTTAGTGCTCTACTTACGATTCTGACTCAGCGCCAACACAACAACATCTTTTCTTTTGTTTTAGTTCTTCAAAATGGAAATCTTTATGTCGTGCACTAAGACAAATTATGCTCCACCCGCTTATTGACTTGTTTTCCAATCATGTTTGGAGCAGTTTTGAGCTACCACTCACTATCATTTTTTATCACAAATAATGCTTCCAAAGACAATTTTGGCAATCATTGCGTAAGCTTTTGGGTTTCAGATTGCACTTCAAAGTAATGGCTGAATTGAAGTTGTATCGCACCTTAGAACATACTCTTTCCATTTATCATCAATAGGGTAAGCGGTGAGACAACTACGTGCATATCTTTCATCATATCTACAACAAGGCTACCCATATCTCTACATGACATTCTCCTTCCAAAGTTTGTCATGGCTTCCACCATTGCACCTCATGAGATTCCAATTGTTCTTCTAGCTCTAGATATGTCCCACCAACAAGTAATAGGAGAAACAGTTTTCCTTTGTGTGAAATTTGGCCAAGCTTCATGACTAATTTACAACATTCTCCAATATCCTCTAGCCAAATTCAAGACACTTGATGATCATCATCAAGTACATCAATCTTTCCAAGTTGGTGATCCCGTTTGGATTCACTTGGATAAACAAAGGCTCCATAACAAACATCACAAGCTAAAACCCATCAAATATGGGCCTTACACTTTTCTCCATGACGTTGTCAATGTGAGATAACTCAAGTTGTAGGAGCCATCTCACTTAGAGGAAGAGGTTTCCATTGCTCATCTAGAGGCTACCATTCCATATTTGCAACAATCAATGGTCAAGGATACTTGCCACCAATCGAAAGAAGCAAACCACTACATACCTGGTCAGTCACAATGGTTGTCCACTAACACAAGCCAAGGGGTTCTCTAAGACCTCTTTTGTGGAAAATTTTCCTCGTCTAATTTAGGAGGAGACAACTTCCTCTTGCGGGCAAAAATGATGAAATTTGTCCTTGGGAATACTTTGCGATTATCTTTTTGCATGTGTTTGGCCTTATCCATCCAGCACACACCCTCATCATTGTACATCTATTTATTAATACATGCTAATGAAAAGTGTAAAGTATCGATTTTGTGGCATACCTCCTTCGTTCTCTCGCAATTCATGTTTTTCTTAACTTTTGTTGTGTATTCTAAAAGGGACATATCGGCTTCTAAGGGCAGGAATTTGGCTTTTATGCAAGACAAGAGGGATCAACTTGTATTATAGCCACTAAGAAATCATTCAACAGTAAACCTTTTAATCATTTTTCTTGATAACAATAATCCTTTATGTATGTTTATGTATTGTTAAGGAGTTTTATACATCTTAGCAATCGACTCTAGAGTGTTGGTTGGTATGTTGTTCTTACCCTTTGATTGTCATCTATACTTACGCATTTATTAAGTTGGATTCATAAAGGGTGATTATGTCAGTAGCCATAGTAGATGATTACATTGGGGGCAATAATGGTTATTTGGACAATATGATGTGATTTAGGTCAAGCCATTTGAGGGAAGGGGGCGAGCAGTACCTACCTGTATGAATATTTAGGCCTGGCTTCTATAACTTGGATAGAATATGACAAAGTATATTGACTCAGAAGTGAGGCACCATTGGATGCTTTAGAACTCCTTTGTGTTGATCATAATTTGATGTATATATTGTGCAATCCATATTGTTCTGCCTCGTGTAGAAAAGAAAGAACGTGAAAGTGCATGAGTTGAGCTACCTCTACTGGATGGCAATAACCAAGAATGCCATAGAACAAAGCATAGAGTTAAGTCCAAACCCCAGGGCATGCAAGAAATAAAATGAATCGCGTCAAAGGAAATTAATTACAAGAGCAGACTGAATATGAACAATACAAGGCACCATAAGTTTCAGAAAATTGATAAAATGTTTAAATTTTTAAAATACAAATGAAGAAAACTTCTATGTTTAATTATAGATTAGAAAAAATATATCTTAAATCCCTCATAATCAGAGCATAAAATCCTTGGAGTTTTGCTATCTTGCCATAAAGTTTACACAACTGCCTCAAATTGTGATACATTTCTTTTTGACATTGTAACTAACTAACATGGAAATTTTAGAAAGCATTGCTTTGTTCCTTGAAGAGCCCTCACAAAGAATTTGGAATTGAAGTGTTTAAAAATGCTTACGATACGGACATCCAAGGTTTGAATTAAGAAATAAAATTCACTTCCAAAAGGCAGTATTTGAAGGCGAGTCTAAATCCTTAATATATTACCAAAGGGTTTGAACCCATTTACTGACAAAGTTAGAGCCAAACCACAGTATAAGTTACGATCTAACAAAAAAATTGAGAACACAAAATACTACTTTGTTGCACTACACGCCCTTGTAATACAGCTCTTGCTTATCTCTTCTCCCATAATAATTGAACATAACTGCAACGCATGCAATGTCTACAAGAAAAAGATGATCTCGAACAAAATTTTGAGTTAAAACTCCTTGCTATAGAGCTCTTGCTCATCACTTCTCATATAGTAATTAAACAAATTTGTGAAACAAGCAACACTTGCAAGAGGAAAGATGATTGTCTAGCCAAGATCCTTACTATAGTAGCTTCCTCATGGATTTTCCTCAGATCAAATTAAAAAGATAATATTCCACTTGAAGATTTTCCGAATTAAATTAACATTCTAATGTAACCATCTGCTCAAACAACGCACTCATTATTAGTTAAATGGAGATTAATTTGCATAAATCAAAATATATTTAGAAAGAGGTTAAGAATTTGAGAGAAATTATTTTGAAGTCCATGGACCATAACTAAATTTCATATCGAAGTCCAATAACAACTGGTAAAAATGAAGTGGCAGTCTAATTTCCTCATGCTATAATCTGAGCTTTTAATTGATTGATACACAATTTTTTAATTTTAGCTGTTTTTCAATAGCCCAGTTCTCTTTTCCAAATAAAAATGCCTACCAGTGTAAGCATGTTGATTACGCATGCATTCACAAGCTTCTAAATATTTATACCTATTTTTTGGAATATACTTCTTACTCTGGCAAAATCCCCTAATACATTGTTCGCCCTATGATGCTGAGCATACCAATGTAAATTGTAATGCTTATTTTCCTACATATCTCTCTCTCACGTGCGCGCACAAATCTTCTGATGATTATAGTTTGGCGGCTGGCCCATGCATGACAAGCACAAAGGAACAACCCCCTTGAGAACGTTTTCCTAGCGGTAGCTTGTTTTTGTCCCCTTTGCAGCCAGGTTGCGGATTTTTCCAGAAAAGACGCGTGGGTTGGCTGCCTGTTATGTCAAAAAACCCACGTCTTGGCTGCGCTTTCCCATTTATATCCATTACATGGCCTGTGAGGGTTTGTTAAGGCTATTAACGGCTTTATTGCCAACACATTGTTGTTCACCCATATATACAATACATCAGCCTCCATTCAACCCTCTTCACACTTCATGATTGATCTTGGCAAATATTTAATCATATTTGATTCTATCTCTGATTATTTAACCTCACAGTTCAGCTTCTCTCAATTACTCCTCGCAATTGTCATGTTCTTGCCCTATTGCCTTGAGTTTCTCTGGTTCTTTGCTTCTTATTCTCTTGCACACACTCTGATTTTGATCTACAGTGTTGTGCATTCTACGGCTGCTTTGATTGTTAATACCCTTACTTTGCACTTGATTATCCTATTCTCTCTCTCTCTCGGGTCGTTAAAGGAAAGGGGTTGTGTGTAGGATCCTCTAGCATTCAACACCAAGTGCAACTCCTTACCCTTTCTTGGTTTCGGTCTACGATGATTGGAATACGAGTCATTATACTTCTTGTCAGTGTATTGGGTTTGATCTGGGGGCACCTTGGCTGCAAGGTGAAATAGTTTTCTTTATTTAGATTATATACTTGTTTAGGATTATTTTCTTAATTTGCATTATAGATTAGCTACATTAGTTTTTGAATCTTCCTACAAATTTGCTTCGTAGGCTAGTTTCTGAAATTCTTGTTAAGCATTAGGTTAGTTTCTGAACATTTAGTCTTGTGTGTTTCTGAAATGTTCTTCTTTTAGTACTCAACTCCAACTTTACTTAGGTGATTTGAAATTTGCAACTAGTGTAAGTTTTGCTTTCAGTAGAGAACTAGTTGTTGCTCTTCTCTTTTCTCTGCTCAATTGCTTTCCTTTAGCTAATGCAAGCCAGTAAACTAGATAGTTATTTTAGGCTTAGCTGGTTAAGCCGTATTGTATGTGCTCTTGCTTGCTAGTCCCCTTTTTTCAATCCTAGCACATGTATTTGGGTTTCTCCATTTACATTTTGGCACAGCCAGCGGGACCCTCAAGTCCTATTTCCCTTGTGACCTCTTGTTTTTGAATTTTAGGCCTTTGTTCCTCTATTTTCCTACAAATCGAGGCTTTTATAAAACTCGCGGCCTCCCTTTATCTAGGCTGCACCTTTTTCTGAAAACTAGCGGTTTCACCACCAAATTCTTTATGCCCTCCTTGCAAGCCCTGTCTTTGACTGTTTTTGTTGTTTCTATGGCCGTTCTTGCCTTTTTCACAGGTTTCTCTATAATCATTCCTTTGTGTTGCATCTTTCCCACACACATGCCTTGAGGGTATGTTCCATATCCATGTTGAGCAATATTCTCAAACTCAAGGGCCAGTCCCGTGAATTCTCTCGACAGCTTACCCGCACTCCCATGGTTGACAAGAGGAATGTTAGGTTCTTGGCCCAAGACCCGCTGTATAACCTTACCGATCCGCTCTCCTTTCCAATGGATTGGACTTGGAATGACTTCCAAGCATGGAGATCTTGCTCTGCCTTTCATCCTTTGGATCCTGCCCACTTCTGAGCACGTTGAGTCTTCTAGGCTCAAAACAGCCCTTTTTCCCCCAAATAATTGGGAGGTCGTCCCCTTGTAGGGAGGGATCCCAAGGAGTTGCGCGCAATCATTCACAGTTGCAACA
Source organism: Taxus wallichiana var. yunnanensis (assembly GCA_018340775.1). Lineage (NCBI taxonomy): Eukaryota > Viridiplantae > Streptophyta > Pinopsida > Cupressales > Taxaceae > Taxus > Taxus wallichiana. The sequence continues at coordinate 547,919,347 of CM031238.1, read as the reverse complement.
ATCTCCTCTGCTAGACTAGGCGGGAGTCTTCCCACTGAAGTCAGCAGCACTCCACTTCTACGGAATGGACCAATTCCATTTTGAGCACAAGTGTTTCAACTCTAAATTCTATTGGTCAATGCATGATGAAGATTAGTGAATCATGTTCCAACAATAAATGACTTTAGTTAGGCTAGTTTAAGACCCCCTAATGGATCTATTCCCCTGCTTTGCCTTATCTAGCCTTTTGTTTCGTTGTATTGATCTGAATTTTGAAAACGAAATATTTTGTTATAGAACCATGATTGTTATTTGGAATGTTCTAAGCATAAATGAGGCTACAAAGTAGTGAAATTACATGTCAGGATAATCCAAGATACACAGCTTCATCTAGTAAATCACCCCTCCTTTTTAAAAACCCTATTGGCACATATTTGATATGTTCCTTAGTGTTGTTTCTGAAGAGCTTATCCCTGCTCTGTTTTGTTACACTAGCTGGAAAGCAGTCGTTTGAAAGGTTTAGAAACATTGTAGATGAGAAATAGAAAAGCATACAAGAGAGGTAGGACAGTGATGACTACATATCAGTACAGATTATATATATATATATATATATATATATATATTACAGAGGTTAAATGTGGCTAATCTAAATTAATTTTTCATTTTGCAGGAGGGGAGAATGAAGTACTTGTGTCTAACTACAAAGGCAATCACATTATATTGACATTTCATTATGTTTTTGTTCCAGATGCTTGTGCTCTAGTGGACATTTATTAATACTAATGCTATTGGATTTGTCACTAGTGATTCAAATGTACAACCCAAAATTACTGTGTGGTTTTAAACAGCTAGATGCCTTCAGTTTATTATAGGAAGTAATAACTTATATTTACACTGGATGATTGCAAATAAGTTAGAAGCACTTATAATGAGTGACTTTTTTTTATTACAATTTTGTTGTCATGATTTAAAGTCAAAGTGCAATCTTCTCAATAATATTGATTGGGCATTTGATTGTGGATTTGTCATTTTTGTAGGGAGGGTTTTGCAATGTGATCTTCAGCAACATCCATTGTCATACAATGAATTCTAATTCAGCAGAAATAGTAAAAGTCCTCTTAACAAGTGCGTCTATAAATGTCCAACAGGCATTGTGATGCAAACCTGGGCAGGGGATCCAAGGAAGGACTACCCAAGACCATGCAAGCCATGGCACTCGTGCGTCAGTACCCAAAATGGGTGCACAAAACAAAAGAAAAGATACAACTAATTCAATGGAAGAAATTCAGTTATGGGCATAGAATGTGATCTTATTACAGAATGATAAGGATAATTTTCATATCAATAAAATTATTCTTGTATTGTTTCTGATTTATCATTTGCTATTAGAGCAAGGGGACTCTGAACCTATGAGGGAGAAAGAGAGGATTACAACTTGAGAGAAAAATTGAGGAGCCCCGAGGCGCCCTCACTCTTAGCTCTATCTCTGATCAGCATTGTTGAACGGTGAACCCCACATATCTATTTATTTGTATCAGGAAGAAAGGGAGAATTTAAAGAAGAGGAAGTTAGAGGAGCCCCATGGCACCCTCACTTCTGCTCAATTCTCATCCAGAAATCGTCTTCACTCCCTACAGCCTTTGCAAGGAATTGCAGACATAGAATCTACCTTGAGGAGAAAGAGCTCTTTTTTTTCTTTCCTAAGAAAGAAAAATTCAAAGTGCAGCCCACTCAAAGGCATTGTAGATTTGAGAAGCAAAAATTGATCTAGGATGATTAGAACAACAATATCAGACCTGCAGCCTACAAATTAGTCTAAAACAGATTTAAACCAGCAAAAATATGCCTCTGTGGAGCGCTTAAGTCTAAGTAAGCTTCAAAAATTTGCTGCTACAAGTCATTTCCTATTGGCCCGTTAAAATTTCTGATCTTTAACCTAAAGTTTTAATTATTTATGCAAACTTAGGGCTGGATTTTTGCTCTTTTAAAACAAGTTTATTGATTTAAACTTTAGAAAATTAAAAAAAAATGTCTTATAAGTACCTAGAGGCAAATTAATTCTGCTACAGGCAAATCAAAAGGAGTTAAGAGCTAAAACTTAGCCATGTTATCTCTTTAGCAGTCCTCTTTCATGCCAAAAGGAATTTTTAAAAGGACCTCCTCGAACTCCTGTTTTTAATATTTGTCTTTTGCCCTGAAAGTTATAGTTAATTTTGAACCGGACAAACCGGAAGGCTTTAGGACTTGAAATTTTGCGAGCCTTCCTAAAATCACGGCCTAAAAAAACTGTTTTGAGGAATTTGCTACACCACCTATAGTTTTTGAGATACAAAACTATAGTCAAAATATTTAATTTTTACCTTTAAAAGCCCCTGCAACCTCAATTAATTGATTTCTTGTAAACCATGCATACCCAGAAGCTAAAAATTGTCCAAATTTTTTAAATAAAATAAAGTTGTCTAAATTTTTATGCTTAAACTCATCATAAAAATATATTTTTAATGTTTTGTGAGTTTTATAAGCATAAAACAAGCAAATAAGAAAACTTCAACATCTACAAATATGTGTATTTTGCACATTTGCACCATTCAGTATTAGCGGTGCCTTTGGTTTACATTTATGGGTAATGTTGTCGCACTTGAACTACTGCATCAAGCACCTAATATAGCTGCAACAACGACATATGGGCATCGTCCCTATAAATCATAGGGAGAACACCATTACCTATTCACCACAATCGTAGGACATAAATCCTAACAGTTGGAAAATCCGGGTATATAGGGAAATTAAGCCCACATACAAGGATATCCTTCTAAGCAAGTGTCAAAATAGAACAAATCTCTTTCACGTATTGTCTAAGTAACACGTAATACTTTGCTCTCACGTGCATTGACGTCTTTGTCACGTACTTCCGGTATATCGACAAGATGAGCTTTTTCACATATCGATGGGTATATCAAAAGGGCACATATATCAAGGTGTGGTATATCGGACTAAGAGTATATTAAAAAGGGGAACCTATTTGGAGTGATAAGGAACCCATCGATCTCCCACAATTAGCAAAAATGGCTAAAAATGCTCTGAAATTTTTTCTGTTAGATTTACAGCTCCTAAGAGGAGATAATTATGTTGCATGAAAAACAAAGATTAGAACTCAACTTGAATTTGAAGACATCTGGAATGTAGTTGATGGCTCCTTCATTCAACCTGACCACAATGTTGCTACACAGCGACAGTTTGACAAAGCCAATCAAAAGGAAAAGTTGATCATATTGTTTGGAGTTTTAGATGAGGTGCAACCCCACATTTGTGATGCTAAAATAGCCAAGGAAGCATGGTATAAGTTGAACACAGTTTATGAGGCAAAGAATAAGAATACCATCCTCCACTTTCAAAGTCAATTGCATTGTCTCAAATTGAAAAGTGGTGAAACAATTGAAGCTTTTAAAGGTGTGTTGTAACTTTGAGGACGTCACTTTGAGCAATAGAAGCCGAAGTGACTTTGTTTTACCCATCGTCTTGAGAGCACTGCCCCCCTCATACAAGATCTTTTTGACCACTTTGAACGTGACCAATTTGAAAAGTTGGTGAACATGTTGCAACAAGAAGAGTCTATGCACATTGCAGAAGAAGAAGAGGAACATGCTCTTGCTTCGCATCAGAAAGGGAAAAGACCCATGAAGTCTTCAAAACAACCCCAAAAACAGAGTACTCAGAATAATCAACAAGGAAACAAACAACAAAAACAGTGTCTCATTTGTGGTAAGAAAGGCCATGAATTGAAATATTGTTGGTACAATGCATTCCAACAGGGATCATCCAATAGCAAGAAGCCTAATAACCGCAAATCGTCATAAGGACAACAAAAAAATCTCGGTGACACAAAGGGAAATTGAAAAAAAAGAAACCGTGGCGAAAAGGCAACATTGTTAACAAGGAAGACAAACCCTCAGATGAGGACTTCCTGTATGTTGCACAATCACATGAGGAATCAACTTCACAGAGTTCTATCTAGTGTGTTGACTAGGGTGCAACCTAGCACATGATCAAGGGAAAAATTGATTTTTCAATTTGAAAAACACACCCAACAAAAACCATGTTTCATTGGGTGATGATAGCTCCTACAATGTCCAAGGTATTGGCAACATCTCATTACCTCTTGGAACACATGATTGCAAAATCATAAATGTCCTATATGTCCCGGGACTTGCCATGAATTTGCTCTTTGTCAGTCAACTATTGGAGCACAACCTAAAGGTTGATTTTGATAGCAAGGGGAGTAAAAATATGCGCCTTATCAAAGATAAAAACAAGAGCTCGAAAATTGTTGCACAAGCATCTGACATTGGGAGAATGTTCCAACTTGATTTTGTTCAAGAAACAATCAAGCACTTCTTGCAAAGGATTCAAACTCAACATAGTTGTGGCATAGAAGATATGGGCATGTGAGTTTTGGATACCTAGTGCACTCAGCCACTACAATATGGTGAGAGGATTGCCTCCACTAAAGAAAATGCAAATAAATGCCCTAGTTGTCTAGCAGCAAACAACATCGAGTACCATTTGGTAAAAGTACCTTTTGAATTTCAAGAAAATTGCTGACAAAGGAGACATAGTCATGTTGGATTTCAATAAATTCATGCTCATCGTTGATGATTACTCGCACAAAATGTAGATTTACTACCTCATGACCAAAGACAAAGTCTTCCAGACTTTCAAGCAATTCAAAGTGTCTATGGAAACTGAAATTGGTCGTAAAATCATAGCTCTCCGCTCGAGATCGGGGGAATACACCAATAATGAATTCTCAACATTTTTGAAAGAACACAGTATTCCATGTGTGCTAACTCGACCCCACACACCGCAACCGGAAGGATGTTACAAAAAGGTAGAATCGCACTATCATGGAAATGGTGCATTGTATGATTGATGATTCAAGTTTGGAGAAAATATATTGACGGAAGCAAAGTAAAAACAATAGTTTATCTCGACGAAAAAGTTCCAACTGCCACTCTTGATGGAGTGACTCCACAAGAAGCATGGTTAGGGCATAAACCATCTATAGCTCATCTTTGTGTTTTTGGATGTAAGGCAAGCATGCACGTTCCCAAAAAGAAGAGAACAAAATTGGATATGAAATCTGAAAAATACATCTTCTTAGGGTATAGTGAAGAGACATTGGGTTCTGAGACTCATGGATCTAAAAACCAAAAAAATCTATATCAGCAGGGATGTTGAGTTTCATGAGAAGAGTGAGTCAAATCCACCTTCCACAAGCTCACCTAATGAACAAATCAATCCTGTTGTAAAAATCACCGAATTCCAAATTTTTATTTGGAATTTGAGGAATTTTGTGACTTAGAACCTATTTGATCTATCATATGACCACTTATTTGATATTTTGAATTATCAATCATCAATAGCCTTTTGTTATTTTTTTAATTATTTAATGCATATAATATTGATTTATAATTTATTTTCTTTCTATTGATTGTACTATTTATTACTTTTTGGATGGACGTGCTAAAGCTATATTGTACTTAGAGTACCAAAAAATTTGCAAAACTCCCATACACATACACCTTACCAGTATCCTAGTAACTTAGGATGTGTTGTATAAGTTCACTAAGCTTCGCATTCCCATCATCCCTTCTCCCCAACTTCGGCTTAAAAAGGATCGCCAATTCTTCAATGGTTTTTCATTTTTTGCATGCAAAAGGCCTTCTAGCACCTTCAATGTTACTTTTATTGGTATTCTATACAAAAGTAGGTCGAGGATTAAATCCATCAGTAATCTCTTTGCATTTACTCTAAGCCTTCCAATCAATAGCTTGGATTGTGTTCACCACTACCAGTAACTTCATGAAAATGGGAATCCATTTACATTTTCCTTAGTGCTCTACTTACAACTCAAGGTGCCAACACGACAACATCTTTTCTTTTGTTTCAGTTCTTCAAAATAGAAATCTTTATGTCATACACTAAGACAAATTATGCTCCACCCACTATTGACTTGTTTTTCAAGCGTGTTTGGAGCAGCTTTTGAGCTACCACCCACTATCATTTTTTATCACAAATAATGCTTCCAAAGACAATTTTAGTGATCATTGCGTAAGCTTTTGGGTTTCATTTGCACTTCAAAGTAATGGCTGAATTGAAGTTGTATCGCAACTTAGTCCATACTCTTTCCATTTATCATCAATAGGGTAAGCAAGAGACAACTATGTGCATATCTTTCATCATATCTACAACAAGGCTACCCATATCTCTACATGACATTCTCCTTTCAAATTTTTTCATGGCTTCCCACCATTTCCACCTTATGAGATTCCCTAGAGTCAAAACCATGGAAAAAACCCATGAATGCGAGAATATTAGTCATTGATGAAAAAAACACAAGGTAGGTTGTAGATTTTCCACCGGGAAGAAGCCAATCAGTTGTAAATGGATCTTCAAGACAAAGTACAAAGTAGATGGCAATATTGACAAGCACAAGGCAAGGCTCGTAGCAAAAGGGGTATACTTATGAAGAAGGCATTGACTATGAGAAAACATTTGCTTTCACGAGATAAGATCAAAACTATCAAGATGATATTTTCTTTGGCTATTCGATTTGGTTGGAAAGACATCCAAATGGATGTAATAAGTGTCTTTCTAAATATAAATTCACGGAAGAAGTCTACATGACTCAACCAAAAGGTTTTGGCATCCCCGAAAAGAAAAAAGCGGTGTGTAGACTCATCAAATCATTGTATGGTCTCAAACAAGCTCCCGGGCATGGCATATAAAGATTGATGAGCATCTCGTTCATTACATATTTTAAAGGAATCCTTATGACCTCAATATCTACCTCAAACAACGAGGAAATTGTAATTGTTGTATATGTCAATGATCTAGTTGTCACTAACGAATCGATGAAGATGATCAATGCAAATAAGAAAGATCTTAATCAATCGTTTGACATGATGGTTCCCGGGCCATTACACTATTGTCTTGGACTAGAAGTATAGCAAAGGAACACCACATTTTTGTGTCCCAAATGAAATATGCCAAGACATTGCTCAAGAAGTTTTAAATGATGGATAGTAAACCATTTTCCACACCCATGGAAACAAAGTTTCAATTGTCTGTAATGACCCTTTCAAGGGTTTTAACCAAACACACAAAATGCATATCTGATTTTTAAATTGCAGCAGACTGTAAATATAAAATCAGCGACTTTATCTATCACCAAATATGTCAAAAACACCACAAAACACCATAAATCAACTCGCCACAATTATGTATATATTTTATGGAATATTGAGAGCCAAAAACACAAAGAAATGTTGAAGATCTCACTGCTGGAAATTAATTATGAACTGGAAATTGCAGCCACAAGAAAATTATGGAACCGGGCATAAAAACCCTCAAAATTCACCAAACATCAAATTTCAACCTTATAAAATATTACAAATCAGATTATCAAACTAGATTTCTCAATTACTCTTCCAAAAGCTCCAAACTTTACCCAAGGTAGGTCGTTCCACCCTTAATAAATCAAATACAAGCTGGAAATGACAAGTATCTCTCCAAATCAGCCTCTTGAATCAATCCCAAGCCAAGGAGAAGGGTTTTCGTCCTTCCCTTAACCTCTAGAAGGGTTTTCGTCCTTCTAGGCAAGTTGCATAAGGAGGTTTTCATCCCCAAATGCAAGAACAAGCAGCTCCAAGCTTACTTTGCTCCAATAAGATAAATGCGCCAAAGTCTAACCTTCAAATGAGCTCTTAGATCTTCTTTTATATCCTTCAATTGGCGCCAAAATATAAAAAGGAAAGGCCGGCCTGTATAAGAAAGGAAAACACTAAAGAAATATAAAATATTAGTAGAAAAACATATCATAAAGGTGCTCAAGGTTCTCCTCCATCTTTTCTTCTTTGCCACGGAGAAGGAATGGCAAGAAGACCAAATATCAGCTCCTAAGTGGGAAAAAGGGACATTACAATCCTCCCTTCCCAAAATTGCTTGTCCCCAAGCAATTGCAAACCCATTACATTCGTTGCCCCAACTTCTTCTTCTTCTTTCTTTTGAAGATCTTCATCCTCCAATGGTGAAGGTGGCATCCTTGACAAAGCATCCACAACCACATTATGCTTCCCTTTCACATACTCAATGTCAAAATCAAATGCTTGGAGTCTACTCATTCCATCACCCACACCTACATGTTCTCCCTCAATGGAGCCTTCTATCTGGATCATGAGAACATCATTCAACATAGCTTGCATGTAGGCTGAAAATAAATCATAACAGTAGTAAGTCACCTAGGATTCCATCCAATTTAGCACTAGGGTGGCTTGGGAAGTGTCTTCACTAGTGGAGCTTCACCATTATCCTTGTCATGCAAGGAAACCTTCTTAAATTGCACATGGACACCGTTGTTCATGACTGAAATTATTGTGATCAGCAGCATAAAAATGATGCAAATATGACAAACCCATGTGAGCTTTAGTAATATGATAGATGTAGAAGTATTAGGTACCCAAACAAGTACCACAAACTCACCATCTTCAGCTGAAACCCCATAAGCTCTCCCATGTAATTGGGTGAGAAACAAACTCAGTTGCTCTTCTTGTTCAACACCTTTATCTGCACATGGAATAAACTTATCAATGAAAACAAAAGTTGCTTCCATCATTGCTTCTTCATGCCTTATGGGTATGGTGACAAGCACTCTTTCAATGCTTGCAATTATCTCATTTTCTCCTCTCAAGTGATGGGTATTTGAAGATTCATCCAGGTTGTCCCAAACACTGCTGTGAGCATGCATTCTTCCTTCAAAAATCAGAATCCTCAAATCTGAAAGTAACTCACCACAACCTGATTTCTTTCCTCCTTCCAATGGAAATCTTCTTTCCTCATTTTTTCGTGATAGAATGCTCTCAAAAAATGAAAACATATTGTTATTCATGATTGGAAATGGCAGCCCCAAATCTGATTTTTGCAAACTCAGCCCTATAGCCATAACATAACTACCAAACTGAAATCTTATGGAAAAAACCAAATTTGTGAATACTAAAAATTGTCTTACATGGGCTGGAAAATGAAGATCAACAAGCTCATGATTGAAATCAGCAAACATGTTAGATCTTAACACAACATTCTTGCATTCCTTTCTTGCCCCAAAAGTAAATGCTTGGAATACCAAAATAAGTATTCCGGGTTGCGTGCTTACTGCTGTCCATAATCCCCACAATTCGTCCAACTCATGACTGAAAATGTGCATCCTATCATCCAATGAAGTGACAACAACTGAACATTCATCACAAGTGATTAGAAGAGTTTTGAAAATCTGAAAATTACCATCTCTAATGGCTGCCCTGAACATGCTTATTCCACCCTCAATGCAAAGTGGAACATTTTCCCAAACTTCTCCAATAATTTGTTGGGTCTTTGGAACCCAAATCATGACCCCAAGCAACAAAACATTATGCATTTGTGGCACTTTTATATCTTGCAAATGGGTTGTCCTATGATACTCTGAAATGCACACCATACTATTTTCTATTCTCCCACAATAATCAGCTTTAACACACAAATGAGGAAGCAACAAACAAGTGTGTTTCAAAATTGATGAATCGAAAATATTACCTTGTTGTAGAAGACCTTTTGGTTGCCCCAAGTGGAGTGTTAGGAACACCAACACTTGATTTCCAGCTGCATATCAACTGCTGCACCTAACCTCTTCGAATAGCTCAATCTATGCCTAAAAATATGCATATCACTCGATATCTAGGCCTCGTCCCAGATATAGATGCATTCCTTCACCCACATTCCGGTCCGGGGATTGATGAGGATGCCTTGTATATCTATGTTATGGGTGCGAGACTCCATCCATTTCTATTTATGCCCTGCCCAACGGCCTACCCTTCTCGGGTGCCGGCGGGAGAGCAGCTATATAGAGTGGGCTATATGCTCTACACATATAGAGGCCGAGGGCCCCCTATCTCTACTATGCTCTACCCAAATCTATAGAGAGGGGGCCCAACGGCTGTTCTCTAGAATAGATATAAAATCTAGGTAGGCTGATGCCCCATACCATATATATAAAGACAGTCACCTATATATCTATGGGGGCATCGGCCTACCCGGATTCATGATGAGTAAGTGGTCGTATTGATGCTATATAGATATAGGAGGTGGTCGTATTGATGCCTATATATACATAGGGGGTCCCAATTGAAGTGACCATGGCTGAGAGTATTTCAATGGTGACCCATAATGCCTTGAAAATCTGAAAATTATCTTTCATTATGGCTGCCTTCTTGTGCCAATCAGCAAGTATGATGAAATGAGATCTGAAAATAATGTTCTCCATACTTATGTTACAAACCATATCCATTTCTCTAGCATACCTCTCATGTTGACCCACAAATTGACATGTCGTAAGCAATGAATTTGAAAGACTTAAGTTGATCTTAAAATGTTCATCTCTCTTTGTCACAACATCATCACTCAAACATGACATGTGATCCTTAACAATTCTCCCATCATGATATGAATATGGCAGCGATATAAAAGAAGATAAAATGTCATCATACCTTGAGTTGTTCCCCACGTCTCTCTTCCCATGCTGGATGAGTAGTGATCGAAACATCCTCGATTTTTCCAATCTTGTGACTCAGAATTTCTGAGTTGGAATCAGCCTTCTTTTTTACCTCAGATTCAACAAATAAAGCTCTTTCCGCTTTGTCTTCAACACTATTTTGTTGATACTTGCATGGGACATCTTCAATGTTCTTGCCGAGTCATGTACACCATTAAATGGCCCTATATTGACTGTTGTTCTGAAATTTCCAGCAAGCTCTTCATTACCATAACTATGCAAATATAATTCTTCTTTCCTTGATCCCATCTTTGGAATGCTTTGAAGATGGATGGGGGCTTCTTGGAAAAGATTATTTTTCCCTTTAGTACCCTTCATCCTCTCATCTTTGTTAGAATAATGCTCATGATGGTCAAACCCTTGCAAACACATATTATGAGGGTGATGCAATAAATTAAATTGCTTACCACTTGTCGCTGATTTGTAAATTCCAGCAGGCTGAAAACCCTCATGAGTATCATGTGAGACCTCCTTTTGAAGGGCATGCCTCTCAACCGGAACATCTTGATTCTTGGCCTCAAGAACCTCTTGTAGATCTGATTTTCTTTCACCAACTTGCCGCCACATGCAATCATTAGAAACCACAAAAACATCATTTATTTTCAAAGAATCTTTACCTTCATGTTGAATATCGGTCTTTCCTTGTTCTTGTTCTTTGAGTTCTTCTTCTTGCTCCACCATTGCAATTTGGAAGCTCTTCTCCTCTTCCTCTCTTTGTGGCATGGCATGTCTAGGCTTGGGCCTAGATCTTCCTCTATTCAACCCTATGAACTCTGCAAGAGAAATAGCCTCACGGATCTCCCTTGGTAAGGCCATGTATTCTTCATAACTCGTTGCAATATTCCTTCCACCCATAGGTCTTGCTTCTTCCGGAATGGCCTCCTCTCTAGGAAGGAAAGTGGGCTTCAAACTCGATCCTCGGGCTGATCCAATGGGTCGCTTGGCCTTATTGGCTCCATTCGAGCTACCTTCAACATTTTGAACCCTAGGTTCAATCATCCTCTGGAGAGATAGGGCAAGAAAATCCATGGAGTCCGCAAGTCTCTTTTGGCCAACAATTAATTTGTCAACTTTGGCTCCTTGAGAGTTTTGACCCACCATATTGTCTTCTTTCACTGAAACCCTAGGCCTTTGAAGATCCGAGCTCTGATACCACTGTAATGACCCTTTCAAGGGTTTTAACCAAACACACAAAATGCAGATCTGATTTTTAAATTGCAGCAGACTGTAAATATAAAATCAGCGACTTTATCTATCACCAAATATGCCAAAAACACCACAAAACACCATAAATCAACTCGCCACAATTATGTATATATTTTATGGAATATTGAGAGCCAAAAACACAAAGAAATGTTGAAGATCTCACTGCTGGAAATTAATTATGAACTGGAAATTGCAGCCACAAGAAAATTATAGAACTAGGGCATAAAAACCCTCAAAATTCACCAAACTTCAAATTTCGGCCTTATAAAATATTACAAATCAGATTATCAAACCAGATTTCTCAATTACTTCTCCAAAAGCTCCAAACTTTACCCAAGGTAGGTCGTTCCACCCTTAATAAATCAAATACAAGCTCGAAATGGCAAGTAACTCTCCAAATCAGCCTCTTGAATCAATCCCAAGCCAAGGAGAAGGGTTTTTGTTCTTCCCTTAACCTCTAAAAGGGTTTTCATCCTTCTAGGCAAGGTGCATAAGGAGGTTTTCATCCCCAAATGCAAAAACAAGCAGCTCCAAGCTTACTTTGCTCCAATAAGATAAATGCGGCAAAGTCTAATCTTCAAATGAGCTCTTAGATCTTCTTTTATATCATTTAATTGACGCCAAAATATAAAAGGGAAAGGCCGACTTTGTATAAAAAAGGAAAATACTAAAGAAATATAAAATATTAGTAGAAAAACTTATCATAAAGGTGCTCAAGGTTCTCCTCCATCTTTTCTTCTTTGCCACGGAGAAGGAATGGTAAGAAGACCGAATATCAGCTCCTAAGTGGGAAAAAGGGACATTACATTGTCTCACAATGTCCATCACCGAAAGTAAATGCAACTTTCTATCAACAATTGATTGGGAGTCTCATTTACTTGACATATACTAGGCTAGACATCAGCTATGTTGTCAACTATCTCTCACGATTCATGCAAGAGCCGAAAATCTATCTCTAGAAAGTAGCAAAGCGAATCTGCAGTATATACGAGGAACCATGGACTTTGGCCTAGAGTACAAGAAGAATGATCAATTCTTCTTAACAAGATATTCGGACTTAGATCATGCAAGAAATATTGATGACAAGAAATCCACTTCTAGATATGTGTTCTCTTTGGGATCTGGTCCAATATCATGGGGAAGCAAGAAACAAAACTTTGTTTCTCAATCTTCCACTGAAACAAAATATCATGTTGCGAAGGAGCTACCTTGGAAGCGATATGGCTACGCGCATACTTGAGGGGCTAGGGATACCACAAAAGCAACCAACCATCTTGTATGTTGACAATGTGTAATGTCCCCTTTTAGGACAAGTTAGAAGTTAATCATAAATCTGATCACACAGCTGAAAATTAATTAAAAATTCAAACCCCAACTGCTGCAATTTTCCAAAATTAATTCCCACTTAACCATCCAAGAAAAATCTTCAAACTTTGGATTTTGGGCCACAAAAATATGAAGAACAATATCCCAAAACCAGTTTTTGCACAACCAACATGAAACCCTAATTTTGCCCTAAAAATTAGGTCGCCCAACACATTTAGGGCATCCAATTAACTCCAAAAATTATAAAATCACTCTCTCCTTATTTCTCCTAATTTCTACAATCAAATCCACTATTAAACTGACCCCCAAACAACAGATCTGAAATAAATATTAATTTATAACCAGAAAGCTTACAGACAACTGAAATCTTCTAAAATTGATATCTCACTCAAAACTCAATATTTCTTCACCAAATAAATTGCAGATTGTTCTATAAATTAAGGGCTTTCCAAAGAGCTATCAATCTGAATTTTTGAAGCACTGTAACCCTTCCAAAACAGCCCCCAAAATCCTAAACCCAGTCGCTAGGGTTAGCATAAAACATGTAAATTATTTCCAGCTCTTAGAACTCTTCAAAAACATCCCAAAATGGCTGCCCACACTCAGAAAAATAAGCCAACTCAGATCAGATTACAAATATAGCTTGTTCACCCTTAAAACATGCCAAAAGATGCTCAAATCAAGTCGCCATAATTAGAATAAAACCAGCAATAACCAGCAGCTCATAAACACTATGAAACCCCTCCAAAATCACCTAGGATGGAGTCACAAAACACTATTGCAGATCAGATTTTTAAACTACTTCAATGGATACCCAAAAATGCCAAAATGACCACCCTTGCAAGTCGCTATAGCTGGGATAATTGCAGCATTAATATCAGATCATAAAACACTCAATAATCACCATTAATCATTCAAATATCCTTCACAACAAATACGCCACACATCTAAACAAGTCGCCAATGTTAGCAAGTATGAATCATGCATAAAAGATACTTCAACACAATAGAACACCATAAATAGAACAAGAGAGTCTTCAATATCTTCAACAATGGCTTCCAATGAAGCTTACAATGAAAGAGAGAGCTAGGGCATACATCCCAACTCCAAGCATGGAGTTTAAATCGATTCATCCAAAAGCATAACCTTCACAATGATCCCAAAATCTCCTTTTATAAACAAGGAGCACAAAGTTCGAAGTCCCTAGAGGAGGGAAATCATAATTTAAAAATAGTTTATTCTCCCTAAGGGTAATTTGACATTTAAAAAGCCACCCAAATATTATTTAATTAATTCCCCTTTTTATTTTGCATTTTGGGAATTAAATTAAATATCAATTGTTCCATAATTAAATAATTAAATAAATATTGTTTTATAATGTCAAATGATAAAAATCACTCTCCAGGCAATATTATTTAATTATTTAGCATAATTTCCCCTTGCAACATCCCAAAAGCCCATGGGGAAAATAGGCTAAGGGTCTTCAAAAATGGGGACATTACACAATGAAGGTGTTATCAAACGTGTTCATGATTCATGTTTCATGAATGTACAAAACAAATCGAAGCATAGGATTATTTCATACACAAACATGTTCTACAACACAACATCCAACTCTAGTTTTGCCCAACAAAAGAACAACATGCAGATGTCTTCACAAAGTCACTTACACGAGACAAATTTGAGGCATTCAGAGAATCTATCTTGTTCACTTGAGACCATGATGAATTAAGGGGGGAATGTTAGGATTACCTAGGTTAGTGATTAATTTACCATGGTAAAAATAATGTAAGTGAGGTCGTTTAATAAATAACTCGTGTAGGTTGTTTATGAAAACAACTCAGGTAGGATTTTATTTTTACCATGGTGAATTAATCACCAACCTAAGTAGTCCTAACAGGGACCAATAAAGGACTACCTTAGACCACGCAGCCCACGCCACTTGTGCACGAATACCCAAAATGGGTGTGCAAAACAATAGCTCGCACACAACACAAAAGAAAAGAAAAGATGCAGCTAATTCAATGGAATTAATTTAGTTACAAGCACAGAATGTGATCTTATTACAGACTTGAAATTTAAAGACTACAACGATCTTGAATGGGATGGTAAAAAAAATGCTCTTACCACTGGTCTTGCATGCTTTGCAAGGCTAGGCTGCGTGAAACAAAAATGGTTCTTACTTGTCATACATGTCACAACAAATCACAATCTTCTCCTTAGACTCGACTCTATATATTCTTACTTTAGTTGCCACCCCTTGAATGACTTGAACCATCATATTTATAAGCACTTTGGAAGCAATTATGGAAGTTGAAACGGTTCACCTTCCTTGTCAACCAAGTGCCCATTCTTGACACCTCAATTCCTTGAATTATGTTAACCATCATGGGCATCTTCGTGCAACATGCCACTTCCAGTCAACATTGATCTAAACCAACGCGTGGACATCAATTCATCTTCCCTCCTCACAAGTGTCAATGAGTGTGTGCAAGCTTCGTGACAAAGTGAGCTATTTTGCAAGTTATTGTCCATCGTGTAAAGATGTGTAAGTTTTTGCACATGCGCAGATTTTTGTTTGTGCATCTTTCATTTTGTGGCACAAGTGTTTCCTTTGTGCTTTGCTTTTATACTTATGTGCCTAGCGTGCAACTCCTCATTTATGCATAATCTCTACTTTTGCACAAAAACTACAAGTCTTTATTTCAACTACACTACTCTACTTTGCATGCCAAATTTCCACAAAGTATTTATCCCTACTTAGGTTTTTTTATGATGTGGATTGCTTATGCACCTAGATGTTTCTACAACATACAACCTGTAAGTGAATTGAACCATGAGATTTTTCTCATGCATTCCATGGGGTCTTCAACAAATCTTCCATGCTTAAGCAATTTCAAATGTACTCAACCATGTCGCATCATCAACTTCTCGGCCCTTCCTTGACTAGATATCCATTGTACTCATTTTTCCGCATCTTCTTCACTCTGGCATCAATCACCTATTTAGTCTCCTCGCACTCATGTTTAGAAAATTATTGTCGCCACTTGACTCTCCAAAATTTGCGTTGTCATTTTCTGCATTTTTGCCCTTGATGTAAGGGTATAAGTTGGCAACAATGAAGATATGTGATACATCTATTCCATTAGGCAACTCTATCGATATGCTTTGGTTGCAAATTTTGTCAACACCTTCCATTTCAATTTGTCATAAGATCCTCTGGACACCTTTCCTTTGCAAGTGTGCCAAGATTATATCTCCCATTTGGTATTCCACTTCTCCCCTCTTTTTCGTATGTCACGCAACTCACAACACCTCTTGGTACCGTAATGTCCCCCTTTTCCAGCTAGCACCAATTAAGGACTTCTTGCCATTTCTCTTCCCATGGCCAAGAAGGAATTGCACAAGGGAAGTCCTTGGGTTTTGTTTTTATTTTCTTTTATTGTTATTAATGTTTTTCTTTGGTGTTTTACTCCCTAAGGCAAGTCGGTTGGGTTATAATGCTCCCAACATGAAATTAAAAGATAAAGTAAGCTCCTTAAGAGGTCGGCAAGGTTGGAGAGTTTCCAACATGGAAATAGAAGATAAAGCAAGCTTAAGAGGTCGGTCTACACCTTATGACTCTTGGCGCCAACCAAAGGGTATAAGAGGAGTCTTAGGGGCTCATTTGCACATCACTTTTGGCATATATACTTTATCTATTTGGACTCTAGGGTTGTTTGCTCTATTTCCAACTCCACTAAGGGCGAAAATCCATAGTGTGGCATCCAAGGAGGACGACAACCTTCCTTGTGGCATTTGGAGAACGAAAACTCTCCAAATTGGGTGGTGTGAAGGAGAATATTGAAGATCCTCTTGCTGGTTTTTATCTAGGGCATCAAGAAGACCTACAAAGAGCTTTTGCATGATTTGGAGTGACTAGGGTTGAAGTCATTTTAAGTGCCTTCTAGGGCACAACACTCATTTATTATTTGATATTCAGACTTGGCATAATTTATAAGGTTGAAATCATTCATATTTGGTTATTGTTGGGGTTTGGAAACCTCCATTTTGATTATTTCTCTTAGTTGTACTTCTGTTGTTCATAAATAATTTTCCAGCTGAGTAGTTGATTGATTTTCATGGTGAAATTGTTCTAAAATATTCCTAAAAGGTCTATAAATATTGTGGATGAGTTGTAGGGTGATATTTGGGTGAAATCTTGTGTTTTACAAGTTGTTCCAAAAATCAGACCATTGTTCAGTATTGATTTAATTTTCAGTTTGCTGGTCCAAAATCAGATTTAAATCAGATTGGATTTGTGTTAATTCCTTGTTTTTCAATTTCAGCCCTAAAAGGGGCATTACATGGACTATGTCCAAAAACAAATCTGGAGCAGGGTCTTTCCAAGTACTAATGTTTACTAAATTATTGTAGGCAAATTCAGCTTGTGCCAAGACTAGATCCCATAATCTCGGTTTCTCTCCTACTAGGCATCTCAACAAATTACTTAGCCTCCTATTTACCACTTTCGTTTGACCATCCATTTAAGGGTGATATGTTGAACTCAACTATAAATTGGTGTTCCACTTCTTCCACAAATTTTGTATCTACATCAAAAAAAATGTTATGCAACAATCATGCAACATCACTTCCCTAACAGGGTAAATTTTAGTGGCGAATCTTCGCTAATTCACGAATATTTACATTTTTGAAATTTGCATTTGGCAATTTTGAGTTGTGCGAAGTAGCATTTCGCCTAAAATTTTGGGATGCAAGTTACTTTTGCGGTTGGCTCGCCTAGTGTTTAAAATAAATTTCATACTTATGCATGTATATCGCCGCTACCTCGAAACACCAATCGGGTACATTCGCCAATATATACTAATAAAAAATCTAAGCATCTATGAAATTCAAAGGCTCTTACATAAAAGACGCCCGACGAGATGAGCTCGACCACATAGTCCAGACGCGTGATGGCATAGCCCAAACACCCGACTACATAATTTCAAACACGTGGCCTTATAATCCGGATACCCGATTGCATATTGCGAGACACTCGACTATAAAACCTAGGCGCCCAACTACAAAATCCAAACATTTGATCGCATATTCTAGGCGCAACTACATAATTTGAAATTAATGTAATGTCGGATCTGTCATGCATAGTTCATATTCATGTTTATTTGCTCTACAAAGTCTTATATCATTTGATATGGTGATTGGATGCTACCCCCATTCATATTTGGGAAGTTTCAATTGCAGATTTATTTGTGTTTATTGTCACTCAGTAGTATATGCATGGTGTACCCAGATTTCATCCTGAAATTTGTGACTACCCTATTCGAAAAAAATTCGTACTTTTAAAATAATGGGTCGTTTTGTGTTTTTATTGCCTGAAAGTTCTTGTATTGTGTCAGGATATTCCCAAAGAGCCATATTAGCCTTTTTCGCCAAATACCCAGATGCCCAAAATTGTTATATTCTGTCGTCGGGATTTGTCTGCGGGAAATTTGTATTTAATTATTTTGAGCCCCGTATGAGGCTATTTGCGCTCCGTTTTAACTCTGTTATGATCGAACATATCATTATTCCCTTGTACCAGAAGGATTTTAACAAGGAATAAGTTTTGGGCTTTATTTGTGACTTTTGGCAATTTTTCGTGTTTTTGTGTTTTCCCGTTTCATTTTCTGTGAAATTTCTCTAGATCAATTCCTTTGTCGGGTAAGCCCGATTCTTGGCCTAGAGCAGCTAGAGAACATATACGCACGTTATGCCCAGAGGAAGTCACCATCGGAGGTCTGGTTCACTGGGAAAAAGCGAAGTCGTGCACTAAAAAGCCCCTGTGGGGTTGGGCGCATTTTTGGAAAACAAAGGATTTAAGCTGCAGTGGGAAAAATAGAAGCAGCAGGCAAGGTGGGAATTTTGTACCTACCTAGCAGGATACTTTTTCCCATGATATAAAATTCATTTAAGCTGCAGTGGGAAAGTTAGAGGCGAGGCGGCGGCGGGAATTTATTATCGCCTTGCGGGGTAAAAATTCCCATGGTGAAATAAAAGAAAAGTGACTTAAGTGAAATCATAGGATTTTATTGTCTGCCTTGCAGGGTAAATAATCCCATTATGAAAGTCAAACGACTTAAGTGAATCATGGGATTTTCAAGCCTGCCTTGCAGAGTAAATAATCTCATTGTCATGTGACTTTTAAAAATAGAAATTCCTTATTCCAAAAAGTGCGACCCACCTTGGGTGAATAATAATGCATTAAATAAATATTTGTTAATATTTATTCACCCAATTTTGCACCCAAGCATGGAAGAAAGTCAACAAGGCAAAGGGGAATAAAATAAATAGAATTAAGTGGATTAAATTAATTAAATTTAATTTATTTAAAGGCTACCCCTTCATGTCAAAAAGTGTGCCCCTTTTGAGAAGGATACAATGCTTTTTAAAACATTAAATGATTAAATTAAATTCTATTTTCAGTGGCTATGGTCAAAGCACACTGTGAAGCTTAAGTGAAGTGAAGAGTGGATGATTAAATTGAATTAATTTAATTTATTGGATGGCTGTCCTTAAACATGCTATTTTTACACACCAGTTAAAGAGAAAAACATGATTTTTAATTAATTAATTGCCAGGAATAGAAGGGGCAATTATTAATTAAATAATTATGAGGGCTATATAAGCATGGGCTACCATAAGAATGAATTAATTAATTCACAGGTGAAGAAGTGCAGCCCAAAAGAAAAGTGCGCCCTATTTAGAGAAGGATTTTGTTCAAAGGAAGGTGGATTTGATGCTAAAAGCTTCTAGTTTTGGCGTATGCTTTGAAGAAGGTTGATTTGTGTCTACATAATTGTTTGTAGAAGTGATACAGGTGCTCAGGTGATGTTAGTAAAATTCATGTTTGCTTTACATGCAAATAAAACGTCAAATTTTGGGGCAACAAGCTTGAATTATGCAGATTTTTGTGATTAAAATTCACTGTGCATGCATGCTCGGTTGCCATCTTTATGCGAATTAATTACGGGAGTTAAATACAGTGCTTTTATAAAGAAAATGAACTTATATCAATGTCCAATACATTGAATATTTCCTTTGAATCGAAGGACTATCCAAATCTGCACCGGTTTGAAGAATTCCGAGTCAAATAAGAAGAAAAAGAATTGTTCAAACAAAGAAGATAGACAAAGCTATGGCGAAGAAAGATGAAAAAAAAGCACAACGGAGTCATGCATCACTTCTAAATTTGCAGATATTGGAGACACGAGATCTAGGCTCGGAACCTCTTGCTGAATTGATAGACAGATCCAGAGCAGGAAAGACTTCACTCATGCGTGCAGGAAAAACTTCACTCATGCGTGCAGATTAAAAGCAGTGGAATTATTCAAGCTGCAGCTTTTCCATCCACAACCCAATTGCCAAAGTTTGTTATGCAGGTGCAGATCCATATTCAGATGCAAATGCAGATGCAAATCCATATGCAGATCCAAATCCAGATCTCATAGTTGCAAAAGCTTCCGGCACAAAAGCTTCATCCTCTTGTTTCGAATGCAGCCCGTGAAGAAGTCAGTGCGTGGAAAATTCCTTCCAAGATCTTGTGCATGTGCTCTCATCTTCCAATTGAAGCCTCCATTGAATTTGCATTCACCCGGAATGCTTTCTAGAATTTTTAATTGCTCATACGCGATTAAAAATAAAGATGAGTTATTCTACGCCAACCTTGCACTGATGCATGTACAGGAGAAGAACTGCAAAAGCTTCAAGGATAAAAGAGAAGACAATGCGAAGGCAAAATTCCAGCTTACTTCCAATTCCAAACAGCTTGCAATTCAGCTTGTTTCCAGATCCAAATTGCTCCCGTGTCCAGGTTTGGTGAGAATCAAAGGTAAAAGAATCAACGCATGCGAACATGAAAAAGACAAGACTGTAGCTTTCCCTCTTCTTTCTTCTTTCCTCCGACAGAGTAATTGAGCTATCAATTAAATTATACAACTTAAGTGATTGGTTTAAAAGCCATTACTTGAAGAAGTCAACTACTTGGAGATAGGTGGCGGGCGTGCAAAATAAAAGGTTCGATCTTGATTGTAAATCATACAGTCATGCGAGAATTCTAGGAGGGAGATTGTCGATTGTTTCTTTTCCGACTTCCACATGTGTCGATTCAACTAAAAGCTTCCGACTTGTAATTGCCCCTCTACATTCTATAAGTAGAGAAAGAACCTTCGGGTTAATGATCGAATTTGTAAGCAACAATCTTGTGTTCTAGACTTTGTGTTGAACCCCGAGAACCACTTGGAGCAAAGGAATACAAAGGAGCGAGGTTTCCTGGAGAACTTTGTGTCACGGTGTCTTGTGTTTCTTGCTTTTAATCTTAGATCTCTTAATAAATTGTGTTATTTCAGATCTAGATCTAGAGTTTACCTTTGTTTATAATTCGTGTTTATATCTATGGGTTTCTTCTATGTGCATGCAATCAACTCTGCTATCTATTGATTGGAATGCACATCTTCCTCATTTCTTCTCTGTGTTTACATAATTCCTTTCTTCTATAAATATTTCTTTTCTTTAAACGATCACTTACTTGCTGCAAAACTGTTTCGATTATGGTTCATGAACCGAGTAGTTAAAGTAAAACCCCATGTAGATATTAGCATACTTAAATTGACAAATCGACACAGGAGCCTCACCGGTTAAATGAGGAGATTTATCTCATGACGATCGCTAGGTTTTATGCTATGCGAAAATCTAGCCAACAATGCAGATGGGCATTTGCATGCACAAATCACTCGGTTACATATACGACGGGCGTCTGTATGTGCGGCGTCTGTCATCTATTGATTCCATACGAGACAACTCGTCTACACTTACAAACGCACTTGCTTACTAGACTTCTATTTGCACATCTTTCATTTTGTGGTGCAATTGTTTCCTTTGTGTTACGCTTCTATAGTTTTACATATAGTGCATAACTCCCCATTTCTGCAAAGCTCTACTTACAAAGACTACAAGTCATTATTTCAACAAAGACTACTCAACTCAAGCCGATTGCAAAGGCACTTATCCCTACTTAGTATTTTTGGATGATGTGGATTGCTTGTGTGCCAAATGATCCTACATCACATTGGGAATTTGGTATGATATTCAATGTTCAAACAATATGCAACATGTATTAGAGAAGCATAAAATATGTTCAAGGACAAAATGGGGATTTTGTCAACACTCGCAGGACTAAGTCCCTCCGCTTTAAGATGGGGTGGCTCCCATTTATTGAAAGTTGGAAAAATTGTACACTAAACTATCTCTCGGGGTGGTCATAGACCGGGAATGTGCGGAAACGCCCTTGTCGTAACTGCAACAATATCTAAGAGAGAGAAATAGAAAATATAGGCAAGTGGAGAAGAATGAGGAGGGGAATTGTATTAGTGAGCTGAACCCAGATTTCACTAACTACAACCCAAGAGGTGATTCTAGTTTCAATGGAGGAAACAGAAAACACAACACAACATCATAACAAGATAGTGAAATAGATAATGCAAGATAAATACAAAGCCTCATCAAGATATATTCATTCCACAAATAAGGCACAAAGTCCTTCAACTTCTTACAAATGCCGCATGTGCTCGATTGAGTGACAAGATGAGAATGGAGGAAAATTGCTAGGTAAAAATAGAAGAATACAACTTGCTAGAGAGGCAAAAACTGATCCTTTGGAATGGAGAGAGCATTCAATTTATATCCAAAACGCAGTGACTCTTCACATTCCCATGTGACCTTTCAACTTAAAGTGCAATCTCAACGAAGAAATAGAAAATTTAAGTGACTTAAGTCACTTTTACAAAAGTTGTTTCTCAACGAAGAAATAGAATGTTAGAGAGAGAAGAGAGAGAGAAAAAAGGTGTGATCGAAAGAAGATGATCTAAGATGAAGTTCTTGCTTTTCCTTCATTGTGGAGATGAATGTTGCAACTAATAGCATCTTCTTCGGTTGCTTCTCTAATCGGGCATGTCTTTTCTTGACTTAGAAATGATGCTCCACATCTTATCTAGAATGATCGTCTTTGTCATGTCTTGAAATCTCTCTTTCAACTCTTCATCTCTGTGAGCAATGATAGGCTTGCACAAATCAACTCTTTGTCATGAACATGATCTCTTGTCTCCCACATGAGAAAACACTCATCTTACAATCATCATGAAGCATGCACTCACACCACACATGCCCCAAACTCGGTAACCATGAGCTCTCTTGGATTTGATGGTATCAAAGATTCATGAGAATCCTCAATGGCAACATAACAATCCTCTTAATGGAAACACTTCCTCTTTGTGAGATGGAACCAAGCAACGATTGAATGGACAATGTCTTCATGAAGAATATGAGTACTTCATTTCTTGTCTCTGAATGAAGGAAGGTGAGGAGATCGAGAATTCACCAGAACCATGGTTTCATCATGAAAGCCTTCAATTAATTCAACTAGATGTTTCATGTTCAACAATCCTCTTGTGCACTCGACTCAGTTAGCAAATGAGTTTTCCTTCTTATCCAAGTGTCTTCAATGGTCTTCAATGATGCTTTTAGTTGCGACATGGATGCGGTCATCATGATGAAGGACTCATCCAAATCACTTATGAATGGATTCATTTGAAAGATTATTGAGAGAAGTGATGCTCCAATTTTGAGACAATTCTCTCATCGAGATCAACAGGAAAATGCAAAATCCATGAAGCGGGCAAAATACTATGAAAAAACTCAATCCTCCATATCTCCAAAAATACTCCACCTCATCATGCAAGAGATAGCTCAAATGAAATATTATTTTAAGAGGAATATTTGCTCCAAATTTCAGGCAATTTGGCTCGTTGAGTCACCGGGAAAGTGCAAAACAATTTTCAGTTGTTCTAGGCACAAATGGAGTTTGTTGGCTGGAAAATTCTTTCCCTCACAAAAAATAAACTAGGATATGATAGCCCATGAGGTATAGCTCTTCTTAAAGGCGTTTTCAAATGGAGCATTTTGGCAAAGTTTCAAAAAAATTCAACCATGTGATCATTGAGTGAGCAAAAGAGTGTTTTGGAAGCTAGGGCATCCAAGTTGGTTTTAATGGCTTCCATGGAGAAAAAATGAAGCTTTCATGGAGTTTTCAACATGCACTTTATCTAATTTTAAGTTGTGGTTTTGGAGGGAAAGTCTAACTTTGAAAATGTAACTTAAGTGGAGGAGTTTGGGTTTTGCTTGTGCAAACAATGAAATGCGCCAACTTTGCACTCCACTCCACCAAAGGGCACTCTAATCAGAGAGGGGCGTATTTTTGGTGTGCAATGGATACACCAAAGTGCGCCAATGTCATGGGGCAGCCTAAAATGTGCCTAGGCTATGAGGAGGAAGTCAACAACACTCAAAACAAGCCAAGTGTTCTAATTTCATGATTCCTTTTTGCTTTTCACATCGACCAATAAGGAGGGCACTTATGGAGGATGGGATTCAAAAAACTTTACAAACTTTGTTTTGCACCTTCAAAAGGCCGCCAAGCTCAAAAGTGTGCCTAAGTCACTTAAGTTGCTGACATCAACAACTCAACGGAGAATTAGAATGTGAGATGCACTTTTTGGGTCCAAGACCAAAAATTAACCTTTTCGGGGTATAATATATCAATTTGATTGGAAATGGGCCAAAAATCCAATGGAACCATTTATAAACCTTGAAATTGAATTCTTCTTGAGTTTTGAGTCAACTCACCATTTTGGCATAAAGAGGCGTGATAGTGAGCTAAGCTGCTACATGAGCTTGAGATGGGTATGAACAAAACTAACACTTGGACCATGAAGGGGACTCAATGTGCTTTAATTTGACCATTTGTTAGGCTCCTGACTCCACCCGAGGTTCCCGAAACCTTCAATGCAAACTCTCTCTTCCGAAAAAGACCCTTGTGCCTCGGTGTCCAAAAAGGTTTCCACTCTTGATGTTTACAAAACTTTATATTGAATATGCCATCATGTACTAGACCTTGAAAGCTTTCCGATGAGAGTCATCTCGGGCTTCTGAAACCACTCAAGGCTCTTGAAACCTTCCGCACAAGTTGATCTTCCTTTGACAACCGAGAACACCTTTTCCTCAAAAAACACCAAAGGTGAATGTGTTCCCAAGACTAGTACAAAGCTCCCAAAACCTTTCCTAAATCATATTGTCACAAAGTAGACTTAGATACATTTTCAATGACTATAATCTGGGCTTCTGAAACCACCCGAGGCTCCTGAAACCTTCAGCACAAGTTGGTCTTCCTTTGACGACCGAGAGCACTTTTTCCTCAAAAAGCACCAGAGGTGAATGTGTTCCCAAGACTAGTGCAAAGCTCCCAAAACCTTTCCTAAATCATAATGTCATGAAGTAGACTCGATACCTTTCCAATGAGTCATGTCTGGGAATCTAACTCCACCCGAGGTTCCCAAAACCTTTTGCACAATTTGATCTTTGAAAAGAGACAATTTTGACTCTTGATCAAAAAGTGACAAAAATTTCCATAGGGTTGTCAAGTAAAATGTCAAGACATTTTACATGCCAACAAGGACGAGTGGTATATCAAGCCTCATTCATTATCGTATATTTATATGTAATGATCAATGATTTCGCAGCATTTTGGGTTCCATATACATTATTTGCATCTCCTTGTAGACTGTTGAATGAAGACCTTGGTCCTGTCATCATTAGCGATGTCTATAAAGGGTAGAGTGTTTTCAATTGAGAAAAGGGTGGCCATTACAGCTCTACGGTTATCATCTAGAAAGACAATGAATACCA
Organism: Taxus wallichiana var. yunnanensis; assembly: GCA_018340775.1. Classification (NCBI taxonomy): domain Eukaryota; kingdom Viridiplantae; phylum Streptophyta; class Pinopsida; order Cupressales; family Taxaceae; genus Taxus; species Taxus wallichiana. Next base: position 547,893,414 of record CM031238.1, on the reverse strand, counting down.
TTTGCAAAAAAAAAGGTTGTGGAAAGTCAACAAAGGTAAGAATTAAAAATAAGTTTATTAATTTTGTGCACATGCATTTGAAAGGTCATGTCTGATGGCCAAGTAATCATTCAATGATTGAGCATGTAAAAAAGGTTTTCAGTAAAAGCAAGGCTTTCCAAATTGTTGCGGTGTTATAGATGTGACTCACATTTAATTCCAGCTTCCATCTAAAGAGTGATCATCTTATTAGTACAACCGAGATCACAACTATAGTATGTCATTGCAAGCCATTGTTGATGGTAATATGCATTTCATGGATGTTTTCACTGGTTGGTCTAGTATTGTTAATGATGTTAGACTCTGCGTAATTCTTTTAACATATTGTGTGAGGTTGAGGAGAGGTTGAATGACCATTCAATTTCCATTGGTTCAACAACCATGAGGGAGTATATTCTTGGTGGTGGTGGTTATCCATTGTCGCAACTTGCCATGCTTAATCACTCCACTATCTAGAGCTTTAACAAATAGTCAAAGGGAATTTAATTGTATAACTTAACAAGAATTGTTGTTGAATGTGCATTCAGAAGGCTAAAGAACATATGGCGAATTTTTCATTCAAAAATTTCTCAGCCTAATTTGCAAACGCTGCCAAAAACCACTCTTGTATGTTGCATATTGCATAATATGCTATTAACATTTGAGAAAGATGATAGTGATGCAGCTGATGTCAGCAAGAATGAATATGAGATATCAATCAATGAAGAAGCATCTGATCAGACTGCAACACTAGCTCGAGTGGCTTTAATGGAATTTGTCAATGGAAGGAATGAAATAGCTCATCCAAAGTGAAAATTAATAGGTACCCAGGTCAGCTATATCAATAAATAATAGTGTTTGGCTAGGTATCAGTTCAAGATCAACTAATGCAGCTATGAATTGATAACTTCAATATTATAGCAGTAGCTATGCAGTGACAATCAGCTAATGTTTTAACTTTTAATTTATTTTCTATGGAAATGTGATTGGATGACAAGGTACTTGGACAAATTCCTGCAGAGATTGGAAATTGCTCGTGTGTATTTCTTGTGAATAACACATTTTTCTTCTTCCCCTCCCTTGAAGCACACTAGTTTTGAATAATTGGTTTTTTTGTTTATGGAATTGAGGCTTTTATTGAACTAATGAATGTAGCAATGTCCAACAGTATAAGATATTGAAAGCAGGTTGTCATTCTATGTTGTCATTGTGTTCCTACATCCACTATGTTGATGATGTGGTGGCCCGTTGCATCTTCTCTCTCCCTGTGGCTTTCTGAGTATCCTACCGTATGGAATGTTAGATATCAGCTTCTATGCTTACATTATTCCATTACTGCAATATCTGCAAACACTGAAAAATTATGGTCAGTGTCTCAGCAATATCGTAATATCTGTAACTGCTGTAATTGCCTCTTGTACTGTTGCTGTAACAATTTTGAATATTGGGACTTAACATTATTCTGAGTCAACATTTATCATTCACCCTATTGAAAACCTCTCTAGATCTTCAAGCAGTTATTTTCCATCAGGGAAGCTAGTGATGTTTTCTCCCAAAGCAGATTTGAGAACCAATGATTGGATAACTAGTGCTCGTGTTTTACTGAACGAAGACTGTGAAATTGGAAAGGCGGGCTTTGGAACTGTATATAAAACAGTCTTAGAGGATGGAAGGGTTGTTTCCATTAAGAAGTTGATGATTTCAAACTTGGTAACGTCCCAAAATAATTTTGAAAATGAGGTCCATCTACTGGGGAAGATGAAATATCCAAATCTAGTTAGTCTAAAAGGCTGCCATTGGACACCACAACAACAACCTCTAATCTATTATTATGTTGGAAATGGAAGCTTGTACAGTAGACTACTTGAGCAATCCCACCCAAATGCCTCTCTAAATTGACGAGCTCGTTTTAAAATAATATTGGGCACTGCTAGAGGACTTTCCCACCTTCACCAAGCTTGCAGACCCCAGTCACACATCATAATATAAAGTCTACTGATGCCACTGGACGAGGACTGCAACCCAAGAATTTCAGATTATGGCCTTGCCAAGCTCCTACCAATGCTTGACAGGCATATACTGAGCAGCCAATTTCAGAAAGCCCTGGGATATGTGGTCCCCTGAATTTGCTTGTCAAAGCCTAAGGATAAATGAAAAATGTGATGTTTATGGGTATGGTGTGCTGATTCTGGAACTGGTTACAGGTAGGAGGCCAGTGGAATATATGGAAGATGATGTTGTGATCCTGTGTGATTATGTAATGTCTTTACTTGATGAAGGGAATCCCTTCAGTTGTATTGACCCAACCTTGCATGATTTTCCTGAGGATGAAGTAATTCCAGTGATCTAGTTGGGATTGATTTGTACATCACAGGTACCTTCTAGCAGACCATCCATGGCAGAGGTGCTACAAATACTTGATGTCATAAAGGCACCAATAGAAAGCAAAGAGAGGCTCTAAAGGCTGAATAAGCTTCTGTTAAGTTTTCCTTCAAAGGTGTAGCTCCTATCAGACCTACCTGCACTGGCCCTCTTGCAAAACTGCTGTCCAACAATCCCCATTGTTGGCAATCAAACAAGTAATACAACTGAAGGGATTCACATGTGCAGTTAATTCATTTGACACAGTGAACAGCTAATTCATTTGATACGGTTGCGGTTCGACTTATTTGATACAGTTTGCAGTTAAACACTTCTCAGTGGGTCCTGCAGAGAACATTTTGGAAGTGCACGGGATCGTACATTGTAATAAGCTCCCTTAATTTCTCTGCAACACCCCTGAAAAATTAGATAACCCCCAGCATGCGACCACTAGGCAATTAACCCTCTAAAAGAAGGGAATTGAGAAGCAGATTTATGTCAGATAACAAGCTGCGTGACTTTAGGTGCCTTGAAAAACAGGGGAATAAAAATACCTGGGATAAGAAAGCAAATGCAGTTTCTTCGTCAGAGATGGGTGCTGCTAAGGAAATGAATTTACTGCGTTTAACTTCCAGCTCTGCAGTAACTTTTTCTTTCAGAGTAGTATAAATTTCGACCTTTGGGATCTGCTTTTCACAGGTTGAAGGTTCGATTCCCTTTGAGGATTCCGAGGCCTGGCGACGAGACGAAAAAAATACAAAGCGATGTTTGAAAGACCTATTCTTGATATTAATATTAATTCCGCCAACCGATCTGTTTCGGTGGACATGCATAGTCGCATAGAAGAAAGGAGAGCAGCATTCCATGGATTTCCTTCCTGGCCTGCTCAGTCAAATTTATTCCATGGAATACAAAATTTTAATTACTTCCACGAGGCTTTGCAGTCTAAAGATTTTAATCATTGTGAAGAAGGAATTGTCACCGTGTCTCCAATCTTTCAAATATGTGGTGTGATAAGTAGGCGACATCTATCTAGCCTACAAGATGGCGGTGCACCCTCAAAGCTGATTAGTCGGAAGGCCTCTTCATTGCACGTAAAACTAAAAGTTTGATTTTCAATTTCTAATGGGGTATTTTGCAGGCATAAAGTGACTTAAAGCACAAGACTAAATTTTTGAAGTGGGGTGTTGAGGTCCTCATTCTGCATATTAGAAAAATATTCAATGAGATCAACCACAATGGCTTCCCATTAGAATGGACGATTAGTATTGCTATTCCTCTATTTAAAAGTGTTGATATTAATAATCTATCCAATTACCGCATCATTATGGTCAATCCTCTCCTTGGTAAACTTTTTGAAGGGCATGAAAGAACGTCGAATCAGCAAGTTGGGCGAAAGAGAGGGTAAAAGAGCAAAAGGGCAAGCATGCTTCCAACCTAGACATTCAACCATCGACCATTGCATCACTCTTAAGCACTTGATTGAAAAGGTATGGGATGCCCAAGGAGAGGAAATATTTTTTTGCTTTGTTGATTTTAAGAAAGATTTTGACACGGTACTTAAAGACAAACTTTGAAAAACAAGATGGAGGAACTTGGAATTTCATACAAGTTTATAAGCGCAATGCATAGGCTTTATGAGCACACCGAGCTAAAATGAGAACCAAAGAGGGTATGTCAGAATGTTTTGGTAGTGACATTGGTGTCAAGCAAGGTTGTCCTCTCTCTCTCCCACCTTGTTTCGATTATACATTGAAAAGCTTGAAGAATGGTTAAGCAAAGTCGAGGAGGGGGCATACGGTTGGCAAGTTATGTGGTGAAGTTACTCTTAGATGCTTGACGATCTTATTCTAATTTCTAAAACAAAGACAAGGATTGAGGGATCACTTATAAGCCTTAAAACTCTTTTACCATGAAGTCGGGATGCAAGTGATTAACTAAAATTAACAAATATGTGGTATGTGGGGATAGTTAATCTAAGTTATGAACAACTATAAACAAGGTAGATAAATGCAGTAAAGAAGTATGTAAATGATCTAAGTGACTATGCAAAAGGAAATGCTAACCATAATGTGCAAAAAGAAGAGGAAAGAACTCGGTTGAATAGAAGATACTCACATAATAGTGTTGCGGTGATGATGACCGAAAAATCTAGAGGTGGCAATGATGTGCGAAGTCCCGAAAAGGATGGATCTAGAGGATCTAGCTAGACTAGAGCGCCTGGAGAGGGATCTAGGCGCTGCGGGTCTCTGGACTGCAATTTGGGCACCACCGGTGCATGTAAAATCTCTAAAATTGATCTTCACTTATCTCGCGGATGGTCTCGAAACCCTCGTTATCTATCGCATCAAATTCACTATCTCATGCCGATGTCGTCAATAATCCAAGATGAAAGAAAAACCTGCAAGACCCCAAAACAAGCATCAAACCCTAAAAATAAAAATGCATATGAAGGGGTTGGGTGACCTTAGATGTCACGGTGGTGGACTTACTAATCGGCGTTGCACTACATCTCAGACCCGATGTAGTTCTATGTGCAAGTGTGTGTGAACATGCCCTAGGTTGCTCTTGTTCCTACACACTTTATGATATAGTGAGTAATAACTATCTGTAGAAAATGTAAAGAATGTGTGCATTGATTAGAATAAAATCTATCCCCTATGAAGTGTGACGCGATGTCCTAACATTGTGCCTTGTGATGGAGCTATGTGGATGCAAGTGATCTCCAATGCAATCGATGGGTGCAACTCTAGATGAGTGATAGTAGTAAGTGATGTTAGGTTCTCATTATGGTCTCATAACTCTTGATCTAATTTCGTAATTAACCCTGAAAAGGCCAACCACAAGAAAGATAAAGATCTCAAACGGCTAGAAAGAGCCCAAAAAGTGGTGGGAAAGTGCAAAAGGACAGGGCCCCTGTGGGACCAGGGGTCCCACAAGTGCCCTGATGCTAATCCCAGCACCCCAATTGAGGATAAAATAACTTGAGATGACGAGAAGTTGGTGGGCATATAGGTGCAAGAGGTCCGCGATGACGAAATAAAATAAAACAATATGGCCAAAAGATGGGGGTTAATTAGTACTTTCTTCACTCAAGAACCTTCTAAATAGTAGTATGAGACCGGATAAATATTATCTAAAGTGCATGATTTTGTGACTACATTTTTCCCCCACTTTATGTTGGTGAGCGAAAATCTTGGTAACATAAAGTAGATAGAGATGCGTACCTGATGTCCATGAAGAGTGTAGTAGAAACGTGTTGAAGGACTAGACAAAGCGTGGAATGACAAAAATATGGAGGAGCATGGAAACTAAAGATGAAAAATGCGCAAAGAAAAAGTGATGAGAGTGAACCTAGGGCGGAATGTGTGTGTAGTTGTTGCGGTGTGTGATGTACCTACATGGTTAGTAAAGCGTGTGTTGTCACGAAGTGTTGTTGTTGACGTTGTTTTTTTTGTTGTTGTTTCCCCCATTTGATTGCTTGTTTCTCATACGATCGGACACTGCGAGAGAAAACGATCAAGTACTCAAATATGTATATATGTATGTGTAAAAACACAATGTAAAAGACGCATGTATATGTAAAATATGTAAATGTAAATGGAACATGTGCACCTGATCCATGTCGAGAAAGAGAGTGTAGAAGGATATCATGTACTATGCGAGTTTTTTGGGTGATCTCATGCCATATGCCAAAGAAGTATAGGGAGGAAATGCTCTGTGTCCTCCAACCTTTAACTTCTTCCTTGAACTGTGTGTGAAGAGATCTTTGTATGTCTGGTTTTTTTGGTGATCCGATGCCACTGGCCGAAGTAGTGTAGAGAGGCACACCCACTGTAACCTCTAAGCATATAATCGCTTCCTAGAATGTTAAGGACACCATGTCCTATAAAATTTGTTGTGTATGGGGTTCATAGACTAGTCTGAACCCACTCGTTGTATATAACTAAACCGAACCAGTGTAGAATCTCTATGTTAGTATGTAAAAAAACCCCAAATGATGCCCCCTCTTTGGGGGCGCATGCGACGTCACTGATAGGAGAATGCAGCCCCAAAAGAGGACCAACCGCATGTACGTTGTAACCCTGGAAAGTGCTTAGTAAAAACCAAGGCACGCACAAACAAGAAGGCTAGCCAAAGACAAGTGTGAACAAACATGCATGTATATAGAAAACAATGTGTAAGCTACACAAACAATGTAAAAGCTATCAAGAAAAGTAGTAATGTAAACACGCAAGAAGACAAAGTAACAAACAAGTATGGAAACAAATATCCCTGCATAACAAATGTTACACATGAAGCACCCATTAGCATGTTAGAAATATCTTTAGTATGTCAAAAGCGTGTATAAGCAAGTAATGTAAAGTGTTATGTACAAAAAATGAAACAATGGCACTGGAAGATACGAATGTGGATGCCCCAACGACCAGTGTAAGAAGGGTAGAAGGCGAGCATCCATGTTGCGTGTAAGAGACCTATATCTGTAATCACAATTGGAAAAATACGTTAGCGTGCATGTGTGGATGATATAGATAAATGACATACAAGTAATCTAACTAACATGTGTAATAAAGTGAGCATGAATAAGCAAAAGTAAGCAAGAGTAAAAGCAACCATAATATGCAGTATGTTATGGATGGATGGAATGGAATGCAAACTGAAATGATAGGAGCTGTGTGCCCCGAGTGGATGGAAATGTATGCAATGAGGTTCATTTTGTTTGCCCCTCAACAGTCAAGAATGAACCATAAACGAGAGTGTGTCATCGGGAAATGGTAAAAGTGTGTTTTGTGTCTAACACGTTGTGGTGAATGTGTAGGTGTAGTGATGAGATATGACTTAGTGACAATGCGTGCATGAACCCTATAGCCGAAGTGTATATCGCGACCAAATGAACGTATAAGTGATGATTTATTCTAAGCGTTGTTAGCATACGGATTTAAACGCATGCAAATGACATGCAACAATGTGGGAACGAAGTCCCTCCTCAATGAAGGTGAGGTTGCCTTTATTGAAAACCAAAATTGTATTTACATCTATACATTCAAAATTGTATGTGGGGGGTGTTTTGGAACATCAATGGAAAGAAAAGTGAATGAAAGAGATGGAATGAAATGAAGGAACGAAATGGAAAGGAATGAATGGAAGGAACATGCAAGAGTTAGGTAAAAATAGAGCCTAATATTGCATGGAGAAGAACAATAAATAACTAACACAAATAAAACGAGTTTGCATTAGTTAAACGAGAATGAGTAAAGGGAACACACATGAGCAAGTAAATAACAGAGCTTGATCACTGTGAACAAGAACAACAACTTAATAATGTTGACAATAAGATCAAAGACAATATTTGCATGCAAGATTTAAACATCTAACATCTAATGAACATAAGAACATCAAATGTTACAAGAGACAATGAATGAGACACAAATTTCATATTTCATTAACTCCAAAATGTATTCAAAAATAACACAAAGTTTCTTCCTGAAACAAAGCTTGCACACAAAAGTATTTTCTTCTCCTCTCTTAAAGTCACCCTTTACAAATGAGCCCCTCACTTCCTTTTATAACCCAAAAGTTGGTTACAAAGTAGTTAGGGTTTTACATGAACATTAAATAGGGCACTTAAGTGACCTTTGACTTTTTCAACCAACTTTATTAAAAGCAACTAAAAATAGAAATCACTTAAGTCATCCATAGTTTTCCAAAAACAGACTCAATAACAACATCGTTTTCTTAAAATCACATTTTAAAACATACAATAACAACCAATGCCTTATCCATTGAAATGGGGTCCACCTATCTCAAACGTATGAGAAATGGACTCTCCCACTTCATTAGATACCAAGAAAACTATCTCCTTGAACCATCGGTGAAATTAGGATCTGTCGCTTTCACCAATTGAAAGGATCTAAACCTTCCCAATGTTTTGAACATATTTTCTTCTTCTAAGTTCATTTGGTTGAAGAATAGCCTCACAAAATACCTGTAATTCCAAAACCCTACTTGGCATATCATTTAAATTAACCATCTTTGATTGAGCATTCTAAAAAAGTTCTTTAATTTGATTCAACGCTCCATTGAAGCTGAAGATAAATTATTGGCGGAAGTATACATGTCTTTAAACAATTGTGAAAATTGCTCTTCCACATGTTCCGATGAACACCTTCGATTATGCTCATTTACGAGGTTGCAAGGATCTCAAATATGAATTCTTGAATCAATGTGAGTGAAGTGAAGGCTTCATTACATATGCTATCATAATGGATCATAGAATCCTCGAGAAGTGTCTTCCTTGATTTGAGATGCGAGACACCAAAGAAAACATGTCCCTCAATGTTCAAATTTGAGAATTCCTTCAATGGCTAAAATTAAGAATTCCATACTCATCATCTCCTGTAAACTAGGCAATATCTCATCCAAAATTCATATGTTAGAAACAAAAGTTTCCTTGAAAGAAAGAACTGGATCAAGACACGCACTGACATCTTCATGGAGCTTAACCGCCATTTTGATAATCTCTTGGCCTTGAAATGAGAATATGTGAAAGCCAAGTTTTAGTGACATGACCCAATGTGTTTATTTCTTTTGATAAATTGAGAGTTTCTTCATCGGGGCAGCCACGCATCGAATCTTGGGAAATTGGATGATATGGGATTTATTAGATGTTGAACATATTCCACCAATTGATTCTTTTCACCTTGAGCGAGAGTTCGAGACTTATATTTCTCAAGTCTCTTAGCACAATATCCATTGAATCTCGAGCCATCGCCATGTCACTTTCCAATGTGGACCTCCCAAGTCCCAATCTGAAACTTCATAATCAGTATATTTCATGACATCACACTCCTTGTCAACTTGTGGGATGGCAAGATCCGCAAATAAGTTCCCGTTACTATCCACCATTATTTGAGAAAGCACTTTAGGCTTCTTGGGAATGATGTCATTTGAAAGTTTGAAAAGGGCATCAAAATCAATGTCAATTGCCTTGACAACCCTCTTCCTTTTCTTGACTTTGCAATCAACCTAGAAAGGAGTATCATTCACTATTTCTGCATACAAAAGCCTAGAGCTCAAAACAACATTCTCATTGTTCTTGACATCATGAGATTATGCAAGAATCCTTTCCACGACCTCAATTTCAGGAGAAATAACCTCGATATCCACCTCCTACTCATTTGGAAGATTTTGGGAAATCTCTTCATGAACTGTAGGTTCCAAAGTTTTGATATTTGGACTACTTGCACTTGAGTGGACGCTTGTGCAAGGCATGGATGAGGATTGTTTGTTACTAGCTTCTGAGAACTATTAACAATGTGAGTAGAAGAATCTCTACTTGAAGTAGAAAATCCTGATACACACTCTCTTCCTTCACTGGGGCTAGGACCCTTAGGTTTTTCTCCTCGTGACACATTATTCGGCGAAGTGGATTTTGGAAACCACTCCTTTCTTGCTTGTTGCGTATGATTGGATGGCACAGAGGTTAATTGAGAAGAGGCTTTGGTTGAATGGATACCTCCTCGAGTTGGAAATTTTTGTGATCCTGAAGTATGATCTTGAATTGATTATAACTTGGCAAGTTCTCTTTCGTACCAAGATATGCTTCTTTCAAGAATCGGTTGATTCTTTCTATCAAGAGAAAATTCATCTCTTTTGGTCCAATCAATTTGGGGCAATGGGGTAAAAGCAACTGCATCATATGAAGGATCAATAACATCTTCATCATCATTTACAAATGAATCTAGAGGGTTCTTGATGCGAAAGGCCTTGATATGAGCAAGGGTTAGGTGATAAAACTCCCATCTTCTTACTTCATGCTCATCTAAATAGGTAGCTTGGAAATCTTCCATGGTAGGGTTATGTTGATACTTTGCTCGAGAATATTCTACATATATCCATTGATATCAAACTAGGATCTCTTCACTTATGGATGAATTGTGATGAGGGCAAACTCTTTTTGCATGAGTTGTGCACTGAAGAGATTTGGACATTGGTATTCACCAATTTGGATTGGGAAATGAATTCCTGAATGATGCTTGTCACTGAGAAGAAAATGAACTTGAAATAGTTGTCGTGCAAGCTCCATTAATGCCCATTTTTCACTGATGTACTTAGGAAGTTTCCATTGAGTACTCATGAAAGCCGCTTACGTGAATGTAGGAAAAGGATGAGAATTGGATAAACCAGGGTTCCCCATTGAAAAATGAAATCCATGGCTTCTTTAGAAAATCTTTCCTCTCTATTCCGATTCAAGTTCCAAATCACGCGGAAGGTGAATGCATCATTGACCCTTCTGAAATGGTGAGAGCTATTTTTGAAACTTAGTTGTGGATAGTAATGGAAGACATTATTCGATGGACCCATGACTCCTCTTGTTTTGGTCTCGAAAACAACTTTCTTCTTGTCATTTAGCAAGTCGATACGATGTCATGTAGAAGCATCCAGTCATATTTACTTCAATCAATTATTTGTGAAGAGTATCACTGATGATGGTGGCCTAATCCACAAACTCTCTTTTGCAAGGATGATACGATAAACCGATACATCCATGGGTGGAAATTCTTAGCGAGAGGGTAAACTGAAAACTTGACTTAGAAGAGTAATCATGTCCCCGATTTCTTCCACGAAATCAACGTGGTACGCTTTAAGAAGTCGGTCAATTCGAGGCCTCTTGGTCACTAACCGATTGTTATTAACCACCTTGCTCCACTCGAGGGGTTCTTCATCCCAAAATTATTGTGCTGACTATCGAGTGATATCTCGCATTCTCGGGAAGTCATGTATCTTTGAGCAATTCCTCAATGTGCTCTAGTGTGATTAAGAGGAAAGGATCACGATTATATTTAAAAATTCCTTGTCTCTCAGTATCATAATGCTCCATGCAAGCAATAACTATCTTTGGAACCTGCACCAAGACAAGAAATGTTATTGCTTGGGGTAGCCTACTATGGTAAAGCCTATCCGAGAATATGGTTTTGCCTTCAATTTTTACCCGATCACAGAATTGTTGCACATTGATGTGACCCAGATTTGTATTAGTGATATTGTCATATGTTGACTTGATGGAAATGGGAGGGATGATTCCTTAGAATTTTTTCTTGAGTACTTACTCGATTTCTCCAAAGGGCTTCTTTGATCTTCCTGCAGATTTATTATATTTTTTGGCCATTATGAATTTTACAAAAAAATGACTCAGGCACGTAAAACAATGCAAGTGGGGCCGGGTCTCAATCTCCGAAACCCCCGTCAATGCAAGAATAATATGACTTGTTTTAATATTATTATTATTATTATTTTAAAAATAATAATAATAACTACCCCAATTACAATTTTTTTAATAATACATCACATCGAGGCTAGGCTCGAATTTCGACTCTAGCGACAATGATTTATTTATTTATTTTAAATAAACAAAACCGCCCAATTTTAATAGCTTTGATTTTTTATTTAATTTTCCAGAGAAAATTCTCCTTGGTATGCGTGAAAATTTCTGATTTTAATAACCACATAATTTGAGATTTACTTCGTTGAAATGATGTAGTCTAGAATTTACCGTATAACACCCTGACGCGTTGGCACATCACTCAACCTAGACTAAGCGCTCACCCGAAGCACGCAAAGGTACCAGGTCCCTCTTTAGGGTTGTTGTAGTAAGATGTTAGCATGATGAAGGAAGAAACATATAGATCCATAACTAATCCCTCACTCTACAAGGCATGCCATATTTAGATCTAAGAAAGAACAATCTTAAACAATAATCATGATTGAATCAAGAACATGCACTACTCAATTACACACAGGAATGACACATAGATTCATTCAATAACTTCTATCTATTAATAACCATAGAAGCTCCTTACAATAATGGCATTCTATACCGATGTGCACATGGATCTCGATACGAATCCAGTCATAAGCACATATCTCTCTATGCTTACCTCTTACGCTCTACATATACCTATATATATCTCTTCTCTATCTTTGTATATCTATATATCTTACTATGTGATTCACATCATATATATAGGGTGGGGACTTTCCCTTCACCACTTATCTATTCCAAAAATAGGCCGCATGCTATTAATAGCCACACGTCGTTTACAGCATAGCCACACATGCAAGTGTGCTATCTATAGACCTCTTACAGTTAACTGAAGTGATAATTCTATTCTTAGCTTGTTTCATGCAAAATGCTTTGATCCAATCCTCTAAAGATAGACAATGTGTGGCGCGCACGTCTTTGCATCGTTGGTGTGTTCCACACACCATCTTCTAAAAATAGGTCTTTATGCTCAAAATTGGCTAAGTCCTGAATGTTGAACTTGCCCTCCGTGCGCGGGTTCTTCCTGTCCATTTGTGCCCTTAAACCTGGCCTATTTTCCCGCGTGGACTTCTTGTGTGAGTTATGTCAAGTTTTCTCTAATCAACATTACCCCACACTAATCTCATTGTCACCTCGACAATGGGTATATCCAAAAATTGAAGTAAAGAATGTTGAATGGAAAGAATAAGAAATAATGTAGATGAATAAAGAATGTTTTATGAGGCAGCCTCCATTGTATCAGTTTGAAGGATCAACTCTGGATACTCTTCCTTTATTGCTGGCCTCTAAATCCTACCACTCGGTGAATGCTTTCTCTGCCTGCTCTGGTACGTCCACAATAATAGACTCTAGTTCATCTTGGGTAACTTCACCTTTTTCATTCTGCAATACCAACATAATGTTGGACATTGCAGTATGTTGTCCTTCCAATGACATCCATCTTTTGTGCGATGAGTTTCCGAAGCTCATCTAATCGTTCCTTGTGTGGATCTTGTGTTACTTCTAGGGCCCCGCGCTTTAGCTTTACGAGTGTTAAGCTGCTCAAGCGTAGCCTAAGGTATCATCCTTCATAGCCTTCTAGACTACATCATCTTCTTCTAGAGTCTTTACCTTGATCAATGCCTCTGGAGATGTGCATATATTTAAGGCATGATCCACCTTCTTCAATTCTTCTTAGAGAGCTTACAGTAAGCCTTCGTATGATGCAATCTTTCCGACTCACGCAGCCTTAGCCCTTTCTACCTATTTTTAGAATTCCTTGGTGCTGACATGCACAGAGGTTCATCTTTAAGCATTAGGTCCACCAACTTTCCTAAATAATGTATTGTTGAGGGAAACGTTTGTGGTACCTTGGGCTCCAATTTTGGCCTAGCTCTTATGACATTGTCTCCAATCTCCTCTACGATGCTTGATAAATACTTCGTTCTTCTTCTACGCTAAGTCCCTCTCTTGGGTTAGGTGCACTATCACTGCATCCTTCATCTTTAAATTCCCACACAATGCTCTAATTGTTGCGGCCTTGTCCACGTTTCTTCTTAACTTTAGTAAAACCTTCACCAATACGTTATATGTCTAGCTTAGGGTGCCTTCTTGGTAGTCTCAAAATGCATGACTCTTTACATACATCAAAGTCAGCTCATCCATGTGGGTATACATTAACCATGAAAGTTGCTTTTGAGTACGCACAAATGGTTGTCATATCCCCATTCATTAGTTCCCAACCAAATAAATCCTTTTATTCTATAGTGCTTTGGAACCGTGTGTGGATGATTTTTCCGGTGTCCTCTGCATAGCCCATGATTGGTGCACTGTGTTCCCCACTCATCCTCTTTGATTTAGGTCCCTTGGGAATTATAGCTTCAAGGTTAGGATTTTGTCCTGTTACACCTTGAGTAGTCGCATGCGTGGATCCGGAGGTTGCCTTCTCTCTTTCTTCTCCATCCTTCATCTCTTCATCTTTCTGCTCTTCCTTGTTCTATGGCTCTTCTTCTTGCTCGAATGGGGTAGTAGATGTGCGCTTGCTCTCCCCTGATTCCTCCACTTCTTCATCTAACTTTAACTTTCTTCTCCTTTTTGGCTCAATGGTCTCCTTGTGTGGAGAGAGATGAGGTGATTTCCTTACCGTGTGTGGGGTTCCACCTTGATTCCTTGTGCATCTGAATACTTTCTTAAATTTGTAGCTCCCCACTCAACCTCCTCGTATCTTCCTTTTCGTCCCGTCCTTGAGGTGGAGTGGTCACGTGTTGTGACTCTTCTCTGTCATATGGTTTCTTTCTTCTACGCTCCAAGCCTCCACTATCTTCACGCTCCTCTTCTTCATCCTCTACCTCAACATTTTCTGTTGGCCTTTGTGCTGGTATGTTTTCCATTGTGTGCTTACCCTTTGGTGGCCTTGGGAGTGCGAATTCATTCTCCACATACTTATTGTTCTCCATCTTGGGATTTTGTTGAAGATATACTAATGTTTCCCCTACATCTGCTACTGACTGGACTTATTGGCTTGATATTCAACACCTTTGAAAAGAGCTTCTCGTCATACGCAATTCTTCCTAGATACACATAATTCTTCCTCAACGTGTGGTAGTCACAATCTACCTTATCTATGTTGAATACCAGTCGGTGCATGTCTATGAATTTATGAACAGATGCTTGGAAATACCTTGTAGTGAATGCGTAAGGCAATTTACACCAAGGGCTCTAGACTCCATCTCTCATTGGGAAGCACACGATACATAAATGTTGATATAAAAAAAACTAGACTTATTTCTCCACTACCGATGGTAGGTCCTTTGAGATGCACCACTCTTCTCCAAATGCCACATGGAGCATGTCATACCATTTCTCCTCCCTATTCTTGACATCATCTATTATGGACCTTTTACATAAGTACTTGTTGAACCTTTCAAATTTGAAGCCTTATTCTCCATGGGATATTCCCATACTTTTTCCTTCACCCATCCGGTACTCCAATTTCCATGAATACTAGTGATAATAGAACAACCCCAAAGTCTGGTCTTCCCTCATGTGTGTGCTTCCTTGACTATCTAACATAACAATAGTTCTTCAATTTATCTATATCCATACTTGCATAGAAAAGTACAAATATACCTTTAAAGCGTGGATTCTGATACTTTGAAACGTTTATACCCAAAGATCATCAATATGAAGGATAGAAGAATTAAGGAGATAGATCATTCACTTTAGGAAATAGAGATAGAAAGTATAACCTTTTATTGACACAAAGTTCTGAAATCATAGAATCAACTTTCAACACAAAGTTTCTTATACATGTTCCATAAATGGATGATTCACAAAGTTTTTAGAACAAGTAAAGATGGATGATTTTCGACAGGAAAGAAGGAGTAACATATGAACAAATGGAAAAACTTATGTATTGATTACTTCAAATCTATTACATCTACAGAGTACCAGGATCCAACCCTAACAATGGTGTGGAGAATACATTAAATAACTTCTAAAACTAATGGTTACATTTGGTTACAAAAATGATGAAAACTAATTCAAGAAACCGATGTTTGAGTCTCTCCAATGCCTTGGCCATTTCCATGCATGGTGGAAAAACCAGATGCATTGAATCATAGTTGTTTAATCTACCTTTGCAAACTTTGAATTTGAGTCATCCACGTGGAGATATTTAAATAGAAGCGGGCTGAGGATGCCTTTTGCATTTTGTGCCTTTTGTAGAAATGGAACTTTGGAACATTTTGGCCCGCCCACCCTCTTTTGATATAGGCCTGACACTTGGCTTTACGTGAGTGGTGATGGAGTCATGGCTCACTTTTACAATTTTACCTCTTTTCAACGTGGGCTCAAAAACTCAAATTGTTCCACACCTTTGACTTTTGATGTGGTCTTTGACTTTTCCTTGGCCCTTTTTGAATTTTCAAGCATTTTAAAAAAGCTCAAAAAAATCTCCGGGCCCACCCCCCCACTTTCAATGCTTCGAAACACAAAAAGGCATGGCCATGTCCTTTGCCACATGTCCTAGTTCAATATTTTTGTGTTTTTGACTAAGTCCCTTTCATTTGGCAAGGATATGTCTACCACTGGACATGTGGAAGCTCAAGTGCACATTTTTGACTTGCCTCCGAAGTTTTTTTTTTGAAGTTTGCGCCAAGATGACATGTGTAAGCTTCCGCAAACCCTTCCATACTTAGTCATTCAATGATCAAATCTCTTCCCCTTCTTTGACTTTGACCACGTGGCGAGCTCACTCATTTTGGAGTTTTTGCTTTGATTTTCCTTTGAAGTTTCGCATTGAGAGACACGTGGAGACTTCCATGACCCTTCTTATTTATACTTAGCCGATTCAACAACTCGGCTCTCCCTTTGACTTTGACTGAACCCTAGACACGTGGAGAGCTGGTGCTCATTTGAGTTTCTGCTTTGGATTCACCTCCACGAAATTACACCGAGCTGACGTGTAGCTCCTTCTGCCAATCCTGAACTCTTCAACAACCAAATCTATCTCTCCTTTGACTCTAACCACATGGTGAGTTCACGCATTTGAGACCCACTCTTTGGTTTCCTTTGAAGTTGCACGTTGAGAGACACGTGGAAAATTCTACCAACTTCTTCATGCTTAGTCGATTAAATAGTCACTTTGTCCCTTTTTGGACTAGGAACACATGTGACACATGGAGAGCTGGCACAAGTTTGGGGAACCACCTTTGGCTTTGACCCTTGAAGTTACGTCGATGAGGCATGTGGTGTCATCATTCCGCTAAACCTTCCATACTTAGCCGATTTGGCTTGTTCTGTCTTCATTTTGGACCTGGGACACGTGGAAAGCCTGCACTTGTTTGAGGACTATCCCTTGGGCCTTGCCCTTGGAGTTGCACCATTTGGATGCGTGGAGGCTTCCATTTGCATCACTTGAAACATGGTCATGTTGCATCCAATCATGAGATGTCCACGTACTACCCATGGATGTTGGGAAAAAATTGACAGGGAAGATACGCCCGTCATTCCCGATATGGGAAGAATAAAAAGAAAGGAAAAACTCCACCTTTATGCCCAAATTTCAAATTGTTCTCCATGGAATGGAAAACTACAAACAATACCAGGCTCAATGTGATCCATTACTCCAAGGTACTCGACTCAAAATTTTCAAAACTTGACTTCAAAAAGAGGGGAATTTTGAGGGCGACAACAACTAGCTCTTTCTAGGGATGACTTGACAGAGGAACGAGGCAAGATCAAGGACCATAGAAAAACTCAGGGAAAGCAGACCAGTGCCTTATCCATTGGGAAAATAGAGTCAAAGGAAAACCAATACAGAAGACAAAACACACATAAAAGGGAAACAAACCAAAAGGAAAAACAAAAACAAAACACAAAGGAACGACCCAAAACCAAAACACTATACACAATATATATAGAAGGACCGCCTAGTCACCTAGGACTTGAACAACTTCAGATACTACCCACTATAAGGAAGTGGGAGAGGAGAACCATCCATATAATCCAAATAGAATGAATTTTCTCCAGCAAAGTGCCTGATTTTAAAAGGACCAAGCCAAAGGGAATCAAACTTACCATGGCTTCCTCGAGGTTCATGCTTTTGTCCCACAACAAAATAATGTCTCCCACTTGAAAATATTTGGGTCTAGCTTTCTTGTCAAACAAAGCTTTCACCCTCAATTGATGAGCTGATATCCTATCAAAAACCTACAACCTATCTTCATCCAACTTCTGGAGATACATGATCCTCTTGTCCAAGGAACTGGTAAAACTTGAATCTTCAATAGCCTTCATTAAGTGCAAGGCTAGTAATTCCACTTATTACTGGCAACTGAGCTTCAACACCATACACCACTTGAAATGGAGACATTCCAATTGCTCTTTTGGGTGTAATTCTATCTACCCAGAGAGCATCATAAAGTTTCTTGTGCCAATTCCTCTGAGAGTCATTGAAAAGCTTCCAAACGATGGTTACCAGATTCTTATTTGTTGATTCTGCTTGTCCATTCCCTTGGGGTAGTAGTCTGAAGAATGAGCAAGGGAAATTCCATAACCATAGCAGAAATCCATCATCTCAAAAGAAGAAAAATTTGAAGCATTATCAATCACAATCTTGTTTGGTACCCCAAACCTTATCAATATGTTCTCTTTAATGAAATTACACACCACCTCAGAAGTAGTGCTTTTGACTGGAATGGCCTCTACCCACTTTGTGAAGTAGTCTGTAGTAGTTAGCACATGAGTATGCCCAACACTTTGGAAGGTGGGTTAAGAGTTCCCAATGAAATCCAATCCCCACTATTGAAAAGGCTCATCAATCACTATTGGCTTTAGTGGCAAAAGCAACCAACTTAGGTCTCCCAACAAAAGTATGACAAGCTTCACACTTGCCTACCCATTTGGATGCATCTCTAAACAATGTAGGCCAATAGTACCCAGCACAAAGGATTTTATGGGCAGTGATAAGAGAGAGAAATGGCCTCCACAAGCCTGATCATGAAAAGATGAGAACAACTTCTTCTATTGCTCTTTGTCTACACACTTCAAGAATCTTCCATCTATGCCTCGCTTGAACAAAGCATTCTCCCATAATACATATTGTGTAGACCTTAGCTTAATATTCCTCTTCTCCTTGGCACTCAAGTGGGATGGACACTCTCCATAAGTAAGAAAATGTGTAATATCAACATACCATTCATCTGTTGAACTAAGGAAGAGGACAACAGAACATCAACTTGCTTCTTTGGACAATGTTGCATCAGCTCCTTCAACAATAAGCTCACATAAGCCTTTACCCCAGACTAGCTTAGTTGGCTTGATATCAAGGTCATATTCTTGAAATTTTTCTACCCAATTGCCTCTCTTAGTTCCAAACTCCTGTTGTGTAAGAATGGACTTGATGGTTGTATCAGGAACAAGCACAACAGAGTGAGAATTAAGAATATAAAAACAAAATTGCTTGACAACTTTGACCACTGCAAAAAGCATGTTTCTCCATCATAGTATATTTCAACTCATGAGCTTTCAAAACATAGCTCATGAATGCAATTGGAAGTTCATGATCCTCAGAATCCTTCTGAGTTAGCACAACAACCAAGGTACTCTCTGTAGCATAGCAATAGATGATAAAATCCTTGTTGAAATCAGGACATGCTAAGATGGGAGTTTTAGCAATGGCTTTCTTGATACCTTCAAATGCTTCCTTACCCTTGGAAGTCCAACCAAATTTTTCTTTCCTTTCATCATGTGAGCAATGCTCATAGTCAATTCTTAAAATCAGAATGAATCTCCTCAAGAAGTTTATCTTACCAAAGAAAGAGTGAACCCCTTTTTACTTGTGGGAAGAGGAATCTGCTGGATTGCTTGAACTCTTTCTAGATCTATCTTGATTCCCTCTTTGGAGACAATATTCCCCAACAACTTGCCTTTAGTGACACAAAAGAAAACTTCTTTGGATTGAGAGAAACTCCATGTTCTCTACATTTTTGGAGGACTACTTCAAGATGTTGAAAGTGATCTGCCCTTGTTTTGAGAAAACAATCAAATCATCAAGGTACACAACCACACACTTTCCCTTTAAACTTCCAAAATCCAAGTCCATTTCCCTCTTGAAAGGTGGCACCAACATTGATAAGACCAAAAGGCATTCTCTTGTAAGCAAAGGTGCCCCAAGGAGTAGTGAAAGTAGTTTTGTGTTGATCTAGGGTACTAACCTCCACTTGATTGTATCCAGAGAATCCATCAAGCATAGACAACATCTCAGAGCTTGTGACAACTTGCAAAACTTGATCCATCATGGGAGAGGATAGTTGTCCTTCAGAGAGGCTTGATTCAAATTCTTGAAATCCACACAGATGCGAATCTCACCATTCTTCTTCTATGAAGCACAATGTTGGCAATCCATGTTGAATGATGTATAGGAAGATGATTTTTGCCTTTAGTAACTTCTGGATCTCTTGAAAAATAGTGCCAACAACCTTGGGATTGTATTGCCTTTGTTTCTTCTTGAATGGTTTGATCCCAGTTTTAGAGGGATAAAGTGTTGCATCTCCTTTGGCTGGAAAGCCTTGAGATCATCATACGAATAGGAAAGAACATCAACATACCTTTTTAGTAGATTTACTTGCCTTCTTCTTCTCCTCTTGAGTGCAACATTTTCCAATGTTCACCATCTTGGGTTCATCAAGACTCCCAATATTAATCTTTTCACATTCAGCTAGACTACCGAGCTCCTTGGGAAGTTTTAGACTTAATGTACCTATCATGCTTATCAAACAGATCTTCCAAACTCACCAGCCCTTTAGGGATCTTGTTACCTTTCAATTTGATGCAGCCATCTTGATCCATCTCTTCCTTGATATCTCCTTCATTAGAGGATACACACTCTCTAGGAAGGTCTCACTTCCTTCAAAATACAACTGGTCAAAATTATCCTTAAGCTCCAAGAAAGAGAGAAAATGTTGATCATCATTGAAAACCTGCTAGTTATTTGCATTATCTGGTACACTGGGCCTATGAATCATTTCAATGGTAAATTTCTCCTGAGAGAAATCTGGGTGAGGAATCAACAAATCCCGAGACAACTAGAGAATCAGCTCTAGTGTTCCTTTCTCTTGGCACAACTTCAATGGAGAAAGCATCAAGAAACTCAATGGAATCCCAGACAAGATTTCTATAATGTTTCAATCTCCTATTCTTGACTTGAAAAATCTCTGACTTGTTTCACAATCAGCTCTGCATCACCACGAGCACAAAGATTCTTCACTCCCATTTCTTTTGCCATGTTCAATCCAAGTATGAGTGCCTCATATTCAGCTTGTATTGTTTGTATTTTCAAAATAGAGCTTGAAGGAGAAAAAGGATGAATGTTCCCTTCTGGAGAGGTCAACACCACTCCAGCTCCAGAACCAGCTGAAGAGCAACTTCCATCAAACTCTAGAGTCCAAATGCCATTGGGGTCATGAATCACTCCCTTAGGAAGTTTTTCCTCATCTTGTGACATGATCATGTAGTTACCATGCCCTATATCTTCATAGAGTATCTGTGCTTTTGGATCATCAGTCTTTTGCACAATGTATTCAATTTGTTTCTCAGGTAGCAACTTCTTCATTTTTCCATTGACCAGGGATCAAAGCATGTGACCAATCCATTTGAATTTCACCTCCTACCTCCTTACAAAATTTCTACTCAGCAACATCCCATATGAGGGAGGAATATCAACTACCAAAATGGTGGCTAAGACCCTTTTCTCTGGAAAAGTAGCAAAAGCTACTTGTGCATCTTTAATTCTTCCAACCAAAGGCACTTTCCTACTTTCCATGGAATAACAGGAACCAAAGGCACGTGTTAGAGTCAGGCCCAAAGCATGAGCTACTTTGGCAGGCATTACATTGTCTAATGCTCTTGAGTCTATAACACAATTATTGAGTTTATGGCCAGCTATGAGAAGAGTCACATAGAATGGTTCAATTTTCTCATTAGGGGAAGTGACTGCAGCCACAAGGCTTGATTGAGGTGAGGAAGAGGGAGTGGGAAAAGACCTTTAGAAGTACTTGGATGAGGCTTTGGATTTGGAATTGACAAAGTTTACCATTTTAGCAAAAGCTTTTGGATGGGTT
Organism: Taxus wallichiana var. yunnanensis; assembly: GCA_018340775.1. Classification (NCBI taxonomy): domain Eukaryota; kingdom Viridiplantae; phylum Streptophyta; class Pinopsida; order Cupressales; family Taxaceae; genus Taxus; species Taxus wallichiana. The sequence goes on along the minus strand of CM031238.1, from coordinate 547,871,610 downwards.
TGGTAAAACTCTGCCTCTTGAAATTTGGATTTTGGTCTTTTGAGGTGATCAATGATATCAAAAGATCTAGAGGTGGATGGGGCATCATTTCTAGGAACTTGAGAGACTTTTGATCTATCAGTTTTAGGATTTGAAGGACAAGGAGTTTTGGAAATAGAAGGAGAAGAAGGGAATTAGCATTACTCACCTTTTGTGTGGAGGTAGTGGGAATAGGAGCTCCTCTTCTTGCAATCACTGGAATAGTTATAGGAAACTCCTTGGACTTCTTAGCAGGATGCACCACTTTTTCTTTTTTATTTTTTTTCTCCCAGTCATGACAACATATGACTCACTATTCATATCTGCCACTCTTTCATCATATTCATCTTCATCATCCATACCTTCAGTGGTGAGGAAATGAACTTGAGATCCACCAAGCTCTTCTAGTTCTTCATCAACCTCTTCTTCTGGTTCTTCATAGAGTTCATTACACTCCTCATCATCAGGTTCTTCAACTTCACAAGTTGCATTGACTGGAACCTTGATGGGTGGGCCTTCAATAGCCAATCTGTCTGAAGAAGGAAGATGGTTCTGGGCTGAAAAATTCTTCCTTGGAACATCTTGGTAAGGGTATGTTGAGCCAATTGTTTCTTGAGAGCAATGAGATCATTTGCAAGCTTCTGTACTAACTGATCAAATTGGCTCTAGGGAAGAGGAAGAAGAAGAAGCTTTAGATTTGGAGGATTCTCTTTTCAGTTTACCAGACATGATTAAGTCATCCTCAACACTGATGGCTAACCATTGATCAACATCCAGAGTTGCAAGGTTAGCTCTCCTTAGTGCATAACTCACTTTAGGTAACTAGGCATTGAGGAAGAAGCACTTTTGGATTTGATCCACTGGATGAGTGTTCTATGGAATTTTATTAATTAGCTTGTTGAATTTAGCCACAAACTCCCTCATGGGCTCAAATGGTTCCTTCTTGATATGAGAAATTTGTGCTAATAGAGCATGCACATCTTCAGCAGGTTTGAAATGTTGCTCAAACTGAGTTGTCATGGTATTCCAATTAGTGATCGACCCAATAGGAAGATGATAAAACCAATCAGCAACATTGTCCTGCAATGTCTCCACAAAAATCCTAATAGAGACATCTTCATGTTCAACCCCAAGAATCCCACATGCAATAATGAAGGCTGCAATGTGTTCATCTGATGAACCTTCCCATCACCTCGAATTTGGGAAAACTTTTCCTGTTACCCCTAGGTAACTCATGCAATGGTTGAGGAAGAGCAAGAGGCCCAACCTGTTGTCCCCAAGGCAAAGGGGCTGCCATCTTTGGAAAAATTGATTGAAGGGGAACAAAACACCAGCAAGTATCAAAGCACAAAGATTAGGACTGAGATGTTCCTGAGGAATGCTATCCTTGGAATTTCTATCTTTAACAGGAGGTGTGCTTGTAGAATGAGTTCCTCTGTTCCTTCTTGCTGGAAGAGAGAAGTTTTGTTGCTCCAGAAGTTGAAAATGGAATCCTCAACCCGAGAGATTTCTTCCCACGTGTATACCATAGAGTTGCTAGACCAAAAATGATCTTGAAATTGTTCTTTTAGAAAGGGATCCATTTGAAATGAAATCCCCAGTAGAGTCACCAAAAACTATTGGGTTTTAAATGGAACTTTAACAAACCACATAGTTAGGGACAACAAGTCCCTCCTCTTTAATGGGAGAGGTTCCCTTATTGAAAGCAAGAAAAAAACTTATGTACAAATATACAACTTTCAAAGTGTGGATTCCTGATACTTTGAAATGTTTATGCCCAAAGATCATCAATATGAAAGAATAGAAGAATTAAGGAGATGAGGAGGAAGAACATAACAATACCTTCAGAAATATAGATAACAGAGTATAACCTTATAAGTATTGAGCCGGGAGATGTAGAATAGAATCATTCACTTTCAAAATCAGATATAATTTCATGGACACAAAGTTCTAGAAATCATAGAAACAAGAACACAAAGTTTCTTAGCATGCAAAGATGGATGATTCACAAATTTTCAGACAAGGAAAGAAGGAAAACAGAGGAAGAAAAGGAAAAATTATGTATTGATTACTTTGAATCTATTACATTTACAGAGTACCAGGATCCACCCTAACAATGGCATGTGGAGAAGCCATTAAATAGCTTCCAAGAATGGTTACATTCGGTTACAAAAATGATGAAAATGATTCAAGAAACCGATGTCTGAGTCTCTCTAATGCCTCGGCCATTTCCATGCCTGGTGGTAAAACCAAATGCATTGAATCACAACCATTCAATCTACCTTTGTAAACTTTGAATTTGAGTTGTCCATGTGGGAGAGATTTAAAATGAAGTGGGCTGGGACACCTTTTGCATTTTGTGCCTTTTAGAGAAATGGCACTTTGGAACATTTTGGCCCACCCACCCACTTTTGATATGGGCTTGACATGTGGCTTTACTTGAGTGGTGATCAGCATGGGTCACTTTTATACTTTTACCTCTTTTCAACGTGGGCTCAAAAACTCAAATTGCTCCATGACCCGCCTCCTTTGAATTTTGATTTTTTGACAACATTTTTAGGAAAAAAAGGGCCCACCTTTATAACTTAATGCTTTTATGAAACATGGCCATGTGTCCCTTTGCGGGCACATTTAGTAATTTTGTTTTTTGACTAAGTCCCTTTCATTTGGTGGGGCCATATGTCTGACCCTGGACACGTGGAAACTCAACGCACATTTAGGACTTGCCTCCGAATTTTGCTTTTGAAGTTATACCAAGTGTCCTTTGCGGGTAAGATTTTTGTGTTTTCCATACTTAAGTCCCTTTTGTTTCAGCTGGGCCATATCTTTAACTTTCGACATGTGGAGAACTAACACACATTTGGTTTTGCCTTTGGATTTTCCTCCGAAATTACACCTTGAGCACGTGGAGGCTTCTGCGTGGCTCCTTTTATACTTAGGTCTGATTCAATGACCAATTTTGTCTCCCTCTTTGACTCGACCGTGGTGAGCTGGTGCACATTTAAAGAGACCTTTGGATCTTGATTCTTCCTTTGAAGTTGCGTCATTGAGAGAGACACGTGGAGGCTTCCATCGACCCTCTTTTATACTTAGCTAATTCAGCCCCTTCCCCACTTGACTTCTTTGACCCTAGACATGGAGAATTGGTGCTCATTTGAGTTTCCACTTTGGATTCACCTCCTGAAATTACACCGAGCTGACACGTGGCTCCTTCTTCACAGTCTGAACTCTTTCAATGGCCAACTCTATCTCTCCTTTGACTCTACCACGTGGCGAGCTCGCGGCTCATTTGGAGACCCCTTTGGTTCTCACTTCTGAAGTTGTGTCGTTGAGGCACGTGGAGGCTTCCGCCGACCCTCTCATACTTAGCGATTAAATGGCCTGACTCTATCCTTGACTTTTCAACTAGGGACACGTGGAGAGGCTGGTGCAAGTTTGGGAACGCCTTTGGCTTCAACCCTTGAAGTTGCACGATGAGGCACGTGGCGTTGTCCATTGAACCTTCCATACTTAGCCGATTCGGGCTTGTTCTATCTTCATTTTGGACCTAGGACACGTGGAAAGCCTACGCTTGTTTGAGGACTATCCCTTGGGCCCTGCCCTTGGAGTTATGCCATTTAGATGCATGGAGGCTTTTCCTTTATCACTTGAAACATGGTCATGCCACATCCAATCTGAGATGTCCATGTACTACCCATGGATGTTGGGGCAAAAATTGACAGGGAAGATACACTTGTCATCATTCCGATGGAAGAATAAAAAGAAAGGGAAAAAATCCACCTTTATGCCTGAATTTCAAATTGTTCCATTGCGATAATGAAGGAAATATATTAAGGAAATACATAATGGAAACCTAATCTAAATGGTAATGCTTTGCCTTATTACAAATACCAAGAAGAATTATTTATAGTAGGGCTTCATCCTACTCCCGTTAAAGTGACCAGTAGTCATGTCCCATCAATTGCTTATAACTCGATAAACATCTAATTCAAGTATGTAAGTGATGACATACTACCCCAACCAACGTACTTTAAGTTTTCTGGATGGTGCAAGAACTTAAAGTCATAGAGAAGTACCATTTTTCCAATCTCAAACTTCTTATCCCTTATGTTTCTGTCATGCCATGCTTTTTGCATGTCCTTTTCCTAATTTTGACTCCATTGTGCTATGGCTCGTTGCTAATCCAATTGAATCATCTTCTCAATACACTCTTTTAAATATTTCTCATCATCTAGATGTCCATCATGTGCAATGCACAAAGAAGGTAACATAAATTCTATAGGGAGAACAACTTCTACGCCAAACACCAACTGAAATGGTGTGGCTTTATTCAATCTCTTATAAGTTATTTTATATGCCCAAAGAACAACTAACACTTTATCATCCCAATCCTTTCTTCCAACATCACAAATTTTTGTCAATGTCTGGCTCAAAATATTATTGAAAGCCTCAACAGCTTACATTTGCACGAGGGTGGTAAGGTGTAGTCTTATGGTGGGAAACCATAAACTCATCTAATAAGATCTGATGGTGTCATTTAAAAAGTGTGCACCCCTATCACTTTGTCAAAATTAAAGGAAATCCATATCTTGTAAGAACATTCTCCCATAGAAACCTAGCTGATGTAGCTATTGTGCAGCAGTTCTTCGTAGGTATTGCTTCGCCCACCGTGTGAGATAATTTGTGTAAGTAACGATATAGCGTGATCCAGAGTCCTACAAATTCGATGGCCCATTTCTCAAATGGTTCAACACCGACAATAGGTCTCGGTGGCATTTCATCTCTTTGTCATGGTTTTCTAAGCACCGACAATGGTCACATGTCTTACAATATTCCTTATAGTCTTTATACAATGTCTCACGCCATAATCTAGTGAGTAGGATCTTCCAGTAGTCACATCACCTACATAATGGCCTCTTGCAATACCACCATGGGCTTCTTCCACAATATCCTTGTGCTCATGCTTTGATACACACAATGACGTAATAATTTGTCCCTACCTAACTTGTATAGGTCACCACCGATCAACAAAAATAGTGTCATGCGTATAGCAAGCTATTTATTTTCTTAATGCCTTCATTCCATCACGGTGCCACACTAGTTCATAGAAAGACAACAATGTCTTCTAATTTTGATGGTGCACATTGTAACCTATATAACTGTGCATTTGGCATGGTTTCTTCAATTTTACGTGCTTCCGTCTCCCGAGTTAATTGTAGATAAGTGGTCTGTCTAGAGTTACTTTTCCCTAATTCACCACAACCTTGAAATCAAACTCTTGAAATAGGAGTACCCATCTATAGATGTGCCCTTATAAGACGAGTTTTTCACCAAATACTTCAATGCCATGTGATCCGTATAGAATATAAATGGTGTAGCTAACAAATACTATCAAAACTTGTGCAATGCATAGATCATAGAAAAAGCTTCACGCTCTATAGTTGTATAATTATTTTCAACAAGAGTCAGCTTCCTACTAGTAAAGCAGATAGGATGATTGACAATACCTTCTCTAGGTTGAGCGAACACAACGCCAATGGCCATGTCAAGGGTGTCCACATGTACATGCAATAGTTTTTCCTATGAAGGAAAATGTAGGATAGGCACGGTAGTAAGTTTCTCTTTCATGTTTCAAGCGCGTTGTTGTGATTCTCCTCAATAGAATGTACCTATTCCTTTCAGTAACTCCTCCAGAGGTGTGGCAATTTTGGTATATCCCTTGATAAATTTTCTATAATATCCTATGTGACCTAAAAATCTGCACACCTTACTTTAACTGGCAGGCACTTCCAACCCTAAAATGACTACAACTTTAGCTGGATCAACAAGTAATCCCTCCTTACAGATTATGTGTCCTAATAGTATTCCAAAAGGTGTAGCAAATATGAACTTCTTGATGTTCAAAGAGATACTTAATTGTTGGCACCGGTCAAACATTAAGCGCAGATTGTGATACTAATCCTTGATAAGCCCATATATTGTCTAATCATCGAGGTAGACCTGTAAGAAGTTGTGAATAAAATATTTTAATTTCTGAACAACTATGCGCAAGAATACAATAGGCACATTTTTCAATCCAAAGGCATCACAAGATATAGGAAAAACTACCCCATTTAGTAGTAAAAGTTGTCTTTTCTTGATCCTCCCGAGCAATCCTAACTCGGTGATACCGAAAACCCATCTCAGTAAAGAATAGATTTCACGCCTACGCACTTCCTCTAGTATTTCCTCCGTAAATGGTGTAGGGAATGGGTCTATTACACACGCAAAATTTAGCTCCTGTAGTCCACACATATTCAAATTCTACCATCCTTCTTGATCGATTACCATTGGACTAACCCATTCGACTCATCAAGGGGCTTGAAAATTTCAGATTTGAACATTCGATCAATTTCTTCTTTTACCTTTTTGTGCAAATTATGATTCATTCTATAAGGTCTCTTTTCTCACCGGACGTGCACCTTCCTTAAGTTTTATCCTCATTTCCCAAGTGATTCATGCACACCTTTAAGTTCATGATACCCTCAAGGGAATAAGTCCTGTAATCCCGTGTAGTAACTCAATAATCTTTGCCACCTCCGAGTATGACCAGGTAGTCTTGATTATAGCCTCCTTAGGTTCAACCTCCGATCCTATATTGGCCTTCTTTGTCTTCATGGGTTCATGATAGGCACGTGTATCCTTATCTGCTCTATCCAAGACCTTGCATACCCGTTGTGAATGTTCAATATCTAGGTTCTCAAATTCCTCATCATCCACGATGTAAACCATATTTCCTTTTTCTTTCTCAAGACAGGCTCGTTCAAGCAATATGAAGTCTTCTCCTCCTTCTTCAAAACACATGCTTGATTCTCTGTCTCGCCAAATAATTCATGTATGAGTTCCTCCGCCTTTGCACTATCTCCCATGGTTAACTGCTTAACAAATTTTAATGCCTCTTCTATTAGAGGTTGGGAAGAAAAGTAGTCAAAGGTCTGGATCATTCTTACAGTCAAATTTTGCCAATTCCTAGTCTCTCGATGTAGTTTGGCGTATACATATCAGGCACGTGAGCATGCTTATAGAGTAGAGTACAATCTATACACCCATAGTGACGATGGTAATGCTTCCTATCTCACGCCTAGAGTCCTCACACTTTGCTGAATGTGACATTGAACAAGTTGATAACCATTATAAGTGTTGATCTACGTAGGTGCATTACTCCTTACAAACCTAGTAGATAGGGTGACTTTGATCTCATTCCATTATGTAAGATTATCTTTATGAACTACCCACCAGTGCGTCTTTGTCCCGTCAAAAATATGCTAACATGTCTCTTCTCCCTGGTCTATCCACTATGCATCCATGACTTGTATGAATATAGGAAGATCTTCTACTCCTTTATACCAAGGTACTTGCGCTACTACTATCCGTCGAACAAAATGAAGTCCATTCTTACGAGAAACCGAGCTTTTTACCTCGCATCCTACTAGTTCATATGTACCATGAGCCCAATTGTCACAAGTAATACTCGTAGTATCACTAATAGAGTGAGAATCCTCCCATTGTAGGATGCCTTCCTTTGATGGTTGATTAACCTCTGGGTCCTAAATAACGCACACATAGATTTTGTATAAGTCCTCTCACTTAGAGGCTCAACATATGGTGTAGACTTCCCATCTATCAAAGGTATCACAACCCTTTTCTCTTTGTTCTCAAAGCTGATATACCCCTTATTGAATCTCAAGTCAGCATTATTCGCATAACACTAAGGCGTCCAGTAGGGCTGAAAACTATTTGCTTTCTGCAAGTGCTAATACCTCAAAATCCCGGTGAATTTGGCCCCTTGTATGGTTATAGTGCTAATACCTCAAAATCCCCATGAGAGGGCCTTAGTTCGGGTTTCCATAAATAACACATTAGATGATGGTTGCAATGGAGGTGTCCCCATTTGTACCCTTACATCTAATGTAAGCACATTCACTTCACTTTTGCACTGTGTCAATCAAAATATTGCTCAATAACCATCCATCTACAACAAAATTTAGAGTGATCTCTGTATCATAGTTAATGCTATTAGGGGGAAGGTTTACATCCAACATCTTTCGTCAGTTCTCAATACTTGTGCACAGAGTGTTCCCTTTTAACCAACTTCCTAATAGTGGAATGATGTTCTCCTGGTGCAACATTTTGCACACTTATCTCAGCTCATCGATATCAGCTTGGACTATCTCCGATGCTTTCTTCTGCTACTTTAAGTACTACATCTCACCTTGAAGATTCCTTAGCACTTCTATGGTATCTTGGTAAAATTCCTTCTAATGAGAAGGATCTGGGTACCTTGCATGTAAAACCTCCTCCTTGGTGATCGTAGGCTTCAGTGCAATACCTCTCTTGCGCACACCACTTCAGCTCATGTAGTAATCTTCACTATTAATGCCTCAGGTCGTTCTGCTATCTTGGGCATCCATTAATCTTCTACCACATGCTAGATTCTAACCATCCTGGTGCTTTTGTTTTCTTGCTTATGCTTGCTTACTCAGATGCTCATATAAGTCTGGGCACTCTTCATAGCTATGGTTCTTTCCAAAGAAAGAACATGCAATATTCTGAGGACATTCATGCCTATAGTGGTTAGGAGATCCACACATATAACATGTTCCACAAGGGAACTCACCTCTTCCTCCACCACGGCCTCGTCCACCATATCCACCGCGATATTCATGTCCTCTTCCACACCTCCTTCAAAATGCCCTCATTCCCTGTCATAGCACATTTGATTATGATCGCGATCCTGGTGCTCATTCTTGTTCTTAGAGTTATTCGTTACACTTGTTTATTGTACCCCAATGTCTATAGCATCCTAGATCTGACCAATCAAATGAAAATCTTCAGTATCATGGGTCGTGGACTGAAAAATTTTACAATAACAAAATACATTTTTGCTTATCATGCACTATAACAAAGGATAGTGACTAGCATCATGATTCAAATGACAGATCGCATAGTCCAATAGTAATGAACGTACTATTCTGCGAGGATAATTATCCTTGGTGTGACCTTCCACTTCACAACACATGTACACCAAATCCCTGAGCACATTTCATGAGCTGAATTTGCCAATGATTTTTCTTGTTGTTTTGACATAGCTGCAATCTATGCTTATAAGAATGGACTAACACCAGTGTCAATTCTCCCAATCACCTCAAAGATGTAAAACTACTTCCAGTGCTTTGCGTGGATCAGTGTATGTCTTATGTGACAGTGCTCTTCTGAATGGTGTAATCAATCCTCCAAAAAACCATTGTGCATGCTTGTTGGCATGAATATCATAAGACAACTTAGATAGAAGTGTCTTAAAATGGGCATCATACTCGCGTACACTCTTAGTAGTGCCTTGCTTAATATCCTTGAGTGCACTTATACTCTTATGCTCAAACTCAGGGATATGGAAATCTTTCAAGAATGTATCCTTCAACGCTACATAATCCACACAAGTTTGATCAAGGTCAAACTTCCTATACCAGCTTTGTGCACGTCCTTGTAATGTAGTAGAAAATTGAATTGCCTTACACTTAGAAGCCGTGATCCCTTTCACACACCATAATATTTCACACATATGCACATGTTTAAAAACATCCTCTATACCTCTATATTTTGGGAGACAAAGATACATCTCCATATAGATATTATGAGGTTCTTGCGGGCCTTGACCACCTGATCCAGAACCTCATATGTTTCCTTTACCTCCAAAACCACCAGATCCACTAGAATAGAACCACCTATACCTCCTGATCCTCCACCTATAGCTGGATTAGGATCTGTAGATGTACTCCCTTATGCTCCGATAGTAGTACTATCTTTGAACCCCTACAATCTGCGAGGTAGTTCCACTTCCGAGGTCAATCCAACATTCTACGCACTCACGTTCTATGCGGATGATGCACCTAAAAATGTTCCTCTAAATAAAATTAAAGCCATTTGTCCCGCCATTGATGTACTTTTCCTTGACTTACTCCTCTCCTAATTCTCAAGTTAGGTTCTTGGATTACTTGTCTACTAGATATGGGAAAACCAAGCGCAAGGGCTAGGTCACCGGTGGATTAAGATACACGCCCGTGGCCCAGTAGTCTTTGCTAGCACACTTCTATGTGAGGCTAAGGGGGATCTCTATCATGTTTTCCAAGATGGGGAGTTCTTTGATGCTCGGGCTCCATGTCTTCTACGTGAGCTTCAAATCCTTCACGAGCCATCTCTCTCCTTAATGTTATACTTTCTCTGCAATAGTATGCTTCTTCTCTATCTTCCTCTCACACGCATCATTATACTTAAGCCGCTTTTCTTCTCTCTCTCGTTTTCTACCGCTAGGTCTGCGATATTTCATCAAACCTATTCCTGCCTCGTGCGAGGTGAGGTTTAGTTACCCATCGGTTTACTCTCCATGTTCAAAGTTACCATCAAGATCTTGGTCGCCAGTGGAATGCCTTACAAATATGTGCCCCTAGGATACCACAAAAACTAGAATTTATCTACCTCTGGGCAAGAATACATCAAACTTGAATATTCTAGAATATAACTATTTAGAACACCACGAAACCACGTATCCACATCGTGAGTCCAGATCAAATCAACATCATAAAGAGCCTGAAATTCTTCATGAGTCTAGACAAGTGCACGATATCTCTAATTCCACTTAGATGAATATGTAATCAACCACTAGTATAATTCTACTTTGAAAGCTAGAGAAAAAGCTCTCATATAAGCTATCATACTGATTTTGTTCTACCCAAGGACATGCGTTAAACTCGGATCCAACGCTGAACCATTGTGCATATTCTTGCTCTAGATCGTGTATCCACTCCTAAATAATTTCTAGAGTCAACAGGTACGTCTTCATCGTGAACCATCCTGAAAATAACTGAAAAAGAGATCCCGAGACAAAAACCAATGATGTAGCCTAGAATTTACCGATAACACCCTAGATGCACTTTGGCACATCACTTAGTCTAGGCCGAGCACTCACCCAAAGCGCACAAAGGTACTAGGTCCCTTTTTAGGGTTTTTGTAGTAGATGTTAGCGTGATGAAGGAAGAAACATATAGATCCACAAATAATCCCTCACTCTACAAGGCATGCCATATTCAGATCTAAGAAAGAACAAGCTTAAACGATAATCATGATTGAATCAAGAACATGCACTACTCAATTACACACAAGAATGACACTTAGATTCAGCCAATAACTTCTATCTATTAATAACCATAGAAGCTCCTTACAATAATGGCATTCTATACCGATGCGTGCATGGATCTGATACAGTAATCCAGTCATACACACATATCTCTCTATGCTTACCTCTTACACTCTGCATATACCTATATATCTCTCTTCTCTATCTCTCGTATATCTATATATCTTACTATGTGATTCACATCATATATATAGGGTGGGGACTTGCCCTTCACCACTTATCTATTCCAAAAATAGGCCACATGCTATTAATAGCCATGCGTCATTTACACGCATAGCCACACATGCAAGTGTGCTATCTATAGACCTCTTACAGTTTAATGAAGTGTCAATCCTATTCTTAGCTCGTCTCCATGTAAAACATTTCAATTTGATCCTCTAAAGATAGACAATGTGTGGTGCACACGTCTCTGCATTGTTTGTGTGTTCCGCATCCCATCTTCTAAAAACAAGTCTTTATGCTCAAAATAGGCTAATTCTTGAATGATGAACTTACCCTCCACATGTGGGTTCTTCCTATCCATCCACGCCCTTAAACCTAGTCTATTTTCTCACGTAGACTTCTTGTGTGAGTTCTGTCAAGTGTTCTCTCGATAAAAATGTGATCTTCGATCGATGCATGACTATACTTGCTGAATCTTCCTGTAAATGCATTGATACACCTGGAGAATGTGTGGTTTCTTGTTTGTTGCTAGAGATGCTGAGGAATGTGTGGTGAAGCTTTGGTTTGCACTGGTCTGTCTAGCTTTTCCCTTTTCTTTGCACCAACCAATGCGTGGAGATCCTTGTCTTTTAACTGTTGTTCCTCAATCTTTATGTTGTCCCAATGCGTGGGAGGAGAAAAACGTTTTTCCTTTGAACTGTTCTAAAAATACGTGGAGAAATTCTCATTTGTTCCCGCATTGGGAAAATATTTCTAAAACTGGTGCATGGAAACTTTTTCTATTTATCTCCCTCTTCCACGTGGATGCTCCTCCTAGTTTTAGTGTGGAAAATGTTGTTTTAATCTTCCTTTGTTTTATTCCCTTTAAAATTTATTTTACTTTAGCCTATGTTTTACCTCTTTCCTTGAGGCTGTACGTGGGAGATGCTGATCAAAACAAAACAAAATGTCCCTTTTTTGGACTATTTTCCCTCCTTCCTTCCACGTGGAAACTAGACTATTATTTTGGCTGTGTGGACTATTCTATTGCTTTTGTGTGGACTGCTTTATGCTTTCCTGAGAAATGTGGTATGGGAGAAACTCTTTGGTGCTTTAAACTATTGTTTTTCCCTTACCCAATGCGTGGCTTTGGTGTAAAAGTAAATAACAAAACAAATTTTATTCAAGGACCGTTTTCCTGTCTTCAACACAGCATTTGGCCAATTTATTCCCTTTGGCTATGTGGTTTGTCTCTTTGGCTTGTATGGATCTTCTTGGCTAAAATGTGGACATTAAATTCTTCCCGTAGGTGGAGACCCTCTTCAATATATTTGTGTTAGTACCTTATTCTTTCAAAACTTGTAGAGGAAATAATAAGGAGTTTGGAAAAACTAAAAATCCTCCAAGCTTCTTATTTACTTCGCATGAATTTTTCCAAGGAGTTTGATGGATTACGATTTAAGAAGCTTCCTCACAACCATTTCTTATTCATCTCGTTAAAACAAATTCCCTCTTTCTCATGTAGTGGCATTAATTTCCAGGGGGAAGTGGGGAAATAAACAACCAATTGTTAGTGGAAATGGCAAGGTGGACTGGCAATCCCCATTTTATTTTCCCATGTGGGAAATCGGGATATTTTTTACTTGTTTGCCAATTCATTGATTTGGAAATTGGGGGAAGAAATCCCATAAGCAGGGAATTAAAACAAATTTTCTAGGAAAGGGGAAATTTTGGTTGGAGAAGCCAATTTGGCATCCCTAACAATGGGAAGCGGAAGCGTATTTCCCCCCTGACAATTAAAATAAATCTTTTCGAATGAATTTTGAATAATATTTATTTAATTAAAGACCCCAAAGTTATTAAAAATTGATTTTATCAAACAAAGAGTAATTAATTAATTAATTAATATTTAATGCAATTTAAGACCTAGTAGGAGGAGTTCTCACCCGAAATGGACGAAAAAAAGATCGAAACTATCACAAAAATGAGACAATTGCGATGAGAACGATAGATCACACAAAGTAACACTTTTGAAAAATTTCAAAATTTCCATTTTTATTAATTTTACAAAGTCGAAATTAGCTGATAACAAGTGTATATCACTATAAGATGCATAGATGAGTGATGATTTAGCCCTAAGCGCATATCACTACATGATGAAAGGAGGGAGTGGTGATGTAACCTAAGGTGTATACCACTACAAAATGATAGAATATGTGACTATTTAGCCTAAAGTGTATGTCACTAAGATGTAAATGTCACATGATGAAAGGTCGAATAGTAAATGTGTGATGAGGGTAAGGTCCATTTGATGTGTAAAGCTTTGACAATCGAGTATGGACCGAGGAACTAAAGTGCGCCATTGGAGTGCGAGTGCAGACGTAAAAATGCCATATAGGTGATGATAATGGACGACCATATGATAAGGAGAATGTGTAAATATGCTATGTGTAGAATGCAAATGCAAGATGTGTAGAACGTGTAAAATGCAAGGTGAATAAAACGTGTGAATACGCGATATGTAGAATGTGAATGCCAGAGGTGTAGAATGTGTAAAATGGCATGTATGTAGATGGACTAGTAATGTAGTATGTAAGATGATGTTATGCTAGACTCATATAGGATGAAGACTAGTATAGTATGTAGAATATGTGTGAAAGTGCATGGTGTAAAATGAATGGTATGTAAGGTATGTAGATAAATGAATAATGTAGTATGTAAGATAAGTAGTGTAGGATGTAAGACACGTAGAAAATGGTGTAGATATAATGGTGACTAGTATGATGTATGATGTATAAATTTCAAAATGTTGTAGACTAAATGTAGAATGTATGGTGTATGACACATGATATGTGATGAAACGCAATGTGACTACAATGAAAATATAACCTCCATATTCTATCCTCTGGTCCTCCACCCGAAAGCGTTATACCCGAGCTCTTAGTGTCACATAAAATCTATCATATATCAATCCAACATGATCTATACCATCTACATAATGCCTCCACAATCGGGGCCCTATAAATGTGCAACATCATGTACGATAACGCCCTCAATAACTTTGGAATCCATGCCACATCCACTAATCTCCATAGTTGAATCCTCCCTAGAACCCGTAAAATATCCAACAACAAACACCCATCAAATCTCAATCCAAAATAATCATCACACATATTACTTAAACTACCAAAACTCAAAACAATTAACTATTTTTAAATACCATCAGCCATGTAATTCCTTACAAGATTGACCATGGAGAAAAATCCATACTTTCTCTACTACATCAATCACATTGGCATAACGCCATTGGCCAACATCAAAATTTTCCCTACTTATACGACATCACCACCCTATGATAACAACATCATCCATGATGCAATAAATTTATCTAACATGGCCAATCCCATTTTTCTTAGGGGTTCTTGACCATTTCGAGAATAAATACAAAAACTTAACCTAACGAATCTAAAAATCAAAATGATCCCAAACACATTTAGAACTTTATCTAATCTACATTTTGACTATCTATGGGAAAATTTTTGCTAGATAAATTTTCCTCATCATATATTTGTCCATTTTATCCAAGCTACCCTTTCCTAATTTAATAACAAAACCTCTCATGTGATTCACACTATTATATTCCCCATCTTGACCACCTCGTCATCCACCTTGCAATCTTTCCACTATCACTAAAATATCTCAAATTAGATAATCTCATAGCTTATTTTCTCTCAAATCTCAATTAGCAAAGTGATAAATGAATTCTTCCCTTTACTAATTATCAAAATTCTTTTGTGTGGTTATGCAATATCTCCCAATATTTAAACCTTTGTATCTTTCCAAAGATAAATCCTTAAACTATTCCAAATTATTTTGTGATCATGACAAAAAATGATCAATTTGACATATTAAATGTACCTCTACAAAATTCCTCTAAAAGATTTATTTTCTTACACTTTTTCTTCATTTCGATGCTTAGTTACAAGATCCCTCCATAGGCTCCTCGATAGGTGATTTATGTCTTATTTTTCTAATTATCTTCTAGTGTTATTTTTAAGTCTTTCTTCTTTAGGGTTCCAATAAGGTATTGATCTTACCAAGAAAACAGTGACACCGGAAGGTAAGTATGAGGTAGGTATATTTCATTTGGTGGATTTAATTATTTCATTACAAAATTTACATTATTGTTTTCTTTCATCATTTACTTTTGGTTTATAACATTGCATAGATTTTTTAAGACCACATCGTGTTTCACTATTGTTACACATAGATATTTAGTTGGGTTATTTGTATACACCTCATTTCTAATTATTTCTCTTATGCAAGGGATCTCAATGCATTTTTCTCCCGAGCGGGTTCCCGAAAGGGGCCTACCGGGATTGAGGTTTGGTCGACTTAGTCTTATGGGATAGGCCATAACATTTAAGAGTTGTCTCAATTATTTCATAGTTCTATTTGCAAGAGAATGTGAGAACGAGGGTCAAGCGGGGGAGGGGGTGCACATCCACCAAGTTACACTTGAATGACAATGTGATGGAGTTCCATGTAGTAAGAAAGCATTCAACCACCATGAAATGTGCATGCAAAAGAAAAGGGTCTACTCATTCTCATAGATTAGAAAAGAAGGTACAAATAGGAGTGTTGTGTAACTCCCAATGTAAGACCAATCATACCTCCACAAGGGAGAAGAGGAGTTACATTCCAGAAATGGAAAGTAACTCATGTATGATGCACACTTTGGTGCATATGACAAATTCTATGATGAAATATATCATAGCTCCTAAAGAAACCTAAGACCTATGATCTCACCTAAGTGAGATGACTCACTAAGTGATGTGGAAAATGCCTTGAGATGACAAGGCAAGTACCTCACACCAACAACCCCCTTCATCATAACTTAGGATGAGGCATGGCAAGTCAAAAATGAGAAATGGGTCCTAATAGCTACATCGATGAGGTACCCATGTACAATAAGGATCTTAAGTAATAGTGGAAAATCCAATGAGAAAACATCCACTTACAAGAGATAAAATACTACCTAAACAATATAAGAAATATGCATCAAATTGGTCCCAACAACTAAAGGACTGATAAGGTACCCATGTAAAAACTGTAATATTTCTATAAGAAGAAGAAGAGAAGAGAGTAAGGAGACTAGAGATACTGAAAAATATGTGAAGTTGTAGTTGACCTCACCCAAGACGAGAGCACAAGTAAGGATACTTGGCCTCAGTGAAGGGTTTGGTAAAGAATCCTACAACCTGATCTAAAATCTGTAACTTTATGAAGTCTCCAAGAAGAGTGTCGATGATGTGGTCTTCCACCAGACCAAGAAGTTCCATCTAGATTGAAAAATATTTCGACCTTAGGAGGAAAAGAAATAGAAATCTGGAAGTCCACCCACTCCGCGAAGGAACCCGAAGGTAGCAATACAAAGAAATATGAATCTATTCCACTTGAATGTCACATAGGTTTGGAAAATAAGTGCACGAGAACTAAATGTAATGCCATAGAAGCAAAATTATTAGAGTATGCATCATTTGGAAAAATAATGTCCATATGAAGTGAATGTGAGGTAAAAACCCCACAACAATAGAAGAGAATCCACAAGGAGAGGTGGATCAGGTGATGATCTCTAAAATAGTGGAAGTAGAAGAAATACTAGAAGGGGTAATCCTAATAAAGGAGATGAAGGACTCCTCCAAAACACCTGTAAAAGAAGAGAAAATCCTCATATTGCAACATAAGTAGGCATTGTAAAGAGACAACTAAGTTTCGGAAGATACTCATCCTAAAAGGGTTCTTTAAAAAAATAATAACAATTTTTGATAGGTATGAATCATAATCACATGAAGGAGGAAGAGTGGAAGAGGCCTCACACACTGGATGTGGGGTGGAGGAAGAAGAAACAAAAGTATACGACTAGGGACATGATTTTCTCGATGTCTCGTGTAGACACCAAATTTGTGTCTTACGACACCTGTGCCCCACATCTCATTTCTCGAACCTAACCTCACCACCTAAAACTTACACAATTATTTATTAATTACATTATAACATTTCACCACCTCATCATGACCTAGCCCTAACCCTAAACTAACCTAATTAAGACCTATAACTTGATCTACATCCACACCCATGACTAATTACTCCTCACCTGCACCAAAACCAACCTAATAATGACTTGACCAAGCCCACAACTAATCCCTCCAGAGAAAAGGAGGGAAAGTTGGCTATTTTACTAAAAATAGCCCACTTTGACTTAACCGACATTAGTTCCTACTCGACCGCCGTCGGTTACATAACCGCCATCGGTTCCCTATAAATGACCTCCCCCAACCAAAAACAAAGGATCGGAATTCATTTGAAAGATCCGAATTCACTTGGCAGAGCAGAGACAAGTGAAGGAAAGAGAAGAGTTTGCAGAGAAGGACATCGAGCCCAAGACTGCAACTGAGTAACTAGAGCACAGTGACACTCGTCCAAGCATTGGGAGAGAAGATAGCTCACTTTTGATTGTCGGATCATCCCACTGAGCCTTGCCTTCGTCATCACAGATTTGAACTGTATCTTCATCAGGAACTAGTAAGTGGTGTCTTGTACATTTTTAAATACCATTTCTTGAACTTCTGATTCATAGTAATTATAAGCTCACTCCTAGATCTACTACCCGATAGCACCCTACATCTAACTTTCATTCCTCTACCCTTACATTGCCCCAAGAACAGCTCCCACACTCTCTGAGTCTTCTCCATCACCCTATTGCCTACCCCTAATCATTTACCAACCTTATAAACACCATAACCACCTTACAACCAACCTTCATTGAAAGCCCCTAAATCACTGCCCCTACCGATATCGGTTATCAACAACCGGTACCGGTTATACATTGACCGGCATCGGTCACTGTGACTCAAACCAAAACCAGCCTTTCCTCAATTGCCTTTTAACGAGGTAACTAAATTGTGATTTCGCAATAACTTCTTTGTTAGCATTTGTGTTAATTCATATTAAAAGGGGAACTGACCACCTTCGAAAGGAAGTCTAATATTTCCTGGGCCCAAGGCAGTTCCCTCATTTATTGTCTAACTATAATCTGGTGGTCTTGCATTCTTATTCACAGGTAGTCCTTCCTAGAAAAAAAGGAGTTCTTCGCAATCGATCTGATCTCTCTCTACGGTACGCGCACACCCTCCCAACACCCAACAGGTATTCCTCCTAGCCCTAACCTTTATCTGTTTCTCAAGGGAATGAAAGGATAGAAGCAACTCTATTCTAAGAATGGAAACATTCTGTGTGAAACATTTTGGCACGCCTGGTGGGACCCTTCTCGGGTTTCTTTCTTTCTTGCTTGCTTTCATATAGGGAGCACACTTGCTATTTTTCTTCTTCTAAATATTCACAAGATATTTTGTTATTTTGGTAAAAGAATTTGTCTTTCTTCCTCATCTTTGCTTTAGTGAAAGTCATCTCCTTTGCTTCATCGAATATCATTTTCGATTTGGGTTTAAAACACGTGCATCACATGTTTGCTTGCTGTTTTTAATTCTAGTGAACGTAGATTAAGTAACAGGTCATACACGTGGGGGTGATATCCATGGTATTGACGAAATTAATCTTACTTTCACTGCACAACACATACCAAATCACATCATAATCAACACAACAGCTCAAACATCCCCCCTTTTCCGCGGTATTCCTCCACCCGATTGAGGTAACCTTATAAGCCAAAACAAACTTGACATTTCCCTTAGGTATTTTGTTTAGGATTGACATCATCTTGCATCTAAGGCATAAGCCCACAATAATTAAAACTAATCCTAGGGTTAGTCTCTTGATTTGCTTGTGCATCTTGCTTGTTTTTAGTTCTGTTTCTCTGTCATACACTGTTTCAGTGATCACTTCAGAACAGTTTTGTGGGTATACTAAGCATTGTTAATCCCAAACCAACAGCTTCTTACATCTTCTCTTTGCTTTCACAGTGACCGACACTGGTCCTATTCTACCGACATCGGTTAACTGACCGACGCCGGCTACAGTCTGACCGACATCGGTTATTCGACCGATATCGGTTACTATTTTTCACAGTTCCCGACAAACCAACAACCTACCAATTCTAACATTTTGTTGTTGTTTCTGTTCCTAATAGATTGAATCCTTGCTGTGTACTCTTGTCCATGGTTGTTATCACTCGAAACAAGCCACAGCCATGGTTTCACATGCCTGTTCCGTGCCTTTTCCTGAATCACCCCCTTCACATCCTATGGGGAATCCTACCGACACCAGTGATGTTCCCAAGATCCCTGTAGGAGATAAGGACTTTGCCAAATTTTTGGATGCTAATCCTAGCGCCGTACAGTACTATTTGTCCCATACCCCTGACCATACGCCTGATGGTCAACTTCTCATTGGTATGCCTATTAGTATAGCTGCTCACTTAGCTCCTTCCCCACCTAATAACTCCGCCTTACCTTCTTCATCCTTAGCCCCATCTCCCAACTCAGTGGCTTCGGGGTTCATACGGCATAGATTGGCTTTCCTTTGGTTAATCTGGGGCCCCACATATCATTACCGCCGACTGTCTCCTACCTCGTCTCTCTCTCAGAGACTCGCCTTTTCATAACTTGCTCTCTGCCACCTATCCACACGAGCTTTCCTTCTCAAGCTCCGCCCACCTTTTCATTTCCACACACTTATCCAAAGTGGCTTCAACATCTTATATAGGACATCCCTATTCGGTCACCTCAACATATTCATCATCAATACCTTATCAACATTTAACCCCACCATTGTCTAGTAGTGGCTCTTGGCCCAATCCGCCTCCGTTTACAACAACCGCACCATCATCTTACCCAACCACTGATTTAATCAAACAAATGATGGACAAGATGCAAAATCTGGAGGCTTCTGTTTCAGGAAGCCATAGCACCCTGACATACGAGCAAGTTTGTCGAGCCTATTCATCCTTCTGTCCCCCTTCATTCATATCCTCCTCAATGGGAATTACCAAAATTTACTCGTTTTAATAGTAAGGAGGATCCTCAACAACACTTGTGATCATTTAGACATGCCTGCTATCTGATTGCTCATGACGATGCCTTACTACTCCGCACCTTTCCCATGTCCTTATCAGACCCACCTTGGAGTGGTATAGTGCTTTAACCCAGCACTCAATCTTCTCTTTTAATCAATTAGCCCAATCTTTCTTGGATCATTTCTCCATTAATATTGCCAAGAAAGTATCCATCACCGACCTCTATGCCATCCGACAATTTGAAGATGAATCTATCGCAGATTTCATTGGACGATGGCGGGGCCTCATCAACCAACTCACTTATGCCTTACCTCAGGCTGAACTCATCGAACTCTTTACGCGGGCCTGCGCTAAGCACATTTCTCCCACCCTCCAAATTCAAACTTTCCGCACCTTTGATGAGGCCTTTACTATGGCTCGGAAACTAGAGATTCGAGCCTTAGAGGAAGAGAAATTGCGGTTGCGCAACAAAAACCCTAATTTCTGAACCCAAGACTCCACCAACAAACCCAACACCACCAATTCTCACGCATCGACTGCTTCGAAATCAAAAGGAGCTATACACGCGGTAATGGTCAAATCCCAAGCACCGTCTAGTACCCCGCCAAAAACCACCTATAAGTATAAAGCCGAGCCCATCAATTACACTCCCTTGGGAGAAACTTATGGTATGATTTTGGACAAATTGCTCAAAGCAGGAGCTATCACCTTGCCTCCTATTAAACCTCACTCCGGGTTTGATTCCACCCATGCTATACCTTCTTGGTACAAAGAAAATGACTTCTGTAACTTCCACCGCGTGAAGGGACACAGTCACGAAAACTGCAAGATGTTGAAAAACATAGTGCAGGAAATGGTTGATGCAGGGGATATAACCCTCGATAATCCTAATGCCCCTGCTAACCGAAATTTGAAAATCTTCAACAAACCATTCCCAAACCACTCATCTAACAGTAACATAAACCAAGATATCTTAGCCGAGGAGAGTGTTCATGAAATCCATGCGTTTTCACTCCCAACCAAAAGCTTCTATCAAGGAAATTCTGAATCAAGCCTCTTCACTAACGCAGGGAGCCGCACCCCCTTCACCACCATCAAGACAAAATGATAATCTTGCCATTCCTTTACCCATAAAGGAATTAACCACCCAGAGTTCTCTTCTCACGAATGAGTCTTCTTACACCACATCCCTGCAAGATTGTGAGCGGATGTTATCTAACTTATCTATTTCCCAAACATCTCCTTCCATCACTCTTGCTGTAAAAGAAGAAGGCTCGCCACTATTTCTGTCATCCTTAGAAGAGAAACCTCTCAAACCGACATCACCAAATTCTTTAATCATGACGGATCCCCTCAAACATGCCCTCCTACCTATTAGTTCTTCATCGCCTAAATCTTTTCAGCTGACCGTTGACCTCTTAACGCCCATTGATACAATGCCTCATTTACCCCCTGTATCACACCCACAGTGGACCGGAATCACAACCCACCTCTCTTCCATATCAAAGTTCCTATTCACACGTGAAGATTGTCATCCCTCAGAAGATAGACGAGTCCTATGGGAGCGTTTGAGTACACCATGCTCTACTCAAATGCAGATGACCGATCCAGACACCTCTACCATATACCCGAGGTGTTTACAAAAGCTCAAAATGCCTATGTCCTCATCTTCACCCCCTCATCTCTACCGAATACCTCATCCACCTCTATTAACCTAACCAAACCTTCCCCTACGCTTGGAACTTCACCAATACCCAACCTAACACACCCACCTAAACGGTTAGATTTATCCAAAAATAAAGCCATCCATCCACCTAGGAGACAAACCCAATCTCCTCAAGTTCAATCTATGCCTCTGTCACAACTAAAACCCTCGCCATCACACCTACCTTCTATATTGGGACCTCACCCCTCCACCTTGCCTCAATTCATCATACCTCCTACGTTTTCTTTAAAATGACCTGCACCCTCTGCACCCATACAGAGATCCATGGGTGTATCAACACCGTCACCCCAAGTATCCTGTCCACCTATCAACCCTAAACAAACTCCATCATCAAAGGATTTGTTTGCTGACACTCCTCTTTCTCCGTGGTTGTTTCCTGCCACCACGCCATCTGTGGCCTCATCATCTAACCAGCTAAACATAACTTCTGCACCGACGAAGCCACGTTTAGTTAAATCCAATTATCAAAACCCCTTGTCTAAACCACCACCCGTTCGAACCAACCATACCCAACCATTACCAAAACCCACCCAATCAATAGCCTCATCTTCATCTGACTTTGACCCGCTCAAAGGATCTTACGCCAAGATCCTTGATATGTTGGTAGAGAATGCGACCATTTCCCTACCCCCACTTAGACCCTATGATCCATCTAAACCTCGACCTATAGGTTATGATGAGTCTAAAATCTGCTTACCACCGCACACCAGGACATGATGTAGAGGGATGCAAAGCTTTGAAAGCCATCCTTCGTCACCACCTCTCTCTCGATAGAAAGGTTAAGAAAGACAACTTACGAAGGGAGAAACCTTTAGCTTCAATCCCCTCTCCTATACCACCTGTCCCCACCTCACCAAGATCTATCATTATTACAACCCCACCTCTCGAAGACAATGACTTATCCCTACCATCTTCCTCCTCTCGTGTTCACGAGATCAACATGATTAGTATTGCTACTCGAGGGCAGAAAAACAATGGGAAAGCTAAAGAAAGCACACCTGTGGCCTCTCTTCCTCCGTCCGCCATCCCGATCACACCACCACCTAAAGTGGTTATTCATGGACCTACCTACCCCATCTCTGATGGAGTTTCCCACCGTACCATGATCAAACAACTTCACCAATCACCTGTAAAAATGACACTGTATGATCTCATTCAAACCTCTGAATCTCATCGACAAGCTCTCGTTGAAATCCTTCAAGGGATAGAGGTCCTACCTAACGAAACCTTTCCCATTGCCTCCATCTTAACACCCAACCACGTTGCTTCTCTCACCAAACAATCTACCACTTCCATCCCCGCATGTGAGCAGCTTTGCCGCTTTCTCTCGAAGACGAAATTGTCGACTTTGGTGCAGAAGATCCTGACCCCACTCTTTTCATCTCGGCTTATGTCCGGGACATCCGCGTACGTCGTGTTATGATCGATGGGGGTGCTAGCTTAAACATCATCTCTTCCAAAGCCTTCCAACAAATGAATATCCCTTCTAGCTGCATGTGTGCCAACCCCACCATGTTGCGTTCATTCAATGATGCTATTACTTCTACCTTAGGCACCGTGATCCTTAACATTCATGTAGGGCCACGTACTTTACCTGAACTCTTCTATGTCCTTGAGGGAGAATTCCAATACAACATGTTGTTAGGCCACCCTTGGATCCGGGCTATGGGATGCGTTCCCTCCACCTTACATAGATGCATAAAATTTGAGTATGAGGGGAAGTCCTACACCGTAAAAGCTGACGCTCCCCCCTTCAAAACCTGCAATATGTTATATCGCCCTAATGATGTGCTTGTACCAGTCAAGGCACCCATTCATCTAACCCAACCATCTACTTCGACCACACCTCCACCATCCACCTTAGCCGCACCTACACCTTCAACCAATGAAACCGCCACCGCAAATACCACTTCCTTCCCATGAACAACATCCCAACCTCAGATCCTTTGGTAGATGTTTTTCAATGCCTTACGCTGGGGGAGTATCACCTATATAACGTTAGCACTTTCCATACCCCACAGGAGTACGGACAGTTACATGCGCATCCTACCTACGACCATCGTGTGGGGGAAGTAATCCCCTACGGACCACCTAATTTCCACACCAACCTAACGTATGGGGGTGTCGATACATCCTCTATCACCCCTAACCTCCCCTTGGTGTGGTTCCCTTCCAATCTGATTTTCAATATCTAACTAATCGTCGTTTTTCCCCTCACCTTCCTGACGCGTTGTGCTTGGAAGGGCTTCGGTTTCGGTCTTTATGAACAAGGCCGACATACGATCATTCCCGTGACTACACGCAAACACAAAGATCATCGTGGTCTTGGATTCTCTGAACCACCTACACCGATGACACCACATAGCCATTGTATCCAGGAAGATGATGAAGTCACCCCTTCCAAACCATCATCACCCATTTTGCCATCGTCACCCACAGAGTCGATAGACCGGAATCTATCCCTCCTAACTTTTTTTTTTTTTAAACGCTATCTTCCTGGGTCCTCTCACTTATCAACGTGATAATGAAGACCCATCTTCTCTTCCCCTTCTGTATCCAGACATGATTGAAGAAGACTCACCTTCAATTAATGTTGTTGAGTGCCAGGATGATGACTCCATCCTCACTTATCTTGGTGCGGATGACTCTTATATTCAACGCGCCTTACCATCTGAAACTCAAACCATGTTGAATGAGTCGACTATAGAAATCAACATCCACACAGAGGACGATCCTCACATTGTGAAGATCGGACAATCTCTTAACGCATCAGAACAAACTTACCTTCACTACCTTCCTCCGTGCCCACAACCAAGCTTTCGCTTGGTCCTACGCTGACATGCCAGGAATCGATCCTGACATTGCTGTCCATAACATTACCCTGAAACCCGACTCCAAACTAGTTAAATAGAAACTAAGAAAAATGCATCCACGCATTGCCCTCTTGGTCAAAGAAGAGCTTCAATGACTCCTTTCTGTTTCCTTCATCTTACCTATTGACTATCCTCAATGGATTTCTAACATCGTACTTGTCACTAAAGCAACGGGGGACTTCGGATATGTACGGATTTCCGGGACCTTAACCTCGCTTGCCCAAAGGATGACTTCCCCTACCAAGTATTGATCAACTTGTTGATCTCACTTGCGCCATGATGAGATGCTTTCTCTCATGGATGGCTTCTCGGGATACAATCAAATTTTGGTAGCCCCGGCCGATCAACATAAAACCACCTTCATAACTCCTTGGGGAACCTTCTACTATCGTGTCATGCCGTTTGGCCTTAAGAATGCTGGTGTGACCTATCAGCGGGCTATGACTTACATTTTTCATGACATTATGCACACTATCCTTGAGGATTATGTCGATGATCTTCTTGGCAAATCTAAACATCGCAGTGAACATCTCGATGTTTTAACCATTATTTTCGATCACTGTTACAATATCTGTGTTCATCTTCAACCAAAGAAATGTGTCTTTGGTGTCCTTTCGAAAAACTCCTTGGTTTTATTGTCTCTTTGTGTGGCATCGAGGTCGATCCAGCTAAAGTCAAAGCTATCCTAGAAATGCCCCACCCACTAACCTCAAACAATTGCGTAGTTTGTAGGGGAAAACTCCAATCTATCCGGCGTTTCATCTCACAACTCTCGGATCGATGTCAACCTTTCCATCATCTCCTTAAAAAGGACATTGTCTTTCAATGGAGCGAAGAGTGCCACCAAGCCTTTGAGGCTCTTAAAGCCTATCTCTTGCAGCCACCCGTGCTTATCCCACCTCAGGACGATCACCCTTTCTACCTTTACCTTTCCACCACCGACCATGTTGTAGGAGCCATGCTCGCACATCATGACTCCGAGCATCGAGAACAAGCCATTTATTACATAAGTCGTACTCTTGTGGATTACGAGACTAGGTATACACATGTAGAAAAGTTGTGCCTAGCCCTATCATTCGTGGCCACCAAACTCCGACACTACCTCCTGAATCACAAAACTTTTGTCATCACCAACGCGGACCCCATCCATTATATGTACACCAAACCTCATCTAAACCAACATCATCCCCGATGGCTTATGCTCCTCGCCGACCTCGACCTTGAGTTTGTACACCAGAAATCAGTCAAAGGACAAACTATCGCAGACCAACTCGCGGAAGCCCCTTTACCTGGGGAACAATTTACCAATTTTACTTTCCCTGACAAACTCATCGCCACTCTTTCACTCAGTGAGGAGTCATATCCAATGACCCTCTTCTTCGATGGATCCAAATGCCAGCACGGCGGAGGGGCGGCATTGTTCTCATTCCTCTTGATGCTGAACCTATGCCTCTTTCATTCCGCTCTTGATTTCCCCTGCACTAATAATACAACTGGAATACGAGGCCCTTGTTTTGGGTCTCCAGGTTGCGTTACACTTAGGTGTAAAATCTATTAACATTTTCGCGACTCTCAACTGGTAGTCAATCAAGTTACGGGCATCTACCAATGTAAAAATGAGGAACTTCAAAAGTACAAACATTACGTGGACTCACTTTTGACCTTATTTACTCATTATTCTATCCAAACCATTCCCCGCTCAACTAATAAATTTGTGGATACTATGGCTTGCTTGGCCTCACAAATTCTGCCTCACCAATCGACTCTGACATATTTGTCTTGGTCCAACAACTCTTTGCCCCATCTTACTCAGTCCCAGCTGTTTTGTATGGTAAATAATGTATCTGCTAATTCACAGATACCTGGTATCACCAATTTCATGACTACCTTACAACCTCTGTTCTCCCACCTGACCTTACTAGTAACGGAAAACGTGCTTTTCTTAAAAGTGTTTCTCGTTATGTCATCATGGGGGGACTCCTCTATAAACGTGGCTTTGATGGCATCCTCCTTCGATGTCTAACCGGCGCGGAGGTCACCTATACCATCCAACAAGTCCATGACGACATTTGTGGTGGACATTTTAGTGGCCTTGCCATGGCCAAACGGATCCTTCGCCTAGGCTATTATTGGCCTACTCTTAATAACGACTACTACGAATATGTTAAGCGTTGTATTATGTGTCAACAACATGCCAACCTTCAACATACTCCTAGCCATCCGCTACAGGTCACACGAGATCTTTGGCCTTTCTCACAATGGGGTTTAGACCTTATTGGTGAGATTCACCCGCCCTCTTCGCAACGTCACCATTGGATAATCACAACAACCAAATATTACACTAAATGGGTGGAGGCCATTCCACTCATTTCAACCAAAAAGGAAAAAATCGTAGAATTCATTAACCATCACATTATCTGTCGTTTTGGTGTTCCTCATCGCCTGATAATAGATAATGGAAAATCTTTCAAAAATAAGTTATTACAAGACCTTTGTGACAACTTTGGTATCAAACTTAGTTTCTCATCACCTTACTATCCACAAGCAAATGGTCAAGCCAAATCTTCTAACAAAACCCTAACCAAAATTCTCATGAAAGTCGTTAACGATTCTGGAAGCAATTGGCCTGATCACATCCCCTTTGCCCTTTGGGCTTATCGTACCAGCATTCGTACCTCCACTAATGCCACACCATTTTCTTTGGTATATGGTACCGAGGCTGTCTTGCCTCTCGAAATACAAATACCCTCCCTAAGAATATCTCTCCAGGATATTCTCACCAATGATGATTTCCGCCAAGAGCGATTAGCCCAATTGGAGCTTCTTGACGAGCATCATCTTACAGCTCTTGACCACCTTCAAATCTATCAAAAGCACATCAAGCGTGCTTATGATAAGTGACTTCATGAGCGTACCTTTAAGGTTGGTGATCTTGTCCTCAAAGAGAATCAACATGTAACCAAACTAGAGAAGAGAAAACGTGGAAAATTTGCTCCAAATTGGATTGGGCCTTATATTATCACTCACACTTATGGATCAGGCACTTATCATTTAGCTTCACTTAATGGTAAGCCTGAGCCTAAACCCCTTAATGCCTTGCATCTCCGACCATTCTACTATTGAATTTAGTGTTATATCACTTTTTATCTACCTTGCGCTCGTCCCTTGAGCTCATTTACCACCTCATACACTTTGTTTCATGCATCTCAAAATAGAATCAAGCTCACGTGGTTTGGTCATCACCTCCTCTTAAAGATGCCTCCCCTTTTTAGTCTGGTCCATGACTTAAAAGTATCAAAATAACACGTTCTCAATTATACAATTATGGGATATTCTTGAGTCAAACTTCCTACAAAACTAGATGCTTCATGCCAAATGGACATCTAGACCTCAAAGTTATACATAGACTGCTCCCTCGAAGGACAACTATGTGCAAAGCCACATCTGCTATTATAAGTAGACTACTCCCCCGAAGGACAACTATACACAAAAGCCGCATCTACTACTATAAATAGACTACTCCCTTGAAGGACAACTATACAAAGTCAGCCTTTATCAGAAGCTTCTCGCATTGATCAGCTTCATGAAGAGCTCAAGAACAACAAAATGCATATCCCATATGGACTTCCCGCATCGATCAGTCTATATCCAGAAAAATAAAAGCAGTATTCAAAAGCACTTTTGAGTCATGGACTTGTCTATTTTGGTTTGGTTCTCTTTCGTCAGAATAATCACTTTATAACAAGTTCTCTGCACCCCAGCTATACCATCCACCTCATCTCACCATTCTTCAAAACCACAAAACTCAAGGGACGTGATGTATATCCGATATATTGTGATTATACAACTCTTTTCACCTATCGACTTCTCGCCTATGCAAGGTACCTAGGGATTCAAGTTCATCCTCCGATAATACGTGGTTTGTTTAGCTCTTTCCAACTATGGGACACTTTTCCCTCTTTTACCCGAATCTAGGATTATGTGTTGACCTTAATCAGGACATGGTTCCCTAATACTTGGGTAAGCTAACCTTCGCTTCACCTATACCTACACTAATACCGCCAATACCTTACCAACACCAACAACATTACCCTACCAATATCAATATTTTTACCAACCAACAAATTGCCTAACCACAACCAAATTACCTGAATTCACCTCTCCCTGGTCCTAAGGGAGAACTACATCGGTCTGAGGCCCCTCCTTGCTTTGAGCAATGGGCTATGTAGGCAGCACTTAGGAGACATGGGGTCTCCCAAGGTTAGCTCGACCATCCCCTACCATAACCTATCATGTGTTGTAAATATAAATATTTTTGTGTATTTCTATTTGATAACATTCATCTTTATCCTTTTTCAAAACAAACATTCAAAACACAACCATTCTTATTATTATCATAACTCAAATCAACATACATATTCAGTTTTATTTAGATGTTAAACAAATACATCTTCTCTATCATCGACGCAGCAGTCGGCATCCTTATTTATTCTTCTACCCCTATGAAATTCACTTAGACCCTTGCGCCTCATCCCAAACTAGGTGATGATCGTGATCGTCGACGCCACTCACCTGGCCTCTCCATCCTCAAAGGTGCCACTGCCCTTGGTTCCTCCCACTGATCTACCAATCTCTCCTGTAACATATGAATACGCCCTCTCGCATGGATGAATCTCACCTCAAGTCTCTCCACTCGTGACTCTGCAACCGCTAACAATCCTGTTGTCTCATTCACCCGTGTTTGAAGCTGGTGAACTAAACCCTACAGGTGATCTCTCTCTGCTGTAATCACAGTTATGTCAGGATGATCGGCCCTCTCACGTGAACCTCGCAGCTCTGCTACCCACCATAATCTATAAGCCTCTGTCGCTCCTGCATCCATTACCTTGCGATCGGCTAATATCTCTTCTGGTCCTTCTGGAGGTGTCGGCCAGGGAGGCGAGAATGATGCCTCGACATCAATCCTCATGTATGGTCTATAAGCCATGGGTATATCCTGAACAAATCCAAATTTTCACCGCACACGATCTAGAGGAATCCTCTCGTACTCACCTCGGCCTCGTGCCCCCGATCCACCCCGCGATCCACCTTAATCACTCTACACCCTT
This sequence comes from Taxus wallichiana var. yunnanensis, assembly GCA_018340775.1. Lineage (NCBI taxonomy): Eukaryota > Viridiplantae > Streptophyta > Pinopsida > Cupressales > Taxaceae > Taxus > Taxus wallichiana. The sequence continues at coordinate 547,841,480 of CM031238.1, read as the reverse complement.
TCCTCCGCAATGGTCACCCTCACCATCACCTACCTCTTACTGATCGTCATTTGTCAGGCCAGGGATCTTTCACTCCTCCACTCAGCCTTAACTCAGACTCAACAAAATCACTTCACACCTCGACTAGGTGCTCAAATTCACAAAGTGATAATGACATGCCGTAACCAATAACCGATACCGGCCCGAATACCACGGCTTGTAACCATATCGATCGCACCAACCAATCGACCCACTTCCTTCACCAACTCCCAATCCGGCAATCTCCCCGATCACCTACCAAAGGCCTCACCGGCCACACCTAACAATTGACCCATTCACCCAAGCCACCCAACCAATCCCGCACCAACCAACCAATCGCCCGACCCACGGCCGCACCAACCAACCAATGCCCAAGGCCGCACCAACCAATCATCAACCCGACCCAAGCTCGCAACCAACCAATCCGGCCCGACCCAAGGCCGCACCCAACCAATCAGGCTGGACCCACGGCCACAACTAATCAATCGGCCCAACCCAAGGCCGCACCCAACCAATCAGGCCCGACCCAAGGCCCTCACCAATCAATTGGCCCGACCCAAGGCCGCACCAATTAAGTACCTCGACCAAGACCCGTAAATTACAATTTTATCCACCCATCATGTAGCCTTTTGTTCAATCGAGCTCACCTGTTCATGTTTTAGCATGATTAGGATACTTGACTTGATCAGTCGACTAACTTTGCCTAGACCGAGACCGTGACGTTTATCTCAACCAAACCAACCATTTGGTACTGCCGAACATACCTAAACGTTCTTGTACCTTACCCGTTATATCCCCTGGAGCTACTTCCTATGCCTTGGATACCAGGATTATATCAACCTTGTTTGGATAAACTATCGACCTTTGCCTATGTATTGCTTGTTTTCTCTTCAAATCGTGTACCCTGGTCGCACTACTACATTTCAACGTGTGTCTGCTTCCTTGAACTTACCCCACCCATCTTACCATCATCTCATCATCATTCACCCTTTATCAACCCTATCCCTGATTTCACGTCGCCTCAATCTGTGATAGATTTGAGGGGGATTACCTATACCCTTAACGGGAGTAACCACTTCTTATTATTGTCAGTGCAGCTTTACAAGACAAGCTACACGACAACAAGGGGCTAATGTAGACACCAAATTTGTGTCTTACGACACCCTGTGCCCCGCATCTCATTTCGTAACCTAACCTCACCACCTAAACCTTACACAATTATTTATTAATTACCTTATAATTAATAAATCCACATCTCCAAACCTGCCACCTCATTTCACCACCTCATCATGACCTAGCCCTAACCCTAAACTAACCTAATTAAGACCTATAACTTGGTCTACATCCACACCCATGACTAATTACTCCTCACCCGCACCAAAACCAACCTAATAATGACTTGACCAAGCCCACAACTAATCCCTCGGGAGAAAAGGAGGGAAAGTTGGCTATTTTACTAAAAATAGCCCACTTTGACTTAACCGACATCGGTTCCTACTCGACCACCGTCGGTTACGTAACCGCCATCGGTTCCCTATAAATGACCTCCCCCAACCAAAAACAAAGGATCATAATTCATTTGAAAGATCCGAATTCACTTGGTAGAGCAGAGACAAGTGAAGGAAAGAGAAGAGTTTGCAGAGAAGGACATCGAGCCCAAGACTGCAACTGAGTAACTAGAGCACAGTGACACTCATCCAAGCATTGGGAGAGAAGATAGCTCACTTTTGATTGTCGGATCATCCCACCTGAGCCTTGCCTTCATCATCACAGTCCTTGAACCTGTATCTTCATCAGGAACTAGTAAGTGGTGTCTTGTACATTTTTAAATACCATTTCTTGAACTTCTGATTCATAGTAATTATAAGCTCACTCCTAGATCTACTACCCGATAGCACCCTACATCTAACTTTCATTCCTCTACCCTTACATTGCCCCAAGAACAGCTCCCACACTCTCTGAGTCTTCTCCATCACCCTATTACCTACCCCTAATCATTTACCAACCTTATAAACACCATAACCGCCTTACAGCCAACCTTCATTGAAAGCCCCTAAATCACTGCCCCTACCGATATCGGTTATCAGCAATCGGTACCGGTATGCATTATACATTGACCGGCATCGGTCACTGTGACTCAAACCAAAACCAACCTTTCCTCAATTGCCTTTTAACGAGGTAACTAAATTGTGATTTTGCAATAACTTCTTTGTTAGCATTTGTGTTAATTCGTATTAAAAGGGGAACTGACCACCTTCGAAAGGAAGTCTAATATTTCCTGGGCCCAAGGTAGTTCCCTCATTTATTGTCTAACTATAATCTGGTGGTCTTGCATTCTTATTCACAGGTAGTCCTTCCCAGAACAAAAAGGAGTTCTTCGCAATCGATCTGATCTCTCTCTCTGACGCACGCGCACACCCTCCCAACACCCAATGCGAGGTATTCCTCCTAGCCCTAACCTTTATCTCTGTTTCTCAAGGGAATGAAAGGATAGAAGCAACTCTATTCTAAGAACAAACATTCTATGCGAAATTGATCGATGGAATAAGAGGAGGTTAAAAATTCTCTAAAAGGTGGGTATGAGAAAGAGGAGAGGAATCCTCATTAGTACTCTTGTCATTAGAACTAGAAGAACAAACATCATCATCAGGAATAGGAAGAAGCAGTGCCGAGTCAACAGAGCCATCATCACATTAATAAGAAGAGGAAACAATTGTATTAGAAGAAGTAGAAATGAAAAATATTTTAAGGGTCTCCAAATAAAGACTAGATAATGATCTAAAATATGTGAGAACACTCCATGTGCACCACATGATGGTGGAGAGGCCTGGAAACATGAGTCAACATGTGACCATCAACCTGATCACAAGTGTTGAGCTAGACTTCAAGATGATAAGGATCATTTTCCCATGCATAAATTATGAGTAACTTAATGTTCCATACAAGCACACCATGATGTATGATTATCTCTTCCGACAAGAAGAGGCGAGGTTGAAAAGAAGTCCTATAAAGCTCGAGTCTAGAAAGAACTTCCATGACGCATTTGCGAAAATAGAAAAGAATGCATAAGAGTCACAAGGACAAACACACTCAAAAGGATGTCGGAATCAACCGAAAATACACTTGGAATGTAAGGAAAGAAGGGTGCGAGAGCACACACAAGGTTAAAAATGTTGGAATCATCCGATAATGTGTATGCATGAAATTACAACACATAATAATAATGATAACCCCCCCTATTTGTGGAACTCTATAAATAGTTTTATAGTTATAGTAAGGTGTGTTCGTGTAACATGAAATACTTGACCACTCACCTTGTAGTAGGTGAAAGTCTACATAAGAGTGGATGCCATGGTAATTTTCATTCGAAAATTGGAGGAAGAACACGTTAACAAGAACAAAAGGGCTAAAGAAAGGAACAAGGCGACCAAAAAGTTCAATGTGAGAAAAATTATCTTGCGTCACATAAGGGGCTCTCTTGTTGCAAGGTTGTGGTAGACGCGCTCCCTAGCCCACAATCAAAGAAGAGCACTGAAATGAAGAATGACTCCAAAATGAGTCAAAAGGCTCCAAAACTGCTAAAAGGACCTCCAAAACACAAAAAACACCTGAAAATTCCATAAAGACCTCCAAATGGGACCTACACACTCCCATAAAATGTCGACATAAAAAATGCTTAGTAACCCTTGTTTTGGAATAAATTTTTACCCAATTTTAGTTAATTTTTGGAACAAGAAAATTAAAAATGGGCATTAGAAATAAAAACTAGGTTACAATTTAAAAAGGACCTCCTTAAAATAATTGACCTTACCTTTAAAATATGTTAATTAAACTAGATCCTAATTTTTAAAAATACCTAATTAAAAATGAATACATCTCCCTTTAAAAGGACCCTATTTTAAATTATTAAAACCTAACTTAAACTAGTTTCAAATAGTTTTAAAAAAACTATATAAAATGAAGTAAATTTTAAAAAGGAATAATAAAGAAGACGTGGGTTTGAAATTTAAAAGGCGAGAAAGGTTGGGTCAACCGGGAGGAACCGATCAAGGGCGGCCCACATGGGGTGAGTTTGATGGGAGGATGTAGCACTCGAGGATAACACGTAAGAGAGGGTGGAGAGGAGCTCGTGGAGCAAGCTCCACATAGAGCTCGAGTGAGGTGGATGGTGAGAAGGTCGTAGGAAATGTATAGTGGCATGATGATTAACTCGGGAAAATGCAACGCTTGAGGTAAGGGTGGTGACTTGGGGTGGTTACCATACATGGAACGATGGGAGGTGTGGCAAAAACAATGTCAAGTATAGATCCAACATGTACATGGTGAGGTTCAATGGCTGGATGAATCCAAAGCACAATTGGGTGATCTAGACAGTGATGACAAGATATATAGGGTTTATGAGCCTGGGAGAAGACAACACATGATAAGCAAAAGGCAAGGGGAAACTAAGGCTCATGTTGAATGCACGAGGCGGTGATGAGCACACAAACATAGGGCTGCACCGCACAAAAGACAAACTTTATGCTTCATTGATTTAAATACCCATATATTTAAATCCAACATAATCTTAATTTCATATCTCATGTTTCCTTGTTCTAAATTAACTTAATTTAGAACCAACATCATCTTAGTCAATCCATCCTATAACAATAAACCTTATGCAGTTGTATGAGTCAGACTAATACCGATCCCTCATATCCATTTCATTAAAATATGTATACTAAGTATACCATGGTTTCCTTAGTCCTTCAAGGACATTCAAGTGTTACAATCTAAAGTGCCTATCTAGGCATCTGATTATGGAATACCCATCCGAAATCCTACAGCTTTAGATCTAGGTGAAATCCAGATACAACGCAATCAACAACTTGCGTTACCTTGGCCAAGGTTTTAAGTCATGTTTTCCATGCTTAATTCCATGATGGCATAATTGTCATTTGGAATTTGTCTTTCACCCTAACTCCTGAAAATTATTATCTAGATTAGGACTAGATTGTGAAGTGTTAATCATTTACAAGTTGTATAAGGTACCTATTCGGATCAACCTACATGGGTAAGTCCCACAATGTCGACTTAGGATGACTAAGGGAGAGTGAGTGTCTCCATAATGATTTGCATCATTATAACGAGTCACTCTCTTTCTGTAGTCATCATAAGATGAAATTGGGTACTTAACCATGTGGTATTATTCGCATCATACCTAGGACAATACTTGCATCTTAGTGCATTATGACCTTCTCATTTAGAGGAGCTTGACGAGATAACTCGACATAACAGTTTACCTCATTGTAACCAAATAATGACCTTAGTCATTAAGTAGGTATAACGTGGCGAAGGCCATATCCGAGTAGGCTCTCTGAGTTCTTGCTAAATGGGAACGTCATATCTTATGGTTATTAAGGTTATTCGAATAAGTTACGACATATCAATTTCCAAGTTTTTAGTGAAACTCTAGCTATTATGGAATTCGAACCTACATATCTAAGTGAAGGTTTCATGCATTCCAATGGCATGCTTAGAGACATTCCATCATGATCATTACACTTTCCAGTTGTAGATTTAATTCAGCATTCCACATTAAATCCCTTGTTCATATTTTACTTATTAACACTAGCAATGCATCATGTCAAGAGTAGTACTTATATCATAATTTAATCCTTTTGCTCAAATAAAGTGTTAAGTATAGTATTATACTTAATAGGATTAATTCCAAACATTTGCAACAATCCATAATTTAATTACATACTTTATTCTTTTAAAATCACAACCATGTAATTCACTCTATTCATAATGATTGCAATACAATATGTATTCTCAAAGATAATGCTTTATTAATGACCGAAAAACTGATTTTTTTTCATTAATATCAAAATGAAGTATAAATTTCACTTCTTAGTAAAATACAATACAATTAATTACATTTCTCAATTCAGTACAACATCATCAACAATAATACTAATACATGTCCATAACTAATTATCAAAATAATCACATCTTGTTCCAAACATCATGCCTTACTAAAATACAATTCTTTTCATCTTTTCACAACAAGAACAACTTTATAGATTTCATCAAAAGACATAGCAATGATAAAAGGTGTAAGACACTTCTTTATTCATGATGAACCTGCAATGTAATAACTTTGCATGAAAATTCCATTATACATTGGTGGTTAGTTCCAACCAAATTGACATGATAAGATCTATTTTTTCCATAATAACTTATGCCATCTAGTATTTTCATATAGGAAATACTACATTAAGTTAGAATCACATAATTAAAAAAGGGCACAAATCATATTTGTAAAATTTCCAAAAATTATTTGCATGTAAATTGATGTCTACTACATTTAAATGAAATTACTTAAATGTAAAACTCAAGTATAAATTACATATCCATTAAGGTTAATCGATTAATTATTGTTTACCTAATGAGTATATTTGTAATATCATTACTTTTATAACTTAAAATATCCAGTTACTGATATACTACATACACACATATCTTATACAAGATTCAACCATTCTTATTTCATTCAATTAGATTCTAGTATTGAATAATACCAATCATTATAACTATACAAGTCAAACAGTTCTTGTTCCCCTCATATAGCTACTAGTATAAACAATACTCAAGCCTTATAAACTATACAAGTATCCTTTATTATATATTTATCATTCCAGGATATCGAATTATATACTTGTTAATCAAAGGATATCACTATTTGTATTAAAAGTGAATAACCTCAATAGCTCAACAATATAATATGGATATTGGAGTGCTTAGCTACCTTATATATATCAAAAATAATCCCATAACTTTATACAACCAAGGGTCACTGAAACATGGTTTACATATGAATATAAACCATCAAGAATCCCAAAGGAATAATAATAGTTAATTAATAACACTAATATAGAGTTCACAGTTCAATAAAACTTAGGTAGTCTATTTACCTTAATATTCACGAAAGGATGAAGTGACAAAGTCACTATTGTATTAACCAATATTATTTGAACAAGTTCAACCATACAATCATGCAACATTGGCCTACACTAGTCGAACCTGAGATAACATGAGCTTATTAACCAAGCAATAATTAAGTGACCCGAGGAGGTTAAGAATCATCCTCACTAAGGAAAAATTCACAACAACAAGTGAACACAAAATCCATCGAAGGAAACAAAGGGTAGAGATTTGGTCTACGAAATTCGATAAGATTTCATTCAAATAGTGTGATAATATGTCCTTACTTCCCACCAAAAAAATAAAACTAAATTCTTAAGACAATGAGTGGTTTTTATACCTCAAGTAAGAGATACCCAAACCATGCAATATTACCACTAAACACAATTGTTACAATGACTTGTTAAAACTATTGGTCACAATGTCAACAATGATACCTGTCGAAGACCAAGGTTATCATACTTGGACATTCAATTTCAACTCTAGATTATATGTATTTCATCGTATAATTACCAAGCCCATCTGGGTATTTTTTTAACTGAATAAACACATAAGTAAATCATTAATATACCCAAATATAAACTGATATCACGCCATGATAACAACGAGAAGGACAAGATTCAACCAATGTATCAAAAATTACATATATAAGTAAAGTTTACATAATACCCAAAAGAATTTGATATACACAAATATACCTAGAAATTTTTAAGGAGAAAGAATTCAACATGCCATAAAATAAACTTAAACATAAAAACCTTGATCCCAAGTTCATCATATACAAGCCTTCATATATTCTAATGTTTCCATGTATGCAAAAGAATACACATCCACTAGTTTCCATAACTAGTTCATACCATTATTCATTTCTAGATATTACTTTACATACCTAGATCCATACATTTGTAGGAGACACAAGATATCACATTTTTAAGCCATTCAACTAAAACCCATCTCCACTAAAACAAATCAAAATTAAAACAAAATTTCATTTATGCAAATAATAGGTAGAAATATATCAGAGAAGAGATAGAGCCTATCATGCTTGGTAGTGCTTCATTCTCCTTTTCTTTATTCTCCTTTGTAAGCTCAACTCCAATCCAACTCCAAGAAAAACCAAAATATCCTAAAACTCTTCATACTTATTTATTGCAACAAATATAAATGCAACCCTATATTTTCTCAACTCCAAGTTAAGGGATTCATGCAATAAACCATGGAAAATTGAAAGAGAAACCAAAATAATAGGGGAGTCATTTACATGTAGAGCTCCCACATCTTCAACCCTAATTCAAAAAAAACAAATAAAAACCAAAACCAACTCTTTTTCCCCAAAAAACACTCATGGTTTTATTTCCAAGCAAGTGGTTTAAAGTCCCAAATATTATTCAATGCATGCGAGGAATCTGTGTAGTTCTTCCCACTTTTCTTTTGTCTAATTCCTTCATTTAAATTTAGTGAAGTTTAAACTTACATATTCCACTATCAATTAGTTTATCCATGACCGTAGCCATGACCACTATACTTAGCTAGGCATTCTACCAAATTTTATGGCGGTGATCGATAAATACAACCTCTTAAATATGGCGTAGAGAGTACATGCTTAGATAAGTAAGGTGGTGGTGACAACTCACCACATAACACATTGACTCACCATTCGAATCCTAGGCCACAATATTTAATATAACATTGGCCCCAAATTTATAAACCTTAGTTCAAGCTTCTATATATATTCAAATATGAACATAGTTATCCATTATTAGGTCCTTAATATATATGCTAAGGCTTAAATAATATAGATACAAGCCTTCATGATTTTGAATTTATAAACCTTAGCTTAGATTAAGGTTAGGTTCCTTATCAACTTAGGCCCATTTAATTTAGTAACCTTAGAGCCTTGTAAAATTAAGCAATGCCTTAACATTACAAGTCCATTTATCATGATGACTCAAGATAATAACCTAGGCCATAATAAAAACCGACCAGGGTATTATTCTAAAGCATCATCTTTGCATAATAATCAAATAGGTCCCTAATTTAATTAGACCAGGCCCATATTTACTAAGACCATGTTTTATTCAAGCATAAAATAGTGATTAGTTTAGGGATTACTTGGTACATGTCCATATCTCCATTATTTCTTGCACCTTAGCTATTGTCAAAGCATTTCACTTTCAGCTCGAGGTGATCGAGTTATATTTAGCAAGTACCAAAAGTCCCATACTTAACAAGAATGATCATAAAACCAAGGGTAAGTAATAACAACAATATGATCATAGTCTACAAGCATATCCAACAACATATCATAAAGTACATAATATTTTTAACAATGATAGGCAAGTATGTTACATCAAAAGAGTACAATCACATTGTGTCTACATGCAACAAAAATGCACTCACATACAATCCATGCAACGAAAAACCAAGTAGAATGTAAGTCCACTATTGAAGCATGTCAAAACCAAACACATTTATCAAAGTAAGACTAATAAGACAACATGGGTGTTGCATATCTCCCCCTTAAAAGCATCATCGTCTCGATGATTCACTCTTATCATAATATAATTTAAGCAAAGCAACAATAGTTCACTTATTTAATCATCAATATCCCAACAAAATAATATGAACTTGCAAAAATCAAGTTTTCAATTTCATATTGGTTGTAATCAACTTTTTATTCAATCATTCAAGGTCAACAATCAAAATATGACTATTTTCTTTTCATCCCAATTCAAATGAACAAAATAATATCAAGTACATGAAATAAATGACAAACAAAAAAATAAATAATTCAAAACAATATTTTTAGTATTCAAAATATCAAGAAAAACCGTTGTCATGATCTTTTCTAGACTATACCAACAGTCTAACTGGTATCACCATGATAGTTTGCGGATCGTGAAACTTTTGCTTCACCATTTATCACTTACTTTTCAGCTTGTTGATTTGTAATTGCAACATGAATCCTCTTCTGGATTGTTCTCCTTGTTTCTCAAGGGGCAATCCTTAGCATAGTGACCACTGTCACCACATTTGAAGCAACCAATGAAAGGCCTCTTCCTTTCAAACTTGTCATTCCTACTAACAACATTTTCTTTTCCATTCTTTTTAAATTTTACAACAATATTATTTCCACCATTATGAGTTTTATTCTCTTCCTTCTTTCCCCATGCCTTTCTAGGTGACAATGGTGAAGGAGTGTAATTTAGTTTACACTTCTCATCCTTGTGAGTAGTAATGGCTTGGAGATTTTTCTCCTACCTAATGGCCTTCTCAAATCTGCTTCCATCATTGATGGTTCATGAACATCAACTTCACCGCCTATTACAGGGGTTGTTGTCATGCAAATGTGTAACAAGGAAATTAACAATTTTCGAGAGTGGAAACTATACCCCTGTGTTAAGTTTTTCAAGTCCTATCATTCCAAGACACCCCAGTGTCCATCCAAATAGTACAAATGACCTACCGATCATGATGTTATATCACCCCCTAGGCGATTTTAGGAGTTTATTTGCAAGCTACGAGACAGGTTGTGGAAGGGTCACATCCTTGGCCTTCCTAGGGATAGAGAAATCCCATGGAGAGGAGTAGAAGAGCCTAAGTGGATGTGGAGGTGATTCAAAGGTCTTGGGATATCATGGGAAGGATTCAGGAAGATTTTGGAAGGGCTCGAAGAAGTTGGGGTAGTTTCACCAAAATTAGGGTTCACAGGCCAAAATAATCACCGAGCTTCGGAAGGTGATTTCGGGAGCTCCATATGGAGTTAGGAGAAAAAAAACATCAAAATAAAGTTAATTCCAAGCCCTACATGACAGTGAAATCATATTTTTCACAACACTTTGGAGAATCAGGTCTGAAGGCATTTTTTCTCAAGCACAAGTGGAGTACCAAATCAAAAATCCACTTTTTAGGGATAAAATGAAAGAATAAAGACATTAGACCCCCACCATTGGATTAAAAAGGACATTTAAAGTTAGGATCATATAAAATGTTTCGGAAAATTCCATCGAGCTCAAGTTATCATCATCACAAGTTGTCCTCTTGGAGCAAGTTCGGGAGTTAGCCAAATTTTGGGAGGACACATGTCAAATCTAGGAGCCTAGGCGAGATTTTGTGTCCCCGACGTCCCTAAGGGTCAGGGACATCAACCTTGGAAAAATGTGCCTAGCCCCATGTGACCTTTGGAACCCCATGCGACCATCAGGATTGCCAGTTCAGCCCCGGTGTAATTTAGAGCTCAAATTCCCTGCCGTCGATCTCTGCCATGTGTCAACTTCTTGATCATCTGTGGAATTTGATGTCCCTCACGTCCCTCACAAGACAGTACATATAACCTTAAAAATGCAACCATCCCTTTAAGGGATATTTTTGGTCACCCATGTGACCCGCTTCCAGCCCCTCAGTGCTGATTTTCTAGCTCTCACTCCCTGCCGTCGATCGATGCCATGTGTCATCTTCTTACTCACCGTGGAAATTGATGTCCCTCATGCCCCTTTGAGGTGGGTATGCCAGGGACATAAAATGCACCCAACCCATTCTGTGTATTTTTAAAATATTTTAAATCCGGCACTTAGTTGTTATTTCCCCCCATTTCTTCTTCACAACTTCATACCTTGCCATGGCTTTGTTCATGATTGTCTAGACACCTGGTCCACCATTGTTGCTCAACCAAAACCGCCATGGCCAAAAAAACCATCCACTCCATGAAAATGCATAGGTATTAGAGAAAAAATGGGTTGAAAATGAGAAATGACAGAGAAATGAAGAAAATGAAGATTTTTCGCCAGATAACCACAAAGTCACCGAATTGAAAAATCTTCATATCTTGCAAAATACAAGTCAAATTGAGGTGCCATATTTTGTAGACTTCCACATTTTTCAAGACGATCAATATGTAACAAACATTAGGTCTAATGGTGCCTTGAAACATTTTCTCCAACAAAATCCCCATCTTGTGCACCAACTCACATTTGTTAGATTTCCCATCAATTCAGCAATGGAAACAAGCTAAAAACTTGCACAGGGGCTCCAAATGAAAAACCTATTGCAATGGAGTTTTTTTTTGGAAAAGGGAGACAAAAACCAGACCTGTAAATTTCAATCTCCATTAATGGCCACCATGGTAGCTTGGTGCTCGAAGCCACTGCTAGGTGAAAATTTTAAATTTTATTTTCAAGCATTCTAGTGGATGAAATCATGTGAAATTTGGAGGACTGATGATGATGAGCCGATTCAAAAAAATATGTTCCATCACAAACCGAGCAATGGAAGTCCACTTCCTAAAAATAGCAAGTTTTTCTATACATACTCAATGTGTTTGGAAGGTCATCATCAAAAGAGGCTATGGTAAAGGCAAGTGCGGTGAAGATTACCAGAAGCCAAAATGATTGTCCAGAGCAAAAATAGTGAAAATGACAACTTGATAAAAATATTAAGTTCCCTATATGGGTGTTTACTAAAAATATTAAGTCAACCCAAAAAGTGGCCGAGGCAAAGGTAGTGTGCATAGGAGTGAATGCGGGAGTTCATATCATTAGGATGGTCGAAAGAGGAAAAAGCTGACCTCTCACTAAAATAACAAGCCTTCCATTTGGACACTTACTATTAATAGTAAATTAAAATCAAAGGATAGTTTTGGCACAATGGGACATAGAGGGATGATCAATCAGTTAACATCATCATTCGGGATCATCCACGAGAATTTCTCATAAGGCATTCAAGACTCATCTTAGGGAATTCAACAGTGTCTCTCGACACTCATTAGATGATTCAGGTCACAGGTATATCGTACATAGGGTCGGAATTGTGGTCATTAGAAGAACAATTCATTCAACTCGACAAGTGTCTAAGATCCAAGATGAAGGAATTTCTCAGGGTATAAAGAGTTTGGAGATGCAAAGTTCACTATAGTGGAACACCTCATCAAATCATCTAGAAGGAGATGCGGACTTCATCGAAGGTAGATTATTCGTCATCAATGCTTCTTCCCCCTTCTTCTTCCCTTTCTCTCTTCTCTTCTCCCGCTTACTTTCTCTCTCATCCATGTTCTAATTCTTCATTGGGGGGTGCACTTTTAGACGTCCTTTAATGAAATTAAAAAAGCAACTTTATGCTTCTAATGTAAAAGTCACCTTTATGTTATAAAAAGGGACTTAATATTCTCCTAGGAAGTTGAAAATTTTTAAGTTGCGCAAGGACATATGAAAAGCCATTATGGGGTAAATGATGAGTCATCTCTCATTATATAAATTTTAAAGCCATTCTCTTTTCAAGGGGTTGGAAATTGATCTTGTAAACTCAAGAGTGCATTGTACTTAAAGAAAGCAAAGGGGATAGCCATTTTCTTCTACTTTCCTCCACTCTCAAATTTCTTCCACTCTTACACTATGTAAAAATTCTATTTGAGTATCAATAAAAGAAGTAGTTTCATGCCTTTTTGATGAGGAGATTTTAGAAAATTTGAGTTCTCAATCTTAACTCGTCTTGTTTCCATTTACGTGATTGTTTCTTCTTAACTTTAATGCGTGTGTGAAATTTCTGGTTAATGGGTGTGGGAATCTGATTTTCTACCCACGACATTAATCCCCTCTTCTCTTTTCTCACTCCCTTTCCTACTCTCTTGACAAAGTATTCTCTAGAAAGAAATTGCTAGCTTTGCCGCAAGGTCAGTGGAGTGCCCCTATTGGATCCCCAGACCACAAGGCCACTAGGAAAATCCACCTTTACTCGTGTATGTATATACGATAGCTACACCGATTAAGTAGAGGGACTTAGACTCTCAGAGCATTGGAAATAAATCCACCAATTTTTCCTTGACAAATTTTCTTGCCAACAAGGGTTCAAGCCCATGATAAATTTCCTTATGTAGAATTTCTTGTCGGTTTAGTCATGGAACATACTTAAGGAGTTTGGTAAATTTATCCTAGTACTCAATTACAATCATCTTACCCTATGCTAGGGTTTGAAATTATGACATATTTTGGTCATAATATAATTATGGTAACCAACGTTGCCTGAAATAGGCTTTAAATTGGTCCCATGTTATGTTAACATAATTTACTCTCAATTCCACTTTCTCAAGTTGTCCCATCATGAGGAAACTTCGTTAGAGAGCTAATATGCTCTCCAAACCGGCTTAGTCTCTTTTGAAAATTTTCTTAGGGAAAATCATTTTTCCATTTCGTTGAGCATTTTCTTAGCCCCATCCCCAGAGTTACACTTGTCAAACTTAGGTGGACTAATTATTTTTATGTATTTAGACAACTCACCGCCAAACATACTATTTCATCTTGAGGCTGATTTGCAGCGTTATTGACATCTGCATTATTATTTCCAACATTCAAGTTATTGTTTCCATCATTAACATTATTATTTGTGGCATTAGGTTGTCCCTTAGGTTGTCCTATATTATTACTTATCACTGCTACTCTCATTACCTACCACCTGTTATTCAAGTACAACCAATCGATTACATGTATCTTGCGGGACAAAAATATTTCATCAAGTTTTTGTGTTGTGGTTACTTCACCAACCAAAGGTTGGTTATTAACAACATGTCCCCTTGGCCTAACCATTTTCTGTTAGACAAAATTTTAAAGTCTAGTTAGCGAATGGACACCATAGGTCCAAGAGCCGCAACATTCAACTCAATTCAATTTTATTGGTCAGAATAACCTTTCAACCAATAAAAAATATTACCCAATCATGAATATGACATAAATTTTTTCATTACGGCCAATCATACATGCAATATTATTTAATATATATATCACATAGTAAAATACAAGTTATTTATTGCGAGAACAAGAAAGGAAAACTATGTTTTCTATTTTTCGAGCTATTTTTTTCTGTTATTCCATGTGTCTTTTCCGACTTTACCCTGTAATTTCCAATATTCTTTGTAAAGCACAAAGAAATCTTCCTTTTTCGGATGTTTATATCCAAATAATTCCATGGTTTTCACCTTTTGGATATTCTTATCATAAATTCATGGTAAAAGTCAAATATTAAGCCCGCATCAAAAGGTCAAAGTGGGTTGGTGGAGCAATTTGTGTTTTTGAGCCCACATTGAAAAAAGGTAAAATTATAAAAGTGACTTGTAATTCTATCTCCACTCAAGTAAGGCCACATGTCAAAACCATATCAAAAGCAAGAGGGTGGGCTAAAATGTTCCAAAACGCCATTTCTCTAAAACCCACAAAATGCAAAAGGCATCCTCCATGCACGCTCCAAAGTAAATTTCTCCCATGTGGATGACTCTGGTTTAAAGTTTCAAAGGCAAAATGACCGGTTCAAATTCCAAGTTACAAAACAAGTGTAATGACTGCATTATGGAAAGTCTGGTTTTTCTCACCATTGACGTTTCATCGCGAATCAAGAATCTAAACAGCGTGAAGGATTGAAAAGATTGTAAACCATTTCTTGCTAACAAAGAAGAAGTTGTAAACATTTCTTGCAAGATATTTAATGGATTATTCACACCATTGTAAAGGGAGGGCAATTGATCTTGTAGTGTTGAGAGTGCATTGTACCTAGAGAAAGCAAAGGAAATAGCCATTTTTCTTCTAATTTCCTCCATTTGAAAATTTCTTCCATTCCCACATTATGTACAACTTCTATTTAAGCATCAATACAAGAAGAAGGATTTTGTAGCCTCTTTGATGAGGATATTTTAGAAACTTTGAGTTCACAATCTTATCTCGTCTTGTTGCCATTTACGGGTTATTTTCTTCTCATAAATGCATGTGTTAAAGTTTAATGTGTGCAAGAATCGATTTCCTACCTACAACATTAGTTTCCATATCTCATTTCTCACTCCCTTTCCCACTTTCAGGAAAAGTCTTCCCTAAAAAGAGATTTCTAGCTTTGTCGCAGGTCAGTGGAGTGCCCCTGTTGGATCCCCGACCAAAAGGCCACCACAAAAATCCACACTTCCTTGTCCATGCATACACAACAAATGCACTTTGATTAAGTAGAGGGACTTAGATTCCCAGAGTGTTGGCAAGGAATCCATAAGTTTATCCACCTAAAAATTCCCTCACCAATAGTTTTTGTCACCCACCGTGTGGCAGATTTTAACAAAGATCTCTGCACTCGAATGTGATTACAAGGCTAGAAAATTCAAAATTCAAAAAGATATTTTTTTTTTTGGAATTTGAATGGCTATATGAGCATTGATTCGAATCATGGCTATTCTCAGGGAAACCTTGATGTTGAAAGACCTGAATTTCTCTTCCATATCGAAGAAGACATTGCTTGATTTGAGGAAGCTATCTAGCATAATAGATAAAGTGCCAATCACTACTTCATTACCACGAGAATTCTAGACCTTGAAGAAGAACGTGCTACTGAATTGGAGAGGTAAAGAAAAATTCCAGCACCACAAAGAAGAGTATAAATTTTCAAGTTGGCGAGATAGAAGATTCACCCAACAACAGAGACAAGGAGGAAAAAATGATCCCATTTTTGAGGAACTTCAAAGGAGACAAGAGCCACTTAGAATCCAGAGGCTTCCTTTTTAAGTAACCGGTCACGTTGGGAACCTGAGTGTTGCCAATCCTTTAGATGGTGAATTTTCATACATCAACAAGAACCTTATAGACTTCACTAACGTGAAGACCAAATAATAAGCTAGAGAAAGAGAGGCGAGAGATGACAAAGAAATAAGAGCTCAACTCAAAGAAATCAAGAGACTTCAAGCCGAGGCAGATGAAAGAGTAGCAACAGAAGCTCGTAACCTTAGCAAGGTTGGAAGCTAGAAACAAAAATAGAATGGGGGATCAAGATAGTGATCATGAGGCCCATAGGCCTAATGTACTATGGGGAGGAAATTCCAGTCCATTGGATCTTGCTCAACCACTCCATGAGCTACCGAGAGGCTCAAGAAAAAAATTCCCAAAATTTAGAGGGGATGGTTCTCAACTCCCTGAAGAGCATGTAGTAGCATTTATCACTGCTTGCGGTGTGTTGGGTGTTGAGGATGAAGATGTGTCAGTCTGAATCTTTGTGGAGTCACTACAAGAGAAAGATGTTGAATGGTTCTACATGCTACCACCAAGGTCCGTCACCTATTGGGAGGATATAAGAAGTGCATTCAAACATTGGTTCAAGAGCACAAAAGATTATCAGAATCTTCTAGCCCAATTGGTACAAATGAAGAAAGAAACCTCCGAGTCAATAAGGGACTTCATAACAAAATATAACATAGTGATAAGAAGAATCCTTGAAGATGTGGTGCCTCCTGAAAATAATTTGAAGAGATTCTTCATCAGCGCCTTGCCATCAGAAGTAGGTTTCTTCCTTAGAAGAACCCAACCAAGAACATTAAGGGAAGCTCAAGACCATGCAATAGAAACCGATGATGATCTAATCTTTTCTGGTAAAGTGAAAGGCCCAAATGGGAAACAAAAGGGTCAAAATTCAAACTCAGTCACCACAGATCCAATGTTCCAAAAAATGGAAAATGACTTGGTTTCCTTGAAGAAACATCTATCTCAAATCACAATGCGAAATGCTTCAAGGAAACAAAACCCTCCAAATAGGCCAAGGATTGATCCACCTCCTTGTCGACTTGCTCTTGAAGCACCACCAGTTAATGCCATTTGTGACACCAAAGAGCCGAGAGGAGGAAGCAAAATTGATGAAATCAAGAAGAAAAAATATGGAAGACTATGAAAACTATCTTGAGGTTGAGGAAGTTAATATGCACAATGGCCTAATTGAGTACGTTGATGATGAAGATGAGGATGATGAAGAAGCTCCAAGTTTCACTCATATGCAATCTAGAAAGGTGCTTCATCCTCAACGGTTGTGGTAAAGGATAAGAAGAATAAAGAAGATTCTCCTTCGAGAAGTCACACAAAATAAAATCATCACAGAGGATCACCATTACCACCTTATATGGAGTCGACAAAGAAAAACCAGATTCACCGGGTTGTCGTGGGATCATGATACTATGCCAAGTAAGTCATCTAATTCTTTTCCCACTCAAAAGTTGCTAAGAACAATTCTCCTTTAAATGTTGTTCCTAAAAACATCTAAGGTTCAATCCAAAGCTACACCCTCACCCCCTTCCAAGCCAATTGCTACACTAAAAGGAGAATTCAACACCCAAAGTAGAAAAGCCTCTACCATGTAAATCTTCCTCCATTTCTGAACCTCTTCCTCACTCACCATAACCCCATTTGACTTTGTGGAACATGCAAGCAAACCAAAGTCCAGCTCTGAGAAATAAAATACCTACAAACACACCCTACCTAGTTTGACAGTTCATTAATACGCTTTGTGGTGGTAACCCTCTATCCTTGAGTCCTAATTCTAAAGGCTTACTGCCCAAACCATCCACACCACCTTCCCAAAACATGCTAGCCCTCGGTGCCTCCAAAACCAATAGGGTTGAATCTTTCTACCTGTCACGCCTCATTAAAGGATTCCAACTAAATAATTGTATCATAGATTTAAGAGCCTCGACAATGTGATGCTAGCCAAAGTTACAAATGCTCTAGGCCTCATCTTAACCCAAGTAAATGGCACCTTTCTACTCAATGGAATCCAAACAAGCTCCCTTGGTAGGAAGAATCAAAGATGCACATGTAGCACTAGCTGATTTTCCAAAAAGAAGGTGCTCCTAACCATACGGTAGCGAGCATCCCAACATCCTTTGGTATGCTATTAAGTAGGAGTTTTTGTAGAGACCTATGTGGAGAGATAAAAATGGATTGGTCATTTGTAACTATCCCAGTAAAAGGTGAGATGAAGAAGTTATTACCAGTAAGAAAGATGAAGTTCATAGTATGAAAGTCTGATGATCTGAAAGCAAACATTCTCTTTCAAGATTGTGGGCTAGGAAACTACTTCCTCACATAAAGAAAAGAGGAGAACTTGCCACTTCTCATGGAGGAAGAGAAAAATCAAATTTGGACAATGGAATTGGATGGTAGTCATTCTAGTGTGGGCTCGGGCCGGTGTGGTATTGTACTCTCCTTCTAATGAGTTGTACCCATTTGCCTACAAGCTTCAATTTGATAATACAAATAACACTACAGAGTATGAAGAACTAATCTTAGGCATGAGTGTAGCAGAGGACATGGGAATCAAGAAACTAAAATGCCGAGGTGATGTAGAGGTTGTAGTAAAGTAGTTCTGCCAACAATATCAGGTGAAGAATCCAAGACTCCAACATTACAGTAATGAGTGTGGGACTCGTATTGAATCTTTTGATGCATTTTCCATTAAAGCTATTCCAAGGGAAAAAAATGAAAAGGATGATTCTCTTGTAGTTTCAGCTTCCCTAGTGACACCATATCCTTCTTTTGGTAAAGAAAAAGTGACCTTAAAATGGTATTCGTGCCTAGTGTACCGTATAATGCAAATCATTGGCAAGTCTTCAATGATGATAACCAAATTCTAGCCTTTTTAGAGAAAAGGGATAATTTCAATAATCTCTTCTTTGAAGGAGGTAAAAATACACACCGAGAAGTAGTCCCCAAAGAAGAGAAAGAAGGAATTGAAGGGATTGATGATGAGGGAGTAATCAAATTTAAAGGGAACAAAATTCCCAAAGGCCTAGTCTCTTTAGAAGACCTCTTTGACATACATGAAAAATTCATTCAAGAGAAAGAAAAGCAATCTTCTTGTTGCCCAACTGATTTTGATAAAGAAAAAATTGGTACCCCAGAGGAGCCAAGGATGGTCAATATTGGAAAATTTTGCTCTCCTGAAGAAAAAAGAAGGTTTGTTGCATTACTCAAGAAATACTCATATGTCTTGGCCTACTCTTATGATGAACACAAATCCTTCCACCAAAGGAAATACATCACTCAATTTCTTTGAAGTAGGGTGTTAAGCCCTTCAAGTAGAAACAAAGGCCGTCTGACCCAAAGATTGTTGATACCATCAAGAAGGAGGTAATGAAGATGCTTAATGCAAGGATCATCTTTCCCATCCACCATTCAACGTGGGTGGCTAACATTGTGCCAGTACAGAAGAAGAATGGTGAAATAAGGATATGTGTAGATTTTTACAACCTGAACTAGGCATCACTAAAGAAAAATTATCCTCTTCCTATCATGGACCATATCTACAAGCGACACTAGATCTGAAATGCTTTCATTACTTGATGGATTCTTAGGATATAATCAAATGAAAGTGGTAGAGGAGGACCGCACCAAGATAACCATTATAACACGTTGGGGAACTTTTTCCTACAACAGAATGCCTTTTGGCCTAATCAATGCAGGAGCTACATTCTAAAGGGTGATGGATTTGGCCTTCAAAGATCTAAAGCATTGCATTGTCATATATCTTGATGATCTCACAATATTTTCAAAGAATAGGGAGATCATATCTATCACTGGAACAAGTACTTGCAAGGTGTAGAAAACATGGCATATCACTAAATCCAAAAAAGTGAATTTTTGGATTCACAGAAAGGCAATTTATTGGGGCACATCATGAGAAAACATAGAGCACACATTGATCTTGAGAGGATTAGATCCATTCAAGCATTAACCTTTCCCACAAGCAAGAAATGAGTTCATTCATTCTTCGAAAAGTCAAACTTTCTTCGTCATTTTGTGCCTAAGTTTTTGAGTTGATGAAGCACATCACTTCCATGATGAAACCAAAAGCAAAATTCAAATGGAACAATGAAGGGAAGGAAACATTCAAAGAGATCAAGAAATCCATTACCAAGGCTTTGACTCTTATATCTCTAGATTTTAACGAAAAATTCATCATGTATTGTTATGCATCGAACATACACTCTCTGCCATTCTCATTCAAAAAATGATGAGGGCATGGAAGGACCTATTGCTTTCATGAGTTATCCTTTGAAAAAGCATGAGCTAGAATACAACCAATTGGAGAAGCATGCCTATGCAATGGTTAAATCTGTAAAAACTTCAGGTTTTACATCCTCAATTCTCATATGGTGGTGATGGTCCCCGACAAAGCAATCAAGTCCATATTGACACAACAGATCCCAGCTAAAAGAGGAAATTGGATTGCAAAGACTCAAGAATATGACTTGGATATTCGACCCTCTAATTTAGTAAGGGAAATGGCTTGTGCAAATTTATTGCTGAAGATGAAACACTCAAATTTCAACATGGTGAAGAAAACTATGCTTGCTCAACTTGTTCGTAAGATAACCCACATGTTCTCTTTGTCACCACTATTGATGAGTGATATGCTGATATTGCTTATTACCTAACTTATGGAGAATTCCCTCCCCATATAAATTACAAGAAAATGAGAACACTCAAGATGAAGGAAGCTAAATTTGTAATTTGGAATCATGTGCTTTACAAAAGAGGCCTGGATGGTTATTTCCTCAGGTGTGTAGATAAAGAGCAACAAGAAAAGTTGCTTAAAGAAAACCATGACCAAGCATGTGGTGGACATTTTTCAGTAATGGTCACTACACACAAGATCCTCCGAGGAAGGTATTATTTTCTCACCATCTGTGCAGACACTCAAGATTGGGTTTCTAAATGCAAAGCATACCAAAAGTTTGTTGGAAGACCACAACTCACTACATTACCACTCATGCCTGTGGTTATTGAAGAACCATTTTAGTAGTGGGGGATAGAATTCATTGGTGTTCTGAACCCTCACTCAAGTGCATGGCACACCTATGTACTCACAACAATAGAGTACTTCACTAAATGGGTGGAAGCCATTCCGGCCAAACAAGCCAACATTGAAACAATAAGCAACTTCATCAAGGAGAATATCATAGTCCATTTTGGAGTGCCACAGAAGATTGTAGCAGATAATGCTACCTATTTCTCTTCAAGAGAGTTGACCGAGTTTTGATATGGTTATGGAATCTAACTATCTCATTCTTCTTAACTACTATCTATAAGGAAATGCACAGACAGTAATAAAGCAACAAGAACATTTCACCATTGTTTGCAAAGCTTGTAAATGAGAATAAAAGGAATTGGCACAAAAGGTTGTATAATACATTGTGGGTGAATAAGATCACTCCCAAGAAGGCAATAGGTATGTCACCATTCCAACTATTATATGGAGTCGAAGCAGAAATTCCTCTCACGATCGAGATGCCAACTCTCAAGCTGCTATAGGTAATAGAAGATGGTTAGTACAAGGATTCCATTGACAAGAGGATCCTCTTTCTTGAGAATTTGGAAGAAAATAGACTCCAAGTGGTGGATCGCATTAAGGAGCAGCAATTGAAAGTAAAGAATATTTTCGATAAGAAGGTCAAGGAAAGAGAATTCAAAGTTGGAGACTTCATCCTACTATGGGACAAGAGAAGAGAACCAAAAGGCAGCCATGGAAAGTTTGATTCATTATGGCTCAGCCCATTCCAGATTCGTGAAGCTTGTGGAAAGAAAAATTTTCTTCTCTCATATTTGGATGGAACGCCGCTAGAATTTCCTCAGAGTGGGAAATACTTGAAATTGTATCATCAGTGAAAGTGGGTTGTTCCCTCACCTTGTACCATAGGTGTGTTTCCCTTTCCATTGTGTGCTTGTGTGTTTCCTTCTTCTGATATTTATTTCTCGAAGTTATATATGAATCTATAAGGCCCAATGGATAAGGCATTGGTCAACAAATTACAGGGTTTAGAGATTGAGATTTTGGATTCCCATGTCATGTCTTCACTATGCTCAGTCCATGTCATGTCCCTAAGCTAGAGCCAACTGTTGTCACCCTCAAAATCCCCCTCATTTTCTAAGTCAAATTCAAAAATTTTGAGCTCACACCTTCCATAAGTGTTCAAGAAAATTTGAAAGTCCAAAAAGATAGAGAAATTCATGCTTTGAAGTTGTTTAAACTCTCTAGTTTGCACGTTTGGTAAATTTTCTGTTTCCCTGTCTAAACATGTGAAAATTTTATTGTTGTCCTCATCTGAACGAAATTTTCAATCTTTCTATGGCCATGGATTTTTGAACCTTGTATTGTTTTCAATTCCTTTGTTCGTGAAAGAAATTTGAAAAGCGGGAACGAAATGGTGGAGTTTTCTTCTTCTCTGCATTTTTCCACATCGTGAATGATGGGCATTTTCTCTCCCATCAAATTTTGGCCCTATTACCCACGACTACATGGACATATCTAATCGAGTCGGGTTAGGCGAGAGCCATTTGCATTTTTGAGCCTTTTTGTAAAAAGGGCTCAAATTCATAAAGTGACTTATAGCTTCAATCATGCTATGAGGAAAAAAGTCAAATGTTGAGCCCACATTGAAAGTCAAAGTGGGGAAGTGGGTCATGGCAGAGAAATTTGAGGTTTTGAGCCTTTTTCATTAAAGGGGCTTAAATTTAAAAAGTGACCCGAACCTCGCCCACGCCTGGTAAAAAGTCAAATATTTATCCTTCATAAAAAGGTCAAAGCGGGGAGGTGGGTCGGCGGAACAATTTGTGTTTTTGAGCCCACATTGAAAAAAGGTAAAATTATAAAAATGACCTGCACTGTCTCCACTCAATTAAGGCCACGTGTCAAAACCATATCAAAAGTAGGAGAGTGGGCCAAAATGTTCCAAAACACCATTTCTCCAAAAGTCACAAAATGTAAAAGGCATCCTCCATGCCCGCTCTAGTAAATTTCTCCCACGTGGACGACTCTGGTTTAAAGTTTCAAAGGAAAAATGCATAGTTCAAATTCAAAGTTATAAAACGAGTGTAACGACTGCATTATGGAAAGTCTAGTTTTTCTCGCCATTGGTATATCTTCGCGAATCAAGAATATGAACGGGCACGAAGGATTGAAAAGATTGTAAAATGTTTCTTGCTAACAAAGAAGAAGTTGTAATCATTCCTTACAAGATATTTAATGTCTTCTTCATGCCATTTTAAAGGAAGGGAGACTGATCTTGTAGACTTGAGAGTGCATTGTACACGGAGAAAGTAAAGGAAATAGCCATTTTTCTTCTAATTTCCCCATTCTCAAATTTATTCCATTCCCACATTATGTACAACTTCTTTTTAAGCATCAATACAAGGAGTTTTTAGCCTCTTTGATGAGGAGATTTTAGAAACTTTGAGTTCACAATCTTATCTCATCTTGTTTCCATTTATAGGGTTGTTTTCTTCTCATAAATGCATGTGTTAAAGTTTCTAGCTAATGTGTGTAAGAATTTGATTTCCTACCTGCAACATTAGTTTCCTATCTCATTTCTCACTCCCTTTCCCACTTTTAGACAAAGTCTTCCCTAACAAGAGATTGCTAGCTTTTCCACAGGGTCAATGGAGTGTTCTGTGGATCCCCGACCGAAAGGCCACCACAAATCCACGCTTCCTCGTGCATACATGCATACATGACAACCGCATCGATTAAGTAGAGGGACTTAGATTCCTAGAGCATTGGCAAGGAATCCAAATGTTTTTCCATCCAAAAAATTACCACAGTTCATCTTTCGTGTATTCTATTTATCTTGTTAATAAAATCATAATTTAGTAAGCGTAAGGACCTAATAAGTCCAAGAGCTACAACCTTCAGCTTTGATACCAAAATGTAATAACCACTTTTTAAGACTTCAATACAAGGGATTTTTTTAAACTTTATGCTTCATTGATTTAAATACCCATATATTTAAATCCAACATAATATTAATTTTATATCTCATGTTTCCTTATTCTAAATTAACTTAATTTAGAACCAACATCATCTTAGTCAATCCATCCTATAATAGTAAACCTTATGTAGTTGTATGAGTCAAACTAATACCGATCCCTCATATCCATTTCATTAAAATATGTATACTAAGTATACCATGGTTTCCTTAGTCCTTCAAGGAAATTCAAGTGTTACAGTCTAAAGTGCCTATTTGGGCATCTGTTACAAAATACCCATATGAAATCCTGCAACTTTAGATCTAGGTGAAATCGAGAACGCAATCAACAACTTACGTTACTTTGGCCAAGGTTTTAAGTCATGTTTTCCATGCTTAATTCTATGACGACATAATCATCATTTGAAATTTTTCTTTCACCTTAACTCCTAAAAATTGTTATCTAGATTAGGACTAGATCGTGAAGTGTTAATCATTTACAAGTTACATACAAGGTACCTATTCGATCAACCTGCATGGGTAAGTCCCACAATGTTGGCTTAGGATGACTAAGGGAGAGTGAGCATCTCCATAATGATTTGCATCATTATGGGTCACTCTCTTTCCCGTAGTCATCATAAGATGACATTGGGTACTTAACCATGCGACACTATCCGCATTCATACCTAGGACAATACTTGCATCTTAGTGCATTATGACCTTCTCATTTAGAGGAGATTGACGAGATAACTTGACATAACAGCTGCCCCATTGTAAATTAATAATGACCTTAGTCATTAAGTAGGTACAACATGGCTGCGGCCATGCCAATCAGGCTCGCCAAGTTTCGTTAAATGGGAACATCATATCTTATGGTTATCAAGGTTATTTGAATAAGTTACGACTTATCAATTTCCAGGTTTCAGCGAAACTCTAACTACTATGGAATTTGAACCTATGGATCTAAGCGAAGGTTTCACACATTCCAATGGCATGCTTAGATACATTCCATCATGATCATTACACTTTCTAGTTACATATTTAATTCAACATTCTACATTAAATCCCTTGTTCATATTTTACTTATTAACACTAGCAATGAATCATGTCAAAAGTAGTACGTATATTGTAATTTAATCCTTTTCTCAAATAAAGTGTTAAGTATAGTATTATAATTAATAGGATTAATTCCAAACATTTGCAGAAATCCATAATTTAATTACATACTTTATTCTTTTAAAAGCACAACCATGTAATTCACTCTATTCATAATGATTGCAATACAATATCTATTTTAAAAGATAATGCTTTGTTAATGAAAGACAAATTGAATTTTTTCCGTTAATATCACAATGAAGTATAACTTTCGCTTCTTAGTAAAATAAAATACAATTAATTACATTTCTCAATTCAGTACAACATCATCAACAGATAATACTAATACATGTCCACAACTGATTATCAAAATAATCACATCTTGTTCCAAGCATCATGCCTTACTAAAATATAATTCTTTTCATCTTTTCACAACAAGAACAACTTTATAGATTTCATCAAAAGACATAGCAGTGAGAAAAGGTGTAAGACACATCTTTCTTCATAATCAACCTGCAATGTTAATAACCTGCATGGAAAATATTCCATTGTACATGGTCAATTCCAACCAAACTAGCATGATAAGATCTATTTCTCCCATAATAACTTACACCATCTAGTATTTACATATATGAGATGCTGCATTAAGTCAAAATCACATAATTGACCATAAAGGGAACATATAATATTTGCAACATTTCCATCAATCATTTCATGTACATTGATGTCTACTACATTTAAATGCAATTACTTAAATGCAGAAACTCACATACCAATTACATAACCATTAAGGTCAATCAATCAATTACTCTTTACCGAATTGAATATATTTGTAATATCATTACTTTTATAACTTAATAATATCTAATTATTGATATACTACATACTTACACATATCTTATAGAAGATTTAACCATTCTTATTTCATTCAATTAGATTCTAGTATTGAATAATACCAATCATTATAACTATACTAGTAGAGTGTTGGTACCCAAGTCTCGCACTACCTTGAGAGCCAAACAACATTTGCAATATGAATTATATGCTTAAAGTTAATTAGATCAAAGATATAGTTGTTTTGTAGTTGGGGACATGTCTGATTAACTCTTTTGAACTTGACTTTGGGAAATATTAGGTTGCACTCACAAAAGGGGATGACCTTCCCTACTACTTTAGGTTCTACCTTTAACCAAGGTGAGAGGACCCAATTTGTGACTTGTAATTATGAGAATAATGGATGAAATTACAGTTTCTAAACATTCTCTTTGAGATATGATAGGTAATCCTGAAAGACATGGTCAATGCAGACACTATTTAACTCTCACAAGTTGTCACTTTAAATAATGTAGATATCTTTCAAAATAGGACTTCAGGTCACTTTAGATAGTGTGGATCTTAGCTTGCTTCTGTATATTTATGAAAGGGAGGGTAGAAATGGTAAAATCCCTTAGCAAATGGTTATGCACATAAAAACATGGATAATTCAAGAAGATTTGAAAATTGTAGGTTGTAATCAGAATCAGTGTATTTGAATGGGAGATTAAAGCAGATAAAGTTGATTATACAAATTTCAAAAGAAAACTACAAATAATTGTAAATTTCTTTAAGGCAATAAAAACACATCACACAACTAATATCAACCCTTTAACTAGAGGTATGCACTCATGGAAGCCCAAGAGTACAAGATTTCACACAACCTTTGAGAATTTAAACACAAAAAGATCATGCTAAATTCTCAACAAACATTTACAGATCTTGATCAACTACGCTCAAGATACACTCAAAAGCTTATAGAAATCTTATCAAATGAACAACAACAACATGGATTTAAAACTATTTATCACATTACATAAATAAAGATCCATTTATAATGCAATTGTAGTTTCCAAAATGCTTCAAATCTAGACAAGATATAGTGTAATTGAAAGGAACTATTGATCTAAGATTGCAATAGGGGAGACAAATAACTATTTCAAAGTATTCTACCTTAAGAACAAAGACAACATTGCTCAGGAGATAACACACAATTGATTTTAAGAAATGCAAATTTCTTAACAAGGGACCATAAATCCTATGGCCTCAATGTTTTCCAATGACTGTACACTTGCAATCATCTTGGCATGAGAAGATTTAGAAAAATTAAAACAACTAAATGGTTTCTTGATTTGATTTAGGTTTTCTAGGAAAAGTACAGTCGAGTTTTGTTCTGTTTTCTCTAAAATCTTAGAAAAATTTAACCCCTCATTATATGAGAACATTCCTCTCGTATGTATACAATTTATTTCCTCTCATCTTTCTCTTTTCTCCCCAAAAGTGTGAATCTTCAAAATAATATTCCCCTTTATGGCACACAATCTGATCCATTATTATTCTTTTGAAAATATTCTATTTTCATGTTGCCAGGTGGAGGAATTGCGAGTGATTCACATTATTTCATTCTCTTAGAATGAATAGGATGCCATGTCGCCTTTCTAATATTACTTGTTTAATCATTTCCTTTTTAGGCGAGTAAAGATACTTTTTAATGATTTTGAGCATCTCCGGACAATTTGATTTGATGTGTAATCCCTTTCACCTTTTGAGAATCCATCTCAAACAACATACACTCATTTTCATGTCTTTCTAGGCTGAGTGTTATCACATGGATTATGTCATATCAAGCCAACCAATCTTTTTTTGCATAGTATAAATTTCCCCAAAAATTATTTCCTTCATTCGAGTTGGGCAAGAGATTGTTATTCATTTAATGGTGGTGATTCTATCCAATTCAGCTCATCTGCACCATTTTTACTATAAATTCAGCTCCATTTCTTCATTAGTATGCATCCTCTTTCCATTCTTAAATGTGAAAAGATATTGTGAAGTTATTTGTTGGTGCAATGGCAAAGGTAGTTGTATCAACTAGTCTGAAAGAGATATCATTAGAAGATTTGAATCAAATATTCGATTTAACGGTCCCAGATGAGGCATTGGTTAGGGCTTTATTTGAGATTGCATACCTAGGGGAAAAAAGGGCCCTTGACATACCAAGAGGTTTGGATTTCCCTCCTTTTAAGATTGATCAAAATTAATCATGTTTTCTTATCCTTTCAAACAATGTATTATCATCTCTTCCAGTGGGAACATCAGAAAACTCCAGAAGAACTGAAGAAATTTTGGATTGAAAGGAGGCCTATTGTGATAGGGATGACTAAATATAAGTGTTATTTTTTGTGCAATGAAGAATTTTTCTAAAAGAGATTACCCATGAGTCCTATGCACTTTATGGTGGGACTTCAATTGATATTGTGCTTGCCATTGCTCGCAAAGTAGATGAATTAGAGAAACAACTCTTCTTTCTAGAAAAAGGTCCAACATGATTCATGCCACCTCAACAACATATAGTACCAACATCATCAACAAGAAGGAAGAAGGGGGAATCTAGCTTTCAACTCCCAATTATCATTTTGGATGAGGAAGAAACAAGGCCTTCATCTTGTCAATGTCCTAAGGCATCATTGTCTACCATAAATAAGTGCTTTGGTAAGTTTGTTTTCCAACCTTCCATTCATTCAGAGTAGCATATTCCCTTGATGGAGAAAAAAATATCAGGACCCTTGCATGTTCCCCTTCTAAGAGAACATCCACCTTTCATAAGGAAATACAAAGGCAAGTTTAGTTCTAAATCTCTTGTTCTGCTAGGTCCAAGGACCAAAATACTTTCTCTTCTAGTTGCTTCAAATTCTCTTGTTCAACCTACTCCTTACAAAGCAAAAGGGAGGAAGGCATTTCCTACAGGTGGTTTAAACCTTTTGGACCGGGTATCTTCTTATAATAAGAAGATAAAGTTAAGGAATATCACGGATGGTCCTAGAATGACCATCAACACATTGATGGATATGGGGATGTCTTGTACTTTGGTTGGGGTAGTTGTGTTTGCTCAAAAACTTAGGGCTCAAAAGAATTTGTACCAAGGAAAAACAGGCTACTAAACAAAGTTCCCCCATTTGGAGAGGATCTCAAAGTAGTAAAAAAAGATGATTGAATGTCACACTTCTCCAAATTTCCCCTTTTTTATGTAATGTTTGAAAATGCATGTATCTTTTCATGGGAAAGGGCCCCTACAGACTCCCGTATTGCTTTTTAAAAAGTACAGGAAAATTTGATACTTCATATTTTAACACCTCAAATATACTTTCTTTCATGGTATTTGTTTCTTGAGAAACCTCACCTTCTTTTCCTGTCTTTGAATCCTTTGATGGTTGAATTTCAATATGAGCACAGTCTATTACAAGTGTTTCACTCAAAATTATTTGAACTATCTTTTCAACATTCATGACAAAGGTTATAATTTTAATTCAAATATTTTGGGATTGATCCCCCACACTTGGACTTGATGTCTGGTGGAGATCTTGAACATGAACTTTGTGATGCCCATTAAAACAACCCACTTGAGACCCAAGAAACAACCTAGGGTTAGTTAGAAAATTATGGAATAATTTTTTTTGATTAGACTTTGCTTTGTGATGGGGGCATCTTGCATGGCCTTTTTTAAAATAAAATAGTGTCCACAACCAAGTTGTAAGACAATAGTTGACCCTATTAGGTTCCGAACAAATCTAAATTACTAGAACATATTTTTCCTTCATTAACAAATATCAAGTTCACATGGTTCAAATTTTAGGGTTAGAAGTTTTAGTTAGGTTCAGGGAGTAAATTTACCCCCATACCCACTCTCTAACAGGCTCAGAGTTTCAACTTGATTTTTCTCATACTTAATGCTTCCAAAATTTCCCTAAATCATTTCCATTGGATAGGAAATTTTCTCACCTTTCCGGTGATATAAAGAAGTCCTCCTAACTCCTTCAGAACTCAAGATATGAGCAAGCGGACTTTAGGGGTCAAATTTTCCCCAAGGGGACACGTGTCAAGCAGGGGTGAAAGGAAAATTTTGGGTCGGTGGGTCATGGGGTGGCATTTGAAATTTTTCTCATGCAGAGAAATTTTCCATTTGTGCCCACACCTCCGCGGGTCCTCCAAGGACATGTGGCGGCCTCCGTCATCAAAGCGGAAAAAGGTGAGAGAAGGGTGGAGCGGCGGGAGTTAATTGGACATTTTTTGCCAAGGGGGAAAAATCCAATTTGGCCCCATGCACCCATGGGTCTACTAGGGACACGTGGCACTCAATAATTCACTATGGGGAGAAGAGAGAGAGGCAGGGTGGTGGGGAGATTCAAGGTGAATTTCACCAAAGGGGAGATAAGGGGAAGAAAATGGCGCGCAGCAGTCCGTCCACATTCCGCGAAGGAAGGATTTCTCCAAGGCGGGGGGGAGTGGGAGTGCAGGCCATGAAGGTTTAAGGAAAATTTCCCAAACAAAAATCAAAAAAAAAAGGTCATGATAGTTTCACCCCCTCTTTCACCCCCAACATGCCGTGCCATGTGGCACTTTGTGATAGGCCGCAGGGCCAGTGGGGGAAAAAAAGGTAAAATTTTTCAAAATTTTAAAAAGGTCCTAGGGAAAAAAATGTCCTACGCCTCCGCCACTACCCCGTGAGGACATGTGGCAGCTCGATTGGCTGCAGGCCGGTGAGGAAAATTCAAAATTTTTCCCAAAGCCAAAATTTTCAAAAAAATTCTAAGGGTAATTTTGACGAGAAATTTTTGGGCCATGGGGCCCGCCAGGGAAAATTTTCCCAAATTTTCCCGCCAAGGCATAAAAACTTCAAAGTGTCATAACTTGAGCTAGAAAGCTTGGTTTTGGGAAAACAAGGACTTTTTGGAAATATCTTATGCCCTCTTTGCACAAAAATCATAAATTTTACTTTTTGATAAATTTTAAGGGGTCAATTTTACAAAAATGATCTGCAGGCTTTTAAAATTAGCCAACTGGTAATTTCCAACTTCTAAATTTGATTAAATTGGATCTCCTCCTTCACTCAACATGCCAAAAAGACATGGAGGATTTCTCTAGGAAGGGTTTAAAGTGTTTTAGGGAAGTAAATTTGTTCAATTTCTTCAAGTTGAATTTTTCCAACAATTGATAGAAAATGACTGAGGAAAGGATTGGATTCGATTTTGCATGTTTTAAATTGTTTTCTTAAGTTTTCTTTGTCAATTTGAGTTCCTTAATGTCTTAGCATGCTAAATTATATCATTTCCAAGTTGATTATTAAGTGTAGGTCTAAACTGTGCATTTTATTAAATTTATTTGCCAGTTTTAATATTTATAAGAGAGATCTATTTCTTTTAAATCTGTATATCAATTTTATCATTCAAGTGTGGCATTTCATTTCTAAACTAATCCAATACATTCAGTTGTTTATAAAAAACCATTTCAAAGCTAAATTAAAAATCTGATTTCCACTTTAATATATTTCAAAAAAGAAAAAATGCAATATAATTCCTCATACGTATTTCTTCTTCTTTCAATTTTCAAAACAAAGATTCCAATCACAATTTGATATTCCAACTCAACCCAACAATGCAAATGAGAGAGTAAACTTGCAATTCTTTATTAATTCAAAAGGATAATACTTTACATATTTCCATGTTTTGGGTGCAAATAACACATTTCTAATTTCTTTCTTTCCAAAAACTAGAATAGAATATACATGTCTTTCACAATTCAAATATCTAACTTCATAATCAAATTACATACATCTTTCTTCACAAAATACATATTACAATTTCATCCACTTCAAGTGGGAAAGGTTACAAATGAATATGTTTTCACAAGGGACTTGTCAAACTACATTTTTCCTTTGCTCCAGGACAACAACATGCACATTTTCTCTTTCTCCAAGTTGATCACAACAAAAGAGGGGGAAAGGCAATGCTCTCCACCCAACCAAGACATCCAATGAAAGGAGAAGCCTTCCTTCATCATTGGCCCCGAGCCCCAACCAAAATACAATAAAAGATGCAATTCAACCCATGGCAACAACTAGCTTCCACAACACACAACATTCTTTCAAACATGCACATTTCA
The DNA here is from genome assembly GCA_018340775.1 of Taxus wallichiana var. yunnanensis. Taxonomy (NCBI): domain Eukaryota; kingdom Viridiplantae; phylum Streptophyta; class Pinopsida; order Cupressales; family Taxaceae; genus Taxus; species Taxus wallichiana. The sequence continues at coordinate 547,808,914 of CM031238.1, read as the reverse complement.
ATATAAAACATAGTTCAACACAAAACAACAGTTCACAACTACAATTGAAAACATTCCAATCAAAACTCAGGCTTGATCATGCAAGCCAAAGGAGAAAGGTCTATGGGGGAAGCTACTTATGCCTCCCAATTGGGAATTGGGCATCCACCAAAAAAAACCACCAAAATAATTTCACCACACATATCCTTATGCCCCCACAAATCCCTCCTTATGCCCCCACAGATTTCCTTATGCCCCCCACAAAGTAAGAAATGCAAGCTATTTCTTTTCCATGGTGGATCCCAAACCCAAACTCCCTCCACAAAATTTGATGCCAATGGCATTCCTTATGCCCCCCACATGGATTCCCCATAGCCTTCTCCTACACCATCCCTAAGGTAGTCTACCCAACCAACCAACAAATAAATCAAAGCATGCACCATTCACACAACACAACAAGAAAATGACAACATAAAAAAGAGAGTTAAATTCCTACCTCTCCATGGTTACTTTTGTTTCCAATAGCAAGCTTCAAATGCCAAGAACACAGTTCAAAACAACAATTCCAAGTATGAAGTTATCTCCAAATTCCTCCACAATCCACAAGAGCTCCAAACAACAAAAAAATGTGCCCCAAGGAAGAATGCAAAAAGGTTCAACAACCCAAAAACAAGCAAAGAGTTTGAATTATATAGAAGAGGGAGAGAAGAGGATGATGTGGATCCATGTAGGATGCCACATCACACATCCTCCAATTCAAACACAAAAGACAAAATCCATTCTCCCAAGCACAATAAAGAGGTGGGTGAAAATATGACAAGTTACTTGCACACTCCAAAAAGCCCACACCTCAAGGGACAAAAAATAAATAAAATGTAAGAGAGTGCAATTAAAAACATGCAACATGATTAATAAAATTCATTATAAAAGTCACAAATCACTTCTCCAACCATAAGTATGGTTGGTAAATTAAATTTAGAGGCATGGGACAAGTTTTACTTGTCCCACAAGCCTCCAAAAACAGCCCCCAAGGACAAATTCGAATTTTTCATGGAGGTGGAGTATTTCATACTCCAAAATCTGACTTACACAAGCTCTTACACAACTTACACATCCCTTACATAATTAATACAAAGAACCAACAACTCTTATAATTACTTTCCCATATCCCAATTTAATTTATTTAAATTTTAATCATATGATTCTCACATTAATTCTATCACAATTTTAATTAATTAAAAAAGAAACACATCACTAATAAAATACATACAACAATAATAAAAAAACCACATTAATAAAATACACAACCCCATGGTCACATGTAAAGGTGATCCCCCATGGGAATCCCTAACAAAACAACACACACAAAAAAGTTGCCATGGTGACCTTGTCAAATTCACCTAGAATTCCATTGTGGTTGGTCTCCGATCCCCCGATGTTTTTGTTGTGATATTTTTAACCTACAAAATACAAATACCTCCTTCAGCCTCATGGCCATATCAAAACATCCAACATGATATAAATGAAATCACAAAACCAACTATATAAATGAATCACAACAACATCAAAGTAACAACTACATCATTTGCATTTTTAATCAACAACTATATCATCATCAAATAATATCCATTTTCTAGATCAACTCATAATATCCAAATCACATGTCTGAACAACATCCATAAAACATCCATGTCAAATAATATATCATCATCCACATATAAGGTGTCTCTAATAATCATCATGCATCATAATCAAATCAAGATCAACAATAATCCATGATCAATGTCTAACAACATACTAAATCAAAACATAATAATGTCTATAATGTAATCATATATATCAATAGGTATCAAAAGGTGTCAAAGGGAAGTGGGCACTACATCCCCTCCCCTTAGACTCAACTTCCTCTTAGAAGTCACTGGAACAAATGTGGAAACTAAACTCGTAATGAAGTAACATCCTCCCATGTAGTTGCAGTCTCATCATATCTGTCCCACTACACCCAAACCTGATCAACCTCTCTACCTCGAAGGCCCAGGGTCCTGCGATCTAAGATGTGAATGGGCTCCACCATCACCTACCCCTGATCCTACACCTACAATGATGTCCAATCTAACACATGAGAAGGATCCGCAATATATCTCCTGAGAATGGAAACATGAAAACATCATGTATGCGAGACAAGTCTGGTGGGAAATGCTAGACGGTAGGCCAAAGGGCCGATATACTCCAAGATCTCAAAAGGACCAATGAATCTAGGAGCTAACTTAGAACCTTTTCCATAATGGATAGGGCTCTTGTGTGGCCTGACACGAAGGAACACCTTCATGCCCACATCAAAACTACGATCGATCCTATGTTGATCCACATACTTCTTCTGCCTGTCCTGTGCCTCCTGCAATCTCTGCCTGATCAACACCACCTACTGCTCCATGTCCTATAGAAGAGCTGGTCCAAGAGATACTCTCCTCTAACCTATCCCAGCTAAGAGGTGTCCTACACTCTCTACCATACAAAGCCTGAAAAGGAGCCATGCCTATAGAACTCTGGAAAACTATTATTGTAGGCAAACTCCACTAAGTACAGTACTCCTCCCATTTAGACTACTGATCCATCACATACATCCTGAGCATATCCTCTAAAATTTGATTCACCCACTCGGTCTATCCATCTATCTCAAGGTGATATGTTGTGCTGAAGTTGATTCTCATCTTGAGGACATACTACATGGTAGTCCAAAATGTGAAGTGTACAAAGGATCATGGTCACAAATGATCTTCCATGGAATCCCATGCAACCTAACAATCTCATCCAAATATACTCATGCCACTACTCTAGCTATATAAGTGGTCTTCACTAGAGAAAAGTGAGCCACTTTTGTCAATTTATCAACCATGACCATAATGGCATCATGGTGATATCTCGACATCGGTAGCCCAACAATGAAATCCATGGAAATGGTGTCCCACTTCCATTCTCGATATAACATGAGGATAAAGAAGGCCTGCTAGATGTTGATGCTTAGCCTTAACTCTCTGGCACTCTAAACATCATGACACAAACTGGGCCATGTCTCGATGAATTCCTCTCCAATGATACAACTATCACAAGGTGGCATGCATCTTCTTCACCCCGGGATGGGCTGAATAGGGTACATGATGTGCCTCTACCAAGATGTCCTACCTCAAGCCTCCATCTCTAGGAACATATATCCAGCCTCTGTGCCTAAGAAGGCCATCTACCTCTAAGGAAAAACCATCAAACTTCCCCTCAAGGGGTCTCGTGACTCGATCTCTACTCAAACTACAATGTAGAAGTTGTCAAGAGGAAGTTGTTGAAGGATCCTACTCCACAAATCTATGCTCACTATGAGTGGCCATAGCCACATGTCTCCATCTACTGAGAGCATCTACTACCACATTCTCCTTCCCTTCACATGCTCTATCTCCATGTCATACTCACAAAGTAACTCCATCCAACGCCACTGATGAGCATTGAGATTGGGCTACGTGAAGAGGTGGTGAAGACTCAAATGATCTATCCTGAGTGTGAATCTCCTGCCAAGAAGAAAGTGTCTCCATCTAACCAAAGCATGCACAACTGCCGCAAGCTCAAGATCATGGGTCGATAATTAAGCTCGTGATCTTTGAGTTTGCAGACTCAAAATCCACTACTCTACCCTCCTACATCAACACACCTCCAAGGCCTACCAACGAAGCATCTGTGCAAACAAAGAACTCACCCTTGTGGATCCGGCACTACAAGAATAGGTGTTGTATGGTGAGGCATTCCTTCAGTGTCCTAAAGGCCTGCTCACATCTATCTGACCAAACAAACTTCTTCCCTTTCCTCTAAAGGGAAGTGATAGGGTGCACAATCCGAGAGAAGTCCTGAATAAATCTCTGATAGTAACCTGTTAATCCCATGAAGCTGCGCACCTCGGTCACTGTAGTGGGTGTTGGCCAATCCATAATGGCTCTAATCTTGGAAGGATCGATTGTGATACCTTCCCCAAAATAATATGTCCCAAATACTGCACCTGTCTAAAAGAAAGCACACTTCTCCAAGTTCCCGTAAAGCTACTACTCATGAAGACACTGAAGAACCTGACGAAGGTGCCCTTCATGCTCCTCATGCGTACATGAGTATATCAAAATGTCATCTAGGAAGATGAGCACATAAGTGATCTAAGAAGGTCCTGAATACCCCATTCATCAAACTCATGAACACTGTGGGGCATTAGTCAAACCAAAAGGCACCACTGTGAACTCATAGTGCCCATATCTCATATAGAAGGCGGTCTTATGAATGTCCACTCTCAAATCCTCAATTGATGGTACCCTGACTTGAGATCAATCTTAGAGAAAACTGTGGCTCCCTTCATCTGATCAAACAAGTCATCAATATGAGGAAGAGGATAACAATTCTTGATCATTACCTTGTTCAAATTAGCGGTAATCAATACACAACCGCAAGGATCCATCCTTCTTCTTCACAAAGATCACCGGTGCACCCCAAGGGGATACACTAGGATGGATAAGGCCTTTCTCCAAAAGGCCCTCAAGCTATAACTTGAGCTCACATAGCTCTGGGGTGGTCATCCGATAAGGTGCTCGTGAGATAGGCTCTGCTCCAGAACTAGATCTATATGAAAATCAATCTCACATGGGGGTGGTAACCCCGGTAGCTCCCTTGAAAGACATCGAAAAATCTCTCAAAATGGGATGATCATCTAGCGATGGTCCACTAGACCCATCCTCTAATCTGTCACTAACTGTAACAACATACATCTGACAACCCCACACACACACACTTAAGCTGCATAACAAAGATGGTGCAAATAGAAATGGGTCTCCTGACCCCTGAAATCACCGACTCAACTCCCAAATCATCTACACAAGATATAGTCTTGTGATAATAATCCATCCTGGCCCTATGTGTAGATAACCAATCCATACCCAAAATGACTCCATACGAGCCCAAAGGAAGGATACGAGATCTGAGGTAGTGGTGAAAGGTCCCAAATCCACTACACACTCCTTAACTAAGGAGTCTATAGAGATCTTGGCTCCAGAAGCCATCTCAAAATCCCAACTAAGACCCTGCCTAACTGCCACTAGCTTGCATCACTCTACTAAAGATGGTGCAATGAAAGAATCAAAGAACCAGAATCAAATAATACAGAGGTAGGAATACCACCAATGCTACCTGTGGTCTCAATGATTGTGCTCTGATGCTCTACCTAGTGGTTCTCAACCACTACATAAATCTTGTGGCTATGTCCCATGTCACCAACAATCGGCTCTAAAATCATGTGCCTTACCCTTGTTATTAGGGTTATGTGGGTAATCTCTCCAAAAGTGTCTAGTAACTCCATAACCAAAACATCCTCCTGATCCTCCCCAATGAGTAGCACCTCCAGTAGGTGCCCTAGAAGCCTATGGTGTGGACCCTGATGATCCAACTACGGTCTGTTGAGGTATTTGATGGTGAGCTCCTGCTGACTGAGATCTAGGTCCACCCTATGTCTTGATGGGACCCCTAGGAGGAGGCCCCATACTCTGACCTCTTTATGCATCAGCTCTCTATGGAGGTCTATGAGGTGGGCGGACTGCTACTCTGCTACTGCTACGGCCTAAAGGATGACTATGCTATACCTTGGCCACCATGAGGAAGGGGTACTGACCCCCTCGATCTACCATCCTGCATCTACTATATGCGGCTCCTGACTCGGTCTCTAGCCTGCTGGGTCTTTCCCTGAGTCTCCTCTACAATATAGGCCTTCTCGACGACCTCAGCTAATGTCTGTGGGTAGTGGATCCAAACCACACCTCCAATATCTAAATTCAAGCCCCGAATGAGCCTGTGAATCCACACCTTCTCATCCTACATATACTCAACATACTGGAGTAGATCCAGAAATCTACTCTCATACTCTACTACAGAAAGAGATGCCTATTAGAGGTCATGGAACTCGTCGATCCTCTACTGTAGTATGAACCTCCGTGACAAATACCTACTCCTAAATCTCTCCTCAAATAGCTCCCAGGTCACTATCTCTAAATCTACATGGAGCTTTTGCTCCTCTGTCCTCCACCATACTCCTGCTCCATCCCTTAGTAGATGGATCACAACACGAGATTTTGTGTTGCTAGAACAAGGACAAAGCTTAAAGCAACCGCTCAAGCTCACTAGCCAGGCCTCTGCCTAAAATCCACCCATGTCACCTGAGTAATGTGATGGCCAAAGCTTCAGGATCTCCCTGATGTGATCTCGTAGTTGTGGTCTGATGGCCTCTAGGTCTCTCTGCATGCTCATCCCTAAGCCTAGGGCTCCGAGACCTCTCTCTATGCTTTAGAACTCTGTCACCCTATCTCCTAGGTGGTGACTCTACTCTGACTGACTCCACATGGGATTTCTCTCCTCTATGCTCCTCGTTGGGTCGAGGAGATACCTGACCCTTGATAGAAGGGGCTCTGTCATGACTAGTAGCATGTCCTTCTAATCCTCCGTGTAGAATGACATTGACATCCTGAAGGGTCTGTAGAATCTGAGGTAGGATAACTACTACCCCCTGATCTGGTGGTGGTGGTGGTGGTGAGTTTGAGTCTCTGCAAAGGTTCCTCTTGCTCCGTCTGAGCCTCCTACACATACCAAAGTGAGAGTTAGTTTATTTTGCTAAGTTTTACACAACTTCCATGTTTACTAAAATATACAAATTCTAGCTAAGTTGTTTTCTAGGTTTAAAAGTGTGCTAGGTTTAAGTTTCATGTCCCAAGTTTTCTAGTGTTCCCAATGGTCTAATATTTTAAACCACTACTCTGATACCAAGTGTGATTCCCATTAAAACAACCCACTTGAGACTCAAGAAACAACCTAGGGTTAGAAAATTATGGAATAATTTTTTTGATTAGAAGTGTCCACAACCAAGTTGCAAGACAATAGTTGACCCTATTAGGTTCTGGAACAAATCTAAATTACTAGAACATATTTTTCCTTCATTAACAAATAACAAGTTCACATGGTTCAAATTTTAGGGTTAGAAGTTTCAGTTTTAGGGAGAAATTTACCCCCATGCCCACTCTCTAACAAGATCAACATTTCAACTTGATTTTTCTCATACTTAACTCTTCCAAAATTCCCTAAATAATTTCCATTGGATAGGAAATTTTCTCACCTTTCCAATGATATAAAGAAGTCCTCTTAAATCCTTCAGGAACTCAAGATATGAGCAAGCGGACCTTAGGGGTAAAATTTTTTCCCAAGGAGACACGTGTCAAGTAGGGGTGAAAGGAAAATTTCGGGTCGGCGGGTCACAGGGTGGCGTTTGGAATTTTTCCTTACGTGGGAGAAATTTCCCATTTGTGCCCGCACCTCCATGGGTCCCTAAGGGACATGTGCCCGATCCAACCGGAAAAGGTGAGAGAAGGGGCGGAGCGGTGGGGGTTAATTGGACATTTTGCCAAAGGGGGAGAAAATCCAATTTGGCCTCCATGCACCCATGGGTCCACCAGGGACATGTGGCACTCCATCATTTACCATAGGGAGAAGAGAGATAGGTGGAGCGGTGGGGAGATTTGGTGAATTTCACCGAAGGGGAGATAAGGAAAGAAAATTGACGCGCGGGTCCACGCGTCCGCGAAGGATCTTCTTTGAGGCAGGGCGGGAGTGCGGGGCTGCGAAGGTTTAAGGGAAATTTTCCCAAACAAACCTCAAAGGAAAAAAGGTCACGCTAGTTCTACCCCCGCCAACATGCCATGTTGCCATGTGGTAGCCTATGATAGGCCGTGGGCCAATGGGGCAAAAAGGTAAAATTTTCCAAAATTTTAAAAAGGTCCTAAGGACAAAATAATGCTGCACCTCCACCACTGCCCCTTGAGGACATGTGGCAGCCTTTGATTGGCTGTGGGATGGCGGAGAAAAATTCAAAATTTTTCCCAAGTAAAATTTTCAAATTTTTTTCTAAGGGTAATTTCGACGGGAAATTTTCGGACGTCAAGAACTCCGCTTAGGGAAAATTTTCCCAAATTTTCCTACCAAGGCATAAAAACTTCAAAGTGTCATAACTTGATCTTGAAATCTTAGTTTTCAGAAAAGGAGTAATTTTTAGAAATATCTCGATGCCCTCTCTCAGTAAAGGAATCATAAATTTCACTTTTTGATAAAGTTTAAGGGTTCAATTTTACAAAAATGATTTATAGGCTTATAATTAGTAAACTGGTAAATTCCAACTTCTAAATTTGATTAAATTAGATCTCCTCCTTCACTCAACATGCCAAATAGACATGGAGAATTTCTCTAGGGAGGGTTTAAAGTTTTTTAGGGAAGTTAAATTTTTCCAACAATTGACAGAAAAGCAGTGAGGAAAGGATTGGCTCGATTTTGCAATGTTCTAAATAGTTTTCTTTGTCAATTCGAGTTCCTTAATGTCTTAGCATGCTAATTTATATCATTTCCAAGTAGATTGTTAAGTGCAGGTCCGAATTGTGCATTCTAATTAAATTCATTTGCCAATTTTGAATATTTACAAGAGAGATCTATTTCTTTTAAAACTGTATATAAATTTAATCATTCAAGTGTGGCATTTCATTTCTAAACTAATCCAATACATTCAGTTGTTTATAAACAAACCATTTCAAAGCTAAATTGCAAATCTAATTTCCACTTTAATATATTTCAAAAAAAAAACAATGCAATATAATTCCCTCATACGTATTTCTTCTTCTTTCAATTTTCAAAACAAAGATTCCAATCACAATTTGATATTTCCAACTCAACCCAACAATGCAATGAGAAGTAAAATTACAATTATTTATTAATTCAAAAGGAGAAACATCTTTCCATCTTTCCATGTTTTGGGTGCAAATAACACATTTCTAATTCCTTCTTTCCAAAAACTAGAATAGAATATACATGTATTTCACAATTCAAATATTTAACTTTATAATCAAATTACATACACCTTTCTTCACAAAACACATATTACAATTTCATCCACTTTGCAAGTGGGAAAGTTACACATGACTATGTTTTCACAAGGGGCTATCAAACTATATTTTTCCTTTGCTCTAGGACAATAGTATGCACATTTTCTCTTTCTCTAAGTTGATCACAACAAAAGAGGGGGAAAGACAACGCTCTCCACTCAACCAAGACATCCAATGAAATGAGAATCCTTCCTTCATCATTGGCCCCCGAGCCCCAACCAAAATACAATAAAAGATGCACTTCAACCCATGGAAACAACTGGCTTCTACAACACACAACATTATTTCAAACATGCAAATTTCAATATAAAACATAGATCAATACAAAATAACAGTTTACAACTATAATTGAAAACATACCAATCAAAACTTAGGCTTGATCATGCAAGCCAAAGGAGCAAGGTCTATGGGGGAAGCTACTTATGCCTCCAATTGGGAATTGGGAATCCAATAGTAAGAAATCACCAAAATAATTTCACCACACATATCCTTATGCCCCCTAAAAATCCCTCCTTATGCCCCCACATATTTCCTTATGCCCCCATAGATTTCCTTATGCCCCCACAAAGTAAGAAATACAAGCTATTTCTTTTCCATGGTGGTTCCCAAACCCAAACTCCTCCACAAAATTATGATGCCAATGGCATTCCTTATGCCCCCCACATGGATTCCCCACACCCTTCTCCTACACCATCCCTAAGTTAGTCTACCCAACCCAGCCAACAAAATAAATCAAAGCATGCACCATTCACACAACTCAACAAGAAAATGACAACATAAAAAGGAGAGTTAAATTCCTACCTCTTGTAGTGCCCACATTTTTATAGCTCCAGTTATCTGTTGGTTCCTTTATGCATAGACATGTTTTGATTGAGACTCTGATAGATTTTGGACATTTTACTATGATATTTTATCTTCATGGACGCTATGGTATTTTGGGCGCGTAGCGCCAATTAGACTAGATTCGTATACTGATATATTTCTTATGATGTTGATGACACTAACATGGTTATATGATAGATTTATTGGTAAGATGTTAGTCTCTTGTGGTTGATTTGATTAATGATATAGTGTTCTGGATTTAATAATGGTAATTTTCTTGCTAACCTAAGTGTATGTCATTGCAATTTTATTTGGTGGTGATTCATGACAAACTATGTGAATAATTGTATGCATTGCACTATCAATTGTTTAATAATGTTAGGAAATTATAAGTTCGATTGAAATTGTGATGTGTAGATGATGTTTATTATATTGTACGAGATGCGCTTAATGTGTGCAATGAGTGTGCAGTGTGGTATAAGAGAGCATGGGTTTCAGGGCAGCTACACAATTGTGCACAAGTTGCCCACAGGTTGAGTCCTAACCATGCTAAATGTTTGAGGCCTTAGAATAGATGTATTTAATTGGGCACCATGGGTGAACCCCTCAATTGTAATGTAATTATGTTTTGTAAAATTAATTAGGTTTTGGGTGTGTTTTATTAAGTAAACTAGCTTAGGGGTTTAATGATCTTATCTTAAGTTAGGTGTTGGTTTTAGGAAAGTGTGTGTGTGTTGGTAGAAGGGATTGGGGACCACATGTGAACCTTGGGTGGACCCCACACCCTCTACCCTTGTGCCCAAGCATGCCAAACCCGAAATTGAGTTATTTTGGGCATTTTTAGGGACCCCTTTTGAGTTTGGGAGTTCCCTTAGCATGAAAATGGGCCCTTGGACCCTACCTAATAGGTAGGGGGGCTTATTTCCAAGGTTTGGAGGGAGTTTCCCTCCCATTTTTCCCTCTTTAGTCACCATCCATGTAAGATGGTTGGTTTGTGTGTTTTTGTTAAAAGTTGCTCCACTTTGTTTTATTTTAGTTTTTAGTATTTTGGGTGATAAGGGATAAAAGGTGAGTTTACTCTTACTTATTTGGTTGTTGGAATATTTGACTCTTGAGAGGAGAGGGGGTGACACTTGTCACCTTCCCATTGGTGAGGAAACTTTTGGGTTCCTCTTTTTATTCTTCCTCATGTGGAAGGAAGGGGTCTTCTTGGTTCATTTTTTTTGGAGCACTTGGAGAATTTTGGGAGCTTGGAGGTGAGCTTGGACAAAGGGAAAAGCTTAGAGTCTTGGAAAGCATTATAGAGGTAGGATACTTAACCTTCTTCTTCTTAGTTGTGCTTATCTTGTTAACTATGCTTAATCAATGGAATGGTGTGTGTGAAATGATGTGTTGTGAGTTGTATGGTTAATGTAGTTGTTTGTTTGTTCTTGTTGTTTTCTTTGTTTTCTCTCCACCATCATTTGGATTGATGGTTTTTGGAGAATGTAGGGGAAGAGAGAGGGATTTCCCTCTCAAACCTCATGGTTGTTGGTCAAGCCATGAAGGTCCCTTCTCATCCCCTCATATGGTTTGAGGTGGGAGAAAGGTTCATATGGCTTGAACCTTTCCCCATTCTTGGTGAGGAAACCCTTTTGGGTTTGAAAATCCTCCCAAGAAGGATTTCTATAGCAAAAGGAGGAATAAGGAGGATGCTTGATTAGGAGGTATAAGGAGTTTTGTAAGCATGTTTTGTTGGTGCTCCTATGGTTGGACACCTTTGATTTGGGCATCCTACTCCTTCTCTTCCCCCTTGTGAGGTTGACCTTGTTATCCTCATGTTGTTGTTTTATCATTTGTAGTTTGTCTAAGTGTTAAATGGTTTTATGTCTTTCTTATGTGTTTTATCCCCTTCATACTTGTGCACATTGTGGAAGTTTGTCCCTCTCTCCCATGGGCTTGGGGGAGGCTAGCATGGCTTCCATCCATGGGAAGGCATGTGATGATGCCTATTGGTTGGGTGGTAAACAAGCCATGTCTCTTGTTGCAGCATTCTTAGGAGCACATTCAAGGTTGGAGACTCAAGGATGAAGTTTGGTTGAAGTGGTGACTTGTTCTTTTATCCTAAAAAAAAAAGATTTATTGTAAATATCACACCTCCTTGTACCTATGTGTTGTATGGCTGATTGTGGATAGCCTCATCTTGTAAACTTATCACTTTTGGTGATTTGGGAAACTTGTGTTTTATGGATCTTTGTTATGTAACTTATTTTTTTACCTTGCAAAGAGGATTTGATTATTGGACTTGAATGTGTTTAATGTCAAAAAAAACTATGAAATGGCATATGTATTTTTTTGAAAATAAATCTGAAATTTATAAGTTAAGCATTCCTTTAGATCTACATTATTTTATGGCATTACACCTCTCCATGGTTACTTTTGTTTCCAACAACAAGCTTCAAATGCCAAGAACATAGTTCAAAATAACAATGCCAAGTATGAAGTTATCTCCAAATTCCTCCACAATCCACAAGAGCTCCAAATAGTAAAAATGTGCCCCCAAGGAAGAATGCAAAAAGGTTCAACAACCCAAAACAAGCAAAGAGTTTGAATTATATAGATGAGGGAGAGAAGAGGATGATGTGGATCCATGTAGGATGCCACATCACACATCCTCTAATTCAAACACAAAAGACAAAATCCATTCTCCCAAGCACAATAAAGAGGTGGGTGAAAATATGACAAGTTACTTGCATACTCCAAAAGCCCACACCTCAAGGGACATCAAAATAAATAAAATGTAAGAGAGTGTAATTAAAAACATGCAACATGATTAATAAAATTCAATATAAAAGTCACAAATCACTTTTCCAACCATAAGAATGGTTGGTAAATTAAATTTAGAGGCATGGGACAAGTTTTACTTGTCCCACAAGCCTCCAAAAACAACCCCCAAGGAAAAATTCAAATTTTTCATGGAGGTGGAGTATTTCATACTCCAAAATTGACTTACACAAGCTCTTACACAACTTACACATCCCTTACATAATTACTACAAAGAACTAACAACTCTTATAATTACTTTCCCATATCCCAATTTAATTTATTTAAATTTTAATCAAATGATTCTCACATTAATTCTATCACAATTTTAATTAATTAAAAGAAACACATCACAAATAAAATACATACAACAATAGTAAAAATTAACCACATTAATAAAATACACAACCCCATGGTCACATGTAAAGGTGATCCCCCAATGGGAATCCCTAACAAAACAACACACACAAAACAAGTTGTCATGGTGACCTTGTCGAATTCACCTAGAATTCCATTGTGGTTGGTCTCTGATCCCTTGATGTTTTTGTTGTGATATTTTTAACTTGCAAAATATAAATACCTCCTTCGGCCTCATGGCCATATCAGAACATCCAACATGATATAAATGAAATCACAACATTGAAGTAACAACTACATAAATTACATTTTTAATCAACAACTATATCATCATCAAATAATATCCATTTTCTAGATCAACTCATAATATCCAAATCACATGTCTAAACAACATCCATAAAACATCCATGTCAAATAATATATCATCATCCACATATAAGGTGTCTCTAATAATCATTAGGCATCATAATCAAATCAAGATCAACAATAATCCATGATCAATGTCTAACAACATACTAAATCAAAACATAATAATGTCTATAATGTAATCACAATATCAAAATAGGTATCCAAAAGGTGTCAAAGGGAAGTGGGCACTACATCCTTCAATACCTTTTTATTTTTAAAGGATAAATCCAAGCCCTTTCTAGTCAACCGAGTTAATGTTCGTCTTAATACATTATAAATCTTCATATGAGGGCTATCTCGATTCCTTCTCCTTCCAATCAATAGAGACAATTATTTTTGATTCAATGTTCTGGTCATGGTAATATTGTTTGACCACATCCTTGTCATCTATAATTATTTTTTGGGACTACAAGAATATTGAAATCAATAATTTGACTCAAGGTCATTCAAGAAAAATATCTTAACTCGGTTTCTTCTTCATCTATACAATTCATCTAGTAATCCTCAAAGTAAGTGTAACATCCTCATTTTTATACATTAGAACAAGTAATTTTTTTTTTTTTTGATAAATGCTTCCTGGTTCTAAATACATAATTTAGAACTCACAAATAAAAACAACCATTCTTATAACAGATAACCATATGCAGCTGTAATGACTCGGAGTACTTCCGATCTATTCATTCCATGACTCGGTAATCTACCGATCTATTCATGAGTATCAAAGAGTTGGCGTTTTTATTTTAACACAATACTCTTGCGGTTCTCTTCCCTAATCTGGGATTTAGAATGCTCTGTCCAAGGAACCTATCTAAATAATTGTTACTATTATTCATCGGCATCTCATCCCTTGGACTAGGTGACTTAGGACAACGCAATCAGCAGCTTGCGATACTTTGGCCAAAGATTTGAAACATAATGCTTATGTCTCGTATTCCTTGATGACATACTCATCAATCTGGAATACGTCCTTCACCCCATTCCTATGTTATGTAGAATGTCTTATACTGACTTCTGTCAGACTCTCCTATCCCAAGTTATTCACTCAGGAATGGATTAGTAAGATGACAACGTTATAGGGATGCTCCCGGGACTAGGGATACGCTTGACATCTTTGGGTCAACCCTAGTTAATCCAGTGTGTCAAGATACCCCGAGTCTCCTAGGGCAGCCTTATAACGTGACCACATTCCTAATCAGTCCCAAGTAACTTGTTCGAGTTTAAGGTGTAAATCTTAACGATTAATGCAAAGGGTGTCGTCATAAGTCACCTGCATTGTTGTATCTTCGAGAAGATACTAATCTTCTCGAAGGTACAACCTGCAGTTGACTTGTGCCGTCAACCTTTAAATCCACCTCGAAAAGATCTACTTATTAATAAGTGATACATACGTTGAGTTAGAATTATACTATAAGACGCTCCCTTAAGGGTAGTCTTTCCCAATCCCTGGGTTCCTCACCTTAGAATTACCTTTCTTAATAAAACCCATTACACAAGAGAAGTTATTAAGACTAGAGGTCCCTTCAAGGAGTTCATAGAATATACATAATTCTAAATCAACGAAATTGGACAATAACCCTCATCTTTCACATGAGATTGCTAACCAAACCCTTTTTAGGTTTATATCAGTTCTCATAACTGAATTTATATCTTACTTATTAGTATCGAGATATAGTGATTAAGAATCCAATTAAACATTGTCTTGACTTAGATCAAGACTAGGAAGTAATAATTTATTCAGCTTGTTTAGCTTCCTGCTCAGGTTTATTTTAACCCTAGCTTCCAGAAAGACAGTGATCTAAATTCCAATTTAGCTTTAGATAGAACATACTAGAACTACTAAACAATCATAAGTATTCAGTCACATAATCTTGTAAGCTTACTTAGATAATCACAAAAGTATCCACTTTATACAATAATAATAATGCTCTCAAGATCATTCGAATCAAGAAGGTCAAACCATCAAGATACGAATACAAACACATAAGTAACAAATATCTCTTTTCATTCCTTTCAAGCTAATCAAATACATTTTATGCATTCAACATACTTGATACAATACTCAACAGCAAAAGAACATCTTTCTTCAAGTAGTACATTCAGAGAATCAAGTTGTAATTCATCATAAAACCAAATTAAACAATCTGAACATCATATCAGATCTGCGTGCCTTTACCACTTACAGCAATCATCTGCAAAAATTGTCAACACGGGTCAGTTCGATGAACTGAGCATGATAAGCACTAATTCTTAAAACAATTGCAATCCACCAATTGTTTTCATTAAACAACCTGTTTAAATGAAATCATTTCACCAAACATGTAAATATATTCAGACTATGCTCTTTTGTAATTCAAACATGACTATAAACGCATAACTCATATTATAGTTACTAAATAGTCCTAGATACTTTTCAGATATTTCTTCATAAATGTAAGTGACCAAGGAGAACAATTGTATCCAAAACAACTATCCATCTGAATCCCAAGGACAGCAAACATCAGACAGATCATTACATTCAACATAATAAAATGAATATCATAACAATTCATGAATCCATCAGTATGTTAAAACAAATCCAACAGTTAGATAAAAATATATCAACATATACTTTACAGCAGAAGAGAAAGAAACCGAGACATTCAGATGTCCCTTCCAAACATGCTCATGACTGTACCGTCCACTTAAGAGTAATGCAATCACATTATACGCCTGCGACTAAGCCAGTCGAGACCACAGGAAGAATTACAGTCCGTCAAAATACACATATAAAAATTGCCTATAACTTACTGAACAACACAGTAGCTCTCGTGACAAGGCAGTGATGAATAATCCATCAAATAGACCCCACATAACCTTCCATATTATTCAACAAACGAGAAAATATCCAACGCCATCGCTTGTCAAGGTACAGTTAATAGCTCTTTACTTCAGTCAAGCACACGACTAGATAATCATGATAACAGAAGACATAATCATGCACAAACACAAGAGCAATCCCACTGAGTCGAAACACTCAGCAACATACAGCTCAATCTAATCCCTACTAACACAGCAAGGACTTAAATCCAAGGCCGAAATCAAAAGAACAACCTCTTTATCACAGTCAAACAAGGGGCTAGATAACATTAAAACAAATGATGTTCCATATGCATATAAAGTGACATTCATACTGAATCAAACACAAACATGCACAGCCTCATTCAACTGAAACAAATCCTTACGATAAAACAACCATGACTTCTATTGGAAGCCATTTTCAAGAAAAATAATCACAACAAGGTCTTCACAGAAGCCGAATCCCATATCAGTATTTTCCTCAAAGTTTCATTCTAAGTCAAGCTACTACGGATACAACAGGGTCTCAACCCGAGTAAGGTTTGTAAAGAAAACCTTTCCGTTAATTTCCACAGAAGCGAAACAGACAGGAACACAAGAATGCTAAGAAGGAGTCGAACGATATACACAGCGAGGGTTTTAATTGAGATTCGCGCCAACTCGCAACATATCGAGATCTCTAACAGTATCACATACAACTAGTGCTCATAACAAAGCTTTGATTAGAGTTAATTTCATGTGACAACAGTTCAAGAATCCCAATAATGCTCACACCAAAACTTCTACAAAAGTCATAACTCAAGATACATATCAAGGATTCCAACTGAACCAATATCTGCGATATTCACTACTAAGCCACAGTAATCAAAACAAAGCGACAGAAATAGATATACTAGATACTTTTCCAGGGCTCCAACTGAGTCTAAACTAACAAGTATTCTCATTGATAGCTTCTACAGAAGTCAAAATACTATCTACTCTAGGATTCCAATGGAATTCAATAACAAATAGTATTCACGGCGATACTTCTACAGAAACCAAAACATATTTTCATTTCAAGAAGTCCAACAGCAACAATAACATGTATTACCCACGAAAAATCTTATAAAAAGTCGGAATATACTGTACATTCAAGAAATCCAACAGTATCATTTTCAATAAGAGAAAATAGCAAGGTATAGACTGAAGTCTGAATCAAACAAGAAAACAATTCATGGACTTCCACAGAGCCGAATTCGTATATTATCTATGCAAGCATTTCTACAAAATCTAACCGAAATGCAAAACACAGCAGGATAGTGCAACCATTCGAAACATAATGCACACCCATCAAGGGTTCACTGAAAAATCGAGCCAATAAGAAGATACAACGCAACTAAATCACACAAAGCTACCATAAAAACCAACTGATCCCAAAAATCATCTGAACAGAGTTGTTCTAATGAAATCATTTGAAGGAAAGCAATATTTTTAAGAGTTAGGGCCTAACATGCCTGGTAATGCTGCTTAAAAATCCAAAGAAGACCACTGAAAGAGCTCGAGCCTTCTCCTCTTTTTCCACGTTAGATTCAACAACAATAATTTGTTATTTCCATGCCTTATAAACTTTCCTTGACAGAGAAAAGAGCGAGTTACACTCATATTTGCCATGCAACACCAAGTAGACTGGTGCGAAGAACCAGTGATCAAACAGAGAGAAAACCGGAGCGCATGAAAAACCAAACAAACTACCAGTTTTCCATTTTGCATGTCTTCCCGAGAAATCCGAGCTCGAAGACCGAGTTCATTAATTGTATTAACTCCAAAATTCCCGCTCAATCTCCATTGCCACCGACCGCCATAGTTGGCGATGGACAAATGCAAGTCAAAGACCATTTCTAACTTTGGCGACTCTGCCACGTCGGC
Source organism: Taxus wallichiana var. yunnanensis (assembly GCA_018340775.1). NCBI lineage: Eukaryota > Viridiplantae > Streptophyta > Pinopsida > Cupressales > Taxaceae > Taxus > Taxus wallichiana. The sequence goes on along the minus strand of CM031238.1, from coordinate 547,790,819 downwards.
TTTCACTAGCCGTTGAAACCTCCACTAATTCCTTGTCCTTCATACTTATCCATCCCATTTAATGCCATAGAAACTACCGCCCATGGCTCGCACCCCTTCATAGGTCCCCTTCCTCCACTAACATTTGTTAGGTTAGAAGCATAGGTTAGGATTTAAGATGATACTTAGTCTAACCTCCTTAGCGCTAGGTTGCTAACTTAGAACATTTAGTTTATAGCTTAGGCCTAGGTTAGATTAGCACTAATCTAATCCCATAGGTTATAGTTTAGGTTTAGGTTATTAACCTTAATAAATCCAGTTTAGGTCTAACATTTAGAATGTTCAGAATAAGAACCTACAGACATACATTCACGAAAAGGATTCACTCCAGCACTGCCAATAGGCTAGTTGAATAAATGTATCTGAATTTATTACCTGGCCCACGATCAAGACCTTCCTGATATTACGATATCGGGAACCAATTCATTTAACACGATCAGCCTGAGTTAGACTCCGGAATAGCTTATTCAATGCATTCAGACCTTGCAACCTGCGTAAGGTCTATAATTTTTGTTCATCCTGAATAAACTTAAAGCATCTCTTGGATCAATGCCACTGATCCAAGGCTGGGTCTTATAGATGGATAAATCCACAATTCATTCTGAGATCAGATTAAACTCAGGTGCAAAATGAAAGAAATAAAAGAGTCCAATCATATTCCGACTCAGTCAAAGATCTTCAATTACAAAGAAGATACAGTACATATCAAGCATGACTTCACAATCAAAGGAACACATCCTTTTACAGAAGAAATCATATATCAACACTTGAATGCTCAGGAGGAAGTAACATCGATTCGAGTGTTACAAAGATGGGCTCATGTTCTTCTATGCCGAAAACCCATCGAATGTCATAGTTAGGTCTTGGTGTGAATTTTTCCATTTCTTCCTCCATCAATCGGGCCTTCAATATAATATGGCATGAATATCTACCAATTTGGATGGGGAACTTGATATTTGTTTTGTGATTTTAGAAATCTCGTATGAACAAAATTCAACTGTCTTGACAATTCCTTTAAGGCCCACTTGTCATTCAAATATTTGTGTAGTTTACAAGGTTCTCTCTTAAATTCACTCATCCTAAAGTATGTAAAGAACTGTATTATATAAGATGCAACCATATTCCGAATTGTAGTCTTAGCGATTGTAGATAGTCCGAATTATTCCGAATTTGGTTTGAAAAGACAAGTCACAGGGGTAATGAAGGCATCATTTATCAACCTGACATTCCCTTTCCAATTATCCAACCTCAATTTTGGGTACACATTGTACTCTCTATGATGTTTAAAACTTGCTTGTAATGGGAAACCAGGAAATGAATTGAAACAAGCAATGCCACAGATGAAATAAGACATCATATAGAAATTGATGTGAACTGGATTACCCTCACCAATTTTTACAGCTATTGTAAATTTTTTAACATGGATGGATGTTGATAGGAAGCTTTCCCAACAAAATTTTAATTGTTCTCATTTTAATATCCATTAGTTTAAATATTATTTAAGTAAATTTGTTTAGAGCTATTTCCTCATATCTATCATAGACTATTTTATATATCTATGAAATCTAATCTTATTAAATAATATCCTAACATAATCTATTATTATTATCATAATATCCTAAGATATGCGCTAATATATCCAACTAAACCACCTAAAATATATCCTAAACAAACCTAGGCTAAAATAGATCATAATCTAACCATCTACGAACACCTCACCCAATAACACATCACATTCAAAAAAAATTCATGATCTTATCCCTCGAATACACAACGAATAAACTTGAAATAGGCAATTGTTTCAACTATTAGCTAAATAAATTTGAATAACCCAAATCAATGACATTTCGGTAAAATGCCAGTGATTATATAAGCTTTTTTCTCCTTCTCTCAGGGACCATCCTCTTACATCTTCAAGCCCATTCTTCTGCCATCCTTCCATATCTTCAATTGAGAGCATTTATCAGTCTTTGTTTTGCATAGTGTTACAACAAGGTTAATATATTATTTTATATAGTTGTTCCCATTTGAATAATCTTCACAGTGTGTCCAAGAGTTTTGAGTTTCCAGTTACACATCCTCCTTTGTTTGTGGATCCATTCAAGCCTCTATTGGTGTAATTCATCTCTTGTCACTACATCCGCTTGACATCCAACACTTACATTCACCATTGTCAACCACAATCTTCACCAATTTGTAGATCCAATAGCTAAAATCTTCATTTGAAACAAGGTAAAACTTTAAATTTACATCTTTTATTTATATATTTGAAACATCCATCACCAAAAGTCTTTTAATTACATTATAATTGAAATCAAATTGATTATTTGTCATAAAATTGATCAATTTGTTATAAAAACATTATATTTTATATTGTTTATTTTCACTCAGAAATGCCAATGATTTAGTGAAACACATGCATTTCCTAAAACACCTATGCTTTCTTGTCAATTCTTCCTTTTATAGATTTTATCATATTATTACTTATCAATTTTATATATTTCTTTTTCCTTTCTAACATGTTATCAAGAATGGATTTTGTAGATGGCTATAGGTGGCCAAGCTCATGAGATAACCAACATTAATTCCCTTTCGATTATCCACCATCCCTTACATTGGGAATAATATGACATTATCCTTAATTTGGAACTTTGTGTTATACATTCAACCCTTTAGATCAGCTACAAAAGCATCTTCAAAACCACTCAGAGGATTCGTGAGGCCACAATGAGTTTTGGGAGGCCTATTTTGAAATCCTTCACATTCGAGCTGATTTGGCTGGTTCGAGTACCATTACAAAGAGCTAGTGGGAATTGGGACTCTGATGCCAGAATCCAAAACAAAATAAATCCACCAAATAACCTGAATATCAATATTCTAACACTACATCTGATTATCAATATGACTCAGAGAACAAGGAACTGAATTCATCTCTGAATTCTTTAGAGATGAGTATATTGATGATTACGACTATAAATTCTTCAAGAATATGAGATAGATTATCCAGAGCTCACTTTCAGAACCCATCATCATCTGAAGATTCTAACACTGAATTTGATTCATATTTCTAGGTTATAGTTTATATATCTAGGTTTTCATTATATGCTATAAATTTGTAATAAAGTCTGAAACTATCAGAACAATCATTATTTTTATCCATCCTATATCATGATTGGCCTTATGTATTACTTGATTTCATAAAATAGTGGGTTGACATCCTTGTGAGGAAGCCCTTGGACTTCTAGGGACTGGCCTTCGCTAGGCAAAACCCACTTACTATTTTTACTAATTAAAAATTTGGTGCAGTGTCTTTGATTGCAAGCATCATTTATAGGATAAGAGATCAACTATTTTGAACATGCGGCACAACATCAACAAAATCCATACACATCTACAGTACTTGGTAAACCCCACCATTTTGAGGTTTGATAAGTTTTGTTATCTTGTTTATTAGGTTAAATTGAAGAGGAAAAATTTTCTAAACATTTTGGCACGCACTTGGGGGACCTATCCCTTGTTTATTTGATTTATTTTAACAATTAAAATAACATCATTTTTATTTTTCTAATTCTCTGTGTAAAAATCATTTTTGATTATGGCTAAATCACCTATGATTGGGAAAATTGCCTATGATTTCCCTATGTGTTTAAAAACCTAACAATTTACAATTTTTCTATTTTTTCTAGCTTTTTTCTGTTTTTCCTAACTTATTTGCAGGGTACTATTTCTAGAGGCTCATTTATTAGATTGCTAGAATTTCTTGCTTCACAAATTACTAAAATAAAATAAAAATGAAGCATTATTAGAGGTGAGTCCTTATCCTTCTTTTTATTTTATGTACTGCATTTTTTTCTTGTTTGTTCTCATCAAAAAAACTTTCATTTTGGGTTTAAAACAAAAAACATCCTTTTTTATCACATAGCTTTAATTAGGAAGGTAAATTGGTTGCATCCACTTATTCTTCCCCACACACAACCAAATCACAATCAAACATAATTTACACTCAAACATCTCCCACCTAGGTGGATACCTACTTGGATTTGATCACCAAGAGGAGAAGCCAACTAGTGTTCTAGGCCGAGTATAATCACCTATTTGTTAGTATATATTGGCTCAAGCACCCGACACCCTTATCACTACGGGGACCATGAAGTGAGGGGGTAGGCCCCAATACCACACCCATATCGATAACAATATAAAGTTGGGCCTCACGTACCTTCAGGGTATATCGAGGAATCCACCCTTAAACATACCTCAAACCAGCCCTAGATTTCATTTCCTAGGACCCTTGTTAACCATTTTACACATTTCACCTTATAATTAAATCAAGAAAACTTAAAAATCTATCTTTTTTATTTTGATTGTTGTTTATAATCAACCCATTTTAGTACATTTTTGGATAATTTTTGTGTGTGTGTTTTCTTACAATGGTACAAACAAGACAACAAGCTCACAATCAAACTACTAAAAATATGTCTCAACCAATATCCACACCTTTGCAACAACAAATTCCCTTATCCACTCCATTATCTACACCATTTTTGACACCTTTATTTACTATTTATCGACACCATCCTTTACTATGCCATTACAACAACAAAACCCATTCCATCAACCAATTACATCAACCCTCTGACTGATGCTCAATGATCTTGGAATGAAATAGAGGAACAATACAATGAAGAAATGAGACAATGAATTTTAAATTTTTATCAATTTCACAATAGATTTCAATACATCTGAATAAGAAAACACTTTGAAAACACTTTGAAAATGATGAATAACCATATTCCCCCAGCTCACAATCAAAATCTTCCAAAAGCCACTTTCTTTGAAAGAGGAGACCCTATTTTCAAAGAAATGTTAGATTCAAATCCCATTTCCCTTAATTCCTATTTGGCAGCTAGGGGTGTTCAACTCTAGCCATTTACACTAGAACCATCTACAAACATTTTGGACCTTGTTTGGTTCCTCACAACAACTTGAATTCAAACCATTTTCAAGTGCTTCCAATTCTACACATCTTATCGATCAATTTATATCCCAACCACCATCTTCATATGATCCTTCCTCCACCATGGCAAGACCTATTTCAAATCAGGGACTTTCATTCAACAAATACATTTGTATCCACCTCTGAGTCAAACCAAATGTCAGAAGTTGTGTCCTTTGTTCCTATTTTTAGTCTTCATATGGTTTCTTCTTAGGACACAACTTCCCAACAACATACATCATCACATCTAAACTTTCTATTGGTTCAACACCTCCACAAAGAAATATTAGTACTTCATTATCTACCCCTCCAACATCCTTAGTTACTCAAACACTTCCAATGAGTTCCATTGTTTCTTCTACCATTTTGTCTCAATCTGATAACAACATTCAAATATTACCATGTCTATTCGACATCAATTCCTTTAATCAATACTAGTGCAATTGCTACCACTCATCCTGTCTCACAATATATACCACAACAATCATTACCATTAATCTCTATACCACAATCTTCTCCTACTCAATATATTCCACAACAACACCATTTACATCTTACTATGTTGTTTTTTTGACCACCCCTTATTCACAACCCTTTCCTTATCAAACCCTATACAATCTTCACAACAACAATATCATCTCAACAATACATCCCTCAAAAAAACCCAATAACAATAATATTCCCATCTCAATAATACATTCCTCAAAAACTCTTCCACAACAACAAAAAGCATCCCATCTCAATAATACATCCCTCAACAAAATCTTCCACAACAACAAAACATTCCATCTCAACAATATATTCCACAAAAACTCTCCCACAACAACAAAAAAGTATCCCCTCTCAACAATACATTCCGCAAAAAACTCTTCCTCAACAAAAACATTCCTTCCCAACAATATATTCCTCAACAATACATCCCACAATAGAACATACCCCAACAAAACATTCCTTCCCAATAATATATTCCTCAACAAAACATCCATAACAAAATGTTCCACAATACAACATTCCATAACAAAACATCCCTTATCAAAAAAACATCCCTCAACAATACCAGATATACTCACAACCTGGTCAGTTTGCATTTCAACCTGGTCCATCTTCACAACAATCCACACCAACTGACCCTCTTCAAGCTCTTATGAATCGGATATCAAGTCTAGAAGCTACCTCATCTACACCCAAAAAATGTCTTCTCTTATGACCAAATCTGTAATGAACCCATTCACCCATCAGTCCCATACAAAGCATACCCTCCTCACTGGGAGCTTCCAAAGTTTATTAAGTTCTACAACAAAGAAGATCCCCAACAACATATCATGCATTTTTCACACTTGTTATTTAATAGCCCATGATCAAGACCTTATGTGAACCTTTCCAATGTCCCTCATTGGCCCTTGCTCTAGATTGGTACAATAACATCCCATAATATTCCCTTTTCTCTTTCACTCAACTCACACAATTGTTCTTAGAACACTTCTCTATAAACATAGCCCACAAATTCACCATTAATGACCTTTACACTAATTAAACAATTTGAGGATGAATCCATTGCCATTTTTTTCCCGTTGGAGGGGTATAATCAATCAATTATCCTTTACATTACCACAAACTGAGTTGATCAAAGTTTTCTGTTGATCATGTGCCAAACACATTTCATCAACATTACAAATTCAATCATTTTAGACCTTCGATGAAGCCTTTACTATGGCCCAAAAATTAGAAATGTGCTTTTAGAAGATGGTCATGTTAAACTTTGACCTAAGAAACCATGAACCGAGTTTCCTTCTAAGTCATCCTCTAGTCTAAAAAATATAAATCAGTTGCTAATGTCATAGTAGTCAAGTTGGCTCCTAAAGAAAATCCTACCACTAAACATTCCCATCCACAACATAACTACACACCAATTGGGAGACTTATAGTGTAGTCTTTGACAAACTGCTCACCAAAAATATGATATCTCTTCCCCCATCTACCTATCAACACATCTATATCTAAACCCTCATGGTATCGAGACAATGACTATTGTAAATACCATAGGGTCAAAGGACATGACATAGAAAGGTGTCGGATGTTCCATAATGTTCTTCAAGATTTGATTGATAAGGGTGAACTTCATTTGGATAATCCCAATGCACCCCAAACCAAAACCTTGACATATTTAAACAACCCTTTCCAAATCATTCTCCATCTACTTGATCAACCACAAACCAATGTTGTCCATACTTATCATACCATTAATGTCATTACAAAAGTAACACATGTTCTTGAATCCAAAATAATACCTACTAAATCAACATTCACATCTATTGAACCAAAAACACATCATGTGGAAGAAACATCTACACCCACACAATCAATGATGAAAATGAAAAATGCTTATTCAACCTAAACCTATATCTACTAAATCCTTGTTTGTTATCTTACCATTACCATCACAAGTAATTATCAATCCAATCTCCTTACCAATTCCACTCTCTAGTATAGATACCCCCATAACTCCATCCTCATTCACAAACATAACTATGATACCTCTTGAAACATTTCTTAACACAACCATCTCCACCTAAACCAACTTTGGGCCATACTCACCCTCATCCTACAAAAAAAAACAATCCAAGACCAATACAACCCTCAAACCATTTAGATTACATTAACCACACAATTCAAACTCCTCTTCCTTCATTAACATCAACTTTGATGAATACATCTTGTTCATCCAAACCTCAAGGGGACCCAATAAACAAGGTTTGGTCCAAGCCTTTAAAAGTCCTTATTATGATCAAACATACCATTTCCATGGCCCTCCTCCTTTTCTTCCACCTCCTCCTAGAAAGGCCATTTCCACTTTCAATAATCCTCTTGTCATGCCAAGGCCTAGGCCTACCTACCAAAAAACTCCCACACAAGACTTCATAAACAAGACACCATTCAAGAGTTTAATGGCCCCTATTATGTTCCTCCATATCAGAATCCCCTGTGTGGTCCTAGATCTCTTATACCTAGGAATCACCCCATCATTTCAGGGTCCAAAACCTGTCTATCAAACTGCAATAAGTGGCTCTCATCCCTCATCCATCATAACACCTAAAATCCCTTTACAATAAAAAAAATGACAACCTCCAGCCAAAATCTTACTTCCATTAGAAGATAAGGTATATCGAGGCTCCATCATCATTTGCATATGGACCAAAAGGGTGTTATGCATCTATTTTGGAAGACTTCCTTTAACAATCAATCACTCATAACATTACCACCACTAAAATTACCTAACCCACGGGGATGGAAACCCACTTGGTATGACTTCAATGCCTCATGTGAATATCATATAACATGAGGTCATTCTATTGAAAATTGTAAAGCCTTCCACATGATTGCACAAAAATTGGCACATCCAGCTTCCTTACCAACATCGACATATTTTCTTCCTTCCAAACCACATGTAACATTAACATCAACATCACCATCATCCTTATCAAAATCTAAGGAACCTATGTCTGAAACTCCTTCCCATCAAGTTGATGTTGTTCATATTACTACTCATTCACAGAATTATGACACAGATCCATCTGAGTCTAAAAAAGGTAAAACCTACGTAGCAATACCTCCACCACCAAAAATAGTTGTCCCATCAGATAAACCCAAATTATCCATCCATGTGGCTCCCAAAATATCTGGCCCAAAAATGTCACCTAAAACCAAAGTTTCCATCCTTGTTACACCACCTTCAACATCCACTACAATACAAAAGGTTGTCATTAAACAATTACATCAAGCTCCTATCAAAATGTCATTATATGAACTAATACAAACATCACCACTTCACAAACAAGTAATGATGGAAGCTCTCCAATCAATAACAATACCTTCAGATGATCCATCATCTTTTACAAACTTTGTAGGATCCCTCAAAGCATCTACTTTCCATATCATTTGAACCATCCAAATACCTTCCCTCAAACCAGAGATCATGATTTACCACTCTTCATCACGGCTCAAATTAATGATATCTGCATCAAAAGAGTAATGATTGATAGTGGTGCTGCTATTAATATTATCTCCTCCCTTTCTTTTGATCAACTTAAACTACCCAATACCATTTTTTCCCAAACACCAGTCTTATTATGATCCTTCAATGATACTATCACACCCACGTTAGGCACCATCATCTTACCACTAAAATTTGGTGTAAAAACTCTACCAGAACTCTTCTACATTATAGAAGGAGAGTTTTAATATAATATGTTATTAGGACACCCATGGATACACACTATGTGGTGTGTTCCATCCACTCTTCATCATTGTCTCAAGTATGAACATGAGGGTCAAACATTCACTATTCCCATGTAGATCCAAACCTTTCACCATTACTACATGATGTATCATCCAAATGATGTACTTATTCCCAAAACCATCTAAGTCATCCAATGAAGCTTCCACTAGCACATCTATTCCTTCTTCTAAATTACTAGATGATTCTTCTCTTAGTGATGTTGTACAATGCCTCACATTGGATGGATATCATCTCCTCATGCTTAATCACATTCCTTCACCAAAAACTTATGGTCACCCCAAAAAACAACCCATGTATGACCCTAATGTGGGAGATGTTATCTCTTACGGTCCATCTTATCTCAAAATGAATTTTTTCTATGGGGGACTTGATCATCCTTCATCTAGGGGACTATTAATCAACACCATGCCATGCCCTTCACATTAGATTTCAAATCTTTAGATAATCCAAATTTTCACCCATATGTATCTTCACCATTGTGCATGGAAAGGTTTTGGTCTTGGGAATTATGAACAAGGAATGCATGATGTGGTCATCCAATGTTCCCTTAAAACTTATGAAAAATATGGTTTAGGATATAAAAATTCAGTTCAAAATATCCAAAGTTACTACATCTAAACTAGCTACATCTATGCTCATCACTTGAATTAGACTCATCATCACCAACATCCTCTAAAGATCCTATGGACCTAGATGATGTTGTACCCATCCCACCTAACTTTTTTTTTAGTCAATACCATATCCTTAGGACCACTTACTTATCAATCTAACCACAATACTAAACAAATACCTCTTCTTTGGCCAGAAATGGTTGAGGAAGATTCACCCATCATCATAAATATCCTTCAATGTCATGATGACCAGATATCCTTTCACATATGGGAGCTGAAGATCACTTCCTTTAAAAACCTTACCATTTAAACATCAACTCTCCTTAATGAATCCACCATCGATGTTAACTTAGGAACCTCTCAAGATCCTCGTATAGTTAAAGTTGGCCAATCATTGAGTCTACAAGAGCTCGATGACTTCACTTCATTTCTATCCAAATATTATCAAGCCTTCACTTGGTCATATATTGATATGCTTGAATTGATCCTAATATTGTGGTACACAATATTGTCACATATCCAAACATTAAGCCAATCAAACAAAAAAATCCGTAAAATGCATCCCACATAGCTCTTCTTATTAAGGAAGAGTTGTAATGTCTTTTATCTACCAATTTTATCATCCCTATCGATTATCCACAATGGGTTTCTAATATTGTTCCTATAACTAAAGCATCGGAAAGTTACGTATCTGCATAGATTTTAGGGATCTCAATCTTGCTTGTCCAAAAGATGATTTCCCCCTTCCAAACATAGATCAGCTCATTGACCTAACATTTGCCATGAAATGCTTTCCCTCATGGATGGTTTTTCAGGTATAACCAAATTCTTATCACTACTAATGATCAACATAAAACCACTTTCATCACCCCTTGGGGAACCTTTTGTTACCATGTTATGCCATTTGGCCTCAAAAATGCAGGAGCCACCTATCAATGAGCCATGACCTACATTTTTCATGACCTCATTCACAAAATAGTCAAATATTATGTTGATGACCTTTTAGGAAAGTCCAAATGATGCAAAATATCATCTTACTATCCTTGAGTCAATCTTCACTCATCTCATCCAATATTGTCTTCATCTCAATCCCACAAAATGTGTTTTTGTGTCCTCACTAGTAAAATTTTAGGGTTTATCATATCTATATATAGGTATTGAAGTTGACTAACTAAGGTTAAGGCTATCATTGAAATGCCTCCTCCATCTAATCTCACACAACTACACAACCTTCGGGAAAGTTGTAGTCCATATGACGTTTCATATCACAACTCTCTATCATTGTTGTCATCCTTTTCATCACCTCCTCCACAAGGACATATATTTTCATTGGGATTCTTGATTTTCAAAAGCCTTTGATGAAATTAAACAATATCTCTTATCACCTCCTGTTCTTACTCCACACGTGAAGGAGAGCCATTTTACTTATACATATCTACTTTAGAACATGCTCTTGGAGCCATGCTCACACATCATGATAGTCAAGGTCAAGAACAAGTTGTATATTATATCAGCCACACACTCCATGAATATGAAACCATTACACCAAAATGGAGAAGCTATGTTGTGCTTTATACTTTGCCACTTCCAAGTTGTGTCATTACCTTCTTAATCATAAAACATATGTTGTCACTAGTTTTAATCCCCTCAAAGCTATACACTCTAAACCATATCATAGTGATCATATATCACTCGATGGATTATGCTTATGACTAAGTTTGATTTAGAATTCATGTCACAAAAATCCATTAAGGGTCAAGCTATTATTGCAGACCAGCTCACCGATGCTCCCTTACCAGATAATCAACCTCCTCATGAGTATTTTCTAGATGAATCCATTAGTAATGTTGATGAATATGAATTCATCCTTGTCAAGATGACTCTCTTCTTTGATGGTTCTAAATGCCAGGAAGGGGGGTGCGGTGTTGTTATTATCCCTCCTTGGGGTATTCCTATTCCATTATCATTTAAACTCAATTTTGAGTGCACTAATAATATGGAAGAATATGAATCTTTAATCATGGGTCTCACCACTACTATTCTTCTAGGTGTTCATATCTTAGACATCTATGGAGATTCATAACTTGTTATCAGTCAAGTTAAAGGAGAATATCAATGTAAAAATGAAATCTTACAAAAATATAAAGCTAACGTGGAATTTCTCCTCAACTGATTTTTGATCATTACACCATCCAAGCCATCCCATAATCTTCTAATAGGTTTATAGATATAATGGCCTCTTTAGGAGCCCTCATCCCATTAGAAATAAAAAATTTAAAAGACAACACTAAAGTATCTGTTGTTGTTCAATGATTAGATCATCCTTCACATCAAAATGAACTTCCTCCTATCAATATCATTGATGATAATCCAATTGATTTATGGTATACTCGATGTATGACTATCTCATTGAATCCAAAATTCCATCTGATTTACCACATAACACTAAACAGTCATTTCTTCAATGCGCTACTCACTTTTTCATTATAGGTGGTATTCTTTACAAACGTAGTTTTGATGGTATCTTACTAAGATTCCTTAAGTCACATGAATCAATCAAATCCATTGAAGAAGTCCATGAAATGTTTGTGGAGGTCATTTCAGTGGAAATTCCATCACTAAATGTGTTATATGACTAGGGTATTATTAGCCCACTATCACCAAGGATTGTTGTGAGTATGTTAAGAAATGTGTGAAATGTCAAATTCATTCAAATTTGATCCATGTCCCTAGTCAAGCATTACAACCTGCTCAGGACCTATGGCCTTTCTCTCAATGGGGATTAGACCTCATTGGGGCTATCAACCCCAAGTCATCTCAACAACATCATTCCATTATCACAACCACTAAATATTTCACCAAATGGGTTGAAGCAATCCCCTTGACATCAACTAAGTCAAGACTGATTATCAATTTCATATATCAACACATTATATGTCATTTTGACATCCCACATAAACTTATCACAGATAATGGAAAATATTTTAAAAATAAAGAAGTTAAAAATCTTTGTGACACCTTCAATATTAAACTCAAATTTTTCATCACCATACTATCCTCAAGAAAATGGATAGGTTGAAGCCTCTAATAAAACACTCAACAAGATCCTTATGAAAATAATAAATGACGTAGGAAGAAATTGACATCTACAAATCTCATTTTCTCTTTGGGCTTATCGAACTAGCATCCACACACCTATAGGAGCAACACCATATTCACTTGTTCTATGGCTCCAAGCCATTATACCTCTTGAAATCCAAATCCCATCACTTCATGTGTCCCTCAAGGACTTTATCCCTGATGAAGAATATCGACAAGATCATTTAGCACAACTTGAACTATTAGATGAAAAATGTCTAATGATGGCCCTTGAACATCATCAAGTTTATCAAGAACACATTAAAAGGCATATAAAAAACATGTCAAAGAATGTGACTTTAAATTCGGTGATCTTGTGCTTAAATAAAATCAAAATGTCACTCAATTAGAATGGAGTAAACGTGGAAAGTTTTCCCCTAATTGGATCGGTCCATACATCATTACTCATAAGTATGGGTCAGAGCGTACCATCTCACTTCTCTTGATGGTGAACCTGAAGCAGAACCTTGGAATGCCTTGCACTTGTGACCTTTCTATTGTTAAATGTTTGATTGTCATGATAGTAGTTATATCTTATCATTCCATTAAAACCATCCATCATACCACAATAGTGATTTGAGAGCATGTGGTTATCCATCATTATCCTAAAACACCTTAAATATGAACACCATGGCTTTGTTCATCACATATTTCTCTATGGATAAGTTCCTCTTTAGTAGGAACCCCACAATCACTACATCCATTACCCTTGTACCAGTTAAAAGGGAACATAATAGGGGGTATGAATGTGTAGATCATATATGCACCATTTCCCTCCTCAAAATGATCTATTAGGATTTTCCCTCAACTAAAAATATATGTGTTAAAAATCATTTGGATGCATTTCTCAAAAGAAAAAATAAATAAATAGACTGATCCTTGAAGGATAACTATCCATCATAGATTGATCCCTTGAAGGATGACTATCTATAAGAAAAATAAAAAATAGCGTAGACCATACCCTCAAAGGATGGCTACCCATAAAAAGGGCTTCTCACATTGATCATCCCTTTTAAATAAATATATCAATATCAAAAGCATCCAGGAAGGTTTCCCACATTGATCAACCTTCTTCTTATAAAAACTTCTCACATTGATTAGTTTTCCTCAAAATCAAAGTAAAGTTGGGGCATCTCTCTTTAGACCTATGGAAAAGGAGAATTTGTTTCCCCTCATTGATTTATGCATGTTCAAACCCCTTTTTCATGTCCTAATAAAGAAGATCTCATTTAATCCCACATTTTATTAAGTATTGTGTAACTATCCATTGATGATCATAGTTAACATTTGTAAAAGGTTGTAAGTGCAAGAGCATTCAAAATTTCAAAACCCATCGTGTATGTACCAAATCCATAGTGGGATGATCATTCCATATTTATTCTATTTTATTGACTACATTTTGATACAATTAAAATCACATGTTAAGTTTTTAAATTTAACCATGTTTTCCAAACACATAACATCATATATTCATCTAACATCAACACATCTAAATTAAAATACATATACCATCATACATATTAAGATTAACACATGAAATAAAAAAACAATATAGATCATAAAACCTCATCATCATCATCATCATCATCATCATATATATATATGATCAAATCCATATACATCAATATCAAAAATAAGCTTCTAAGAGCCATGTCAACAAAATACATCATACAAAAATTGGCTTCCATGAGCCATACAACTACATATCAAGAGTCTGTAAACTAAAACTCTCCAATAAACTGGTGAGGAAGAGTTGTACTACCCTCTCCTACATGCACTCTCCTCTACTCTCATATACCCCCCACAACACACAATCTCTCTCTAACCTCCTCTTTATCTCCCACTCACTCAGGTCTCTAAGGTGGGTGACCTACACTCACACCACTAGCAGGGGTCTCCCACCTACTAGTCAAATGATTTCACATAAAAAAACACTATCTAGAAAATCATGAGTCACCATATCAATATAATATTGTAACTCAGCCCACATAACTCATAGTGAGCCCTAGAAACTATCCTAGACCTCATAGGTGGCCTCTATCCACTAGCATGTGGCCTCGCCCACTAATCTCCAGGTCTCCATCCACTAGCCTATGCCCTCTCTAAGCCATATGATCTAACTAACTCACAAGAAATAGAAGGCCCAGTAATCCCTAAGGCCTTCCTCATCCCATCTCTCTGACCCTTGTACTAATCTCTATCTATAATGGCATGTCCAACCAGCTTTGTAATCCTCTCACTCTACTATCACATTATCTCTCTTAATGATCAAGCCATCCCGCTCAACAATCAATGTATCTCGGATACCCATGAGGTCATCCCTCTCCCTCCTAGCCACATCTCTCTCACCCTCAACTACGGCCTTCTTAGGCCATCATCACTACTATGGATGTACCAACTCATCATCACCATCCTCCTCACTATCACCCTCGACACCCTCCACTACCTCATTTTCCACTACTCTCTAGCTTCCCAAGCTTGCACTTTTTAACTCTTTATGATGCTCTCTCAGAGACACGAGCCCTATCAAATCTCCTCAATACATGGGTCCACCATGTTGTATAATCAGGAGTAACCCCCACATCATCAATAGAAATAATCTCACCCTCATCATTGGGACCCATGTCCCCTGGCCAATCCACGATATCCTCGGGATTTTCACAATATCCCTCGAGTCTTTATATCCCCATCCTCTCGTCTATATTATACATGCTCCACTGGCACTCCCTGTGTCAATTTTGAACTCTCTCATAACATGGTCAAAGTGAAGTAACTCATTCTCACCCAGTTGACGAGACTTCATCCATATAGGCCACTTTACGTAAACTAACCAACTCACCAAAAACTTGGGCCAAATAGGAAAATCTAGGTATGGCCTCCATACCACATCACCAATATGTAGTCCAGATAATAACTCTCTATAATATCCTGATCTCCTCCTCTTTAACCTCTGCTTCGAGACATCCTCCCTCCATCTCATGAAACTAGGATGCTCATCACCAATCACCCTAGGTAATCCCACTAGAAGAGCAATAACAATGTTCTTGAAAGCCAAATGCCATATCTCTTGTGGACCTTCCAGGCCCACAAATCTCTATATGTTTGAGCAAGTAAGGTAGGACCCCACTCAAAAATATTCCGCTCCTCCATCATCTCTCTCAACTTCTGAACTTCCGTTATCATCCAAGGAAATGGCCACCTCCTAAATCAAGAAATGCATAACAAAGAATGACCATCATCATCATGGTCATCCGGGTACATCCCACTCTCTAAATATGATCTAGCATAAGCAAATCCCCCTGACTCCAGTATGATATCCCTGTATCATCACCCCATATAATCTAGTCATAGTATCATCTCGCTCCTCCTCAATGATGAGATAAACACCCTCACCTTGGATATGAAATCTCAGATATGATGAAAATCCTCTAGAGTGATCATAATCTCTCTAGTAGGTAGCCAAAAAGTGTTGGTGGAAGGATTCCACCACTCTAGTAAAGCCAACATGAAACTCCTACATCTGTGTAACCACCGATAATATCTCATACCACCAAAACCTATGGCCTCGACATGATCCCAATCATCCTTAGACATATCTATTGTTCAAGAAATATCATTCTCACACAGTGAAAGATGATACTGGAAGCCACCAACAATTTTGAATGATGGAGGGCTTAGGACCTGAGATGCGGATATGGATCTACGGGTGCAAAGAAGATAGATCTGTAAAACTGAAACATATGTGATTAGATAAAAATATGCGGGGGTTACCCGGAAAATCCCGATTCCAAGAGGATGTTAACTCCCTTGGAGGATGTCAACCCCCATGTCTAGAAATATAGTAATAAATGATGAAATATTAGATATCATGCAAAAATAATGAAATACAAAATGACAAGTAACTGAAATGACGAGGGGACTTAGCTTGTGCTATGATATGGAGATGAAATGGGCATCAAGATGGCAAGATGATGATCAATGGAAAATATTTCTCCCATAATCCTCACCTCTAACTTCTAACAATGGAAAAGGTTTTCCTTGACCTCAAACTTGTAGAACTTAATTAAGTTCTTTCTTCTCCTCTCTTTCTCGGGTCTTTCTTTTCCCGATTCTCCTTAAGTCTTCTGGTCTTTCTCTCTTCAAGTCTCTTTTCCAGGTCCTTTTGAAAGAGGGGGGAAAACCCATATTTATAACTTGGAGGTGAGGTTAGATTGGGGTTAACGAGTAACCGGGGTTTGATAAATAACTGGTTAAGAGACATGATGTGATCACATGGGGCCCATGGTTTGACTTATTAGATGGAGTGGGGAGCATGATTGACATGGTAGGTGAGATAATAGATTCCATTTTTTGAAATTAAGAAAGGGGTGTCGGATGGGTATATTATTACCCATGAATTGAATAAAATTGATATGGGAGATAATGCCAAAATTTTAATTATCAAATGGGTCCACATGGAGCCCATTTGATAATTAATTAATTATAAGGTGAGTAAATAGATGGAATTTACTCAAATTTAGGAAAAAGAAAGGTGAGAGGGGAAGTTGCATGAAGGAGAAAGAATGCGGGATGAACGAGAGGGTTACACCAAAAATGGTGTCTACATTTTCCCCTTTTTGTTGAGTGGTTTGCGATAGCAAGCCATGAGACAAAAAAAAAAAAAGATTGGATGAAATATGTGTCTGAGAATGGATGAAGACATGACCAAAGGCAAGATGCCCCAGGCGAAAAAAAAAAAGGATCGCAATATCAATGAAAAAATATGGCGGTGACTCCAATATCACATCGGTAGAGGAAAATTGCGGTCTCAATGGAGACAGGCACAACGTTCTATAGACCAGTGAGTGGGTGAAGACCACTGTAGTATGGATGTAAACCATGATGACCAATGGGTCATAGGAAAACATCAAAATATGCACAACTGAATGTGAAAGGTATGCAAATCCTTTATCTGCGAGAGGAATCAGTGAAAAATCATGCATCCAAAAGGGACGAGGATGAAAATAATGATGCCCCAACACAGGCATAGGGAACAAGAGAAAAAAAAGTGAGTTATATGCATCGACAAGTACAAGGATGAAAAGGTGCCCCAACATAGGATATGAAAATGACATAATGGAAGATGGATGTGTAAATAAAATATCCCAGGGGGAATAATCATAAATGTGGACATGATGAGATATAGATAGAAGGGTGAGATAAAATGCCCTAAAAGGGTGATAAATATGATGGTAATCATGTTTCATAAGAAAGATGCATAAGTGTTAGAAAATTAGAAGGTGAAAAAGAAAAAAGTAGTCCCGTTTTTTATAAGTAGGATAAGAAGTCAAGATACTTTTGACAAAAAAAAAAGAGAAAAACATTCATGGAAGAGAACAAGATCAGATAGGTGATGGTCATTATGGTATCCTCCAAGACAAAAATGTCAAAGGAAGATGGGAAGAGATTCTTAGAAATGGATATGATGATGCCCTATGCGAGAGGACTAAATGAAGATAAAAGATGTGACAAGGTTCTCAAAAAGAGAAGAGGTCAATGTTGTAGAGAGAAGAATGAGAACGGTAATGAAATGGATCGATGGTGGTACATAAATGGAGAAACATTGGCATTGATTGTGAATGCTAGGTGTGAGGGATGTTGAAGGATGTAATGAGAAAGAGAAAAGGGAATGGAAAGGAGGAGTGGTTGATTATGAGAAGAGTAAAAAAAGGTTGAAGGTGAAGGTGACAAGGGGTATGGAATAGAGGGATGGAGAGATGGAGGAGGAGAAAAGAAGGAATGAAAGGGGAGGAAGAAGATAACAAAGAAGGATTATAGAGGAAGGGGAAATGATGAAGGACAAAACAAGGAGAAGACAAGAAAAGGATAGAGCAGAGGGTGAAATTATGAAAAAGGGAGAGAGTTATTTAAAATGAAAGGCATGAAGGAGGGTGAAGCAGAGGAAGGTAGAGAAGTAATGGAAAATGAAAGAGATGATAGAGAAAATAAAATTGAAGGAACCAGATCATAGTGAAGAAATCCAAGGCAAAGAATATGGAATTGACCGCATGGAAATGCATGTGGATGGTGGGATGATAAAAAATGGGACAACACTGAAGAGTCAGGTTATCGATGGGGAAGTAAGAAGGAAGTGCGAGGTAAAATGGGAAGAAGATGATATAGAGGAAGTGAAATAAGATGAGGATCAGAAAGGAGGAGAGGACAATGGAGAAAATTATGTAGAAGGAAGGGAACCAAGAACAAAGATATTTGATAAAGAGTGAGAAGCATAAGGAACGTAAAGAGAAGCTTGAGGGGAGGAATGACACAGATTGGAAAAGATGTGGAGATGCATGAGATGAGGATAAGTTGATGATGAGAAAATAGAGAGAGGGTGTATGATGAAGACAATGAAGAAATTGGCAAGGAAGAATGAAAGATGGAGAGGTGGCGAAGAAAAAGAGAGGAAGGGATAGGAGAGGCAATGCCAATGAATGGATGTTAGGAGAAATCCACCGATAATGATCAATAGGAAAGGATGGGACAAAAGGTGAGAAGAGGTGGAAAGTAAATGAGGAATGGAAGGGGAACACCAATGAAGGGATGTTAGGAGAAGTCCCCGATAATGATCAGAGGGCACAGAGGAAGGAAGGAATGAAGATAGAATGGGGAAGATCAAAGAGAAGGATCCAAGTTGTGCAGAATGGGGATGAGTGATTTTTAGGAGAAGTCCACCAATAATTATTAGCATGCAAAAAAAGATGATGATGAAATAATGTTAGGAGATGATCAATGATAATGACGGGTAAGTATGGGGGTAGATATGTGGGAGAACTCTAGAAGATGGAGTGGAAAGAGTAAAGAAAGGAGGGATAACGATGTGTGTGAAGATGAAGGCAAGGAGAGGATGCAGTGGATGAGAATGAATGAGAGAAAAATGAAGAAACAAGACACAAAATGAATGGGGAAGCAATGGTTAAGTAAGATTACCAAGCAAGGGATGATGGAGATGAAAAGGGGCAAGTAGGAAGTGGTGTTTTGAGAATGGAAGAGGAGGTGAGAGGATGTGATGATGGGGAATGACGAGAAAATGTAGATGGTGAGAATGTGGAGTGGTGGGAGTGCAGGATGATAGATCATCCTTAAGAGGGACTCTTAAGTAAGATCACCATGCCGCAGAGGAGTTAAGTAAGATCACCAAACTAGAAAGTGATGATATGGAAGGAGAAAGACAACATTGTATTGGATACATGTGTGGAATGGTTGGTTGGAGTGGATGAGTATGATGAGAGGTGGGAGACAGAAAGATGAGGAAGATATGATGGGAGGTGGAAGGGTCAGATGGAAAACCATTCTTAAGAGGGACTCTTAAGTAAGATTTCCATGCGATGGGGATGGTTAAGTAGGATCACCAAGCCAAGAAGAAGAAGAATGATGAAAAGATTGAGCAGTGTATACCAAAATGGAACAAGAGATGAAAGGAGGTGATATCAAGGTGATAACAAGGAAACAAAGGAGTGTGACATGAGTGGATGGAGGAACATATGCAGTGTAGATGGAGAGTGTAAGGGAAATCCTTAATTGGGATGCCCACGTGGTGGGAGTGATGATGTAAGAGTGTTAAGTGAAAAAGGAGGAGCGGAAAGACATTTGTGGTGGTGATTGTTGTCCATCTGAAAGAGGAAATGGTGGAGAAGCTTCTACAATGGGAGGATCCAAGGAAGAAGATATACCTTAACTAAGATTCTCTAGCTATATGGATGGTTAAGTAAGATTGTTAAACTGAAAAGTGGAAGAGTGAAAGGGAAACTCAAGAGGAAAGACAAGTAGGATATATGGCGTGGTGCAAGGGGACAGAAAGGTGAGAAGGATGATGTGGAGACAAATGGTGATGAGTGGAAATGGGGAGCAAAGAGAAATGGATCAAAGACATTGTTGAACATGTTGGGAGATAAGAAGCTATAGGATAACGAACTTTCCTTGAGAAGGATCCTCAAGTAGGATTCACAAACTGCAATGATGATCAAGTAGAATTCACAAACTGAAAAGTGTATTTGTGAGTGCATTCATGGATATTATGGATAGATATAGAATTCATAGTGTGAAATTTGATGTGATTTTGATAAAATATGACCTTGATGAGATGAATGAAACATAGTTGTAGTAGGGTATACATAGGAAACTATGCTTTGAACTAGATTGGAGATAAACAAGAAAGGTTACCACTCAAGGCATTGCACTTGCAGCCAATAGCAGGTGTTAACACATAACCAATGATAGTTAGTTATACCAAAAGACCATGAGGGAAATATGGATGAAAGATGCTCATAATCCTAATGTTGACATGATAAAGGGATTGGAGATGTAACTTGTATGGGAAGAAGGATCTCCATAGATGGTGTTCCTTAAGTCTATGCCCCAGCTCTGGGAAAGGGAAAGAACAATAGAAGAAAGTTGATCAATGCGAGAAGCTTTCTAAAAATGTTGATAAAAGGAAGGTTGATCAATGCGGAAACCTTCCAAATGCCATAATAAAAGAGTAGCCATCCTTCGAGGGTATGGTCTACTATATACATAATATGGATGGCAAGAATAATATATATGATATCCATCCTTTGAGGGATCGGTCTATTTCTTTTGATTTTGCTTTGATTTTGATTTGTATGCTTTTCTTTTTTTTTTTTTTTTTTTTGCATGATGAACAACTTGTCCTTCGAGGGATCAGATCTGTTTTTGATAACTTTGATTTTTCCTTTTGCATACATGAATTTTAGCTTTACATGGGGGAGAGCTGGGAATAGCTAAGTAGACCACTTAGGAGGGGATAATGAATGTACAAGAGACACCCCTGGACCCTTTGCATGGCTGCAATAGGAGAATGAGAAGGTGATGGATGTAATGGTTATGGGGTCATATCAAAGTAGTGAAGGCAGACCACATAATTCATATCATTACAATGACAAATGGAAGGGGCTAAGGATGGAGGAATGATCTAAGGATATAACTAAGTGCTCATTGGTAGATATGCTAATAATAGACTGGTTGCAAGTGTAATGCATTAAGAGGTTATGTCTTTGGTTTACCACCAAGAGAGGGAAGACATTAAGTTGACAATAATGAGATGATAGTTTGATGATAGATGATAGACAAGCAAAATAAAACTATGTCCTTAAGGAAGCAAAAATATGATCATGATGGTGGATTTGGATGAAAATAAATGATGCCCCAAGAGAGACACAAATATGGCAAGAAAAAATGGCCACAAATGTGGACTTGATGAAATAGATGGTGCCTCAAAGAGACAAAATGAAAATGGATGGTGCCCAAAAAAGACACAAATATGGCCACAATGGTGGACTTTGGTAAAAAAATGGTCCCTCAAAGGAAGGAAAAACATGGCCCTCAAAAATTCGATAAAAAAAATGGTCCCTCACAGAAGGACAAAAATGGCCATAATGGTGGACTTAGAATGAGATGAGGATTTGGACAAAATTAGTTTAGATTGGATGAATGTGAAGAAGGTAAACAAAAAAATGTCAAGGAGTGAAAGTCCCCTAGTGTCAAGGGAGTTGTATGGATGATATACTCAAGGGTGAGGGAAGGTTGCTTCCCCCAATGAATTAAATGTGAAGGAGTTAAAGGATGTCGAAAGAGTTTAGATGAGATTGTTTTAGATTTGGATGGGATAAATGGTTGGAGACCACAAGTGTGCTTGGAAAGATAAGCGGTATTGATGAACAATGGAGGACCTTCCTTAGGAGGAATGTCATGTGTGGAGGGATGTTAAGGGATGATGTGGATGAAGGAATCATGGGAAACTCAACAGATGGGATATGAATTGGATTAATGTAGATGGAGAAGGATATTTCCCTGATGAGGAAATCATCTTTCTCAATAAGGTTGTGGATGATTGTCCAAAATGCCTTACAATGTTCATGTCATGGCCCGGGGTATGATGATAAGCACAACTACAATTAGGATTGAACCATGATGGCTTTGGACCATAGGGATTAAAGGCTTTAATGGGAGGAAGTGTGATGGTAGATATTTGAGTTAAATGTCAAAGGATATCTATGTAAGACCCCATTGAAGTGTCATGGGGAAGGTAACTCTTGTGGGTTTTGATAGGATATCTCATCTTGGAGTTAGGAGAAAAAGTGGATGTAGATTGGATGGGTAAATTATGTGTTTTGGAAGACAAATCAAATTTGGTGGAAGGATTGTATTGTTTGGATTTAGATTTAGGTGAGGATGTACATTGGATGGGTAGATTATATGTCTTAGATGACAAATCAAATTGGATTGGAGGATTGGATTGTTTGGCTATAAATTTATCATTGTGAGATGTCGTAGATGGAGTGAATGATCCTAAAATAGATGTGTGGCATTGGATTGTTGAGAAGAGGGAAAATTCTGAATGTTTTCGAGGATGCACAGGGGACTTGTCGGGGATGTTTTCCATGAGCCTTAGACTTCACCCGAGAAGATTTACTCCTAGCAGGGATGATAATAATCTCAACCGGAGGATCTGATAGTGGTGGTGTGGTTATTAATGGAGAAAATGTCCTAAAACAAGATGAGGATGTTAATGGAGAAATAGGTGTTTGTATGATGCGATTAATGAGATCTATGTGAGATGTGGATTGTTTAGGTTTTGGCATGGAAAGAGATTTTTTTGGAGAATGTAAACCATATTTATTTGATTTAGGTGGATGTGTTGGTTCAGTAGATGTTTCAAAGGGTATCTTTGATAGGGTTGCAGATCGAGAGGATTTGGTTGTTGTGATAGAAAAATTAGGTAAAGAGTATTGGGATAGACTAGGTGATGTGGCCATGGGCGAGGATATAGGTAAAGATGTCAAGGTAGAGATAGGTGGATGGTTGATATGATAGATATAGGGGTAGGTGGGATAGATAGGGATGTAGGCATATTTGGGATATTTGGAGATGTGGGTGATGTGATAACCGATGGAGTAGACATTATGGGTAATGCAACAAATGCAGGAGTATTTTTGGGTGTAGAAGTAGGTGGGACTAGTTGTTTCATAAATGTTTGAGGGGTAAGAATGATATGTTTTCTAATGGGGTTGATGTCGAAGGTGGGGTTGTAAAGGTACATGTAGTAGAAATGAGTTTAGTTGGGATGGTTGTGAGTAATGTAGGTGTAGTAATAGGTGTGTTTGAGGAAGATGTGGGTGAAGGAATAGATGTGAGAGATGTAGGGATATGTGTGGATATCAGTGGGGCTGAAATAGGTGCTAAGGATGAATCTAATGTGGTAGATTGGGGTGTGATTGAAGTGGATGAAGTGGATGGTATAGTAAAATTTGATGTGGATGTGATAAGGATAGGAGAAGGTGTAGGTTCAGGACAAGTAGTAAAAGTTGACATAGGTGTGATAGTTGTGGATGTGAACATAGTTCCACATAAGGAGTGGGCATAATGTCTAAGGTAGGAACATGTGGAGTTGGTGATAAGATGAGATCTTGATTGATGGTGTCAATCATATAAGCATTTGATAGTTGAGATGTAAAGGGCATGGCTTGATTTGTTGGTGGTTGATTAGTAAAGTTTGAGCAATGGAGCTATCGATTTGGATATCCCCTTGATTTATGAGTTGTTGGACATGATCTTTGAAGGAATGACATTTCTCAATGTCGTGACCTTTGACTTGATGATATTTACAATAGTGGGCTTCATGATACCAAATAGGCTTGGCTTGCGAATTTTCCATGGGTCATATGGGAGGAAGTTGGATGGAGTTTACGGTCATCAACTTATCAAATACAAAGCTATATGATTCTCCCAAGGGGGTATAGTTGATTGTTGGTTGAGGGGACTCATTGTTGAGGCCATGTGCTGGATATAGATGTGGATGAGGGTTTAATGACCATATGTTTGGCCACACCTTTAAATTTTTGTTATGTGTGAATGGTTTAGTAGATTCAATTTTAGGTTTGGTTGAACTTAGTTTAAGATGACCTTGCTCAATGGCACGGGTTTCAATTTTGTGAGCCATTGTGAAAGCTTCATCAAAGGTTCGAATGATTGGATTTGTAAAAGTAGATGATATATGTTTTGCACATGAATGTGAGAATAATTTGATGAGTTTGGTTTGTGGAAGAGTGAAGGATAGTTGGTTTATAACACCACCATCATGTGACAAAAGTCGGTGATGGGCTCATCTTCAAACTATCGGATGGTGTATAGGTCAGTGATAGTAGTTTTTGCATGTGATATTGATAGAAAAGTGTTCTAAGAATAATTGCACAAGTTGGGTGAAAGAGAATATGGAATGTTGTGGGATATTGTTGTACCAGTCCAATGTGGGACCAGACAAAGACATGGGGAAAGTGTGAAGAAGTAGATCATGATCATGCATAATAAGACAACATGTGTTTAAATGCGAGGAGATGTTGTTGGGGATCTTCCTTGTTGTTGAAATTAATAAACTTGGGAAGTTTCCAATGAGGAGGGTAGGGTTTGATTGGAACCGATGGATGAATCGGTTCATTACATAGATTTTTCATAGGATAAAGTATCCTTAGGTGCCAAGGTAACAACCTCTAAACTAGCCAACCGATTCATTAAGGCATGAATTGGATCACTTGATGTGTTGTTAGGTTGAGATTGGATTGGTTGTGTGGTTTGAAATGTAGTTTGATAAGGTGAATGATATGTTTGTGGATGTGTGGGTAGTTGGGGAATCATTTGATAAGGTGGTTGATAAACTTGTGGGATGTTTGGAAATGTTTGATAAGATGGTTGATAAACTTGTGGGTGTGTAGGTGTGTGGGGAACTTTTGGTAAGGATTAACATGTGTCATGGGTTGAGATTGTTGCATAGGCTGACTTTGAATAATAGGGACATGATGTTGTTGAAGTTGGGTAGGTTGTTGTGGTAAATGATAAGTGGGGATATGTGTGTTAAGAGGTTGAGATGGTTGGAGCATACGATGGGTAGGAATGTAAGTGTGAAGAGGTTGAGATGGTGATGACATGCATATTAGTAGCGGATGAAATAGAATTGTCAAAATGGGATGTGGGTGGAATGCAATCCACCATTTAGGAGATTGGGAGGATTGAGAGATTGTGGGGGATTTTTGAAATATGAAATCATATATGGGGTTAGGAGGAGGCCCAGTGTCTCTAGAGGAGTGGGAGATGGTGATGTGGTTGGTTTAGGAAGATTGGCTTGATGAGGGATATGAGGATTAGTTTTAAGATAGGGACAATCTTGGATGACATGGTTCTCATGAAGCGAGGCCATGGAGACATGGAGGTTGGGTAACTGAAGGCGTGGTTTTGAGTTTAGAATCTTGTTGGGAGAGATCATTAGGGAAGTAATTTTATTGGATGGAGGACATTGTTGTTTTTGTTTGATTTGAGAGAGAGTGACAATAGGTGTGAAATAGAGAAACATTTGTTTATGTATTTTGTTGACAAACAAATCAAGCAACATATTTTTATCATCATGATTAATTACGAGATGTGAAAAAAAAAATAAAATGGATAATGAAGGTGCCTAAAGAATGGAAGTCTAAGGCTGGTTTTAGGTAGTTTTGGCTAGGGAATGTCTAAGATGGTTTCTTGTTGGGTGTTCAAGTCCCAATCAGTTAACCAAGTGAAAGGAATGTTTTGATGTGTTGATTTTGTTTCGTGAAGTTTTAGGCTGTGTGTGATAATGTGATGCGAAGGTTTAAACCCCTTATTTAGGCTATGTGAGCAAGCAGGATGCAGAAAAGAAAGGTTCATTTTAGACCAAATTTGAAATGTGACATTTGATGCAGACAATCACTCAGAAAGGGAAATTACAATGCAAAAAAGAGAAAATAGAGAAAAATGAGTAAAACATGGAGAACACTTTTCCTTTATTTTTTGCATGATGATGGCATATTTTGAAGTGACATCGGTGGCAGAACAATGAGTACCCTAAAATTGCACCATTTATAATTGTGGATGAGGTTGGTAAAAGATTTTGTGTGTGTGTTTTTTTTAAATATTGGTCTTTGACAACATTATTTTTTTGGTTTGTAGTATTTGTAGATTTACCTGCAAAAAAAAAAAAATGTAATTAGTTGATGTGATTAAAATGACAAAATAATATAATGTTTTGTAAATAATTTGTGTTGGAAAAAATTAAAAATAATAAAAATAAATTAAATTATTAAAAAAAATAATAATAAAAAAAATAAAAAAATTAAAAATAAATAAATTTAAATGAAATAAATTAATAAAATAAAAAAAGGGATCTAAATGAGTTGAAATGAAAATTTAATTATAAAATATTAAATGAAAAACAAGGGATATAACTAAAAATGAATATGATGAAAATGAAATATTAAATGATTAATTCATGAAATGAATATAAAAAAAATAAAATTAAATGTTAAAATGAATTAACCTAGATTTATTGAAGTAAAAATTAACTAAGGTTAGATAAATGAAAAATAACTATAAAATAATAGTATAGCCTATATTAGTGGTTCATATGATTTGAAATAAATAATGTTAGACTAATTTGATTAGTTGATGAGGTGAGTAGGAGAAAATGTAGTACTTTGATTGAAAATGAATTTTTGTGTTTCCAAAAATTAAGTGATTTGTATGGTCGAGCCATGATGGAGTTCACATGGAGGGATCCTGAAGTGGTTGTGGGAAAGTGTGCATGTGAGGAGAGGGAGCGAAGACCATGTGGGTCATTATATGTCGGTTGGATGGATGAAAAGATGGCTAATCAAAAATTGAAACAAATTTAAATAGTTTATGTTTAAGGTATCAATGGCTATTGTTAATAATAGTGCATAATATGCCAAATAGATAAGAATAAATTCAATCCAAAAGATCAAAATAGATAAGAGAGTGTAGGACGGTGAAGAGTCATTCTGAAAATACATGAAAATGATGAAGTAGAAGATTCAATTGAGGGATATGTAAAAACAAATATAAATTTTTTTTTATTGAATGACATTTGGTGGACGTGGGTGGGTGTGCAAAGGATGGGAATGAAGTTGAGTGATGTTGGGTGTGGAGGTAGTATGGATTTGAGTGATGATCCCTATTAAATTTATGGATGTTGTTCACATTTGTGATCTTTTGATTTTACAGCTCATGAATTTATACTTTACGTTTTGAATGAGATTGTTTCTAAAATTAATAATATCGGTCGTGAAAACCTTATGGTGAGAATTAAATAAGTTGATTGTGAAGTTTGAAAACTATTGTAGTCATTACCACAAAGCCTAGATGTGACTTTGAAAGGAGAAATGAAATAGTTGGAAGCACCAAACATCAATATTTATCTATGCCTGTATGGATATACGTAGAAGAAGAGAAGATGATGAGAAGAATATAGTCAAGGGAAGTATTTCATATGAAGTTATGATGTGTGGTATCTTTGATGAAAACGAGGTTGTAGAAAATTCATTTTATGAATTTGGTTTTAAGAATGTGTTAAAATTTGATTTGTCGATACGAAAAATGTGGGGAAGGGTTCAAAGAGGAAGTGGCCGAGATATGTGTAGAGATAGAGTGGAGAGAGGTAGTGGATGGAGTGGGTGAGGATGAGAGCTCAACATGTGAAGGGATGGATATTCTGGTCTCATGGGGTAAAATGAGTGAATGACTCAATAAGGTGAGAAGAGGAGAGAGTGGGGGAGGATGGTAGCTCGTGTGGGATGGAAAGGAGGTGGGAGCTCATGTTGGGTGTGCTGGGAGTAGAGAGTGGATTGGTGCAGTGGGATGGAGAGAGGTGGTGGTCGAATGGAGATGAGTGGAGTAGAGTATGGGATATGGGTGATAGGGAGGGTGGAGTGGGGAGTGGAGGGTGAGTGGGGATGATTAGAAGGGAGATGGGGTGAGTGAGTGATTTGGTGAGGGGATGAGCTGGGGTTGAAGAGAGAAGAGAGAGGAGGGAGAAGGAATGTGGAGTTGTGGAGAGGAGAGGATAGGAGTGGAAGAGAGATGGGGAGATGGAGTGGAGAGGAAGAGAGAAGTTGAGGAGAGTGGGAGTTAGGAGGATGGAGGGGAGAGGGGAGGAATGGATGGATGATGAGGAGGATGGGAGCATGAGTGGGGAGGAGATGGGAGAGATTGGGTGAGGAGAGTAAAGTCAAATGGGAGCTCATGAGAGTGAAGTTGGAGAAAGGAGTGGGAGTGGTGGGATATGAGGATGGATGGTGAGGGATGGGTTGTAGATGATGGATGGAGATGGGAATGGAGGTGATATGGTAGGTGGGTAGTGGGGAATGGGATAAGTGGGGATTGGATTGGGAGAGGGAGATGGGGGAGGAGTTTAGGGAGATGGGGAGATGGGTAGTTTAGGATTTTAGGATTTAGTAATTTTATTTTTTTTATTATTTATTTAATTTTTAATTATATTAATTATTATTATTATTATTATTATGATAATAATAAAAATGCACTCGATACTAATTATAATGACCACATAACAAGTTTAAAAACCACAATAAGCTTACCTCAGATGACCTAAACTACTGAATGTAAAGATGACACACATGGAGGAGATAATACTAAACCCTGTAAAATAGTGAGTCGGAAAAATGAAAAATGCAAAATATATATCAAATGATGACAACTAGGAGAATAATAAATCAAATTAATTTTGAAAAAAAAAACAAGCGATAAGGTTAATTTCGTATTCATTTCCCATGCGGGTAGAACTCAAAAAAAACAAGAAAACACATATATCTCAAGGTGACTTCAACGAGTGACCATACTAAATGAGATCAACGAATACTAAGATACTTGCAAACAAGCAAGTTAAAAAGACAGTAAAATAAAAAAAAAAAAAACACCAGATCTAGGATCCGGTCCCCCACCGGCATGCCAAAATGTTGTATAGAAACCTCATTCTCATGTGGGTGAAATTCGATACTAGAAGCCACCAAAAACTTCAATGATGGAGGGCTTAGGACCTCAGATGCGGATATGGATCTACGGGCACAAAGAAGATAGATATGTGATAAAAGAAGATAGATCTACAAAACTAAACAAATATGATTAGATAAAAATATGTGGGGGTTTCTGGAAAATCCCGGTTTCCAAGAGGATGTTAACTCCCTTGGAGGATGTCAACCCCCATGTCTAGAAAGATAGCAATAAATGATGAATAGTAGATATCATGCAGAAATAATGAAATACAAAATGACAAGTAACTGAAATGACGAGGGGACTTAGCTTGTGCTCTGATATGGAGATGAAATGGGCATCAGGATGGCAAGATGATGAACAATGGAAAATATTTCTCCCACACTCCTCACCTCTAACTTCTAACAATGGAAAAGTTTTCCTTGACCTCAAACTTGCAGAACTTAATTAAGCTCTTTCTTCTCTCTCTTTTTTAAAATTTCCTTCCATAGGTCCTTCGGTCTAGGTTAGGTCCCTCCCATAATCTTGGAGTCTCTTTTTAACCCTTCCTCAGGGTTGGGTCCTTGGTTAGAGAAATGATGGGTCATGAAAAACCCATATTTATAACTTGGAGGTGAGGTTAGATTGGGGATTAATTCCAGAATAACCGAGGTTGAGTGGGTAAATTAACCCATGGTTAAGAGACATGATGTGATCACATGGGGCCCATGGTTTGACTT
Source organism: Taxus wallichiana var. yunnanensis (assembly GCA_018340775.1). Classification (NCBI taxonomy): domain Eukaryota; kingdom Viridiplantae; phylum Streptophyta; class Pinopsida; order Cupressales; family Taxaceae; genus Taxus; species Taxus wallichiana. Next base: position 547,760,153 of record CM031238.1, on the reverse strand, counting down.
ATTAGATGGAGTGGGGAGCATGATTGACATGGTAGGTGAGATAATAGATTCCATCTTTTGAATTTAAGAAAGGGTATGTCGGATGGGTATATTAATACCCATGAATTGAATAAAATTATGAGATATGGGAGATAATGCCAAAATTTAATTATCAAATGGGTCCACATGGAGCCCATTTGATAATTAATTAAATAATACACCATGAACAAACTCAAGATCTTTCTAAAAAAAAATAAAATAAAAATTACAATCAAGCAGATACCAAGAAAATTGCCAACAATTCACTAAAAATGTTGACAATCGTATAAATCTCCAACAATTCCTACGTTGTTGCCCTAGGGCATCAGTCACACCACCAAAATTGGAAAAATGCCCTAAAAATATAAAAATATACAAAAAAAACAAAAACAAGGATAAAGCACTCACCTTGACCATCGCGGGCTTCCATTTCCTGCTCGAACTCGCCATTCCATCTATAAATCACCTTTTTACCCTCAAAAAATGTTTTTCACCTCACAGCTCACTCTGAAAAATCATTTTCACCGTATGGTAAAATGAGCTCGTGACTTGGCTTTTATAGCCCAAATTTTACATTGGGGAATCGTTGGCGATTCCCCCAATTTCTAAGATTTTCCCTCTAATCACTTAGAAATCATACCTTATTGGCACATGTGCCCATTTTTTCCCTAAATCATGGCAACCACAATCTTCCACAAATGAGTCTAATTTTCAATGGACCCTAGTCCTCAAAATATTAAAACAAACGAACAAACTTTATATCGGAACCACTTTTCATCTATGGGACATGCGCCCTTTGGCCCCCATCATTTGGATTTCTCGTTCTTCTAGCCTACCATTACAGATCATATGTCCATAGGTGTCAAACCCCTTGGTTCCCTATCACTTGGTCCCTTGGTATCACATCTTGTTTTGACATCCCTCAAACCAAATCTGAAACACATGAAACACAAACATAGGTGTTCCCCTTTATTGTGTTACAACGAGATCACCCATAAATTATTCCATCATTTTTGTCTGACACTTTTCCTTTAAGTTGTTAGACAAAAAGGGGCAAATGTAGACACCGAAATTCTACATCTTGCCAAACAATAAATTTGTCCTGTTCACACTTACAATTTATCATGTTAATATCCATTAGTTTAAATATTATTTAAGTAAATTCGTTTAGAGCTATTTCCTCATATCTACCATAGACTATTTTATATATCTATGAAATCTAATCTTATTAAATAATATCCTAAGATATGCGCTAATATATCCAACTAAACCACCTAAAATATATCATAAACAAACCTTGGATAAAATAGATCATAATCTAACCATCGATGACACCTCACTCGATAGTGTAACGCCTGTAAAACCAAACCTATGCAAATATATGATTAACCTAGGCTTAGTTAGCTAAAGATAATTTTTTTCTTTTAAATTATTATCACAAGCATAGTTTAAGACACACGCACATTTGAATCTACCACAAGATGAGATCAAAGTTATGATTTTGCATATATTTAGTTTTATATGTTCATTAAGATCTAATATACTTATTTACTTTGGTGAATCTTGTCTCTTGTGCAAACTGATGTTTCTGATGTCTCCATGTACAAAATACAAGGTGCCATAAGCTTTTGAAGTAGTAGGCCCCAGCTCATAGCAACTCCGGCTGTGCTCCTACAACAACCCATAGCAACTGGTTGTCCTCCTACAACAACCCGTAACAACTGGCTGTACTCCTACAATAGCTCGTAACAACAAGATGTACTCTTACAATAGCCTATAACAACTATCTATACACCGATAACAGCTCGTAGTAACTGGATGTACTCCTACAAAGAGCTCAGTAACTAGTTGTCCTTCTACAACAAACCCATGAAAGAATCGGTCATACGCCTACAACAACCCGTAGTGGCCGTAGGCCTACCCATAACAACTCTGGCTATACACCTACAGCCACCCATAGAAGCTCTAGGATTTCTTGTAGCATCTTTGGTTGTGCACCTATAGCCACTCATAGCAACTCCAGGCCTTCCCATAGCAACTCTGGTTGTGCACCTACAACAACTCGTAGCATCTTCCAGAACTACCTACAACAAGAACTTCAAAATGCTATAACTTTTGACTGGGAACTCAGTTTTTGATAAAATTGGACTTTTTGCAAATATGATGACGTCTACTTTGCACATAAATCATAAAAATTAGGATTAGATGAGGTTTAGATAGTAATTTTTGTAAAACAGTCCTGTAGGCTCCTACAATCAAGACTAACAATTTTCTGAGTGAATCCTTTTGTTAAATTTGTTTGATTGAAAGCTTATAAGGTAAATTCCTTGAGTGTGTAGGTTTGTCTTGGGTTTTTTTGGTCTTGGAAGGTTTGGTTGGTTCACTTCATTCATTACTTAATGATTTGAGGGGTTGTTTGGTTCATTCGTTGGTTGATTAAGCGTACATGCATAACAAAGTAAGGGAAGATCATATTACTACATTCTAACTAACTGAAACAACAACTCTTAAGTATGTAAGAACATCATTTAAATTCATTTTATGCTAGCTTAAAACAAAATTCTTTCTTCAATGATTGATAAAAAGGTCTAAATGAAGTCCTTATTCTTTATAGATTGAACGTTTCCCAAGCAAGACAACAAGTAACAAGAATGACATAATTCCCTTATGCAAGATTTGCTTATAACATTCCAAAACAGAGAATTACATGCATTTGAATGATTCTAACTTACACCAACTCATACCAATGGATGCAACAAAGTAATTCTTTTATCATTTCAAATGTAATATACAAAACACAACTCGATCCCTTTACATTCTTTCAAGCATGAAGTTACATTATGATTGAGCAATCAAATCGGACAAATGCAATCCAATGGAGGAAACAACATATCTCTTTTCCATGATGCCATAAATGCACAAATACAATACCATTACAGTTCTCTCAACAACAAGAAGACAAGATTGTTTCCCTTTCTCAAATCAAAATACATCTTTACAATATAATGAAAGTTACAGTCCATCCACATAGAGTGGGTAAAGGAAATTACAACAAGAATTAAACTAACAATGATGGATGCTAACTCTACACCATGACTGATTCCAAAACAGTAGCATGCTTTAGATGTTTCCTTCGATTGATCACAACAAGAAGAGAGGGGGAAAGGCAATGCTCTCCAATAACCAATATATCTCGATGAAGAGATGAAGACTCTCTCGTCATTGGCCCCCAAGCCCCAACCACAACAAAATGAAAGATGGGGTTCAATGCATGACAACATCCATAGGCTTCCACAACACACACATGCAGATTTATAACAACAAAACAACGAAGACACACATACAGATTTCCATTGTATTTCACAATCAAACATCGCATAGGCTCTATTTAATCAAGCCAAAGGAGCAAGGACTATGAGGGAAGCTTCTTATGCCTCCTAATGAGCAATGGGCATCCACTTGAACATCCCTCCATGAAATGTCATCACACACATCCTTAAGCCCCCATTAACCTCCTTATGCCCCCACAAAATCACTTATGCCCCCAAAAGTAAGAAATGCAAGTTATTTATTTTCCATGGTGGACCCCTTTCTCAAACTCCTCCTCAATATCTGATGCCTCTAGCATTACCTTATGGCCCCTAATAATTATTCCCCATATTCTTCTCCTACATGCATCCCTAGGCAGGTCTACCCAACTGCAGACAAAAGAAGAAGAAACACACATTTACATTCCATAATAACATGCAATAAAACAATAGTTCTAAGATGGACAAGTTCTTACCTTTCTATAACAATGAAACACCTTTGCAAGAAAGAAAATACAACCCCAATATTATTTTGAATGTCCACAAAATAGTCTTCAAAACAACAACAAGAATGCCAAACTCACAATTTAGAAATAGTAGTCTTCAAATACAAGAACGCAACCCCAATAGTCACTTGAATGTCCAACAAAACAATCCTCAAAACAACAACAAGAATGCCAAAATCATAGTTCAAAAACAATAGCTTCAAATATAATAATGCAGCTCCAATAGTCACTTGAATGTCCACCAAAACAATCCTCAAAACAACAACAAGAATGCCCAAATCACAGTTCAAAAACAGCAGCTCCAAATGCCAAGAAGATAGTCCAATAGCAAGCTTGAATAGAGATGAAGTGACAGTCTAAAACAATAGCTTCAAATGCCAAAAAGATAGTCCAACAACAAGCTTGAATGGAGATGAAATGACAGTCCAAAACAATAGCAGTCTCTAATGTCAAGGAGACAATCTAACAACAACATTCCAGCAAGAGAAGAGCTCCAATGGCTTCCAAAATGTGCAGCTCCAAAACAACAAACATTCTAGCAAGAGAAGAACTCCCATGGCTACCAAATCATGCAGCTCCAAAACAACAAAAGAAGAAGAAGAGAAAAATGTGACTTTTCCAGTCTCTCTAAAAATGCAAGTGAAAAATAATCATCCCCCAAAAATTGAAAAACCAAAAAAATAAAGTAATGTCCTCATGCCAATGAAATCAACTTTACTTGCAAGCCTTCACTTACACCTCAAGAACAACTAATTAAATTTTTGTAAGAAAGTACACTTACACAAGAAATATTTACAAGCAAAAATGCGTTTAAGAGGCAAAAGTAAACACTCCAATCAAGATAAAGTTGGTATGAAGCTTTTAATGGGTGTGGGACAAGTTTAGCTTGTCCCACAAGCTTCCAAAAACACCCTCCAAGTACAAATCTGAGTTTCAAGATGGTGAAGTGTTTTATACTCCAAAGATCAACTCTCTTACACACATTAAATGCAAGGATCAACACATCAATAACTATATTTAAGCAAGTCTTATTTAAATTTATCTTTCACATTCTATTTAAATAAAGGAATGGACACATTCACAAATAAAACACATGCAAGATAACAATAAAAGAAGGACCACATACTAACACACACAAACCCCCATGGTCACATATAAAGGCGACCCCCCCATGGGAACCCCCCAACAACAAACAACACACAAATGACTAGTTGCCATGGTGACCATGTTGAATCCATCCAAAATTCTGTTGTGGTTAGTCTCCAATCCCCCTGATGTCTGCTGTGATATAAAATAGCCTGCAAAATACAAATACCTCCTTCGGCCTCGTGGCCATATCAGAACGCTCAAAAATAATATAATATAAATCTAAGCATCATAAGTATAATTGCATAACACAACATCGAAATAATGACTATATCATTTTATAAATTAAATCAAACCTTCTATCATCATTTTAAATTTTTCATTTTCTATATATAATCAAATGATTAAACATCACATATCTGGATAGCATCAATGATATAACTACGTCAAATAAAGCATCAACATCTATATATATATATATATATATATATATATAATAATGTTTATAATAATCATCATGCATCCTGTATAAGTCCAGTCAGTAATGAAGTCCATAATCCAACATCATACTAAACCAAGCCAAAATAGTGTCTAATACATAATCCATAGCCTGACGATCAGAAAAATAGTGTCGAAGGTAAGTGGGCATTACAAATAGCACATCTCATTCGATTTTTTTCATGATCTTATCCTCAAATACACAACGAATATACTTGAAACATGCAATTGTTTCAAATATTAGCTAAATAAATTCAAACAACCCAAAATTGCTAGCATTTCGGTAAAATGCCAATGATTATATAAGCTTGTTTTCTCGCCTTCTCGCACGGACCACTCGCTTACATATTTGAGCCCATTTTATGCCATCCTTCCATATCTTTGATTGAGAGCATTTATTAGTCTTTGTTTTGTATAGTGTTACAACAAGGTTAGCTCTATATTATTTTATATATTTGTTCCCATTTGGAGAATCTAGTGTCTTGTGTCCAAGAGCTCTACTTTGCCCATTGCACATCCTCCTTCATTCATGGATCCATTCAAGCCTCTGTTGGTGCAATTCATCTCTATCACTACATCCGCTTGACATCCAACACTTACATTCACCATTTTCAACCATGATATTCACCAATTTGTAGATCCCGATAGCTGCAATCTTCATTCGAAACAAGGTAAAAATTTAAATTTACATCTTTTATTTATATATTCAAAACATCCATCACCAAAAAGTCTTTTAATTTACATTATAATCAAAATCAAACTGATTATTTTGTCATAAAATTGATCAATTTGTTATAAAAACATTATATTTTATACTATTTATTTTCACTCGAAAACACTAAGGATTTAGTGAGCATGCATTTCCTAAAACGCTGCGCTTCTTGTCAATTCTAACTTTTATAGTTTTTATTAGATTATTACTTATCAATTTTATATATTTATTTGTCCTTGCTAACATGTATTCAGGAATGGATTTTGTAGATGGCTATAGGTGGCCAAGCTCATGAGATAACCGACATTAATTCCCTTCCGATTATCTACCATTCCTTACATTGGGAACAATATGACATTCTCCTCGATTTGGAAATTTGTGCTATACATTCATCCCATTTAGATCAGCTAAAAAGCATCTTCAAAACCACTCAGAGGATTTGTGAGGCCACATATGAGTTTTGGGAGGCCTATTTTGAAATCCTTTGCATTCGAGCTGATTTAGCCTGGTTCGAGTACTGCTATGAAGCCGGAGTGGGAATTTGGGACTCTAATGTTGAGTCAAGAAACTAAATTGAATGCACCGAACATCTTGAATATCAATATTGCAACACTACATCTGATTATTAATATGACTCAGAGAACGAGGAACTTGAATTCGTCTCTAAATTGTTTACGAGGCATTTGAGTATACGATGATTATGACTATGACTTCTTCGAGGAATCGAGATAGATTATCCAGAGTTCACTTTTGAGAACCCATCACCATCTAAAGATTCTAACACTGAATTTGATTCTTATTTCTAGCTTATAGTTTATATATCTAGGTTTTCATTATATGCTATAAATTTGTAATAAATTTTGAAACTATGAGAACAATCATTAGTTTTATCCATCCTATATAATTATTGGCATTATGTATTGCTCAATTGCATAAAATAGTGGGTTGAAATCCTCGTGAGGAAGCCCCTTGGACTTCCAGGGACTAGCCTTCACCGTAAAAAACCGCTTACTATTTTTACTAATTAAAAATTTTGGTGCAAAGTGTATTTGATTGTAACATCATTTATAGTATAAGAGATCAACTATTTTGAACACACGGTGCAACATCAACACAATTCATACACATCAACAAGTACTAGTAAACCCTGCCATTTCAATGTTTGATAAGTTTTGTTATCTTGCTTATTAGGTTAAATTGAAGAAATTAAACTTTTGTAAACACCCTACCATTATGCTCAGTAACACAATAAGATCCTCAACTTCATCAAAAAACATGGACCTGACCAGTCTCTTTGGGATTCTCTTGATAGATAGTTTTTTTGTCCTTCAACCATTTTACATTTAGCATTATAGTATACTCATCATGCCTTGCCTCATAATCAATTTGTGCAGACTCAACTATAGTGTTTATTGGTTGATCCAAATTTGGCAACCCAAGAATTTCCCTAAAATCCCCGATGTCAAGTTTATAACCCTTGAGCTCCACTTATGTCCAATACTTCCTTCATTTCTAGATTGTAGTTCTCAGCACATAACCATACAAGCTCAAAAGCATATATGGATGATGGGAAAGAAACTACTAGGGAAATGTCACTAACATCAATGATTTCCATCCACTTACTTTTATTTGGATTACTCAACCTTCTCTGAAAATCATCTAAGCCAACATTTAATAGCTTTTTGTCCACAACCTTATCTAAATCACTAGTAATGTTGGAAACTATGTGGAAACCTGATGCTAGGGTCCTCATCTTGTGGATCTTTTCTTTTAATTTTCAGCTTGTATATTGAGGATCGAGTAATGGAAAAGCTAAGAATTACCTATTTTTCTTATGATCTCTATGAAATTTGCTTCTGATTTCACACTTCCCAATTCTTTAGCTCAAATTTTCTGCTTCTCAATCAATTTTTATCCTTTCCTTTTTCCAATTCCCAAAGCTAGGGCATCTTGATCTTCGTATGTAATGGTAATAATTCAAAATCTTGGAAGATTTTAAGAATTCTACCTTGATTCGTGCAAAAAGTATTAATGGTGGAAACCATAAATGCATTACATCCTAGCCATCAATCTTTCTTTATTTATTTGAACATGGATTGTCCATGTGGATTAATGTAGTTCTTTGCGGGGCTAGAGAGTCTTTTTGCACATTTACATTACCTTTCAAATGAGTGCAAGTTTGCAATATTGAACCATACCTCTGCCTCTTTACTTTTGATGAGGGGTTTCCATGTGTTTAAATCTAAAAGGTGGCAGAGCTATAGAGCTCATTTACATTTTTAACCAATATTTCACATACGTGCAAGATTGCATTATTAACTGAGCATCCGCCCGTGTGTACTTTTCTGGAAAATTGACACAGTCTTATGTTAGGTTTCGAGAGGAATATTCACACTTTACACTATAATTTTCCTTTGGTGTAAAACTACACCGATGATTCACTTACCCACTTAAACCATATTTAGACATGTATTATCTTTGGGAAGCAAAACCTTCTTTGCATTTTGCACTTGTAACTCAAATATTCCTGAATATTCTCGCCATGTTTCGATCTAGGCATGCATTTTGCAGTTGTCATGCAAATTGTGTAATTTTACAAACACAACATGCCATAGCACCACCAGTTATATTATGCCACGTATCCTCAAGCATCGAGGACTAAGTGCAATTTACATTGGATATCACAAGAACTATACATGATGAATTTTCGAGGATAATCACGATATTTAATCGATTATTTCATAAGGATTTTCAGGGATGACATGATTACCACATTCCTCAATCGAAAAGAGGATTCACACCCTAAATACAAGATTTTCATTTACATTCAACATGATTACATTTTCAAGCATACATTTTTAAACATGGGAAAACTAGTCAAAGGAAAATTTCAAAGGCACACATTGGATAAAATGGTGAGATAAAATTGAGCGCTAATACTAACTTTGACTTGGGGATGAGAACCCCTATGGGTGCCACAAGAACCACATAAAAAAACACTTCAAGACCAAGTGCCTTAGTCCATTGAACAACATGATTCATTTTAAAACATGCACAAGGACAAACATAGTGAACATAATTCACAAAAACATACCGAGATATCTTTAGAGGCAACCGGTCACTCTAGACCAGAAAAGGAAAAAAAAAAAAAAAAAAACAAAAAAATCCAACAAGACTATACATTGTACAAGAGTTCATACCTTTATTACATGTGTTCAATCTAGAAAGTGTTTAAGATGCCTGCCATTAACATGAAACTCTAGCAATTCTCCATCTAAATCTTTCAAGAAGAAAGTATGCTCACCAATCCTTATATCGATGGAGTAGGGGCCCATCCACAATGCATCAAACTTTCCATGTTTTCCTTTGTCCTCATGCATGCTATCCCATAGTAATACCATATCTCCGACATTTGACAATTGATTTCACTCTCTCAGGATCTATCATGACCCCTTCCTTTGACACAATGTGCCCCAATAATTTTTCCTTTTGAACTCCAAAATGACATTTTTAGGATTTAATGAAATTCCATACTCTCTACATCTAATTAACATCTTTTCCACATGGCTAAGGTGGTCATTTCTCTTCCTGGAGAATACAGTTACATCATCCTGATATACTACGATAAAGTCATTAATGTAACCTACAAAGGAAACATCCATAGCTCTTTGGAAGGTATCCCCAACATTCATTAAGCCAAATGGCATTCTCACATATACATATGTACCCCATGGAGTGGTGAAAGTAGTTTTAATTATTTTTGATTGCTTCACAACCACTTGATTGTATCCTGAGAATCCATCTAATGTAGAGAGCAATTCAGATCTAGTGACTAGTTGTAACATATTATCCATGTTAGGCAATGGATAGTTATCCTTGATGGAAGCCTTATTTAGATTCCTGAAATCCACACACAACCTTATATCTCCATTTTCTTTCTAACAAGCACAAGATTTTCCACCCATGAAGAATACCTTGTGGGCTATATTATCCCCCATCCTCAAACTTTGTTAATTCTTCTTGCATCTTAAGTGAGAGAAGTGGGTTAATAGGCCTATTTTTTTCCTAAATGGTTTAGCATTTGTTTCCAAGGGTATTTCATGTTGAAATAAATATTCCCTATATGATTTTAATTCTGAGTAGGACCATGCTAAGTAGTCTTGATATTTTGTCAACAATTCAACATAAGACTATTTTCTTCCTTCTTAAATTGCTCCATATCCAAAATTTCCTAGGCCTTTCCTTAGTTCCCAAATTATATTCTTCAACATCCTTGAAGTAGAGAAATATGTGTCTATGAACCACCTATATGCATTATCAAAGTTGGATTCTAAAGAAACCAACCCCTTGGGAATGGTGTTGGTTTTTAACTAAATGACATCCCTTCCAAACAAGTTTCTTTACCATCACAAATAGAGACCATCGGTTCCCAGTCCATACACTGATTTGTGAATTCTCCTTCATTTAGTAAAAACCTTTGTACTTGGGCATCATCATCAAATACTTGCCAATGTTTCACATTATCTAGCACATATGGTCTAGACAATATTTCAACATCATAATTAGTAGGAGAAACTGTACAATTACCAAACCTAGATGCAAGGACAACCAACTTTTCAGCTGCAACATTCTTATCTCTGATCATGATATAAGATGTTGAAAGAATCAAATAACTCAACAAAATCCCATACTGCATGCTTGTATTGCTTCATTCTTTGATTTTTTTGTAGCATATAATTTCCTCACTTGTTTCACCACAAGATCTAAATCTCCCTTAACAATTATATATTTTATACCATATCTCCAAGCAATCCTCAAACCCAAGAGTAGTGCCTCATATTCTATAATATTGTTTGTGCACTCAAATTTTAGTTTGAAAGAAAAATTAAAAGTCTCTTGGCTTGGAGATATAAGTACAACTCCAGCTCCATTTCCCATATTAGAGCATCCCCATCAAACATCAAGGTCCAAGGGGAACAAACTTATTCAAAGCACTTACTCTCATTGATACTATGCTCCTCAAATTTGCATAACCAAAAAAATTGTTAACATCCACATCTGCATACAATACTTCATAAGAAGCATTGTTGGGATCTTCAATCAGATGCAACATCTTCTTTTCCCATACAACTTGACAAGATTTCCTTCCATTAGTATAGTGGCATATGACATGTCCATTTGCACACTTCCCCCACACTAACATCCCACTTCCTTGACAACAACATACCCCATTTTACAGGTAGTCAACAATGACCACATTCATAGTTAAATACTTACCAGGGTAAGCTACTAATTACACCACCAAACCTTTGACACATACCAATTATTAGTACTTCTCTTGAATCCATAGCAGTGAACTTTCCAAAGTCTATTGTTACCTTAATATCTAATTCATTCATCACTTCAAGAGGAATCACATTACATGAAGCTCTGAATCAAACATGCAATTATGAAAAATTTGTCTTTAATAATCAAAGTAGTGTAAAAGGGATCAACATCAAGTTGGACTCAACAAGGGAAGTTCCTAAATATACTTCAGGGGATTCCCCAAATTTTCCAATTCTCATGGGCACTTCCAATTATATAATGAAAGGGGAAGATAAACACTATTAACATCCTTTCCTAGGGCCACTACCTCCTCCTTAAACCCCAAGTACTTCAAATGCTCTTCTTCTGTGCTCGGGATCCTAAGAAACTCAATAATGGGTATAATAACCTTGATCTGACTCAAAATTTGAGCCATATCACAGGGGGTATACTTGGGTAATGTTGTATTGAGAGGTAGGGTAATTTCCTTTTCTTGTGGTATGAGGTTCTTCATGGCTTGGGTAGGGACATGGGTACTTGGATTTACTGTTGGTAGTAATTAGGCCTTTTTTTGAACATATTTCTTGGGGGATCCTTTGGGATATTGGTGAGGAGAGGAGTCTTTGGTTTGGGTTGTGGCCCTTCCCCTTTAACAATTTTATTTCTTAGATTATACTCCTTTTCTTGGGAAACCACTGCATTCATTAAGAGGTTTTCTGTCCTCCTCAGAAGGAATTCCTCCATCATATTTTTGAATCATTAATTCCCTCAAGTATTCAAAATCATGATTGGGAAACTCAAAATCTGAACCATGTCAACATCAAGGTTAGTAGTGGAAGGGACAAAATTACCCATTGTATACAGTCCCAAAAGCCTTCCACAGTCCTTGTACTTAGTCAACTCAATGGAAGTAGATCCTTATTGTGAGTTATTAGTACATTCCATCATAAAAACATCACCATAAGTAACACTATCATCAACCTCTTCACTTTCCTCAGTAGGGTCACATGGGGAATGTGGAGGAAACACTTATCACACCAGTCAATCATGATGATTCTTCAACCAAGGACACCCTAGAAGTTAATGGATCATGGACTAATTTATTTTCTCTTGGTGGTTTTTTTATTTTCCTGATCCCATGGGCCCTTTTCCTCTATCATCTGATCTATGGTCACCTCTAGGATGGTTTCCAAATCTATTTTGACCTTGAGGTTGGTGTTGGGCCTGAGAATTATGACCTATCCCTTTTTTTCTCTAGCAAGTTTGTAAGAAATTTCCTTCACTACTCCTACTAGAGTCTTAACCACTTCTTCCATATCTACTCCCTTTCTTTCCTGAGGCTTTTTAGGATTGACCAACTTGACACCCTCCCTTTTAGGAGGATTTCTTGCTACCTTAATATTGTTCTCAATTTGTACTTCCATAGAGAAATATTGTCTCAAATCCTAGGGTTTTTATCCCTCAAATAATATGCAAATTTCTTATCAAAGGCATCAAAATATTTTATCAGATAGGATTCATCACTTGGCCTTAAAATTATAGGCAATCTAGTCAAGGTCTTATTGAATCTGGTATTAAAATCTTGGACAGGTTCATTGGGATTCTTCTTTATATTTTCAAATTCTGAGAGAAGAAACCTAGGATCAGTCTTATCCCCATATTGTGATCTAAATGCATTTTTCATTTCAGTCCATGAATCAATAGAATTATCTAGTAAGGATTTATACCAATCATGGGCATCCTCTTCTAAGGTATGAATAAAAATTTCACATACACGTCCTCATGCTCAATCTCAAAATATTCCATAATATTAACAAGAGATTGAGGTGTTGGTCACCACTGATAGCATTATTTCCTTGAAAATTAGGTAATCTATTTCTCACCTCTTATGGAACTAGCATTAGGATAACCCACCATACCCTGAAATCTATAGGTCCAAAACATTTACAACAAAGGGGGGTCTAGGTGGAGGCTTGAGCCATATTATTTTGAGGAGGTGTCCCAACAGGAGGGTTAAAATGGTATGGGATAGGAGGTCTTTGAGGAATGGGGTATGATCTTCAAAATATTGATCCTTCAATGATTCAGTTTCACAAAACACTCTATTATTTCTAAGTAACAGAGGAGGGAGATGAGGAATACCTGAGTTGATGAATGAAGGACCCTCTCGAGTTGGAGTGTACAAATTTGTGCAAGGACTACTTGATCTAGAACCATCTAAGAACTAGAATAATATTCTATCAAAGGTTGATCACTCTCAATATAGGCACCACTTTTCTTCTGACCTTTGATCACCCAAAGCTCTCCAGACTTGTTTCTTTATTGGATTTGTCCTTCCCAACTCTAGAAACAACTTTCTAGTAGGATCTATCTTGAAGAAGACCTTCTTCCTTCCAGCTTTACAAATTTTATTGATAGATCACAATATTTGAAACTCAAGGTACTGGTATTTACCATATTTTCTAAATAACATGGAGTCACCACTAAGGTCTTGCACCTTAGATGTGTAAATCACTATAAACAACTTTCCAACTAAAACTTCATAATCAATTTCATCAAATCTTGGAAAATCTTGCTATCCTTTATCAATATTTACCCCTAGAAAAGTCAAATTTAATGGAAAGCTTTCTTAAAATAGGAAAATACCAAGAAAATGACTTTTGATTAAGCTCATTTTTGTAAATCTTGATAAAGGATCAAGTCTAGATCATGTATTTGCATCTAAACATACTTCATACATTACCAGAGGTCAATATATCTTTTGTATTTACAAAATAAGTCCTAAAAATGGTGCAAGAGAGTGTTGGTACCCAAATCTACACCACCTTGAGAGCCAAAACATTTACAATCTAATTGGATGCTTAGAGTAAATCAAACCAAAGATATAGTCATTTTGTAGCTAGGGAAATATCTGATTAACTCTTTTGAACTTGACTTTGGAAATATTAGGTTACACTCACAAAAAGGGGATGACCTTCCCTACTACTTTAGGTTCTTCCTTTAACCAGGGTGAGAGGACCCAATTTGTGACTTGTAATTATGAGAATAATGGATGAAATTGCAGTTTCTAAATGTTCTCTTTGAGATATGAAGGTAATCCTGAAAGACATGGTCAATACAAGCACTATTTAACTCTCACGAGTTTTCACTTTAAATAATGCAGATATCTTTCAAAATAGGACTTCAGGTCACTTTAGATAGTGTGGATCTTAGCTTTCTTCTACATATTTATGAAAGGGAGGGTAGAAATGGTAAAATCCTTAGAAAATGGTTATAAGCAAGGAAAACATGATAATTCAAAAGGATTTGACAATTGTAGGTTGTAATTTGTGTGTATTTGAATGGGAGATTAAAGCAGGATAAAGTTGATTATATATATTTCACAAGAAAACTTTACAAATGCTTGCAAATTTCCTCAAGGCAAGAAAAACACATCACATAGCTAATATCAACCCTTTAACTAAGAAGGTATGCACTAATGGAGGCCCAGAGTACAATATTTCACACAATATTTGAGAATTTAAACACAAAATCTCATGCTAAATCCTCAACAAAACATTTACAGATCTGATCAACTATGCTCAAGATACACTCAAAATCTTACAAAAATATTCTCAAATGAATGAACAACAACATGGATTTAAAACTTTTATCACATTACATAAAGAAATCTCTATTTATAATGCAATTGTAGTTTCCAAAATGCTTCAAATCCAAGACAAGATCTAGTGTAATTGAAAGGAACTATTGATCTAATATTGCAATAGGGAAGACAAATAACTATTTCAAAGTATTCTACCTTAAGAACAAAGACAACATTTCTCAGAGACAACACACAAGTTGATTTTAAGAAATGAAAATTTCTCAGCAAGGGACCATAAATCCTATGGCCTCAATGCTTTCCAATGATTGTATACACTCATAATCATCTTGGCATGAGAATTTAGACAAAGTAAAACAACTAAATGGTTTCTCGGTTTGATTCAAGTTTTCTAGAAAAGTACAGTTGGTTTTTTTTTTTCTCTAAAATCTTAGAAAAATTTAACCCCCTTCTATATGAGAACATTCCTCTCATATATATACAATTTATTTCCTCTCATATTTCTCTTTTCCCCCAAAAGTGTGAATCTTCAAAAGAATATTCCCTTTATGGCACACAATCTGATCCATTATTATTCTTTTGAAAATATTCTATTTTCATGTTGTCAGTGGAGGAAATTACAAATGATTTACATTTTTCATTCTCTTAGAATGAATAGGATGCCACATCATCCTTTCTAATATTACTTTTTTAATCATTTCCTTTTCAGGTGAGTAGAGATACTTTTCAATGATTTTCAGTGCCTCTCAGATGGTTTGATTTGATGTGTAATCCCTTTCACCTTTTTGAGAATCCATCTCAAACAACACACTCATTTTCATGTCTTTCTGGGCTGAGTGTTCTCACATGGATTATGTCACATCAAGCCAACCATTTTCTTTTTGCATAATATCAGTTTCCTCCAAACTTATTTCCTTCATGTGGTTGAGCGCAGGAGATCTTTATTCATTTAATGGTGGTGATTCCATCCAATTCATCTCATCTACACCATTTTCACTATAAATTCAGCTCCATTTCTTCATTAGTATGCATCCTCTTTCCATTCTTAAATGAAAAGTTATTGTGAAGTTCTTTGTTGGTGTAATGGAAAAGGTAGTAGTAGAAACTAGCTTGAAAGAGATATCATCAAAATTTTGATCAAATATTTGATTTAACGGGCCCAGATGAGGCATTTTTAGGGATTTATTTGAGATTATAGACCCGGGGATAGAAAAGGGCCCTTGACATACCGAGAGGTTTGAATTTCCCTCCTTTTAAGATTGATCAAAATCAATCATATTTTCTTGGCCTTTTAAACAATGTATTATCATCTCTTCCGGTGGGAACATTAGAAAAACTCTAGAAGAATGAAGAAATTCTGATTGAAAGGAGGCCTACTGTGATGGGGATGACTAATACGAGTGTCCCTTTCTATGTAATGAAAATAATTTTTTTGAAAGATATTCCCCAGGAGTCCTATGTACTTTATGGTGGGACTTCAATTGATATTGTGATCTTACCATTTCTTTCACAAAGTAGATGAATTGGAGAAAAAATCTTCTCTCTAGAAAAAAAGGTCCAACATGACTTATGCCACCTCAACAACCTATAGTACCAACATCATCAACAAGAAGGAAGAAGGGGGAATCAATCTCTCAACCCCAATTATCATTTTGGATGAGGAAGAAGCAAGGCCTTCATCTCCTCAATGTCCTAAGGCATCATTCTCTACCATCAAGGAAAGTGCTGGAAAGTCTTCTTTCCAACCTTCCATTCATTCAAGAGCAACATATTCCTTTGATGGAGAAAAATTATCAGGACCCTTTTCTTGTTCCCCTTCCAAGAGAACATCCACCTTTCATAAGGAAATACAAGGGTGAGTCTAGTTCTAAATCTCATGTTCCACTAGGTCCAAGGACCACAATACTTTCTTGCTCTTCAAATTTGCTCAAATGCTCAATCTACTCCTTTTCGGTCTACTACTCCTTACAAATAAAAAGGAGGAAGGAATTTCCTACAGGTGGTTTGGACCTTTTGGACTAGGTATCTTCTTATCAAAAGAAGATAGAGTTAAGGAATATCATGGATGGTCCTAGAATGACTATTGACACATTGATGGATATGGGGATGTCTCATACTTTGGCTAGGGTAGTTGTGTTTTCTCAAATAACTCAAGGGCTCAAAAGAATTTGTACCAAGGAAAAATGTTGCTAAAAAAAGTTCCCCTCATTTGGAGAAGATCTCAAAGTAGTAATAGAAGATGACTGAATGTCCCTCTTCTCCTAATTTCCCTTTTTTGTAATGTTTGAAAATGTATGTATCTTTTCATGGGTTAGGGCCCCTATAGATCCCCCTTTTTCTTTTCAAAATACAAAAAATTCAAATTGTTACATTTATACACATGCTTCATAATAGATTTAAAATTTTATCAAAATAAATAATAAAATTTATTGTTTTTATACATCATATACATTAACATACTTGAAATAAACATTTCAAAATAGTGTTCAATCAACATAAAACAAGAGTATCAATAATGAAAAAAATGAAAATGCCATATTAAGAAGAACTAGCCTTAGCATCCTCAATAGCCTTGGTCAATCATTGTTAGTGAGCATGGTTCATCATTTTCATTGTCTTCCTCCTCTTTTGGTTGTCTTTCTCTATATATATGCATCATACCTTTGAAAAATTTCATTATCTCATCTTCATCATCATCCCCAAGTGATACTTGTATATCAAGTGATGCTTATTTAATATATCACTACATTTGGACATTCTTGGCTTATATTCCCTCAACCTCTTGTTCAACTCAACAATCTTATTCTCCACTAAGATGAGTCTTTTGATAACATCATGAGAACATGGTTCCTCCTTGATGTTCTTGTCAAAGGATTGAGTCAAGGTATCAACTTCCCAATTCCCATAAATGATTTTATGCTTATCAAACACCATCTGTTCTAGTATATTGTCTATGTTATCAATAGTCTTTTCTACCCATTCCTTCTCAATTACTAACTTTTCCTTAACTTGGTTTATAGTTTCCACCCTAATTCTAGCCAAATCTTCCATCACATATTGAGTGCCCTTTTTTTAGGTGGCACTATTTCCTCTTTTTCTAGAAAATCCTCATCAAGTTGATTTATTATTTCAAGTTTAGGAAAATCCCTCCCAAGAAAACAATTCATTTTCACACTGCTCAATAATTTCATTATTTCATTGAGGATGAGGATTTTAGTAAATTTTGTATATTATATTTTTTTTTTTCAATGACCTTTCCTGCCTTTTGTGACAAGTCCTCCACCCAATTGTCTACTACTTCAAATTTCTTACTAGCCTTTTCTATTTTATCTAGTAATTTAGGGGTGACAGTAGTAGTAACTTCTTGATCCCCTTCTATAGGCTCTATCAATTTTTCAAGCATGAAGTCAATGCTCCTATCTACTCTTTTACATTTCTTTTTGATATTTTATCCTTATCTACCTTTTGCAGCAGACCTTCAACTTCCTCTATAACACCTTGCTTCAATGATTCCCTAGTATGCCTCCCCAATTGGATGTGTTGGACATCATAGTCACTTTCTGTAATATCATACTTTGTCTTTCCTTGGTGAGGAGTTTTCACTTCTAAAGTCCTAAACCCATGTTGGTCTACTCGTGTCTTGGTAAGGATCTTTTCTTTCTTCAAATATTGTTGGGGATTTGGAATTGAAATGTTGGTGATACTTAAAGCCTCCTTCTGAGTGACTTCCTTCTCTCCTTGTTGAAGGAGTCCTCCTAACCATCCAACCATGGGGGTATTCCCTTTCTTTTTTTGTGGGGTCTCAGAATACAATACCAATTCTTTTGATGTTTCTTCAACTTTTACCATTTGTTTTTCACCTTCCAATGTTACAACCCCTGATTTCCCTTTGTCTTGTCCCTGAATATGTGGTTGAGTGATACCTTTAGTTTCTTGTCACCCACTTCCTTTTCATCTTGACCTTTATTTTGTGTAGAGATTATAGGTTCATTCACTATTTCCTTTGGATCTTTTGGTAGGAGGAACCATTGTACTAGTATCTACATTCTCTATTGAAGTGATTGTCACATTTGTAATTTCTTTTGGAGCATCCTTATCCAAGCCTTGGGGTTTTAACTAGGTTCCTTTCTTTTTAATGTCCTCACCCCTATGCAAGTGGTTGTTTAGTAGTGGATAAATCCTCTTGGGGATGCTCTTCATTTACTTCATGCTTTGTTGGTTGGGCTTCTAGATGTGATTTTTATTCTTTCTTGTACTTTCTTCAAGAGGAATCTCAACAAGTTTACTTATTTCTTTTAACACCTCAGCTACACCTTCTTTCATGGTATTTGTTTCTTGAGAAACCTCACCTTCTTTGACTATTTTGAATCTTTTGATGGTTGAATTTTAGTATGAAAAACATCTATTACAAGTGTTTCACTCAAACTTGTTTGAACTATCTTTTCAACATTCATGACAGAGGTTATACCTTCACTTTGAATATTTTGGGGTTGATCCCCCACACTTGCACTTGATTCTTGATGGAGATCTTGAACATGCACTTCTTGTTCAGGGACATTTACACTCTCAGTTGTATGAGTCTCAATGTTTACATCAACCATTTCAAATTCAGGCATTTCTTTAAGCAATTCAACTATCTCATCAGCTATTTTTGATTGATTTTCAAGTTTCTCAATCATTGGTTTGTTTTGCACTTGTTCTTCCTTAACTCCAACTGATTGACTAGACATATGAGCACCACCAATTATTCCTAGAATAGTTTTAGTAGGGACTAAAAATGTAGCTACACTGGGAAATATCACACTTGGAGTAGAATGCACACTCTCAGAGTCTAGGATGGCAACACTTGATGGGATAATGAAGCAAACAACCCTTTGTTGGTCTTTAGTCAAAGTAAGGAGGATCAATTACCTCAAGGCTCTCTATGTTTGTGATTTTTGATGCATGGCCACTTTATTTCACTAAAATACCAACATCTCTTGCCAAAGGTTATTCAAATACCAATTTAACTTTCTTCTTAGTTCTTTCAAAATGTCTTGACATCTGGTGCCTCTCTTTCTTTGGTACTACATGATTTGGATTGATATCAACACTGATAGGGTTCCCCTCATCATCTTTCTAGTGCTAGATAATCCTGGTAACACCTCTAAGGGAGTTTTTTGTAATCAAGCCTTTCCCTTTTCTTGGATTGGTACTACTTCAGTGATGGGGGCATCTTGCATGGCCTTCAAAAGTATCCCCTCAGCTTTTTGAATCAAAATAGTTCTTGAAGTCCCAGTCTTGTTGGTTGTTTGATGTCCATTCATCTATAGTCTCTGTGGTAGGCTTGTTACTAGGTAATTGAGGAGATTTTCCATTTAAAGGATCCATTTTATCTTCTCCCTCCTTTAGTGGGGAGATATCCTTCCAACACTTTTCAAATCCCAAAACTCCTTCAATACCTTTGTATTTTGCAAGGATAAATCCAAGCCCTTTACAGTCAACCAAGTTAATGTTCTTCTTAATACATTAGAAATCCTCATATGAGGGCTATCTGATTCCTTTTCCTTCCAATCAATAGAGCTGATTATTTTTTATTCAATCTTTTGGTCATGGTAATATTGTCCCACCACATCCTTGTCATCTACAATTCCTTGTGGGACTACAAAAATCTTGAAATCAATAATCTGACTCAAGGTCATTCTGGAAAAATCTCTTAACCTGATTTATTCTTCATCTATATAATTCATCTAGTAATCCTCAAAGTGAGGCTCATGTTCTTTCTATGTTGACAACCCATCAAATGTCATAGTTAGGTCTTGGTGTGAATTTTTCCATTTGGAATCTCTCCATTTCTTCCTCCATCAATCTTGGCCTTTATTATACTTTGGCATGAATATCTACCAATTTGGATGGGGAACTTGATATTTGTTTTGTGCTTTTTTGCAATCTTCTTATGCAAAAAGTCAATTGTCTTGACAATTCCATTAAGGCCCACTTGTCATTCACATATCTGGGTAGTTTACAAGGTTTTCCCTCAAATCCACTTACCCTAAAGTATGTAAAGAACTTATATTGTATAAAGATGCAACCATATTCCAGAATTGTAGTCCTAGTAGTAGTGGTAGATAGTCTAAATTGTTCCCACTCTAGGTTTGAAAAGACAAGTCACATGGAAATGAAGGGCATCATTTATCAACCTAACATTCCCTTTCCAATTATCCAACCTCAATTGTGGGTA
The DNA here is from genome assembly GCA_018340775.1 of Taxus wallichiana var. yunnanensis. Taxonomy (NCBI): domain Eukaryota; kingdom Viridiplantae; phylum Streptophyta; class Pinopsida; order Cupressales; family Taxaceae; genus Taxus; species Taxus wallichiana. Next base: position 547,738,897 of record CM031238.1, on the reverse strand, counting down.
CACATCATACACTCTATGATCTTTAAAACTTTCTTGTAATGGGAGACCAGGAAATGACTTGAAACAAGAAATGTTATAGATGAAATAAGACATCATATAGAAATTGATGTCAACTGGATTACCCTCACCAATCTTTATAGCTATTGTCAAAAATTTAGCATGGATGGATGTTGATATGAAGCTTTCCCAAAAAAATTTTCCTTGTTCTTCTAAGATAATCATTATAAAAGGGCACATCCATTCTTGAAAATCAAGTGGCTCCCTCTAACCCTACCATTCTTCTTAGTAACACAATAAGATCCTCAACTTCATCAAAAACATGGACCTAGTCAATCTCTTTGGGATTCTCTTGACAAATGGTTTTTATCCTTCAACCATTTGGCATTTAGCATTATAACATACTCATCATGCCTTGCCTCATAATCAATCTATGCAAGACTCAATTGTAGTAATTATCAGTTGATCCAATTTGTAACCCTAGAATTTCCCTAAAATCCCTTGGTGTCAAGTTTATAACCCTTTCTCCACTTCCATCTATACTTCTTTCATTTTAGATTGTAGTTCTCAACACATAACCATACGAGCTCAGGAGCATGTATGGATGGTGGGAAAGTAAGTTTAGGGAAATGTCACTTAGCATCAATGGTTCATCCACTTACTTTTATTTGGATTACTCAACCTTCTCTCGAAAATCATCTAAGTCAGCATTTAATAACTTTGTGTCCATGACCTTATCTAAATCATTGGTAATGTCAAAACCTATGTGGAAACTTGATGCTAGGGTCCTCATCTTGTAAATATTTTCTTTTAATTTTCAACTTGTGTATTGAGAATCAATAATGGAAGAGCTAAGACTTACCCATTTTTTATGAACTCTGTGAACTTTCCTTCTTCTTTCACACTTCTAGTTCTTTAGCTCAAATTTTCCTACTTCTCAATCAATTTTTCTCCTTTCCTTTCTCTAATTCACAAAGCTAGGGAACCCAAATATTTGTATGATAATGTAACAATTCAAAATGCTTGGAAGATTTTAAGAGTTCTACCTTGATTCATGTAAAAATGCATTAATGATGGCAAGCCATAAATGTGTTACATCCTAGCCATTGATCTTTCTTTCTTCATTTGAACATGGACCATCCATGTGGATTAATAGGTTCTTTTTGGGGATAGGGAGTCTTTTTGCACATTTGCATTTCCTTTCGAATGAGTGCAAGTTTGCAACCTTGACCCAAACCTCTACCTCTTGAATTTTGATGAGGGGTTTCCACATGTTTCAATCTAAAGGTGGCGGAGCTACGAGCTCATTTACATTTTTAACCAATCTTTCACATAAGTGCAAGACTACATTATTGACTTGAGCATCCGCCTCTTGTTGACTTTTCCTAGAAAATTGACACATGTCCTCCGTCGGGCTTCAGAGGCATATTCACACTTTGCACTATAATTTTCCTTTGGTGTAAAACTACACCGATGATCCACTTCCCCACTCCAACCATATTTAGACATGTATTCTCTTTGGGAAGTGAAACCTTCTTTGCATTTTTCACTCATAACTTAAATATTCCCTAGAATATTCTACCAGTTTTAGAGCTAGGCTTGCATTTTGTAGTTGTCATGTAAATTGTGTAATTTTACAAACACGACCAGCCATAGCACCACTAGTTATATTATGCCACATATCCTTGAGCATCAGAGGACTAAGTGTAATTTACATTGGATATCACAAGAACTATACAAGATGAATTTTTGAGGATAATAAATTTATTGTTCATTATTTGTATTAATAGTGAATAACCTATACAACTCAATAATATGGAGTTATTAGCTACCTTATTTATATATAGACAAATAATCCCATAACTTTATGCAAACAAGGGTCATCAAACACAATTTACATATGAATATAAACCATCAAGAATCCCAAAGGAAAATAATAGTTAATTGATAACACCAATATAGAGGTTTGTCGTTCGATAAAACTTAGGTAGTCTATTTACCTTAATATTTACGAAAGGATGAAGTGACAAAGTCAATGTTGTATTAAACCAATATTATGTGAATAGTTCAACCATACAATCATACAACATTGGCCTACACCAGTCGAACTTGAGATAACATGAGCTTATCAACCAAACAATAATTAAGCGACTCGAGAAGGTTAAGAATTATCCTCCTAAGGAAAAAATTCACAACCAACAAGTGGACACAAAATCCATTGAAGGCAACAACAGTAGTGATTTGGTCTATGAAATTGATAAGATTTCATTTAAACAAAGGCATAATATGTCTTGAATTCCCACCAAAAGAATAACACTAGCTTCTTAAGACAAAGTTGAGGGATTTTATACCTCAGTAAGAGATACCCAAAATTACAATATTATCATTAAACACAATTGTTACAACAACATGTTAAAACTATCGGGTCACAATGTCAATGATGATACCTGGTCAAAGACCAAGGTTATCATACTTGAACATTCAAGAATTCAACTCTAGATTATATGTATTTCGTTGTCGACTTACCAAGCCCATCTAGGTATTTCAGTTTAACCTAATAAACACATAAGGAAATCATGAATATACCCAAATATAAACTGATATCACACCATGATAACAATAAGAAGGAACAAGCTTCAACCAATGTATCAAACACATATGTATATAAGTAGGGTTTACATAATGCCCAAAATTATTATAGTCATATTGATGGTATACCCATAATATTTTATGAAGAAAGAATTCGACATGCCATAAAATAAACTTAAACATAACAAAACTTGATCCCAAGTTCATCATAATACAAGCCTTCATATATTCTAATGTTTCCATGTATGCAAAAAGAATACGCATCCACTAGTTTACATACCCAGTTTATACCATTATTCATTTCCGATATTACTTTATATACCCAGATCTATACATTTGCAGGAGACAAGATATCACAGCTTTAAGCCATTCAAATAAAACCCATTTCCACTAAAAACAAATAAAAATTAAAGCAATATTTCATTTATGTAAATAACGGTAGAAAAGATATCGAGAAGGGATAGATCCTATCATTCATAGTAGTGCTTATTTCTCCTTTTCTTTCTTCTCATTTGAAAGCTCATCTCCAATCCAATTCCGTAGAAAACCAAAATCTCTCGAAACTATTCATACTTATTTATTACAAAAATATAATGTAACCCTCTATTTTCTCAACTCCCAGTTAAGGGATTCATGCAATAAACCATGGAAAAATGACACATAAACCAAAATAATAGAGGAGTCGTTTACATGCATACCTCCCACATCTTCAACCCTAATTTGAAAAACAACACAATGAAACCAAAACTAACCCTTTTCCCCCAAAACCACTCATGGTTTTTTTTTGAAGGTGTTGGTTTGAAGTCCTAGATTATTCAATGCATGTAAGGAATGTGTGAGTCCTTCCCACTTTTCCCACCATCCAATTCCTTCATTTAAATTTAGTGAAGTTTAAACTTAACATAACAACCACTACCAGTTATTTTATCCATGACCATAGCGTGACCACTATACTTAGCTAGGCCTTCTACCAAATTTGATTGTAATGATCAATAAATGAAACCTCTTAAATATGGCAGAGAGAGTACATGCTTTGAGAAGGAGGTGGTGCCAACTCACCACATAACACATTGACTCACCATTTGAATCCTAGGCCACAATTTTTAATATAACATTGGCCCCAACTTTATAAACCTTAGTTCAAGCTTCCATATATATTCAAATATGAACATAGTTATCCATTATTTCATGGGATAAAGTGGAAAGCTCAGGCGTAGAAGTGCGTGCTCAGCATGGAGGACCACATTTAGACACTTGGCACCAGATCTGAGGGCACTGGAGGGTGAGTTGGTAGTCCAGAGAAGAGCTATAAATACAAGTAAATCAGAGAGTAAAAGAGGAGAGAGGGCACAGAGTATGGGTGGAGAGCTCATTCGAAAATACTACTAGAGGACTCTATTAGTGGATAGTTGTATTCGGGAGAGAATGCATTAGGCTTAGGGATTGTAATTTTCTTTTTTGGTAGCTTAGTTACATAAGTCCAAGGAGAGAATGCAGGCTTAGCATTACAAGTGATGCATGCGGTCTACTTCTCTGTGACACTTTAATGGCTCAATGGATGTAATGAGGTTACTTGTTATATATATACATGAATATCAATGATTCTGATGCATACTTCTCTCTCATGAGTTCTCTTTCCTTTCATGCTAAGTATGGATGCTTGTATGTTTCTTTTTGAAATGATGCACATTATAGATTCTTGTAAAGTACTCTACCTGAAATGACTGCAAGGATCTAGAGGCCATTCTGAGCCCTATGGTTCTTGTATGTCCTAAACCCATTTGAAGGTCTTTTTAAACACAGATCATAGATGATGTTTCCCACTAAAACTCACATAAAAGAGAGACTCGACCCCACATGCCTTCGGGTGAGCACCCAAATTTTCATTAGGTGATAGGCCGACATGCATGGGGTTCCTTTCTTTTGTAATAGGGATAAAAATGACTACATCTTGGTTCCATTTCGGGACCTCTTTTCAAAGTTGTAGTGGGATTTAGCATACATCATGATCTGTGTAATGAGTAATGATAGAGTGGTTAACATTGGAAAGTGTTGAATCATGGTTCAAGAGCACAGAGGATGAATTTTCTCAGAGATTCAACACTGGACCTAAGTTTATGCACATAGATGGGTAGAAGAGAATCTCTACCATGATCTATATGAAACTTTTTTTTTCTTGCTTCCCATGGAGACTGTATGAATGGCTCTCAGCCTATGCATCTAGATCAGGTTTGCATTATGGATCTGCATGTGTGGACCCAAGAAGAATACCAAAGGCTACAGGATGTAGATCTGATGTGGACCCATGCTATTGTGGATCATTGGTGGAAAGGAGTATTGGCTAGCTACACTCTGAGTATGCCATTTCCACATATTCCTGTCTGGAGGTTGCTGAGTTTGAGTTTCAGGGAGCCCAGAGGATCATTTCTACATGTTGTCCCTCTAGGCTCTAAAGATCTTGATGATTACCATGAGTTTAGAGGCATTCCCAATGGCCGGCTAAACCATTCTGAGTGTTGGGCGAGGAAGCTAGGGTGGAGGAAGATGGCAGATGTCATGACAGAAGGATAGGGAGGAAAGATGACTCAAGTATGGTGAAGCACATGAAAGGGAGATTGCTAGACAAATGTGAGGTTACAGTGTGATGGATGTATGGTGGTAGACATTATGGGAAGGATTTGAGGTTCACGCAGAGGACGTGGAACCTGAGCAGTCTGTGTGACCCCATCTTGGCAAGCACGTGAGAGAAACCCCTTCAGCTTCTGATGAGAGTTCATCACGCAAAGAAAGAAGAACCATGTTGCACGCATCTGAGCCCACCTAGTGACTGAACCCTAGCGCTTGGTTTTCCAGATCAGGGGGATAATATTGCTAGTCTAGTTGGTTACATTGGAGGTGATCGGTCTATGCCTAGGAGGTATAATTTCTCATTTGGGACTTCTATGGCTGCAAACACCAAGCCCAGTGTTAGGAATTTTTGGGCAAGGTATAGGCACACAAGTGTTTGGTCTCACATCTGGGAGTGGCATGGGGTATACTATTGGTAGTGGGGCATTTTCACAGACCGTAGGTGTGTAACTCAGTGGAACTATGGGGACCCTTGGCATGACCACTTCAAGACCTAGTGGGCCTGGTGGATCTAGTGGTTCAGGAGGAGTAGGAGCTGGTGGGTCTGGTGGATCTGGTGGTTTAAGACCTAGTGGGCCTGGTGGATCTAGTGGTTCAGACCTGGTGGACCTAGTGGATTAGGTGGCGGAGGAAACATAGGGAAACCAAGGCTCTTGGCTCGGAGGATTTGGGCCCCAACCACCCCCACAAGTTTTCTTTGAAATGTCTCTACATTTTCCCATTACAGAGGTATTGAGGATGTTGGGAACATGTTCACAAGTGTGAACTACTATGGCACATGAAGGGTATCACAACCCCAGACGGAAGGCTAGTTAGTTTACAACCACATTGCAAGGGCACACACACATAGCTGGTATAGGAAGTATGACCCTCATCAAACAATGGTGGACTATACTACTTTAAAGAATGCATTCTTGGTAGAATTCCACATTCCTGAGTTTGAGTAGAAGAGCATCAACTTTGAAGGAGATTCAAAGGAATGGAATGGCAAGAGAGTGTGTGGGGAGTATGATGCACACTTTAAAACTCTCTTGTCTAAATTATCATATGATATTCACCCTTCACAACATGCTCAATGGTTTTTGGGGGTTGATCACTCCTTTTAGAAGGGCCTTATCTCATAAAACTTTTACAGACCCACGCGTGAGGGCATTGAAGCTTCCCTACATGCCGAAAGCTGTCGTAGTGTTGATACTAGCATTAGCCCATTCTTAGAGGCTCAGATTGCTACTATGGCCAAGCAGTTGGAAAAATTGTCTGTGAACTCAGCCCATGAGACTCACAGTGGTTTGTGGTGCATAGATTGTGAAGTAGAGGGGCACGTTAAGGATAATTTCCCCCAGAGGACAATATGCATGCATGTGGTAGATTATGAAATTTTTCATGGGGACCATGATGCGAGTAGGTGCCCCTTGCTTACAACACATGCAATCTGGAAGAATGTATCTTGTTACTACAAAATTTTCACTTCTACAACCCATGATACTAAGGACTAGTAGGCTCATTGATCAGATCCATGAGGCCATTGATCATGGGGTGCACCAAACCAGCATTTGCTAGTAGTTCTAAGGGTGATGATCACCATTATGAGGAGCACGCAGATGGAGGCATGCATGGAAGAGGTTTTCAGAGAGGTTCCATGGTCATGGAAACCATGGAGGAGGAAGGAGTGAGTTCCCACATGGAACCTATTTTCAATTTGGATCTACAGAGCATTACAAACGAGAATGCCTGGACCTGTTGTAGTGCTCATGGTGTGGAAAAGAAGCATAAGTATGAGGAGTGCCCAAATTGTTTGAGCATATGAATCAACAGCACTGGAAGGACAAGGGCACTACAATGGTCAATATTAAGAAGGAAGACATATAGTGGATGCCTCGGGTAACACGGATGTAGGTTTGAGCCTATCTTGGTAACAACAAGGGTAAAAGCCATGCACTGCAAAGAGAGATACCAAGATAGAAGAACCTAGTTTCAAGGGAGGAGGTCATTCATGGAAAGTATCCAGACCCCACACATCAAAAGGAGGTATATCAAGACACCATGGATGTCATTCAGAGCTTACAAGGGGAAATCCAGTGTCTAAAGGAGCAATCCAGAGGGAGGAACAAGGAAGGAGAGTCGAGGTGCACAAAGGATGACCTGGATGAGGTCAAGGAGGTGTGTAAAATGCTAAGGCAGAGAATATCATTCCCTTGCTAGGATCATGGTTGAGAGAGAAGGTACCACGTGCCGGAGGAGAGCATGAGAGGTAGGTCTTGCACACAAACCTTCCCCCTCACAACCTTGACTATGACAAGGAGATCACATTGAATGTAATTGTAGATGGATGGCTCCTCAATAATATCCTCATTGACACAGGTGCAGGAGGTTAATGTTCTAACTTTGGATGTGTGGCATCAGATGGGAAGACCTGTATTATAGCCATCTTCAATGTGTTGTATATGGAAAACAAGACTAAGGTGATGCCCATCGGTGTCTTAAAGGATGCAACTATTACTATCCAGGGAGCTAAGTTTACTTGGGGACTTCAAGTCTTGGCACTCACTCACCGAGGTAGAAAATTTCCCAAAGACTACTTGGGCACCCTTGGTTACAAGAACAATGCGGACCTTCGGTTCAACAAAGGGTACATCAACTTTGAGAACAAGGAGGAATGGGTCATTATACCCCTAGCTGATGGGAAGTCGACACCCTATATTGAACCATTGGGGGAAGAAGTTCTGGACAGATATATGTGCACTCAATCAGAGACCCAGAGATGATACACCCTACTAACAGGGGGTTATCCAATTTGAAGATGCTCAATCAGTGAGTGATACCACCAGTCTAGCATGTGAAAATTGGGTGCATGGGACTTATGAATTGATGGGATGGTAGTTGAGAGGGTCAGTGACCAAGGTAACAAAGGCACACATGGTTCGGCACCTTGGAGGAAAAGAACTACCCAAGTATTCAGAGGAGCCTTCCCTGAGATCTTTTCAGAGGTGGAAGCTCAGTGGAGGGATGGGAAGGAACAAAGAGGGATGTTAAGTTATGTCTTGCTTGGCAACAGAATGGCTCAGTGGTGGGCTACACATCAGAGAGCCTTTTAGAGTGGCACGAGGTAAGAATTGCTCTCTCTCATCGATTTTCTAGGAGCAATGTGCCCACCATCATCAAGGACTACCATGGGAAGGAGCCCACCTCTTTCCATATCCAGGAGTGTGAACGGTCTAGAGAGAAGGTGTGGAAAGCTTTTCCACCATCCCTCTAGGTGCACAAGTTGTATTCTACACTGTAGGGTTACGCGCGCATGCATGGTATATTCATTCGAGACACGCCACTAGAAAAGGAATTGGCAAGAGCTCATGGTGACCTTATTCAAACCTTTGAGTATCGTAGTACCAAACCATCAATTGATAAGGCCTTATAGGTATCAAGCACCTTACCATGGGGGATAGTGCCATGATGGAAGATAGGCTATTGGAATTACTAGGTGAACTAGGATTGGGGGCACGCTTTGAAGAAGAAGTAGAGGAAACAAAGAGTTACAACTTGAGCATGTGTGTTTGGAAAAAGAAAAAGGAAAGTTGGTGTATGTGATTGATGGAGAGGAATCAGAAATCTTGGATGTTAACCATTCTATAGGGATGCACGAGGTAGTGGATAATGTAGATACTCACACACACCTACCATGAACCCTTAAAGACAAAGAAGGTTAACATCGGTTCAGAGAAGAACCTAAGGAAGCTATTATTGAGACTACTAGTCGAGAAGGAAGTTTCTAAGATCATTGATCTGTTGCATGAATTTGAGGATTTATTCCCACATAGGTACCATGAGCTCAAAGGCATTCACCATTCCTTGGGGAGATGAAGATAAAACTAAGGATGGTGTGCACCCAGTTAGGAAAAGGCCCTACCGATGAATCCCAATTTACGTGTGAAGGTTAAGGAGGAGATAGAAAAAATGATAGCTTTTGGATCATTGAGGTAGTGGAAGAATCGAGTGGATAAGTCTGATGGTAATCAACATCAAGAAGGATGGGTGGATTAGGATCTACGTGGATTATAGGGAATTGAATGTAGTTTGTGTCATTGATCCCTTTCTCGACCCCCTTCACTGAAGAAATTTTGGAAGGAGTCACTGGGCACAAAATCTATTCCTTTACTGGATGGATTTTCAGGGTACCACCAAGTCCGGATTGCAAAGGAGGACCAGGAGAAGATGAATTTCACCACTGAGTGGGGAAGTTTTGCATACATGGTCATGCCCTTTGGGTTGAAGAATGCACTGCTTTTTTTCTCACGCATAGTGGTGCAAGCATTCCAGATTTCATACATAAGTTTCTTCAGGTCTATTTGGATGATTGGATAGTGTATGGTCTAGTTAAGGACCATTGTGACAATTTAAGGTTAATGTTTGAGAGGTGTAGGTAGTTGAGGATATCCCTCAACATTAAGAAGTGTGTGTTTTCTACACCCTTTGGGACTTTATTAGGGCATATCATATGTAAGGAGGGCTTGCTGGTAGATCCCACTAAAGTTGTAGTTATTGTGGGGTTAGGGGAGCCTACTAGCCAGAGCACAGTGCATGGATTCCTTGGGCATACGGGCTATTACAGAAATTCATTAAAGGATATGCCAAGATCACCACACCTTTAGAGGAGCTTCTTAGACATAAAAGTGCCTTCCATTGGGGAGAGGCACAACAGAGGGTGTTTGATACATTAAAAGATAGGCTTGTCACCACACCTATATTATGTTTTCCCTCTTGGGACAAGCCCTTTCATGTCCATGTAGATGCCTCAGGGACCACCATTGGAGCAGTGCTTACATAGCCAGGTGAAGGGATTGTTGATCATCCTCTGTTTTGCAAGCAGAAGTTGACACCAAAGAGAGCAGAACTATACCACAACTGAGCGCGAGGCATTGTCGATGATCTACGCACTTTTCAAGTTTAGGTAGTATCTATTGGCAACACCCTTTGTGTTTTACACCACCACATGGCATTAAAGTATTTGGTGAACAAGCCTATTCTACAAGGGCACATATGTCGGTGGGTGTTGTTGTTTCAAGAATTTGAATTCACCATTGTAGTGAAGCCTGGGAAAAAGCAATTGTGGGCCTGATCATCTATCAAGAATTGATTCAGGGAGGATGCAGAGTATTGAGGAAACAATGCCGATGCATGCAATTGTTTAGGTTATGTGCACCCCCTCGATTTGGAAGAGATTGTAGTATTTTTAAAGGAAGGTGTGGCACCGAAGGAATGAAGACATTGAGAAAAAGTAGTTGGCCATACGCATGTCATGCCCCTACATGTTAATCAATGGAGACTTATACAAGTTGGGACATGATGAAGTTTTACAGGTGTGTATTAGAGCATGAGCACTGGCCATCATGGAGGAAGCACACAGAGGAAGTGCAGGTGGGCATTATGTAGGTGATGCCACCACATGTAAAATATTAATGGTAGGTTTGTGGTGGGAAACCATGTACAAGGATTGTAAAGACTATTGTAAAGTGTGTGACCATTGTCAGCACATTGGAAAACCAGAAGGAGAGATGAAATGCCTTTACACCCTATCCCTAGCGCGAGCCTTTTGAAAAGTGGGCAATAGACTTTGTAGGCCCTATTGCACTAACGGCACATAGGACTGGGTCACATTATGTCATCACTTGCATGGATTATCTGACAAGGTGGGCAGAGGCAGCCCCGACTAAAGATTACACAAGACACAATGGCAAGGTTCTCTTGTGGGAGAACATTATCACAAGGTATGGATGCCCATTGAGTTTGACCAATGATAGGGGTACACATTTCTTGAATGAGACCATGAGGATCCTATTATTAGAGTTCATGGTGGCTCATCACAAGACTACACCCTATCACCCACAAGAAAATGGAACCATGGAAGCATTCAACAAAATACTAAGTCATACCCTGACCAAAATTTGTGATGTCAGAAGACAAGATTGGGATGACAAAGTATCGGTAGTATTGTGGGCTTACAGGACAACGTATAAAAGGTTGAACAAAGCCACACCATTTCAATTGGTGTTTGGCATGAAAGCTATTTTTCCAGTTGAATTTATGTTTCCTTCTCTATGAATAGTGCATGCAGGAGGGTTAGCCGATGAACAAGCACTGAAGAAAGGATTGATGAGTTAATGAAGCTGGATGAGAGACAATCACTCACCAGGTGGAGCCAAACAACAAAAAAAAAAGCAAAGCAAAAGGCTTGGCATGATCACCACATTAGAAACAAGAAGTTTGAGGTTGGGTAGATGGTTTTACTATATGATTCCAAGTTTCTACGCCACCCTGGGAAGTTAAAAGTCCATTGGTTGGGTCCTTACACAATCTCGTACATCCTTGATTCAGCACATGCCAGTTACAAGTGCTGGATGGGATGAAGTTTCCTGGACACTTCAATGGGAGTAGGCTGAAGCCCTACTATAAATAAGTCTTCTCGGTGTTTGTAAATAAGGTAGTTTTTCCAGTTAGTTTAGAAATTTCCTTTATGCATTCCCTTTCTTGTGTTTCCCTTTCACATTGTTGTTTTTTTTTTGCCTTTGGGCACCGGTAACCTTATTGCTACTTTGGAGAATTTGTGAGTGTAGCAGAGGACCACATCATTTTAAGTGTGGGGTGGAGTAATGTGAAGGAGCATGGTTAGAGTGCCAAGGAAGTGTATGTTAAAAATCCTGTGAATGGCCCAGTTGAAAGAGGTGTATGGAGAGAAAATATGGAAGAAGGATGGTTGGTGCTAGGATAAAGCTACTTTTAGATCCCACGTACTAAGGAGGAGAAAGTGCATTAAGCAACATGAGGTAGGTGAGAGAAAAATCAGGATAGAAGTGCCTTCGGCATGGGTTTTGCACGCATAAGAGTCTCCTGTCGGGTTGGATTGGTTACACGCAAAAGGTTGGAGGAGTTTTCACACATGTTGGGCGCATGAGTGAAAGTGCTGAAGATGGGATTTGTTTGAAAAATCCGCATTAAATGAAAAAAGTATGGTGGTAGGTGAAGTAGCATTTAATGCTCAAAAAGGGAAAAGCTATAAGTAAAGGGTCGAGGCACTTTCATTTTCACTTTGCGAATAGAGAGAGAAGTGATTTTTGCATCTATTACAAACTAGGGTTTCCAGATTTGATCGTGTGAAGAAAGATCTGAGAGGTTGAAGCATGAGCAACTAGTTTGGATTTGCAAACCAGAAGGAAGGGGTTTCACATGGGCATGAGAAAAGTTGTGAGGAGGCACCGTCTTGTGGAAGTTTTATCCCAGTTAGGGTTTGACAAACTAGGGCATGGGTTCAAGAGGTTTTTCATCACAGGTTTGAGATCTGAGGCTGGAAGAAGTGGAAGAGCAGAGTAACAAGGAGGGAGTGAAGTGATAGGAGGACCTCAACAATGGCACCCAAGAGAGGAAAGGGCAAGGGCAAGGCCAAGCAACAAGAACCTGACGTGAATACGAATGAAGAGTGGTATGCAGAGATGCAATACCCAGATGGGGTAATGATGGGTAAGGAGTGGGAGTCCCACCTGAGGAACATGTGCTGTGAGTGACTATAACCATCGAATGAACATGATCGAGAAGGAAATGACACTAGAGTTAGTGCACCCCATGAGTAAATGGACACTAGAGGGCTTTCCCATCTACAATGATGATGTTAAGGTCAAGATGGAGAAGGTAGGGTTGTTGCAACTCTATGAGTTTCCCTATTTTGGAAAACCAGAGCACCTATACCAATGGCTAATGTCACGAGTACATGAAGATTACTTCCATTTTGTAGGGCGCAAGATGCATTACTCCTCAACTCATCTCACAGTTCACATGCCTCATATGTGAAGGAGACAACTTGGAGGATGACCTAGGTGACAAGGAGGAAATTCAGGAAACCATCACCGAATATGCCTGCAAGAAGGGGTCGAGGTACTATGACATCTCAGACATCAAGGACCCAGTGATGAAGATGGCCGCACATCTGGTAACAAAGCTTGAATGGCTAGGAGAGATGGACCTAGGTCAATAAACCATGGTTACATGTTTGCAAAAAGATTACAGAGGGCACCATATACAACTTTTCTACATACATCATGGAGGAGATTGTTAGTTGCATGAAGGAAGGTGATAGAATCCTCTTCGAAAATCCTACTAACCATCATGTTTTCAGAGATTGGAGTGCCTGACGCATCGAAAAATTTGTATGGGAGTACCCTACCAAGGATCCTTCACCCATGAAGAGATTCGAGAAGTATGCATGCGACACAATGACAACACCCCACAAGGCATGACTAGAGAAGTGGTATACATGCCTGAGGAACACGTTCGGGGCAGAGTGGAGGATTCCCAAACAACTACCAGCAGTCACTGAAGGAGAAGCTGAATTTGTAGTATACCAACATTTCTACCTAGGCAGGTTTAGGCTAATAGATGAATCATGGAGCCCATGGTGCAAGCTTCCCTTCACTTTCATAGCTCAATACTTCCAAGTGGGAGTAAATAGATTCAAGGAATCCAAGAAGTGAAGCTGAACTTGGAAGCCTAGATCGGGACCACAGAGAGTTGCACAAAAAGTTGAACTACCCCGGTGGCAAGCATGCATACGTAGAAAGATACGTATCACATGAAGTACAGATGACTAGACCAATAATGTTTCCCATTACAGGAGGATCCATGGCATGTGCGTATACCTCCGCATAAGACCAAAGTTTGAGAAAGGTGTGTACCTGAGAACGATGTCTCCATACCTAAAGATCCCATGGGTAGGAAGAGGCCCATGCCCAAGAAGAGGGGAAGAGGTGAAGAAGCACCAAGTGTGCAGACTACTCAAATGGTAAGCATGCCATCAATGAGTGCCAAGCATAACACCTACACACGTAGAAAGAAATCACCGGTAAAGGAAAAGACACCGAGGAAGAGGTGCCAGAACAACCCCTCACCAAGGAGAAGTCACCAGAGAAAGAAGAGAAGGTTGAGTCCCCTATCAAAGAATCACCTCTCAGAAAAAGTCAGAGGATGGAAGAGGAAGCTGACTCGAGGAGACCGACAACTTGAGAAGTACATGGGTGGAAGAGAGGATGAGAGTGAAGAAGATGACAGTGAGGAGGATGAGCCTAAAAGAGACCAGGAGCCACATGTCTTCAACGTGTATGATTCAGAAGAAGAGAGTGGAGAAGAGAAAAAGAGTTCATGTTCACATGGTGCAAGCAAGGGCACACAAGATGGGGAATGCACTGGGACATGGGAAGGAATGAGGAGATTGGCACAGAGAAGTAGGAGCCCATAAGCTTCACAAAGGAGTAGATAACTGAGGTAGCAGAGAGAGAGGCAAAGAAAATGCTCGAGGCCTTAGTAGACCAAGAGTTGGAGCACAACATTTGACATAGTGCTAGGGGAAGGAAAAGAGGAAAACATTGAAAAGGAGCATGACAACATGGGAGGAGGTCCCACTCTAATGGTGAGTTTTCCCAAAGGCACGCTCTGGGTAGGAGGACCCTTGATATAGAGAAAAGACAAGTGATGGGCTATGTTGATGACTCAAAGAAGGTGCTACGCGCATGTGGTTCCAGAGCACTATACCCACAAAAGGATTTTTAGCCATGGGGTCATTTGAAAAGGAGGGCGTGTACCCAGATGAAGAAGATGCTCTCTTAGGCATTTGAATCCCACATTGATGAGCTAGACTTCAAAGTCTACCAAGGAGCAATCATAATAGTACCAGAGTCTAAGGGAGCCAATCCCTTGGTAAATGCCCAGAACTCTCGGATGAGTAGGTCTATAATGCACTCAACAAGGTCACAGGTCAGACAGAGGCTAGGCTCTTTACATGCAATGACAAATATAAGAGTGCTAGAGGGAAAGCTAGGGAAGAAAGAAGAGGAGCTGGCTGAGAAGGCCAAGAGCTTGAAGCAAGAAGAACTGATCAACGTGCATAGCTGAGGTGAGCTAAAGGATGAGAAGACAAAGGTGCAGAAGTATACAAGAAGGTGGAGTCTATCAAGAGTGCCATCATTTTAAAGCACCTAGACCTAGCGCCACCCACATAGAAGTACGCATCCACTCTAGAATGCTTAGAAGATCTAACATGCATCCTCACCATGGAGAGATGACCTTTGGCCCTGGAGTCTATAGAGGAAGTGGCCATGCACTTAAAGAAAGAGGATAGGTTGAGGGTGGTAGCACTCATTGCTGAGTATAGCAAGGTGCTTACAGAGGTTAAAGTCACTGCCCATCTGGCCGAGGCCATATGATACTTGCATAGACAAGGATAAGGTAGCAAGCACCTTGGTCACCACACATGAAGTGGAGCTAAAGGAGTTCCAAGAGAAGAATAAAGGAAACAGGCAGAGAGGGACAAGGTTCTTACCGAAGTAGAAAGAAAATATGAGGCAATTGAAACATTAAGGGGTTCAATCAAGGCCCACTGAAAGAACTATACCCTCAGATTACCAGGAGGATGGACACGCTCAAAGACCTGGGCAAGGAGATGGAGAAGATCATTGACACTTTGGGTGCCCAGGGAATTGGCCTAAGTTTTGACGAGGTGAGCACCCTGATCGACCTCTTTCGGAAGGCACAGAGTGAGGTCGATGTATGGAACAAGCTGGAGGTAGACTTGTGGAAGGATTTTCCTAGCTTGCTGAGTTAATGCCCCCCATTCTTCCTTCTCCCCCAATTATTTCATTCCTTTATTCTTTTACAAAATGTAAGACTACACCTTGGTTCCTTAAGGCAACATACATCTTGGTTAAGTGGAGTGTTTCTACGATGGAGAACAGGCGTAGTGTGGGGTGATGTTGACCCTAGAATATTGACCAAGTATGAAGGCGCATAGGCACGCAAGGTCCCAGTTATGGAATGGCACATAAGGAAAAAGTGCGCAAAGGAGGGTTTAAGAGAAGGGTTTAAGGAATCCCATGTAGCATGCACGTGATGCACGAGGACAGAGCCAAGGGTTAGGGACTTAGTCAATTTGGACGTCCGAGTAGAACACGTGAAAAGCATGACCGGTTGCATGTGGATAAGGTGCCAGCCTAGCGACAGTTGGCCTAGAAGGAGCATGCTAGAAGATTCTAGAAGCACATCATGGGATAAAGTGGAAAGCTCAGGCCGAGAGGCATGCTTGCATGGAGGACCACATTCGAACACTTGGCACCGGATCTAAGGGTGCTGAAGGGTGAGTTGGCAGTCCAGGAGAGCTATAAATACAAGCACCTGTAGAGTAAAAGAGGAGAGACAAAGAGTATGGGTGGAGCTCTGTAGAAATATTGTGAGGACTCTGTTAGTGGATAGTTTTATTTGAGAGAGAATGCATTAGGCTTAGGGATTGTAATTTTCTTTTGGTAGCTTAGTTACATAAGTCCAAAGCATAACTACAGTCTACTTCTCGTGACATTCAGTAATGGCTCATGGATGTAATGAGGTTACTTGTTATATATACATGAATATCAATGATTCTAATGCATACTTCTCTCTCATGAGTTCTCTTTCCTTTTATGCTAAGTATGGCTCAATGGATGTAATGAGGTTACCTATTATATATATACATTAAACAAATCATAGATGAGTTCGTAATCCCACTAAAAATGATAAAGATCTAGAGGCCGTTAAGAGCCCTATGGTTCTTGTATGTACTAAACCCATTTGAAGGTATTTTTAAACACAAATCATAGATGACGTTTCCCACTAAAAATCACATAAAAGAGAGACTCAAGCACTCGCACGTGCCTCGGGTGAGCACCCAACTTTTTCTAGGTGATAGGCCGGCATGCATGGGGTTCCTTTCTTTTGTAATAGGGATACAAATTACTACAAACCTTAACTTAGATTAAGGTTAGGTTCTTTATCAACTTAGGACCATTTAATTTAGTAACTTAAGAGCCTTATGAGAACCAAGCAATGCCTTAACATTACAAGTCCACTTTATCATGATGACTCAAGATAATGGCCTGGGGACATAGTAAAATGAACTAGGTATTATTCTAAAGTATCATCTTTACATAATAATCAAATAGGTCCCTAATTTAATTATACCATGCCCATATTTACCAAGAACGTGCTTTAGTCAAGTATACAATAGTAATAAGTTTAGGGATTACTTGGTACATATCCCGATCCATTAATTCCTACACCTTAGCTATTTCAAAGCATTTCAGCTCTAGTGACCCGGTTGTATTTAACAAGTACCACAAGTCCCAGGACTTAGAAAGAATGATCATATAATCAAGGGTAAATTATAAAAATAGTAGGATCATAGTCTACAAGTATATCCAAAATCATATTATCAAGTACATAATATTTTGAACAATGAAAGATCAAAAGAGTACAATCACATTATGTTGACATGCACCAAAAATGCACTCACATATAGTCCATGCAACGAAAACTAAGTAGAATGTAAGTCCATTATCATCACATGTCAAAATCAAACACATTTATTATAGTAAGACTAATAAAACACTAGGGGTGTTACACCAAAACATATGTATCAAGTTAAGGTCAACACAAAAACACCCCAGAGCCAATACACAACCAAAAGAACCAACTTTCCAAAATAGGGAATGAGCCAAGAACCCAACTCACCTGGGGAGCTCGTTAAGCCAACAAGGAGCTCGACCAAGCAGGAGGAGGTAGAGCTTGGGTGGAGTTGGATGAAGCTAGGGAAGAGGTTAAAGAGGTGTCGGATAGAGGGGAGAAAAATTTGTAGAAAAAACCAGAAAATTTCCAAATTTTTTTTTCCAATAAAACAAAAAAAAATCATAAATACCTCCAAAAGAAGATTACCACCAAATATGTTGTAGATAACTAGATTTGGTGAGGAAACTCTTGAAAGACCTGAAACTCAAAAATCAACTTTCACATTGACTGAAAACAACACACAAACTAGTAAACTCCATGAACCAAGATAACCCCAATAATGCCAAGACATCGAAATAAAAAACGGAAAACAACACTTGCACAAAAACTAGTATAACCACAAAACTAGGAGTAGTAGGTAACAGATGATGGTGAGTGATGTGAATCCTAATAGCATACTCTAATACTATGTGAGAGAATGTGAGAATGAGGATCAAGTGGGATGGCGTGCACATCAACCGAGTTGTACTTGAGTGAAAATGTGATGGATTTCCATGTAGTAAGAAAGAATTAAGCCACCATGAAATGTGCATACAAAAGAAAAGGGTCTACTCATTCTCATTAATAAGAAAAGAATGTAAAAATAGGAGTTCTGTGTAACTCCCAATGCAATACCAATCATACCTCCATAAGGGAGAAAAGGAGTTACATTCCATAAATAGAAAGTAACTCATGCATGACACACTGATGCACACTGACACGTATGACATATTCTATGATGGAATATTCCATAGCTCCTAAAGACACCTAAGACCTATGATCTCACCTAAGTGATATGACTTACCAAGTGATGTGGAAAATACCTTGAGATGACAAGGAAATTACCTCACACCAACATCTTTTTCCTTTCCTCATTTCTTACATTTTCTCACACATTGTATCCATTATGTCTATTTGTCTCATCATATTCACTTGTTTACACTCATTACATGCCATTATCCCTTCTTTTGTTCATCATGGTCATTTTCATTACCTTTGTTTAATAACTTTCCTTCCATTCATCAATTTTAACACCTCATGACCTCAGTTCCTATACGGTTGATTTCATCACCCATGATAATGGTGTTGTGTTCTTATTTTTCCATTTCCAATGGCATCATCCATAAGCTATGACATCAAGTATATATACCAGTCCACTTTTTCATGTGTACCATCACTCATTAATCTTTCTCAAATGATTCATCTCTTTTAACATTGAACATTTACATATATTTACTAAAGGTTATAAAGCTTTTCATTTTTCATATGGTCACCATCATGAGCTAGGACAAAGGTATTCTACTTGTGTTTTTACCTTCTTTTCCCATAGCATTTCTCTCTCATTGATGTTTTCTCTAGGTAGGATCATGCATTAATAGAAACACTATAGGTAAGTATTTATAACCCTTATGTAGACACTCAAATATGGAAATTCAACTCTTGGAAATTTCTAGTTTTGATATTTCTCTCTTGCTCAACCAAGTGCACTTTACCCACTCTCACCCTATACATCTTTAGGTCTCATGTCTATATTTTTTTATCATACACACTCATCTATCAACATTTTTTTATAATTATATGTATGAAATCCATTAATAAAATCTTCTTATCAAATTTCAAAATTCACATTTCATATTGTATCTCTAGGGTAAAAAATGTACAATAGGGGCGGGAATGCCCATACGTTCATTGCCCTAGTGTACAATGTTTCCCTTTCTCACTTTAATCTCAAAATTTCAGTTGCACATTATTCTTTGGATCATTTACTCCTCATCAATTTACATTTGTAATGAAAATAACCTTAAAAGTATATATAATAAAGTGAAACTCACCTCATTTATAACCTAGCACTCTCATGGACTCTTATTACAAAATCTAGTATAAAAGGCACCCAAATCTCCCTACACTTTGTAAATACCTCTACACATTCATTAGGGAAATACCATATATAATAATGAAAATTCCCAATAGGTCTAGGGGACTTCTTCCCACATTTGAAAGCACTCAAATTCACTAACTTAAGTAGCTTTGTAATAGAAAAGCTAAAGTCAAGCTTTATCAAAGAAAGGATATCAAATCTGATTGCAATACATCTAGATATCACATGCTAGGTAGAGAACAACATGTGATTTAAGGCCTCTTTGTAGTAGTACCAACTTCAATGATGCATGGGGTATATGTAACCCAACTATTTTTATTTTTAGTACTTATCATTGATGGTTAGGGCTTAAAATATTGAGGAGAGCATTTAGAGGCCCCTATAGTAGTGCGGCCGAGAGTGAGTGACAATGAGACAAATATATTCAAACAAGAAAAAAACTTAGAAAATTACAAATCATAGATATAATCAGGGTCAAGACTATATGTAAATTCCTGCCCCTTCTATACAGTCCTTTCCAAGAGAATATTCAAATAACAATTTTAGTATCGAGGAAATTTCAGGTCTATATCTCTTTGTTCCATCACTAAGATCACCTAGATCAGTCTAGAATCATATATAATCAGCTAAGTGCACTCAATCGCTTGTGTTTGTGAACATGTGTTGTATCGTGTACATTTGTTACAAGTATTTTTGGGAATACAAGATTGTGGAATAGTGCTATGATTTAATAACAAACAAATGCATGCACATAGGATCTAAACAATTCCCCAAAAATCTAAAGCGGTGGAAGTATAAACTAGAATAATCCAAATGACACAAAAGTACACACACATAACAAGCATGTACTATGGTTTACCCAATGTGGGCTACGCCCACCAAAGATAGAGATCTCATATATATATATATAACAAGAGATTACAAACCAACTCTTACGCACAAGAGTACATGTATCTCTAGAAGAGTATCTCCTCCTCCCGAGATCTCTAACTAGATCTACATGAATACACTAAACCATGCCTCTATACCACCACTTGTGTCTCCTCCGATCTCTAACCGAATCTACATGAGTGTACTACAACCGTGCCTCTCAAACCGTAGTGCTCACACTTTTATAGCTCGATTACTTGTTGCTCATTACTCATAGACATGTTTTGACAAAGATTTGTTATATTTTGGACATTACATTAGGAGATTTGATCGAATAGACATGTATGGAAATTTAGGTGTATATCACCGATTTAGCTTGATTACTATGTTGTTTGCATTATCTTATGATGTCATGGATACTAATTGATATGATGTTGTTTTGGAACGTAGTTACATTGATGGATACTCGATTTGTTGCATGTTGGGATTTTATGGATACATGTCATTTTATCATTATGACTAACTTATGGTGAATTATGTATAGTTGTGCACGTTGTCGCACTTTTGATTCCAAAAAGATGAAATGTCAGTCTAGAATTCATTGATATCTTATTTAGTAGTTGATTTATATTTTATCAGACAAGTGCATTTAATGTGTGCAATGAGTGTGCAAGTGACAGGTCACAGGAGAACGTGGGACTCAGGCCAGCTACGTAACTTTACACAAGAAGCCCACGGGAAAAGCTCTAGCCATGTTTATTGCTTGAGGCCTTAGTGTTAGAATTCTTATTTTGGGCACCATGGGTAACCCTCATTTGTAATGTAACATGTCTTGTAATTATTAATTTTGCTTAGGGTGCTTAGTTTGTGTTGTAAACTAGTTTTGGGGAAATAATGACCCCACTTGGGTCTTATCATATCAAAGGCGGGTATATCAAGTAGATCCCTCTAAGATCCGAGCTATTATGGACTCAAGCAGCACCCACATTAGTTCTGAGGTGAGGAGTTTTATGGGTTTAGCAGGTATTACCGCAAGTTTGTACATGAATTTTTAGGATTGCTCACCCTATCACTTCTCTTGAGAGAAAAGGGAAGAAGTTTGATTAGACAAAAAGTGTGACCAAGCCTTTCAGTTGCTTAAGGAAAGGTTAACCACGATGCCCATCTTAGCGATTCCAAACCTGACAGAGGATTTTATGGTTTACACCGATGCATCGATAGAGGGTTTGGGAGTATTTATTATGCAGGAGCGCGTCATTATTGCCTTTGAGTCTCATAAGCTCAAGGACTACGAGCTTAACTACCCTACTCATGACTTGGAGCTTACAGCAGTGGTTTATGCACTTGTGCGTTAGTGAAATTTCCTTTTGGGTAGACCTTTCATTTTGAGGATAGATCATTGTAGTTTACAACATATCTTCTCACAGCCGAACCTCAACGCTCATCAATGGCGTTGGATGGAGTTCCTATGTGAGTATGACATGGAGGTTCAATATATCAAAGGAAAGGAAAATGTTATTACAGATACACTTAGTAGAAGATGACATGTGCTTGCTTCATTGACACTTCATTCAGATTTGAGAGGTAGGATTCTTGAGCACCTTCTAGAGGAAATTTTTTATGAGGGAGCTAGACGGATGTTGGAGTCATGAGGTACTTTAGAGGTCGATATTCTGGTGTGTTTTAGAGATAGATGGTTTACTTCAGTTCCATAGGCACATCTATGTACCTAAGTTAGGTGATCTGCGTAGCTTCATCCTTACAGAGGCACATCGGGCCCCATATGTGGCACATCCAGGAGTGAAGAAAATGCACGTTGATCCGAGGGAGTTATATTACTAGCCGGGTCTTTGACAGGGACATAACTGATTTTGTTACAGTTGCCTTGAGTGTCGAGGGTTAAGGCGAGCATTCCCATCCCGCATGACTCTTACATCCTCATGATATTCCCGAGTGGAAATGGGATGTGATATCCATGGATTTCATAGTCAAACTTCCTATGTCTTCTTATCATCATGATGCCATTATGGTTACCATGGATAAGTTGACCAAGGTTGCGCATTTCTCTCCAACCAAGGTCACCTATAATACACAGGCCATTGCCAAAGTATTTATGGAGGACATTGTTAGGTTGCATGGGATTCCAAAGACCATCATTAATGATAGGGATACCATCTATACTTCAGATTTTCGATCGCTTTGGGTACTTAGATTAATTTCAGCTCAAAGATACCATCCAGAGACAGATACATAGGCAGAGAGGGTTAATCGAGTCTTTGGAGGACATGTTGAGGATGTACGTGATGGACCAGCAGAAGAAATGGGAAGATTATTTTCATTTAGTTGAGTTCTCTTACAACAACAAATATCATAGTTCCATTGGCATGGCTCCTTACCAGGCTTTGTATGGACGACCTTTTAGGACACCTTTGAGTTGGGACAGACTAGATGACAGGATTATTTTGGGACCAGCTTACCTACGGGATTAATAACAAAGTTATTCGACTAGATAGTGGCGTGAGTAGGCTAGAGCATGCTAGAAGGCATATGTAGACACCAAGAGGATTGATCGTCACTTCTCAGTGGGCGACAAGGTCTTCTTGAGAGTTCGTCTGCATAAGAGCCCAATCCATTATGGAAAGGGTTCTAAGATTTCACCTCATTTTGTGGGTCCTTCTGATATTTTAGAGGTCATCGGTCCAGTTGCCTATTACCTACCTTCGCCACCATGCCTTGCATGGGCCCAAGATGTATTTCATGTTTATGTACTACATAAATATGTACCGAGATGTTTCTCATGTTTTGGATTGGTCAGCATTACGGTGTAGAGGATGGAGGACAAGTGGAGACTAGAGCTCGTACACATCTTTGGAGGACCGAGAGGTTGGCCCTTTTGGGGTCGAGACTTGGACCAGGTTAGAGTGTAGTGGGACCGATATGATGAGACAATAGCTACCTGGGAGGATGTGACACCTTTGAGGGCTAGATATCCCTATCTCTATCAGTGACTTCTAGGAGGAAGTCTAATTTTAGTAGAGGGGGATGTAGTGCCCACACTTTTATAGCTCAGTTACTTGTTGCTCATTACTCATAGACATGTTTTGACAGAGATTTGTTATATTTTGGACATTACATTAGGAGATTTGATCTAATTAGACATGTATGGACATTTAGGCGTATAACATTGATTTAACTTGATTACTATGTTGTTTGCATTATCTTATGATTTCATGGATACTAATTGATATGATGTTGTTTTGGAACGTAGTTACATTGATGGATACTCGCTTTTTGCATGTTGGGATTTTATGGATACTTGTCATTTTATCATTATGACTAACTTATGGTGAATTATGTATAGTTGTACATGTTGCCGCACTTTTGATTCCAAAAACATGAAATGTTAGTATAGAATTCATTGATATATTATTTAGTAGTTGATTTATATTTTATCGGACATGTGTATTTAATGTGTGCAATGAGTGTGTAGGTGATAGGTCACGGGAGAACGTGAGACTCAAGCCGACTACGCAACTTTGCACAAGTAAGCACATGGGCTAAGCCCTAGCCATGTTTATTGCTTGAGGATTTAGCATTAGAATTATTGTTTTGGGCACCATGGGTGACCCTCATTTGTAATGTAATATGTCTTATAATTATTAATTTTGCTTAGGGTATTTAGTTTGCATTGTAAAGTTGTTTTGGGAATTAATGACCGCACTTGCATTAAGTTTTGAATTAGTCCAATATGCACTTAATCAAAATGGTTTAGGGGCACATGTGAACCCTTGAATGATCCCCACAACCTCTACCCTTGTGCCAAAAATGCCAAACCCGAAATTGGGTTATTTTGGGCATTTTTAGGGACCTCTTTTTAGTTTGGGGTTCCCTTATCATAAAAATGGGCCCTCGAACCCTACCTAATAGGTAGGGGAATTATTTCCATGGCTAGAGGGTTTTCCTCCCTTTTTCCTCTTGTTTGGTCACATCCATGTAAGGGGTATGGATTAGTGTGTTTGTTAAAAGTTGCACAAAAATTATTTTGTTATCATTTAGAGTAATTTGGGAGAAGAGGGCTAAACATCATTTTACCCTTTCTCTCATTTACCTTGGCATCTTTGACATTGAAGGAGGAGAGGGGTGACACACGTCACCCCCTCATTAGTGAGGGTTTTTACTTGCTCCTCTTCAAAATCCCCTTCATGGGAAAATAAGAGGACTTTTTTTTTGGAGCTTTTGCTTGGATGCTTGTGGATTGGGAGCTAGAGTTTACTTGAGTCAAGAAGTGGAAAAGATTGAAGTTGGAAAGATTTTTGGAGAGCTTTCTTTGAGGTAGGCCTCTTAAGCCTTATGGTATGTGTTGTATTCATGCTAGTTGTTAGATTTGTTTACTTGGAAATGTGGTTGTTGCATGTGGATCTTTTATTTAGTGTTACTTGTATTTTCTCCCTCCATCGATGACATGATGGAGTTTTGGAGTTGTGGGGAAGAGAGAGGGATTTTCCCTCTCAATCCTCATAGGCTCTGATGGGCAATCCTTGTAGGATTTGGTTATTCCCCTCAAATTGGTTTGAGGTGGGGAAGTTGTTCATTTGGCTTGAACCTCCTTCCCCATTCCTGTAAGGAAACCCCTTTGGGGTTTGAAAATCCTTCCAAGAAGGATTTGGTGAAAGGGAGGAGAAATAAGGAGGGCTTGAATGAATTCGGAGAGATAAGGAGGGCATGGAGATCTTGTTTTAATGCAACTATTGTTGGTTACAATTTTAGAGAACTTCTCTCCTCTCTTCCCCATTTATTTTAGAGGTAGAGCTTGGGTTCTCCTATTTTTCATCTTTGTAAAATTTAGAGTCTTGTTTATATTTATCTTGTGTTTCATGTGGATGTATCATTGTTTGTTCACGCTCACTCTTGTGCAAGTTGTGGTTATTTATCCTCTCTCCCATGGGCTTTGGGGGAGGCTAGCATGCATTTGAACCTTGGGAAAGGCATGTAATGATGCCTATTGTTTGATGGCAAAAAAAAGCTTCTTCTCCTTGTTTGGATTCCTTGAAGGCATGTGCATTTGGATCTCAAAGTTGGATGGTGGTTGGAGCTCTTGGTCATCTTCTTTTTATTTGTGGATATTACCTCATTGTAACCCTTTTGGGAAATGACTTGTGGAAACTTTCTCCTTATTGAAATTCCTATTCCTTTTGGTATTTGATAACCACTTGTAAGCTTTGTATTTCTTTGTATTTGAAAACTTTCTTTCAATCTTAGAAAGGAGTTGTTGGTTGTTTCTTATGTATTTTAGCATGTTTGGAAAATATGATGTATTGAGGAATTTCTTTGCAAAAAAAGGGTCTTGTAAAATATCTATACTTCTTTAACATGCTTAGTTTTTTTATATTATATTGACAAAAAGATTACTTATTGGAAATGAAATCTAGTTGTTATAGGAAGTGCTATTTTAATATTGGAAGAATTATTATCAATTTGAAATATGCATCCTTTGTAAAAGGTTTTCATAGATTTAGATCATAAGTGAAAATTACATTTAAAAATATTGCTACCATATATGGTTTGAGAAATCAATATTGGTGTTCAAAGGAATTTGGACTTATTGTGAATATGGTCTTCTTTTTTTTTTTTTTTTTTTTTTATATTTGTCAAAGAATGATAAAATAAATTAGAATCATATTCATTATACTCTCTGAGGGGTTATTATGGAAGATAAGTATTTTAGGTTCATAGATTTAAAATTGTTTTCCTTTTTAAGTGCAATAACTCTAGCTTTATTATACTATTATTTCATTTTATATATATATATATATATATATATATATATATATATATATATATATATATATAGACACACACACACACACACACACACTTATGGATTATATATATATAATTGTATATAATTAATATACGAGTTACTAATTTAATTAAAAAAAAAAAATGACAAAGGAATATATATAAAATTATATATATATATATAAGGTTTTATATTATATATTATATGTGTTTTATATTTTAAACATATAATAATAAAACAAAATTTATAGTTTTGTTTTTAAATAAACAAAAACAAACATTGTATTAAACGTTTTTTAAAATAACAATAAACAAAAAAAAACTATTTTTTAAACATAGTCGGGTTAGGGCCAAACCCCCCCCCTCCCGTCGCCCTCACCGACCTTGCCGCATGGCCGTCCCCCTCGGCCTCCCCTCGGCTCCCACATGCCTCCCCAAACCCAAACCCTTCTCTCTCCTCTGCCATATTTCTTGTTCCCTGTGTGTATACTCCAGTTTGCCACCCCCCTTTTTACAAAAAAATATATAAATAAATATATACATCAAAAAAAAAACCAACATGTTTTGAATGCAAGGTTTTTCACAAAGGAGAAACACATGAAATAAAATAAGCTCCCATGGATCCTCCACACAACCTGCAAGAAGAAACAAATCCAAAATGAGAGAAAATAACATGGGAAAGCAAAGAAAAGAAAGGGATAAAGAAGTTTAGGGCAAAAAAATCAAATATAGGGCTGAGATCTATTTTGATCCTACGGTCCAAAATTAACCCTACTCACTTTTAAAACTTTGGCATTGTAAATGTGAATGGTAAATATTATAAAGAGGAAAATTATAAAAAAGGGTTGTGGCAAATTTATAATTAAAGGGGAAAAATAATAAATTTAAAAATGTGTGTATTTTTTTGGTGACCTTAGTAAGTCAAGTAGAAATAAATAATTAAATTGTCTTGGGCTAATAATTCATTTGATTTTCGAAGCGATTAAAAGTTATATAATAAAATAATATGGGGATATGGTTAAGCAAGGATAATTGCTTTATTTTAGTTCACCTTAAATTTTTTTTTTTACCCTAATTCTTTAGTGCTTATTTTGGTACATTTTCTCGGTGTTCTCAACGAGCATTACATTTCATATCGTGGTGGAGGTTCACACATGCGGACACTCTGGGTAATACATCAACCGGTTAACAAAATTGGTAATAACATTAAAAGTAAATAAATAAATAAAATAATTAAACACTTTCTGCAACCATTTAATAACTTCTTTGCTCACCTCGTGCATAGGATGGCACCCAAGAGGGGACGATTAGCTAGAGGCTTGGGGCGTAGTGCACCTACGCGGGAGCTTCCAACACCTAAATTTGGGCCTAAGATATTAGAGGTCCTACAACAACTGATAGGCGTTGTGCAGTAGCATCTTCCACCACCGTAGGAGGTGAGAGAGGAGATTCCATTGGGAGATGAGGAGCCGATAGGTGAGGATGTGCATTCAGAGCCGCCAGAGCATGATACACCAAGGCAGGAGAGGTCACGTAGCCCTTCCATTCATCATGAAAGGGTAGCCTCGTACCGTCATAGCTGCTCACACAATCTCGAGGTACCATTTGGGGATAGGTGACCCCTTTCACCTATTGGACTACATCGCTAGGATCGGGATATAGGTAGTGTGATCAGGGATCTCCTTCACCATACCGCACACCTACACCGGCTCTATAGATGTCTTTGGGGATGAGTCATGGCTCCTTAGCTTGGATAGTTGCTTTGGCTTGCACTCTTATGAGAGAAATGTCAATGCAAGATTTTCCATACACCTCCTCCGAGATGCGGTAGGCATTTGGTGGAGAAACAAGGAGCGGATACTCCATCGACTCGAGAGACAAAGTGACCTGGGAGATGTTTGAGGAGTGATTCAGGGCTTGCTATATGTCATAGCATTTTGTGCAGAAGAGGATTGATGAGTTTCATGACTTACGACAGGATCTGGCATAGTAGCACAGTATGAGAGTAGGTTCCTTGATCTTCTGCAGTATGTGGATTTCCTGCAAGATGAGAAATTACAGTTAATAGGTTTATTCGAGGCCTTAATGTAGATATAGTAGGAGCAGTTAGGATGTTATCTTCTCCCACACTTGAGAAGGCCATTGAGAAGGCCTACTTAGATGAGGAGAACATGACCAAGGCACATGAACACCGAGATAGAAACAAGAGCAAGTTTCAGGAGAGGATACAGGCCTTCCAGAGTCATAGGTCATGGGGTACAACACCACCCCATAGAGGAGGATTTTGGCCTCCACCAATAGTCAGGAGGGCTCCATCGCACCCGCAAAATCAGACACAACATCATGGCCACCAGCATCGAGGGGGTTAGGCGGACTCAGAGAGCTTTCAAAGAGGTGGCACTAGAGGAGGTTTTGGTGGAGCCAGGGATAGGAGGTAGGGTACTCAACAGTACGGTCAGCTCACTTGTAGCGATCTGCGCTAGGGTTGGACTGGCAGGATCAGTACACCAGAGTACAGGAGGAACCCCATCTCAGAGGGGTACAGGAGGATGTTTTATTTGTGGGTCTCCTGATCACTATGTGCGTATGTGCCCGCACAAACCCAATACCATGGATGCACAGAGAGCCGCTAGATTTGAGTAGATGGTGGGTGATGTAGGACACACTCATTGTGTATATGCAGCGGTTGACAACTGCCAGGCCGAGCATTAGGCCATAGTCATTGAGATGACATGTACTATTAGGGGTATTTCTGTCTCAGTTTTTTTAATTCAGGTGCTTTAGATTATTTTATATCACCTTCTATAGTGGACTAGTGTGGGCTAGTGGTGGCTAGGCAACTAGTTAGTTGGCAGGTTGAGTTGGCCTCTGGGCTAAAATCACCATGGACTCGTATGTGGAGAGTTACGTACTTGATTTAGGATCCTTCTCCACTACACTTGACCTTCGAGTTATTCCTCTAGGATCCTATCAGGTAGTTTTGGGTATGGATTGGCTCGAGGATCATCGAGCTAAAGTGGATTGTAGAAAAAGTTCATTGAGTGTCGGGATGATCTTGGGAGTTCGAGTTATGATTTCAGGGATGTAGAGGCCTATCTCCTTCCACATGATCTCACCTAAGCAACTCAAGCGAAGAATGCGTAAGGGATGTCGCTTTTTGTTATCACCATCGGTGATCGATCAAAGAGCACTCTAGAGCATTCACCTTTAGATGATCATTCATTTTGAGGAGTATGTAGATGTGTTTCTAGGTGAGATTCCGGGTTACTACCCCATAGAGAGGTGGATTTCACCATTGATCTAGTACTGGATCTACACCGGTTTCTAGGGCACCCTATCGATGATGACTCCAGAGCTTCATGAGCTGAAGATTCGAGTAAAGGAGTTGTTAGATAAGGGTCTCATTCGCCTAGTGTATCACCTTGGGGTGGACCAATCATATTTGTGAAAAGAAGGATGGTTCTCTTAGGCTTTGTGTTGACTTGACACCTTAATAAAGTCACAATAAAGAACCGTTATCAACTCCCTAGGATTGATGACTTGTTTGATTAGATGCGGGAGTGAGAGTATTCTCCAAAATTGATCTCAAGTCAGGGTACCATCAATTACGCATAACATATGTAGACATTCATAAGATAACATTTCACACACGTTATGGGAATTATGAGTTCACATTGTTCCATTTGGATTGACCAATGCCCCAACCTGTCTTCATGAGCCTCATGAATGGAGTATTCGAGACATTTCTGGATCATTTTGTCTTAGTGTTCCTTGATGACATATTGATATATTCTCGTTCTAAGGAGGAACACGAGGAGCATTTGAGGCGGTACTTCAAGTTTTGAGAAAACAAAAGTTGTATGGGAACTTGGAAAATGCAGCTTCTTTCGACAGAGATTCATACTTGGGTCATATCATATCGGAAAGGGTATCTTAGTATATCCCTCTAAGATACAGCTATTATGGATCGTCAAGTGCCCCACATCGATTCGAGGTGAGGATTTTTATGGGTTTAGTAGGGTATTGCCAGAGGTTTGTATAGGATTTTCTAGGATTTCTCACCCTATCACTTCTCTTCGGAGAAAAGGGAAGAAGTTTGATTGGATAGAAAAGTGTGACCAGACCTTTCGATTGCTTAAGGAAAGGTTAACCACGGCACCCATCTTAGCATTCTAGACTGACGAGAGGATTTTGTGGTTTGCACCGATGCATCGCTAGAGGGTTTGGGAGTAGTTCTTATGCAGGGAGCATTGGGTTATTACCTTTGAGTCTCGTAAGCTCAAGGAATGCGAGCTTAACTACCCTACTCTTTGACTTGGTTCATGCACTTGTGTGTTGGCAACATTTCCTTTTGGGTAGACATTTCATTTTGAGGATAAATCATCGTAGTTTACAACATATCTTCTCATATTCGAACCTCAACACTCACAACGGCGTTGGATGGAGTTCCTATGTGAGTATGACATGGAGGTTAAATATATCAAAGGAAAGAAAATGTTGTTACTGAGATGCACTTAGTAGATGATGACATGTGCTTGCTTCATTGACACTTCATTCGGATTTGAGAGGTAGGATTCTTGAGCACCTTCCAGAGGACAAGTTTTATGAGGGAGCTAGACAGATGTTGGAGTCACAGGGTTATTTAGAGTGCGAAATATTCTAGGTGTGTTTTAGAGACAAATGGTTTACTTCGATTCCATAGGCACATCTATGTACCTAAGTCAGTGTGATATGTGTAGCTTCATCCTTACAGAGGCACATTAGTCCCCATATGCAGCACATCAAGGAGTGAAGAAAATGCACATTGATTTTAGGGAGTTATATTACCTTGCCGGGTCTTCGATGGGACATAGTAGATTTTGTTGCATGTTGCCTTGAGTGTCGAGAGGGTCAAGGCAGAGCATTCCCTTCCCGCATGACTCTTACATCCTCATGATATTCCTGAGTGGAAATGGGATGTGATCTCTGTGATTTCATAGTCGGACTTCCTATGTCTACTTATCATCATGATGCCATTATGGTTACCATGGATAAGTTAACCAAGGTGACCAAGGTCACCTATAATGCACAGCCATCGCTAAAGTATTTATGGAGGACATTGTTAGGTTTCATTGGATTCCAAAGACCACCATCAATGATAGGGATACCATCTATACTTCATATTTCTAGACTTCCTTCGATCGCTCTGGGTACTCGAGAATTTCAGCTCAAGCATATCATCCAAAGACAAATGGATAGAAAGAGAGGGTTAATAAGGTCTTTGGAGGACATGTTGAGGATGTATGTGATGGACCAGCGGAAGAAATGGGAAGATTATTTTCATTTAGTTGAGTTCTCTTACAACAACAACTATCATAGTTCCATCAGCATGGTTCCTTACCATGCTCTGTATGGACGACCTTTTAGGACACCTTTGAGTTGGTACAGATTAGATGATAGGATTATTTTGGGACCAGCTTACCTACAGGATTTAGAGCTGTAAGTTATTTTGATTAGACAGTGCCTTGAGCAGGCTAGAGCACGCCAGAAGGCGTATGCGGACACCAAGAGGATTGATCGTCATTTCTCGGTGGGTGACAAGGTCTTCTTGTGAGTTCATCCGCATAAGAGCCCAATATGTTATGGAAAGGGTTATAAGATTTCACCTCATTTTTGGGTCCTTTTGATATTTTAGAGGTCATCGGGTCCAGTTTCCTATCACCTAGCTTTGCCACCATGCCTTGTATGGGCCCACGATGTATTTCATGTTTTTGTACTACGTAGATATGTAGCAAATGTTTCTCATGTTTTGGATTGGTTGGCATTATAGGTAGAGGACAGAGGACATTAGAAACTGGATCTCATATGCATACTTTGGAGCACCGGAGGTTGGCCTTCGGGGTCTAGAATTGGACTAGGTTAGAGTGTAGTGGGACCGATACAACGAGACAACAACTACCTGGGAGGATGCAACACCTTTGAGGGCTAGATATCCCTATCTCTATCAGTGACTTCTAGGAGGAAGTCTAATTTTAGTAGAGGGGGATGTAGTGCCCACACTTTTATAGCTCAGTTACTTGTTGCTCATTACTCATAGACATGTTTTGACAGAGATTTGTTATATTTTGGACATTACATTAGGAGATTTGATCTGACTAGACATGTATGGACATTTAGGTGTATAACACCGATTTTGCTTGATTACTATGTTGTTTGCATTATCTTATGATGTCATGGATACTAATTGAAATGATGTTGTTTTGGAACGTAGTTACATTGATGGATACTCAATTTTTTACATGTTGGGATTTTATGGATACATGTCATTTTATCATTATGACTAACTTATAGTGAATTATGTATAGTTGTGCACGTTTCCGCACTTTCGATTCCAAAAGATGAAATGTTAGTCTAAAATTCATTGATATCTTATTTAGTAGTTTATTTATATTTTATCGATGACAGTGTGTTTAATGTGTGTAATGAGTGTGCGGTGATAGGTCATAGGAGAACGTGGGACTCAGGCCAGCTACACAACTTTGCACAAGTAGAACACGGGCTAAGCCCTAGCCATGTTTATTGCTTGAGGCCTTAGCGTTAGAATTATTGTTTTGGGAACCATGGGTGACCCTCATTTGTAATGTAATATGTCTTGTAATTATTAATTTTGCTTAGGGTAGTTAGTTTGTGTTGTAAACTTGTTTTGGCTAATTCATGACCCCACTTGCATTAAGTTTTGAATTAGTCCAATGATGCACTTAATCAAAAGGGTTTAGGGTCACATGTGAACCCTTGGGTGGTCCCCACACCCTCTACCCTTGTGCCAAAAATGCCAAACCCGAAATTGGGTTATTTTGGGCATTTTTAGGGACCTCTTTTTAGTTTGGGGGTTCCCTTATCATAAAAATGGGCCCTTGGACCCTACCTAATAGGTAGGGGGGCTTATTTCCAAGGCTAGAGGGAGTTTTTCCTCCCTTTTTGCCTCTTGTTTGGTCACATCCATGTAAGGGGTATGGATTAGTGTGCTTGTTAAAAGTTGCACAAAAATTGTTTTGTTATCATTTAGAGTAATTTGGGAGAAGAGGGCTAAAAGTCATTTTACCCTTTCTCTCATTTAGCTTTGGCATCTTTGACCTTGAAGGAGGAGAGGGGTGACACATGTCACCCCCTCATTGGTGATGATTTTTTCTTGCTCCTCTTCAAATTCCCTTCATGGGAAAAGAAGAGAACTTTTTTTTTTCGGAGCTTTTGCTTGGATGCTTGTGGATTGGGAGCTAGAGTTTACTTGAGTCAAGAAGTGGAAAAGATTGAAGTTGGAAAGTTTTTGAGAGCTTTCTTTTAGGTGGGTCTCTTAAGCCTTATGGTATGTGTTGTATTCATGCTAGTTGTTATATTTGTTTACTTGGAAATGTAGTTATTACATGTGAATTTTTATTTATTGTTACTTGTATTTGCTCCCTCCATCATATGGCATGATTGAGTTTTAGAGTTGTGGGGAAGAGAGAGGGATTTTTCCCTCTCAATCCTCATAGGCCTGATGGGCAATCCTTGTAGGATTTGGTTATTCCCCTCAAATTGGTTTGAGGTGGGGAAGTTGGTTCATTTGGCTTGAACCTCCTTCCCCATTCTTGGTAAGGAAACCCCTTTGGGGTTTGAAAATCCTTCCAAGAAGGATTTGTTGAAAGGAGGAGAAATATGGAGGGCTTTAATGAAGTAGGAGAAATAAGGAGGGCATGGAGATCTTGTTTTAATGCAACTATTGTTGGTCACAATTTTGGAGAACTTCTCTCCTCTCTTCCCCATTTGTTTTAGAGGTAGAGCTTGGGTTCTCCTCTTTTTCATTTTTGTAAAATTTGGAGTCTTATTTATACTTATCTTGTGTTTCATGTGGATGTATCATTGTTTGTTCACGCTCACTCTTGTGCAAGTTGTGGTTATTTTCCTCTTTCCCATGGGCTTGGAGGAGGCTAACATGCAACATAACCTTGGGAAAGACATGTAATGATGCCTATGGTTGGGTGGCAAAACAAGATTCTTCTCCTTGTTTGATTCCTTGAAGGCATGTGCATTTGGATCTCAAAGTTGGATGGTGGTTGGAGCTCTTGGTCATCTTCTTTTTATTTGTGGATATTACCTCATTGTAACCCTTTTGGGAAATGACTTGTGGAAAAATTTCTCCTTATTGAAATTTATCTTCCTTTTGGTATTTGATAACCACTTGTAAGCTTTGTATTTCTTTGTATTTGAAAACTTTCTTTCAATCCTAGAAAGGAGTTGTTGGTTGTTTCTTATGTATTTTAACATGTTTGGAAAATATGATGTATTGAGGAATTTCTTTGTTAAAAAAAAGGGTCTTATAAAATATCTTTACTTCTTTAACATGCTTAGTTTTTTTTTATATTATATTGACAAAAAGATTACTTATTGGAAAGGAAATCTAGTTGTTATAGGAAGTGCTATTTTAATATTGGAAGAATTATTATCAATTTGAAATATGCATCCTTTGTAAAATATTTTCATAGATTTAGATCCTAAGTGAAAATTAGATTTAAAAATATTTCTACCACTATATGGTTTGAGAAATCTGAATATTGGTGTTCAAAGGAATTTGGACTTATTGTGAATATGGTCTTCTTTTGTTTTTTTTTATATTTGTCAAAATAATGATAAAATAAATTAAACTCATATTTATTATACTCTCTGGGGTTATCATGGAAGATAAGTATTGTAGGTTTATAGAT
Organism: Taxus wallichiana var. yunnanensis; assembly: GCA_018340775.1. NCBI lineage: Eukaryota > Viridiplantae > Streptophyta > Pinopsida > Cupressales > Taxaceae > Taxus > Taxus wallichiana. Next base: position 547,703,809 of record CM031238.1, on the reverse strand, counting down.
TTAAAATTATTTTCCTTTTTAAGTGCAATAACTTTAGCTTTATTATACTATTATTTCATCACACACACACACACACACACACACACACACACACACACACACACACACACACACACATATATATATATATATATATATATATATATATATATATATATATATATATATATATATATATATATATATATATATATATATATATATATATATATATATATGTAGATATATATACATATGTAGATATATACTTATGGATTATATATATATATAATTGTATATAATTAATATGCAGTTATCAATTTAATTAAAAAAAAAAAATGACAAAGGAATATATATAAAATTATACATACATACATACATACATACATACATACATACATACATACATATTATACATATATATATATATATATATATATATATATATATATATATATATATATATATATATATATATATATATATAGAAGGTTTTATATTATATATTATATGTGTTTTATATTTTAAACATATAATAATAAAACAAAAGTTCACAGCTTTTTTTGTTTTTAAATAAACAAAAACAAACATTGTATTAAACATTTTTTTAAATAACAATAAATAAATAAAAATATTTTTTTAACACAATCGGGGGGGCCGAACTCCTCCCCACCACCTATTCCTTCGCCCCCACGCCAGCTCCCACCGCCACCCTCCATGGCACCCTGCGAACCCCCAACTCCACTACCACCCCGCCTATCCCATGACCCGTCCACGCCTATTCCATGCTATCCTCTCAAGGCGCTGTCGCGCTGCGCCATGTCCCTCTCATCACCCCTCGCCGACCTTACCGTAACCATCCCCCTTTCCCTCCCCTCGGATCCCACATGACTCCCCCAACCTCGAACCCTTCTCTCCCTCTTGCCACCGTATTTCTTGTTCCCCTGCGTGTATACTCCAGGTCCATCGCCCCGCCTTTTTACAATATATATATATATATATATATAATATCAATATATCCAAAAAAAAAAAACTTCCAACACGTTTTGAATGCATGATTTTTCAAAAAGGAGAAACACATGAAATAAACTAAGCTCCCATGGATCCTCCACACAACATGTAAGAAGAAACAAATTCAAAAAATGAGAGAAAAATAACATGGGAAAGCAAAGAAAAGAAAGGGATAAAGAAGTTTAGGGCGAAAAAATCAAATCTAGGGTTTAGATCTCATTTGATCCTACGGTCCAAAATTAACCCTACTCACTTTTAAAACTTTGGCATTTTAAATGTGAATGGTAAATATTATAAAGGGAAAAATTATTAAAAAAGGGTTGTGGCAAATTTATAATTAAAGGGGAAAAATAATAAATTTAAAAGATGTGTGTATTTTTTTGGTGACCTTAGTAAGTCAAGTAGAAATAAGTAATTAAATTGTCTTGGGCTAATAATTCATTTGATTTTTGAACATGATTAAAATTTATATAATAAATTAATATGGGGGATATGATTAAGCAAGGACAATTGTTTTATTTTAGTTCACCTTTTAATTTTTTTACCCTAATTCTTTATTGCTTCTTTTGGTGCATTTTCTCGGTGTTCTCAATGGAGTATTACAAAAACATAACCAGATCTCACATACCCGAAGCTACCTTGCATCTACCATTGTGCAACCAAGATCTCACCTTTGTATTGTGAATTTGCAAACAAGACCTCTAACATCGATCTACCATATGTGCAATTATAACTATGCACCAAGAAGTAAGTTTGTCTCTCCATCACTACATAACTTGTGTAATCATGAAGAAAACCTCCTCTACAATATCTAGATCTACATCGATCAAAAATACAATATGATCTCATGGATCTACAATACAAGACTAGATCTACATAGATCTATAATACAAGATCTCACCAACATGTGGATCTACAAGAAGAAACTCTATGTTCTTTATATACTATGCAAGTCATTACAATAAGATAATAACTATACAAAGAAAATATAGTAGAAGACGTTACCCTCTTCTCACCATTCAGATGTACCTACTATTTCCTTCTATCCATCTCCTCTCCATGGAGACTCTGTCTTTATGTAACCTGTTCTTTCTTTTTCTTCTTCTTCTTCATCTTCATTCTCTCAATCTAGGAGAGAATCAAGGATCTAATTCAATCCTTCTCTTAATTTGTCCCACTTCTAAACCCTAGCTTTCATGCTTATATAGGAGTATATAAACTTAGGGCACCTTAGCCATGTAATTACATCCAATAGATTTGCTTTAAAACAAAATCTATATTTAAAGCCCGTGACTTAAAAAAAAACACTTCGCACATGTAGTAATCGGTGCGGTTAGACCTAACCACAGCCTGTTCTCCTTTTTTACTTGATTAACATCAGTCCTACGACCAATCCCGGTTCCACTTTCACCAATGTCGGTTACTGTGTTACCAGTCACTTTCCATTGCATACTAATTGTGAAGTAATCTAGCTCCACAACCTAACAAAGATATTAACGAGTTATTTTAATATTGAATGATTAGTGTTGGAATTTAATTAATTAAAAAAATCCATGTATTCTATTTCATTCCTTTTTGGTTATAGGTGTAAATCATAATCAAATATAAAAAAGGGTGAAAACATTTAGTGAGCTCGACTCTTGAATTGAAAATTATATTTCAAACCCCTAATGGTCATTGGGTTTCTATTTTATTTAGTTCTATTTGGATTTTGTGCTTTATCATGACAACTCTTCGAGATCATTATTAGTATCGTATATATAATCTTATGCCCAATTCCATGATGATATATTTGGTAATACTATTTTGATTCTCAATGTTGATCATGCGAAGGTGATGTCTCTAATAATTACTCTGAAAATCATAACTAGGACCTTACTAATGATGATTCCCAAAAAATTTCACATCTTTATAAGAGAATCCCACTAACATTGATATCCTATTATACACCACATGAGATCAACTTAAACATGATCCATCATCTATCATAAAGACATATACTATTATTACATCTATGGTGTCCAAAATCTAAGGGGCACCTAACATTCAAATACACAATGTTTCTATGCCTATTCATGTAACCATTATTGATAATACACCTCTCATATCTAATAGTTTGCATGCTTTCTCATCTAGCACATAAGATCTTGAAACCCTTGTTCACACATTATAAGATCAAATATTACAATTATAACAAGGTATGTCCAATACTCCTTACTTAACGATATGGAATTTTATCAATTATTACATAATCCATTAACTCTTGAGGTGGTATCTTAACCTTTACCTCTTGGTTTTTTAGTAACTAATCTTCCTATCTATAATGAACAAGGTGAACCCACAAAATATCTTATTTCATTTCATGTGGCTTACATCGATTATGCCTCTTATGACATCTTTCTTACCAATTTGTTCCTTAGGAGTCTTAAACAATTTGCATTGCAGTGGTTTGATGATCTCCCAACACATTCTGTGTGTTCTTTCACTACATTGGAAAATTAATTTTTGGCAACATTTTATATCAATATTGGGGATAATGTTTCTTATAAATAAATGTATAAGTTACACCAATCCTCTAGATGAACATATCAATGATTATGTCTTGTGTTATCAAACCATGTTTACCAAGATGATTAACATCCTAGTTGATAGTGATTTGTAATACCTTTTTACATAAAGTTTAGTTCCTCCTTTGAAAGAATCGGCCATGTTTGAAAAATTCAAATCATTTGACCATCTATGTGATTGTAGTCATGAAATCACACACTTTCTACTTACATCACACCTCTAAGTATTTCATTATATACATGATTCCTAAGAAAGAATACTAGAAATTAACTTGTAGACACCAATTTTTGGTGTAACTCCTCTCCTTCATCCCACATTCTTTCTCCTTTATTCAACTTTCCCTCTTGCTTTTCTTTTTCCCTAAATTTGAGTAAATTCCATTATACACATATCAATTTACTCACCCTTAATTAATTAATTAACAGGGATCCATGTAAACCCATTTGATAATTAGAATTTGGTACTATCTCACATATCCTAAATTTATTCAATTCATGGGCAATAATACACACATCTGACATCCCACTCCTAAATTCAAAAATGGGATGCATTATTGCACCTAACCATGTCAATCATGCTCCCCACTCCATATCACATCCTTATCTCTTTGACCTCATAATTCAAATCATGAGCCCCGCTTGATCACATCATATCCAAATCAAACCTAACTACTCAAATCATGTCCCTTAACTAGGGTTACTTTACCCAACCCTGATTACCTAATAACCCACAATCTAACCTCACCCCTAGGCTATAAATATGGGCCTTCCCCCCTTGTTCAAACAAGTTGGAAAATTTGGGAAATGTTGTTTTGAATTTTTAGCCACTTGTTTGTCATAACATCCTCATAATGTCCTTGTAATGCCATTGGAATCCCCACAATACTCTTCTCATGATTTGGTGGTTCACTTAGCTTGGTTCATGTTGCATGTTGTGTTTGGATCAGATTAGTAGCTCATCTACATACCAGTATCTTTAGGTTTATTTGTTCATTAGCTTGCATATTATCCATTTATCTTGCATTTTATCATTTTTTCTTTATCACACGAGGGTTGACAACCACCGAGGAAGTGAACGCTTCTCGGGTCCACTTTGTTGGGTAGCCCCACATAAAATATCTAAGAAATTTTTCTCTAGTGTCTTTGAGTTGCAGGTTTTCTGAGATCACAACGAGGAGCTCATCATATACTTTGCGCCTGTATCAGTCATCATCATCTCCAAGGTACTAAGCCCTTGCATATTCGAGGTTGTTTGGTTTTATTGATTTCACACATTAAGGTGAACATGAAGCAGAAACTCGATCAACATGAACAACACTTATTTTACTTGTTCTTTACTTTTTGGAACAACCCCTTTACTTTTGGATACTAAATGACATGTGACCCAACCTCGTATTGATCATTAAATCTTCAAGCATCACAAAAACTACTTCCCATTAGGGACAGGAGCACCCCATGCATTATTATCCCCTTTGGACACTTCTATCAATTTCCTCCTTTTCTTGATTTTGAATTGCCACATTATTTGGTGTCTTTTATAGAGTCTCTTTTATCACTTTGGTTCATATTTTTAGTTGTTAATGATGAAATTAAAAAAAGGGAATCATATATATACATGACTTACTCATTATTATTGGGGATTCACAATTGGGAGCTAATTCTTACTATTTACTACTTGACAAAGAGCAATATTTAAGGGCTATATTTAGGTTACATTATTCACTACATAGGATGGGATATTTTTTAATTCCATCTCACACATTCTATCTTAGGGTATATTAGTTATATCTTGTTATCCCGGTGCAACTAACACAAGCAAAATCTATCTTTAAGGGACACAACTAAATCACACACTCAAAAGAACTACATAGAGTCTGAAATGTAGTGCAACCCTTGATGAAAATCACATTGGGGTGATTATCGAGGTCATTCTAACTCAAGCATATGTATTATTTGTTTCATCTAGTGTTTGCTTGATATTTTTATAGGTATCTAGGGTTAATTTTGTAGGAACAAGTATGATACAAGAACCCTACAATAGATCTAAAGTGATAAATAGTAGAAAAAAGGAACTAAGTTTAAACCCAAAAAGACCAAAAGAAGAGATTTTGCAAGGAAATTAACACCTAGATTAGGAACTAGCACCCGAGGTGGTCCTGTCCTCCAATGGGTGCTTCTAGCAAAATAATTCCTAAATCCTAGTTTCTCGATAGATCCCGAACAATGATTTATGCTAAAATGTAAATAATTAACCTAATCTAATGAAAGTTTGTAGCAAATAAAAAATAAATAAATAAAGGAAATAAACCAAGTAAACTAAGAAATGAAATGTAGAAACCCTAATGTGCAAAGAGGGTTAAAATATCCTTAGTTGATTTATAGAGGTTGCGATGCTTGTGTTGTAGTGAAGATTGTCTAAACAAGAATGAGAGACCATCACACGAGAGCTTGAAAAAATATAGATCCGAGTGATTTGGCTGGACCGGAGCACTTGGAAAATGGATTGGGGCACTTGGAGTTCCCTGGTTTGAAATCTGGGTGCCCTGTCTTCATAGAATGTTTAGAAGCTAATTTCACAAAGTCACCAAATGGTGTAAAGCCTTCACTACTTGTCGTGTCCATGTTGCATTTAGATTGATGATGTCATCATAAACCCGTAATAAAGAAATCAACTACAAAACCCCAAACAAAAATCAAACCCTACAAAAGAAAGATGCAAATGAAGGGTTGATTTTCCTCAACCACAATAATGGTGGACTTATAATCGAGTGTTGTACTACATCTCTTATCCAATGTAGTTACGTGTGTGTGTGGAATTGTGCCTTAGGTTTCTCTTGCGTGTGTCACACTTGAAGTAGCAAACAATTAGCTAGATGTAGAATGTAAATAATGTGTACATGGAATAGAATAAACTCCCCTCCTATGAAGTGTGATGTAGATGAACAAAACCTTTTTCCTTTTTGATGGAGCTATATAGATGAAAATGGAGCTATAGATGCCTTGATGGATGCAACCTTAAGTGGTGGTAGCTAGTGCTTAGTGTTTGATACCTTATTATGATCACATAACTTTATATTTATATGATTCCTTCACTTAAATTTCATAATTAACCCCGAAAAGGTTGACTAACAAAAAGATAAGATTCTCAAACGGCTAGAAAGGACCCAAAAAGTGAGAGTAAAGTGTAAATAGGATAGGGGTGCCCAAAGGGGACGAGGGCACCTAGCCCTGACATCCTGGTTGGGTGCCCTAGTCTAGAAAGGGTAAAACTGAAGTATGAAAAGACATACTGGGTCAATAAAGGTGCAAGACCAAAAGTAGCAACATAAAACAATGAAATATGTCCACAAATATGGGTTAATAAATAATTTTCTTACTTAGGAACCATATGAATAGTAGTATGCGATCGAGACTAGATAATTACCCAAAGTGCATGATTTTGTGTCTAAATATTCTCCCACTTTATGTTGGTGAGGGGAAAGATTGGTACTATAAAGTAAATAGAGATGCGTACTTGATATCCATATAGATTGATGTAGAAAACATATCGAGGGAATAAACAAAATTATGGAGTGATAAAAAGATGGAGTGTGGAGACTAGAGATGTAAAAGTGTAAAAAGTGATGAAAATGAACCTAGGGAAAAAGTGTGTGTGTGAATGCTAATGTGTGTGGTGTATTTATTGTTATTGTCGATATGTATGTCGAGTGATGTTGATGATGTTAACTAATTTCTTCCCATACGAACAGGACCTACAAAAGAGAAGACAATCAAGTAGTCAAATACACATGTATATTTATAAAAAGCATGTAAGGAAGTATGTAAAATTAAATGCTGAAAATGTGAAAAAGGAACATGTGCACCTAATCTGTGATGAGAAAAAGAGTGTAGAAAGGATCATGTCGATGAAGTTTGAGTTTTTTGGGAGATCTCACGCCACTAGCCAAGAAGTATAGGGAGGAAAGTATGATTTATCCTCCAACCTGTAACCACTTCCCAAAACTATAGATATCTTTGTACTGTCTAGTTTTTTGGGTGATTTGATGCCATGATAGAAGTAATGTAGAGAGGAAAGTATGGTGTTATCCTCTAACATGTAACTACTCCTCGAATAAAACACCACTATAGATGATGTGTACTAATACATGTGGTAAGGAAGACCTACCCCGTAAAATCAGAGTGTAGAGTTTTGTAGATTGTGATGAACCCTATCACTATGTAATTGCCCTCGGTTATAGGCACTCCAAGAAAGACACTACTATACTAAGGACCCATGTTTGATTCTGATCCCTAACTTTTGTGTTGTAATGGTATTATGATGTGTTGTGTACTATGTGCAGACATTTATATGGGGTGAATGATTCACCCAAATGATGCCCCCCTCTTTAGGGGAACATGTGACATCTTTGTAGGAGGATGCGGCCCAAACACTAAAATTGAAACTGTGTGCCCTATAGGGGAAGGAAAATGTACTTCTTAAAACCCAAGGAACACAAAAATAAGTGGCTAAAAGATAAGTGTTAGTATAGGCAAACATGCATGTATAAGACAAAATGTAAGCTACACAAACAATGTAGAAGCTAAGACGTAAGAAGAAAATGTAGACCGTGAAAAGTGGGTTGTAAACATGGGACACCACTCATGGTGTCACAAGAAAATCAAGGCCATAATGGCCACAAAAAAAAGTGCACACAAAAGAAAAGTGGTAAAGACCACATATAATGACATACAATGACAAACATGTATAAACAATGCAACAAAAAACCATAGTGGAAAATAATAATGTAAGCAAATTTCTGTACATGAAGCACCCATTAGCACATTAGAAAGATAAAAAAATATTTCAAAATCATGTATAATCAATAAAATAGTGTGCTATGAAACAATAACATCTATAGTGTACAAAAGTGGATGACCCTGTGGCCGCTGTGGGGTGGTACTCAGGTACTTGTGCAAAGAATCCATGATATGTGTAATGGACCTTTATAATCTGCAATAACAATTAGAAAGGTAAGTGAACATGCATGTGTGTATAATAAAGATAATGACATACAAGATATTTATCTATCATGCGCAATAAAGTGATCATGTATAAGTAGATACGAGGAAGAGTAAAAGCAACCAAGATATGGAATTTGTTGTCGATGGATGGAATGGAATGTAAAGTGAATGATAGAAGTCATGTGCCCCTAAAGTGAATGGAATTGTATGTAGTGACATTCATTTATTCATGCCCCCTCAAAGCAGTAAAAAAGGAACCGTAAAAAATATTGGGTCATTAAGAAATGGTCGAGCAATGTGTTGTATGTAGCATGAGTGTGGTGAATTTGTATTGATAATATGCAACATAAAGATGAAATGAGTGTGATGATGTAGCCAAAGCATATATCACTAAAGGATGATAGAACAAGTGAAAATGTAGCCTATGGCATATATCACTAAATGATGACTAGAACAAGTGATGATGATGCTAGAGTAAGTGATGATGTAGCCTATGGCGTATATCACTACAAGATGAGTAAGTAGGACCGGTGATTTAGCCTAAATCCACTAAATGATGTAAGTGGAAGTGATGATGTATCCTATGGCGTATATCACTAATCTAGGAATGTCACATGAGAAAAGGATTGAATGGTTGAGTGTGTGAGTATGATGTGGTCCATTTGTGAAGTATACCCTTAATGTCCAAAGATGGACCGTGAGATAAGAGTGCGTCATAGGGAAGTGATATGATAATGTGTTTTTCACCTGATTCTTAGAACATTTCTTGGAATGTGACGAAACAAATAAGGGTAAAAAGGCTAGGAGGAATACCTATTGAAGTTGGTTGAAGGTTGTTGTGCACGCGTTGACTTCTCGATCCACAACTGATCGTGAGAGATTCCTTTTGGCTAGGAGGAACTACCTGAAATAAACAACAAGACCACCAAATGGAAGTTAATAGCATATGTAGTGGACTTCCTAGCGTATGCTAGATTTGGGAAGTGCGATACTCCCTAGAAGGTTGTCAATCCACTGTTTTAAACAAATTAATGTGAGAAATAAGGTAAATATTGTCCTACTATAGTCAATATGATTTAGGCATCTCATATAAACACAATAAGAAAAATCTAATCTAACAGGCTAGGTTAGGATCAGATCCGGAGGTTAGGTAAATGGTTCTGGGTTTTTGTAGGTCTGACAGAGATCTGATGAAGGTCACAGGTGATTATAGGTAACTTGGGAGTAAGTAGGTAGGTTGCTGGTCTGTACTATGTTGACATACATAGAGATTGATGCTGGTCTAGTCTTGATCGATGCCGGTTAACTGTGACCAATGTCGGTCACTCAAGAAATAACAAGGGGTCAAGAACGATTGGTTTGGGTCTTTTTCTAGGTTGATGGGGAGATGGGTAAGTCAGATATACGAGGTGTGGGTAGGGATGCAGGTCAGTAGGTAGGTTTGGTGGGGTTTTGGTGAAGCTGGGAGGAGTTAGGGATTAATTTTGTGAATGGTAGCAACAAAGGCGATGAATCGGGTAGGTAAACCGACGCCAGTATAGGATCGAATGATGATGGTCTAGGATGACCGACGCTAGTGATCGTGGGAAACTGGAAATGTTGTAGAACGGGTTTTGGGTTCCCTTTGTGATTGCAAAAGGGTTGGGTAGGTCGGAATGAGATGTTGGGTTGTCTGGATGGGGTTTTGTAGAGTTTTGGCAGGGGTATGGAGGGGTAGCTATCAAAGGAGATCAATGGTTGGCTGGGAGAGAAAATAATACACCAAGAGAAGTAAATACTGAGAATATCTAAACAACATGGATTGAATAAAAAAATGTACTTACTTATGAATATGCTTCTAGTCGTTTATGGGTGAAGGTTGAAGATGATGGTTGGAGATTTCTTCTGTAGAAGATCACCAGTTGATGGAAAACTCTTACTCAAGCTTCCTGGGGTTTCCTCCTTGCTTGGTTGGGTCAAATCTTTTCTTTGGGATGGTTCTGGATGTTTGGGCGAGAAATAATTATTAGTGTAAATTCACGACACCCCAAAATGACCTTAGATCTATTGTAAACAAATGGCCAATTCGGTGTGAATGCAAAACATGGAGTTTTCCCAAAGTGTGGGACCTTTGCAATTGGTAAAAATCTCTAAATTGAAGTTTGGTTCTTACTCCTCTGTTTAGGTGTATACATAAATTTGTAGAGGTTCAATACTAATTCCTACTCTAAAATTCCAAGGAGACAGAGTTGAAGGTGTAATAAGGGGAAACAAAACTAAGCTAAAACGATGATACACCAAAGGAGTGATGAAATTCTATCTTGCAAATAAACACATATCATAAGAATGTAACACAAAACATGCACAGATTGCCAAAATATAATGAAAGATCAGAGGACAATAATAAACACATGAGAGGGTTGGAAAATCAATCACATAACATACATTATCATTCCCAATTTTAATACAATGCATTACAATGGCAAGGAGGCAAAAATATGTGTCTTTATGCAGCCTATATGAGAGGTTTCAAACTCTACAAATCTACCTGCTAAGGAAGAAAAGAGAGCTTGCAAGAGAAGAATTTCCAACAAAACAAAGGATTGAATCCTTTCCATTTATAGCTGAAACAAAGAAAGAGAAAATAGAGGAGGAAGAAAATTAGATCTCTAGGCTCAACCACCCACCATTAATCCTTTCAAATCCCCCTAAACCTCATCAAATCGAGCTTTGTTTCTACCTTGCATGCTGGAGAAACAAAAATAGTAAATAGAATAAAACGTTGTCTTCAAAGCAATATGATCTCACATTTATGGCATGAGAAGACATTTTAGGGTTTTCCCCATCAAATTGAGTTTATTCTCCATCCTTGGCGTGTGGAAGAAGGTAACCATGGTGGATTGAGCAGAAAATGACTTATTCTAAGCAATCTGATACACATTGAAGGTGTGAAAGATGTTTTTAACATTTTCTCCATCAAAACTTGCAAAAAAATGATGTTTTTATTCCTCTAATGCATAAAGGAGATCAAGACCTTTCCAACGAGTTTGATTTTTCCCAAATCTGATCTTTGGATCGAAAGATATGCCCATCTGAAGATTTAGGGAAAAATCAGGGCATAAATTCGGGCACAAATTTTGAGGCACAAATTAGGGAAAACTTGGCGGAAAAATCAGATTTTGAAAATGGGTCCATGTAGTCAATATTTACTTTTTGCACTTTTGGAAAATTTTCCCAAAAACTCCGTGGGTCCACCACTCCGAGACACGTGGCACCTCCTAATTCATCCACGGGCTGAAGACCTATACTTTTACTTCACATTTTCATATTGGGAAAAATTCCCAAAAAGTTCCCGCACCCCGCTACTTCGCCACTCCACCTTAATGTGGACACCTTTCAGCTTCAAAATGATATGTGGGTCTTTTTCTCCATTTTCTCCTTGGCGGGCCTACAGGCTAAAATTTGACTTTGAGCATTTTAGCCAAAAGGGAAAAATTTCCCAAATCTCTCCGCGCCTCCGCCAACGCGCTTCCTTCCCCTTTGCGGGCCTTGCGGGCCAAAATTTTCCTTTGCACCCTTTGACCAAAGCGCCAAAAACTCCAAAATCCTCCCGACACCCATTACTCCGCCCGCCACGTGGCATCTTTTCACTGGTTGTGGGCCTGTCTAGGGAAAATTTCCCCTCCAAACCCCACCGAGCCATAACTCAAAAATTACAAGGAGTTAGGAGGAAAATTTTACCTTTTTGGAAAGGTAAGAAAATTCTCTATCTGATGGAATCATACCCAAAAAATTTTTGAGTGCTTGAAAATGTGTGAAAATTGAAGTTGAAGCACAAGGAAGGAAATAATGAAGGCAAGTTAGCCAAAATAAGTAGGGGCTCATTTTGGATAACAATTTTGGTGACTCAGAGGGGTCATCTGCCTACTAGATGAATGATCAGTGGCCTTTGTTGCATCCATTGGGCATGGAGTCAATCCTGATAACCAATTCTGATCTGAACTATGAAAATATGACCTCTGAGCCACTTGGAAACCCATTGAAACTTGGAGTTGATCTTCACCAAAAGCCATTGAATGCACATGCAAGAGGAAACCAAAACAACACCAAACAAATATGTAAAAATTAAAAATCATACATACCCCAAGTGGGATATGAAGAGTGTGCACAAGAACTTCTTTTTCTGAAAGAAAACCTACCTACTATACTATACTAGAAGTAAATATGAGCTAAACAAACCCTACAACTGGTTGTGCAAAATAGTTTCCTTTCTTCAAAATGGGCAGCCATGCAAATGATTTAGAGCCGATCATGGCTGGTTGGATGAGTGAAAAATCAAAAAGAAGTTGTTCTTCTACCCAAATTAACAAGGTGTCAACTAAAAAAATTAGATACCTCTTTTAGTTGCTCTGCATTTGGATTGTAGAGGTATTGCAGCTGATCCTTGGTACTTTGATGCTCATACTCATGCTCAAGAGTAAGCATGATTGGTTGTGGCTTCTCCTTTGGTTCCAATGAAGCTAAGTACCTTATTGGGCAAGGTATGGTCCTTTGAATGTGCCCATTTCTTTGAATTTTAACTCCAAAAATGGAGTCCTCTTGTAGACCTTCTTGAATGGATGATGTGGAAGAAGTGGTGGAACTCTTCTGCTATTTTCCTTCCTCTTCCAGTGAAGAACATGGAAGATTAATATCTTCCAACCTTGATTCCAAAGAGCTGCTATAAAGTGCAGGCTACTACAATTGAATGCTCTCCTTCATGGCAGCAGGTTCTTGTGTTTGGAAGATGGATGATGAAGGAGAAAATAATGTGATTTCAACTGGTTCCTCTCCATCAAAACAGTCCTCCAAATCGATAGATAAACTACCTCCTTGTTGTCCTACTGTAAATGCTCAACCTCTTCCATGGTGTTCTTTTGATCTGCAACTTGATCACCATGGTTATCTTCATTCTCAAATATGAAGTTTGAAAGATCAAACTCTTCTTCAATGTTGGAGCTTGAAGAGAATGAAGTAGAAGGAAGAACTGAAGGTTCTTCTATAGCCTATTTTGAGTTCAAAGCTCTTGGACCTACATTTTCTCCTCCACAGCTGGAATGTGCTCCTCTTCTTTTGGATTTGGAGTAGCTTCTCCTTCCTCTGCTACTTGAAGAAAATATTTCTCTTGAATGACCTCTTCCTCCAGCATGAAGTTTGACAAATCAAACTTTTCAATATGTTGTTCTAGAGGACTAATTGGGACTGCAAGATCTCTTTGAGATGATTTTTCTTTCTCAACTGCTGTTAAAAAATCATCCTTGTCTACCACTTGTTCTCCAACTCCAACTTCCTCTTTTGGCTTCACCATCAAGGGGATTTTTGTAATCCCAAATTTAAGAGCCAAGTTCAACAAACTTTTGATCTTTTCATCCTTGTTTGGCTCTTCTTCTTGTTGTTGTTTTCCTTGACTAGCATTCTGATTTTTATCTTCCCAACATGGATTTGGGAATGCAAGAGGAGGGGTGGGTTGTAACTCAATTGATTTTGCAATTTTTTGTGGTGGTGGAGGAGGTAGAAACTCTTGTTTCTTTGGAGGGAATGACTGTTTGGAAGGGAAAAGGATAGAAGAATTGAGATGAGGTGGAAGACTAGGGGATGGAGAAATGAAATCAACACTTGGGGAAGCATGGGCTGGATTTGGAATTTGGCATTCAAAATGAGATGGTGCTACTTGAGGAATGGAAAGAGAAAAACTAGATGATGGTGTAGAACTTACCCATTGAAAAGGTTGCTCAACACCAAATTTATAGGCCTCTATCTCCACTGTCCATTGTGAAAGTTGGGGTAGCATCCCAATCATGAAGTCCATCTTCTCCTGAGGGCTTTAGTGTCTTGGAAAAGGGCCAACCCATGGATAAGGTGCCTTGCAACCAATTCTGAAAGCCTTCATTGAGTTGTTGCTCTTGATTGCACCATGCCAATCTCCATTTTTTGGATCTTCTCCACCAGAATAGCATATTACATTTGATTATATTCATTGTTTGCATACCCTTGCTCTTGGAAATCTCCATAGCTAGAATGATTTTGGCACCGCTGCTCATAGGGGTAGGCATGCTGATTTTGAAATTGTTCAAAATGCTGATTTGGAGGAGTTGTGAAACATATTGGAGATGGAATGTACTACTGTTGTAAATGTGAATTCCATGATGGAAATGAAATCATGATTGCACAACTTAATGGAATGGAAAAGAATGAAAGAGATGGAAGAAAAATGGGATGAAAAATGAATGAAAAACAATTTTGTAACTCATAGAATGAGTTATTTACCGATAGAGTCGCCGATGTGTTTGAAAGTGCCTCCAAAGGTAGAAATTTTCACAGAACACATCAACTCGCAAAAAAATGAAGTGGAATACCTATAAGGTCCTACCAGTGTGCATGCCAAAAACTGTTAGTACAAATTCAAAACACCCCCAAAATGACCTTAGATCTGTTGTTGACAAATGTCCAATTTGGTGTGAATGTACAACATGGGGTTTTCCCAAAGTGTGGGACCTTTGTAATTGGGAAAACTCTCCGTTATTGAAGCTGGTTCTTACTCCTCTGTTTAGGTGTATGCATGAATTTGTAGAGGTTCAATACTAATTCCTACTCTAAAATTCCAAGGATACAAAGTTGAAAATGTAAGAAGGGGAAACAAAACTAAGCTGAAACAGTGATACACCAAAGGAGTGATGAAATTATGTCTTGCAAATAAACACAGATCATAAGAATGTAACACAGAACATGCATAGATTGCCAAAATATAATGAAAGATCAGAGGACAATAATAAACACATGAGAGGGTTGGAAAATCAATCACAGAACATACATTATCATTCCCAAGTTTAATACAATGCATTATAATGGCAAGGAGGAAAAAATATGTGTTGTAGCCTATATGAGAGGTTTGAAACTCCAAAAATCTACCTGCTAAGGAAGAAAAGAGAACTTGCAAGAGAAAAATTTCCAACAAAACAAAGGATCAAATCCTTTCCATTTATAGTTGAAACAAAGAAAGAGAAAATAGAGGAGGAAGCAAATTAGATCTCTAGGCTCAACCACCCACCATTAATCCTTTCAAATACCCCTGTAAACTTGTCAAATCAAGCTTTGTTCGTGCTTTGCATGCTGGAGAAACAAAAATAGTAAATAGAATAAAACATTTTCTTTGAAGCAATCTAATCTCGCATTTATGATGTGAGAAGAAATTTTAGGTTTTCCCCATCAAATAGAGCTAATTCTTCATCCTTGGCGTGTGGAAGAAGATACCCATGGTGGATCGAGTAGAAAATGACCTGTTCTAAGCAATCTGATACACATTGAAGGTGTGAAAGATGTTTTTAACATTTTCTCCATCGAAACCTACAAAAATGATGTTTTTATTCCTCCAATGCATAGAGGAGATCAAGATCTTTCCAACGAGTCTGATTTTTCCCAAATCTAATCTCTGGATCAAAAGATATGCCCATCTAAAGATTTAGGGCAAAATCAGGGCATAAATTTGGGCACAAATTTCAAGGAATGAATTAGGGCACACTTGGCGGAAAAATCAGATTTTGAAAATGGGTCCACAGGGTCAAAATTTACTTTTTGCACTTTTGGAAAATTTTCCCAAAAAACTCCACGGGTCCGCCACTCCGAGACACGTGGCACCTCTTGATTCATCCACGGGCTGAAGACCTGTCCTTTTCCTTCACGTTTTCATATTGGGAAATTTTCCCAAAAAGTACCCGTGCCCCACTGCTTTGTCGCTCCACCTTGATGTGGACACATTTTGGCTTCAAACTGATTTGCGGGTCTTTTTCTCCATTTTCTTCTTAGCGGGCCTGATGGCTAAAATTCAACTTTGAGCATTTTAGCCAAAAGGGAAAAATTTCCCAAATCTCTCTGTGCCTCCGCCAACACACTTCCTTCCCCTTTACGGGCCTACGAGCCAAAATTTTCCTTTGTGCCCTTTGACCAAAGTGCCAAAAACTCCAAAATCCTCTTGACGCTCGCTGCTCCACCCTGCCACGTGGCATCTTTTCACTGGCCACAGGCTTGTCTAGGGAAAATTTCCCCTCCAAACCCCACCGAGCCATAACTCAAAAATTACAAGGAGTTAGGAGGAAAATTTTACCTTTCTAAAAGGTAAGAAAATTCTCTATCTGATGGAATCATACCTAGAAAATTTGAGTGCTTGCAATGTATTAAAATTGAAGTTAAAGCACAAGGAAGGAAAGAATGAAGGTAAGTTAGCCAAAATAAGCAGGGGCTCATTTTGGATAACAAGAATTTTTGCTCGTCACATGCATGCGTGATTGCTCTCTCTTTCTCCCTCTTGCTCTCAGAAATGTGCCAACCTCAAAATAAGGTTACCAAAAGGGAATAAAAGGTGACCGATGATGGTTCTGGGTTGACCAACGTCGGTTTAGGGGTGACCGACGTCGGTTAAGGCGGGATTCCCTAGGTTTACTAAAATGGGTAGATCTTCTTGATTTCTTGGGCCTAGTTAGTTTGTTGTCACATTAGAATGGAAGCTTCCTTTCTAATGGGTGGGAATGTGGTTAGAGAGATTGTAGGGATTGATTTTTAGGGTTAGGCCAAATCTTAGCTCATTAAGGCAAGTAGGATTAGGTCTTAGTTAGTTATGGAAACATGTCAAGAATAGGTCTAGGGTGAGGTGGCTAGATGAGGTGTCTAGGTGAGGTGGAAATTAAGATAATTAGATAATAAATATTGTGAGGATATATATTAATTTAATTAAATTAATAGTGACGTGGGGTGGAAGGGGCCATGGTTAAGTGGATATGTTTGGGTTGGTTATTTGACGGGGTGCTAAGGGGAGTGTGACCTAATTTTGGTGTCTACATTTTTCCCATTTTTGTTGTGTAGCTTATATTGGTAAGTGACATTGACAAAAATTAGATGTGGTTGCCCCATGTGTGGGTGAAGGTGATCCCCCTCAAACCAAGAACTGATGAGGTAGAAAGTAGAATCGATGAGTGGGTTGATAAAAGGAGAATGTGATGGAGAAGAAGGTGGAAAACGAGGGTAAAGGGGTAAAGGTCCAATTGGGTAATCCAGGTAATGGGTTAGGGTCAAAGGTAGTAACAATCAAATGCACACACATGTATAAATCAAGCAGCAAGCGGTACCGGGTTGAAGAGCATGCAAAATCTACATTGTCTAAGGTCAATAGGTTTATCCAAGAAAGGTTGAGGTGAGTACGATATCCAAGGTATAGGATATGGTGTAGAAGCATGTCATAGGTCAGGTGCAGGAATGTTTAGGTATGTTCCAATACAACAAAGGTAGGGTTAGGATAAACGGTCATAGAAAGAGGCAAGGTAAGGTCATTAGGTCAAATAACACAGTAATCGTGTCGTAAGGTATAGTGAGCACACGAGTTCAAAGGTCATGAATTATGTTCCAAGTCTAGCTATATAGGTCATGGAACAGTAAGACTGGGTAGGGGTAAAATAACGAGTCCCAAAATGTAATTAAAGACAAGTATAGGTAAGGTAGGCATGGAGGTTGGTTGTAATAAGGGTGGGTAAGGGAAAATGGTGGTTGGGTTGGTTAAGTGGGGTCAACAATGGGGAATGGGAAAGAATATGACAGGTAACTGATGTCGGTCATACATGATTGGGTATGGTCGAGGTAAGCCGATCATAGTTTATGGGGCGATTTAATGATGCCGACTCTTGGTATAACCAACCACGGTGAGCTAGGGCACATGACTGATGTCGGTTTAGGTATAACCGATGTCGGTTAGGTTGACATGGGTATATAAAAAGAAAAATTCGTATAATATGGATTCATTTGTATGTTTTGGCTTTTGTGAAAATGACAGAGTGCTAAACGATTTGTGCTTTGTTGTGAGAAAAGGATGAGAGATGATATCTTGTGGAGGTGGAGGGATCTAGTTGGTTAGAGGAGCCAGGTAGATGGGTCCACGAGCACAGGTAGACCAATTGTGATTGGGTAGAGAGCAAAAGGATTGGGTTTGGTGAGTGGACATGGCGGAGGTAGGAGAGCGATCGGGTGGGCCACTAGTGCGGTGGTTGTCCGACATGCCACCATTGGCGCATGATGAGGTAAGATTCAATCTCTTGTATTGATTTTGGAGGTATATTGGGTAGATAGGTTAGGGAGGGAAAATGGGTTTTTGGGGGGAAAAGGGATTTTGAATTAGGGAAGGAAAATTGGGTAGAGGTGTGGTTAGGTGTATGAGGGGTGGGGAAGAGATGAGGGTAGAGGTAGGTAGGAATGTGGAGAAGAAGGTAGTGTTTTTAGGGAAAAGGGGGTTTGGGTGTCATGGATTTTTGTGATGACAGTGACTCGCATCGATCAAGGGTGTCCGATGTTGGTGGTGTTGAGTGATGCTGGTCACGGGTAAGATGACCGATGTCGGTTTGGGATAGACCATGGTTGGTTAGAAGTAACCGGTACCGGTCAACATGTGGGGAAAAAAAGGGGGCCAACAGAGCTCTATGATGGTTAGGTGAGATAGATAGTGGGAAAGGAAGATTTTGTTGATAAAAACAAAGCATGGGTAAGAGGGTGAAAGAGGTATGGTAGGATCGATAGTGGGAAATGGTTGGGGTGGGAGATAGAATATGTGATAAGAAGGTAAGTTGTGGGGGGAAAAAGAGGGAGGGTAATAAGTGTAAGTGAAGTGTTAAGAGTGATTATGGGTATGATCAAGTTGTATTAATGTGATGTTTTGTTAGATGTAGGTGAGAGACAAGCTACAGATGCGAGATAGGGTACCGCCCCGTCTTGTGAGCAGTTTGAGGAGGTGAGACACCTGAGGATTGGTGGCATGTGGCCATAATTGGCTTGATTGGGGTCGATGCTGCGACATGTATCCCGAAAGCCTAGTTTGATGGTCATCCTCATTGATAGATGGGATTTAGTGACCAACACATTCCATTTACTGATGGGTGAGGTCACAGTCACCCTAGAGAATGTATACATGATCCTTCAGTTGTATATAGTGGGGGTGTAGGTATATTTGATCTCTTCATAGGTGTCTGAGGAGTTGATGCTTGACGGTATTTGGTGAGGGGTTGGTAGAGTTGAGGTTCCACAACGCCAACCTGAGCTACGGAGAGATGTACCAGGCCCATCCGGAGGAGATGAGGCTTATTGTGTTGTTGATGGAGGTAGTTTGTTACTTTGCACTGCCAAATGTAGAGGGTGGGAGATTCTCGCGATCACTGATGGGGGTCTTGCATGATATGGTGATAGACCAGACCTGTTTTGCATGGGTGCTAGCATTCCTAGTGTAGCTATATAGGGAGCTATGGGTGTATGGGTAGCTTCGGAGGTTCATTTGTGCTACACTTTCCTATTACATTGTTGGGCATATGAGCACATTGTGTGTGTGTGCCCAGTTGGTATGCCCCTGGGATGATGCATTCAAGCCAGGTTTTGTTCGGGTGGGCTACAGGTGATGGGTGCTAGTTATTGGAGAGCATCGAGTGGGTAGGGTGACGCATGATATTGCCTACTATAGGTAGTTACTGGAGGGGTTGTCTAGTGTAGACATCATTTGGAGGCCCTATGTGGGTTATCCATCATATGGGAAGATGGCTACGGAGCTAGATGGATTACATCTTCTTAGATGGATAGAGGGGCGACGTGCTAGAGAGCATGAGATGATACCCATAGACCGGGTTAGGTGATAGTTTGGGATGTCATAGGATATACCTCCACCCTTCCCACAATATAGGAGGGATGACATGGAGAGGCCATCGCCTCTTCCCCATCCGAAAGTTCCGATAGGGTAGGAGGAGTAGGTGAGAGACCGATGAATTGATGATGCTGAGGTGACTGATAGATATAGACAGTGGTGGGCTGCACACCTACGAGCAGTACCATTAAGGCCAAGGCAGCTGGATTTAGCCACCATCACTATTCATAGGGACGACCTACAAGGGCAGGTAGCCACATTGATTACATAGCTGGGGATGGTGCAGGGGTAGTTGACAGTGCAGAGGCACAGGTGGCCACTTTATAGAACAGTGGCTAGTTTACATGCCTAGATAGCACAAGGATAGGCACCCGGGTGGTGGTGGTGATGAGATATAGGTGGCTGCCCTATAGGTGTAGGTTACAGGTTTGTAGGGCTAGTTTGTGACTATACGGGCATTGGTTGCGACTCTTTAGTCCTAGATATAGGTAGGAGTAGGATAGGGTCCCTCAGGATAGGCACAAGCACAAGGATAGGGTCAGAGGCCAATGGGGCCACCACAGACAGTACCTGTAGCTAGACTATGGGATGCCCTAAGTGAGACAAGTTATTATCAGGATATCTTGATGGCGGCGGGATATATTTTTTATCCTATGGAGAGTTCAGAACACAACAAGCCTCGAGTGAGAGGACCAGGTTATGGACCCATAATGTGGAGAGTACAGGGGGCCAACGAGCCCCGAGACAGGGTCAAGGTGAGGCTACTAGTTCATGGAGGCCAGCTCTAGGGGTAGTACCAACAAGGACCCAACCATGACCTATGATGGGTGGTGAGAGGTTAGCAGGCCATCGTATAGAGCTAAGGAGGAGGAGGTAGGGGAGACTGATATGGAGGATATCCAACAGGGTGATATCTGATAGTTGTATGTACCTTCTGTTATATACAATAATTTATTTTTGATATATACCGGCCTGCGTGCCGAAGATGGTGAATATGTACATGAGGGTTTTTGAGATTTTTGGATTCATTTGTATTAGTGTACATATGCATGTGTACACAGATGCCATGATTTATAGATGATGATATTTATACTATGGATGGTGTGTTTGTTGTAATTTCCATTATTATTTGTGTATGTGATGGAAACTAGGTGAATTAAGTATGATAGAGTCAGGGTCATAGGCATGGATTGAGTCAGGTCATAGGCATGGATTGAGTCAAGTCATAGGCATGGATGGAGTCAGGTCATAGGCATGGATTGAGTCGGTTGTAGGCATGGATTGATTCAGTGGACGTAGGTATGATGAGTCAGGTTGTAGGCATGGATTGAGTCAGGTGGACTTAGGTATGATGAAGTTTAGGTTGGTTTAGGTATGGTTGAATTGAGGTTGGTTGAGTGTGGTTGAATTGAGGTTAGTTGAGGTATGGTTGAATTGAGGTTGGTTGAGTGTTTAATTCATTAATTGGTGCAATTAATGATGATGTGGGTCACTTTAAGTTGTTCTGTAGTAAAATGCATGATAATGGTAAAGAAATGGAAAACATAATGAAATGAATGCATGAGTGATGATGGTAAAGATGTGAAATAAGTGTTGTTTGTTTGGTTTAATTTCCAATTATTGATATAAAAAGGAAACTAACTAGGGTAGAATGTGACTAGAAAAAGGGGGGAAGGAATTGGTTAGGGTAGAGAGTGGTGAGCTAACCTCCAAGGGCCCCATGCCCTCGAGTGCTACCTACATAGTCCCAACAAAAAGGGACCTCATGCTGATGTAGTTCTCCCATAAGCTACGGAAGATTAAGGTGAAATAGAATAATGGTCGTAGGTATTAGGCATGGGTGATGTAGTTCATAGGCATGATTGTGTTTAGGTTGTAGGTATGGTTGATTGATTTTTAAATACATGTGTCGAGGATATGATCATGTATAGGATAACCAATATGAAATGAATGGTAAGAAGTGGTAAAAGAGATAAGTAAATGTGTCACTATAAGTGAAGTTACTTATGAATCCCAACGAAGCTTTAGTTAAGGGTATGCCTTGGTTTATAAAAGGCTCCATAATCTAATGTGAGTATTCATACATAAATCACTTGTTCTGAAGAATTTTTGTATGGGAAGATCATCTGATTTCCCTTGTTTGCATGCTATCCTAAATCATTATTTCTGGTTCAAGGATTTGTAAATCCTTTTACGTAAAAAAGTAAATTTACATGTCTATTTTTGGCTTCCCATTTAAAATTAAGGGGGTGTTGGGGTGTTAATGTGAAGTGGGGATAGCCACCTAGACATCCCCTTGTGTTAAAGATTATTTTTAATAATCTTAGTCGATCTTTCATAGCCTTGAAAATAGTGAAGCGGTATAACTTCTCACCCATCCTATATAAGTAGGATGATCCCTCACGGGATTGTTTACTTGTGATACTAAATTACACAGTGTTGTTACGCATATAGACCATTTGATCTAAGCTCAAGCTACTTATGCGAGTTGTTATACATCAGTGCAGAAGTATGTTATTTTTTACTATGAGACTGAGGAGCGAGGTGGAAGTGTTAGGTTAAAGTGTGAAATTATTAATATAAGACAATTTTTTTCAATGGGATTTTTTCCCTTTGGGTTTCTCCACTTAAATCTAGTGTCTCTTGTCTCATTTAATTTCAGTTCTTTTTATTTACTTTCATTAATGATTTGTTAACTATTATATGCATATATAAACATCTGGTTAAATGTTTGCACATTATAATCTATAATCCTCAACTATTTATTTTTGGATCTATAATTCTTCAATTATATCTTCCCGCATTTGTTCTAACACATATTACCCTATGTTAGGGTCTGAAATTCTGACATCTTTTGTTCATAGTACATATGTGGTAACCAATGTTGTCTAAAATAGGATTTTAATTGATACCGTGTTATGTTAACATCATTTACCCTTGATTATACCTTCAGGTTTTCCCACCATGAGGAATCCTCGGTGGAGAGTTGATAAGCTCCCCAAACTCGCCTTAGTCTCTTAGAATTTTTTTTGATGGAGAAACACTTCTCATTCTCATTGAGCCAATTCTCAGCTCCATCACCTAAATTCAATCCATCAAATTTTAGTGGACTGATCCATTTTATATCTTTAGACATCTCATCTCGCCAGGTGATCTCTTGCATTCAAAGGCTGATTTACGGTGTTATGATTAGTTGTGTTATCATTTTTAGCATTAATATTATTATTTTCAGCATTAACATTATTATTAGCAGCATTAAGATACCCCCGAGGTTGTTCAATACCATCACCGTCACTAACATTGTTATTACCCATCACCCGTTATTCTAAAACAACCATACGCTTTTACGTGTCTTGTATGATAATGAGTATTTATTCTAATTTCTATGTTGTGAATGCTTTTCTACCTGCAAGTTCGTGATTAACAATGTGACCTCTTATCTCGAACCATTTTCTCTATTAGACAAGAATTAAATTTAAGTTAGCATAAGGACTCAATAGGTCCAAGAGTTACAACCTTTAGCTCTGATACCAAAATGTAACACCTCCATTTACTTCATCAAAACTAGGGAATTGTTTTTGTTTCCAACTTATTAATCACATTTAATGATTTGATGAATTAAACACACAACAAATTAAACAACACACATGAGATAACCATATCTTAATTCATTTTACGTTGAATGAATACATTAATTAAATCAACCTTTGATTTAAACCAACATTAATTTTGTTAGGAAATAAGGGATAAAATATGCAGAATAATCCCTCACAGAATCGCAACAGTAGAAACTAATATGCAGAAAATATTACAGATCTGAAATAAAAGTGCAGAATAATAAAAAAACAACACAAAGAGATAGTATTTAACATGGTTCACCCAATTTGGGCTACATCCACCAAGAATCACTTTCTCATATTTTATTACAAGCCGCCGCTCTCTCAATACAATACCCAATTTTTTTGGAGCTATGCTAAAAAAACTTTACAAAATTCACACA
Organism: Taxus wallichiana var. yunnanensis; assembly: GCA_018340775.1. Classification (NCBI taxonomy): domain Eukaryota; kingdom Viridiplantae; phylum Streptophyta; class Pinopsida; order Cupressales; family Taxaceae; genus Taxus; species Taxus wallichiana. The sequence goes on along the minus strand of CM031238.1, from coordinate 547,679,571 downwards.
CAATTCAAACACATCTCGCAATGTTACATTAACCATACCATATGCATAAAACCACATAAGTAGACAATTTGCTTTAGCATTTTACAAAACTCGTGGTATCAAAACCATGGGCCAAAACCATCCCATAAACTTATGGGTCAAAACTCCCGCCCGTATGAGAAAAGCACGTTTCTTGGTATATCAAGCACATTTTTTGAGGCCAAACCGATGAGACTACTATGGAAAGTGTACAATACTATTAGTGTATAGTCTTCAACATTTTCACACATGAAAATAGGATCCAAAACCTAACAAATTTAAAGTTTAGAATTCAATTAGATAATATATGATAACCATGTACAATCCGCAAAGGTATTCGATCCTACTTGATCCCCCCTCAAACACTCATAACGAGTTAATACACCTTGTGTATCATTGGTTAAGCTTTATTATAGGCTGAGAGAACTTGTGAGACTTCTTATCATCCTTCGAGATAGAAATAAAATTTTGAATCTCGACACTCGTAGCAATAAAAATTGGTGAATAGACAATGCATCTAGTTACATACATTACTTTGGCCATAGTTATTTTTGGCATTTCTCTAGCAAGCCAAATTCCAAGACTACACATAAGCCTATAAAACATGTTTTCCCTTCACCTCACAACCATTCCAGTCATATTCATTAGGATTAATTTCCATAGTTTATTTTGTTAATTTTTTTGTTAAACATGTATTTAATGGTTAAGTTCAAACATCAAAGCTACATTCTCACAACCCGACACCTAGATCATGTGGATCATGCCAACACCACTTTGGGATCCCTACAAAATAAGATACATTCACATAATAACCTAAGTCATTAGGCGTTCATCCCTTTTATTGTAGTCATCCCAAACTATTACATGTATGACTCACATGATACAAGTGTCGTGTTACCCTTTCTTGTTGTCGGTTAACAATTGTTAATTCATTATGTGTCCTTCATAATGATCATACATCGAAAATGAGATATCATATGTTATTACTGCCTCTTTTGCAATATTACGATATTGGGTTGCCGATTTCGTTAACTCGATTAATCATTAAACATATGATTAATCTATGTTCACTTATGAAACAATCTTAAATCTTAATTACATGTGTTGTCATAATAATTAGTATGCTAGTGTATTATAACAATATTGTAATTTTTTTTGTAGTAACATATACAATCATATTTATTCATAAAATTGTACCTTCAATAATATATTTATAATCTCCCCAAAAATGGCATTATAACCCTTTGTATAAGCATGGTATGTTGTAAAAACAACAACATTAATATTCATGATATAGAGGTTTAATCCTCTTCTTGAAAGTACATAATGATAGTGAAATATTTCTATGCCTTAATACAACATGCAAAGCAATGTACATTCGTGTATCCATGCTTCATTCTTGTTTATATAACATTTATTTACCTAAATTATATTAAATCTCCCGTATGAGGGTTGAGATTATAATCCACCCATATGACCCACACTATTACATATGCACAAGAATATTTTCAACCATTAGATGTTCTTGTCTATGTAGTTTATAGCATTATAATTTAAACATTGTATACTTATAAAACATCTATTTCCATAATAAGATTTCTTCTTTTCACATGATACTTGGTTTTTTCAACAAGTTAGAATAAGTCATAAACACAAGCTCAATGACCCATTCGGAAATTGACCAACTTTTATTTCAATACATGGTTTCATAACCAACAGAGACTAATAGATGTAACAATTTATATTAGACCCCGTGTCCTTTTATAATCCATATGGATCCTTTCACTTTTATAAAATGATATATCTTTCTTTTCATTAACTAGTAAGGATAATCAATGCAAAAATTCATCCCTTCTTTTCTGTCAACTTGAAAATTTTCCCACTATCTTGCAAATTAGAAAAACAACATATATATACAGTCAATTCCTTTTAAACCGACATGTTTATTCAAATCCTTTTCTAGCTACTTTATTACCAAGTAATTGAATATTACTAATTTTTTAAATGATATCAATTAATCAACATTATTCTATAAGCATATAAATTCAATCACTAAACTCATTTATTGTCCAAATGTTACTTACTCCTATCTTATAAGTTTAGCAAATATCCTACCCAAAGCCCATACTTTATCTATCTAGACCTTTTCTTTTTCTTAACATTCATGATATTAAGGTAGCATGTCATAACATCATTTCAATGTATTCACATGTTAAAAGTATCCAATAGTAAGTTACAAGAACTACTTCTCTTTACACTATAGATACCTAAAATTTGTCTCCGAATTTTAATGCTAAAGTGGTACTCATTATCCTCTATTTTCACCATTTTGTTATAATCAATGTTTTCCACTAATCAACTAATTTTTCCTCTAATTTTTTCAATTAATGACACTTCATTAATTAACTAGCTTCTATCACATTCAATGCCAATTAACGACACTTCATTAGTTATAATCCTCTTCAAATCAACAATTAGCTATTAATTAGATAATTAAGCCTTTTTAATAATAATTTAATCAATAAACCCTCTTATTGGCTAAATACCACTTTCAAATGCTTCCAATATTATCAAATTCCTCTTCAAACACCTCCAATTAGCCTAAAAATCTTATTCTAGCCTATTAATTAATCCTAATTGATTAATTAAAGCACCCTCAACTCCCATAAAGTATTAACTCACTTGCTAACTCACCTAGCTATGGTTAATTAACCTAAGGTTACTTTATGCTTTATTCATTAGTCCCACATGCACCAAGTTGCAAGCCTTTCCCAAATGGAAAGCCTATAAAAAGGACCAAGCTCCTTCCTCTCAAATTTACACCATGTTTTGAATAACATTAATCATATAAAACATATGAGCCTTATTCCATTGTTGGAATAACTTGCATCCATTTCTTCAAGCTGGTTAGTAAAGGAATATCTAATATGGCCTTGTATCCATTGTTAGAGAGATCCTTTCACCTTCAATGAAGTAGTAAAAGACACATTTTGATTGTTTTAAATCTTCATAGGTTCAATTATTTTAGCAATCAATTAAACATAGTAGGAATTCTTATATTTATAATGGTTAAATTCATTTAGATTTCCTTTTGCATTCCATTAATATTTGATCTTGATGTTTCATTTCTAAACTTAAGCTTGGCTCTAGACTATTATGGTGTTAGTCTTTATTAGTTAGTTATTACAAAAAGTTTGGGGTGTTATCATACACAACTTATCATGTTTCAATACAAGAAAACAAGAAAAGAACAAGATATAGACAAATAGATATTATCATTTACTCCTTTGGGATTAAGTATACTATTCATAGTATAATAAATCAAGTCGATCCTTGAAATGCAAGATCCACATGGATATTTTACAAGTCACATAATGAAAAAATATATTATTACAACTTTAACTTGTCCAACACAGTAATAGAACCACTAGTTTCATATGTTACATATATATGTATGGATGACCTATTCTTAATAAAATAATCTAGTGCTCTAAGTATACCTTAATAATAAATCTAGGTTACATCTAAACATGTCCTGGGAATAATTAACATTGTAGATGCTTCTCAAAATATGACCACTCTTAACCAATTACCTATCTACCTCGCCCTTATAAATCCTCATTAGGGATTTGAGAAAATATTTTTCTTAAGGAATATATATTTAAATATCGAAACCTTAACTAAGATCACAATAGTAGAGTTAGTCATTAGTGGTGAATTTTTACAACATCCCAAAGCATGACAAATACTCTTATCAAGTTATTCAAACAAGTTTAGAGATACAAATAGTTAACAAATTGTCACTCCTCATTCAAATCTCAATCAATAAATGACTGGTTTAGAATCGAACCCTCATCCAACTCGGAAAAGGGACCCTATGTCATGACTCCTTACCAAAAAAATTTCATCGATATGCAAACCGAGGGATAACAAAACTCGGTTCTAGAGAAAGAAACTCATAGTAACTCAACTCAATATAGTCGACATAAATCTATACATTCCAAGAACACCTTGGTAAGATCAAGGTTAACGATTTTCAAAATCAACAAGGTTAACTTGATCATTATACAACCGAACGTAGTGACTTAATGTCACACCTCTTATGAGGGAGGGAGATAAGAATATTCTTGTAAACATCTTAATGGATTCGAGCTAAAAATATCTTTCATAGGAATTTACATCTTAATGGATACATATTTATGTTAGTCCTTCATGATAAGGAGACCAATAAACAAAGTGTTCATAAATCCCGATAACCCCTTCTTCGAAATCAAATAGAAACTTTGGTGCACAATCCCTAATGTGGAATAAAATAACTTAATAAAAACTCTTTTCACAAATAGAAATCAAACACACTTTGGAGGGTATGAATATCTAGATAAAGTAGATAAGAGAACATTAATCTCAAGTGGTTGAGCAAATGGTTGACATGCCTTTCTTTCTATATATGTAATTGTTCTATATCTTATGTAAATATTGTACAAGGATCTCATTTAACCGACATAAAATATTCCAATACTTTGTAATGAAATAACTAGAAAATAAAATGTATAACCATGCTTGAGATCCTTGTAAACTTCCTTTCTCTGTAACACCGACGTGCTTTCCTCACAGTTCCAACCAAAAATTTCTCCATTTATTTCTTGGGGTTCAATATCCCTCGAATTCATCAAGTAAAACCTCAAAATTTCTTTGAGCCAATTTATATTTTTCACCCATTATTTCAATCCAAAATTATCTGTTTAAGACACATCCACGCTTCTCGGGAGTGGAGTTCAAACTTCATTTTTACATGGCTTATCCATGAGAGACCCAACCCACAACAATGTAAAATAAACTTAATGAAAATTTTCATGGAAAGGAGGTAGCTTCTCTAATAAGATTCATTGTTTCCTAGGGAGTTGAATTATTAATTAATGCATGCATCAATATCCTAGTGTCACGTCATGGCCTTTCAATTTTTTCCACCACTACTGAGTTTCCCCACCAAAGTTATATGGGGTTAGTTGTGTTTATAACATAGAAATAATCAAACCTTAACCTCGTGAATGGTTTGTTTGAATGATAAACTATCATTAGTCTTAGAAATAATAAATTTCATTACATAAGCACGATGGAGTCATCATGACCACTTTATTAATAATCAATTATAATGAGTATGGTGAGAGACCATAATTCCATCAAAGCATAAGTTACATAGGTTGATTAATTTGACCTATCACTTATCAAACAACTTAGATAAAAAATCGATAATAACAAGATGTGAGTTCAAGGACCTTGGTTAAATTATGCATATAAATCTAGCAATGTCCCCATTTTAACCAAAACCCATACTTACGAAAGATACCATCATATTTGTCCGTGGCCATAACATTATGGTAGTATTTTGTCAAAGACCCCTTTAATATATCTAATAAAACATTGGTATAAATATATATCAACCTTCACGGGGAACCAATCAAGACTTTAGAATTCATCAACCAAGAATTACATTTGCAATAGTGTCAACTTGGCTTAGTATTGCCATCATCGAGAAGTCATGATCATCAGTGAACAAGGTCACTACTATTCCATTAGAAGATGATCACGTTAATCATTTTATGATCGTACAATAAAATAATCATTTTAAAAATAATTGTACCATAATTTTCACATAATTAATGATGTATTACAAGCATGAGTAAATTTAACCCTACTCCAAAATTCATGACTTCCTGCAAGATAGTAAACTAGTGTTATCAATGACAAGCACAATAACTATGTAAGTATCTAATTTCCTAGATTATATTTAGCAAGGAAAAGTGCACAACAATATCCAACATGTAATCATTAACTTAATAAAGAAAGTAATTTGTAACATACCACATAACATGGTATACTTCACTATTCACTTTAGCTCTAAAATTTTAACGATCAACATGCATCGACATCATCATACCCACCTAGAAAGTACATATGATAGTTAAATCCAAAACAGAAATATGTTGTAAATGATAGGTACACTACAAGTGTTGAACGAAAATAATTGTTGTGCGGTCGTACATGCAATTATACGTAAGTCCAGTATATCCCTCTCATGATATGCACACGCATGTATAGATACATATACAGAAAGAAATGGAGCTTATATTCCATCTCTTATAGCCTACCCTTCATTTTACGACGTATTCCTTCTAAGGAAACAAACTAAAATTATGGGGTGTGACAGTGAGGGGGTGGAAAGATATTATTAATCGTCAATCCAAGCCTAGCTAAGCCATCATAGTATCAAAAAAGTACAATCCACTAGAATATGATGCCAATAAGAGTTGTTGATTAAGAGCATGCATGTGAAAGGAGGTGGTGCAGATGTAGACTTCTCAAGGGAGGGTGAAAATAATGTCTAAGGTATGGAAAGACCCCTGATAAAGTACCATAACATTAGTAGGAGGGGTCTTGAATTTTTATTCACCAAGACCATCAGCCACAAAAGTGTCATTGAAATAGGATTCATCTATATTGATAAAACTGAAATTAATTTTTCCCAAGGTTTCATCAAGTAAGTTCAATAGTATAGACTTCATCATTAGAATCATTTGGAATCGCCTCGTGTTGACATTTTCATGTTATATAGTTATTTCGAGGATATTGGTAGGAGGAGCACTAGATGTAGGACAGATATGAGCCTCAAATGGTGGAACAATAGTGCTAAGAGAAGAAGTCACCGTGGGTTAAATGATGGTTGTAATATTAGTAGAAATAATCAAGTGTGTGGGGCAATGGAAGAAGATTGTGAAGTGTTTGATTGACCAATGTCATATGTATCAATACTATTATATGGAATAGGATGTGATGGAGGAATAAGCATAGCAGTAACAGGGTATATGTGACAAAATTTGAATGGTTCAAGGTCTTCTATAATGGTATGTTCATATCCATCATGTAGGAATTTAACGCATTGATGAACAATGGATGAAACTACTTGCATTGCATGAATCCAAGATCTTCCCAATAAAATATTGAATTGAAATGAAGTATCAATAATGAATAATTATGTAGGGATAGTCTTAGGCCCAACTTGGATGTGTAATGTGATGGTTCCTAGGCATGTGCGAGTAGTTGAATCATATCCTTGAATAAGAGTGGAATTCTTAGAAATTAGATTATCATTAATGCCCAATTGTTTGAGAAGGGAATGGGAACATAGGTTGATGGTTGATCCATTATCAATAAGTACATGTTTAATGCAAGTGGTGTCAATAATAGTGGTGATAAGTAAAGGCACACATGGATTGTCATTAACAAATGGCGATATGTCCTCATTAGTGAATGATATAGCATGTGGAAAATTTTTGAGAGACTGAATGAGGTGTGTGAAGGCTACCAAATAATTATCACTTTCTATATGAATAGAATGAAGGGCAGCCTCTAATGTTTGATGATAATCAGGTGCATTGTGCAATAAGTCATAGAGGGAGATTTTTTCTAGTATATGTTTTAGTTATTTAATGATATCATAGCCCTTAGAAGTAGTAGGAGGAGTCGAAGAAGTGATAGGTGGTGGAATAGAGATGGGTGGAGCTGGTGGAGGACAAGTGTGGTGATTATTTACTACATTAATAGAAGGATTAACCCTAGGTGTAATAAAGCAAGGAGGATGTTGAGTACAAACTTGCATGAAATTAGTAGCGGTAGTAACCATGCCTAAAACCTTAGTGGGTGCAAAAGAAGGATAAGACGATTGAGTCATGACTTGATAAGGTGAAGACATACTTAGAAGAAAAGGGTTTGATCAATTGGATTCATCAAAATGATTAAGCTAAATATGAAAATATATGCCTAATCTGAATGTTATTATAGCAATAAATGAATAAACAATTAAGTACAAAAATTAAGCCAAACAAGATAAGCAAGAAAGTATGAAACCCGAGTGCAAAGAGGGGGTAGAAAGCCTTAGATAATTTGTAGTTGATCTTGGGTGTGAAAAATTACTGACCAGATGAAAAGATAGGGATATGCATCACACAAAGGCTCGAGAAAAGTGTTTGAGTTGATGATCTGCTTAGACCGTGGCACCTAGAGAGGGAGAGGGCGCTGTGGGGCGCCTATGCTGTTTTTGGGTGCTGTGTCTAAAAAAATGCTAAAAAAACCTCATATGATTGGTCTTTATTTGTTCAATGTTGTTCACCTTTAGTCTCTATGAGGTCACACAATGATCGCCGAGGTCGATGGAAACCTGTAATGAAATAATAACCTGAAAAAATCAAATAGACATTAAATCTTTAAAAACAAGATGCAAAATGAGGGTCGAAATGTCCTCAACTATGATGTGATCTTACAAATGAGTGTTGCACAACATCTTAGACCCAATGTGTTTTTATGTGTGTGTGTGTGGAATTGTGCCCTATGTGGCTCTTATGTGTGTTGCACTTAATAGCGAGCAAGTAAGCTAGATGTAAAGAAATATAATAGATGCATGCATGGAATAGAATGAACTTCCCTCATATGAAGTGTATGCGGAATAACCAACCCTTGTGTCCCTTTGATGGTGTTAGATGGATGCAATGAATCTCTTAGATGCTTGATGGATGCAACATTAGGTGGTGATAGGTAGTGCTTAGTGATTAGTCCTTTATTATGATCACATAACTTTATATTTATAGGATTCCTTTGCTTGAATTTTGTAATTAACCCGAAAAGGCCAACTACAAAAAATATAAGATTCTCAAATAGATAAAAAGGATGCAAAATATGTGAACAAAGTACAAAGGGGTTAGGGGCACCCGGAGGGGACGAGGGTGCTTGGCTGGCGTCTGGCTAAAGCTGGCGACGTCTAGGCTGATAAGTGTCGAAAGATAAAGAGGTAGACTAATGCAAGTAAGGGTGTAATACCAAAAGTGGAAAAAGAAAAAAAAGAAAGGTGGCTAAATACATGGTTTAATTAGTATTTTTCTTACTTATGATTCATATGATTAGTAGTATGCAATCGGGACTAAATAGATACTAAAAGTGCGTGATTTTATTTCTACACTAGTTAAACTTTCATAACAACGATCTTAATAATTGCATACATTAATTTAATTAAATCAGGATGTTACATACTTCCCCTCTAAAAATAATCATTGTTCGATGATTTAATTATAATCATTGCTAATTTATCAATCATATGTGTAATTTATAATAACAATGTAAAATCCAATCCAATTTTCTCAAAATTGGATTTTTTTCCAAAATTTAAGCAATAAAAGTTATAAAACTTGGTTATATCATCCTTATGTTTGCATGTAATTTTTAGACACTAAATCACACACTCACTGGGTATATTTATATTCCTATTCACATACCATTATTCATATGATTCCTAATCGAGAAAAGTACTAAGTAAACATTGTCTTTGGTCATCTTTGCTTGCTTTCTACTTTTTCTCTTGGTCTTACACTCCTTGCCTAGTTTGTCTTTTCATACTTTGGTATTTCTCATTTTGGACACCAAATCCCAACAAGGACACCAGTAACTAGGCACCCCTATCCCCTCTAGGTTCCCCCAACCCTTATGTACTTTTTTCACATCTTTTGGGTCCTTTCTAGCCATTTCGGCCTTTTAGTGGATAATTATGAAATTCAAACAAGGGAATCATATAAATAAAAATCTATGTGATCATAATAAAGGAAAAAACATAAGAATTAGATATCACCAACTAAGGTTGCATTCAAATAACATTCTAAGAGAATTCAAGCATCCATCTACCTTCACACAAGGGACAAGGGACTTCCGTCTCTGCATACACTTCATAGGAGGGTAAGTTAATTCTTTCATGTATACATCTATCTAAATTTTCTACTTCTAACTACTTACTCGCTATCAAGTGTCACACGCACAAAAGTCACCTAGGGCACGATTTTGACACACACACACACAAAAAAACTACATTGGGTCTTAGATGTAGTGTAGATCACGGTATTAAGTTTACTTTGTTGAAATCCAAGGATAGTCGACTCCTCATTTTACATCTTTCTTTTTAGGATTTGATGCGGTTTTGAGGGTTTTACAGTGCTTCTTTACGATTGCAAGTTTTCAATAAAAGAACATCAAATTACAAAGTGAATTATAGGTGATCAAAGGTGACAACTAGTGAACATCTCACGATCTTATGAAATTGGGTTCCACACTTTTGAGCGATCACAGGCACCCAGAGAAGGTCTCTGGTGCCCCAAGCACCCATGACCCTCCATAGGCACCTTGGTCTTGGAACTTCCCACACCTCTGTAATTTTTGGATCTAATTGTGACATCTTGCCTCATGGTTCCAATAGTTTTCCAACTCATCATACCTTTGGCATCACTATGAAATCAGCTAAGTACTCTATCCCTTCATCTTGTAACTAGGGTTTCATATTTTCTAGTTTATCTTGCTTGGGTCAATTTTGCACTTAATTATTCATATTCAGTTCTATTATATATTTAGAGTTAGGCATTTATTTATTTCAATATTTTCTTTAACCCAATTCCCAAAAATCTTTCAAGATGGCTTAAATTGTCATTTATTTATATTAAGTGTTGAATATTTTTCAACGAATCCAACACAAATTATGAAAAATAATAGTTTTGTTTACTTAAACAAGAAAGGAAAAGAAGTCATCATATCATTAATATAATCCCAAGTGGCATTGCTCTAAGAATTTTGGTCCCATTGGACCTTGCATTGAGTAACTTCTCGATTTCTAAGATGTAATTTGTGAGTTTCCAACACTCTTATTGGTTCAACTACGATGATTCCCGGTTGTTGAACTGTAAAGGGTTCCAATTAATAATATATGATATATCATAAACATAATTTTAAGCAAAGATATATGAAAAACATTATGCATCTTGGAAAATGTGGGAGGTAAAGCTAATCTGTAAGCCACCAGACTTATAACTTCTAGGACTTCAAAGGGTCCTACATATCTAGGAGATAACTTGGCATCTTTACAATCCTTTCCAAATCAACGTAGCTTTACTTGTTATTAACATCTTCTTTTAACCACTCATGAATGAGCTTAACTTGCTCTTCCATTTCAATTGACCCACCACCTCTCTCATCCTCCATGTTATCCCAAATGATAGGATTTCTATATTTTTGCCATTGAACACTTCAAATGGAGTCATTTTCTAGTGTTTTAAGGAAATTTTAATTATTTCATGATTTTCTATGTTTTATATAGTACAATATCATGGAATAATGTTTGATTTATTAACTTATATCCAAATCAAACACTATTATAATTAAATACATGGTTAGTTTTGTATGTTAGGCTAAGATGGATCCCCAATGTTTCCTCTCGTTCTTCAATAATTTATCTAGGGAAACTAATAATGGGGATGGAATTTAGGTCAAAACGTGATCTATGTAGATATTTTAGACACAAAACTTTGTGCAAACTCATTATTACATCATGATTTTATTAGGTTTCTATATACATGAGTTTTGAACAATAGAACAAGGTCTTAGTAGCGTCACTTATTTTTGTATTTCTCTTTATGGATTGATTAACCCCATCTATTAATATTTCACCTTTTTGGTTTGATTTTGAATAACCCTATAGAGATCTATGGAACTTCATTTTTATTTTGTAATTGTTTTAAAGCATGGTTCAAGATCAGTATAACAAGGCAAGTACCATATATATGGTACCGCCTCTTCTATATGGTCTTGAACCCTCTTACTTTTTGGTTGTTTTATCTTTATGGGCCCATTTTTTACTCTTTTATCTTTCAAATTATATTGTTTTAGTTAACGTTTTCTACCACTAAGGTCCAAGTTTCAAAATAAGAACTCATATATATACAAGTCTAATGTAATCATTTATTATCTAGAAAATACCTATTTATCTACCATCTATTGAGCTAAGGAAGAAATAGATACATATGAATACTGCATACATAACATATGAGGGCATGAATGTAAATTTTCCATCTGCGCACACAAGGGTTTCTATTGGGATGAAATATCATATCCTGCTATAGGTGTTGAGGCACAAGGGATAAAATAGGTCAAGGGAAAATTTCATGCACATAACAAAAATTACTAGAAGAACTACATTAGGTCTAAAATGTAGTGCGATTCTTGGTGACTCAAAAAAGGGTGACCATCAAGGTCAATCTGACTCTTGAGCATGTTCTTCTTTAGTTTTAGAGCTAATGATTTCTTGAGTGTTTTGCAAGATAGATATGGTTTGTTTTGTAGTTTTATGTGCAACATATAGGTCTCACGTGAAGTTAAATATATCAAAGACCAACAAATAATGACACATAGTGACACTAAAAGTTATAGTTCCATATTATCTACATGTGCAAAACCATACAATTTGGTTAGGATAGTACATATAATCCTAATCATTTAGTACATCCTACCCAGAAGCTCTATAACTCTAGAAGTTGGTTTGTTAAATAAATTGACTTTGTTTCTATTCCCGAACACTCATTGGCACATTATTACAACATTTTAAACCAATTAAGTGTTTATTTCTATCTTGATTTCACTTCTAATTGTGCATATTGAAATGTTATTATGCTTTTCTATGTTGTATACTTCTATTTACGGATCTATAATATAAAATCTGAATGTGTTTATAAGATTATTTATTATAGTATCAATTCACATAAACCTAATTAAATTTTAAGTAGGGTTGATCACGATCACTCGATAACATAATGCATTCCATCGTCACCATTATGAATGGATCAGATAAATATGCATTCTCACTTGTTATATCATCCACACGCTCCAACATAACTCTTGTGACTACATCCCTTGGAATGTTCGGAGTAATTTCCACACAAATAAGTCTATAATAGTGGTCCAATTTGATCACATATGATCATCTAGACATCTATATAAAAACCTAACAAGTAAATAAAATAATGTCTAGCTATCATTAATAAAAATAAACATCATATAATAATTATGCTACACAATGACCACCATCACCACATCTCTATTGGGATCATCTCTCCCTCTATTATCTCATCCACCCACATGAAGAGGAATGCTTACATCACATACTCCTCCATGTGCAACATCACCTCTGGATCACCAAATACAATGGGAAATAATAACACCCAACTATTCTGTACCCACCACTTTATATTTATATTGCATTAAAACACTTGTCTTCCGACCACTTAACACAACCACTGGATCTAGCTCATCATTTTTGGGGAAATAGCTCTTTTGGGTTGGCCTTGGTTGTTCCCCATATCTATAAGTTGTGTGGGTCTATATCCTCCATGGATACAAAGTGCCACATGAATCTCTTGCATGATCCCAAATTACAATGTCACATGCTCATACTAAAATAATTCTCCTTGGTGAAAATTTTGATCCTCTAATCACATGAGTACGATGCATCCATTGCATCTCCATGATATCCTTGAGATACCATTTTAAATCCATTTTATGGTATCTAAATTATGTATCGTGGTCCCAAAATATCCAACATATATATAATTCAACGTATCAAACCCTCACTACCTCAGTATAACCCACCTCACAACAATAATTTATGGATGTGACCAATTTAGACGAGGCCCATCAATTGGTTGCATAACCAAAATTTTATCATAGGCCCAATGTAAAATGTAACTACTATCATGCTACCACCATGGTTCTCTAATGTGAACATGTAAATATACTTGTACAAATTTTCCAATACATCAGCCCCATGCATGTTATGTCTTATGATTCTCTATATCATGGAAAATCTACCATATCCTATATAATATAAACACCCCACCATGATCTACTACCATAATTGATGTCAATGGTACACTAATATACTTTCATGAATGTGAAACACTATTAGTCACAATTGAGCTCAATAAATTGTGGGATCTCTAATGCTCCCACATCCCAACCAAAATATTTGTGTCTACCTCATATGGTATGCCATGTTTTGGGGTAACACTTGCACCCCTCTCTCCTACAATCGGTAGCCACAAAATCATATAAACATCCTCCAATGTAACATTCATATCCTCTATTGGGATCCAATATGTGAAAGTACATGTATTCCACCAGTCAAATAGTGTCATGATAAAATACATATTCAGGGAAACTCCCCAATATGGCCACATGTTGTAATCCAACCTTATTCAAGTATATCATAGTTTGCTTCAACCATGACCAATGCAAACAAATTCATCATATTTCGGCTTCCCAAACTCTTGTGCACAAATATCTCTCTACAAAGACACATATAACACAATCCAAAACATCATATTAGTGCATCTAATAATGTGAAATGTCCTCATACATTAATCAAATATACACATATTATCAAAACAACATCCTTATCATCCTACTTTATAACTATCTGGGCACCCTACATTTTGGAGTCGACTTTATGGATCATGTTTTGAAAATGTATGGTTCATGTTTGAAACCGTATGGTTTTGTATAGTCCCACCCTAGGTCCAAAATCAAACCATTTGGTACAGTTTCATCAATATATTCTAAAATGCAAAAAATATAAAAAATCACTAAATCATGAAATCTTATCCTATTTTATGGAAAAAAACATCATTAACTACACTTACCATCTCATGAGTTGTCTATGCCTAAATAGCATCTCCCACCCACTCAAACTATGATCACATGGCCTCTCTATCTCATGACTTCTTCATAGTCTCATAGCCCTTATCACACTCAATCACAATCACCAAATGACAAGTACTTTTTACTTTTTACTTATTACTATTACTATTATTATTACTAGCAATGCTTACTGTGACATTAAGTGACTGAACTTAATGATCAAATTAACACTCCAATCATGACATCACAACTATATGATCTATGTAATTGGCCTTATTCACCATATTCACATGTCATTTGCGGCATCATGGTCATATTTCTTATTTTTTCTACATAACTACTCTATACCATACAACCTAAAAGGTTGTGTGTGATTTTTCTTCATTACCTTTGAACCGGAATCCATTACAATTATACTACTTCAATACCCCTTATCAATCACTCTATCTGATATTTCAACACACATTTCCCAAATCTCTCTCCCTATGTTACATGATCTTTGACATAGTTTCAACTAGTCACTTTTTCCTCAAGCGTCACAATTTCACACTCTCCCTTTCACCAAAACATGGGTGAATTTATGGTCATTTCCTCTTCTTCTCCCAAACCAATAATCAAAATTCAATGGATTATTCATACAATTCCATTTTCCTTTGCATGCATTAAAAATGAACCAAGAAAGGTTGGATATGTAAGGCCACCTTTCTCTCTTTGTCACACAATTGTTCAATATAATTTTATCAATCTCGAGCATAAAAATGCACTATAAACCAAACATACATAGTTAAAAATATGGAACACCACTATATTTGTTATAAATGTAAGGAAAAAGTCAAATATTCAAACTTTACCAAAGAAACAATACTATAATTTCTAACAATACACCCATGTAATTTATATAGTGGGCTGAATTAGATGTCATTTCCTTCTACCTTATAGGGGATTTCTAGATATATAATACATGGATTCATATACAATGGTGTGGTCCCATATTTTAGAAGTGTTATACTGGGTGACTAAAAATCCATATAACACTCTTCCCTTGGTGCTAAGACACCAAATTCCCACATTAGTCTGAAATCAAACACTTTGTCAGGGGACTTCATCACTCCAACTATACAAACATGACAAGTACGAATCTCCATATATACAAACACATATTTTTACAACTATGATATCCCCTTTTGATTCTTACAACACACTTCCCCTCACCTCTACATGGGTCAACCAATTACTCATGTTGTTCACCATGCATGGTTACTTTCTCTGACACACTTACGATTGTTTTTTCTTTAACACTTTTTCATGTACAATTTTATTCTCCTTTACACTAGTTAATTTAATTTACTTGCATAAGGGGGAAAATGTAGACTTAAATTTTCACAAAATCATTATTACATCTTGATTTTATTAGGTTTATATATATATATATATATATATATATATATATATATATATATATATATATATATATATATATATATATATGTATGTATGTATGTATGGGTTTTGAAAAATGAAAAAAGGTCTTAAAGGCATCAATACTTTGTTGTATTGCTCTTTATGGATTGATTTAACCCCATCATTTATTGTTTCACCTTTCTGGTTTGATTTTGAGTAACCTTACAAAAATATTTGGCTATTCCTTTTTACTATTTCATTATTTCTAAGCCTATTCCAAGAACATACAACAAGTTCAATACCATATATATGGTCTTAACCCTTATATATACGGTCTTGACCTTTCTATATGGTCTTGACCCTCTCATTTTTAGTTGTTTTATATTTATGGGCCCATTTGTTTCTCTTTTATTGTTCAAATTATATGTTTTGGATTAACCTTTTCTGTCACTAAGTTCCAAGTTTCAAATTAAGAACTCATATATACAAGTCTAATGTGATCATTTATTATCTAGAAAGTACCTATTTATCTACCATCTCCCGAGCTAAGGAAACAAAAGATACATCTACACATTTCATACATGGCATATGAGGGCATAAATATAAATTTTCCATTTCTACACAAGTTTTTCTAATGTGATTAAGTAACATATCCCATTATTGTTGTTGTGGTATAAGGAAAAACTAGGTCAAGGAATAGTTGTATGAACATGAACACAAAGCGATAAGAGAGATAAATTAAGTCTGAAATTTAATGTAGAACTTGGTGAATCAAAATGGGGTGACCATTGAGATTAGTTTGACTTGAAAATTTTCATCATTCTTTTTAGAGCTAATGATTACTTGAGTTTGTTGTAAGATAGCTAGGGTTTTTACACATTTAGGCATGAAAACTAGGGTTTCATACGAAGTTGAATATATCAAAGAGTTAGATATGAAATAAAAAGACACTAAAAGTTATAGATCCTCATTCTTTGGAGGTGTAAAACCATACAATTCTATCAAGATGGTACATTTGATCTTGACCATATGGTATGGTCCTACCTAGGAAGCTCTAAGACTCCAAAATTTGGTTTTTCCAGTTACAAACTTTATTTCTATTCCATAACACTTATTGATACATTATGAAAACCTTCTGAACTAGAATAAGTTCTTATTTTATCCCAATTTCACTTTTAGTTACATATATTGAGTTGTTATTCTGATTTGTTATGTTGTATACTCCTCTTGCTTGATTTGTAGTATAAAATTGAATGTATTTACAAGGTTAATTATTATATTATCAGTTCAAATAAACCTAATTAATTATAATTAGGATTAATACATATACCAAATGTGCTAAAGGAGTGCAAGGGTCATAATTATAGAGGATAATAACCCTAACCCTAAGATAACTATAAGTTTCTAAGGATTATATCTAGAGGAAAGAGAGGTATCCTACTAGGATTTAGAAGGTAGATAAGTAAATAGGTGGGAAACATTAATGACATAACATAAGTAAGACAAATAATAGACTAAAGAAAACACACATATACTCTAATATAAAGCAATGAATGATGAACCATCAACATAATAATAATAAATATATGATAAAGGGCATAATAGGGATAGAAATACTTTCTTGTGGGGTGACCATTGATGCATTGGTCCTCCTAGATCTATCAACACTGAGAGAGAATTACTATGGGTGTAGAAGAGGAATCAAAATAAGAAAACCTAAAGTTCTATGGTGACTAAAATACAATAAAGGAAAGCTCCAAGACCTCAAATGTAACAAGTAGGGGTGCATATATTTGAAAATATTGAGAGTGCTTATGTAATATGATGATTTGATACTAAAATGAAAGGAAAATATGTGTGTGTGTGTGTGTGTAGCTATTTGAAATATGACTTAAGATCAATCATGGTTGATCCCTTCAATAATAAAAACACAAATTGTAGCAAGTTCAACCATGGTCAATCTCGTTGGCTTTGGGGGAGACCTAAAGCTCAAGAATGTAAATAATGGGGAATGGATGGTAGAGACATGATAAATGTGTGACAAAATTTGAGAATGAACATAAATAATGGGACAAATAAGAATGATCATAAACAAGTGTGAATAATATTGGTGACTTGTGAATAAGGAAGGAATCAATGTGATAATAGATTAACTATGTCTTAAAGGACACCATAGTGATATCTCTTTATGGTGTTGTGGTACAACCCATGTGAAAAAGTAAGATAACCCCTAATCCTAATAGGCCACTTGAGGAATCTGCTTAAGAGGATAATGCACCAAAATCCATGCATAAGATAAGGTTAAAAAACATAAAAATGATACTTTTATACATATGCCCCAACCAAATATCATTCTAAGTCATAATAGTGAAACATGAGACGACCTTTAGAAAAAGAATGATACAATACCTACAATTAAAAGTAAATGCTAAAAGTGACATAATAATGTAAGTTTAGTATAATAATTAAATCCTCTAAAATAAATATACCTACCTCATACATAGTTTGTAGTGTTACTCATCTTGCATGTGATGTGAAAATAGTTTCTTCTAACCTTGAAGAGGCAAGCTTGTAAAAACTTGCTAGAAGGTAATTAGTAAAATAAGACATTAATCACCTAGCTAGGAGGCTATGGGAAGGACAAATTGGATCATTAAAATGAATAAGAGATGTGATAAATGAGGTTTTTAAACAAAAATTTGAAGAGTGGCATGAAATATATTCAAAGGATCAATTCATTACCATGGTTTTGGAAAAACTTACATTTTTTTAGTTTTCTGTTAACAAGATATGAAGGTTTGGAAATGAGGGGGAAAATGTGTTAAAAAAATGTCTAAGTAGAAAACATATATATAGTAAGGTAAGTCATTTATCACTTTTCTATTTTGATATTTTGAGATATGAACTCTAAAAGAATCTGATTTGAGTAATTTTAGTGACAATGATAAGAGTATGAGGAGGAATTCAAGGTAGTTGAGATAGAACATCAAGAGGTATGAATCAAAAGGTTGGTTCTATATCTAATTTAAGAAATGGAAGCTATGGTAAAAATTATTTATCCAGGTCTTCAAGAAAATTTGGCCGACATATTCTATCTAAACAAAAATAAAAAATGAATCTTAGGATTAAATGAAGATGATTTTGAGAACATTTTATTTTTGATAGTCATAAATGCTATAGAATTCACATGCCCATGAATCTAATGAGATGAGAGTGGCCAAATCACAATATGGCTAATGACATTTTAGAAATGCTACTATAGTTGATGTTGTATGTGGAGAGATGGCCAATTGTGTTGGAGAGGAAAAAATGTTATAGTAGTTAATGGTTTTAGGATAAAATGGCCAATATAAATAGGGATGCCAGGAAAAATATACATGTGGTGATGTCATAAGATATCATGGCCAATCCAATGAAGAGGACGTGAAATTTTTATAGGGATGATGGCATAGGCCAGGATAGGTGATTATATAGGGGAATTTGTTTTGTAAGATTTTTAATGGTATTCATTTTTATTTTTTATTTTTTCTGACTGATATTTTATGGGATCTTAGTTTTTGATATTTTACATGTTCCACAAAGGATATAGTTGTGGAGATCGATGGATGTGTTATGGTTGCTAGATTTATTAAGAGGGTTGGTGGGACATGATGTTAAGTTGTTATAGGCCCTTTGTTTTGGGGGTATTATGCAGATGGTTTAGGTCCTATTATATCTAGATATGATTTACATTTTTTGGGGTAGTAGGAGTATAGGTATAACACCTTTAGGTGGAGGGATGTATGACAAAATTTAGAGGCCTCCATCACCCTACAATATGTTCATGGCATATTCATTTTTCCTATTTAAGGGGTGATTATATTTTCTGATATTCCATCTAGTATGATAGAGAGGAGAGCCCTAACTTAGTGGGTGACATATAGTGATGAGTATCATCCTAGGATAATGTTGTTATTATTGAGTGTTTTTACCGCATAGATTTTAGATATACGTAGGATGTGATAGTGATTGTTATGACATGGATATTTTCCCAAAACAAAGATGAAGTGGTTTATTTTTTTATGATAATAGTATGAAAAGAGGAATTAGTCTAGTATGAAATTTACTTGGGAACCTATGTATGGGTGTAATTGATGCATAATTTATAAAGGATCTAAATAAAATAATAGAGGTTTATTGAATCAGTGATTTTATTAGCAACATAGATATATGAGACATTATTATATGAAAATTAAATATGGGTTCTCAAAGGTAGGGATCAAATATAAGTCCGAAACTTGATGTAGATACCAAAGGTGCTCAAGGAGTGTGAGTAGCATAATTGTAGAGGATAGTGACCCTAACCCTAAGATAGTTATATGTTTTCAAGGCCTATATCTAAGATAAATATAGGTTTCTTACTAATATATAAAATATGAGTAAATCAAGTGATGAAAAATCCAAGGGGCACAATATAATAAGTCAAAGAAATAGATCAAATAAAACATACATCTACCCTAATTTATAACAATGAATAACCAGACACATAAAAGAAAAGAAACAAATGAAAAATAAAGTTTTTTCACCCTTTTTAGATTTGATTAAGATTTACACCTATAACTAAAAAGGAATGAAATAGAAGCTACGAGGGTTATTATGATTAATTAACTTCCAATATTAATAATTCAATATCAGAACAATGCAATTAATACTTGAAAAAATGTACACGATATAATACAAGTTCACAAACACAAGGGATTGAGTGCACTTAGCTAATTACAGATGATTCTAGATTGATTTGGGTGATATGAATGATGGAACATGGAGATATAGACCTAAAAGTGCCTCGATATTGAAATAGTGACATAAAGATTCTCTTGGGTGGGACCATACAGTTGGGGCAAAAACATCCGTACAATCTTGACCTATTTGTGTTGTCTTGACCATGCTTATAACTATCATCTATAATTTTTTGGGTTTGAACTTGTCTAAATATCGTTTTCACTCGCAATCACATTGTGGGGCGCTCTAAATGCTCTACTTAATCTTTCAAACCCTAACCATGAATGAGAAGTTTTGAAAAATAAAATTTACTTAGGTTATGGGTACCTCATGCACTACCAACTTTGGAAATGCTTTGAATATCCTTAAACCACACATCGTTATCCACCTATATAGTGATATCTAGTTATTGTACAATTATATTTGACATTATTTCTTTGAAAAATATTGACTTGAGTTTTTCTCTTGCAAATCTACTCGTGAGTGACATTGAGTATAACATGATATGAACAAGAATGAAATTGGTGTGGTAATAGGACCAATAGTGATAACTAACATGATATAAAGCGATAACAAAGATCAAAATCATATGTAAGCTTTGGAGAAGAGATACTAAGATATTGAAGTAATGACCGAGAACACACATTATCTTTATTGTGCGGATCAACTAATACATTATGTATAAATACTTTGATGATGAGAGACGTGAATTAAAAATATATCGAAATAAATGTATCATCTATAGAAGATTCATCAAATGTAATGCATGGTGTAGAAAAGTGGTAAATGAGTAATAGTACTAGCCATATCATATAAGGGATTATCATAAAAGGTTGGTGGTGGTATCACATGATGAATATTATGCACTTTAGAAGTAGATGTATCACTTATATACTTAGGGAGTGGATCATTGAATATTTTCAATTTAGAATTGTTGTTTGTTGGCTTATAAGATTTAGTGGGCTCATCCCATTCAATGGCATTAAATTCAATAAGATCCTGAATAACATGATGAAGCTTTATGCATATTTCCATTGAATAACCAATACATTAGTGATAATTGCAATGGGATTTGGCATAAAAAAATTACTTTAAGGCTTGCTCACATCAACCTCGATGGTGAAGGGAGAAATACAATATTGTGTTAGTGTCTGAAAGTAGCACCCTTGGTTTGATCATGTAAGATCAAACACTTAAGCTAACATGGGATTGTCTCTAAAGGGAATGATAAGAATACTATTCCAAGCCATTAAGATATTAGGTGATAGTAACACACCACATTGAATAAGATGAAAGGAATTCATCGAATAAACTTATAAAAGGATTTGTGAAAAAGAGGTAAAATATCATATATGTAAATCCATCATGATACATTAATATCAATAGATGAATAAGCTCAATAAGCGGGATGTACATATAGGAGGAGGGAAGTGCAACTACTACCTAGATTAATGGTGAAGAACTCCCACTAACCGGTACCGGGAAGTTAAGTTAACTCCACAAGACTAGTAAGATAAATCCACAAAATTAGTAAGCTAACTCAAAACAATTTGCAAGCTAACTCCACACAACTAGTACACTTAAATAAGATAACCAAACAAGTATAGGATACCCCAAGTGCAAGAATTATCCTAATAAATAAATAAAAGGATAAAAAATAAGCTACATTGACACCCTCATAAGTATTGGCCATTTTGTTTTTTTGTTTTCATTTATGTCAACTCCATTTATGGAAAATGGTGTCATGGTGTGGTATGTGTCTCCATGAGTTGTTTTTCAATGGTCAAACATGAAGGTTGATTAGTAGTGTCAAGTTTTGGTTAGTTCAAGGTGTAGTCCTGGAGCATGATTGAGTAAGCTATGTCATGATTTAAGTCCTTACAAGTGTGTTTTTAGTGTAATGAGGTCATTCATGGTCATCAAGGTAAGTTTTAGATGTCTATGGATCAGTACGAGGTCTCCATGGTCAGGTCATGAGGTGTTAGTGTTGATTCAGGTCATTCCAAGCTTGTTTATAGCCATGGAGCAAGAAGAATGAGATGGAGGAGTGATATTTTGACCTGATCAATCTTTTCCAAGAATGGTAAAATCATGGTGATGGTATACAAGGCATTTATGGTGAGTTTCAGCTTTTGTATTCGGTGGTTTGGTGCTTTTATGAGGTCTCTAGGAATCAAACAAGTAAGCATACGTAAGTCATTGTGGTTAGAGAGTTTTAAGAATATTTGGGATATGAGGTGAGTTTTATAAGTTATATGATGTTTTCATGAAGATTCATGACAACTTTCGGGTAAATGTTTTGAAGGAATTTGAAGATATGCAAGTTTTGGTAAAATCGGGTAAGTTGTAGTGTGATTTTCAAGAAAAAATGGACCTTCTAATGCTCAAGCAGTTGTGCATTGTATGATTTGAATTGGGATATGATATATTTGGAATATATTATTAGGTCAGTTATGAATATTTTTAAAAAATAATGAGGTGTTTTAATCGTTACGTTTTTATGAACGATAGTTAAGAAGCTAAAGTGGTTTGAAGCCCTAGCTAGAGAAGCTTATAGAAGAAGAGGTATATTGATCCTGATTTGATTCATAGTTAAAATATTATGATTGGATGTTGTAGAATAATCTTCCATATTTTCAGAAATGTGTATTAGAGTATGTGGTGATATGTGGGCCCCACCTAAATTTTATTATTTTTTAAGAGTTCCATTTTTTGACAAAGTTTTAATATATTTTCATGATTTTATTAGGTCATTCTTGAGGTGAAAAAATTCAAAGTGTGCCCTATTTAGGAGTACTAATTTTTGGGGTAGTTTGGAGTAGTTTGTGGTAAATTCGACATTACAAGAGCTACATGAGGAGTTAAGAATTCATTCAAGTT
Organism: Taxus wallichiana var. yunnanensis; assembly: GCA_018340775.1. Lineage (NCBI taxonomy): Eukaryota > Viridiplantae > Streptophyta > Pinopsida > Cupressales > Taxaceae > Taxus > Taxus wallichiana. The sequence continues at coordinate 547,655,958 of CM031238.1, read as the reverse complement.
GTGTTGTGAATCTTGTTTAGAGAATTTTCCATTGGTATATCAAAATTTATGATTTTTTAATGTATGAAAAAGTTATAATCTTTTTGTGAGGGTAAAATTTGAAGGGTGCTTGTTCGGTAGGGTACAAATGGTTACATGAGGTAAAGTGATGAATTTGAGTTTTTCATGCATGGTGAAGGTTTTTGAGTGCTTATAAATAATTTATAAGTATGTTACATTCTTTGGGTAATCTTGGAATTAGTTTTTGTATTGATGGAGTATGTTGAGTTCATTGTTAGTTCTTGAGACCCGGAAGGCATAAGAAGCGGCTCGCAAAGATTGGCCTAGTTGAAGGCCTTCCACTTGGAAGTAGAAGGAGTTAAAATATGGAAATTTAATTCATATATATTTATAATGGTATAATTTTTGTTTCATGATGAGTTGATGATTAGGTTTCCAAGTCAATTTGTGAGCAAAAAGGTTTCTTTCTTTTCAAGAAAAAACTACTTTTGCTGAAATATTGAATTGGTTAGTACATGAAATTGATTGGGTAAGGATTTATATTAACTGGAATGTGAAGAGGGGTGAATTTTGCATCCAATGAAACTATTTTTATCTCTTGAAAGTGTCAGAAAAGGGTGAAAACCAATTGCATTTGTAAAACTAATTTTTGGGCAACTTGATTTGGTTAAGGCAAAAGTAGTTGTGGTTTGAGAAGGTGAATGTTTTAAGAGCTATATATTACATATAAGTTTTATATAGGTTCTTGGATTTCAATTTAGTACTCAAATTCCATGTTTGATTTCATCTTAAGGGGTATTAAGGTCCAAAGGAAAATTTAGGTTGAAGGTAATGAGTCGGTGGATCCATTAAATGAAATAATTTTATTAGTTTAAGTTAATTATGACCATGTATGATGTTAAAATTTGATTTTATTCATGTAAGGTGAATTAGGGATCATGAATAATCATGGTTTTGTTTTGAGTGGATTTTTTTCATCCTAGTGATGGAATTTTGAGGCTTGTTGGTACATGAAAAATGGTTTTGGATAGGTCAACCTACTTGGATCATATGTAACAATTTAAATGATTAAAATGGGATGTAATTAAGTTTTTTTCATTAGGTATATGACTGGCCTATGTTGATTTTATGAGGAAGAGAAGCCTATAAAGGTGATGTTTGAGTTCATTTTTGGTCCAGACTACTCTTGGAGAGAAAAGTGTGACCTAGAGAAGAGCGTTTTTAGGTATGAGTACATTATTTTAAGGATAAGGAAGAGAGTGATAGGTTAAGGAATGATTGACAGGATATGTGCAAGGTTTTAGAGGTAACACAAGTTAAGAAGGAATAAGATAGAGTAATATTGAAGACCTAGGATTTGAGCAAGGGTTTGTGAGTTTAATAAGAGATATCGATTAGTTATGGCAGTAGAAAAATTAGAGATAAAACATCATTAAATATTTGAGTTGATGCTTAGTCATACTAGGGGTTGTATCCTCCTTGTGGAATTGGTGCTTCACTAAATTAGGGGTTGGTGCTCCTTGTGGGGTTGGTGCCTCAACAAATTTGAAGCATGGCAATATAATGTTTATGATCCTGTGGTTTTTCTTCCTATGAGGTTTTCCTACTTAAATATTTTTTCTATGAGATCTCTTGCATGTGTTATGGTTATTTGAATGTATTGCTCACACATAATAAGATTGTGATGAATGTATGTGAATGGATGAATGTTGATGTATGTTACAATAAAGGGTAAATGAAATAAGTAATTTGTAGGAATGATTCACCCACACCCCTATCATTACATTGTTCTTACAATAGTAATCATAGCTTAGGTAGGTGGAAAAAGGTGGGTCCTTAAAAAAATCCTCAAGAGGTACCCACGTACACTAACCGGGAAAAAAGGAACACCGCAAGGTACCCAAAACCAGTAATAACAAAGTAGAGAGAAAAACTCATTGCAAGGCATCCCAAGAAGCTTGGATCAAAAAAATTGTATAATATTGAAGAATTTTGGTGTGCACTATGGTCTAAATCCACTGCTTGATCACAAAACTCAAAAACAACTGACACTGGGCTTCACTAGAATATCTCCATATAAGGATGCTACCAATGGAGTGATGTCAAAAGTGTGAAAAAACACCAAACATAATTTGATCAATCTACAAGTAGGTGTACCATGATTCAAGAAAAATAACCAAGGCAATAAGGCAAGGACACAAGATCTAAAAAATAGGAGTGTCACAATCCAAGAACAACCAAGGCAATAAGGACACAAGACCTAAAAATTAAATATCAACACCAAACCCTCCCATACTGTTAAATGGGTAGAGTGAAACTAAAAATATGTATGAGTAATCAAAAAAACTACTCAAGAACTAAAAAGTTAACACTATGCTTCATCATAATAGCTCCCCACAAGAGATATTGTTAACATTCCTAAAAGTTTCGAAAGTACAGATACAAAATCTCTAAACAAACAAGACATATATACTACATCTATTAAATAAAATGATCCAAACAAGGAACATTACAATGGAAATGGTATAAAAAGTAGAGGAAGAGGAAAAATGGTGAAGGAGACACACCTAAAGAGTCATCTCAATGAATTCATATGTCACCACCATGAGTGATTATAAATCCACCCTAAATCAACATGGATAGATGAATAATATACCTACATATGATTCAATGAAAAATGCATAGTTGGTTCATGAAAAGAAACATTGAAATAAGTGTTATGTCAATCATGTATGGTAGGGTAAATATCAAGTTTCTTAAGCTGAGTGAAGGTGTAGAACTCATGGTCCTCGAAAAGAGTCGAGCAAACAAAAATATGAGTTTTATAAATGTGTGATCCCATTGAATTACCTACTCAAAAACCAATTCCATGGTGAGAATTCCTCTTAACAAGTTGAATAGGGGAATTAATACCCTGTGAATGTCTACCAATACCTCTGACAATGATACCCATAAAATGGAGCATGTGAGAACTGAATGTAGTGGTATGCTTCTCAAAAGAGATATACATGTGAGTAGAATTGGGATGCACATAATGTGTTTCTGAAATAGGTATATGTGTGTAATTAGAACATGTAGTAATCAGTGTAATAGGCTTAGAAGCATCGAAGTAGGAGAAGGCTTAAAAACTGAAAAAATAAGGTCAATGGGTATAGGAGAAATATCTGCAAGTGGACTAGGAATATGAGTAGGGGTTTTAAGTCCACAATATGAGGATGATGCTATAAGTAAACAAGTGTTTGTTGTAGGGAGTGTATTAGTTTATCCTTGTCATATATAAGGTTATGAAGAATATATTTTTATTTTTAAGTGATCAATTTTGTTCCAAAAATTTGACCATATCTTCCCGATGTCCACACACTTCGTAGAAAAATGTCTCATTCTCAATATCCATGATGGATACAAGAATTCACTACTCAAAAATTTAGGACATCGTGGATCATCTCAAAATGTGTCCATATGTGAGTACAACACCCCCAATGTTGGCACTTTATAATTGAGTGTTTGTTACAATAATGACATTTTATAATTTTAGTGTATTTCTCAAAATAAATAGTTCCAATGGAATAAACACAAAAGGATAAACACTTTTTAAAAATAGCACTCAATTTTGAGTTGTCTATCAAAATTTATAAGCTTTTACTTTGTGATTTAATATTTATTTTTAAAAAAACATAAAATGTCTTTTTTCCTTCACTTCTCCTTAATTGATTTTTTTCTAGAAAATTTTCCACCTCGGATCTGCAAAACGAAAGAAGAAAAAAACCCAAGACTAAACGTGAAAAACCCTAAAAAAAAAAAAAATCATTTTTCCTAGACTTTCTGCATCACTAAAACATATTTCCAAGATCCTCATAGTAGCATGGATCTATAAGATAACTAGATCCTCTCCACATAAGTAACTCCTGTAAAGCGGAAGAAAAACCCAGTGTATCGAATGTGAAAAACCTAGAAAGAATTTTTCCAAACATTTTACCTTGCCGAATGGATTTCTAAACCTACAAACATATTTTTAAGATATTTATATCCTCATCATACAAGATACAAGAACTCTACAAAAAAAAAAAAAATCCAGGCTCAAGACGTAAAACCCAAAAATTATAGAATTGGTTTTTCTTTCCCTTTTACCTTCTTTGGCATGGATTTATAAGACCTCGGAAATTTTTTTATGATATTCATATCCTATTCAAATAGGAAATATGCAAAAGGAAAGAAAAAACTAGTACCAAATGTGGAAAACCCAAAAACAAACTTTCTAGACTTTCTACTTACCAAGCACATATTTCTAAAATTTCCATATCCTCGCCAAACAGAACTCTACAAAATAGAAGAAAAAAACTTAGGACCAAACGTGAAAAACCCATAAACTATATTTCTATATTTTCTACTTCTCTGGAACTAATTTTCTCCCCGACATGGATTTCCAAGTGGATATGTACGTATTTGTGTCTACCTCTTCAAAACCAAACCAAACTCAAAAATAAATTGTCTCCTTCAATGGCCAAGTTTACAATCATTTCTAGGGTTTTGTTACCTTCAAAATCCAACTGAGCCCTCTATTTTTCTTTAAAATGGATGTTGCAATAAAGTGATAACATATTCTAAATAAATTAAAACAAGTAAATCCTTGCTTGCAAAAATACTTACATATGGATGTTACATCATCTACCGCTATGATACCAAGAAGGAATGATAAGAATATTGGTTTAATTCCTGAAGATATCAGATGATAATAGCACACCACATTGAATAAGTGTTGGTGAGAAAAAGTTTTGGGGGAAAAATTGGTGGTTATCTTGCCAAAACTCTGGGATTCTAAGTCCCTCTACTTAACTAGTTCGGCTGTCATATGTGTATGAGTGAGTAAAAAGTGAGTTTTGTCCTGGTGGCCTTTCATCCAGGGATCCAACAGGGGCACTCCACTGACCCTGTAGAAAAATTTTGCATATATCTATAAGAGAGTAATTCTCTAGGAAAGTGGGAAAGGGAGTGAGAAAGTTGGAAAAGAGAAACTAATGTTGTAAGTAGAAAATTAGAGACTTGCATACACCAGCATTGTAATTTCATTACATGCACTTGAATTTAGAAGAAATCAAATCTATGTAACAACAACAAGACCAAATAGCATTTAATGAGAAAAAAGAACCACTAAATTCCTCACCAAAAAGGATAAAATTCCTTCTTCCTTTATTAAAGCTCAAGCAAAAGTTGTACATAACATATAAATAGAATTTGTTATCTCTTTTCTCTCTTCACAAGGATATCTCTCTCATGAATTCACAAAAATAGCTTCAATACCTAAGAATTTTTCTAAGAAGAAGCTCAAATGAGTATCTTATTACAATTTATATAAGGGAAGGAAACTCTTCATCTTCCCGATGAATTTTGAAATACTTTAATTTGAATTTAGACTATTCATATTCCACTTAAATATTTAAGTCCCTTTTATAAAATCAAGGTGACTTAAATTTTACATTATGTTTCTAAAGTCGCTTAAATTTATATTAAAAGTGCAAACCTCAATGCAAAAATATAACATTGATGAGAGAGAGATTTGGGTGAGAAAAGAAGAGAGAGTGATAAAGAAGAGAAAGAAGAAGAAAAGAGAGGAAGGACGAATTATGAAGAAGAATGAGCTGCTGTATTGGATTTGATCTCACTTCATAACTAGTTTATGCTTTGTGCTCTTGAGAAGGTTTTTGTCCCTCCAAGCTCCTTGTTGAAACAAGCTGCTACAGGTTCCACTTTGTCATCATGAGGAATGCAAATGCAATTCAAAGTATTTGTCCATCCATCAACCACACAGGTTTATGTCTTTACACTTCCCGATCCATGATGAATGTTTCTCTGCGATAAGTTTAATAAAGGCTCAGATATCCGAGAGGAAGTTGAGGGTATCCTTAGTGAAGGAAAATCAGTTGCCTACCTCTTTCTTGATGTATTCTTCAATTGGACAAATCAAATCATCGCGAGTTATATCCTCACCCATTGTAGGTACTCCAAGTTTCTGAGTTTTCTGATTTACACTATCCTGCAATTTGTATTCTTGTTCCTCTTTTTCCTCTAGCTCTATGATGGCCCAATTGATTTCCTCAAACCTGATTGCTTAGGCCCTCACCCATACATGTGACAAGTATTATAATGGATTTTCAAAATCTTCCTGTTGATCAACTCCTAAAGCAATGAGTGTTTCTCATTTCATCTACTACTTGGGCCCAAAGGTTCCCAATACTCCCTATCTTTCTCGAAGTCCTCCTTGAGTTTTTATTTCCTATTTGTTGTCACACACATGTAAGCAAAGAGTTTGACCACTTCTTAGAACATTGGCTTCCCTTTTTTAGAAAGTGAGTTAATCCATTCATTATTTGCTCACCCCTGCATTGTGAACTCGTGTGTCCTCCGATGGATTTTGGATTAAAGCTACTAATGTGCATAACTTCCTTAGTTAAAATTTTCTTGGCATTAGGATCAAATAGATGTTGCACATAGAATGACAGAGTTCACACTTGCTCTTTTAGTTCATCAATATTCTTCTTATACTCCTTATTCCTTTCCACCATGTGAGAAAATATTGTTGATACATGTGCAAATCCCCTTCATGAGTTGTTGTTCTAAGTTGGATTTTTTTCATCTCATAGTTAGTTGGTGTCATCTCATCCACTGGCTTGATTACCTTGGGTCGAGCTACTTCAATGTATTGATTACCCATTTCCCCACTATAGAACCGTGAGGTTGTATGTGTGAGCTTTCTTGATCTTTTTCTTTGGCCAATGAGACAATCGTTGGTAGATCAAGGGTAGCCACTTGCTACACAACGTAGGTGTCGATACAATTATTTCTTGTATCCAATGAAACATCTCATCATATTCAGGCTCAATGATAGGTGTGCCAACAATTCCTTATTTTAAAGGAGGAGGTAAATCATGAATGAGAGAGGTATGGGTGTCAAAAAGAGGTGGGGCCTCCTGTGGTGGCTTGAAGACTGGGTCTTGGACCATGTGTTCTTCATCCACTTATGTCTCATCCACTAGATTTTCTTCCTACATTTCTGCGATCAAGTCTTCCTCTCGTAGTGATGCAAATGAGTCTTCTTCCACCTTGGATTTCTTTGGTGTCTTCTTGTGAGGAGAAGCTTCTAATTCTATGGCCTTCCTTTTGAACTTTCTCTCGGAGTGTTTAGAACTGGAATTCACCTCTACGAATTTTGAGGATGACCGATGAAAAACTTACTTCCGACTTGGGGAATTCCTCGTGATTGGATGATCATGGTTCTCTTCTTTTGAAACCAATTTATCATTCTTCTTACCACTTTCTTAGTTCGTTCCTTTACATCCCCCGATCCACAAACATTCGAGTTGACTGAGACAAAGGGACATCTTGAAAACCATGTACTCATGATCATACATCTCCATCCCATCATTTTGCAAATTATCTTTATACCAGAGAACTTAAATTTCTTCATCTCACCGATTGTCATCCTCATATGGTCCTTTTCACATACTTAAAATTCATCGGTGCAATTAGCCTAGTAGTCCTTGACTTGTAACTCATTTGTAATTATGGGACATAGAAAGAGTTGGTATCTTCTCGATTTCAAAATTAGGCCTGAAAATATAGGGATGCAAAGTCAAATAAGTGAAAGCGGCCTCCCAGATGAGATGAGTCATTTGAGCTCTTACACGTGAATTCCCGAGAGAGATAAGAAATGGAATCAAATTCTTCCTCATGATTCTAAGCCCATTATTCACTTGAATGATCTATCTCGTAGATATCAAACAATAAAATTTGGTCACTAAATTACTTAGGCAGCCTTAGCGGAGCTTGGTCAAATCTAGCAACTCACATGTAGGAGAAGGTCAAGAATTGTATGAAATAAGAGCCATACTTTTTTATCAAGGACACCACTTGTGATGACATCCTAGCTTTCAAATCCCCTTCTAAGATTTGGACCACATAAATTTTAAACACTTTGTTCACGTGAGTGAAATTCCTATGGCTTTCCTCCATCACCTTGGCATCAATGTTTTGCATAAGATCCAATCCTTTGAATGATCTTGAGCTAGTGAGGAGATAGACCAAGTAAGAAGTCATGTGGAACTTCTTCATCATGGGTACCTAGAGTAATTATAGATGGAGATTTTTGTTAATGATCTTCCCCCAGTCAATTCTCTATTTTCCTTTTGTCAACGTCAAGATGAAAAGGCCCATCTAGTCTTGAAGTCTCTTGTGCTTGTTTTACCCATAACTCTACGAAGGAGAGTGATGGCATCTAAATATTCTTCTCAAAAATCACACCTTGGTATGCTCTTGGGCATTCTTGAGGGCTTTCTTCCTATTTTCAACCATGAACCAAGTGTTACCCCTTGTACATATGCATCCATTGTTTCCCAATTGTGTAAATCCTTGTCCTTTGAGATAATGAACATATTGGGTGATGTCGTATCTACAAAGAAATTTAAATGGTTCTATGGCTAATGACCGCCATCCTATACCATTTTCATCTCGAATGGTTCATGTTTCAGGCTCATAGTGGTGAGAGAAGGTTAGGACCAACTCAAGACTTTACACGAGACACTAGGTGTCCTGTAATGTGATGAATAAGCCACTTGTGACTATCTCATCTTCAATCTTATTTCGGTCATTGCTTCCATGTGAGTTCTAAGCTCATTCAGGTCCATGTATAAGGCATCATTGTCTTCTATCTCATACTCACAGGTGAAGGGTTGTATCAATTTCTGTCCCATCCACTTCTACTTCATGTTTTCCTTAGAAAGATCAACTTACTATTGTTAGTAAGTATGAAAAAATAGCTCCTCGATCCTCAACTAGATGTTGCGACTGATTTCCTCTTCTCCATGCATTCCTCTCTCCTTCTCGATCAAATTTATATTTTTGGAAGGTTCTCGTGGGACCACTTACTATTTTTAGTAAGTGCCAAAATGCCCGTTCTGATGAATTCTCAGCTGCAGTGCATCTTCAATGTCTCCATCTCCTTAAAGCAAGTTCTTATGTTGATGGTTTCCCAAAATAGAAGTCCCCTATGCAAAAGACCTACTATTTTTATAAAGTGTGCTTCGGAGGTCGAATTGACATGGAAAAAAATTCCGATATGGATTTTTTTCCCAATATCGCCTCCGATAGTTTAGACATGCCCGCTCAATAGTCTAGGAGATTTTAAACTTTTAATTTTTTGACCTAGTAGTGCTTCTGGACACGACAACCATTAATGGACCTCAAAATTGTAGGTATGGTTTTCTCTTCTATTTTTCAAAAATATATTTTTTTGATATGGGTTTTTTCTTCTTATGCTTTAGGTGAAATCTTGTTTCAATCCGACAGTCATTTTGACAGGAAATCCAACTTTTTTCTTTGTCGGGCCGGAAAGAAGATTTCTTCACTGTGAATTATTTATGGCACAAGAGGAGAGTCTGAAGGTATTTTTTTGATGGTCTTGGATAGAGGAACAAATAGAAAAAAATGTTTCGCGACCCATGCATCTGCTTTTTATATTTCTCCCAATTTTGATTTCACAAAGAACGGAGATTTCTAGTTTTCTTCTTTATTCTTCATTTCTTCTTCTTGGCTTGATGAAAAATCCATTTGAAACATGTGTATCTCATTAGGAATTAGTATTCACATGGTTGTTAGTATTTGTTACATGTTAGTTTATTATACATATATATTGTTATAACAATATATATTCGGGTGTGTTGTAGTTTCCTATTTTATAGGAAGTCAGTTTTCCTATTGATATGGCTATATATTAGCCTAGTGAATGTAATTCAATATATGTCGAATACAATATCATTATATTATTTCCTGTGTAAGAATATTTTTGTTCAAACATTTGGTACCAGAGCGACTATGGATCCATGATATATTATACAGGGAAAATCTTTTGCTATTCACGTTTTCCCTGGTTAATGAGAGATTTTTTTTGTGAGCATTCTAGATATAGTTCAGCTCGTATGATTTGATCATCATCAGGCCTGAGACATCTCTACAGGCATTTGTTTTTGGATCGGGTGCATCTACAGTCACTGCCTTTGCCGTATTCAGATCTGAATCTATGTGGAGGAAGATCTATCATAGATAGAACAGTCAGCAAATTGCATTGGAGGTTTCTTTCTGAATCAAAGTTTTCATACATTGCATTGTTATATTCTACCCGCGTGGAAAGTGCTATTGGATTGCATTTTAAATCTGTAGTCTCCGTTTAATTATCTCTCGGGAGGGAATCGTTTGGTTTCCTAACATCTACAGGTCAAACACCATCACAGTGACCAAGACCCGCTTCAACTGTGCCTCGGCTTGACATCTATCAGACCCCTCTTGGCACGATGGCATCGGATCCACAGATCTGCATCAAGAAATTTTGCGTTGACTGAGTCCCAGATTTGAGCATTTACATTTGCAACTAGAGCCTGTACTTCTGCGTATGGTATTGTCGATCCGTGGTTATGCTTGTGTGAAGAGGCATCTAGATACTTGTCTTCGATCTCTTCCTCGAATTTGGTTCCACTCAGGATTGTCTGTCGATAGTTTGTGACAGTCCTCAAGGACGTATATATCTCCATCTCGCAAATCCTGCCAGACACGGATCCTCCATTATTCTGCCATGGCCATGTGGAGGCATGTTATTGGAGGGGATAAGAGTCTTTGATAGACTCATATAGTTACCTGGATCGTGGTATTCCTTCTTTGATTCTACGCCATCAAGTGCGTCAGCTATGTATTCATGCCCATCAAGACAAGGTTTATTTGCATATATGAGTTTGTGAGTTATTAGCTCAATCACTGTTGTCAGTCCAATCTAGTCGTGTCAAGAAAACAAAGTCTAAATTTGTTAGGTCTTTCTCTTGTTCAAAGTCTTGCAGTTTATATAGTATTTTTTTATATAACTCGAGGGTTATGTATTTGTAATTATTTGTTACAAAGAAAACAAAATTTGTCTATAGGTTTTTGGTTAATACTTTGTTATTATTATTTTGTCTAGTCTGTGTATTACAAAATAGTATAAAAATTTGTAATTGTCTTTCATTACAAATCTTATATTCGTTTTGGGTCATCTCATTAATATATATATTTGGGTGTCAAGTATCATTATATATATATGTAAGAATAGTCATTTTTTGTGTCCATCAAAGTGTCAAGTTTCAATAGTTTAAGTTGTATTGTTATGTTGTTCATGTATAGTTGTCTTGTGGAGTAGAACATTGTAAAAATTGTAAAAATAAATAAAAAATTGCCTCACTTTTAGCTGGACGCATTATCGATGGAATCCGACGTCCGAGTTGTAATTGAGCCCAATGATCACATCAAGCTAAGTTAGCAGCTTCATAATGGAGGAAGGAGGCATCGAAGGAAGGAGGTCGAACAGCGACCTCTCGTCAGTCACCAATGACGGGGCCACGCAGAAGCTGTGGTGGCATATGTATGGTGTGAGTATATGATTTTCAGTGTGGTTTCCATTTTCTCAGTGTGCTTCAATTTGCAGTGTTCCTGTTTTGTGTGGTATTTGATGGATGTTGGAAAGAGAGTTGTGTTGGAGCGTAGATGACTATCAGTGATCCTCTGACTGACTTGGTCCTCTGACTGCCATACTTCTTTAGAAGATGGTCAGCTAGAAGAATATGTTCACTAGCATTAGTGACCATGTGCAGCAAGACCTAACTAGCAAGATCCATTCAGGAGTATGTTCTTCGATGCATTTTTCTTCTCAGTATCTATTTGAGTGGAATTTCACATTGTGGGGGGGAATACATACCAATGTTCCATTCCCATTCTGCACCCAAAACGGCTTAGTCAAGGAAAGCTTCCAGTGGCAGTGGCAGTTTTCTATGTTGTTCGAGATCGAGTGGCAGCGATCAATGACAGAGACTACAATTAAGAACATTACGATTCTTATATGAAGTAATGTGAAATCTTTTCAGTATATCTTCTATTGTGTAATTTTGTAATATGCAAGTTGTGTTTCCTACATAATTCCCTGATGTATAAGCATAGTGGTGAACAGTAGCACTAGAGTAAGTCAGTTCATGGATCTTGAAAGGGTTTGTGGGAGGATCCAGAAAACCACACGAGGTGGACAATTGATGAATTTCCTGTCACGTCAAGGTTTGTGGTAAGCCTATTTAAAACCATGGAAGGAGAGAGCCTTTCTTTTGGATCAAGGTCATGAGTCATAGAGTTGGACATGCCACAGGGGTGAGCATACTGCAGTTGAGAGTGTGGATGTTTTTCTACCATGTAAACACTAAGGGGGGGAATGTTAGGAATTAGTATTCACATGGTTGTTAGTATTTGTTACATGTTAGTTTATTATACATATATATTGTTATAACAATATATATTCGGGTGTGTTGTAGTTTCCTATTTTATAGGAAGTCAGTTTTCCTATTGATATGGCTATATATTAGCCTGTGAATGTAATTCAATATATGTCGAATACAATATCATTATATTATTTCCTGTGTAAGAATATTGTTGTTCAAACAATATCACCATAGGAAAGGTAATTTAATGCCTTGCTTGAGATATTTTTCTCTTTGAAAATGGAGGATTGATGGTAGGAAGTTGTAGAGAGGAGTGTGCAATTATGGCTATACATAGGAATGTTATAAGTTAGAAGTGGGAAGCGTGTGGGTATTTAAAATTTTGAAACAAAGATGACACATTTTTCAATGTTTGATGTCCCTGACCTATGATGGATTTGAGGTACATAAAATTCCATGGTGAGCAAGGTGACGACATATGGCAGAGATCTAATGGTAGGGAATGAAGGCTAAAAATCAACTTTAAAGCATTGAGGGGCTGAAAGTTGGTCATAAGGGTGACCAAAAGTCTCCCTTAGGGTCTGGGTGCATGTTTCCATGTTTTATGTCCTTGACCTATGAGGTACATAAGGGACATAAAATTCCATGGAACTCCAGGTGATTACATGTGGCAGTGATTGAACGGTTGAGGATTTGAGCTCCTGTAAGCACCTAGGGGATGAACTGGTGATCCTGGAGGTCGCATAAGGATCCAGAGGTCATATGGGGGATGGGAACATTTTTTCATGGTTTATGTCTCGACCTTAAAGGATGTGAGGGACACAAAATCCCACTAATCTCTTGGAGTGACACGTGTCCTCCCAAAATTGACTAACTCCTGAACTCACTATAAGAGGACAACTTAACACGATGATAAATTGAGCTCCCAATGGACTGTTTTGATGAAATTTTATATGATCTTGACTATAAATGACCTTTTCAATCTAGTAGTGGGGGTATCAAGTCTTTATTCTTCCATTTGATCCCTAAAAAGTGGATTTTTGATTTGGTACTCCACTTGTGCATGATAAAAACTACTTGCAGACCCAATGCGCAAAAGTGTTGTGAAAAAATAATTTCACCATATTGTAGGTCTTGGAATTCCCTTTCTGATGATATTTTTTTTTTCTCCTAACTCCAACTAAAATTCCCAATCACCTTGAAAAGTTCAGCAATTATTTTTGCCTATGCACTACCTAGGCATGTGAACCCTAATTTTTGTGAAACTCGCACCAACTTCTCTTAGTCCTTCTAGAATCTTCCGAAATCACTTCCATGATGTCCCAATTCCTTTGAATCACCTCCACATCCTTTTTGGATTTTTTGTTATGTTCCATGGGGTTACTCCACCCTAGAAGGCCAAAGTGATAGCCCTTCCTGTAACTTCCTAAAGCTTGCAACTTTTAATGAACTCCTAAAATCACCTAGGGGGAATGAATGGAATTTCCTAAATCACCTAGGGGATGAGATAACGTTAATCAGAGGTCACTTGGATTGACTAGATAAACCGGGGTGCCTTGGAATGGTAAGACTTGAAAAAATTAACACAGGGGTATAGTTTTCATGCTTGGAAATTGTTGATTTCCTTGTTGCACATTTTCATGACAACAATAAGCTGAAAGGAATTCATCGAATAACCTTTCAAAAATATTTGCAAATAAAGAGCTAAAATATCATATATGGAAATACATCATAATCCATTAATTTTAATACATGAATTATCTTAATAAACATGATTTATATATAGGAGGAGGGAAGTGAAACTACTACCTAGATCAGTGGTGAAGAACTCCCACTAACTGATACTAGTAGTTAATTTAACTCCACAAGAATAGAAAAATAACTTCACACAATTGGCAAACTAACTCAACACAACTAGTAAGCTAACTCCACACAACTAGTACACATAAGTAAGTTAACCCAACAAGTCTAGGAATAACCGTATTGTAATAATTATCCTAATAAACAAATAAAAGGATAAATAATAACCTACACTAATATTCTCTAGGGCATGGGACCTTTCTCCTTGAGATAAACCTCCAGAGAAGGATGGTTCCTTCTCTCCTAACTCAACACAAACTAACCTAAACTAATCAAGATGTAACTAAAACTAAAACTAATTATAAAAACTATAGGATCTGGATATGAGAGGGGATAAAATATAAAAATGAAAAATGGAGTTCCACCAACACTAAGATAGGGTTCAAATATGACCTTGAAAGGTAAAAAATAGTTTCATATGAGGAGAATTCAATGAAAGAAAATAGTCATGAAATACATGGATTTATAAAAAAAAAGGAAAACATCCAAAATGAACATAGAGAATTCAAAGAGAAACACCATATATGTATTACATTCGTAAATATATCCATCACATTTACACACCAAAGGATAGAAATATCTTGCAAAATATGAAGTTGTAGAGGTCTGAAGGAAAGAAAATGTACCGCTATAAGGAAGAGCCTAAAAATACACATAAGGGAACCCTTATAATGTTCACAGAGCATTTGAATTTATAGAATATGAGAATGGAAGAGAGAGAGAGAGAGAGAGAGAGAGAGAGAGAGAGGGGGAAATTCAATTAATTTCCTAGATAGATCATTATTTTACTTCTACAAAGACACTATCGTAATTCAAAGGTGAGATCATAGAAAACATTTGGGAATTTAAATCGGGTAGGTGAGGTAGTTTAGCACTTCAAACTAAGTGAGCTACATTTTCCTTTGTTTCTCCTAAGCTTGTGCTACATAACAGCTTTTTCATTTCATGTCACAATCCACAACTTGTAGAAATACAAAATAAAAAACTACCTCTTTAGTTTTTGCTTCCATGAAATCCTTTCTCGGTTTCTTAACTTGACATGATCCTCCAAATTTTATAAAGATTCCATGCCATTTTGAATTTAAACATCTCCATGGATTTTAGCAATCCACGAGACACTAACTCTATGCATATCCACAAAACTCTTTACTTGCATTACTGTGGATTTATAACTCTTCACACTCAGTATCTCGCACATGCAATTTGTATCTCATACCAATTTTTGGAAAGGTGTTATTCATCCTTCATTCTACAAACTTAGAAACCCACACAACACTTTGCATTTAGAGAACCAAAGGAACACCGAGGTAGTGTTTCACAAATTCTTCGACTTAGATGATTCTCAATTATCTCCCTTTGTTTTATGGCTTGGCGACATTATTTATTACATAATGGCTTCCACTAAATACATATTCCTTATTGTGAATTGGAGAAAATCCATAAAACTGCATTCCTCTCTATACCCACAGGACTTCACAATCTTTTGTTTTATAGAAAATGAGTTCTATGAAACACTAACACTTTCTCCTCTACCACATATTTTATCCTATATTCTTCTTTAACTCACGTGATTTGAAACTTAGTCAAATTTATTTCTTTTATGAATGAAAATTCACTCCACCCTTTGAAACCTCCTTAACACCCATGTCAATTCTCTTGACATCCACAAAAATCCCAAACAACAAGATTTTTGTTGTGTGGATTTTGAGAATCTATGGAACGTTTAATTTTCCACAACAATACTCCATAACTTTCATACTTAGCCATTTTTTTCATCATTATGCTAAGGAAGGATATTCCTTAGATTTGAACTTGATTATTCATCTAAAATAGCAAGAGGGTGTTGTTTTGGATAATAGTTTGGCGACTCAACAAGGTTATCTACCTAAAATAAATGATCGAGTTTCCTTGATAATCCATTTGGCATGGATTCAAGCACATATCATGATATTTAACCCTTAATGTATAATTCCTTTACTTGGTTCTATTTCAGATGTGATGTATCAATGGACTACCTAAAACTTCTCTCAAAACTCTAAGAATGCAAATGCCACTAAGGAAACTAGAAACATGTGCAAAGTAATTAGGGAAATGGAAAATACATTACCAACAAAGCAATGTGTTTAACAACACTTGGATGAAGGTGAAACTAATCTAGTATGTACAGGTGAAACCTTTATTTCAAAATAATGTTTAAGATATATCACATTGACTAGGATTATGAGCTCTTCTCCATCCAATTTTTACAATTAAAAATAATTGTGTAGATTCTATCCTGAGATAACATAGGGGCTGCTCCATATGACATCAAAATTTGAATTCCCTCTTGGTTTGGCTCTATCTTGGTCCCATTTGAGGAAAATATCTCCTTCCTAAAATATTTTGGTCAATTCCTTCTTGTCAAAATACTTATTTACTTGAGCCTAATTAATTTCCATTATCTATATTACTTATCTCTTTTCTCTTCTAGCTCCATGAGATCTACATATCTAACTTCCATGTCCTTAACTTCAAACATCTCCATTTTATTTATGAGCTTTAAAGCTAGTAATTCAACATATATTGGAAAATTTTCTTTCTTTTTGTTATAGACAATCTTATAGGGTAAGCTGTCATTTGATATTTTGGGATTGATTCTATCATCCCATAAGATCAATTTCATATTTGTGTCAAGCTCTCTGATTCTCCTCCAAATTTCTTGTATAATAATCCTTAGGAGATTTTTTTTTTTTTACTTAGCATTCCCATTACCTTTGGAATATAGTTTGAATACATGATCAAATATATTCCATTCTTGACATTTGAATCAGAAATATTCATGCCAAGGAATTCCATAGAATTATCAAAATATTATTGTGAAAGGAACACCAAATCTGGTCACAATACTTTCATAAAATTAAGGATGATAACTTCATTTCTTTCCTTCAAAGCAACTGCCCTTGTCTATTTGGTGAAGTAATTTGTGGCTATAAGGATCCACTTGTGACCCAATCTTGAATGTGAATTGATTACTCTAATAAAATCCAACCCCATTGTATGAATGGTTGATCTACAGAGATGGGATGGAGTGGAAGAGCTGCTAGTCTTTCTTTCCTATGAAAAAGGTGTATTTTTGCATTTTTCACCCATGTATAACAGTCCTTAAAAGACTCAGCCAATAATATACGCCTTTTCATTATTTTGAGTTAGGTTGTCCTTGGAGGAAAAATTCCTCCAACCACGCCATCATAGAATTCATGTAAAACCTTCTCAATTTGATCCACCTTGATGCATCTCAAAAGAAATCCATTGATGTATTTCTTAACTAGATTCCATCAATAAGCACAAATGGGATAGATTAAAGTCTAAAATACCTTCTCTTGGCCTTGTTCAAACCTTGTAGGACATTGAACTGTTTGGAGAAAGTGTACTATATTATGGGTCCAATAATGAGTAAGTGGATTGTTGTCGGGTTGCTCCTGATCATGTTGGAGTACTAAGACAAAATCTTTATCATTTTTTGGATTTGACACTTGATTCTCACATAAAACTTTTCCTTTGACTAGATTAGTCACTTTGATTTCAACATCATACTACATTACTTTGTTATCAAACCATCTCTTTTCTCATTCAGATCCTTATTCAAAAGGAAATCCTCACACTGAGTGTGATTTCACCATAAATGGATCTTATTGTTAGATAGTATATGTATAAATTTATTTAAGCTCCTTATGATAGATTAAGGCATGCTTCTAAACAAATGAGTACCTTACTTCATATTATTCAACACTTTACTAAGAATGCAAATGATGCTCCAAAGTTTCTTCATTTACTTGTACTAACATGATGAATATTGTGTCTATTCCTCTAAAGGCATACAAATTTAAATCCTTTGAGAAATTAGGATTGATGAGAGTTGGGGTCCATACAATTACTTTTTTTGAATCATTCAAATATGTCTTTCCTTCTCTATTCCCCTTGAAAGAAATTTTTTTCTTCAGCATAAATGTCAACAACTTGACAAGATTGCAAAATTTGGATAAATGCGTGACAAAATTAATTCTTCTTAAGAATATTTGAAATGATTTCTTATGACTAGGTAATGACAATGCAAGAATGACACTTACTCTTTCTAGTTCTATTGTAAGTCATTTCTTAGAGACGATGTGACCAAGGAGTTTACCTTCATGAGCCAAGAAGATACATTTTTTGGGATTAAGATAAACTCCTAACCATCTACACCTTTCACACACCTTCTTGAGATGAAACAGATGATCAGCTTCATTCTTAGAAAACACTATGATATCATCCAAGTAAATAAGAATAATTTTATTAATCAGTCCCTTGAATTTCATATCCATGGCTCTTTGGAAAGTTGTTTATGCATTAGAAAAACCAAATGAATTTTTTTGTAAGTATAGGTTCACCACTTAGTGGTAAAGGTTGTTTTGAATTGGTCTTCTTCCTTTAACATGATATAATTTTAACCAGAGTACCCATCCAATAGAGAAAGCATTATGAGCTAGCCACTATCTGTAAAATTTGTTTAATAGAAGGAAATGGATAATGATCTTTCAAGGAAACTTTGTTCATATCCTTGAAATCAACACACAATATGATTTCCCCATTTATTTTATGCACTAGAACTAGGTTGGAAACCCAAGATGAATGCTTGATGGGGAAAATGATGTTTTCCTCAATCAACTTGTTTAATTCCTTTTTCATAGAGGTTCAATTTGTGGATTGGCAAGCCTCTATTTTTTCCTAATGGGATTGGCTACTAGATCCTATTCAATGGTGTGTTGATCTAGATTAAAATAAAAAACCATAAGGTATTCATATATCCATAAAAATACATCAAAAATTCTTGGAAAAGCTCTAAAAATGCATGTTTTCTCATGGAGCACATACCTTTCCATATAAAGAAAATTTTCTTCACCAACTGAGATGGGTTCATAATCCTTCACCTTTGACTATCATGTTTTCTTTTTTTTTTTGAGTTGATCATAAGAATTAAAAATGGATTCCAAATTCACTAGTCCTTTGGGAGTTTGTTTGATATGAGTTGGGAAATTTGGTCTCCATATTATTGCTCCAATTTGCGTTGATTCCTTTATGAAAACTCGTCTTCTTCTTGGATTAATTTGATGATATGCTGGTCATTTTCAAACAATTTCCAATTTTTGCCATTTTCTGGGATGGAAGGTCTTACTACTCTGACATATGGTTGCAATCCATCCTTCTTGATATCTTTAACAACATTAAAATTTTCTCCCATTATGGCTAAACCATCCATGGATTTTATTTCTTTTCTTGGGATGATATAAATGTTGAAGGCTTAAAATCCCCTAGGAGGTCCCACATACCCTAGATGCTTGTAGGCTCTTAGCAATTCATTCTTAAGCATTTATCCCTCTTGACTTGGTTCACAATCAGCTCACTATCCCAAAATTCCAAAATTGTCTGATATTTTTATTTCTTTCCCATTGTAGGCCATGGATAAGGAATTCATACTATAATTAGTTTTTAGAATAACTAAAGTGAAATATTAAAGAAAATTAATAATTCACACTATGGGAGATATAACCACTACACCTCCTCATGTACACTTGTCTTCTCCTATCCATCAAAGAACATTTTCCAAATGCCATCGTCCTTCTCATTGACATTCACAACACTATGAATATGTGAATTTTTATCATGCAAACAATAGATTACCAAACCAACCTCTTCAATTTATTTATAGGGATAAAAACCAAGGCATTTATCTCTCCATTTATCAAGCAACAAATATGGAATACCTTCAACTTAAGTGTTTGTTTCTTAGACAATTGGGTGATCCTTTTTATAAAAATAGTGCAATTTTTGTTGATGAGGGCTGGGAAAGATAAGGTTATTTTTGATATATGGTAATAGGTTTAGACCTTATAGTATGTTTGGTGTCATATCTAGTTCTAAAAATCATGTGAGACCAATCCAAAGATAAATACCCACCAATCTTAGTAGTGAAATCATTCGAGAGGCAAAAGCTAAGAAAGGGGAAGGTCAATGATGAAAACATCTCATAGGATTGAGAAGTTAGGGAATGTGAGTATTGTAAGACTCAAACCTTTTACAACCCCAATATTTCTATATGATTGCACTACTCCTTTAGTTAGTGAATCATATTCAAGACCAACTTGGTCTGCTATTTTTTTGGGCATCAATGAACTACTTTCCCCTAATTTAATCATGAAATTATGTACCGATGATTACCAATTATTAAATATACATAAAAGGGAGGTGGCCTCATTTTATTTCCTAGTTTTTCATCCTTTTTTTCAAATACATTAGTAATCACAATATTTTTTCTCCTTTGATGATTCATGCGGTGTGGGAAAATCAACCATGGCAGCTTGCAAAAGATATATTTATCCAAGAATAGTCTAGAGATTACCACATTGAGATATTCACATTGGTAATTTTCATTTTCTCTAGGATGTTAAAAGGAGTACACACAACTTAATTTAGATAAAATGAGTAGTTTTCCTTTCTTTTTTTTTCTATCCACGTATTTTCTTTAATAACGAAATTTCTACATTCTAAGGATTTCCTTTTAACTACAAATTTTACTTTCCTTGTGTAAATTATTTACCTCATGGATCCATAATGTTCTACGGTTCATAATGTTTGTGATTATGGGGTTACTACATTTCATGGATTAATTCTTGAATCTTGGAATCCACCAATTTTATAAGTGTTTATCTTGTGGATGCGGGATTGGTGAAGCAAGATATGGAATGGTTGCTTCATCTTCTTCTTTTTTGGACCTGTGTTTGTGGCTACACTTGAAGAAAGTTCCTTTTACCCTCTTATAGCTGGTTGGTTCCACAAAATTCCTCCATTTTCCAATTCACAAATGAAGCATCATTTTGTGGCTCTTGATCAATATCTTACTACAAATTTTGTTCCATAGATGCATCTTGAGAGAAAGATGCATTTTGCACCATCAAAGCTTGGTTTAGAATGCCATTTGGAAAGGTTTCTTGATTATGAGGTAGATTACAAGGGAAACACCATTCATAATATTGTACTAAATTTTTTTGAACTAAAACCAAGGCTTTGGATGAACTAGTCACATTAGGATTGTATGATTGAAAAAGGATTTACAAGGGTGATTTGATTTTTATTTTGAGGATCTAATTGAATGACGGGTTATTTTACTAAAAGGGGCTATTTTTAGGTTGGTATGGAGTTTGATAAGGTTTAAAATTTTAATCTTATACCTCTTCAATGATACCAACTCATTTCCAAAGTTTTACAATTGTTTCATGAATTCATACAACTCAAATGAAGGGCTTGTAGAGGTAGATATTTGACCTGAAACTTTGATTCTTAGGGTTGGAATAGGAGTTAATTTGGGAGTTTTAAGGTGCAAATTTCCTTACCTCTAGGGAATATGGGATTTGGAGGTCTAGGAGAAATATTACCACCTAAATAAGATTATTCTCTACTCTAATAGAAATATCATAGGCATCAAGTAAATTTCTACCCCCATGGACTAAATCATGATAAAGATATCACTATTTAAATCCCTTAAGTAATAGAAAAAACATACTGGGGTGTAGGTCTTACCATTTGTGGGATTCTATCACATTTCCAATGGAATATGATGTTGAAATCAGTCATTAGCTCATGAGGTGCTCTTTTTTTTTAAATTTGTTTCTCTTCAAAAATGTTCTCCCAGCTCATCCAAAGTAGAGATGGAATTCAATCTTAAACCTTTATACCATTTTAGGTCCTTTCCCTTAAAATAATCCACCAAAACTTTTATGGCTACATTCTCTTGCATGACATGATATACTAATTAGATGTTTGCAACATCTTTGATATGTTTTATGGGAATTGTAGTGTTCTCTCTAGTGAATAAAAGAACACTGTTCAAAGATGCAATTGGAATGTCATCATATTGGGCTAAAGAAAAGGTATTCCTCCATTAAATGTGATAAATGCTTGATTTATTTGGTGAGCCATGAATGTGATGGGTCTTAGAACCCTAGAAGACAACAAGAAAGGCCTACCAGAGGAGGAGTAGAGAGAAATCTGTTTGGAGGTGATGGTGATTTCTGTGTAGATCTATCTCTTCTTCTTCTCCTTGGTGACAACTACAAGTAGTCAAAAGGATCTCCACATTCTATCTTTTATCTTGTTTGAATCTATCTCATGAGATAGAGACACTTTTTTCTTTGAACCAATAGATGTAATATTTGGATTTTCCATATGTGTTTTTATATCCTCCAAAGGATAAATATCACCAAGATACACATTGAATTATTAGTGAAATGAAAAGAAATTTTTAGTGGTCCCACCGGTGTGATAGAATTTGTTAGTGTCTAGAAGTAGCACCCTTGGTTTGATCATGGAAAATCAAATACTTCGGCTAACATGAGATTGTCTCTAAGGTGTGGGACCTTGATCCTTGAGACAAACCTCTAGAGAAGGTTGGTTCCTTCTCTCCTAGATAAACACAAACTAACCTAAACTACTTAAGATGTAACTAAATATAAAAAAACTACATGATCCATGGTTGAGAGAGGAGAAAATCTACAAAATGAAATAATGGTGATGTGACAACACTAACATAGGGTTTGAATATGATCTTGAAAGACATCAAAAATTGCATATGCAGAGACTTTAATGAAAACAAAGAGTTCCAAAATATATGAATGAATAAACACTTAAGGAAAAAGAAGAAGTAAAACATCCGCAATAAACACAACATTTAGAGGGAAAATACCACATATGTATAACATTCATAGTGTATCCATTACATTTACAAATAAGAGGTTATAAATATCTTGCAAAATACAAAGTTGCATAGGTCTGAAGGAAATAAAATGTATGGATCCAAGGCAAGAGCCTAGAAAATTGACATAAGGGAACCCTTAAATAGTACCTTTGCATTTACATTTATAGAATATGAGAATGGAAGAGAGAGAGATGGAAAGGAAATTTGAATTTGAATTTACATTGAGTGAAGATAAATATTCTGTCCATAGATGTTTTCATCATTAATTTCCCAAATAGCTCATCGTTTTTCTTCTGCAACGTGCCATCAAAATTCGCAGATGAGAGCATGGACATCATTCATGTATTTAAATTAGATAGGTGAGGTGGTTGAGTGATTCAAAACAAGTGAGCTGAATTTTCCTTTGTTTCTCCAAAGCTTATGCTATGTGGCAGATTTCAAATATCACGTTACAATTGTAACTTTCATGATCGCAAACTACCTCTTTTATTTTCACTTCTACAACATCTTTCCATGGGTTCTTAAATTGAAATGCTCCCATATATTTTATAATGTTCCTTTCCCTTTTGTATTTTAACATCTCCATGGATTTTATCAATTTGCAAGACACTAAATCTTGCATATCTCGTGGAACTCTTTACTCACATTACCGCAAATTTCCAACTATTTGCATTTAGCCACTTGCATATGCACTTTTTCACTCACACCAAAATATGTGAAGGTTTTATTTTTCCTTCATTCTATGGAATTAGAAACCCATGTAATATTTTATTTGGAAAAATCACGTAACATTGAGGTAGTGTTTCATGTTTTTAGACTTATTCAATTCTCGTTTGACTCCCTCTTTTTGTGGTTTGGATACATTCTTCATTGCATCAAAATTCTAGTGAGTACATATTCCTTCCCATGGATTTTAAAAACCCCATGAAACGCATTCTTCTCTATAACTATGGGACTTCAAAATATTTTGTTCCTCGGAAAGTGAATTCTACATAGCACCAACATTTTCTCCTCCACCACATATTCTCGCATGTCTTTAAATTTGACTTACGGATTTGAAACTTAATCAAATTTTTCTTATTTTTTTAATACAAACACCTATTCACATTTTTAAACCTCCTTCACACCTGTAAAAACTGCTTTCGACATCCATACAAGCCTTGAACTACTAGATTTGTGTTCTATGGATTTTGAGAATCTATAGAACATTCAATTTTTTTTGCTACAATAATCTGTGGCTTTCATACTTATCCATTTTTGGACCTTGATGCCAATAAAGAAGCCTCTTATCCTTGAACTTGATGAGTCATCAAAAATAGCAAGGGGGCTCTGTTTTGGATAACATATTGCACTCAAGTATGTTTTAAATAAAATATGAGGAGCACACGGGTAAACATGTAAAATCTCGTCATGTGGGTTTTAACTATATCTTAGTAGGTTAATTAATATGATTAGCAGTTTATAGAAGAATCCTTAGAATCGTTATTATTTCCCTTAAATGTATATTTTTTTTTGAACTTGGCATTTTATGTATTATGAGTGTTAGAAACATACTTGAGTTTATTCACATGTAATAACTTAGCTTCATGTTATTTTAGTGTTACAATATATTTATTTTGTAACTTTCATGAGATCTCGAGAAACAAATTTGACAAAGTTTCTCTATGCCCAGTGATGCCTTTGAATGAAAGCTAGATGGATGCCTTTTAGTTGATGCTCTATAAAGATTTATTTATTATATTTCATGTTTACCATAGGTAATCGATTGTTAGATTTATTGTTGGTAAATTGTTATGTTACTGTGGTAATTAGTTGTTTTATTGTTATATGGTTTTGTATTGTTAAAACCATATATTTGTAGTTTCGTGTACACAAATGTGTTTATTGTTGTATAGTTGCAACATCATGTTTCTCTATATGTGGCTACACAAAATCTATAAATATTGCAACCATCACTATTGTAATTAGGTTGATTGAATATCAATATATTTGTGAGGCTTTCGTCCCTCTTCTATATCTATGCCCAATGCATCACTAATCTTATTACATGAAATAAAATGTGCCATCTTTAAGAAATTATTGACCACTACAAAACCCTTTATACATTCTCATAAATCCTAGCGCACAATCCATGATGGTATTCTACCATGGTCTCTCGGGTACAAGTAATGGTTGATATAATCATGTATTTTGTTTGTTCCCTTGTCCAACTAGAAAATTATATGTCTCCTCACATATTTTCATACATCTACACTCATCCTTGGCTAATACTAATGCTCCTCTAATTGTGCTAATGTTTTTAACCTCCAAAGTGACCTCCTAATCCTCCATTATGCTTTTCTATAATCAAATTCTTGTGTATTGACCCTCTAGGTATACACAATTTTGGTCCTCTAAACAATAATCCATATTGTATGAAATAGTCTATCCATGGTGTAAAACCGATCTACGCACATAGGTTATGTGCGTTCCTCCAATGCATTTTTGAAATCCTAATCTTTCACGTATATCTCTTTCATGGTTTCAAAATGCGTAATTTCATTGTCAATTTCCTTCAAAGCAATAGAACTCTTCAACTTAAGGCATATGCAACCTTGTTACATTTCCCACATTGATGTTTCAACACAGATGAGTAAATTTGTATAAAATATACCCATTTCATTTTTCTTTGGTTCATCTTCACTTGGTTATTGATGAACCAAAAGAAAAATCAATTTGGAAATAAACTTAATGTCTTCATTTCTTCAATACACACACATAACATTGAAAATTTGATGATAGACTAAATATATTCCTTGGAATCAATCAACTTCTCGAAAGTGAATTAGGTTACAAGTTTCCCTTCCCGACTTAATACCACACCTTTGGTTACTCCAATTGCATCATAATATATTTGAAATACTTTGTAAAATCTTGGCAAAACTAGCACTAGTTGCATTATATTCCTCTACTTCAATTCCCGGAAGCTATTCTTTACTTTTTATATCCACAAAAATCTTTGTAGCATCCCTTCATAGTCTCTATGATTTCCGCACAGACTTTGTTAAAATTTTGGATAAAATTTCTATAGAATATTTCCAATCCATGAAAACTCTAGTCCTCAATTACATTCCTCAACAACGACCACTCTATTATTGTGCACACCTTTTCTAGGTCAGTCCACATGCCTTCTTAATATATAACAAAACCCAAGTATATCAACTCTTCTTGTATAAAACTACACTTATTGATATTTATCATCAAATTCTTCTCTTATGCAAGCTCTTCGTCACTTTGCATAAATGATCTAGGAAATCCTTATTTTTTCTTGTAAACACCAATATATCATCCAAGTATACAATCTCAATTTTTTAAAAATGGATTCAACACTTCATTCATTATCCTCGTAAAGGTACTTTGGATTTTTCAACCCAAATGGCATAAAAACCCATTCATATAAGCCTTCCTTCATCTTGAATATTTTTTCCAATCATCTCTTTATCTCGATGCAAATCATGATAACCACTCTTCATATCGTCTTAGAAAATTATTGTGCACTAGTGAGACAATCTATCAAATCATCCATTCTTGGAAAAGGAAATATATACTTGATTTTTATCTTGTTAATGGCCCTTAAATCCGCACACATGTACCATTATCCTCATTTCTTTGATGTTAGTACCATGTGTGCTATGCATGGGCTCAAATTTTCTCTAACTAATCCTTAGTCAAACATTTCTTACACTCGGTATCTCACCTCAACATTCTCCTCTAGAGTGATCATGTATGGTGATTTCTTTAGAAAACTTGAATCTGTATCAAGTAAATCTAATGACTTATAATGCATGCTTGTGATAATCCTTATAGAAATTATTTTTTCATTATGTCTATAAAATTTTTCAAAATCCATGTACTTCTTTGGAAATATCCTCCTCTTTTACAAAATATTCATGCACTTCTCTTATTACAAGTGCATAAGATGGCTTCTCCTCATTGACCTTTTACAGGAACTCTTTTCCTAACACAACCAATACTCTCGTGCACACTCCACTATACAATTTACCTTCATCCTTATCTTTCAAGGGTGAAAAATTAAACTTCCTTACATCCTTTTCAATGTGAATAACACTTGTGCACCCATCACGAATATCCTTCTAGTCATATATTTCCTAGGCATCCCTAGAAATATATGGAAAACATACATTGACATCACATCACACAATACTTCATCACAATAATTCCCAATCTATAACTTAACAAGAATTTTCTCATTCACCAAACTTGATGGCATTTCTACAACCATGAAACCTTATAGGTAATGGGATGCATAATACTTTTCACCCCAACTTATCAACCATTTCATAAAACTATCCTCTATGTTTTTATGCTACATTGTTGATAATCACCTTAGAACACTTATCTCCCGACTTACATATAGTTCTGAAAAAGATTCCTTCCTCCCTTTGCTAAATTTTAAAAATATTTTCCTTATAATTATATCTTCCTCACACTCTATTTCTTTAGAATGTTCAAAAATCTCGTTGATTTAACATCACCACATGCCACATTTTTGCTAGCTTCTGTACCTACTCATTACTTTCCCTTACACACTTGGACATTCATATGCATGATGCCCTATTTATCTACACTTGAATCATGTTTTGGAGAACCCTCTTCCTTAGATTAACTAAATATTCTACACTTTCGTTATGATTATGACACTCATTCCTCCCATGCACTACCTTGTGCATGCATTTACAAGCTAATACTTTCTTATTCTTATAGATTGTTATAACCACGACTAATTCCACCTCTTCTACACATATTGTGGATTCCTATTCAGGCTACAATATGAATCTTACATCATAAATTTTATTCCACCTTTAAGGATAGATAAAAATCCTCCTCCTCCATCTAAATTTGCATAAGACTTATCTCTTCTTGAATACCAAATCTCAATCCATTCACATAACTCACAACCTTATCTTGCTCAACCTATGTATGCACATATTGAATCATGATCTGGTAGAACTCCTCCATATTGTCCTTAACTAAATTGTCTTCATGCATTAGGTTTTACAACCTCTTAAAAACTCATATGGTAATCATAAGGTAGGAACTTACCTTTCATCTTTATTACCATTCTATCCTAACACACAATTTTATCCTTCGCTCTTTAGTGCTCATTTTGAATTTATTTCCACCACAAGGTCACGTTCTCTTTTAAATTGGTCCATGCTATCTAGACTCTTTACACATCATTAATTTCTTTACACTCAAAGTATTTCTCTATGTTTGTGATCCAATCTACCGTATCTTATGGCTTCAATATTCCTATGAAAGATGAAACATCTATTCTTGGTCCTCAAAACATTTTTGTAATAGTCCTTAAGATTCATGCTTCACCAACCTATACAACTTCTTCTTCTTCATTTTATTCACCTTCTAATACTCCTTTGTCATAACTTTGAGTATCATGAGACAAAAGGTCTATCCATCGATATATTTTTACAAGATATAGCTTATTCCTCACACCCCTAAGTTCATTCATGTCTTGTTCAATCACAACTCCATGATTGCTAAATTTTATACATATCCATTGATAGATCCTCTCGAAAAAATATTTCTCCTTGAATAGTTTCCTCACATTCAACATTCTACTAGTCTTCACACTTCATAAATTCTCTCCAAGAGTTGTAACCTAGATCTAATACTACTTGGCACACAACAAAACACAAACACACAAATTTATTTATTCATTGAAAGCCTTAACGTCGTCTACAATATTTCATACTCTTGTGGGGTTGTTAAAAATATTTTAGAAACACTCTAAGATAATACAAGGTATTATATATACTAGGAATATCTACATGCTTACTCGTTTTTATGTCTCTAGATCACTCATTATTTTTTCAAGTTTGACCACAAATTAGTCATTGACCCTATTATTAGGCTCACATGTTTCCCTCTCTTTTCCATTCAAAGTTCCTTCTAGAGACTTCTCCTCTTCCTACTCAAATTTAGTTTGAATTTTAATAATTAATGGCATCAAACTACTTTGGTTACAAATTCTTACCTACATGCACCATGTCAACCTAGTAGTTGAGAATATCCATCTAGAAGATATTTTTAGATGCATAATTGGAATTATGTTCCTTGTCTCGATATCTCTCAAACGTATTCCATTTATCAATATTTACCTACTCCCATTTTCATTTGCTTGATATGCACCTTATTATCCTACCACGCAATCCTTCCGAACTTTGTTTTGCACACGACCTTGAATATATATGCACACTCATTTTCTCCACTATGCAACCATTACAAGCCACCTTCACGCCTTCTCAAAATTCCTATGTGCCTAAATTTATTCCAAAACCTTACACACTATTGTGCACACATCGGTTCGAAATATCCATGCGCCACATTTTGACATGCACCGCACACTTAGAAAACCATTGGGTGAGACTTCAACACACTCAAATTTCCATTTTTCCACACCTCCTTTACCAAAGTTACCTATTTTCCATCACTTTACACACCAACGCTTAGCCAAAATTATTAAAATTATGTAAGATATTGAGTTTTCATGTGATTCTCCTATATCCAAAATGTAATATAATCAACATAGCTGTTAATCACCATAATTATGAACTTGTCACAAAAATTAAAAAAATATGTAATCATGCAAAAATGTTGTCATGTGGATATGGCTCTGCACTACGCCATGTCGTAAGGTCTACATATCTTTTCAATATAGGTAAACCCATGCCAAAACTAAATCCATGTGTATTTAAAATCACACTCACAAGACAAAACATATCAATAACATCTACAAATGAAATGGAATTATCAAATATGAAATCATATAAATCAGGTATCCATAATAAAGTTGCTAAAAAAAATTAAAATCATTAAATAAAAATGCCTTGGTATCCAATAAATTTTTAATGGTAAACGATGGATCAATAAATAATGTTTATTTCCACCAATAAGGCATAAAATAGTTCTCAAATAATACATAACAATCATAATGTCTTAGAAAAAAAGGGACATGACATCCTCCCCCTCAATAATATACAATATCTTTAGTGTGAAACAAATAAATCATGATAAATATTATGCATGAGAGTTTCATTCTCCCACATAACACTTCTTTCATTTAGTTCATCCCATTAAATCGGGATATATTAAATGCATCTTATATAGGTTGATATTTCATGTGCCTAGAGATTATACTAGATCTAATAGAGATGTCCCTTTGCATTATACTTTAAGTTTTTAGAAATCAACAATATGAGATGAGCCTGAAATGTAATTCTTCAACAAGGAAATGTGAAACACATCATGGATTTAGATAGAAATGGGGGCAAGGCTAGTTGAAAAGATGCTTTTTTCACTTTATCTAGAATATTGGATGTCATGTCAACCATGTATATATCTTAGCAAACTTCTTAAAATTAAACTTTTTATTAGGTGCACATGTAACAAAATTTTATCATTGATCTCAAACTCTTTTGGATTCCTCTTCAAGTGAGAATAACTCTTTTGTTCATCTAAATCCTCCTTAATCCTTTTTTGAATGAATTGAATTTGAGTATCATTCTCTTCTTTACACATCAAGTATGGTCATTTCTCTATTTTCAATTTGATCCCAACCGAGATGTGTCCTACACTTTTGGTCACAAAAGGATTCAAACAATGTCATTGTCAGCTAAGAAT
Source organism: Taxus wallichiana var. yunnanensis (assembly GCA_018340775.1). Lineage (NCBI taxonomy): Eukaryota > Viridiplantae > Streptophyta > Pinopsida > Cupressales > Taxaceae > Taxus > Taxus wallichiana. Next base: position 547,625,355 of record CM031238.1, on the reverse strand, counting down.
GATATGTGTTGTATGAAAACTCAACCAATGTCGTAAAATATTCCCACTTTATTAATTAGTCCATCACTTACATGCTCGAATCTTCTTAACCACATCATTTACCTTTTTTATTTTTTTCATCTAGTTTAGGATGATATGCTAAGGTGAAGTTCATTTACTTCCCAATAGTTGAAGTCAAAGTTTACCAATATCTATATGTGAACAAATTATCCCTATACAATATTATCACATATGGAACATCGTGAAGCCTAATAATCTCTTTAACGAATCTCTTTTCTAACTCCATAACATCATACTTTGTATTCTCAATTATGAAGTGAAATATTTCTTCGATTGTTAACCACTACTAGAATATTTAGCTACAACTCGCTATTTTGGCGTCATCCGCGAGGAAAACTAAGGACACAATTACACACATAAGCACATAGAACTGCATGGAGTTTGAGTTGTAGTGCAATGCTCGGTTGTAAGTTCACTATGTCAGTGACTGCCGGGCTCATTCTCGACTCCCAATTTACATCTTTATTTTTAGGATTTGATGTGTTTTGGGGTTTTGTAGGATATCATATGTTTTGTGAATTATCAACAAATTTAGTAATCATCTCATGATATATAGGTGACCAACAAAAAGGATAGTGAAGCCTAAGAACACAAGAAAAATAAGGTTCCGATGCTTTCATGTAGTCACAGTGCACCTACACAAGGTTCGTGATACCCATGTGTCCTCGCCCAACCTAGGATCCCATGCCCAACTCAATCTGCAAGCTCCAGAATTTATATCAAGTATTTCGAGCACTCTATCAAACCTGTTCATCAATTTTTGCAGTCCAGTCATACTTCAAGATAAATGAAAATTAGATAGCTTCCCTATCTTTCTCATTTGTTTACATGATGGCATATTTAGAGTGCTTAGCATTTGTATTATGTTGTATATCATTGTAGTGACTATGAAATTAGATTTAATATTCAGATTTTATTAAATCATTTAGTGAACCCCTCTCTTAGAACTCCTTTCCCTAGGATCCACAAAACCCTAATGGCTAAAAGTAAATCTTCCTCTCCTAGAAAGCTATGCATCATGAGAGTGTCAATCCTATCCTTGATGATGGTGTTGAGGATAAAATTCTTGATCTTTATTGCAATGCTCGATTTGATGACAATGTTTAAATATTGTTTGATGCTAATGAACACAAAGTTCCTACTAGTTTCTCCAACTTTACTTTAAACATTGTTTCTAAGGACCAAAACTTTTCTAGATGTAATCCTTGTTCTTCCATAGTCACCAAGGCTACTCCACCTTCTCCTATTTCTACTGTAGCTCTTGATGATGCTATTATTGATTATATGATTGGAATTGATTGTGCTACTGTAGATAAAAATCATGTTACTTCCAATGATGAAAATGTACATACACATGATGATTTTTCTCATACTAGTTAGGATGAATGTAAAGTTATATCGCATGCTTCGTTTGTTTATGAAAATGTTTCTACTGATTGTAAATATATCTTATGATAGTTCTTCTCCTACTTCTCTATATGTTGATGAATTTCTTGATGAAATACTTGCATGTGAAACTTTGTGTGATGCTGATTATATTTCTAATCATGAACATGTTAGTGAAGATTCTACTTCTCTTAAGACTGATTGAATGTGAATTTTCCACTCCACTTTCTTCTACTTCTGAGGTTATTTCCAATGGCATTCATGATGATTCTTCCATTCCTACTAGCTCACCTCTTATGGTTTCTTATGATACTACTGCTAGCATTTTTGTTAATATCCCATGTTCTTCTCCACCTCTTTCCTCTTCTTCTTCTCTAGATGATATTCATATTGCTTTTATTATTCCTCCTATTATTTCTTCTACATCTACATCTAGTGTGCCCATAACATCTTCATCTTCCACTTCTTCTTCTCACATTCCTATGATCACTCATAATGACAAGCTTCAACCTCTCAATGTGCCTCTCACATCTTCTACGATTCCTTCACATGATATTTTATCACTCATGCATGTTGTTGGCCATTTGCAATCTCAAGTTCAATATCTCACTCTTGAAAGCAAAGCCTATTATGCTTCTATTGATAATAACTCTCTTCATGGCAATCCTATTCCAAAGAAAATTCACAATTCAACATTTCCTAAGGATTTCATCATGCCTACATTTTCATGCTTCAATGGCACTGACAATCCATATCTGCATCTTAAGCATTATTATTTAGCTATGGCTTCTTATTCAAATGATCGATTATTACTAAAATCCTTCCATCATAGTCTTATTGATGATGCTCTTCAATGGTACACTCATTTTCCTTTTGGATCTATTAGTACATATTGTGAAATGGAATATTCCTTTCTTAGATGCTTTATGCTTAACAATGGTCCTAGAGTCACATATGATTGCTTACCTAGCTTACATTAGGGAAAGAAAGAACCTATTATATATTACATTTTACGCTTCAATTCTTGCATGCATCAGTTATTATTTCAGCCTGTTGATTTAGAAAAGCAATTTATTTTTTTGTTGTGGCTTGATTCCTGCATTAAAAGAGAGATTGTAATATGATACATGTGAATCATTTACACTTTTATGCTATAAATTCATTGATATAGAACAATATTTAATTGTTGCACATGTTATAGATCCTCCTTCTACTTCTCTACTGTTGCAAGTCGTCTTCTACTTCTTCACCTTTTCCATCTGTTAAGTGTACTCCAAGGTCCCCATATTCTCTACCTCACAATCATGTTCCCTCCTCTCCACCGCATAAACATCCTCCATCTCCGCACCGCATCACTCTCCACCTAAGTCTTCTCCATCCCTCCTTGTGAGCCACTACATTTCTTACATGCTTTGCTAAGCCTCAAGATGTCTTGTGTGCTCTCGCTTGATAAGTGCTTGATTTTCTTTCTTTCTAATCAACATCACCCTCCTCATTTCTTGCATCACTAATATGATTGTCCTTATTGTAATTTTCACCGCATCAATGGCCATCATGACAATGACTATTGCACCCTTCATGACAAATTACAACAATTAGAAGAAAAGGGTGTCATTTCCTTTGGCTCTCACTCTCGTGAGCGATCTCTTTCTCCAATTCCACATAAGTGTGCTTCCACTTTGGTTCACTTGTCTCCTCCACCCACTTCTAAGGTTGTCATTCGTCCATATCCTAATATCATCATTCATTTGTGTCCTCCATCTCACTCATCCACCGCAACATCATCTCATCCACCTCACATTACTACTACTTCACATTGGCTTCTTATGTTGTCACATCTCGTGCTTCCCACCATTACATCTCCCATCATTGGCACCATCTAATCCAACATTTAGTCTTGCGCATACACTCATGCTACTACCACTTCACATGCTTCTATCCCTCCTCATTGGCCTCTCCATCTTTGGTAGGTGATTTTTCTCACCTCACCGCCCGATGACGCACTCATGTTCTTATGGTTCTTACATGATTGTTGAGGGATTTGTTACAATAAGAACCCCGCTCCATCTTTACGCTACATGCTTCATTGATCTATCTATCTAGCGTACACTATCAAACCATTTCTTGATGACACACTCTTGTTCTATGGTTCATTCTTGATTGTCGATGGGTCTTATATAAATGAACCTCATCTTCTTACACATATGCTAGGGGGCATCACTCTTCTTTCCCCTTCTTCATCATACTTACACACGATTACATACATTCTTACTATCATTTCAATCACATTGTTATCACACATTATTCATTTTATACATACATCCATTACTCTTTATCACATACTATCCATATTTATTCATACATACAATCAAATTTTCACGCATTACCTATCTATGTCCTAATCAACATCATCATCCATTTGTCAATATAATCATTTACGCAATGCAAATCAAACAACTACATATGAACAACAACCATCACATCACATATCAAATAACATCAACACAACACAATAATGCCAATCATCCATATATATATATATATATATATATATATATATCGTTAAAAACATAGTTATAAAAATACAATTGTTGGGGGCATGCCCCCATAAATCACTACATCAATATATGGCATACATCATCATCACTGTCATTATACACAACTATGGGAGATCTAGAACTAGACATTTCTCTGCTCAATCTACGCCGATGGTCATGACCCTATATCTCTCAACCTCGCCTCCGCATGAACGCAACCTTGACCGACTGCTTTGTGGATCAGCCCTACAACTTTACATACTTTGCGAACACATCATGTACTAGGGATCCTCCTCCTACAACCTCCTTAGCTCACTAAGTCTCTACCCATGCCTCGTCACGCTCCCTCAATAATATGGTACTTCAGAGCCACTACTATCGCCACTGGCTCAAACAAGTGGGCATGCTCGCCTACAATAACATCTACTCACTCCAACATCCCACCTCCTATGAGCACATCCAGAGGTACATCTGTGTGAACATGTGAATCAATGAATCCATGATCAACGACCAATACGCATCACCTGTAACCATATAACACCACATTAGTTACCACATGCGTTTACCAACATAGAACAACTAAGTAATAATCACCAAATGTCAAATACTCATGCTCCATTATCGTCATTGTCATACCATCACCATCGGGAGTAGGTGCATGCCCTCTACTCCTCCATTGGTGGTACACCTGTCACATCCATGACAATAGGAAATAATAGCACCCATCGATGTGTTTCCCATTATGCGCTTATAGCTTGAGTGCATCATGTATCGACTATATGGCAGCATCCATCGCATCCGGACTAGGAGGAACTAACGGTGCCCCTATGGGGGTGGTCTCGCTCTGGTATCCTTAGCACTCTAGTGGTTCACACCCATATATACGGATCTCGAGGGCACATTCTCGAGCCATGCCAAATTGATGTGATACATAGTTTTCTTGAAATATCTCACTCACTCTAGGAAACCAGTCATCTAGCCATATGGTACGTCGATGCACCGCAACTCTACTCTATCCTTTGGCCACCCACCACGGTCTCATACGGATCCCATTTAATGACCCCCGGACCCATGTGATCAAACATCAATCTATAAATAGTAGTATCCAATCTCCTACTTTGTGTTTGTCCACCTCATTGTAAAAATATCGGGCCTCACACAATCGGCCCATGGCCCATTGAGTGGCTTCAATATGGAAATGTGCTCATAGGCCCATACATATAACAATGTGGTTGCTGCAATTCCACCCCCATGGTCCTCTTACGTGAACCTGTATAGTTCTATGTACAAACTATTACACATCAAGCCCATGCAAATCTATTCCAATCCTCCTCTATGCATCGACAAATATTGTGCATATTATACAAAATGCTCACTCTACCACCCTCTAATGCCACGGATGAAGCAATAACTATTGCAATGAACTTTCAAAATCCAGGATAATGTGGGTCTCTTTATGTACCCATGTCCCTATAAAGTATCACCTTGTTGCTTCATCTCATCCGCATCCGAGCATCCTCTACAACCATCACTTGGACTCTCTCACCCACAACTGGTAGTCACAATATGTAATATACATCCTCTTAGATCACACTCATCTCCCCTACAGGCAGCCAAAAATTACAAGTGTTTGCACACCACATATTGCATAATGCAATGATCATCAACATATTATGGGGTACCTCCCTAACCTCGCTATGTGCCGTAGACCAACATGGTCTAGTATATGATTTTATGTCCTTCAGATCAACCTAACATTCCCCCTTTAATTTTGTAGTGCCTCAAGATGAGGAGAGGAAATATTTGAATAACTCAAACTTGTCACGTGTAAGTGACTTCGTGAACATCTACTTGATTTTATTCTATTGAGAAAAATTGAAGTGTATGTTGTGTTTCAAGACATGCTCGCATATGAAGTGAACTTGTACCTTGATGTGCTTCAAACAAAAACTAGATTGTGAAAATTTTGAGAACACCTTCATTATCTACATACATGGTGGTAGGTTTTTCTTATGGTACTCTAAGTCCTTCCAGTATGTGACGTAGCCATATCGCTTCGTAGAAAGCTCCACTTGCAACATGATATTTGGCTTTTGTAGAAGAGCAAGAAACAAAGTTTTGTTTCTTGCTTCCCCATGATATCGGTCCAGATCCCAAAAAGAATAAAAATCCATAGAAGTGGATTTCCTGTCATCAATATTACCTGCATGATTTGAATCCAAATATCTAGTTAAGAAGAATTATCGTTCTTCTTGTACTCTAGACAAAGATCCATTACCCTTGAGATATCTCAAGATTCACCTTGCTTGCTTTCCAATGAAAAACTCTAGGTTCTTGTATGAACCTGGAAAGATAGCTCACTACAAAGCTGATATTTGGTCTAGTATATGTTAGGTAAATGAGACTCCCAATCAACTATCAATAAAGAGTTGCATTTACTAGAGGAGATGGATCTGAACGAGATAATTGCAGTCTCATCTCCATAGGTGTAGTAATAGGTGTGCAATCCATCATCCTAAATTTCTCAAGTGTTGTCTTGGTATACTTCAACTGAGAAAAAAATATGTGATTCTCTTTTTCATACTTCTAATCCAAGATAGTAGTGCATGAGCCCGAGATTTTCATGTCAAACAATCAATTAAGATCTTTCTTCATAGCATCGATCATCTTCATTGTGTTTTCAATGATGACTAGATCATTGACATAAACAAAAACTATCTCCTCCTTTCCTTTTGAGGTAGAGATTGGGATCATATGGATTTATGAAAATCCATGTTGAATGAGATGCTCATCAATTTTGATGTACCAAGCCCAGGGTGCTTGTTTAAGGCCATATAAATATTTCTGAGTCTACATACCTTTGTTTCTTCACCAGTACAAAAAATCCCTCAGGTTGAGTCATGTAGACTTCTTCTTATAGATCTTCATTTAGAAAGGCACTTTTCACATCCATCTGATGGAATTTCCAACCAAACTATGCTAGAGAAAAAATATCATCCTGATCATTTTGATCTTAGTTGTGGGAGAAAATGTCTCCTCATAGTCTATGCCTTCCTTTTGTGCATACCCCTTTCTACCAGTCTCACTTTGTACTTGTTCTATGGTCCCATCTACTTTGTACTTTGTTTTGAATATCCATCTACAACCAATGGGTTTCTTCCTGGTGGAAGATCAACAAGTTGTCAAGTGTTGTTTTCATCACTGACTGATACTTAACATCCATGGCATCTTTCCAAGCTTTTGAATTATAGGGCTTCTTGGACAGTAGAGGGCTCAAAAATTCAACAACTCTACTCATCAAAGCAAATTTTACCTCTTCTCATGCTTTACTTGCGAGTTTGTGTCCAGTGGTGGATGTATCCGGTGGAGCATCCAATTTTCATCTCGAATCATATTAGTATACCACTTGGGCATACATTGTATTGTTCCCATGGGTCATGGTCATGTCTAATCATCACCATCATCCCCATCATCATTGTCATCATCAGGGAACATCAACTTTTGTTTTCACAACAGGTGAAATATCTACATCAGGTGAGTCTGGAGAGGGAGTCTCAACTTCCTTCTTCTCAAATAACTCAACATCTCTGCTTGGTGTAGAATTTTTTGGTCTTTGGATCCATCAATTTATACCCAAGAGCCTCTTCATGTAGCTAATGAAGATGAGTTTTTGAGATTTCATATCCAACTTCTTTCTTTTTTCTTGGGTATGTGCATGCTTAGCTTTGCACCCAAATACTCTGAGGTGTGTAACAGGATGGCTTCCACTTCAACCATGCTTCATGTGGAGTTACTCCATCAAGAGCAACTGTGGGCACTTTGTTTAACAAATATATTGTTGTCTTTGCTTTACTTCTACCCAAAATGTCCTCGCTAGTCCATAATCATCGATCATGTAAACACACCATCTCCATGATAGTACAATTCCTTCTCTCAACAAATACCATTCTTTTGTGTGTGTGTGGAGGAGGCATTGTCAACGAATGAATCTATGAGCTTGAAGGTAGGATTTGAACTCATTACTTGGTGAATTCCCCCTCGATCTGAGTGGAGATCTGATATGATGACACTAGTCTCATTCTCTACAACCACTTTGAACTTTTTGAAGTTCTCAAAAGCATCACTTTTCTTACGAAGACAAAATATCCACATTTTTTTGAATAATCATCAACACAAACATGAAATACTAAAATCCAGAATGACTAGGTTGCATCGGACCAAAAAGATCGATATGAACCAAATCAAGCTTACCTGGAGCTCAATAAGTACTTTTATGAATGAAAGCTTTGTGTTGTTTACCTACTTAGGAAGTTAGGACACTTATTTGTATCCTTCTGGAGAGATGGAAAAGCCTCTCACCATGTTGTACCGGAAGTGTTTCGAGATATTTGAAACTGATGTGACCAAGTCTCTGATGCCACAATTGTGCTAAGGAAGAATTCTTAGCCACAAGTGTTTGATCATCCTTGTGGACAAAGTCAAGCTGGAACATACATCCCACATTGGAGGATTTTGCAACAATTTTCAAGCCTCTTGATTTGTCTCGAATCAAACACACTTTCTTACTGAAATGACTATCAAATCAATCTTTAGATTATGATCTAGAAGTTGACTCACTAATAGTAGATTCTTTGTTAAGATGGGGACATATAATACATTTGTTAATCTATAATTTTGTGAACCAAGAGGTAGAGAAATGTTCCCAATACCTTGTATATGTAAAAGAATCATCACCACTAAAAATGATTATTTTTCAAAGGTGTGTCCCTCATGGTGATAAACCAGTCTCTTTTGTGCCTAGTCATGTGTTGAGTGGCTCCCAATCAACGTACCAAACAACACTAGATGACATGGATGGTTCACTAGAAATGAGTGTACAAGAAGTCCTCATTTTCTAAATGATCTTCTTGCTCAACTACATTACCTTGCTAATGGGGTTTTCTTTTCTAGTTCCCCTTCTTCTTCCCTTGATTGTAGTGTGATTGTCCCTTATGAGATTGTTGATTTTGAGGTCCAGATTACTTGATGAACCTTTCTTGTATGTATTGAACCAACAATATTTCAACTCATGTCCTCTTTTACAGATAGGACATTTCTTCTTTTGCTTGTCCCCTTGCTGATGTTGTTTTTGGGACTTTTGAGAAGATTTTGCTTTTCCTTTTCCTTTTTGATGAGAAGATAGTGCTGCTCCTCTTCATCATCTTTTTGTTGTACATTACTTCTTCTTGTTGTAGTAGATTCACTAACTTGTCAAAAGTAACTATTTGATCTAACAAGTTTAGTGTCATCACAAAAATGTGGTAAGAAGGAGGAAGTGCTCTCAAAATAATGGGCATAGAGATCTATATCAGTAACCTCCTCTCCCAAGGGCTAGAAGTGAAGCCCTCAATTTTGTAACTCTCTCAAAAGAAAGCTTCCACTTTCTCATTCGGTTTGAATTTCAGTGTATGTAATTGACTCTATAAATTCAATATTGTGTTCTTGTTTTTGTCCTCTCATACATGGTGCTTAACTTATCCCATGCTTATTTTGTTGTTTTGGCATCTCGAATGTGGGGTTGCACATCATTGACACTGTGAACAAGATTATGACTTTGGCCTTCTAATTGGCCTTGTCAAATTATCTCTGTTGGTTGCATCATCATCTAGTGATCTGGTTGTGAACCATTCACAACAGGCCAAATCTCTTCAAACTCAAGTTGTGTTTTGATCTTAGTCTTCCATGTAACATAATTATCTCCTCTTAGGAGCTTTGTGAGTCTAGAAGAAAGAACTTAGGGGCATTGGTGCCCATTTTCTAAATCAACTGATAAAGGGTAAGGCTCTTATCACTCCAGGTATAAGGTCTCCCAATCTATATACCATCAGTCCGATATACCAAACCTTTCTATATACGTGCCCTTCCGATATACCTATCGATATGTGGAAGAAGCTCACCCTTTCAATATACCCAGTGGTACATGAAAGAGTTAACATACGTGAAAGAATTTGATACGTGGTACCAAGACAATACTGAAAGGGGTCTATGTGATTATTGACACCGGTTCAAAGAAATATCCTCATACACACACGTAACTTTGTTATATACTCGATAATTTTAGTGTCTAGATTTATGTCATGCAATCATTCATAGACGGATGGGAGGGCTCAAAGTGTGTGCATTGTGTCCTTATTTCTCCCCATCGATTTATAGGGATGATGCCCATACAACATTATTACAGCTATATTAGGCGTTAAGTGCAGTAGTAGTCACGAGATGGATTTACCCATGGCTTTACCCAACGAATAAAGAGATCCAAAGATCTCATGAGTGTTACAGAACCAAATTTTACTATTTTTTTTATTTCAAATCTCTACCATTTTTTTCAGTTATAATGTTTGTAGTTGAATATGGCAACCTGTAAATTAGTACAATCCACTAAAATATATATATTACATCCAATTATGCATAAAAATTGAATGGTAGGAAAAAAATTTTGTTTTGTGAGGCCTTGATGGCCTCGAAGCTCACTATGGCTCACTATGTGAAAAAAACCACAAAAAAATAAAAATTTCAGTTTTAGATACCCCTGCCTTCACAAAAGTTGCTCAAAATGAAAATTTAAGTTAAATGTGGGAAAAAAAAATTTGCCCTTCAAATAGGGTTTTCTCACGCTAAATTTAGGGTGGGGTTTAGTTGTGGTTAGTGGCTTTAGTTTAATGGTGGTTTTATGCCACTAAAATTTTGATGGTCAGGATAAAAATCCTCCAAATTTATAAAAAATTTAAAGTTTGATAGGGGTCGAACCTAACATATATTCTCAAAACACTCTTTTAATCCAACCTAACGCTTAAAGTGCTTGAAATACATTATGAAGAAATTATCATATTTAAACACAAGAAATAACTAACATTTGAAGTATAAATGTGGTAGGAGCTTCCCATGCCACGTGGCGATTAATATATGAGAGTGGGTTAGGTTTTCCACCAAAATTGCTAGTTTTTTTATCCATTGGTATATATGCTTTAGGATGTGTTTTTGTTTGTTTGTTTTCCTCCTTCGTGTGAGGTATTGCTGCTGTCATTCTAGATCCTATGTTTAGCCGCATTGTTTTGTGTTATCTTCATAATTTCGTTTTAGGGATCATGATGGTGGGCTCACCACTGGTGTTCAAAGGGGTCGGCAGAGTGTCATAATGCGTTTGAGGGCTTGACTTGAAGACAATACAACAAAGGGGGATGAAGGCGGATCTCGTTCTAGACATAATGCAATCCACCCAATTCTATTGCAGGGTTGCCATGTATAGGTTGGCCGTGGGAGGAGGTAAAGACTTGGTTGGATCACGTTGGCTCGGCTCAATTCAAAACAATGAAACTTGGCCTACTAATGCAAATTAAACAACTCGACTAGAAGCTTTACACCCTCAACAAGCCTATTTTCAACATGGCTGATGCGAGAATCGACAACCAACTCACCCGATGTTCTTCACAACTTAATAGGAGCTCGCCTTGAAGCACATTATCTCCAAATTAGCACAAACACCTTCAAATTTTGTGTTGCTACTAATGTTAGTTGTAGCTAACACTCCTTAAATTTAGTGAAAAACCTCTAATGGGGAAAAGTTTTTTTTTTTATTTTAATTGAATAAGAATTGCTCTAAATGCGAGTTTAATTTTTCCTCAGTGCAAGAGGCACCAAATCTGCAAAAAAATTTCCTTACAAAAACGTGGAACTAAATAAGAGGTTGTGGGGATGCAAGGATGGGGATGGGAAGTTGCAGGAGGCTGCACAAGCTCTCCAAATGTTGCAAATGCTTCTCCAAGCTCCTCTATCTCTTCTGCACTCTCTCTGCACACCTCTTCTCACAAGCTCTCTTAACTTGCTTTGATACCAAATATAGAAGAGGGATGAACGCCTCAAAAATATATTGATATTCAAACAACCTAATTACAATAGTGATGGTTACAATATTTACAGATATTTTACAACCACATATAGACAAACAAGATGTTGCAACTATGCAACAATAAACACATTCGTGTACACAAAACGACAAATATATGGTTTTAACAATACATAACCATATAACAATAAAACAACTAGTTACCACAATAACATTATAATTTACCGACAATAAATCTAACAATCGATTACCTATGGTAAACATGAAATATTATGCATAAATTAACTAGGTTAACTTTTATTTCATCATATCATTCATAAGAAAATGGGAAAATCAAAGCGAACAAGAATTTAAGTAATTTATTGTGCAACTTGGTTAGAGACAAGCCAAAGTAATAAGATATGGTTTTAGCACAAGTGGAACTAACCTAAAATGATTATGTCAACAAAAAGGAAGAATCCATTCCATATTTTATATGGGATAAGTCTAAGGAGAGTTTCCAAATTGTAAGAATTATTTGATAATCAAATGGCAGAGGTAGAAGACTATGTGGATTATATGCACAAGTTACATGAAGATGTGCGGAGAAGTTGGAACAAAGAAACTATCATTACAGGAGTGTGTGGATGAAAGGCACATAATCAAATAATATGAGGTTGGAGATCAATTTTTGGTGCATTTTCACATGGAAATATTTCCAAAGGGAACATATAACAATATTAAGTTGAAGAAGATTGGGCCACATAGAGTGTTGCGAAAGATGGGACTCAATTCATATAAGATAGAGTTACTTGAGGAGTTGGATATCTCATCAATTTTTAATGTTGTTGATTTTTATGAGTACCATGAAGGGGAAAGTAGTGCCCAATAAAATAGCGAGAATAAGTGTGTGGGATAATTGGATGAGGGCACACAAGAAGCATCGGAAGTGTATGCTTAGAGGAAGCACATACTAGAAAAACAGAAAGAGGAGATTGAGGCCATAATAGACTCAAGTGTGGTAAAAAAACACACATGGAAAGAAATATATGGAATACTTGGTGAAGTGGAAGAATCATATTGAAGAATATGCGACATGGATAAGCTCAAATGAGCTTATTTAAATCTCAAATGAGCTTATTCAAATGGGCCATACTCTTAAGGACATTAAAACATGAGACAAAGTTCAATTTTGTTTAATCCGGGGTGTTTGATGAAGGATCGTCATGGGAAAACCCAATATCTTACATAATATTACAAATTTTGGCTAAGTAATTATGTGTACAAGGATGAAAAAGAGGTAGACCAGGGAAAATGAGGTGAGGCACGATGAAATATCAATTACGTGGAAGTTTTTGCAATTATTTGCTAAGTGCATAGTGCACAAAAGAATGTGGTGCATGGAAAAATGTGTTACATAGATAATTACAAAGTAAGGCATGTGCAATAGTGTATAAGGTTTTGGTGAAGGTTTGGGCACATAGGAATTTTGAGAAGGTGTGAAGGTGCGGCATAGGGATTACTCAATGGAGAAAAATGATTGCATGGATCTATTCAAGGTCGATTATATACAAAACTTAGTGAAGAAGGATTATGCAATATATTAATAAGGGACATGTCAATAAATGAAAAGGGTGTAGGTGAATCTGAGAGACATAATACATACCAGGAATTTCAGGCAAGGGAAAATATGATGACTAAGCAACTAAAAATATCGTTTATAAGAATATTATCAACTACTAGGTTGACATGGTACGGTAAGTAAGAATCTAAAACTAGAGTAGTTCAATGCCATTAATGAGCCAAATTCAAACTGAATTTGAGAAGGTAGAGGAGAATTATCTAAAAGTAATTTTAGATGGAAAAGAGTGAGAAAAAGGTGAGCATAAGAGCAGAGGTCAATGACCGATTTGAGGTTTGACACCAAAAATTTATGAGTGATCCAAAGCTAGGGGAAACATAGTAAGCCTAAAGAGAGTCCTAGTGTACACACCACCTTATATTATCTTATATTTTTGTTATAATCTCTGTAATAACCCCAATGGATGGTGAAATATTTTAGATGTCATTAAATCTCTTAGTTAATAAATAATATTTTGTGTTTGTGTTATGTTGTGTGACTTTGCAAATGATGCATGATCATCTCGGTCTACCCCATTCTTATAACTATTGATATGTTTTGGCTTGTGAGTGTGATTTCAAATACACATGGATAGTTTTACTCTTGACATGAGTTTAATTGTATTAAAAATAAATGTAGACCTTACCACATGGGCATAGTTGGAGCCATATCCACATGACACCATTTTCTGCATGAGTACATCTTTTTTTAATTTCTTATGACAACTTCATAATTAGGGTGATTAGTATTTATGTTGATTATATTGTGGTTTAGTGTTCTTGAATTTTTGGTTGTTACATAAATATGTTTGATTGATTAAGTTGGATTTTCTACTTTGGTGATAAAGATGCCAATACGAATAGCCAAAGGCCATTACACTAACATCCACACTTTGCTATATCAACTAGTCAATCTTTGGGTATATGGGACACTTGTTATATTTTCTAGGTCATTTATTTATGACTTTATTTTCATTGTTGTATCAAAAAATTGTACTTAACATTGTTAGTTTTACATGTTAACACTTCCTCATGACACGTGACTGACCTAGACCTAATAATGGAGGCTTCTTTGAGGGTCAAGACTTTAACCAAGTATGATAACAAATAACTTGTGACTCTATAGTACCCATCACATTTTCTTGGTATTTTAATCAATGCCTACTAAATTATTGTGAAATATTTAGGCATTATGTATACTAGTATAATAATACAAGATATGCTAGTTATAACATAATTGAGTATGAATAAATTAGAATGGCTTAGATAGTTTTATTCTAATAAATAGGCTCTTACTATTGAGGATATTTTCATTCAACTTTAGCATATTTAGAGGGGCCTCGAATCTCACAAATTAGAGAAGAAAGAAAAAAATTTAATCCACCATGGTTTCAAAAGGAATTAGTGTTGTATCATTTGATTTTCATTTGCAATGAATTTTCTTGGTAGAAAATAATATATAGGTGAATCCTTGGCTACATGGAAATTAAAGTTGCATGGAGATAATGATAGAATATTGTGTGGTTGCATGAAACCTACTTCTAATAGTCGTATCCATTGTAATTATCATTATTTTTAGAGGGAATCTTGTACTATTTTGACAACCATGTAAACTAGTTACTTTTTTATTTGGTTATGTGAGTATTTGTCTCAATCGAAGAAATTTATATTTTAGTTATAATGTATTATCTTACAATCATGCAAGTGAGACTTAAATTACAACCATTTATATTAATTTTCTAAGTTGTTCTTATTTGGCCTCATGGCCATGCAACTTCAAGTCTCATTGTAAAAATGACCATTATAGGTCTATATGGGTTTTAAAATACGAAGGCTTGTGTTTGAAAAATAAATTCCATTGAGTAGGAAGAGAAAGAAGTATTGGGAGAGGAAAAATATTTTGGAAAAAGTATTGAATAGTTTTCAAGAAAGGAGACTAAACTTGAGTCAAGAAAACTTTTAGCATAAGAAAAATAAAGGGTTCTTTATTACTCTTATTTTTAAATAACATATAATAAAAAGTAAGTGGCATATAATGAGAATGCCTTATAATATACGTGGAGTGTTTTTGGTTAAAAACATATACATATTTTCCTTTCAAGCTTGGATTGAGTAATTAAAAATGAGTGAGGGTATGCACATTGGTGTGAATTTCATACAAAAATCCATACCTCCTTTTTTGTACTTACCTTAAATGAGTTGAAGATTTTCATTGATTGTATTTTTGGTTGAAGATATATCCTTTACGAGAAAGTTGTGTTGTAAAATATTATCTCTCCATGGATTATTACATGATTTATAACTTTATATTATAATATGACTACACATGTACATACATATGATCTCATTAAGAAGGTTGTTACAAATCCCTTACATTATGACTAAGGTTTTTATTTA
Source organism: Taxus wallichiana var. yunnanensis (assembly GCA_018340775.1). Taxonomy (NCBI): domain Eukaryota; kingdom Viridiplantae; phylum Streptophyta; class Pinopsida; order Cupressales; family Taxaceae; genus Taxus; species Taxus wallichiana. The sequence goes on along the minus strand of CM031238.1, from coordinate 547,609,494 downwards.
TTTGAATCATATGGGGTATAGGATTATATCCATGAAAATTTGGATCATGAATTAGGTATATAATTATATTGAGCACTTTTAGTTGTGATTTAAACCAATGAACTTAATAACATACTTGTATCTTGTCATATTCATAACAATTGGGTTTCAAACAGGTAAATACTTATATACATGACAATATTATTAGAAGGTTGTTTGATCTAAGATTATATATAAATATGAATCACTCAAATTGTAATTGGAATAAGTCTCCTAATTGTAAATTGTTAAATGGACTATATTATTCCTTAGAAAGGATCTTGAATTGTATATTGATTAAATATTCTCTTATATATGATGTAATGCACAAATTTATTTCTAAAAAATAGGTAATTTTTTTGGAAAAATAGGGTTACTGATACGTACATGTGTAGGTACAAAGTGTCACACGTTAGATATAATCGCATTTAGATGAGTAGAAAATTAGGATTTTTTTAAGAGTACAAGATGAATCCTAAGATCTGTTGGTGAGCTATAAGATCATATTACTTTTATAGATATTAATGAATTCCCCTAATCTCCCTCACATATCGCTCATCTCCAATTGATATCTTCACCAAGTCCCTAACTCATCATATCATTGACCTACCTAATTTCCTCACAAATTAACTTCCTTGAATACATTGAGTCCCCTTTAGACTTTAATCAACAGGTTTATCTCTCTGTACCAATCACCCCCATCTTGAGAGACCTTGTTGATATCCTTAATTTGATTTTATCCTTTTCCACTTCTTATTGGTGAGATGTTTAACTATTCAAGAATCACGAGTCATGTTTGAGAGCCAAATCACCTAACTCAGTGAGATCAAGATATCTAATTATTGATCCCCCCTCCATTACACCATGACACACATGATCTTATAGAGCTAATAGAAAGTTCACCAACTATATAATATACCCCCATCATCCCTACCCAACTCAAGCTCCCCTCGTGCTATAAGAACCTACCTAGCCCACCAATTCACTTCTATCTAATTTAGACCTCCACTACCTCTGCATCCATTGGTATACACTTCTATCCCATAAGTGAAGTAACTTTTATTGATGAATGGTTAAACAATGATGGTCGCTATGAGATAATCATTATACACTAGTTCTTGATATGTGGAACCATCTATGTGGATAATAAATATAGTATAAATACCCTATTATTTACATTTTATACTATGAATTGTACTATCTACATTTCGATGAAAAGAATTCAATTTCAAAAATTTCTTATTTCTATGGATCAACACTATGTCATTTTCCTAGAATTTCCATATTCCCACTCTACATGGTAATAACTCACCCTTTAAGGTAACTCACAAAAACATGACTTTTTAGTGTAGGTTATCCTCCACATGCCAATTTCTAACTCCTAAAGGCTCCCTGCCTCTAGGATCCTATATGCGTGGTCTCACATGTGGGCAGTGTGCCTGATGTGTCAACATTGCTTTAATTATTGATATACATGGTGATATAGGCTCATGAATTTTACAACTAGCTCAAACATAAGTTACCTCTGTGGGCACACCTTTCCTCCTTGCAGTAGCTCAACCATAACCCCTATACCAAATTACATCATGTGATTGAGGGTGTGGCATCATGGATCCATTTTGACTCATTGTAGGTGATATGAGTTTCTTTTTCTTGAACTCAATCCTTATTCAAATCACTTGACATTAACCCTTGTTGACCTTCTCGAGAAACTTACTAAGATGTTCACCCACTCGCTTACTCTTTAATCATATGTACAATCACCCCCGTAAGTCTCCCCATGTCCCACATAAAAATATCCTATGAATTTGATAAGATAAGTTTCATCTTTCCTAAGTCGACATCTTTCCCTTGATTTATACCCTCTTGACGTGGTTTGTGAAACTCACCTATGTGAGAGTTCACAACTCGTAACCCCCCACTCCTTTTGAAATTCTACAACTCTCTTGAGAACTAAATTTCTTAAATGCACCCTACCCCATGATCCTAGTCGATTTCAAAATGATATCTTGGCTCACCATGATGTACCTACCATTTTACTTGACCCTTAACTCATGTTGACTCTAATTTTCTTGGGTGATTCACTTTAACTATAGACACGTAGTTCCACCTAAATAAATTTTTCTTACCTTTCCCATATCACATGAGAGATCCACCTACATATCATGCATTACCCACCCATATAACCTAACTCATTTGGACTAACTCTATAAGTTAGGTTATCCCAACTTGCTTTATCGAGGTGAGCTTGTGTAAAACCAACGAACACCTAGAGTTAGGTATTCAACTTAAATCAACTATGGATTTTTATCAATGAGTAGGATTAAGGAAATAAAAATGGGAAAGTTTATGAAAAAATAGAGAAGAATGTTGTGTAGTAAAAAATGGATTTTGAAGGAGTTTAAGGATGAATTTAGCATTTTCAAGTTTTGATCAATTTTTTGTTCATTTTGACATTAGGAAATCATAAAAATACTTATAAAAAGTGTGTTACTCTCTCTCTCTCTCTCTCTCTCTCTCTCTCTCTCTCTCTCTCTCTCTCTCTCTCTCTCTCTCTCACACACACGCGTGTATGCACGCACGCACACGCACATAATTTTTTTAAAATATAGATATATATTTAATTTAAGAGTTTAATTATTCAAAGTCTAAAACAATAGATTGAAAGTAAAATACCACATGTGCACACACACACACACACACACACACACACACACACACACACACACACACACACACACACACACACACATGCATGCAAGCAAGCTGTGCACACACACACACACACTCATGCATGTACACACACACATGCACAGATATGAACACACATGCACGCACACACACAAATAATTTTACTTTCATTCCATTGTTTTTCACTTATGATAATAAACTATTAAATTAAATCTATTATTTATTTCTTCTATAAATGAATTCTAATTTAATTATTAAAATTTTAGGAGTACAATTCAATACCAAGTCCTATAAGTTTCCATATGTTTTATATTATGTTAGGAATATCCTAACTTTGGTGCTCTTGTTTTATTTGTTATGTGTGAATAATGAGTTGTTAATGTAGGTGTGAGAATATACGTTGTTAAAATAACCTATATCCATTAGTATTTGAACGAGTTAGTAGTTGAACTAACTCCTAGTTATTAGGTGTGTGAGTACTATAAAATATTGTATTAGATTATTCATTAAGATAGTTTTTTATGATTGATTAAAATGTGAGTAAAACTCACATTTGGTACCAGAGCGATTTTGCTCTACAAATTTCTGTCCGGTTCGTTAATGTTGCAAGAGTTGAGCGAGTGGAGACCATGTGCGATGTCTTCATTCAATAGGCCATTATTTCTTAATGATAAGCAAAAAGGCACACCGACCATGTGTAATTTTGTTATCATTTTTTTTTAATTTCTATAATCTACTAGTTTTTGGTCTTATGTGTACTATAAGCGGGGTTATATTACAAATCTAATCAAATATCGTATCATTTGTATTGCGTCAAAACCTTGCATATCACGAGTTGTGCTTGGAATTTTTGTTTGAATTCCTACAAATTATTTTGTTGTATTGACACTTCTATCAATAAATAGATTCCCATTCAACTCAACATTGACATAGAAATATAAATCCCGAGCTCCTCGCGGTGATTTCCAAATATGTCATGATTTGTGGGATATTTCGACTCCAATGCTTGGCATATGGTGGACACAAAGGCTTGCTTTAATAGTTTCTTATTAGCATCCAAATCCACTCTTGTGCGGATCCAATACAAGGTGAGTATTCTTCAAGTGTTTGAAGCTAAACACATGAGTTCTTTTCCCTTAGAGATGTGGAGATCCTGTGATAACCAGGCCAAACAACGACTTGTCTTTAGACGGCTTCACCTCAAGTGATTACAACAGTGGTTTATCGATCACTTGTCTCCTCGCACATTCTTTATTGGTATCGGTTTCTCTCAACTTTGATCCTGCGAGGATAAATCTCGACCTATGATTTATCTTGTCATGAAAATAACCGTCCTCAATCTACCTACCTCGTAATGTTATCGCCCTTTATTTATGGTTTATTCAATTCATTCTTCGTAATTGTTGCCATCTCGCATGATCAATCATGAGTTGTTCTTTATTTATATCTGGTATAGCTTACAATTTTCTATATTTGTATTGTTTTAGGAAAGTAATTAAATATTACTTTCAGTATTAATTTTTCATTTTGTTGAAAAAAATTGAGTCAAACTTTATAAGGACGCATTCTCGGTTGAAACCAACGTCCACCGAGTCAATTAAAATTGTTGTGAATAAACTCAAGTATGTTTCTAATATATATATTTAAATGATTTTATGTCCTTCACACAATTTATTTTTATATTCAATTTTCCTATATATTTAAATAATTTGCGACTTTATTCAATATCGCTTCAATGTGGGGCAAAACTGTGTGAATCACTAAATTTCCTTTTGAATTATATGCCTCATCCATTGTTGAAATTATGCTCCTTCAATTTTCTAAATATTCAAACAAATAGAGGGGCTTCACTGCAAATAATCTGAGGCTTCTCTACAAATAATCGCATTGAATGGAATTTGTTTTTGAATTGTGAATTGTATGTGTAATCTGCTTTTTCGTTCATTATTTTTTCGGAGTTGGGAGTTTTTTCTTTTTCTTTTTTGTAAAGGCCTTTTTAAAGATAATCTGGTCTTATAGATTCAGTATGCTGTTTATGATTCTTGAACCTTTGAGTTTACACACAGTATCACTAGATTCACTACTGAATAATTACGTGAGCTCAATTTTAGAGATGTTGTTTTGCCGTATAACAACACAATAACATTGACCATTCCATTGTTGTAAGAAGCCCAAAGTGGCGAATTACATCCGCCATTTGTACCCCCAACTGATGAATGCTTTCAGCACTTGTGTGCTACGTGTGTCCCCTTGCCTTGAGATTATTACCAAAAATACAGGAGGAAAAATGTCATTAGGGTACTGACTACTCGTGAAGGTCATTTGGGTAATGACTAAAAGCACACGAGTAAAAATCCCACAAAAATCATTAATCAAATGCAACTGTTTGCATGCTCTTGTAAACCTGCATCATGGTCTGGGCTTGTGAATGTAAAGCATATCTTTCCTTCTTTCTGCTCCCTTTGCTACGTTGGCTGAACTCCTTTTTAAAGCTAAACTATAATGCTGACTAATACCAACTTGAACTCTTGGTCCATACCAATTCTAATCTCTAACTCTTTGTCGAGGCCCTGAAGAGTCTGTTGAGCCCTAAACCATTTAGATTAGGACATCCTGTAAGCAGAATGCATCATCAAGCTTGTAGCACCCTTAGACTTAGATGCCTCGTTGGAATGGTTTCTATTCTGTAAATTCGCCTTGGAATTGCACCTGGCTTTCTTTGGGTGTGCCCTGCATTAACATGAACATTTTCTCAACAGGGTTTGAATCCAGATTGTCATCATCATTGCAATTGCTCTGCCTTGCTTCTGGACCATCCGCTATCAGACTTAAAAGGGCTGACCGTAGAAAAAGAGCATTTGATGGTTGATGGGATATTAGATGGATGGTCTTTGTCTTTAGGTTTGTCTTGCACGATCTTATCCTGCTCACCTAGATATGAATGCCCTCGCTGTTTTAACTGCGTAGAGCATCAATGATGCTAATCTTGGGAAAAATGGGTTGCACGGAGTTTATTAGTAGATACTTATATTGGATAGATTTCGGACCTGACTAAGGCACTGTATTATAATCGTTGATGGGATATTAAATGGATGGCCTTTGTCTTTAGGCTTGTCTTGCATGATCTTATCCTGCTCACCTAGGTATAAACGTCCTTGTTATTTTAACTGTGTAGAGCATCAATGATGCTATTCTTGGGAAAAATGGGTTTCATGCAGTTTATTAGTAAATAGCTATATTGAATAGATTTGGACCTCAGTAATGCAGGGTAGTAGGTTAGCTTTGTCAAATCATATTTATTTGCATCTTACATTTTCTATATATTCAAATGATTTCATGTTCCTCAAACAATTTTATTTCCATATTCAATTGCCCCAGTATTTTTCAATTTTGCGCGCCCCTGTATTTTTCAATTTTGCGTGCCCCTGTATTTTTAACCATGTGGCACGTTTAGGCTTGTCCAATCAAATTTATTTCAATCTTACTTTTGGATTCATGAGATTTAATAGAGCAATTTGTTTCTTCAGGTGTCTGTGCACAGAGCCAAAGTTCAGAAACTACAACATATAAATCTGCATTGTAGCTAAATAATAGCATGTACAATAGAGTGATGCTATTACGCACTGTATTCTAGATGCCTAGTTCTTTAAAATACTGGAACATAAAAATGCTATAGATCACATATCCTTAGATAATCTTATCATACAAAAATACAAACATTTAAATCAGAAGAAAACACTGCAAAAAATCAGACAAATTCTAATGCTTTAATTATCTTCATTTAAATGTGCATGGTATTCAACATGTTTATGCCCGACTCATCGATGGAGACCCCAAAATATCAACCCGACTATCATGTAAGAAAAAAACATGGTAGGTGTGATCGTTGACCGCAACGGCGACTTGCTTGTAAGGTTACCATGCCCATCATTGATTTGAAAAATTAGAGAAGAGGTCACGAGTGCATTGTATCATGTGTAATCATTCCTATCTTAAACACATGCTTTTATTCATAACCATGCATATGTAAGTATAACAAATCATTATCCAAGAATCCTTGGTCAAATCGTGTATGTGTGATTTAGCACGAGAAGACTTGAAATAGACATTTATTAGTTCTCTTATTGTTTCGTTCCCACTTTCCACCATCTCTCCCATGCTCCCCATCCATCATTATCTAAACCAGTAATCTCTCTTCCATTTCAGCCAAGGGCTAAGTGGTAACGAAGATGCACCTCCAAAGGGGCCATGGCATCATCCATAAGCCCAGAATTCAGGAGACTTGTCTCTTATGATCGATCAAACCTCAATCTGCAAAGAAAATTTGCAGCAATTTCTGTTGTATCATGCCCAAAGAACAGTTAGCTGACCCTATTTTCCAACAAAAAGGGAAAATGCTTATCACCTCAGGTTTGAGATGCCCCAGAAAGTTTCCTTCACACTGGATGAGATTAAAAACATTGTTTGGATACTAAAAGGAATGGCTTTGAGTTGTAGATTGATTGGGGCTTTTCCTAGTTCCAAAACTATCAAGCTTTGGGTATAGAAAAACTGGAGGCCCACTGGGTCAGTAGACATTCTTATGACACCTAAAGGGTATTTCATGGTAGTCTTCTCTCAAAACAAGAAAGAGATCAAGCATTTCAAGGAGGCCTCTGGTTCATGAAACAATCGGGTCTCTCCAGGAAACACTAGTCACCAGCATTCAACCCCATTGAAGATCTTCCCACCATTGTTCTAGTCTAGGTAAGATTACCATTACCACCAAGTGAATGTTGATGTAATGTCCCCTTTTCTGAATTAAAGATGATTAATAATGTTATTTAAGTTAGGCTTGGTCATTTCTAATCCTCGGCAACTTAATAATAATATAAAAAAGTATTTTTAAATACTTCAAATAAATTTAATGATTTAACTAAGTCGGCCGAATGTAACTTTATGTTCTATTATAAGGCAACTTATAAAACTGACTTTTAAAGTAAGTTGACAAAAACAATTAAAAGAAAGAGGAATGAGAAGTTATAAAAGGAGGATGAAGGGGTTCATTTGGGGATCTATCATCTATCTATTATCTTGATTTTATGAGTTGAACACTTATGCTTCTACTTTCAGCTATTGAGGATAGAAATCCTCTTAGCATCCATCACTTGAGGATGAAAACCCTCATTGTGATCAAAATTTGGGGACGAAAACCCTCAATTTCTCCTTGGTGATCTCACATAGAGATCACATTTGAGCTAAAGATCAATTTTTAGAGTTAAATGCTAGATTTTCAGAGTTAAACGTTAGATTTTCAGAGCTAGGGCACAAGTTTAGGGTGATTTCAGAGATTAGCAGTTAGGACATCATATGCAGATCAGATTTTAAGTGTTTTCTACAAAGGTGGAGTCACCACTTGTCATATGGAATCGAATTTGGGAAGGTCTTCGGAGACATTTGCAGCCATTTCTAGGAATATCTACACCCTTTGGGGTCTTAGAATTGCATTTAGGGCATCATCCGTGGACAGATTTATTCAATCTTAGGTTGCAAACACATCATTTGGCTTCTTCATGCCATCTAGGGCGTCATTTATCCGAAAATTTATTGTAATCATACGTGGCTATTTTTCGTGTTTTGTGGTCTGAAATGTAATAGAAATAAATTTTGTTCTTGATTGTAAAAATTATTTTCTTCCATATTCATGTGCCAAGTGGATTTCAAAGGCTTTGCCCTTTGTGGGTATCTCTAATTGTTGGTTTTTCTTAAGTAAAAGCAAGAAATCAGACTGCTATACTTTTTTATTGATAAGGGTTTGAATAAAAATCAGTTTGTTGCATATTCAAGATAAGGGTTTGTTGGATAACCCAAACTTTCTTTATTTGTCAAAGAAAGGGATATTACAATTGACAAGCACAACTGCTTCAAAAATTTTGATTAGCGATAGGAGAATATACAATGCAGCCTCAGATTTTACCAGAAGCTCAAAAGTCTTAAACCATGCAAGGATCTATGTCGATCTTGATCTGGATAGACCTCTTCTAAATAGGCTCATATTTGATTTGGGATGTATAGAATGGGAACGACCTCTTGATTCCAAAAATATCCCTTTTAGGTGTCGAATTTGCCACGAGCATGGTCATCTAGCTTGGAGATGTCCTCGATTCATCAAGACCTGCCAACAGAGCAAACATAAATTCAGCTAGAGCAGAAGTCCTCGAGGGCACACAATAATCAACCCAATCAAAAACAACACAAGCACCTACTAAATTAATGCATCTCCAACATATATTTGTTGGCAAGTATCAAAAAGCGTATGTGAGAAAAGGCAGAGGAACACAACAAGCCAAGGGACAAATTCTGCCACCAAATCAATTTTCTTTCTTCACAGATCTAGATAGTGAAGCTATGGAATTTGTCCAGATCACATGGTCTACCCCTTATCAATCACGTCGAGCCACCTCTACAAGCCACCATCAAAGGTGAAGAATAACTATCGATACTTTTCACAACAAAAACATACGCATCTAAGCCTCAAGCCATTACCAAGAAGCATATGGAAAGACAACCTCCAATCCGATATAATCCCCAAAAATATTCTGATATGGGAACACAAGTTTCCCACAAAATAGGGGGAATAAAAAGCTCTTTTGAATCTTTAGCTAGAATAGAAGAAGCAATCCAAATGGATTCAAAAGAACTCACACATACACCATAGGACCCCAATCCCTTTCGTTTGTTGGAATCCTAGGAGGAGAACACTCCTATCTCTAGTCAAGTCATTTAATGCGGATCCTCCTTGGAACATAACTGACATCTCAATGTCAAGGTGTGATCAACACAAATTAACGTGATCTTATTGTAGGAAACTGCCACATTTGGGTGTAACGATCAGTTTTGTAGGAATTTGCAAGAGAAAACAAACAATTTCCTGTAATAGATGCAATCCATGGTTAGGGGTCCTAATTAAAGGATGCCTTAGACCATGCAGCCCACAATTCTTAGAGTTAGAACTCACCGAAGCAACATCCCGACATTAAAAGCTTATTCTATTAACCGACGAGGAAAGGATTACAAACTTGGGCACAATTACATTTCCACTTTGCCACACTCTTATGACGAAATATGCAGAAATTCCCAAAGAATTTCAATCCTAGGACCTATTCTAGCTAAGCGTGTAGACTTTGCAATGCTTCTACAAACTAGACTTGGCTCCTTGGGCAATGGAGCTTTACAATTGCCTAAGCCACTCACAATTTGCATCTACAAGCACTTGAACTTGATCTGCTCAATTTTCTCTTTGACTCACTTGGTCTTCTTCCAAGACTTTTTGATCTTCCTTCAAGATGCTTTGCATGTTCTTTGCTCCCTCCTCTTTATAGGATCCTGCAGGAGAAGTAAAGATACCTTTGCAAAGATTTCTTAACTTGATTAGATCACCATCGATTCCATCCATCTTGTTTCTAGGTAATCACTCATAAGGCATCTTCATCCGATCAAAATATACTAGGTTGCTTGGTCATCTAGTTAGCGAAGAAAATAGATCAAGCCCCATGTGGTCAAGTTTAACCGTGTTGATGTTGATAGGGGCACAAAGAACCATAGACTTCATAAGAGAACAAATGTGTATGATCTCCACCGACAGCACACAAAAAACTCTCAAGAAGCAAAGCTTCAAAACATCCATATGCATAAAACCTCCAAAGACTACGCAAAACCTCCAAGATTGCACAAAACCATAATATATTTATGCATTGTCTCCTCTTATTAAGAAGAAACACAATGCACAAGATTACATAAGGTCATGAAAATCTATGCAAAAATGCACGAAGTTGTTATTCTCCTTAATTTTTTTTTGTTGATGCAAGATTACAAGTGAACTTGCATGCTCTTGCATCATTCACCCCAAGTAAGAAGAAACACGAGCCCCTGCTCATGTGGGTTTCATAAGGTCTTCAATGGATTGACCAAGTTTAGCAACTTTAGTTGTATTAAGCCAAGATGCATCCTCAGGTCCTCTACCTTTCCACTTTACTAGATATTCTTCATATTCCTTTTAGTGTGTTGTCTTTGCTATGCGTGTATCCATAATTTCTCCAATTTCTTCGCACTTTTGCTCTAGTAGTTGATGTCTCTAATCTACTTTGACGCGGTTTTCTTATTTACGTTTCTACCCCTCAAAGTATGGGTACAAATCCGCAACATTGAAGATAGGTGACATGTCCATCCCATCTAACAACTCTATCTTGTACTTGTTTGGCACAATTTTCTTCAGTACTTTGAATGGTCCAATCTTGTTCCATTGTAACTTGTCGGATGTTCCTCTTAATAACCTCTCTTTGTAGAGGTGCACAAGAATCGTGTCTTCAACTTTGAACTCCTATCCTCTCCTCATATCTGCGTGTTCATTATATTGCGCTCCTCTTTCCAATTGCATGGACATTTGTTGGTGCACATCTTACAAGTACTACACAAAGTCTTCAACTTTTGTGCTTTTTCCCACTTCTTATGAACAATTCCACAACTCCCCTTGGACTTAGTCCATAAACTATCTGGAAAGGTGACTTCCCAATGCTCTTATTTAAAGATTTATTATATGGAAACTCTTCTTGCACAAGGATTGAATCCCATATCCCTACCTTCTCTTCGACTAAGCTTCTCAACAAATTGCCAAGGCTTCTATTAACAACTTTTGTCTAGCAATCTGTTTGTGGTTGATATGCAGAACTAAAATGCAACTTCATGTTAAAATTCTTCTACAACGTGCGCCAAAGTTATCTACAAACTTAGTGTCTCCATCAGACACAATATTGCACGATAATCCATGTAGTCTTACATCTTCTCCGAAAAACAAGTTAGCTATATGCGTAACATCACTAGTCTTCTTTCAAGCAATAAAATGAGCCATCTTTGAAAATCTATCAACAACAAAAGTATATTGATGACTCTTCTACGTTCTAGGTAATCCCAAAACAAGATCCGTAGTTTTTCCCATGGTTTCCTAGGTACTAACAGTGGTTGATATAGTCCCGCATTTTGATTCTCCCCTTTCACCATTTGGAAAATTCTGCATCTTTGTACATATCTACGCACATCTGTAGCCATCCGTAGCCAATAATGCCTCTCACTTAACCACACCAAGGTCTTGTCTATACCAAAGTGACCAGGTAGTCCTCCACAATGCTTCTTTTGGATGATATTCTCTTTCATTGACCCTCTATATACTCACAGTTGCATTGGTTTTAACAACTACCCTTCTTGCAAGAAATAATCCAACCAAGGCGTGCGATTGATACTCATTAGTTTTGCCTGTACTCTCCTTGCCTCTCTAAAATCTTCATCTTTCGCATAAATTTCCTTCATAACATCAGACCCTATCACTTCCACATGCATGTCACTCAACAAGACATCTTCTACTCAATGCATCAACAACTCTATTATACTTTCCACTTCTATGCTTTAAGAAAATCGAACAACTCTGCTAGAATTTAACCCATTTCATAAGCCTTTGATTTAACATCCTTTGACTATCTATGAATTGCAATTATTGATAATTTGGGTATAACACAAACTCTTTAGGCAACAAGTAGTGCCTCCACTTCTTCAAATTTTGCATTATGGTGTAAAATCTTGATCATAAACTCAAGACTTTTTTCTTGTGTTGTTGAATTTCTCACCGACATAGGCTATGGGCCTACCATCCCGATTCATAATTGCTCTAGTGGTTGTTCCACTTCCATCACAATCAGCTTGAAATGACATATCAAAATAAGGAAAAGTCAACATTGAAGTATTTGTGACTTTCTTCTTCAACTTTTGAAAGTCATTTTTTGTCTGCAGCCCATGCAAACTCCTTACCCCCTGTATCACTTCTATGATCGGCGTGCGAATATTGCTGAAGTTTCTTATGAACCTTCTACATAATCTCGCAAAACCATGGAAACTTCGTGCTTCAAAAACACTCTTGGGAGATGGCCATTCCACTATAGCTCACACTTTCTCATGATTTGTCTTTAATCCTGCTTAAGATATGATAAATCCCAAGTATTCCAACTCTTCCTGTTAGGAAATTTAGGGGATAAACAATGTTACAAATTATAAATCCACCACATTAAATTGCCAAGAATTATAGTTTATGAAATGTAGTGATTAAACCATAGATTAGGATGTTTATATTAGATTACAGAATGTAAACAACATGAAACAAAGAGTAAATGAACACATTGACACAAGATATAAGTGGGAAAACCACGAAAGGTAAAAAACGCACTGTAAATCACTTAACTTTATTGAAAATTCAATTTCTCCTAACACTCCCACTATTTCCACAGATCCACTTGTAGTTACACCTTCAAGAAGGGATTACAAACCGCCTCATACATTTTCTCATGTGTTTTACATCATTCACATCATGTATCTATGATCAACTCATACATATAGCTTGCATTTATATGTTACACTTGATATTTCACATATTTGTATTGTGTAACCAATCTCTAATGAGATCACCTTGTTTTATACAAGGTGGGTTACCTGTTTTGGGTCACTCTTACATTTTTAACACTGTTTACAACTGTAGTGGATCTGCCATGCTTAGATTTTAAATATAAGCTATAAACCAAAAACATAGTCTTTGGTGGGTTTCTAAGTAGTTTCCTGCTTAATATTATAAACCCAACACTTCATGAAATCACACTTCAAGTTCATAAGTAGCTTCTCTTCACACAAACATTGCAACACCTTCCGCAAGTTGACCAATTGTTCTCTCCGTGTCTTGCCAAAAATCAGAATGTCATCCAAATTCACAAAGACAAACTTGCCTAGTAAAGGATTCAACACTTCATGAGTCGTATGATCATGCTCGGTGCGCTAGTTAACCCAAATGGCATAACCAACACTTTTGCAATCCATCCCGCATCTTAAAATTATTTTCCATTCATCCCCTTTTCGTATCCTAATCTGATGCTACCCACTCTTCAAGTCAACCTTTGTGAAGTACTTTGCTCCACTCAAACAATCCATCAAATCATCCACGAGAGGAAATGGAAACCTATGCTCAATGGTAATTTTATTGATGGCTTTGGAATCAATGCACATCCTCATATTACCTCTTTTCTTTAACCCTAATTCAACTTCTACTGTGCTCGAGTTGAGAGATTATTTGATCAACCCCTTCTCAAGAAATTCTTGAACTTGCTTCTTCATCTCCTCGTTCTTCATAGGTGTCAACCCATATGTGGCATTGTTTAGTAAACTAGACCATGGAATCAAATCCATTTGATGACGTATACTGCACATAGGTGGTAACTTGTTTGGAATATCATGCACCATGATATCCACAAACTCACCTAGCATTTCCTTCTCTTTACACAAAAGTTATCCTAACTGGATTGCTACACCATCCTCCTCTTCCTGCGCAAGCTTTGGAACAAATTCAAAACATTCATTCTTCTTTACTTCGCTCAAAAATTCTTTTCCTGAAATCAACAATACCTTTGGAATCTTCTCCACTTCTACACTTACTTTCTTCAAAGGGTTCAAAGTGTATTGTCATGTTTCCTTCACCTAGGTGTATGCATCTATGTGACAATTATGTTGCACTTTTTTGTCAAACCGTCAAAGTCGACCAAGTAACACATGGAATATGCCCATGGGCATTCTATCACACAAGACTTGATCTTCTTCTGTGCCAATCTTGATGCACACATTACATTTCTCATTCACAAAAAATTAATGCCCCCTTTCGCAACTAGGACACTTTATATGGATTTGGATGCACAATCCTCTTCAAATCAAGCTTTTCAACCATCTCATTAGAAATGAGATTATCAAAGCTACCACTAGCAATAATGACCTTACAACACTTACCTACAAATTTGCAAGTGGTTCTAAATTGATTTTTTCTCATGCGTGAGTGCATTCTCCACCTTTGTTGGCTTCAACAACACTCTCTATCATGAGATATTCTCCACACTCCAGCTCTTTTGAGTTCTTAGACTTAATACTCTTCATATCTACATGTTGTGCAACATTGTTATTAGCATCATTCCTTCTAGCGCCCCGCTATTCTTTTTGCATTTGGACACTCAAATGCACGATGCCCAACTTCTGCAATAAAACATGTGCCGCTAAACCCTTTGCCTCTTCCATGTTCTCTTCCTTTGAAACAAGATCTACCTCTTCCTGCATGACTTTGATCATGTGAGGAGCTTGCTTCACCTTCACATGCATGATTTTGTGCATCATTGTGCAATCCTCTGCCTTTATGGGGGATTTTTCCTTTTCCGCACTGCCTTGTTGTCTACGTGACAAATTTTCTTCTACCTTTAGTGCAAACTGATAGATTCTTCAACAAACCTTGTATCTTGAATGGAAATATGCAACTCATCAACATACCTTGAAATCTTTCCAAGTCATCTTCAACATGGCCTGCTTTGACAATGAGTCTATAGAACACTTTAGTGTAATCTTTTACACAACTTCTATCGCAGGTTTTGCAACTCAAACAAATTTAAATAGTAATATCCAAACATGAACTTAGCCTTCAACTTCACAACCAATATATCCCAGTTCTTAATCTTCTCTTTGCCTTTACATACCCTTTCAGTCTACACATGTTCCTACCATAAAGATGCTTGACCGATCAACTTGGTATAGGAAAATTTCACCTTCTTGGGATCTCCCATAACTTCATACTCGAAATATTTTTCTAGCTCAACAATCTAGTTGACGAGCTCTTTAAGATTTGAATTCTCATAATATCTAGGAATATCCATCTTCAACTTACTACCAATCCTTGTAATTGCACTCAAGAATTGATCCTTCCATGCATCAACATGCTTTGCCTCAACATCCCGTTCCTCAGGTGCTCCTTCAATGACTTCATCATCGTTTACATCATCCACAACCACTCTTCTCCATTGAGCGCTCTCCATAGTCTCCAAATGGGTTTGTACTCCTCTCATCATTGTTAGTGTGGAATCACAGCACCCCCAAATGAGTTCTGTGGATCTGCTTTTCTAAGGCAGAGTCATTTGGTGTGATTTGCATAACATTGGATCATCTCTCAAGTTGTGGGACTTTCAAACCTAGGATGACCCTCCAGAGAAAGTTGGTTCTTGTTCCTAAACTACCTGCCACAAGCTACTCCAGTGCGGGAAAACTAAACCTATCCTAATCTAACCATTCCAAGGAACCAAGGAGAGAGAAAGAGAGAAAGAACAGAGCCTACACTAAAGCGGTGATACACCAGCAAAGGAAGCGAGATATTTTGTTAAGGGAGAAAGAAATAGAAAAAATGGAGATGAGGAGATCAGACAAAAGTAACACGGCCTAGATCTTCAAATTTTCCATTAAACTCCATGAAACATAACATCCTACACTGTAAATGTGAAATACATGCACGAAAAACAAATCTGGAAGGGAGAGGCACGGAGAAACAACAAAACGATGCAAAGGGTTGAAGAACACCACAAAAACACGTTTTTATTGCTCTAGAAGGTGCATAGACCATTACATTTCTGGAATAGAGGCACAAATACATTTTCCAGGCATAGGAGAAGGTTCGTTGCTCAAAAATGGCATCGAGAAACAAATTTGACAGAGTTTCTCTATGCCCGAATGACTTATTTACAAATTTATTATGAGTGTTAGAAACATACTTACAAATAATACAAATAAATGAATCTAACAATGACTTAGCTTGTATCGGGAGATCTGGGTTGATCATGGGCTAGAAAATTTGTTGAGAAGGCTAGATCCAGGACTATTTCTAGATATAAGATCACACACTTTGGGTAATTATCTAGTCTTGATCACATACTACTATTCATATGGTTCCTAAGAAAGAAAAGTATTGATTAGCCCATGTCTCTAGCCATCTTTTTTTGTTTTCTATTGTTACTTTCGGGCTTGCACCTTTATTGACCTAGTCTATCTTTTCATACTTCAGTTTTACCCTTCTACGGGTGGGGCACCCATCTAGGACACTAGAGCTAGGATCCCTCATCCCCCCTAGGTGCCTATATCCTATTTACACTTTAATCTCACTTTTTGGGTTCTTTCTATCCATTTGAGCATCTTATCTTTTTAGTAGTCACCTTTTGGGGCTAATTACAACATTCAAGTGAAGGAATCATATAAATATAAAGTTATGTGATCATAATAAGGGACCAAGCACTAAGCACTAGCTACCACCACCTAAGGTTGCATCCATCAAGGCATCTATAGCTCCATTTTCATCCATATAGCTCCATCGAAGGAAAAAGATTGTTCCATCAACATCAAAATTCATAGGAGGGGTGTTTAATCTATTCCATACACACATTATTTACATTCTACATCTAGTTACTTGCTCACTACTTCAAGTGTGACATGCACAAGAGAAACTTAGGGCACAATTTTGCGCACGCACAAACACATAACTACATTAGATTTGAGATGTAGTGGAGTGCTTAGTTTTAAGTACACCATTGTGGTGGCTGAGGATAGTCTAACCCCTTCTTTTACATCTTTCTTTTTTAGGGTTTGATGTTTTATTGGGGGTTTTGCAGGTGATATTTTTATTGTAAGTTTACGTTTGACATCGAGTTATTTAAGTGTGACATACACATGACAAACATCGAAGGCTTTACACCATCTGATGACTCTATGAAATTGACTTCTAGACATTCTACATAGACCAAGGAACCCAGATTTTAGACCAAGGTTCCCCAGTCCATCCTAATCACTCAGATATGCATTTTTTGTCCTCATGTGTGATGGTCTCCCATTCCTGATCAGCCAATCTTCATGGTGACATAGTCCCGCAACCTCTACGAATCAACTAAGGCTCTTCTAACCCTATTTACACATTAGGGTTTCTATATTTCATTTCTTAGTTTGCTTGGGTTATTTCCTTTATTTATTTCAAACTTGCATTAGATTAGGATAATTATTTACATTTTAGCATTAATCATTTTGGTGAACCCCACACATTATCTATCTTTCATATCCTTCTTTGGCATATTATATTCTTTATCATGGATCCTAATATTCCTCCAATTTATTTGTTTGATTTACATCAAAAGCATCCTAATTTACAAATTGTTCTTAAAAATCCCTAGATACCATGTATCTTCCCATGATACACCTTTGCATCAAGTCGGTGTTATTTTTGATCGTGTATTTGACAACCCTAGTCTTCGTGATCCTCCATCTAATCAACCCATGTTGGAGTCAATTCAAGATTTGAATTATTTATTTCATGATAAATTTAAGGCTATGGAATCCATGATTTACTCTCTCAAATCCGAAATCCAACATCTTAAGGACGCTTCTCAAATCATGTTTGTTCTCCTTCTACATCTCATCTTCACTCTATGACTACTACATATGCTCATATCAATGAGCCTCAAATCATGCCATTACCATAGCCTCTCACCTTTGAACGCAATATTAAGCAACATGAAATTATTCTTGAGCTCCTTAGTCATCATTTGATCACTTTACCGCCTACTCATTAGTATCCTCCTTATCATTAGCAAAAAATATCAAGGTCATCCATATTGCGGTTATCATTGAATCAATGGACATAAGGAAAAATAATGCTATGCTTTACAACAAATAATTAAGCATCTTGAATGTCAATACTTTATCTCATTCACTGCACAAGATTCTATTACATGCCCATCTACAAATCTTACATCCAAATGGGTTCCTAAATCTGATTCGTCTATATCTAATGAGCATCATGCCATCATTTCTAAGTTTCCATCTACATAAACTCAATCACCACCTAAGCAACCACCTCTCAAAATAAATGTAATACCTCCTCCTCTCAATTCATCTTTAGGATCACATAGTCAAACTAAGCAACAACCTCTCAAAACCAATCTACCTTCTTCTCCAATCAAGTATTTTGTAGCATCATCAATACCACCAAAGATACCACGATTCAAGATTCCTCCACATCCTACTCTACTTTCTTTTCTAATTCATTTTTTCAAAGAAACTACTCCTAGTGTTAGCCAAGACACATTTCTACCACCATTGTATGGTATTGTTGTTGCTTTTTCCACACATACTTCCATCACTTCACGAGAATCTTGGTCTTTGAGTACGTGAATCTTATCACCTTACCTTCATGATAACACACTCATATTATTATGGTTCTTATATGAATGTTGAGGGATCTCTTCCAATAAGAACCTCATTACATCGCCTAATCACTCGCAAATACATACATTTATAACCATGGTGCTTCAACACAAATTATCTCAAACAATAATTCATTACTTCTTCTGATTACCACCATCACTCTTTTCTTATTTAAACATGTTGTGTCTCATCCTTTACGCTCATCATACATTCCCATCGTCATTACCCGATGATGCACTCGTGTTCTTACGGTTCTTACATGATTGTTGAGGGATCTATTATAATAAGAACCTCTCTTTTCATGTGCTTTCTCAATTCATCTAGTGCACATTGTAGACACAAAAATTAGGTTGCACTCCACTTGCACCCCATCAAATAACCAACCCAAACATATTCACTTAACCATGGCCCCTTCCACCCCACATCACTATTAATTTAATTAAATTAATATATATCCTCATAATATTTATTATCTAATTATCTAAATTTCCACCTCATCCAGTCACCTCATTCTAGACCTATTTTTGACATGTTTCCATAACTAAATAAGACCTAATCCTGCTTGCCTTAATGAGCTAATATTTTGCCTAACCCTAAAAATCAATCCCTATAATCTCTCTAACCACATTCCCGCCCATTAGAAAGGAAGCTTCCGTTCTAATCTGCGACAAAAAACTAACTAGGCCCAAGAAATCAAGAAGATATTCCCATTTTAGTAAACCTAGGGAATCCCACCTTTTATTCCCTTTTGGTAACCTTATTTTGAGGTTGGCACATTCTGAGAGCAAGAGAGAGCAATCACGCATGCATGCGACGAGAGCAAACATTCTTTCTCACCTAGACATCCAACAACCATCCCAGCAAAAGAGCTGACCCAACCAAGCAAGGAGGAAAGCCCAGGAAGCTCAAGCAAGAGTTTCCCATCAACTGGTGATCTTCTGCAGAAGAAATATCTAGCCATCCTCTCCAACCTTCACCCATAGACGACTGGAAGCATATTCACAAGTAAGTACATTTTTCTATTCAATCCCTATTGTTTAGATATTCTCAGTATTTACTTCTCTTGGTGTATTATTTGCTCTCCCAGCCACCCATTGATATCCTTTGATAGCTACCCTTTCATACCCACCCAAAACTCTGCAAAACCCTATCTAGACAACCCAAAGATCTCATTCCAACCTACCCAACCCTTTTACAATCATAAAGGGAACCCAAAACCCATTTTGCAGCATTTCTAGTTTCCCACGGTCCACCACCTCGGTCATCCTAGACCACCGTCGTCGCTCCTATACTGGTGTAGCTTTACCTACTGATTCTTGCCCATGTTGCTACCATTCACCAACTTAACCCCTAACTCCTCCTAGCTTCACCAAAACCCCACTAGACCTGCCCACTAACCTACATCCCTACCCACACCTCATAAACACCTCACCCACCTCCCATCAACCTAGAAAATAGACCTAGACCCATGTTCTTGAACACTTGTCATTTCTTGACAATTGACATTAGTCACAATTAATCAGCATTGGTCGGGACTAGACCAGCATCGGTCTCTATATATGTCAACACATTATAGACCAAGAACTCCCCTACTTACTCCCAAGTTACCTATAATCACCTGTGATCTTCATAAAATCTCTGTCAGGACACTGCAGAAATCAAAAACCATTTACCCGACCTCTGGATTTGATCCTAACCTAGCATGTTCGATTAGATTTTTCTTATTGTGTTTATATAAGATGCCTAAATCATATTGACTACAGTAGGATAATATTTACCTTATTTCTCACATTAATTTGTTTAAAAGAGTGGATTGACAACCTTAGGGGAGTATCACACTTCCCGGATCTAGCATACTTTAGGAAGTCCACTACATATGCTATTAACTTCCATTGGGTGGTCTTGTTGTTTATTTTAGGTAGTTCCTCCTAGCCAAATCGAATCTCTCACGATCAGTGTGGATCGAGAAGTCAATGCATGCACAACAACCTTGAACCAACTTCAAATGGTATTCCTCCTAGCCTTTTTATGCTTATCTGTTTCATCACATTCTAAGAAACATTCTAAGAATCAGGTGAAACACACATTATTATATCACTTCCTATGACACACTCTAGTATTGCGGTCCATACTTTGGAATGTTGAGGGTATACTTCACAAATGGACGACATCATACTCACACACTCAACCATTCAATCCTTTTCTCATGTGACATTCCTAGATTAGTGATATATGCCATAGGATACCTCATCACTTAGGCTTACATCATTTAGTGGAATATGTTTTAGGCTAAATCACCACTCCTACTACTCATCTTGTAGTGATATACGCCATAGGATACATCATCACTTACTCTAGCAATACCCGCGACGTCCATACTATTTTCAAAGACGCACTAGTTACTTCCCAATTACCTCATATTCCTTCCATAGATGAAATCTTAGCCCGTGCTCCCCTACCTACACCAGAACCCATTTCTTCTACTTATTTTCCCACAGAGGAATCACTTTCATCTTCTCCTTCATCATGTGAAAGAGCCTATAATCAGCACACCACCTTCAACCCCTCAAAATTCTCGAGCCCACTTCACCAACGTGAGGAGAGCCCACTTTGGCTAGCTTGTCCTCTCCTCTACCCATGGAGGATACTATAGAAGTACCACCACTTGTAGATGACTATTCACCATCAGACCTTCAAGATCCCATTGATTTTCTTTTGGCTCTCTTACCCACATAGTCCGAGGCTAGCCATCTCCGATATCTCAAATAGATTTTATAGGAATTGTTACTCGGTGCCCGCATCGGATCCACTTACAACAGTACCATTCTCACGCTTGGCCGATCACTGGACTATGTTGATAGAGCCTTACTTTGGGGGCGTCTTCTACTTCTTGTCTCAACAAAAATGTAGTTGTCACTCGCTAACACCTCCACTATCTATCCAAAAGTGTTTCAGCTGACCAAACCGAACACAACCAAAAATATCACAAAATCTCCCATGACACCACTCATGGCTCAACTCACACCTCTACCCATAACCCAACATGCATCTGCACCCAAACCCACACCTACATCATCTTCCTTGCCTAAACCTATTACTACTTTAGGGGTCATACCAATAGCTAGCCTTACTCATCCACCCATCAAATTAGACTTAGTTACATCTTCTAAAACTAACACCAAATTTAACCCAACCCCTAAAGAAAAAGAGCCTATATCCTAGATCTCATACAACAACCTCACCAACCACACCCTTATCACCTTCACCCCTTCCTTCCATCCTAGGACCTCACCCTTCGACCCTAGCCAAGAAACCCTCATCCACTGGTAAACCAAGAATGCAGTAGCCCATTTCCCCATTGCAGACCTCTAATATACCCAAGTGTTCCACATAACCTCTGCCCTCACCTATAACCTTTTTACCACCCATACCTTTAATACCATCAATAACTCCTTCACTACCCATGACACTTCCTTCTATTTCCCTCATGCTTCCCGCCCAATGTACACCACCTACCTCCACACCACGTCGGTTACCTCATGGGTAACCCACCCTCTTCCACCATTCACTTTTCCCTCTACCTCTCATGCACCCGTATCACCTTTACCCAAGAAGGTGCAACCTAAAGCCAAAAATCCACTACCCTCCAATAAGGTAGTTAAACCAACCACACATTCTATTTCCAGTTCATCTACCATGCCCCTACCCAAGCAGATACGACCAACACCTAAGACCACACCACCCACCAAGTTAGTAGCTCAACCCACTCCCCCTCTTGCAAAGACTCTTCCTACACAGTCAGCCACACCTATACCCAAACCCACATTCACCTCCCATTGTGATCCATTAGCAAGGTCCTATGCTAAAATCCTAACTAACCTCCTCGAAACTTCATCATCACATTGCCACCTCTTAGACCTTACAACCCACTCAAACCTAAACCAAAAGGGTTTGACGATACCAAAATTTTTGCTTACCATCATGTGCTAGGACATAATGTTGAAAATTGTAAGGCTTTAAAAGCAGCCCTCATCCAATTATGTCCTTCTAAATTGAACCTTGATGACGATGATCTCCTTGATGAGGACCCTATCCAACCTCCGCCCATTTCCTCACATATTCTCCCCACCTACACCACAACCTACATCTCCACCCCCACAACCTTTCTATCCACCCCTGAAATTTGAAATCAACATGGTTTATATCAGAGAACTCGCCAAACCTCCACCCAAATGTCAGTGTGCCCAAATCATTTCACAAGGTTCCTTCCCACCTCTTGGCTTCTGCCCTTCCTGTTGTTACACCTTTCATGGCTCACCTACTTCATCTACCTCCCCACCTCAAATCAACATGATCCACATTTCTACCCGCACTCAGAAGGAAAAAGGCAAGGAAAAGGCAACCGACCCACTAACCAACCATGTACCCAACATACCATCTACACCCACACCTAAAGTCACTATCCACAACCCTGCATATCCTATTTCCAATGGGGTTACACATCACACGATCCTCAAACAATTACACCAATCCTCCCTCAAAATTTCCCTATATGACCTCAACTACCTTTGAGTCCCATCGCCAAGCTCTCATGGAGGTTCTTGATCTATTGAGGTTTTACCCAATGACCCTACACCCATAGCCTCCATTATTACACCTCATCATGTAGCCTCTCTCACCAAATTACCACCTTCTTCTACACCTCCACCTACTCACCAAGTAGCCATGCTCGGCTTCTCGGATGAAGATATCGCACCACTCTAAACTGATGACCCGATCCTGCCTGTTCATCTCCGTCCATATCGATAATATGTGTACAACGTGTTATGATTGATAGGGTGCTAGCATTAACATCATATCCTCCCATACATTCGACCAAATGCGCATACCTAAAAATTACATGCATAAACATCCAGTCATGTTTCATTAATTTAATGATGCTTTATCACTTCTACACTTGGCACCATCATCCTCCATGTTCGCGTGGCCCCTGTCTTGTTCGCGAGTTATTTTACGTCTTGAAGGGGAGTTTCAATATAAATTTTTACTTAGTAGACCACGGATTCATGTCATGGGTTATGTTGCTTCCACTTTGCATCATTGTGTAAATTTTGAGCATGAAGGACACACCTATACCATTTCAGCCGATCCATCACCTTTTAAAACTGCAACATGCTTAACTTGCTCAATTATGTGCTTATACCCATTAAGGTGTCTACCTCCATGACCACTTCCTCTTCACCCACACCTCCACTCACCAGTGTCACCGCTACCTCAACCACACCTAAATCCTCCATTCCTACTGCAACCACAACCTCCATGGCTGACTGTTAGCCTCCCAATCAGCTAGGTCCACCTCCGATCCAACCTCTAACACATCGTTTATCCCAGCTACCCGCATATCAACCACCGATCCCTTGGAAGGAATTTTTCAATGCCTCACTCTAGGGGAGTATCACCTATATAATGTTAACACATTCCTTACTCCACAAGAGTATGGAAGCCTTTGCCAACACCCTCACTATGATCACCACATAGGAGAGCATCTCCTTTATGGTCCTCCCCACCTTCACACCAATCTCACATATGGGGGACTTGATACTTCCACTTATACACCTGAACCACCATCACAAACCTGCCCCTTTTTTGTCAACCTCCAGTCACTCACCAATCACCACTTCACCCACACCTTCTTGCACCGATGTGCATGGAAAGGTTTTGGTTTTGGATTTTACGAGCAAGGTCATCACACTATTATTCCATGTACTACCCAAAAACATAATGACCGTAGTGGTATTGGCTTTGCTTCACTACCTACCAAGAAGGCCCACATTGAACTCATTGAGGATATCGACCCTTCTTCACCTACTCCACCTTCTTCACCACCTTCACCGATAGAGCCGATGGATCTAGAATCCATTCCTCCTAACTTTTTTTTCATAAACACCATTTCCTTGGGGCCTCTGACTTATCAACGCGAGGGTGAGGCTCCCTCTTCTCTTCCTTTCTTATATCTTGAAATGATTGATGATGATACACCTTTTATTAACGTCATTCAATTTCAGGATGATGAATCTATACTCACCTACCTTGGTGCAGAAGACTCTTATATTCACCGATTGTTACCCTATGAGACACAAACCATGCTAAATGAATCGACCATTGAAATCAACATTAATACCCAAGATGACCTACACATTCTAAATATTGGCCAATCTTTAGATGCTACTAAACAGAAGCCTTCATCTCTTTCCATCGAGACCATAGCGACGCATTTACTTGGTCCTATGCCGATATGCCCGTATCAACCCCACCATAGTAGTCCACAATATCGTAACCATTCCCGATGCTAAACCCGTAAAGAAAAAGGTGAGGAAAATGCACCCTCGCATTACTCTTCTAGTCAAACAAGAACTTCAATTGCCTTCTTTCTGTTTCCTTCATCTTAGCCATTGATTATACCCAATTTATTTCTAACATTGTCCATGTCACTAAGGTGACAGGGGGACTTCAATTTACATAGAATTCCATGACCTCAACTTGGCTTGTCCTAAAGATGATTTTCCTCTACCTGGTATTAACCAGCTAGTTGACCTTACTGTTGGTCATGAGATGCTATCACTCATGGATGGCTTCTCGGGTTATAACCAAATCTTTCTTTCCCCAAAGGATCAACACAAAACCACATTCATCACCCCTAGGGGACCTTCTGCTATCGATTCATGCCTTTTGGCCTTAAAAATGTTGGTGCCACATATCAGCGGGCTATGACTTACATCTTCCATGACATCATGCACCATATATTGGAAGATTACATAGATGATCTCCTTTCCAAATCTAAACACCACTCTGAGAACCTCATCATCCTAAAAACCATCTTTGACTACCTCATTAAGTATTGTGTTCACCTTCACCAAGAAGTGTGTCTTTGTGGTTCTCTCGGAAAGCTTAAGGATTTATCATTTCCTTATGTGGTATAGAGGTTGAACCTACTAAAGTCAAGGCCATTCTTGAAATGCCTCCACCCACTAACCTGCGGCAACTCTGTAGCTTACAAGGTAAGTTACAGTCTATTCACCATTTCATTTCATAACTTTCCGATCAATGTCAGCCATTTCATCATCTTCTCAAAAAGGATATCTCCTTCAAATGGTATGATGATTACCACAAAGCTTTTGAGGCCTTAAAACAATACCTTCTCCAACCACCCATACTCATTCCACCTAAATACGATCAACCCTTCTACCTATACATCTCTGCTACCGATCACTCCTTAGGGGCCATGCTCGCTCATCGTAATGAACAACATAGGGAGCAGGTAATTTATTACATAAGCTATACTCTTCTGGACTATAAAACCCGATACACCCATGCCGAAAAACTTTTCTTAGCCTTAGTTTTTGTTGCCACCAAACTCCACCATTACCTACTCAACCACAAAACCTATGTTGTGACCAACACTGACCCCTTACACTTCATGTATGCCAAACCTTATCAAAACCAACGTGTTGCACACTGCTCATGCTTCTGGCTGATTTGGACCTCGAATTCATTCATCAGAAATCTATCAAGGGCCAGGCCATTGCTGACCAGCTCATTGATGCACCTCTTTCTGGAAACCAACCCTCTAACTTTGATTTCCCTGATGAATCCATCGCCACCCTTTCCTTAGATGATACCATTTACCAGATGACCTTATTCTTTGATGGCTCTAAATGTCAACGTGGGGGAGGTGCAAGGGTTATCCTCATTCCCCTGGATGGTGAACCTATGCCACTATCCTTCAAGCTTGATTTCGAGTGTACTAACAACATTGTCAAATACAAAGCACTCGTATTAGGCCTTTAGACCACCCTTGCCTTAAATGTCAAATCGATTAACATCTTCGGTGACTCTCAACTGGTAGTAAACCAAGTTAATGGTATTTACCAATTTCAGAATCATTGGTCCGAAAATCATGTAAGCAGGCGGATCTGTGGATAAACGAGCCAACGCAGTGTGCGGGGCATAGCCCCTCTTTGAGTCAAAGGCGGCCCGGTTTATTGCTATTCTACCAAAGCGGAAATCTATGCAAGTCTCATAAATTCGCGCTTCGGGGTTTGGGATCTCATCCCGGTAGTGGTTTTTCCATTGCGAAAAGAAAGGAAAGGAAGAGGGATGAAGAAAGAGCAGGTCCAAAGGAAGAAAAGAAATGAATTCCAAAGCAGAAAGGTCAGAAGATTTATGTTTTGGGATTGGTAGTAAACAGAGCCAAACCTACTTGCATAAACAAACAAAGCAATACTGATGATGAATAAATGACAAAAAAGTAGATATGAATCTAACAGAATAAACACATACAGATCTAACATAAGAAAGGTCTGATGCATAACACATGATTCGGACAAAGTCTCAATATTTGTATTCTTGTTTACTTACATACAAGAAAGCTCAAAGTCTTTTTCTTCACTTCTATTTTTCATCTCGAAAGATATTCATCCATCCATAATACAACAAGTATTCCAATATTTATAGAAGAGGAGAAGGAGAGAAGGCAAAAAGGAGCCAACAACTCTTTAGTGTAAAAGGGCGCACTTTTCATTGTGTCAGTAGGAACTTATCAGCGCCTTTTGAAATGGGCGCACATATCAGCATGTCGACACCACATTATCAGCGCCTTTGGAAATGGGCGCACATATCAGCATGTCGGCATGAACTTACTTGCGCCCTTGGTGCACCTTTCAACATGTCGACACCACATTATCAACGCCTTTGGAAATGGGCGCACATATCAGCATGTCGACACCACATTATCAGCGCCTTTGGAAATGGGCGTAACTTTTTGCATGTCAGCATGAACTTATCAGCGCCTTGGTGCACTCTTTGGCATGTCGACAGGAACTTATCAGTGCCCTTTGGCGCACCTTTCATCGTGTCAACATGAACTTCCTTGCGCCTTGGCGCACTTTTCAGCATGTCGACATGAACTTATCAGCGCCCTTTGGCACCTTTCATCGTGTCAACATGAAATTCCTTGCACCTTGGCACACTTGTTAGCATGTCGACAGGAACTTATCAGCGCCCTTTGGCGCACCTTTTTGCATGTCAGCACGACAATGTCAGCGCCCTGCTCAAAAAGACTGAAAAATGGCTAAGTCCTTAAAACTTGATTTTCGGAAGAGAATTTTGGGCTTCTTTCGAACGTTGTTAAACTTCCTTGGGGCCAAAACAAATTTTTTTGGGTATGGTTACCTACAAATTTCCCTTGACAATTTTGCAGGATAACAGCTGGCTCTTTCTGGGGACTATCTTTGAGTGAAACTTAAGGGTAGAGAATCCCAGATCTTCATGTGCCTATCCATTGGGTTGGGAGAGTCAAAAACAAGGGCGACCGGAGGGAAAACAAAGGGAACACACAACAAACAGAAAGCAAACACACGACAAAAACAAACACACAACTAAAGCAAACTGTACAAAGAAGAGAGCAAGCTCTACTTCCTGAAGATCTTCAGATGTTGCCCGCTATAAGGAAGCGGGAGCTCGGTTCCATCTAGATATGAGAGATAGAAACTATTCTCTCCATTGAGCTGCTTGATCTTGAAGGGACCTCTCCACAGGGAATCAAACTTTCCGTGGATGCCCTTTGCTCTCTTCGCTTGTCCCACGTAAGGACGAGGTCTCCCACTCAAAACCCCTTTGCTTCGGCGAAAGGGTTTGACATCCTCTTTTAACGGATGTCATGCTAGACGCGTCCTTTGGCTTAAAAGACTTGAGATCGGCATAGGAACATGCCAATACATCCATGTATTTCTTCAGCAGCTTGACAAATTTCTGTTTCTCCTCAGGCATGCAACATTTTCCAATGTTCACAAATTGTGGGTGCTCCATCGAACCTATATTGACCGGTTCGGTTTCTGGGGATGAGTCAGGGTCATCTCGCCTCTTCTTTTTCACAAAACGGTCATGCCAGCCGAACAACCACTCCAGAGAAACCAGGCCCTTTGGGATTTTATTCCCTTTGGTGACATATCTTTGTCGTTCCTTCGGATTTATCACCTTGGCGGTGGTGATTCACGGCAAGTGGAAGTAGATCCTTCAAAGTGCAATTCTTTAAAATTTTCTGCCTTTTCTAGAAAGGCAATGAGTTGATTATCATCATTGAACACCTGCCAATGCTGAGAATTATCTGGCACGCTCGGGCGGAAAACCACCTCAATGGTGTATTTGTTTGTTTTCAAACCTGGGTGAGGAAGCATGAGGGATGCTGAAACAGCCAATGAATCGGCCATGTCATTTTGGGCTCTTGGAATGGATTCAATCGAAAAAGCATCAAACTCTTCAATGTTGTCCCACACCGCATTACGGTAATGCCTGAGCCTTTCATTCTTCACTTGGTAAATCCTTTTGACTTGGTTTACAACCAACTCTGCATCACCTTGTACTTTTAGATTTTTAATCCCTCTTTCCCTTGCGGCTTGCATGCCAAGTAACAAAGATTCATACTCAGCAGTATTATTTGTGTTAAAAACTGCAACTTGAAAGAGAGAGGAATGACTTCCTCTTCGGGAGATATCAGCACGGCCCCAGCGCCACATCCACTAGTTGCACAACTGCCATCAAACTGCAAGGTCCAGATCTCATTAAGATCTTTTTCCTGAACGAGGACACCCGTTTTGTCCGTCTCGGTAGACAAGAAATAGTTCCCCATCCCTGATGATTCAAAAAGGATTTGAGCTTTGGGGTCTTCAGAGCTAGTAACCAAGTACTTCTTTTGTGATTCCGGCTCCAAAGTCTGCATTACGCCTTTGACGGGAATTCTAGCTTTAGACCAGTCCATATGAATTTCCCCACCAACTTCGCTGCAAAAACTTCTTCCCAGCAAAATTCCATAGGCTGCCGGAATGTCAGCAACGAGGACTGTCATCTTTACTCTTTTATCTGGGAATGCCGCAAATGTGAATTGCGCGTCTTTAATTTGGCCAACCAACGGAACCTGCTTGGTTTCCAAGGAATAACATCTGCCGAAAGGCTTGGTAAGAGTGAGGCCCAGAGCATGGGTGACCTTTGCCGGCATGACATTATCAGAAGCCCCGGAATCAATGATGCAGTTACTCAGCTTGTGTCCATTGATTAGGAGGGAAAGATAGAAAGGCTCTATCTTTCCTGACGCAGATGTTGAAGCAACATTTATGTGAGATTCAGGGGGAGTGGAAAGGATTCCTTTTGGGAAACTCGACGATTAGATACAACACTTGGCTTTGAATATATTTGGTCAATCTTACAAGTCAATTGTTGGGATTTGATCAAGATACTCGGCTTCAGACATTTGGATCTTGGTCTTTTTAGCATGATCTATGATATCAAATGCAGCCAAGGGTTGCGTTGGTGAAGGAATGAGTCCCTCACCTCGCGATGATGGAATAGGATTACTGGCCTTGGTAGGAACGTGAGAGGATTGATTTGGAGGAGAGATAGGGGAAAAGGTTTCCTTGTAAAAGATTTTCCAGGGAGTTGAGTAGGAAGAGGATTACCTCTTTTAGCAATGATCGGAGGCGCATTTGACATGGCCTTCTCCTGCTGGACATGGGCAGCAACTTCCACTTCTTTTCCTTGCGAGCGAGTAAAAACAACGTATGACTGTCCGCTTGCATATCCCTAGGTACCCTCTTCTTCATCAGATTCCTCCTCATCAAATTCCATATACCCGATAGTAGAGTCGCTAGTCGGTTCACCGACATCTTGATCATCTTCGCCCTGAGACGAAGGTTCTTCATAATACTGCTCTTCTTCTTCGATTTCGGCCAGAGCGTTGACCGGAGGAGCCTCAAGTGCCAACCGTGGAGTGGTTGCGGGTAAGCGCGGCCTTTGTGAAACATTGTTAGGAACGAAATTCCTCCGCGGAATATCCCGGTATGAGGAACTGGGAGGCTGGGCCAACTGCTTCTTTAATGCA
This sequence comes from Taxus wallichiana var. yunnanensis, assembly GCA_018340775.1. Lineage (NCBI taxonomy): Eukaryota > Viridiplantae > Streptophyta > Pinopsida > Cupressales > Taxaceae > Taxus > Taxus wallichiana. The sequence continues at coordinate 547,578,737 of CM031238.1, read as the reverse complement.
AGCAAGTCATTCGCCATCTTTTGAAAGGCTGGATCAGACGAAGTAGTGGGTGAAGGGCCCAAAGATTTAGGCTTGGATGATTCCTTTTTCAATTCGCCAGATATTATCAAATTATCTTCTATTCGAATGGCAGCGGCTTGGCGAGAATCAAGGTGGCCACTCGTTCTTGAAGGAGCAAGAAACTAACTTTCGAGCTCATAGCGTTTACGAAGAAACACTTTTGATTTTCTGGCGTCGGAAGCATGGCAACAGGGACACGATTGATTAATGCATTGAACCTAGCGATAAAATCACGCATGGTTTCATTTGCCTCCTTGAGGTGAGTGATCTGTGATAACAAAGCAAATGCATCTTCCAAGGCTTGTACTGTCTTTGAAAGCATCCCGCAAGGTGGCCCAACTCGTAATAGATCCGGTGGTAAATCTGAAACCATTCGAAGCAGTCCTTGTAGAGTTTCCAGAAAAAGGTGAACCGACACATCTTCATGAGTTACATCCAAAATACTGCATGACATGATGAATGTAGATATGTGGGAATCTATACTTTGATTTCCGCTCCCATCAAATTTGGGAAAATTCTTTCGGTTTCCGTGAGGGAGCGCATGAACTGGATGTGGTAAAGCCAAAGGACCCATCGCGTTTCCCCATGGTACCACCATTTGAAAGGCTGGAAAAAGAACACGGGCTGGAAGCATGGTTCCACTGAGTAACAAGGCACTACAAAGGGATGTGGATGCCCCTTGCGAAAGATTCTTCCTTCGAGAAGGCGAGACACTCCTGGATGACCGGTCAGCCGAGCTTAGCGCTGAAAAGCGTGCGGTGTTATGCTGAAATTATGCCTTTGAAGCAGATCGAAAGTAGGATCAGCTTCTCCATGGGCTCTCCTGCTGCGCGTAAAAGGTTCACCCGCCAGTGTACCTTCTAGATCTGCAACGTTATGGCACAGATTCAAACTTTCTTTTTGGCTGTACTTGCTGATTTTCTGGTTTTTCTGACAAAAACCAGCAAATACTTTTCTAAATATTTAAAAACTATCCTCTTCAGAAAACCGATTGCGGTTAATGACAAATAACAATGAGGATAAGATGGCAGAGAAGATTAGTAAGCTGATTTTTGGATCTAATTTTGACTTTTTTCAAAGGGTTTCAAACTTTTAGCAAACAGTCAAAAACTCAGATCTACGGCAAAATACTGATTTTTATAAAAACTCAGCGAACTAAAGGTCTCCAACTAGGCCAGATCTATGGATCTCAGAAGAAAATTTTCAATTCGGAGCACTTTTGCAAATTTTTTTGGATTTTTAACAAAAAGTTCAGATTTACAAACAGATAGTGATTCTTCTGATTTTTCTGATTTTCTATTCTATCACTATTAAAGATCTGATAGATCTGTTCGATCCCCAGTGAGAGTCGCCAAAACTGTTGGTCTGAAAATCTGTCGCTTGGGCAGATCTATGGATAAACGAGCCAACAGTGTGCAGGGCATAGCCCCTCTTTGAGTCAGCAAAGCAAAACTGGTTTATTGCTATTCTACCAGCAGGAATCTATGCAAGTCTCACAAATTCTGCCTTCGGGGTTTGGGATCTCATCCCAGTAGGGGTGTTTCCGACTGCAAAAAGAAAGGAAAGGAAGAGGGGATGAAGAAAGAGTAGGTCCGAAGGAAGAAAAGAAATGAATTCCAAAGCAGAAAGGTCAGAAGATTTATGTTTTGGGATTGGTAGTAAACAGAGCCAAACCTACTTGCATAAACAAACAAAGCAATACTGATGATGAATAAATGACAAAAAGTAGATATGAATCTAACAGAATAAACACATATAGATCTAACATAAGAAAGGTCTGATGCATAACACAGCTATTCAGCACAAAGTCTCAATATTTGTATTACTTTGTTTATACATTCTAAAGAAAGCTCAAAGTCTTTTTCTTCACTTCTATTTTTCATCCGAAAGATATTCATCCATCCATAATACAACAAGTATTCCAATATTTATAGAAGAGGAGAAGGAGAGAAGGCAAAAGGAGCCAACAACTCTTTAGTGTAAAAGGGCGCACTTTTCATCGTGTCAGCAGGAACTTATCAGCGCCTTGGCGCACATATCAGCATGTCGACACCACATTATCAGCGCCTTTGGAAATGGGCGCACATATCAGCATGTCAAGCATAAACTTACTTGCGCCCTTGGCACACCTTTTCAAAGCATGTCGACACCACATTATCAGTGCCTTTGGAAATGGGCACACATATCAGCATGTCGACACCACATTATCAGCGCCTTTGGAAATGGACACAACTTTTTGCATGTCAAAGCATGAACTTATCAAAGCACCTTGGCACACTCTTCGCATGTCAACAGAACTTATCAATGCCCTTTGGCGCACCTTTCATCGTGTCAGCATGAACTTCCTTGCGCCTTGGCGCACTTTTCGGCATGTCGACATGAACTTATCGCGCCCTTTGGCGCACCTTTAATCGTGTCGATGAAATTCCTTGTGCCTTGGCGCACTTGTCGACATGTCGGCAGAACTTATCGGTGCCCTTTGGCACACCTTTTTGCATGTCGGCCACGACAATGTCGCGCCACTGCTCAAAAAAAGACCGAAAAATGGCTAAGTCCTTAAAACTGATTTTCGAAAGAGAATTTTGGGCTTCTTTCGAACATTGTCAAACTTCCTTGGGGCAAAACAAAATTTTTGGGTATGGTTACTCTGCAAATTTCCCTTAACAATTTTGCGGGATAACAAGAATGAAGAGCTTCAAAAGTATAAAAATCATGTTGACACCCTCTTGACCTCCTTTGATTGGTATGAACTACAAACCATTCCACATTCCACTAACAAATTCATAGATACCATGGCCTGTCTCGCTTCCCAGATACCTGCTTCACCCTCCGATTCTAAAATCTTTGTCACAGACAAATGTAATAAATATTGAAGCTTCCCACATCGATCAGATCTATTAAAGACAAACAAATCAAGAAAAGGATGAAATTTTCATCATGGACTTGCCTATTTTGGATTTGGGTTTCTTGTTCCGAAAAACATGTCGTCGTACACTAAGTTACGCTAAGCCTCTCATTCTCACCTCCTTTTCTTTTCCACCTAAATTCCTCATTACTCAAGGGACTTGCCACAAACGTGACATTTTGTGATCTTGTGAATTTTCTTCACCCTTAAAATAGTCCATTATGCAAGGCCTATAGGGTCTTCTATTCATAAGCTCATTTAGGGTATGGTAGACTCATTAGGGTTCTTATCAATTCCGCATTACAAAATGGAGGAAGTATTAGAAGTTTACAACAATGTTAAGAGGTGGCATTGTCATGCACACTCCCCTTAATGACAACTCTGATAAGCCCAAAAAGGCATGAAACTGGCAAAACTTCACAACACACAATGGCTTGGTGAAGATATTTGCAACTTGATCTTCAGTAGAATAAAAATTGAGATCAATATCACCATTTAGGACTTTTTCTCAAATAAAATGTATATGAAATTCAATATTCTTGGTCCTTTGATGTTGAACTAGATTCTTTACAAGAGCAATGCAACTTTGGTTATCACATAGAAGAGTAGTTCTCCCTTTGACACCCATGTGCAGTTCATCCAATAGTATTTTCAGCCACATAGCTTCTTTGGAAGCTTCCATAACACTTCTATACTCTTCCTCAGTAGAAGAGATAGACATTATTGGTTTGCTTCTTGCTACTCCAAGTGATGGCACCTACACCCAACTTGAAAATATATCCAAAAGTAGACTTTCTATTTGTAGCATCACCAACATGATCAAAATCACAATAACCAAATAATTGTGCATCATTACAAGAAGAATAAAAAAGACCATAATTGATTGTCCCTTTAATATATTTCAAAATTTCTTTTTCCATTTTCTAATGAGACTCATAAGGTTCTTGCATAAATCTTGAAACTACTCCTACTGCATATGAAATATTAGGTATAGTAATGGTCAAATAAATTAGATTACCAACTAGTTGTCTATACAGAGTAGGATCAAATTTAGCACAAGCTGGTTTAGGGTCTAGCTTAACACCGAATTCAATAGGAATGGCAACATGTTTACTGATTTGTAAACTCTTTAACTTTGGAATTTTTCACAAACCAAAAATTAATTGTTGTTCTATTAGAAAATAACAAAGATAGCTAGTGAATGAATTACTATTGTGCTTAGAATCAACAATTGTAGTAAAGGAAAGAATATAAGTTCATAACACCAACAATTTATCTTGGAAAACCTCTAATGGAGAAAAAACCAATCGGGAAGGGAAATTTCTCTTTCTTCCCACTTCTATTGGCTAATTAAAATCAACAGGTACAAAATTTACAATAAGTAAGAAAGAGAAGTAGATAATATCTCAACACTTCCTTTCAGTTACTTGCTTGCTTTGCCCAACACTCCTTTCTTCTACAAAAGTACAATTTCTAGCACCAAGACTTTTGCTCACTTGCTCCTAGGCTTTGATGATCTTCTACACTTCTTCAATCATGTATTTATATCCTTTCTCATGTCATCCCATGCACTGGAGAATGGGAAAGGTCATGAAGGAGAAGAGAAATGAACATCCTTTCAAATTCAAAGGTTGTTCATTTTGATTTTAGTTTTCTATCCGTAATGGCTAGGACCACCACCCTGTGCGGATCGCGATCCAGGGACTGCTTCCCTAGTTGGGCGGTGGTTCTGTAACTACCACCCTACGCAGGGCAGCGGTCATGTTACTTAAAAGACAGAACCTCCATTTCATTGTTTTCCTTCTTTGTGCTGATTGTTTCTAATGAAGTAGAGTTATTTCAGATCCCTATGGATCATTTACGATCAATCATGTTAATTCTTCTAAGAAAATTCATAGCATACTGAGATTGAGATGCAACAATAGACTTATGATCTTGAAATATAATCATGTTAAGAAAATGATTTAATAAACCTAAATTAGTCATTTCAAAACATTGTTTTAGCTTTTCTTTGATTCTAACAATTAAATTTCTATCACTTCTAGTAATCAAAAGATCATCAACATAGAGAACAATAATGATAATATGATTGTTATCAAACTTAACAAATAAATCATTATCAAAACAACATTTAGAAAAACCAAGTTCTTGAAAGAACCTATTAATTTTAGCATACCAAGATCTAGGAGCTTTCTTAAGACCATAAAAAGACTTTTTAAGCTTATAAATCTAAATTTATTTACCATGTTCTTAAAAACCTTTAGGATAACTCATATAGATTTCTTTTTTTAAGTCACCATTTAAGAAATCATTTTTGACATCCATTTGGTGAATCTCTCAACCATATTGGGCAACTAATGCAAGAAGAAATATTATAGTTCTCATCTTGGAAACAAGAGGAAAGGTATCAACATATTTTATACCAATTTTATGAGTGAAACCATGAGCTATAAGCCTTTCCTTAAACTATTCAATCTCTCTTGGAGAGTTATATTTAATTTTAAACAACCACCTAGATCCTACAATGCTTCTTTTAGAAGGAAGAGGGACTAGTTCCCAAGTTTCATTTTTGATTAAAGCATTTTATTCATCCTTCATATCTTGAAGCCATCTATCATCTTGAGATGCTTCTTCAAAGGATTGTGGTTCTAGCTCATAGAGGGTCATCAAGGCATGATAAGTATGTTGACTTCTAGTTATCTTTCTAAGATTATCAGGTGAGAGTTTTGAACAAGACTTTTAGCCCATTTAGGAACCTTAGGTTGCAAGATAGTTTGGGATGATTCCCCCTCAATCTCCATCATATCTAGATTAGGATGAACATCCTCTTGAACTTTGTTTCCATGAGAGAAGAATTATCAGGCTCTATCTCTAAAGTGACAGAGGAGGGTTCATGAGGATCATCAGAGAAAGTTCTTTCTAAGACATGAAAATTTATGTTTTCAATAATATCATGCTTGAATGGGTCATAAAATCTTAATCCTTTAGTTTTACATCCATACTAAAAAAATACAAGAAAATGAGGTTGGATCAAGCTTCTTCCTTTTTCTTTTGGAATGAAGATAGAAGCAGGACTACGAAAGATCTTAAGGTGAGAGATATCAAGTTTTTCTTTTTCCATACTTCATGAGGAGTAGATTGGAAAAGATATTTAGTAGGCACTCTATTAAGAATATACACACCATGTTCATTGCTTTAGCCATAAGAAGCATGAATCATATTCCTAGCCATTTCTAAAACAATCACATTCTTCCTTTCTACAATATAATTTTGCTGAGGGTAATAAGGAGTAGTTAGCTCTCTTTGAATCCCACATGACACATAGAACTTATCAAACTCTTTGCTGACATATTCACCTCCATTATCAGTCCTAATTATTTTAATTTTCATATTAGAATCATTCTCAACTAGAGCTTTAAATTCTTGAAATTTAACTAAGACATCAGACTTCTTCTTAATGAAATAAGACCAAGTCATCCTAGAATAATCATCAATAAAGAAAACAACATACAAAGCACCACTAAGAGAAGGAACTTCAAGAGGACCTCTTACATCACTATGAATCAGTTCTAATAACTGAGAGGAGTTAGGATCATGATGTTTGTGAAAAGGTTGAGCATGTTGCTTACCATGTAGGCAACTTTCACAAGTTTCATGATCTAAATTTATCTTAGGAAGTCCAACAACAAGATTCAATCTAGACATATCATACAAGCTTTTGAAATTAACATGCCCAAGTATTTCATGCCAAAGCTGAATATCATTCCTAGAATATGAAGAAAAACAAGACTAAGATATAAAGCCATCAAATATATACATGCCATTTTTTGAATGCGAGAAGTAATAAAATTTTTAACCTTATCTTTGACATACCACCTATATCTGTAGGAGAACAAATTTATAGTTTTCTTTAGTTAGTTGAGAGTAAGAAAAAGATTCATTTTCAGCTTAGGAACATACAAGACATCTTTAATTACACCATTTGACAACTTAACATTGCCATAGACTTCGTATCTAATGACAACGTTATCTCATAGATAGATATTTTCCTCATAATTGACAACATCTGAAAGGATACTAGGAGTACAGGTCATGTGCCTAGAAGCACCACTGTCAAGAATCCACTCATTGTCATTTGAAGTTGAAAGGGTTGTATACAGGGCAATAGACTGCTCAACTATATTTGCTTGTTTTTGCTTCTGATTTTGAATTTTGTTTTTATTGTTAAATTTTTTGTTTTTAGCATTCTTGATTGGTCTGTTAGTTTTAACTCTACAATCAGACTCTTTATGCCCAAATTTTCCACACTTGTTGCAAGTTCCATTGAACTTGACTTTAAAATTTTGACTATTTTTGGCAAGATTAGGCTTATGATTTGCTTTAAATCTAGATTTAATGCTAGAATTCATATTAGAATTGTTTTGGTCTACATTGTGATTTAGAGAGAACAAGGATTGAGAGGAATTCTCTTTTGAATCAAAATTTTCCATTACTCTCTCTTCTTGAATCAACAAAGAAGACAAGGTGTCCAAATCAGGCAAATCATTTTCATTTTGATACTTAGAGTTAAGAATTAAAATGAAATTTCTAAAATTTTCACTAATGTTAATCTGAATATACATTATATAATTTTATCTTGAAATAATCCACAGTTGCAACCATCTAGTTGAGCTTTAATGTTCTTAATTTTAGCTAAATATTTGACAATTTTCTCATCCCCCTTCATGGGTGATGTAAACAACTCTAAAACTAGTTTAATTATTTTAGATAGCCTATTACCTTCATGCATGGTCTCTAATTTTTTCCATGCATTTGCAGGTGAGTCCATATGACCTATATGCATCAAGAATTCATCTCTAATGCTTTGCAATAGGATGGACATGGCTTCTTGAGATCTCTGAGAGAAGGAGCTAAGGTTTTCAGGGGTATCTTGTCTCCTTGTGGGACATTTTCAATACCAGTCACAAGATCCTAGAGCTTTCTAGCCATGAAACAAGATTTTAACCTTACCCTCCAAATACTATAGTTCGTTCCATTCAAAATTTGAGACTTATCCAATGAAAAATCGCGAATCGGCCATTTTTAATGCTTAGACAAATATGGAAATAATTACAGTTTTAAAAAATGAGTCAAGGAAGCCAAACAGAGACAAAATACTAGCTACAAATCTTTTTAATAGCTATACGAAAGCAAAAAACTCGAATTTAGATAAAAACAACTTGATTTGGTCGAATTTAAGATTGATTTAACATAGTAGAGTTGGGGTCGAGTTACAAGAGCTCGATGAGTTCTTTTACAACTCAAATCAACGAGCTACACAAACTCAAAAATAGCTATAGGAGTAATTTGAAATTCACGGGACAAAGGACTTTATCAAATCCGCAGAACAAAGGGATTTGGGAACCGCGGTATAAATAAAACGATTGAAAAATCACTAACAAGACAAAATACGATGTGTGGAGGATTAAAATACATGTTGACAAATGAGTGGTTCACACTTCATAGTGAAACCATAAAGACTAAGTCAAAAAACAATATGTGGAGCCTTTTAAATGGCTCACACTTCACAAATCTACCCAAAACTGACAGCTACGAGAAACAAATATATGTGTCACTTTTCAATTAGCTCGCATTTCACAAATACAGCTAATAAGATAAGACAATTAATAAAATGAATACATGAGTCTTAAATTAATTGGATCAATTTTTCACACTCTAACACAATGTGAAATCAAAGACAATCAAAAGAAGCCACTTGTCAAAAAATTATTGATTAAAGGCTCGACACTTGGCAGCTTTCTCGCCAAAATTTAAATAAAGACTTTGTGCGGACTAAAAACCATGAAATTTAGCTAATTTTAAAATAAAGTTTGGGTCTGAAGAAGGAACAAGACATGTGTCACAATTTAAGTAGCTAAGTCACTACAAAGACTGACACCTTGACACTTGAAACGTGTCAAAAAAAAATTGATCGCACTTCACAATTCTAACAAAGAAAAATCCATTAAAAATATACGTGGAGCCTTTTAAGTGGCTCACTTTTTACAAGTCTGAAAAAGACTGAAAAATGCGAAAAGGTGGAAAATTCTAATTGGATAATTACTACCACAAATGAACGATTGACAAAAGTGAAATATGGAGCAATTCTATTGGCTCGGATTTCACAAAAACTGACAAATGTGAAATGAAAGGATACTTGGAGCAATTTTATTGGCTTACCCTTCGCAAATGATAGAAGACAATAAAATGTAAAATATTTGGCTACTTGGAGCAATTCTATTGGATTGGATTTCACAAATCTAAAAATGTGACAAACAAAGATACTTGGAGAAATCTTATTGGCTTACCCTTCACAAATGACGCAAGCAAGCTAGGGAAAAATACAAAGCTACTTGGAGCTATTTGATTGGGTTGTATTTCACAAATGACAGAGGATAGTTAAGTCAAGTTTGACAAGAAGGAGACACACATAAAGCCTTTATTGGCTCACATATTGTAATTAACAATTAGATAAACAATATTACTAACACCACAAATCAAGATGGAGATTTTTTATTGGCTTGGGCTTCAGAAATGATGTGAAGCTAGCTAGCTAGAGAAATATGATTGGCTCAAGCTTCATAGTCAAAATAATTCAAATAAGACTGTCAGGTTAAAGGTAGATGGCATAAAATGATTGGCCCAAGCTTCACAAAGATAGAAATATGTTATATTGAATCCACTTGACACTCTATGACTAGGTACGACTTCACAAATATGAAAAAGAGGATAGAAGCTATTTGGAGGAATTTTATTGGTCGAGAAGCTATTTGGAGGAATTTCATTGGTCCAAACTTTACAAAAATGAAAAAGTGAAGCTAGATGGAAAAATAATATTGGATTGGGCTTCACAAAAGTAGAGCCACAAATAAAGATTAAAAAATATGGAACGGATTTAAATTCTCTAAACTAACTAGATCTAGAGAGATCTTCCACGTCCAGATTAAAAAAAACCTAACAACTATAAACGATGTGAAAACTCAATATAAGCTCATGATTTACGCTTTTAAAATGAAAATGAATGAAACAAGATGCAGAATCAAGGATCAAGCATACAAACTATGACAGGATTTAAATAATCAATCAACCAATATCCAAGTAATTTGGGGACAAAAATTAGAACTTTGCACCTGATTTAGCTTGAAGTTATCGGTTGAATTTTTAGGGTTTCATAGATCAAATGGTCTTCAAGATTCTTCGCTCTTGCAAGCCAAAAAACATCTAGATATAGCTCTGCACACACATAATCACAAGATCTGATACCATGTTATAATGAATGTGGGAAGATATAATTGAAGAATTATAGATCCACAAAATAAACAACTAAGGATTATAGATTATAATGTGTAGACATTTAACAAGATGTTTATATATGCATATAACAATTAATAGATCATTAATGAAAGTAAATAACAAGAACTAAAAGTAAATGAGATAAGAGACACCAGATTTAAGTGGAGAAACCCAAAGGGAAAAAATCCACTGAAAAGCATTGTCTTATATTAAGAATTTCACACTTTAACCCAACACTTCCACTTCGCTCCTCGGTCTCATAGTAAACAATAACAACTTTTGCCTCACTGTATCTCACATAAGTAGCTTGAGCTTAGATCAAATGGTCTATATGCTTAATAACACCATGTAATTCAGTATCACAAGTAAACAATCCCATGAGGGATCATCCTACTTATATAGGATGGGTGAGCGGTTATACTGCTTCACTCTTTTCAAGGCTGTGAAAGACCGACTAAGATTATTAAAAATAATCTTTAAGAAAAGGGTTGTCTAAGTGGCTATCCCCACTTGACATTAACACCCCAAACATATGAATGTAATCGAGTCTTGGGAAAATTTTACAAAACTTCTTAAATACATTCCTAAGTATCATATTGATGAGAAATTCCGCATAAGGAAATTTATTATGGGATTGAACCCCGTAATAGGTGGTGAAATTGATGTGCATGGACCATCAAACATGGAAGCAGTATTCAAAAGGACATTAGATAAGAGCAGAGGCTACAATCCATTGCTACTCATAGGGATGAGAAGGGGAAAAAGAATCCTAATTTTCCTTCACCATTTTCACCTGGGAAGACATGGGGAAAGAAGGATGAGAATAAAACTCATAATGGTGGAAATAATACTACTACACACTTAAAAATTAATGAACAATAAAACGATGTTGGTAGGAATGACAGGCTTGAAAGGAAGAGGCATTTCACTAGTTGCTTCAAATGTGGTGGTAGTAACCACTACGTTAGAGGTTGTCCCTTGAGAAACAAGGAGAAAAATCTGTAGTAGAGGATTCAAGATGCAATTGTGAACCGACAGGGGATGGAGATGAAGCCACTCTTGATAAAGAAAAAGGCTCAAGAACTGAAAAATGTCAATGATGAGACCAGATTAGAATAGTAATACAAATCTGAAAGAAATTAACACAATGCATGTTCTTGATATTATGAATTCTAAAAACATTATTTTTGAAAAATTTATTTGGTTTTCTGTCAATTATTTGACATGCTTGACATTATTTTAATTATTTGATGTTGGAATGACAAGAAAATTGTCATATTTCAGATTGTTGACTTTGATTGGTGAAATAAAAGGTTGTTACAACCACTAAATTTTAATTCGAGACATGGAAAAATTACAAGTTTTTATGGAAAATGATGACCGATCTCCTAATTGTTTGATATAATTTTGTGTTTGATTATTCTCGATTTCACTAGTGAAGTAAAAATCATCATGATGATGATTCATTAAGGGGGAAGTATATCACACCCCATAATGTTAGTTTGTTTCATTGGAAGGAATTGTTATCCATTTTCACCCCTGGTGAAGATAGACAACGAGGTAGAAGTGGACCGAGCACTAAACATGTCCTTCACAGAGGATTCTAGGTTTCAGAGGTGAAATTCACACTTTGAGAGAATTTACGACATTCTGGGAATATTTGGACTCAATCAAGCCATTTTTTCCTCTTTTGGGTTATTAGGGCTTTGAGATTTGCTACTGGGTGAAAATTGGCTCTGTTTAACGTGCTTCACATCATTCTACTCAACCTCCAAGTGCCTACTAGTTCAAGAAAATATGAAAATATGCAAAAAAAATCAAGACCAGGGGTCAAAAAGTTTCCAAATAGCTTAAGATAGGGAATCAAGCTAAAAATAGCTCACCGAGAATTTTGGTGAGCTAGCTTAGTCACTAACACAAGAGGGGCTCGAGATGAGTTGGGTTCCTACACTAGCGATTTGGGAGCATGAAGCTTAGGGAAGTTTCATTTTAGCTCGAAGACAGGGGAGAGTTAGATGGTTGAGGCCTGTGGTCAAGCACATGAGGAAACAAGCTCACGGGAGATCTTGACCCATAGTTCACTAGGGAGGATACAAGTCACTCGCCAAGTTCATCGAAATCTCGTGAATATTGGATGGAGAGATATGGATTGTATGGGTTGGACACATCATGATGCGGGAGAAAAGGTAATTTGGATCACCGAGCCAACTCGTGAGTCGAGGTCTTTTTCAGGATCATCTTTTCATTAGGGCCGAGATCGGGAATGCACTAGTATGGTGCATGCTCGATCAGTGGGGATGTTGGTGTGTGGCGGGATCCATGCCCACATTACATGGTAAGTTTTTAGGGTAGGTGTGTCGGGATGCACCATTAAGGGTCGATGTCTGAAAAACATGTCAAAGTTGCAAGGAGAGAAACAAATCACCGGAAATGCGGGATGAAGGTCAAGTTACGAGCCCAAATGACATGGGCAAGTTAGTGGATGTGGAGGGGGAATGACATGAACATGAAGTAACTCAACGGGGGGAGTTGATGTGGAGTAGGATCTAGACCTGCGAAAGTAAGGGTGAAGCAAGTCGACCTCGGACTCAAATGATGAGGTGGTGGGTGAGAATTGAATTTGGGTAGGTGGCAAGCTACCCAAGGAGCTTGATGAAGAGCTTGGTGGTGAAGAGGGAGTTGGGGTAAAACACAAAAAGTAGTCCAAGCAAAAATAACCATAAATTTCACCCAGGACCTTAGATTTAGATAGAATTATAAGCATTGGAAAGGGAATTCCAGCCCCTCCTCATAAAAATATTAAAATTGGAAATTAATGGATTTGGCGGGTGAAAAAGATGATGAAGTTGTAGGAAAATGGAGGCCATACCTAGGTGTGGAGATGAATTAAATGCAAGTATGGAGGCCATTCATTCTTGCATAAGGAAAAGTGGGAATGGGATTTGCATGTTGGCCCATCACTATTATAGGTGCCATGATGGTTTTTAGGAGTAGTGGAAGCATGGTTTTGGATTTCTCTCCCTCTCTCATCATTTCTTCTATAAAATGTAAAGGGGTGCACACTTTTAAAGAGGTTAAAAAATTTCCTCCACATGATCCCCTGTTCTCCACAAATTGAGTTTTGAATTTTGGGGCTTCAAGCCTTCACTCTAAATATTGTAATGGAAATATTACCTCTCCCTACTATGATGTACTATGCAAAATTATATGGAGCAATAAAATTATGTTTGTGTTAATTTTTCTAACCTTGCATGAGTTTGTTGTTTCATCTTGCCTCTCTTCATTATCGGGTGTTATGTGAAAATTCATGTTTCCATTGCAAGACTTAGTGTTGTTGTGTTTATTTGGGAATGGTGAATGCATGTGTTGTGGTCTATGGTGCATGTCCACACTCTCCATGGTTGTATTTCTCAATTTTATAGGGTTGTGAATTTTCTAAAAACCATTAGTGTAGGATTTCCAGCCATGCACTCTCTCTCTCCATGTCTCCTTGGAATTGTTAGGATAGGCTTAGTTAGGTGTTTTCTAAATTTAGGAGTAGTGTAGTAGTAGGATTAGGAAGAGGAAGTAAGGAGTAGCTATAGTAGTAGGATTAGGAAGAGGAAGATGGCCTTCTCCAGAGGACCATATCAAGTTTGTAAGTCCCATAACTTGAGAGATGGTCCCATGTTAGCAAAAATTAGGTATCCATAACCAAAAATACCAAGGTGCTACTTTTTCACTATAACAGCTTTGGCATGCCCACGAGGACAAGAAGTCATATATTTCACATATCCGGAGGCATTCACAAGCCAAATTGGGACTTCAAGATTACAGAACACCCAACAAGACCTAATCTTCACATTTCGGGTTTGAGAGGTTACATTACATGCCCCTACTTCCCGACAATGGTATTTCAAGTTTTCTTGTATGCAAAATAGGTCCCGAGTTTTGACACAAGAATTTTAGGTTTTGAAGGTTGCATTTCATGTGCTAAGTTCCAAGTTTGTATTTTGAGGTTTGACAACTGCAAAACAAGGTCCAACTCTAGAAAATAGGTTTGGTGCCCTTCAAGGTGAACATTCCATTTTTGTCAAGTTGTGCTCTTAATGAAATCTCACCTTTGGAGGCACAAACAAAGCACAAATAGTGAATCCATATTGTCAACAACCCACTCTCTAAGTAGTAGAACTTCCTTCTCTTCCATCCATTTCCATCCATTTTCCTTCCTTTTTTATTTCCACATATTTCATTTTTCTTCCACTCATGAAGTTGTCTATCATGACTTCATTCCCTTCATGGAACTCCCATTTGCAGCAACAACGATATTACTCAAATCCATCTTTAGGATATTATAATCCATACCCAAATCCATTCTATGATCAAAATAAATTTGAATATTCATACCCACATGAGCAAGATGCTAATCAGTTTGGTCATCCACCAAACTTTGGAGCTATTGAAGAGCAAGGATATGCAGATCTTGGAGGCTATCCTACACCTAAAGAGGACTACTTGCAAAGAAAGGTTCAAGAGTTGGAGTATAGCATGGTGTAAATAAGGATTAAAGAAATGAAAAAGGCAACCCATATTGGTTTGGAATCCCATACCCCTAGACTGGATCTATACCAAGTGAGTTTAATCCTCAATAAAATCTCCATTGGATAATCAAAACATTGCTTGAAATTGGAAAATGGATTAAGAAGAGGGAAGCTTATGAGTATAATGCTAGTCAATCCTGTCAATGGGAGACCCTTGCATTACCACCTCAAAACCCTCTCCCATTCCCCAATCAGTTCCATCTCAGCTTGAGCCTCAATATCCTAAATTTCTAGTTTCTTCCCCATTGAGAATTCCATTTCCCCATCTTCTATTCTTCTGTCTCACCTTGAATTTTATTCCCCTTTCCCTTTAAAAAATCCTTCCCCTCCACAAAATAAATAAGTTGCACCTCTTCCTTCACCATAAAAATTCTAAGAACTAGTTGAATCGACTCATCTCTCCTCTTGTATTCCCAAACCCATTTTGGGAGAAAAAACTTAGAAAATCAATCAAGGAGGAGAAAACAGAAGAGATTAACAAAGAAGAATCAACAAAGAATTTAAGAAATTGGGTTGCCAAGTTAAAAATCAAACAAATTTCATTGATGAATAAGACTTCTTAAGAGGTTGGAGTTTGAGAACAGGTGATAAAGACTCGATCTTATAGTATCGAAAAATACAAGAAAGAGGAAGATGCTCAACAATCTATTTGCTCATAATGCAATGTTCATGGTGACATAATCTTCTCGGAAGCTAAAAATTCATCAAAGGTCACAAATTCATTCATAGAGGGGGAAATTAGCTCCAAATCCACAAGATGGGGAGCATGTGCAAGCAAAGAAAAAGAAGACAACAAGTGTGCAAGAGCCCTCTCGAATACTTTGAATGTGGGAAGAAGAGCTGCCGCATAAGTAATAGATCATCAACATACAAGACAAGTATCACGATATCCACACCGAAATGTTAGAGATACATTGTATGATCGGAATGGCAACAAACCAAACCAAGTAGAAAGAAGAAAAGAATCCATCTTCTCATACCAAGCCCAATGGGCTTGTTTGAGACCGTAGAGAGACCTTCGAAGCCTACAAACAAGAGAAGAATCCTAAACAAATCCAGCTGGCTACTCCATGTATATTTCCTCTTATAGATCTCCATGTAAGAAAGCACTCTTCACGTCCATCTGGTATACGGGCCACCCCTATGATGTAGTAATAGCAATTACAAGGTGTATAGAATCCATCTTAGAAATGGGTGCAAAAGTCTCAGAGTAATCAATACCTTCAACTTGTGAAAACCCTTTGCAACAAGACGAGCCTTATACTTGTCAATGGACCCATCAGCTTTGTATTTGGTTCGGTATACCCACTTACACCTAACCATCTTTCTTCCTTTAGGAAGAGATACCAAATCCCAAGTATGATTCTTCATCAAAGAAGAATACTCACTATCATCACATCATCCCACTCTTGTATCCCATGAGCCTTTGAAAAGACTGTGGATCCTCAGAAACTACCTAACACAAAATTCTAGAACCAGTAGAATGTGTGAAATGATGCCTAGTGGGTGGAAGATCCTCTATGAAAGGTGTTACCTCAGAAACTATAGTACGATCCCACTTAGGCATAGTGACAACATCAGTGGGAATAGGATCCCCAATGGCATCTATAACCTCCTCATCAATCTCCTCAAAGAAAGGATCCTCAAGATGAGATGAAGAAGAAGAAGGAATGGAAGAAGATGAAGAATCAAGAGGAGTGAAATTCTCACCAAACTAAACATCTATTCAAAAAAAACATCATGTGTATCAGGATCTAAAAGATGATAAGCTCTCATGTCCTCACAATACCCTACAAAAATAAAGGGTTTACTCTTCTTATCTAAAGCTTTCCTTTTCTTCTTTAGCATAAAGGCCCAAGCATGGCTCCCAAAGACTCAAAAAAATGAGACATCTGGCTTAGTGTTGGACCAAGCTTCCTCTAGAGTCAAATGCTCAAGTGCTCTATGTGGTGTGCGATTCTGAATGTAGTTAGCATAATTAATCGCTTCTCGCCTATAGATAGGACGTATATCTCTAGAATGCATCATACAATTAGCCATTTCCTTCAAATTTCTATTCTTCCTTTCTGCTAATCCATTCTATTATGGAGTATGAGGAACAAAATGCTGGTGAATAATGCCTTGAGTTGCCAAAAATTTAGAAAACTCATTGTTGAAGTACTCCCCCCATTATTAGTGTGAAGGTTCTTTATGCTACTAGAAGATTGTTTCTTGACCAAATCCTTGAAGACTTTGAAGTGTGAAAAAACATCACTTTTGTACTTGAGAAAATAAACCCAAGTATGCCTCAAGAAATTATTAATAAATGTAAGTGCATACTTAGTTCCATTGAAAGATGGGGTAGGAAAAACCATCAAGTCACTATGCACAAGCTCAAGTGGTGAAGAAGCTCTCTTAAACAAATTCTTAGGAAAAGGATCTTGGTGTTGTTTCCCTAATGCACAACCATGAAAAACTCCCTCAAGACAATAAACTCTAGGAAGACCATCTACCATACCATGAGTGCTCAACTCCTTCAAATATCTGTAATTGAGATGTCCAAATCTTTCATGCCAAAGCTTACTCTCTAAATCTGAATGAGAAACCAATCCTATCCCTATAAAAGATGTGTCATCAAAACCCTCAAAGTGATATAGTCTTGACTTATGATCAACAATACCCTGAGTAACAAGTGAATAAGGCTCCAACAAAGTTCTTACTTTTGCCCCATGTGGTGTAAAATTCACTGTTTTCCCTTGACTAGAATGACAAATTTGATATACAAAAAGTAAATTTGTAGTGATGTTAGGAACATATAGTGCATCTTGGATATTGCCACCATCAAGTTATATATCACCTTTTCCCTCAATAGAAAGAAAGGAAGAATCTCCAACCTCAATTTTGGAAGTAGAACTCAAACCTAGAGAAACAAAAGACTCCTTGGAAGAAGTCATGTGATGAGAAGCACCAAAATCTATAACCCAATTATTTGCAAGTGGTGACTGAGATCTTCCAACAACATTAAGTGCTTTTCCATGCTTATTAGAAGGAGGTGGAGTGGAGATAGAAATTTTGTGTTTCTTGATTGCATCCTCTAAGGCTTGCATTCACTTTTAACACCTATTTTATTCATGATTACTACCCCCAAAAAAAGAGCATGAATGGATAGACTTATTCTTGGATTTAGAAGACTCCATGTATTTTGATTTGTTTTCTTTGGGTTTGGGAGCATTTTGAGATGGAGAAGGTGTGGATTTGGTTTTACTTGTTTGGTTTTCCCTTGCCATTAGGATTAGATGCAACTAATTCCTTTTGAGAGGTGGAAGAATCAAGGTGAGATAATTTGGATTCTTCCTAGTAAGTCTTTCACAAAATTTTTCTAAGTTAGGCATTTTGAAGGTGTCACCTAAGGCATCCATGCTAGAGATAAAGGTAGAAGAAAAATTTGGAATGGTCCTCTCAACTTGGATAGAATCAAGTAAACACACTCTTCATCTTTCTTATCTCTTCCACTCCCCTTCAACTATTGGAAAATCTTCAGATTTAGAGAGGTGATCTCAATTTCAAGTTGCATGGCTCTCATATGATCCACCTTACCAAATAAATCCTCAAATTTCTCCCATATTTTGAAAGGAGAGTCACACTTTTCCAAATGAAATAAAATACTGTCACTTACATAAGTTCCTATCAAACCCATACACTCATCAAATTTGCACTGGTACTGAAATTTCTCATATTCTCTAGTGAACACTGGTTGTTCTGAAGAAGTTAAAGCCCATAATCCTTTCCACTTAATTATTGTTTCCATGTGTGGTAATTATGTGTTGTTAATGGCTCAACATGATCTAATGTAGAAGTAGATGCCATCTTAAAAAATCACCAAAATAAATGCAAGAACCAAGCAATGCAACAAGATCCCCAAGTAATGCAACAAGAGCCCCCAGATTTTGGCACTTTATAATGAGTGTGTGTTACAATATGGCACTTTATAATTATAGTGTGATTCTCAAAATAAATATTTCCAATGGAAAGAGCATGAAAAAAACAAGAACTTTTGCAAAAAAATGGTACTCAAAACCGAGTTACCGATCAAAAGTTACAAGCTTTTCAATATTATGCTCTGCTATTTATTTTAGTTACCACTAAAACAAAATAAAATGCTCTTGCCTTCACCACACAAATAAAATGAAAGGGGCTGGAGTTAAGCACCTAATAGTAGGAATCAAAACTTTAAGCCCTCATATGACCAGGGGCTAAGAATTTCAATGGGTGTGTGCAAATTACTATTTTGGGTGTGTCGGGTTTCCTACTTCTAAAAAAAGCTATTTCGGATTTGTGCTAAAAGTGACCTTCGCCGCCCAAATTAGTAGTCTGCAGATTTTCTTAAAATAGTAATAGTCGTGCCAAAATCTGTGGACTCGCAAAAAAGGAAAAAACGCTTTTCAAAAATACCTCCCGCGCAAAAATAATTCTAGAAATTTCTTTTTCCTTTTCCGTACGTTGTGAATCCCGAGGCGAATCTTGTATGTTTCTCTGCACAACAAAAAAACTGACTGCCCCCTGAAATGGTCAAGTTTACATCTGATATTAGGGTTTTACTGCCTTCTGGATCCAATGGAAGCCTCTTTTTTGCATAAAAATGCATGCCGCAACAAACTATGAGCAAATCCTGAAATATATGAATATATAAAAATTTATTTGCAAAATCTCATAGCTTCACTTGAGGGGGTGTTAGAGTAGGTATTTACCTTAGCTCATGTTACCTAGGTACATTATTACCTTTATTGTATTTATCCTCGCCCACTTATGTGTGTGGATATTTATTTTTATTTATTTAGATATTAGGAGATATTATCTTGTTATTAGGTATAGTTATTTCCTTGATCTATGATATTGACTTGATCCTTGATGTCTAGTTCTCTCATAAATCTATGGACTTGACTAGTTCTTTGATGACTAGTTCTTTCCATGATTTATGGCTTGATCTATGACCTTGACTGGTTCTTAGATTATTATTCCTTGCCTATATAAGCGAGGCCCATTCTCATTATATTTCAATGGGTTCCATAATAATATATGATATTGCTGCTCATTTGTTTGCAAATGTTTTGTGTAAAGTTATTCTAGTGAATTGCTTTCATCTTATTGATCATGGTGTTTGATTAGCATCTGTGTTCTTGGCTTGGTACAATTTGGTTATCGTTCCTTTTAAAGGTATCTTAGTTGAATGAAGTGACCCTTCTTGTTAGGCATGTCTTGAGCTTGCTGATTTTTTGGGAGGTTACATTGAGCTACCAAGTCCATCATAATCGATACAACCAACCATAGGAAATTCATGCTATGGAGGAAAACATTTTAGTTTCGAGACCTCAAGTAACTAGTAGGTTATGGAGGAGATTGCAGTCCCTTCTTCTCCTTCATCCTTCCCACAAAAGTCTAATTTTCCAAATGAGTTTGAGCTAACAAAATTTATGTTGGAGGATGAGGATACCCATGGTGAACATGTTGCAAATCCAAAAGTCACCATGGAAGAGGGATAGCTCTTGGCATTTTGGACAACAAATAGGTTATTTACATGTCCAATTTGGAGGATAGTAGTGGCGAGGAAGGATCTTTTGCACTCAATGCTTTTACTACCCTATCACCTATCCTTCAACATGAAGAGCCTCTTTCCATGGGAGTGAATGTTCAAGAATAACCTTCGCTCGTAATAGTCCTCTTAAATCTAAAATGGAGGAGGTTGGATCATATTTAGGAGCTCTTGATGAATATGTAATCATTAAAGGCTTCTTGATATCATTTAAGGACCCTAATATTGCTTATGAATCTGCAATGGTCAAGGAGAAAGGAAGGGGATAAGGATTACATAATTAAAAAATTAGTCATTGGGATGGAGCATCGGTTGTGTCCAGTAGATGACCAAAAGGGAAAAATCAGCTCATAGACATCCACCATTTCTAAGAAGGCCTGCAAGAGGACTTCCTTATTAAACTTGGGACTCGGAGCATCGTGTACATTCAAGGATCATACCATTCCCCATCAGGTACTTGGATTCATTGGAGCCAAAAGAGAAGCCAAAACGGGTCATGTTCACTTCCAAACATGAGGATGATATTCAGAGCATCAATGGTCAAAGCACCAAAGCCTCGTAACCTAAACAAAGGACCAACTTGAGGAGGTATTTTATTTTTTTGATGTTGATACCTTGGCTACATGGGTGGAAATTTGCTTCTAAATCAATTTTCCACTCATATGTATGATGATGATTATTGCAATATCAATTTCATGGTCCTAGATTATGAGAAAGGGTAAGTACTTTGCCTTGCCAATGTCAAGTTTTTTTTGAGTTTCTCATTTCTCTAGTTATCGTAGGGTAGGTAGTTTTGTTTCCAACAAAAGAAGTGTCTATGCACACTCTGCATGTTTCACTTGAAGCATGTCTAATTTTAAGTTTTGTACATAGTGTGTGTTATGTTTCATCATTTCTCTTGCACAGTGTGTTAGAGGTGGAGTGTTCAAAAGATGGAGAAAAATTAGATTTTAATATATTTCCATGATGTCCAAAACCAACAAGTGTTTTACCTAAGACTTTGAAATATGCTATGCATGAAAAAAAAAAATCATTAGTTTCATTATGCTTCATACTTGGAAAAATTAGGTTTCGTGATTCGATTAAGTCCACTTTTAGTCCCGTGGATAAGGATTATAGAGAGAAAAGGAAAAATTCTCGAAATTAAAAGAATTTTCCACTCATTTTAATTTAAAAAAATTCTTATAAAATATTGGAAAATGCAAGCAAAAAGGTATTCTAGGTTCGTAGTGCTTTAAGTAGACTCCGGGGACCAAATTTTAAGGGTGAAAGTCAGTTCAAGGTATTAATAGTGACTTCATGCCCAATAAAGCTTCATGATACTAGCCAACCACATCTAGTAGGCAGATTTCCCGTTGAGTCACCAAAATGGTTATCCATTTTCACCCTCGGTGTAAATGGACAACATAATAGAAGTGGACTAAACATTAAACATGGCCTTCACAAAGGAGTTTGGGGTTCATAGGTGAAATTCACACTTTAGAAGTATTTATGACATTTTAGAATTATTTGGACTCAATTAGGCTATTTTTTTTCCTATTTTGGGTTATTAGGACTCGAGCTCCACTACAGGTGAAAACTAGCCTCGGACCACTTCCCCAAATGAGAAAAAAAAAATTACCAAAAACTATATAATGGGCATCACATCATTCTACTCAACCTCCAAGTGCCTACTAGTTCAAGAAAATCTGAAAAAATTGAAAAATTCAAGACCATGGTCAAAAAAATTCCAAATTGCTTAAGGGGGGAACCGAGCTAAAAATAGCTCATTAAGTTGGCACAAGAGGGGATCGGGAAAGTTGTGGTCATGAGATGACGAGTTGGGAGTCTAGAGATTGAGCAATTTTATTTTAGCTTGGTGTAGGGGGTGAGTCAGATAGTCACGGGTTGGGGTTAAGCACATGAGGAAATGAGCTTACGGGGTGAGCCTGACCCGCAAATATCTGGGGAAGATACAAGTCGGCTCGCTGAGTTAATCGGTGAGCTTGTGAATGTTGCATGGAGTGACATGGCTCACGGGGGTTGGGCACATCATGGCACAAGAGAAAATGTGTTTTTTCTCATTGAGCCAACATAGTGAGTTAGGTTCTCATTAGGGTCGGAGTTCATCGTAGCTGGGATCGGGAATGCACCGTATGGTGCATGCTAGTCGATTGAGGATGTTGATGTGTGAAGATATCCGTGTTTGCATTGCATGGTGATTCCATCGGGGTAGGTGTGTTGGGGATGCACTAGTAGGGGTATGTATTGGATAGAACATCATAGTCACAAGGGGGATAGACACCTCATTGGGGCATGTGGGATGTAGCTCGAGTTCCGAGCCCGAATGACATGGGTGAACTAGCGGATGCAGAGGTGGAACGACATGAGAATGAAACAACTCAACAGGGGATGTCGATGTGGAGTGAGATCCGGCCCCAGGTAAGGGTGAAGCAAGTCAACTGTTGAGCCAAATGGCAAGGCGGTGAGTGAGAATTAAATGTGGGTATGTGGCAAGATACTAGAGGAGCTTGGTGAAGAAGAGTTAGGGTAAAACACAAAAATATTCCATGCAAAAACAACCATAAGTTTTACCCAAGACCTTAGTTTTGGACAAAATTATAGGCATTGAAAGGTAATTCAAATCCCCTTCATGAAACCATTAAAAATGGAAACTCATTAATTATGTGGGTGAAAAATGATGATGAAGTTTTGGGACAATGGAGGCCATACCTGTGTGCTTGAGATGAATTAAATGTAAGTATGGAGGCCATTCCATCTTACAAGGCGGACTGTATGGGCATAGGATTTACAAGTTTTCCCATCACCGTATTATAGGTTCCATGATGGTTTTTGGGAGTGGTGGAAGCACGTTTTGAGATTTCTCTCCCTCTCTCTCATCCTTTCTTCTATAAAATGTAAAGTGGTGCACACTTTTAAAGAGGTTAGAAATGTTTTCCTCCCCATCCTCCCATCTTATCCACAGGTTGAGTGTGGTGAATTTTGGGGCTTCAAGACTTCACTTTGAACTTTGTAATGGAAATATTGCCTCTCCCTACTATTATGTACTCGTGAAAAATTCTATGGAGCAATCCAATTATGTTTGTGTTAAATTTTCTAACCTTGCATGAGTTTGTTGTTTCATCTCTCCTCTCTTCATTATCACGTGTTTTGCAAATTCATGTTTCCATTACAAGAATTAGTGTTTTTGTGTTTATTTTGGTAATGGTGAATGCATGGGTTATGGTATATGGTGCATATCCACCCTCTCCATGTTCATCTTTATCTATTTTAAAGGGATGAGAATTTTCTAACAACCCCTTCTCTTGGTGCTATCACCACCCCTTAGTACAAGATTTCCCTTTTCATGCTCTCTCTCTCTCTCTCTCTCTCTCTCTCCTTGGAATTGTTAGGATAGGCTTAGTTAGGTTTTTTTGCATTTAGGAGGAGTAGTAGTAGGATTATGAAGAGGAAACCAACATTCTCTGAGAGCTACCCCATTCTCAAGGTCCCACACTTTAGGATAGATCCATGTTACCCAATCACATTGAATTCCTTAGTCAAAAAGCTAGAAATGTGAGGTGTGTTGTGATTCGGTGATAACTAGAATAAGTCATAAAATCAAGGGTAGGATTCATGAGCTTGAAGATAAGTTCTGCATTGCTTAGTCAGATATGCAGCTACACGTGTGTGTGCATATCTTGAGAGGGATATACACACTTACATGTAGTTGTATGTGTGCTCATGCAAAAAAACTTTTCATTCAACACTTGTAGTGTACCTATCATTTACGACGTATTTCTATTTTGGCTTTAATGATTATATGTACTTTCTAGACTAGGTACGATGATGTCGGTGCATGCTACACTATTATACTTCTATAACTCAAGTGAATAGTGAAGTATAGATTACTATATTGTGTGTTATGAATTACTTGCTTTGATAAGTTAATGATTACATATTGATATTCTTATGCACTTTGCCTTGCCAAATATAATCTAGGAAATTAGATACTTACATGATTATTGTGTTTTTCATTATTAACACTAGTTTACTATCTTATGGGAAGTTATGAATTTGTAGAGAAGGGCTGAATTTAGTCATGTCTCACGTAATACATCATTCGTTATGTGAAAACGATGGTGCGCTTATTTGAAAAACCATTATTTTATCGTATGATCATAAAATGATTAACGTGATCATCTCTCAATGGAATAGTAGTGACCTTGTTCATTGATGATCATGACTTCCTGATGATGGAAATACTAAGCCAAGTTGGCACTATTGTGAATGCAATTCTTGGTTGATAAATTCTAAAGTCATGGTTAGTTCTCTTGTGAAGGTAGATATATATTTATACCAATGTTTTATCGGATATATTAAAGGGGTCTTTGAAAAATACTCGGCATTATGATATGGCCCTAGCCAAATATGATGGTCTCTTTTACAAGTATGGGTTTTGGTTAAAAGGGGACCGTACGCACCCAAAATTCCATGTGCTACATTGTCGAAAAATGTCTACAAAATTCCCAATTATGATTCACGTCCTTTTAGAAGATGTTTGAGCTCCAAAACCCTTATGCGGTGTATATTTGTAGCCTAGACATCCTTACATAGATTTTAAAGGATTTTTCTAGCTTCCCGCTTCATTCTATGCATGTTTTGGCCTTTAGTGCCAGGATCTCCACCCCTGCGTAGGATGACGGTCTTGAGTGATTTTTCTAGATTCCGCCATGCATGTTTTTAACATGCAAAAATTCACTTAAATTCACTTTTAGGACATGTTTATGAACCAATTTGTATAAAAATATTTTTTATTTCTTGGTTCTCCTTCCCTCTTTTATTTTTTTTCATGTGCTTTAGTTAGTTGGAACCGCCTCTTCTTGCCTCATGCATGAAGGTACATCCCAGCCCCAATTCTTATATATTCCATGCTTGTGTTCAAGCAAAGGGATGAGAATTTTTGTGAATTTCGCATAGTATTTCTGCCACAATCTTGCTAGGAATCACATAGCCAAGCTTAGATCTCTTGTGACATCTCTCTTCTACTCTCATTGCAAACTGACTACCTTCAAGCTACCATTGCTCAAGCATCTTCTTCTACTTTTGTTCTTGCATTCCCAATTTCTTGGAATCATATGAACACACAAAGAAATAAAGGAACAAAATGAGAGGATAGACATAAATATAATTGGATTTGCTAAAGCTCTTGTTTATCCAGTTGGAATTACTTGTTTGTTTTCTTAATTTTCCAACTTGTCAATTTTGAATCATTAGTTTCAATTGGATATCAAATAGAGTAGTAAAATTTTTCATTTCAATTGCTTAGGCAATTACAAGGAGATCAAAACATTAGAAAGTTTCCTCTTTGACATTACTAGGGAAGTTATGGGGAACAATAGCTCTTTCAGGGTCATGATTTTTTCTTCACCTCTAAGATAGGGTTTGAAGGGTTTTGATTAGATTAGGTTATTTATTTTAGATTTAGATTCACATATTCGCACAAGTAACTAAGTACATCCAGCTGATTACTTGTCTTTAGTTTGTTTATTAGATTAGAACACATTGCTTAAAAACTAGAAAAGATTAAAAACATTTACTTTTATTATATTAGTTTGCTTTCATTGTTTTTCTCTAATATATTGTGAAAATGCCAAAAACAATGATTATATTTCCTTCTCTATTTAGTTTTCTTTATCAAGATCATTTCAATCTCATTTTGTATGACCATCAATGGCCCAAAACAAGAAAATACGTACAATTGTGATCCTTTGGTCCCATAACCCAATGGGCCGAGTTGATAACAAATATTGAAAAAAGTTTATGTTTTAAATTCTTACGCACACCGCTACATTATTTGAGAAAATAGAACAACTAAAAGCACTAAAATTGTTGTGAATAAATCCTAAAATTATTGGATTGCTCCTGCAACAAGGTTTGATTATGTGCATGACCATAACAAGACCACAACCTCCACAAGTTTTCGGTTGTGATCCTTAGGTCCCGCAACCCAACGAACCTGCTAACCAATTAGATATCGATACTGGTTTGCATGGATCAGTATTTAGATCATCTCCACTTCCACTAGATATCATTGAAAAACTTTCATTATTGAACATAGCAGCTGATCTGGCTAAGACCTTCTGGACTAGACCGGAAAATCATCCATAGTCCCTGTGGCTTCATTACGCCTCTCATTCTTACTTCCATGACCTTTTCTGGAAATCTATAAAAGGCACCCACATGTCAATTTCCACGTGTTCAACAACTACTGAATATAATCTTGGTAGAGATCGATATCAAATGGAGTCTCCCAAAGAGCTATCATATCGGCTCGATCAATCACGCCACTTCAAGTTAGGAGAGCATTCTTTACCTTAGATTCATAGATCCCGTTATTGCATGATGAAGATATAAGGTTACCTTATTATTTTTTTCACAATCACCACACATACACATCCATTTCTATTCTACACCAGCTATCTCAACACGACCTTGGGAAGTCAGGTGTAAAAAAGTTCATGTGTTGATTTTCTTTTGTACGAATTAGTGAACCCGACGTGAAGAGCTAGTCTCTAAGAATTTCCACTTTCTTCATCCATCCTTTATTTTGTGGGTATTCTTATACCCCCAAATATGTCAGGATATGAAGAGTACAATCAACCCATCCCAAGTTTTGACATGTATAACTACCAAATAGGTATACCACAATAATCACCTTCACTCTCAATGTGGGCAGAAAACCGCTCAACTGCTCAAAATCCTCTTCCTCAGGGAACCAATGTTGGTTCTTTTATACGTATTGATGAACTTGACTAGACCATGCAGACATATCCTCACGAATATTCAAGTTCAAACAACATGACTTTCACTGGGGAAACAAGTTCATCTCCTCGGGTATTGTTTTGACAACCCATTAGCATGCAATCGGACCAACTCCCGTATCTAGATGAGGAATACTTAGCATGATATGTTAGGAGTGAAAAATGATTCCTGAATAAACTGAGATTTCGATAGGGTGCAAGGACAAAGTGATATTCTACTCCAAAACAATAATGCTACCCCTCCACTAACCAAAAATATTGCTAACAAGGGGTGGCAACATAGTGAAAAATTCATAGCAAGATACCACACTCCTCAACAACCTCCAAGAGTTCAACAAAAATCACCTAAGAAAATCACCACCCCATCAATGGGTGACATCATCTCGGCATTAGTAGACAAATTCAAAAATCTAGATATTTCAAAAAATGCTCAAAGTTCATACACAGGGTAAGCAAGAACTTCTCCTATCTTCATAATTATGGACAAATACGTGCTGCCGCGCAGTAATCCTCCGGTTTCTATGGGTGCTCCAAACCCTTGAGATTTTATGACTAGTATGGGCACCTTCGTATTCCCCCTCACGCCACATATGGATATCTACAACAGGCACCAGTTGGAAGTGCATTCTCAAATTCCATAATAGCTAGAAATGCAACGTTCCTTGGCTTCATGCCTTCGATTCCATATCAAAGTAATCAACCCCATACGTACACATGTATTCTAAATCTCCACAAGGGGATATGTACACTTACCCAGGTCCTTATGGATAGCCACAGGGGATGTCATACTCCCCAATAGATGTTTACTTTATGTCATTTTAGCGACAATCGATGTAACCTCCACCTTCTCAATAAGGATCTTCAATGGTGGAAACGTATGCAATGGAGACCTATTTTGAATATCTTAAAGAGCCTCTAGAATTTTCCATCCAGATCATCATGCTCCCAAGACCCTTGTTTGATCCTCCAAAATTCAAAGGGGAGGCGATCCTAACACTCACATCAAAGCTTACGCAATAACCATTCAAGAGTTGCTCCCATGGGACACAATTATTGTGAAGATTTTCCCTAAGATGCTAGAAGGTATTGCTCTCGATTGGTACTATAGATACTAGAGGATTCAATACACTCCTTTAAACAACTCATATTATAATTTATTAAGACTTTTGATATGAAAAAAATTGAGAACAGGGGTCAAAGAATTCATTCATATCAAAAAAGAGCACAACAAATTCACAGCCCACTTCATTCAAAGGTGGTGATAGGTTCTTTACTCCTCCGCAAGCACTCCAAATATGGATCAGACAGAGCTTTGTGATTTTTTCCTCCATTCCCTCAATAGGGAGACAAAGGAAGAAGTTCAAAAGTTCCCACTAAGGAGCTATGAAGAGGTGCTTTAGAGGGTGCTCTTTGAATTGACTAAGAAGTCATTAACATGGCCGTAAAGACTTATGGATCAAATGGAAGGTTAGTCACTCCTAACCAAAATAACCCCAGTTAATCCAATAAAACAATTAATAATCAAGGGCCTAAGGTCCTTAATAAGAATTGTGGGGTCACGACAGGATGGAGTTACTAACCAGCCCAAGAAGCCTAATGTTGTTAGTCCTCCCAATATAAATACTACCAATAACAACAATAATGGAAATAATCAAAGAAACAATAACTTCTCACCCTTAGTCAACATTGTAGATTTTAATCGTAAACAACAATAACAACCTCAAAAATCAAGACAAATGCAGACCCAAGGCCCTAACCAATACCCAAGCAGGTATCTGAACCAATTCCAAAACTAAGGGCAAAGGTTCCCAAATTTTAACTATAATAATCGTAATTTTGGACCACAAAAAGGTGCAAACCAAAGGCCTTGAGATTATGATCCTAATTTATATTGTGGTTTCCATAGGGTTCATGGGCATGATGCAAGAACATGCCATGATTGTAAAAAGTTTCTACAACATTTGCTAGAGGATCAAAGATAGTTATTTGTTGACATGTTTTTGGAAAACCCAACAATGCCAACTCAGAACACCTACATGGGACCGGTATCCCCACAGAACACACCGCTCGGAATCTTTAACAATCCTCTCCCCACACATCCAAAGGATGGTAGAATATATCCCAATGGTTCAAACAAAGGTATTGTAATAGGGACCCATGATCGTGAAGCCTCAAATTTTTCAAACCCAAAAGTGGAACCTCCTTTGGATGGTCGCCAACAAATAATAATAATGGGGTTGGTGGAGTTGGACACCGAACCTCAGATTAACGCTACCACTAGAACCAAAGATTATTCTTCGTAGCCAATCCTGATCTACCCAACTATATCGATGAAATTCTTGATACGTTAGGCAATCCAAGTAGGAGCTTATGATTTTATTAGTGATCTAACCAAGACCTTCTCTCACATTTCTTTCTTGGATCTATTAAAGAATTCCCCGCTCATAGAGTCTCTCTATTATAAGCACTAGGTCTTAGCCATTTGATTAACATCACCCCTCCTCTAGAGGCATAGATAAACCATGTGGAATTTGATTTCTATCCTCCAAGGCATCCTAAAAGAGATTTTGGATTCATATTTGACATCAACAAGATGCCCACGGATGCTAAAATATCTCGTATAGGTGACCATGTTGTTCTTTACAAGTATGGATTTACAATTACTATGTAAAGCATGTGACGATTGATGACAAGGAATCGTTAACATATTACCCTTCTCTTTCCTTCAAAATTTAGGTTACAGAGAGACCAATTTCTCTTCAACGTGAAATACTCTAAGAGACTATGACAGCCTCAAGGAAACGTCGATCAAAACTATTGTGTTGTCAGTCACCCTCGGACCTAAGATGGTTCTAATGGAGTTTTATATTATAGATTGGGAAACCAACTATAATATGATCCTTAGTATTCCTTGATTCATCACATGAAGGTGATTTCCTCCACTTTAATTCAGAAAGTCGTGTTCCTACATTTAGGGAATGTCTTTATGGCACAGGTGATCCAAAACCCTTTAACATACATCTAGCTAACTTGAAGAAGAGGTCAGGGGTCAAATCTGAGTTTGAAATTCCTAGAAATTAGTTAAATAAACCTACAAGCTTAGTACCAAAGGAAAATTTGGTTCCTACAATGGATTTAGAAGTCACGGGTTTGATCGAAGGAATTCCGATAGTCAAAGATTAAATCGCCATCGTAGAGATGGTATAATTAGGAACCATAACAAATATTGTTGACCTATTGGAGAAGGATTTACATATCCTCCTTCCTTTCGATTCTATGGGTATGGGACATACCTTAGGACTTGGTTCTCTTCTAGCAGATGAATTTTGTATGGTTGAAGTAATTGAGGTAAAAGAAGAGGACGCAAAGGATGATCCAACATCTATTTTTCCAAGTAACTGTTGGAATCTCCATTTTAATGGAGCCAAATTTCATTTTTGTCCCATGGCAGGTGTAATTCTTACCTCTCTCGAGGGAAGGATTCTTCCTTTTTCCTTCAAGTTAAACTTTGAATGTGTAAATAATAGGGGCTGAATACAAAGCCCTTCTACTTGGTCTCATTATAGCCAAAAGAATGGGTGCTCTTAATATTAGGGTGTTGGGTGATTCTCAACTTGTTGAAAATTAGATATCTGAGGTATATGAGACTAGAGATAAACATTTGCAACTCTATAAAACAACAGTGCTAAATCTAACAAAGGGGTTTGACTTCATATCAATTGAAGCAATTCCACGAGAGAAGAACCTCCTCGTAGAATCAATAGCAACTTCCTCTTCTCAATTTACTCCAAGTAGTGAGTTGGAAGATACAAACTTCATGGTCTCGGTTCATGCTAAACCTTTGGCTCGTAAGACATTGATAACTCTAATGTTGACATACATAGAAACTAAGAGTGAGTCTATCTCAAATCACGTTGACATTAAAAAAGAACTCTAGGATATCTAAACGCTATTGCATAATTGAATCTTACTTATCACAAGGTTGATCTTTCCTAATTCCACAATCATCTTCCTATTTTGGAAATCCCATGATAGAATCTTCCCTTGGAAGGAAGTCAAAATTTATGAGGTAGAAGAAGAGGGGGATTTAGAGTTACCTCTAGCCCCTCCTATGTTTGAGGAAGGTAGTGCCTTCTATATCAAGGGAATAATCAATATAAACATCGGACAGAGGAGGAACCAAAAATCTTGAATCTAGGATCCTCTTTAACTCCCGAGGAAGTTGAAATACATACTGTATCCTCAAAGAACATCAAACAAATTTTATGTTAGCAACAAAGAAAATGATGGGAATTACACCACACATTGTAGTTTATAACCTCGTCACCAAGCCAAATGCTAAGCCAATCAAGAAAAAGTCAAGGCCCGTGAAGCCAAAGGTGGCCCTCATGGTGAAGGAAGAAGTGATGAAACTCCTCTTGGTAGGGTTCATCAAGCTAGTTGACTACTCTTAGTGGGTGTCTAATATCATCCCAGGCTCAAAGAAGAATAGAAAATTCACATTTGTATAGACTTTCAGGATATCAACAAATCTTATCCCAAAGATAATTTCCCTTTACCATCCATCGATGTTATTTTCGACGTGACAACTGGTTTTGAGTTGTTGTCTCTCATGGGTAGATTTTTTGGGTACAATCAAATCAGAATCTCTGAGGAAGATCAGAAAAAACTACATTCATAACTCCTTGGGGAACCTATTGTTATGCTTTCATGCCATTTGGGCTTAAGAATGCTAGTGCCATGTACCAACGGGTGATGAATTATATATTTCATGATATTATACATAAGATTGTGGAATCCTATGTGGATGACCTTTTGGCTAATTCCAAAAATGTTGTGATCACCCAGAGGTGCTTCGTATCATCCTTTCTCACTTAATTAAATACAACGTCACGTTGAATCTAGAAAAATGCGTGTTCAGTGTAATGGGAGGAAATATTTTGGGATACATCATATCTTTATGAGGGATTGATGTAGACCTAGCCAAAATTCAAGTTGTATTGGAAATGACTCCACCATCTCATGAGTCTCAATCAGATATTTTCTTAGAAAAATCGGTGTAATTTGAATTTTTATCCCTTATTTGAACTTTTTTATTCACCCAATCAATAATTTGTTGAAGAAGGATTGCAACATTAATTGGATGGAAGAATGCAATGAGGAATTTGAGTCGGTTAAAAGTTCTTGTTGTCTCCTCCCACACTCATGTCACCTAGGTCAGATCACCCCTTGATCCTATATTCATGAGCTACGAATGTCTTGTTAGCTTGCATGTTGGTTCAAGAAGATGATGATAAAAGAGAGTGTGTAATATATTTCATTATTCAGACACTTCTTGATTATGAGACATGTTATACACAAGTAGAGAAGGAATGCCTTGCTATAGTATTTGTGATAAAATTCTTAAGACAATATATGCTAAACCAAGAAACAAGGGTTATTGTTAAATTAGATCACCTCCATATGTTTCTCATGCAAGGATCCTTATCTAAGAAGGATAAATGCTTCATAACTCTGATGGGAGAGTTTGAGTCACATTTGTTAATAAAAATACTATCAAAGGAAAAATCATTGCATGAGTGGTTGGTCGACAACCCATTAGATGGAGGTAATTTGGTAAATTTAGACTTTCCCGACGAGTGTGTGTATTTCCATTGAAACTAAGCCGACCATTTCTACATGTCCATGATACATTGATATCATTAATTTCATAGTGGACCATACACATCCAGAAGGTCTAACCTCACAGCAGAGAAAATGGTTGCATATAATAACCACAAAGTATGTCATCTTGGAGCAAGTGCTCTATCGTAGAGACTTTGATGGAATGTTGCTAAGATGCATTTATGAAGAATATGAAAATATTCTTTATGAATCACATAGAGGATTATGTGGAGGTCACTTTGGCGGCCACGCCACTACTTGGAAAATACATCAGATGGGTTATTTCTGGCCCATGCTAGAGCATGATGTGGTATATTTTGTGCGCAAATTCCATAAATGTCAAGAGTTCTCCCATGAGATCCACATACCGGCATAGGCTCTACAACCAATTGTAACACCATGGCCCTTTTCCACATGGGGATTAGATTTGATAGGAAATTCTCTCCCTCATCAAAATATGGTCATAACTTCATAATCATGGCAACAAAGTACTTTACCAAGTGGGAAGAAGCCATGCCCCTTACCACCGTTCTTGGATCAATAATCACAAAGTTCATTCTGAACAAAATTATTTGTAGGTACGGGGTCCCATAAGTCATTATCTTGGATAATGAAACATCGTTTAATAAAGATGAGGTATGTGAGTTGTGTGAAAAATTAAAAATAAGTCATCACATGGCCTCTCTCTATTATCCTCAAGCCAATGGATAGATTGAGGCTACGAACAAGACATTGAATTTTATTATCCTTAAGAATGTCAAGGAGAACAAGCGAGATTGGAATTTAAAGATTTTTCCAACCTTATGGGCCTCTCAGACATCGGTAAGAACTCCGACAGGGGCAACCCCCTTTTCTTTGGTATTTTGTGCAGAAGTAGTTTACCGCTCAAAGTCGAGATACCTAGTCTCTGTATATCGTTGCAAGGAATTCTTGAAGAAGAAGGCTATCGAGAAGCGTAAATCTCTCACTAGAAAGTATTGATGAGGCTATACTCAATGTTGAAGAATGAAATAACATTTACGTGACGACCGGATGGCTCAGTAATACAAAAAGAAATTATATGAGTGTGAAATATATGAGGGAGATTTGGTTGTAATATTTGACAACTTCGAATAGACAAAAATACTTGGGAAGGAAGGAAATTCAGACCTAGGTGGTTGGGTCCATATCGAGTAATATAAGACTAAAAAAATGGGGCATTTCACCTATGTACACTAGAGGGTGAGGAGTTTAACAAATCTATGAACTCTCTTCACCTAAAGAGGTATTACACATGATCCATTAGCATTTTCATATGTACATTACTACATTTGCATTGCATTTTCATCTTCCAGTTCATTTTGTAAAATTTGTGATCAAGGGACTTATTCTTATAGAAATTCCTAAAAAATCTAAAAATATTGGTAAAACATTTAAATCATACCTCTACAAATCTCCACAGTGTCATCAATTGTCTCCAAATCATTTCATCAATTCAAATAGGATAAGACAAAGTTTTGATAGTAACTATTCCAAGGCTTGCATCCTTGGTTCTTCTTATAGTCTCTTTCTAGATTAGGGTAAGTGCAAAAGTTGGGGGACAAAAAAGGGGTCATAAGTGGATGTCATATTGCAAATAACAACATAATATCAACTTGTAGAGATTATTAGCAATACATACACTCAAAATTAGAAAAACTTATATTAATATGAATCGTAGAATCTGGAATATAGTTTCTAAAATACTAATTTTTTAAAAAATGGACAAGATTAGCTATATTAAACACTCAAAATTCAATGACTTGGTATTTTTTTAAATGCCTATAAGATTATAGTCCGTTTGCCCATGATTTGGATGACCAAAAATTGATATATATTTTTCTCCTTTGGTGAGAAGTTAGATGCCACTATCTATCTTGGGATGGATTTTATTTTGTATTTTTTTGAGCAATATTTTATTTTTTATGATTTTTTCCGTGAAAGTGGTATGAAAACATAAAGAAAACAGAGCACTTTCCGTTTGCCCGCCATAACTTCATCAAAAAATATTGAAATCAATTTTTTTTTTTTTGAACATGTATATAATTTCACCACGGTTGGGATGGTATAATTTTTATCACATTCTGATAAGTGAAACAAAATTTGCGTGCTTAAACGTAGACATAAAAATTCACGGGAAAAAGTGTCTTAAAGACCTAATATTAGTAAAAAATTATAAAATGATATTTATCCTATTCTATTCACTTAAAATCAGTATTTCTACAAATATAATAGTCTCCCCTACGCAATGGTATCATTTTTATGACATATTTTTACTTTTTAGCATGGCTCAAGTCTATGGAAGATTAAATTTGATTTTTTTTGTTTTTAATGTAAAATTCAGGATTTGATGTCCACTTAATTGTCCCCCCAACTTGGTGCACTTACCCATTAGGTGTCTTTTCCTATAGTTTGTTCTAGAAGCTTCATGGTGTCACATCTATCCCATAAACATATATTTGGAAATAAGAACATTCTAGCCATTTTTCCTAGATATAATAAGTCAAATGCAAATCCACAAAAAAATTATTTTACACATTTATTTTCTCTACCTACCTTCAATGTTGAGCCTGTGTCTCTTACTAGTGATGTAGGGTTGGGAAAGGAGAGAAATTCCCTTACTAACCTATGCCTTTTACATACTAATAAGACCATACTTCCTACATGTAGCATGGGGCAAGGTGTAGGGGGTCTCTTTGACAAAATTGAAAGTTAGAAATAGTTCATTTAAATATTATGAAATCATAAGTCAAAACAAAGTGAGTTAGATGTCCAAAATTCCAAAAGAGATTAAAACTTCAAAACCATATTTTGTCAACCAAGTGGCCATATGTAGATCTAAGTATATATAAAATCTCAAAAAATCACATTCTAAACTATGAAGCAAACTTGAGTAGAGTGAGGTTGTAGTGTCCCAATTTGGTTTTTTCAAAACCTTGTCTTTCTCTCATCATTACCATTCAAAAATTTCATAACTTGTGCCCTTTCTAACACTTGGATTTGGGCCCTCGCATCTTACTAGTTGTATGGGGTGAGGAGTGGGGCAAGTTCATTCACTTATCATATCACAGTATAACCAATTTTTTCCAAAAACAATACAAAGTACCAAAGGTTGTTTAAAGAAACTAAAGTTCAACATTATAATGTGTTTGCATTATCATATATCATCATTATAAAATATGTAAAAAAAAATCATTCTATTATCATTCACATCCACTACATATATTATGAAAAGCATAGAAAAGTGAAAATTCTAAACATCTAGAGTACACATGTGAGATGAGCCAAAAGGAAGTCAACTCGGATACAAAGAATTATCGAACCAAAAAGAAGAGTTTGTATATATCATGGTGAGTCAAGTTTGTATATAATTCCATCATCACATGCTAGGTGTGGCCAAAACACTCTCGGTGAGCCCATAATATATTTTAAAAATGTATAATGATCAACAAAATCGTGACAATGTAATAAAAGTTCTAGTGGCTCATTAATCCCTTTGGGATCCCTCAAATGGTGCATGACCACGTCCGGAATCCTACTGTGGATATGACGACGATGAGAATTAACCAAGTGGTGTGAGTGCTCATGGTGATGTGTGCTAGCTGTGGTCTCACTATGAGAGTGGATCCACCTCATTATTCGCTCGATCGCCTCATACCCAACCACTTGAGTACGAAGGAGGTAATTGCCTCCGCTACTCTCTCAGCAGTGTAAACACATTAGTATGTCTATCGGATGTTAGTGGTTGGCCTAAATCCTCAATTAGTTCATCTCAGGTTTTCCCTAAGGGGATCAACAAGGTGTCCACGTACACCTATCGAGTAAGCTCCTACCACTCCTATGCAATCACTGCAAGCAACAAAAGAAGAAGAAACAACGAGTTAGAAAATTACAAAAAAACAAAACAAACTAAAATTTCTAACATTAGTTGAGAGAAGAGTGTCAACATACTTAGATATCCACGCATCCAAGTTGGGTCAAGGTGGCTTTCTACCGTGGTCATGGGGCCTCTCAAAAGCTAGAGGTGAGACGTTTTCCTATCAAATACTTGTCATATTCCTCTCCACCTTGAGGAAGTGGTTCCTCTGGGACCAAGGTCTCTCTCTCCACACTCGCCTCCTCATGTGCCACTCTTAGAATATCCCGGTGTCATGCCACTAGGAGTCACTCTCCTCCTCCTCCATATGGGTCACCCCACCAACCTCACTTCTTGACCCCTCATCCCTCATATTTTCTCTCTAGATGAATCCTACTCGGTCTCATCTCTCGTACTCCTTGAACTAGAGTCTACATCTATAAGCCCATCCTCCTTGCCATTATGAGTGGGAGTGGCCACAATCTAGAGTAAATGTGATTGAGGAGCACCAATGCCCTTCGAGACATAAACAACATGCCTAATAGTAATGGGAACACACTGGAGTAACCACAATCCAGCTAGGGTCCCCTCTAGGGCCCTTTTGGGCCTCTTGAATAGTCTTATATACTGGTGCCACTGGAGGAAGCATAACTGTATAGGGAGTTCAAAATACTTGAGGGACTCGATTGAATGGATGAATCTCAACTCTCCCTACCCTATCAACTAACTACCCTATGGTAGAGAAATCCACCACTGTGGTCACCTCTTACCCCCACAGTCTTGCCATGTCCTAGTAGGGTGTGGTAACCATGTCTTTGTGGTCAAAGAAGCCACTAGATGGTGTGGGGTATGAAGTACTAACATCCATGTCCACCTCACTTGCCCAAACAACCCCTAGATCTAACACTGATATTCCCCTTCCATAAGGGGCAATGCACTCATACACCCAACTCATGACTAAGGTAGGGTGGATCAGGTGACTATCCTCGTAGCTCTGATGACCCAAAGATAGGTCATGATATATAGTTTCCAGTATGTAGATACTCCCTGTGTAAATACAACCATGTGCCTCGAATCGAGTGATATTAGGATCCCAACAGCTAAGTAAAGATGTCACCTTCCTTGTTCCCGATTAATTGTGAGGCAAAGATACCCATGATGGCCTTACAGATAGTGGGGATGGGAGCAGTATGAATGGATTGAACCTTGACCCCCTTCTTCAAACCAAAAGAGACTAGGACATCCCCCATATAAGTGGCCCATAGATTCATCATGTCTCTGGATCCTACTATCTCCAAGTTCAATCTCCTCCCAAGTATCAAGAGCCCAAGAATGTGGTATACGTCCCCCATGGTGATGGTCCACTCACCCCTAGCACTTGGCAACCAGAAAGTGATCTAGTCTACATCCCAGTAAGAAAACAAGTCACATATTATGTGACTAGTAGGAGTGACATGGGGCATCCGTGCAATCCTCCAAATGCCTACCCTCTTGAGAGTGTCTCTCACCTAAGTCAATTAATCCAGAATCCCCGGGATCCAATCAAACTCCCACTCACTACTCCAATGAATGTACTCCTTCTGCATTCACCAAAACACTGAAAAAGAGCAAGTTAGTAATGTATATAAAAATATAAGCTCACCAAAAACATGACAAAACATCAAAAATCCAAAAAAATCCAAGTTATGCATTTTGGTCATTCTGTTCAGTCCCGATCCACCACCCTACTTAGGGCAAATGTCCTGATAAATTATCTCGAATATGTCTTTAACCCTAAAAATGCTCAAAAACACAAAAAGAGACCATTTTGGATGAAATAAAAGACTTCCCCATGGGCTCCCCCTTAGAGACTCATTTAAGATGATAAAATTTTAAAATAATCCCCCTAGGTAAACTTTTTAACATTTTTACATTTTAGGTTTGAAAATGTAAAAGTGAAAAAAACCAACCTTAAAACGTGTTGGTCAATCTCCCACTCATGGAGGAATGATCATGATCTCATAATGGTTGTTTTGGCTATACTCTCATCGAAAATGGTCACTATGGGTCTAGAGCTCCAAAATCAAAAATCAAATAAGCATTAATGAATTTGAAAATGAGTTCGTTTTGATATATATGTTTTTTGACCTTGTTTTGAGTGTATGTGTTCATAGGGATAGAGCTTTGGTGGAGGTATGTCTCTATATCCCCACACAAATGGTAATTCCTCTTGTCGTTTTGATTTAGTGTTTATTTTTTGATATTTTATCTATCTGGACTTGAGCGTTCTTTCCCTCTTATACATATCGGGAGATTGATGGTGACATTTTGACACATGGGTGTGTCAGGTATAGCTTCTAACTCTCCATTTCGGGATTGTCATACTCGGACTCTATGTTTTACACCTTTTCATGGCTAAGACACTTCTCCGAGGGGGCAATATGTACACACCAAAAATTACATGTGCTACATTGTTGAAAAATGATTACAAAAGTCCCCAATGATGATTCATGTCCTTTTAGAAGATGTTTAAGCTCTAAAACCCATATGTAGTGTATATTTGTAGCCTAGACGTCCTTACATAGATTTTCCATGCTTTTTCCATCTTCCTACTTCATTTTGTGCATGTTTTGGCCTTTAGTGCTAGGACCTCCACCCTGCGCAAGGCGGTGGTCCTGAGTGATTTTTCCATATTCCGTCATGCATGTTTTTAACATGCGACGATTCACTTAACTTCATTTTTAGGATGCATTTATGAACTGATTTGTCTAAAAATAGTTTTGATTTCTTGGTTCTCCTTCCCTCTTCTATTTTTTATGTGCTTTAGTTAGTTGGAACTGCCTCTTCTTGCCTTGTGCATGAAGACACGTCCCAAACCCTAATTCTTATATTTTCCATGCTTGTGTTTAAGCAAAGGGATAAGATTTTTGTGTATTTCGCATAGTATTGCTGCCACAATCCTACTAGGAATTACATAGCCAAGCTCATATCTCTTCTACTATCTCTCTTCTACTCGTATTACAACCAGAATCGCCTTCATGCTACCATTTCTCAAGCATCTTCTTCTATTACTATTCTTGCATTCCCAATTCCTTGGATTCATATGAACACACAAAGAAAGAAAGGAACAAACCGAGGGGATAGAAACAAATACAACCGGATTTTCCAAAGCTCTTATTTATCTAGGTTGGAATTACTTTTTTGTTTGCTTCATTTTCCAAATTGTCAATTTTGAATCATTAGTTTCATTTTCATATTAAATAGAGTATCAAAATTGTTCATTTCAATTAATTAGACAATTACAAGTAGATCAAATAATTAGAAAGCTTTCTCTTTGACATTACAAGGGAAGTAGGGGAGAACAATAGCTCTTTCAGTGGTCATGATTTTTCTTCACCTCGAGGTAGGGTTTGAAGGGTTTTGATTAGATTAGGTTTTTTTTTTTAGATTTAGATTCACAAATTCACACAAGTAACCAACTACATCCTGATGACTACTTGTCTCTAGTTTGTTTATTAGATTAGAACACATTGCTTAAAAACTAGAAAAGATTAAAAAAACATTTACTTTTATTAGATTAGTTTGATTTCATTGTTTTTCTCTAATATATTGTGAAAATGCCAAAAGCATAGATTAGATTTCCTTTTATAGTTAGTTTGTTTTATCAAGATCATTTCAATTTAATTTTGTATGACCATGAATGGCCCACAATAAGAAAAGACATACAATTGTGATCATTTGGTCCCATAACCCAATGGGCCAGAGTTGATAACATATATTGATACAAGTTTATGTTTGAAAGTCTTATGCACACCTGCTACATTCTATGAGAAAATAGAACAACTAAACATGCTAAAAATTTATGTGAATCAAGCCTCGTGATTATTGGACTCGCTCCTAGCAACAGGGTTTGATTACACACATGACCATAACAAGACCACAACCTCCACAAGTTTTTGGTTGTGATCCTTAGGTCCCACAACCCAACGGGCCTACTAACCAATTATATATCGACACTGGTTTATGTGCATCAATATTTAGATCATCACCACTTCCACCTAATATCATTACACAACTTTCATTATTGAACATAACAATCGATCAAAGCTAAGACCTTATGGATGTGCCAAAAATAGTCCATATTCCTTGTGGATTCATTATGCCTCTCGTTCTTACTTCCTTGAAAATTTTCTAGAAATATATACGAGGCGCCCACAGTCAATTTCCGCATGTTTAACAACTAGTGAATATAATCTTGGTAAAGCTTGATATTGACTGGAGTCTCTGAGAAGCTATCATATCAAATCGATTAATCACGCCACTTCAAGTTAGGAGAGCATTCTTTGCCTTAGATTCACAGATCCCGTTATTACATGTCGAAGATATAAGGTTACCTCATTAGCTTTTCCACCATCACCACACATACACATCCATTTCTATTCTACATCGACTGTCTCAAAGATGACCTCGGAAGTCGGCACGAAGAAGGTCACGTGTTGATTTTCTTTCGTACATGGACATTGCTAGATTTATATGCATAATTGAACCAAGTTCCTTGACCTCGCATCTCACTATTTTTTTATCTAGGTTGTTTGATAAGATGATAGGTAAAATTAATCGACCTATGCGAACTTGATCTTAGATGGAACCATGGTCTCTCACCATACTCAAGTTACAATTGATTATTAATAAACTAGTCATGATGACCCCACCATGCTTATGTAATGAAATGTTTGATTTCTATGAATAATGATAGTTTTTCGGTCAAAATACCCATGCATGAGGTTAGGATTTGATTATTTCTATGCTATAAACATGGCTAACCCCAAATAACTTTGGTGGGGAAACTCGGTGGCGGTGGTAGAAACTTGAAAGGACATGATGTGGCACTAAGGTATTAACTGTATGCATTAATTAAGCATTCAAATCCCTAGGAAACAACGAAGCTTCTTAGAGAAGCTACTATCATTCCATGAATATTTTCATCCGGTTTATTTTACATTGTTTTGGGTTAGGTCTCTCATGGTGAAGCCATGCCAAAATTAAGTTCAAACTCCACTTAGGTGAGAATTGTGGATACATCTTAAGAGTTATTTTTAGATTGAAATAATGGGTGACAAATATAAATTGGTGTGGGAAAATTTTGGGGTTTTACTTGGTGAATTCAAGGAGATCGAACCCTTGGAAATTGTTGGAGTAATTTTTGGCTGGAACCTATAAGGAAAGGTCACCGGTGTTATTGAGAAAGGAAGTTTACAAGGATCTTAAGCATGGTTATACGTTTGTTTGTCAGGTTATTTCATTACAAAGTATTGGAATATTTTATGTGGGTTAAATCAGTTCATTATGAAAGATTTACATGAGAGATGAAAGAATCACATATATAGATAGAAAGGCATCTAGGCCATCCGCTCAACCACTTGAGATTAATTTTTTCTTATTTTCTTGATCTGGGTATTCATAATCTCTAGTGTGTTTGATTTCTATCTGTGAAAACTTTTTTGTAAGTTATTTTATTCCACATTAGGGATTTTACATTGAAGTTTCTATTTTCTTACGAAGAAGGGG
The DNA here is from genome assembly GCA_018340775.1 of Taxus wallichiana var. yunnanensis. Taxonomy (NCBI): domain Eukaryota; kingdom Viridiplantae; phylum Streptophyta; class Pinopsida; order Cupressales; family Taxaceae; genus Taxus; species Taxus wallichiana. The sequence continues at coordinate 547,536,403 of CM031238.1, read as the reverse complement.
TTATCGTGGATTTATTAACATCGTTTATTGGTCTCCTTATCATGAAGGACTAACATAAATATGTATCGATTTTAATTAATAACCAATCTTGTAGACTTTAGAGGTATATTTTTGTGAAAGAGCTTTCTAGCTAGAATACATTAATATGTTTGCGAGAATATTCATACATGTCTCCCTCATAAGATATGTGACACTAAGTCACTACGCTTGATTGTATAATGATTAAGTTAACCTTGTTGCTTTTGAAATTATTAGCCTCTATATTACCAAGGTGGGTCTTGGAATGCGTAGATTTATGTTGACTACATTGAGTTGAGTTCCTATCATTTTATTTGGTCTAAAAATCGATGAAATTATTTTGGTAAGGATTCGTGACCTAGGGGTCACTTTTCTTGAGTTGGATGAGAGTTTGATTCTAAACCGCATTTATTGACTAGACTTTGAATGAGGAGTAACGATTTTTTAACTATATGTATCTCTAAACATGTTAGATTACCTGATAAGACTATTTTCATGTTGGGATATTGTAAAAATTTACCACTAATGAGTAACTCTCATGTTATGAGCTTATTTGAGGTTTTGGTATTTAAATATATATTCCTTAAGAAAAATCTTTGTCCGAAATCCCTAATGAGGAGTTATAAGGGTGAGGTAGATAAATAAATGGCTAAGAGTGGTCATATTTTGAGAAGCCTTGACAATGTTTACTATTCCATGGACATGTATGGATGTAGCCTGAATTTATTATTAAGTTACACCTAAAGTAGTAGATTATTTTATTAAGAATAGGTCATCGATACATATATCCAGTAACATATGAAACTAGTGGTTATATTACTGTGTTAGACAAGTGCAGGTTGTAATAATATAGTTTTTCATTCTATGGATTGTTGAATATCCATGTGGATCTTGCATTTCAAGGCTAAAATTTATTTATTATAATGTGAATAGTAGACTTACTCCCAAAGGAGTACGTGAGAATATCGGTTTTTCTATATCTTGTCCATTGCTTGTTGTCTCATATTAAAACATGATAAGTTGCGTAAGGAGAAGTACTTATGGTAACTTACTCTTGGATATTTTTAACATGTGAATATTTTTAAATAACGTTATAACATGTTACCTTAATATCATTAATGTTAAGAAAAAGAAAAGTGATGGATAGATAAAGTATGGTATTTGGGTAGGATACAAGTAAGTAAGTAACATTTTGGATAGTAAATGAGTTTGGTGCTTGAATTTATGTGCTTGCATGAATAATGTTGATTAATTCATATAATTTAACAAACTAGTAATATTCAATCAATTTGTAATAAAATAGTTAGAAAAGGATTTGAGTAACCATGTCAGTTCTAAATGGAACTAACCGTCCGTGTGTGTGTGTGTGTGTGTGTGTGTGTGTGTGTGTGTGTGTGTGTGTGTGTGTGTGTGTGTGTGTGTGTGTGTGTGTGTGTGTGTGTGTGTGTGTGTGTGTGTGTGTGTGTGTGTGTTTTTGTTTTTCTAATTTGCAAGATAGTGGGAAAAATTTTAAGTTGATAGAAAGAAGGGATGATTGTTCTACATTGATTTTCCTTACTATTTAATGAAAAGAAAGAAATTTAATTTTATAAAAGTGAAAGGCTCCGTATGGGTTATAGGAGGACCTGGGGTCTAATGTAAATTATTACATCTATTAGTCTCGTTGGTTATAAATCCAGTACTTGAAATATAAGTTGATCAATTGCTAAATGGTTCATTGAGCTCGTGTTTATGACTTATTCTAAATTTTTGAAACAAACCAAGTATCTTGTGAAAAGAAGTAATCTTATTGTAGAACTAAATGTTTTATAAGTATACAACATTTAAAATGTAATGCTATAAACTACATAGACAAGAATTTATAATAGCTGAAAATTTTCTTTTGAGTATGTAAAAGTGTGGGTCATATGGGTGGCTTATAATCTCAACCCTCATAAGGGAGATTGATTATAATTGAGGTAAATAAATGTTATATAAATAGGAATGAAGCATGAATACATGAATGTACATTACTTTGCATGGTGTATTAAGGTATTTTAATGCCTATGTGCATAAAAATATTTCATTATCATTATATAATTTCAAGAAGAGGATTAAACCTTTATATCATGAATATCAATGTTGTTGTTTTTGCAGCATACCATGCTTATACAAATGGTTATAAATCCAAAATTTTGACATATTATAAATGTATTATTGAAGGTAGAATTTGATAAATAAATATGATTTTATAGGTTACTACAACAAACATTATAATACTATTATAATACAATAACAAACTAATTATTATGACAACACATATAATTAAGCAATGTTTCATAAGTGAACATAGATTAATCGTGAGCAGATTGATGACATATACAAAAAACTGACCTCCTTAGACTCCCGCCTAGGGAAGATGAAGACTAGGCATGAGTATAATATTGCAGCCTTCAGGGCCATCGAGGAGTTCATCGAAGGTCATGCAAGAAGTGTTTCACAACTTAGCGGTGTCCCGGCTACACTTTGGGGCAATGAGAAAGAGAGCAAAAGAACCAGAGAGGAGCTTGATAAGACGGATGCTGCTCATATGACCACGCTGGGCATGTATCATGCTTGGAAAAGAGTAAAGATGAGTATTGATCAAGCGGCCAAGAAGTAGTCCCGACTACTTTTGCTGGTCCTTATTGTTTTTATTACTGCTTCTTGGCTGTAGGCTTGCTGTTTTTTTGCCGTTGTTTTGCTGTTAAGTCTCGATTGTATAGCTGTTCTGGGCTTCGTTGTTCTTTGCTGTAACTTTTGTGCTTTGCTACAGCTTCTCTGCTCCTCTCTCTTATTCCGGCTTTTAGGCCTTCTTTTGTACACAAGGGTATAGTCCCTTTCAAAAAACTATTTACCAATATTAAAAAAACATAGATTAATCGTATGTTTAATGATTAATCAAGTTAACGAAATCAGAAACCCAATATCGTAATATTAAAAAAGAGATAGTCATAACATATGATATCTCGCTACTGATTTATGATAATTATGAATGTCACATAACAAATTAACAATTTTTAATTGATAACAGAAATGGTAACATGACACTTGTATCCTACGAGTCATACCTGTATCATTTCAAGATGACTACGAAAAAGGGACGAATGTGTAATGAATTAGGTCATTACATGAATGTACCTTATTTTGTAGGGATCTCAAAGTGGTGTTGGCATGATCTACATATCCAGTTTCGGGTTGTGATAAATGTAGCTTCGGTGTTTGAAGTTAATCGTTAACTACATGTTTACTTAAGATGTTTAACAACAAACTTAATAACCTAGAATACGGAAATGAATACTTATGACTATGATTGGAACAATCATGAGGTGAAAGGAAGACAAGTTCCATAGGCTTATGTGAAGTCTTGGAATTTTTTCTTGCTAGAGAAATGCCAAATAACTATGGCCATAGTAATGCATGCAAATAGATGCATTGTTTGTTCACCAAGTTTTATTGCTACAGATCCTCGAGATCTAGAAGTTTATAGCTATCCAAAGAATGCTAAGGAGTCTCATAAGTTCTCTCAACTTGTAATAAGGCTTACCCAAATGATACACTAGGTGTATTGACTCGTTATCGATGTTTTGAGGGGGTCGAGTAGGATTCGTATACCCTTATAGCTGCACATGGTTATCATAGATTATCTAATTGGATCTGAACTTTAAATTAATGTTGGTTTAAATCAGATGTTGATTCAATTAATGTGTTTAGCATAAAATGAATTAAGAGATGGTAATGTCTTGTGTGTTGTTTAAGTTTTTGTGTTTTTAATTCAGCAAAGCATTAATTGTGATTAATGAGTTTGAAACAAAAAACCCCTATTTTTGATGAAGTAAATAAAGATGTTACACACTCACCTAATCTCTATCATAGGCATTTTCACATTACATGTGCCTATGGTCTTTCTTTTTTTCATCTAGTTGTCTTCATTTCATGTACCCCGTGATTATCCATTGACAATCGAGAGATCTTAGCTTGACTATATTGGGAGAACTTTAGACTGAAGTCACACTTATCTCACTTTTCCTATGCCATTTGGCTGTGTTTCTATTGGTAGTGATTCATCTCTAGGCCATTCTAAAAATATCACTTGTTGGTATGCACATGGATGTCCACTAGCATCTTTCACCGATGAAGAATATACAATGACCGTGTACACCTTGTGTCATAATGGACCTTTATATGATCCACCTCATACTATTTCCTATCGATTCTCCAACACAGATCTAATCAGCTTTGATCGGGATAATGATGATCTTCTAGAAAATGGCACTTAACACTCTTTGTAGTCACACACTTGGGGGACATCACACTTATTTCTCCCCTAGCATTTCTATGTGTATTACACTCTCATCACATCATAACTAGATCTTTACACACAACATAAATTAGTATCATCATTAACCGATGACACACTCTTGTGCTTTGGTTCACACTTTATTGTTGAGGGCATCCTATATACATGAACCCCACACACTACACACTTCATGCATTCATCTCTTCCTACACAACATATAATCTACACATTCATGACATATCCTTCGATATCTACTCCTCCACATTGCGGTCATTACTTTATCACACACACTAGTTCCACAATCAATACTCAATTGCAGAGGGTATACATCTCAAATACACCTCACAAAACTCACAAATTTAATCAGCTCACTCATTCATGCATTTGTAGCCTACACTTTGCACTTTTACGATCACATATTTTTAGTACACAAATTCAAACCATTTCCCGATGATGCACTCTTATTTACAGTTCATTATTGACTGTTGAGGGGGCATAAATAAATGAACCTCATCTCATACATACACATCCACTCAAGAAAAAAAAATGCTCCTATCATTCACACTGCATTTCATTCAGGTCACATCCACAACATACTGCATATCTTGGTTGCATTTACTCTTACTTACTTTTGCTTGCATGTTCACTTTATTATACACGCTAGATAGATATATTGTATGTCATTATCTTTATCATAAACACATGCACTATCACTTCCCTTTCTATTTGTGATCACAAATTCTATCAATCTATTACACGCAAAGATGGATACTTGGCATAGTACTATTACTAGTCCCACGATAGCTCCCCGGGGTCATCCATTTTTGTACATTACAGGTGTTATTGTTTCATTTTTTTAATAACACATTACATTATCAGATCATACACATTTTGACCTACTCTTTATCTTTTCTAACATGTTAACGGTGCTTCATGGGTAGCATTTTTTATGAAGGAATATTTTCTTCCATGGTTGTCTATTAAGTTGTTTGTTCTTCTCATTGTTTTCCACTGTTTACGGTATTTTCCCTTTGTCTAGTGTGCACACTTGTCTTATTTTGGCCTATTCAACCTTGATTGTCTTATGACATTGTGAGAGATGTCCCATGTTTACAATCTACTTTTCGTGGTCTACATTATCTTCTTGATTGTTTACATTTCCTTTTGTTTCTTATATTACATATTATCTTCTTGTTTACTAGCTTACATTTTACATGGTTGTTTTCTTGTACTAACACTTATCTCTCATCCACTTTATTTACATGTGCCTTGGTTTCTACCAAGCACATACCCTTCCCCCTACAGAGCACACTTTTAGAACAATGGTTGATCCTCTTTTGGCATGCATACTTCTTCAACAACGTCGCATGAACCCAAATGAGGGGGTCATCACTTGGGTGAATCACTCACCCCATACAATAGTCTACAGTCATTATACAACACAACACAGTCACAGTACAACATAGTTTTCAGTTTTGGGGATCATAATCAGACTTGGGTCCTTAGCACAACACAATCCTTCCAGTATGCCTATAACTAGGGAAATTACATAGAATTTAGCAGTTCAAAGACAGTCTGAACTCCACACAATGGATTTAACAAGGCATACAATCCTTAGAAATTTCACATTGGATTGAATTGTTTGAATTTTACACACCATCTGGAGTGGTTTTCTACATTTCAAGAACTGGTTAAAGGTTGGAGGATAACACTAGAATTTTATCCCTACACTTATTCCATGACTTAGCATGAGATCGCTCGAAAAACTAATTCGTTGACAACATATTCAGGATCCTTTCTCACTCTTTTCTCATCATGGATCAAGTGTACATGTTCCTTTTTCACATTTTCATATTTTAAATACTTTCCTTACATAATTTTTACACATCTTGATCATATACATGTGTATTTGACTATTTGTTTGTTTGTCTCTTTTGTAGATCCGTCCATATGGGAAGAGGTAGTCACTTCACAACATCAACAACATCAACATCGACATCAACAATAGGCACATCATGACATCTACACATGTATTTCCACCCTAGGTTCATTTTCATCGTCACTTTTTGCACTTTTTCCTCCTTAGCATCCATGCTTCACACTTTTATCACTCCATGTTTTTTCTTTTCCCTCGACACACTCTTTCTACATCAATCTACATGGTTATCAAGTACACATCTCTATTTACTTTAAGTTATCAATATTTCCACTCACCAACATAAAGTGGGGGAAAATATAGACACAAAATCACACACTTTCAAAGTATCTATTTAGTCTTGATTGCATACTACTATTCATATGATTCCTAAATAAGAAAATTACTAATTTACTGATGTCTTTGGCCACCTTTCTTTGCTTTCTGTTGCCACTTTTGGTCTTACACATTTACTTGCTCATTCTACCTATTTATACTTCAGCATTTATCATCCTCAACAACAGCACCAAGTCGGGATGCCAATGCCAAGTGCCCTCATCCCTTCTAGCTGCCCTTTACCCCTTTGTACTTTGTTCACATATTTTGGGTCCTTTCTATCCATTGGATCATCTTATATTTTTTGGCATTCATCATTTTTTAGGGTTAATTAGGAAATTCAATCAAAGGAACCATATAAATATAGAGTTATGTGATCATAATAAAGAGCCAAGCACTAAGCACTAGCTATCACCACCTAAGGTTACATCCATCAAGAATCTAAAAGCTCTATTGCATCCATCTAGCACCATCAAAGGGACACAAGGGCTGGTTATTTTGCATACACTTCATAGGAGGGAATTTTATTTTATTCAATGCACACATATATTACATTTCCTTAGATCTAGCTTATTTTCTCGCTATCAAGTATGACATGCACAAGAGCCACCTAGGGCACAATTCCACACACACACACATAGAACTACATTGGGTCTGAGATGTAGTGTAATACTCGATCATAATATCACCATGGTGATAGTTGAGGATAGTCTAGCCCCTCATTCTTCAAATTTCTTGTTTTGAATTTGAAGTCTATTTGAGGGTTTTGCGGTTCATTATTTCATTGCAGTTTTCAATGACCTCAACAATCATTATGCGACCTCATAGTGACCAAAGGTGAAAAACAATGAGCAAATAACAACCATTTAGAGGATATTTTCGAGCATTTTAGTATACCGAGGTACCAAGAATCATGACTAGGGCACCCACAGTGTCCTTGTCCTTATGTAGATGCCCCATTCTAGGTAGATTGTCACTCGCACACTTTTCTAAGGTGTGTGCAATGCATCTCCCTCTCTATTCATTTGGTTAGCACTTTGGAACAGTCCAAGATCAACTGCGCAAATAAACTAAGGATTTCTACCCCCTCTTTGCACTTAGGGTTTCATACTTTCTTGCTTAGCTTGTTTGGTTTAATTTTTGTACTTAATTGTTTATTCATTTACTACTACAATAGCATTTAGATTAGGCATATATTTTCATATTTATCTTAATCAACTAGTTTGTGTAATTAATTGAGTGATTGGTGATGATTTAATTTATTAATAATATACATCAATATATATATATATATATATATATACACACACACACACATATACATACAAACATATGTGTGTGTGCGTATTTAGGCATTGGACCACTTCATTATGCGTTATAGAAATTTGACTTTGTTTTTACATGGTAATGGTAATTGGTTAATTAGGTGAGGTGGAAATTCAACCCACCCCACCATGAAAGCTATGTGGTTTTTAAAGTTAATAAAACTTAGGATAAAGCCTAAGTTGCATGGCATATTGTTGTAAGGTTTAAATGGTTGCTAAGCCATGATGTGGCATGTCAATCAAGGAATTTTGGTGGGAGCTTAATATGATGAGAAGACACCTTGGAAAATTGTAGCTTCCTTGAGAATATAGGGCATGCATGTAATATATTTATTTCATTTCATTCGGTTGGTTTTTAGCTCTCTTTGAGGGTCAGTGCATAGATTTTTTTGGGAATAGTTGTTTGGTGAATGTGCAGAGTTTTCACTACCGTTATCTCAAAATATTATGGCATTTTTAATATTTAAATATGTTTTTTTAATTTTTAATAGTTTTTTTAATCTTTCAACTTGGAAAATTATAGAGAAGTTTAGAGGCGAAACACACATGCATGGGTTTTTCAACTCTTACTCTTTTTTGTTATTTTAATGAAGTACCTGAATATGATTTGTGTTTGGATTGTTATGTGAAATATGGTAAATGATTATTTAAAAAATATTGAAATTTGTAAAACCCTAATATATTTTAAAGTCACATATGATAAATAAACAATAAGGTATATATCCGACCCAAGAAATAAGCTAGATAAAATGAAACCCTAAGTGCAATAGAAGATTGATGAACAAGAGGAGTACGCTATCACAGCTCTACCGATAAATTATGTAATTGTTGGATCTTCTTGGACTGGGGCACCAAGACTAGGTTAGGGGCGCCTGGGCACTAGAGATTGCTTACAGGCGCTCTTGATTGTGAAAAAATCCAAAATACTATTTTTTGTTATGTCACATTAATTTTGCTAACCTTCATTTCTTATTGTATATATGTCACCGGTTAATCACATAATTCTCCTGTAACTTGAAAATAGAGAGCTAACTCTGTAAAACCCTTAAAAAAATCAAATCCTAAAAATATAAAATATGCAAATAGAGTCGATCGACTCGACCTTGAAGTCACCCAATCGAGTGACCTTACAACTAAGTGTTGCACTACATTTCAGACTCCATGTAGTTATTTTGTGTGTGTGTGTGTGTGTGTGTGTGTGTGTGTGTGTGTGTGTGTGTGTGTGTGTGTGTGTGTGTGTGTGTGTGTGCAAGAATCGTGCCTAGGTAGCTCTTATGCAAGATGCACTTGATATCAACCAAAAGCTAGATGTAGTAATGTAAATAGATGTGTAGATGGAAAAATTAACTTCACCTCCTATGCAAGTATGTAGAAAATTCAAAGCCTTGTCCCTTGAGTGAGTTCTAGATGGATGCTTTGATTCTCTTATATTGCCTTTGGATGAAACCTTAGGTGGTGATAATAGACGCTTAGAGTTTGGTCCCTTATTATGGACACACAAATTTGTATTTATATGATTCCATTGGTTTAATTTCATAATTGAAAACAAGAAGGCCAACCCATAGTAAAATAAGATTCCGAAAAGGAGCAAGTAAAGTAAAGAGAGGTTGGGATGCCTAGAAGGAACGGGGTGCTTGGGCGCTAATGTCTTGTCTATGTACTAGTGTTTAGAGTGATAAAATATGAAATAGTAAAGTATCAACTGGGTTGTAGGGTGTAAGAGGCTACAAAGAAGACATGAAACACATATAAAAATCCAAAGATAGTTGTCAATTACTAGTTTTATCACTTAGAAATCATATAAATAGTAGTATGTAATTAGAACCTACAAATGTACCCAAAGTGTGTGATTTAGTGTCTACATTTTCCCCCACTTTATGTTGTTGAGTGAATACTTGATAACATAAAGTAGATAAGATATGTGTACCTGATAACCATGTAGATTAATGGTGAAATCATGCCGAGGAGACAATAAAAAACATGGAGTGATAAAATGAAGTGTGAAAGCTAAGCTAGAAAGAGAAAGTTACCCTAGGGGTTAAAAGAGTGATATGTGTACCATGTTATACCATTTGTCTTCATTGTGCTTTTGTTTTACTTGAGATTGTTGCTTCTTATAAAAACAGCCTATAAAAAAGAAGAGAAAATAGTATTCAAAGTTGTGTATATGAAAAATTCAATCCAAGTATGTAAAAATTTGAAAAGGAACATGTGCACCTGATCCGTAACGAGTGAAAAAGGATAGAAAATGTCTTGAAATATTATAGAAGAGATATTTTTTTGGGTGATCTCACACCAAGAACGAGTTTTTTGGGCGATCTCACACCAAGTGTGAGTTTTTGGGTGATCTCACGCTACAAAGAGAAGAAGTGTTGGGGAGAAAGGTCTAGTGTTATTCTTCATCCTTGAATGCTTCTTGAATTTTATACACCATTAAAGGTGGTGTAATCCTGATTTGTTCCAGGTTTGATCAACTTCAATCTAGTTTGATCCAAGAAGAAAGTGAAGAAAATAGAGATAGAATGCAATCTTATTGCTGGAGGATTGTGCATGTACTTTGAAACTTTCTGTGACATGTTAAAAATTGTGTTGATCTCGAGAAAAAATTGTAACTAACCCCGTGGTCATAAGCACCTGGGAAGGATCAGGAGCACCCGGACACTCATGTATATCCGGGAACTGATATTTGTGTTGTGTTGATGACCCAAGTTAGAATATGGGCCATTTTTGTAATTGTATACTTATTTTTTCTTGTATAGTGCAGTGTGAACTATGACTGTGTATCGTTGATTGGGGTGATTGATTCACCCAATGTATGCCCCCCTTGTTTGGGGTACATACGACATCACTAGGAGGATGGGGCCCAAAGGAGAGTACCATGAATTGATCTAAAATTGATTCCCTGTAGGGGGGATATGTATGGTAGAAACCAATGCACATGTAAACAAAGTGGATAGAAACATGTGTTAGTGCAATCAAGACAAAGATGCATATAGAAAATAATGTATAAGCTAGCAAGAAAAAAGATAATGTAGACCAAGAAAAGTGGTTTTCAAACATGGGACATCACTCATAATGTCACAAGAAAATTAGTACCAAAGAGGCCAAGAGCATACAAGTAACAAACAAGCAAGACATAGGAAAATCCCACAAACAATAGTAGAAAAAGGTAAATATTGGCAAATAGTAACAAGTAAAGAAATTGATAACCATGGTGGAAAATAGTTCCTGCAAGACAAATGTTGCACATGAAGAACCTATTATCATGTTACAAAGATAAATAGTATGTCAAAGCATGTATGATCCGATATATAGTAGTGTTCTAGTAAGAATAGGAAGTAGAATAAAACAAAACAATAACACATGTGTTGTGTACAAAAGTAGATGCCCTAGAGCCTTAGTGGGACCGGTAAGAGGTGCAGCCAAATATTTTTGTTGTGTGTAAAAATATGTACAAAGTCTGCATTCACAACTAGAGAACAAGTGAATACACATGTGTATATAGATAATATAATGACATATGAAGTATTTTCTAGCATGAAAACAAAGTGTATATGTAACGAGTATAATCAAGAAAGATTATGCATATCCAAGATATGAATTATGTTGTGAGTGTGAATGGAATGCAATGTAAAGTGAATGTGATAGGATTAGCATGCCCCTCGAGTGAATGTGAGTGAGTATGAGAGGAGCTTCATTTATAAAATACCCCTCAATAGTTAAGAATGAACCATAGAACAAAAGTGTGTCATTAGGAAATGGATTGAATTATGTGTTAGAAATATAGATTGTGCAACATAGTAGAGAGTGTGAGTGAGGTGAGATTAATTTCAAATTCAAACCCTCAATAGTTGAGTATGAATCGTGGAACTAGAGTGTTTCATAGGGTAGTGAGGATGTGTGAGAATGTGATGTTAGAGAGATGTTTCGTGAATGCGCCGAGTGTGAAATGTGTCATGTGCACTATGTGAGGTTCATGGATGTAGTATGATCTCAATAGTCAAGTGTGAACCATAGCATGAGAGTGCATCATAGGGTAGTGATGACACAATTTGTGTGTATCAATGTGTGTATGATGAATGAGCAAGACTAGATGTGAATCACGGAGTGCAATAGTGGAAATGTGAGACACCCGATAATGCTATAAGGAGGGGAAAGGTAAACATGATGCCCCCAAGTGTATGATTTGAAGAAGAATCAAGTAACATCATCTAAAATATCATCATTTTCATGATATAAGAAAAATGGATATGTGTCAAAGACCTAATAAGATATAGTATTCGAGTGATCAAGTAAGGAGCCATTATGGCGTATATTATACATTCTCATTGTGTATTCTTCAAAGAAGTAAAATTGTAATAGAAAATCATGTGCATACCAATGAAGTAAGATTTTGTGAATAGCTGAGAAATGAATCATTACAAATAGAAACATGGCCAAAGGGCATAGGAAATGTGATATCAATATGATTAGGATCTAGAGTACCACCAATGTAGTCAAGCCAAGACTGCCCAAGAGTAAGTGGAAAAGGATGAGGAGTTTGTGTAATAAATATGGATAGATGGAAAATGTGGATACCATAAGAATAAATAATGTGAACATGTCCATGATATAGATGAGAAGAATGAGATGGAGGAGGATATCATCCAGTGTGAATCCTAGCTGAGCCAAGCCATCATATGTGCAAACAATGTCAGAGAAATCGAGATCAAATGGAATGTATGGCTAATAAGACTTATTCATGAAAAGAGTAGATATGAAAGGAGGAAGTGCATATGTCTTGCTCATCATGAGGATATGAGGAAGATGATATGGCATCCAACATATGGACATATCCTTGATGAAGTACTATAGTATTAGTAGAAAGAGGGGGTTTCAAATCATAGAGTTCTAGAGAAGATGCAAAGCAGGTGGCATGGTGTCCAATGCACAAATGGATCCCTGGAGATGAATCATGTCAGTGGTAAGGGTAGGAGGTTCCATGAGTTAATAATCATTAGTGAGATATGTAGGAGGATTATGAGGATGACTGGAATTGTGATGTAGAAATGGAGTAGGGAGAGCAGGAAGTGGGTCTAGAGTGTAATATTTGAATGGGTCGTGGTCAACAAGAACAATATACACAACCATCATGTAGAAACTTAATGCACCAATGAAATATAGAGGGTATTTCCTACATAACGTGAATCCATGGTCTACCAAGTGATCAATTATATTGGAGCTTGGCATCAATAAAAATAATATTGTGGGGATGGTTTTTAAACCAATTGTGATAGGTAAGGTGATATGTTCCATGCATGGCCATAAAAAAGAATCATAGATATGAATAGAAATGGATGTTGGATTGAGATTAGTTGAGGAAAGGCCAAACTACTGAAGGAATGTAATATTACACAAATTGAGCTCAGATACATTGTCAAATAATACCCACCCAATGCTTATGTTTACGATGCAAGCATTTATATAAAGAGGAGGATCATTGTCAAAGACAAAAAGATCAACAACTAAATCAAATGGGAAAATAATATGTTGAGTAAACACATCTAAAAATAATTGATATACCTGATCTGAGAAGTATTAGTAGGAATGTAAGTATTATCGAGAAGAGTGTTGATTTTAGCATAACATTAAGGATGAACTTGTAAAAATCATAGATGGAAAGGATAGGTTCACAAAATTATTTTTAAAATATTGAAATTTTTGAAACCATAGGATATTTAAGAGTCACATATGATAAATAAGAAATAAAGTACATATCTTACCTAATAAATAAGTTGGATAAAATGAAACCCCGGTACAAGAGAGGGAATATATGACTTAGCTGATTTTGCAATCGATCTCGGGGTATGCCTGCAAGTTGGAAGACTAGTGAACAGGAGGAGGAAATTGTCATAGCACTTCCTCATAAATTCTTTAATTGTCGATCTTCTTGTACTAGGGTTCCCGGATCGGTCGGGGGAACCTAAGTGCTTTGGAGACTACTTATGGACACCCATGACTATGAAAAACCCCATAAACTACTTTTTTTTCAGTGTTGCATTAATGATGTTAACCTTCGTTGATTGTCACTAGTTGATTGTAGATTTTGCCAATAACCTAGAGAGAGAGAGAGATAAACTACAAAACCAAAAACACATCAAATCTGAAAAATAAAAAGATGCAAATGGGGATTCATACTCGACCCCGATGGTCACCCAAATAAGTGAGCATATAACCAAGCATTGCACTACATTTCGACTCCATGCATTTCTTGTGTGTGTGTGCGCGCAAAGAATCATGCCCTAGGTGTCTCTTCGTAAGATGTGCTTGATAACAAGCAATAGCTAGATGTAGCAATATAAATAGATGTGTGGATGGAAAATTGAACTTCCCTTCCTATGCATGTCTACGAAAATGCATTACCTTGTCCCTTAAGTGAGTGCTAAATGGATTCTTTGATGCTCTTAGAATGCCTTTGAATGCAACCTTAGGTGACGATAGTAGATGCTTAGAGATTGGTACCTTACTATGGTCACATAAATTTATATTTACATTATTCCCTTGGTTTAATTTTGTAATTAACAACTGGAAGGCCAACCCATAAGAAAATAAGATGCCCAAAAGGAGTGAATAAATTAAAGAGAGGTCAGGGGCACCTAGGCACTAATGTCCTATCCGGTGTTGGTGTCTAGAGTGAGAAAAGATGAAATAGTAAAGTATCGAGTGGGTTGTAGGGTGTAAGAGGCCAAATATTACAGTCAATTGCTATTTTTATCACTTAGGAATCATATAAATAATAGTATGTGACTAGGACCTAGAAATATACCCAAAGTGCATGATTTAGTGTCTACAAATGAATATGTTTTGTTATGTAAAATGAATACATTTTGGTTAATAATGTAAGATTTAGAAAAATAAAAAGGAGATAGTTTGAAATAAAAATGAATTTGATTATTTTTACAGCTCCTTCTTATAGTATTGTTGTTATCATTATGTCGCATCCGAAATTTTCATTCTATTTTGAAGGAAAAATAAGTTATAATTTAATAAATTTCCATGGAAGCAAGATGACTAGTGTTGATGTGAGTTTGTGTATGAATTTATATACACGTGCATAATTCCACAAATAATTATATATGTGTGAGTAGGTGCATACCCAACACCGCACCTTTTGCACTCGTCCCCTTCGACTATTGACTATCTATTAAGTCGCAACTCATTCTTGTTGTACTTCAGCAACATGATTGTTCTTCATCTCATTGTATGATAATGATTTTATAACAATGATAGACTTGTTTCATTTTTATACTTGCTTGTGAAATAGTGCTCTAATTTTCTTACAACATATGAAGATTTCACACTATGGTAAATTTATACATGGTTGTAATGTACCATTTCGGTAATGAGAAATAATTCATGATTGTTTAAATTATACTAACCTTCTTTTGAAATTACGACAGTCATAAACCGTGAAACATTAAGGTGGTCTTTAGTAAGGGACAGCTTAAAGTTTGGAATATTCAAGGTAAATTTTATAAGGTTGACTTAATGATCTTTTTAATAATAATGTGAAAATATTGTTGAGAGACTGGACTATGGAAAATTATTGTAAGAAATTATTAATTTGGTTTGTTGGTCTTCAGTCATATACTAGGTATATTTTTAAAACTATTTTAAATGGTTTAGACCATAGCTTAGAGAATGTTTATTTTCCGGTCGATTGGCCACACCATACATTGGATTAAAACTTGTTTGCTGATTTTCATCTTTGACCAATTGGATGCTCCACGCAAATGTTTATTATTAACCTTTGTATTGAGTTAGTATAAGACCATAAGGAAAATTAAAAAGGTTGTTGTTTAAAAGCTATTAACCATGACTTTATTAAATAAGCATTATATTTTTGTTGTATGGTTTAGGGTCATGGTAATTGGTATTTTATTATTTTAATATAATACATTCATTGATCATACTCCACGGGCATTAGGTTATTAAAATGGTTTAAGGTTAAATTTGTTTGGCATTTTATTGTTGTAGTTATCGACCATACTTGATAGCATTTTGATTGTTTAAATGATTACAAATTTTTTTTAAATGACCCATATAAAGGTTTTAGGTTTTTGATATGTCTTGGACCACTCGTTAAAACACCTCCAACTAATTTGAGAGGGAAAATAGAGATGGTGATGGTAAGTAGTTAATCCAGCTACTATGTTACATGAATGGGAGTTAAATGCATTTAATTTATGGCCAGAATCTTGAGAAATCATGAAGCTTCCTAAAGAAGCTTTTGCATGCAATATAATTTCAATTTTATTACTTTGTTTCTAGTTTTTTTGAGCTTGTTTGGGTGAGTTGTGCATGGGGTTGGGATGTTATTTTCATTTTTTTTAAAAATAGATATTCTATTCTAAAAATGTATTGCATGTATATGGGCAACCTTGGCATTAATTTGTTATAAAGTGGATGGGTTTTGATAATTTATGGGTTCGAACTATGGGAGTTTTAAGTCGAATTACTAGAGGATTTTGCAAGAAGGTAATTGGGAAAATTTACAGTGCCTTCAAGTATTCATAGGAATAGATTCTTGAGTCAAATTTATTTTTCATTATGAGATTTAGATTATGAAAGGGGTTTTATTTCTCTAGTTATTATCTGTTTATGAATAAAAATTAGTACCAATTTTAGTTGTTAAGATAACTTAAGTTGAAAACTTAAAATATGATGGGTATTGAGAATTCAACCCCTTTTAGGGTATTCAATCTAAGTATGGTTGTTTTAATTTGAGAGACTTACTGTTTTAATATATATATATATATATATAGCCATTAATATCAGAAACGATTGAATGCATACATAACTATGAATACAACGTAAATTTTAAATGGAAGAAGGCAATTTTTTTGTTCCCATTGTTTATATAGTCGTGTTTAGTGAAGTTTGTTTTCGACTGTATCATGTTGTTCTTGTATTCACATGTAACTTTTCTATTTCAATTTGTACAGATTAATAATGATTTTGGTTAGGTTGAGGGTGTTTATTCTCTTTCTCTTTTAAGGAGATCACAACCCACATGTTACTAGGTAGAGCTTATTTTAGCTTTGGAAGGATATATAAAATATATGATTTTTTAGGATAATATATACTCCTTTGTTGCGTGAATTATTTTGATCATGTGGGTTGTAAGTTTAGAGTTCTATCAAGCTCCCGAGAAATCATGGGGTGCCCATAAACTCATTCGAGTTGGGTGGAAAATGTTTCTTATTTCAAAGAGCTTATAAAATATTTATGGAATGTAACTTCCTTTAAAAATTGCACACCACTTCGAATAGATAGGGTTTTTGGTTTGAGTAATAGATTGTTGTGTGTTATCTTAACCCTCCGTTTTTAACTAAACTATTATGTATCACCTAATTCTATGGCAAAGAAGGTGTGGTATTCTATAATAGGTTACACCTTATAGAGATACGTGTAGATTTGGGTTTATTCCTCCCTAGCTAATTTGATAACCAATGGTTTACTTCTTTAATATGATTTGTAATCTATCATTAAAATCCCTATTGAGATTTATGGTTGAATATGATTATATGTGATCTCTATTAGTTGAAAATGTAAACTCGAACTATATTGATTGCAGCTAAGGGATTATGTTTGATCATTTAGAATTGATATGACATATAAATTGGAAACATATATGATAAAGATTTAGATCAATGGTTAATATTAAGGCTTATCTAATTTGTAAAGGACTATTTTTCATGAATGGATGTATGGAAGTAAAGTTCATTACATGACTTGATGATCATTAGTATGAAAATTGATTAATCGTATTTCAAGAGTAGAGGATAGATAACCTTTTATATTTTGTATCTCATAATGTAAAAATATGGTTATGAGTTATGAACCCATACTAGTTCAATGAATTGACCGTGCATACATTATTATTTTCCTACAACCTGTAGGATTGAAAATTATTACGAATTGATTAAAGGATTGAACAAAGTGTCATTCATTAATTATTAATGTATTGATTCATATGAATGTAATAAATGTATTTGTACTTGATTTTATGCAAAAGTATTACTTCGCAATTGTATAAGGCAAATGTGCTTGATGTATTAAATGATTATCTTCAATAATCACTTTGTGAATATGTATTAATGTTATTAATTATGAATTTAATGATATTTGTTCGAGTCATATGATTGGTTATGAGACACAATTTTATTGATGTTTAACCAAAAGCATTTATTGTGATTGATATTAAATGCGATAACACAACTATTTTTAAGATGTCATTATGAACTAATAATTATATAACAAAAATAGTAAGACAAAATAAGGAATACAACATGGCACTTAAAGAAGATAAGTATGAAAACCAGTTATATCTGTTCATCATAAACATGATGATATAAATCAGTTTTTAAATATGAAACATTGGGAAACATATTGTTATATTTTAATAGTAGCAACTTACATATTACGATTACTTATGTTCATTGTAAAATATCATAGTTGTTTCTACTTTATCCTAGGGGAAATAATTATACCAATATGGAACAAGGTATGAAAGTATATTGTAGTCATATGAAATAGTACATATGTACACAAATGGCTTAAGTAAACTAAATTGACCAATTGTTTATTAATGAACATGAATGATAATTAATTTAGTGTTATGAATTGGTTTAAATATCATACTTGACTAAACCTAATCAAAGATCATAGAATAATATAGTTTGACTTACATGCGGTATGAGGTACATACATTAGTTAGTGACTCGATGAGTTCACTAAACACCTCTATTGTGAATTAGATAACATAATGAAACTTTGTTAACCTTTCATTAGGATGAGAGCATAATAAATTGTAAATGAAGGCACGTATAATGAGATGACACTCATGTCGTATGAGCCATGTCCGTACCATCTCAAGATGGCTATGGGGAGAGGAATAAATGTGTAATGACTTAGGTCATTATGTGAACATATATTTTCTTGTAGGGATCCTAAGGTGGTGCTGACATGAATCATATGACCCAAATATCAAGTCCTGATATCTATAGATTTAGAATTTGTTCCAATTACTTATTTTACCCAAATACTTAAAATGATTAACTATAAACTTTGATACTTACTAAATGAAAAAGAATCCATATATCTATGTTAGGTCAATTTTGTGGTGAAGGGAAGACATGTTTTGTAGGATTATGTGCAGTCTCAAAATTGTCTTGTTAACACAAAGACCAAATAGTTATGGCCATAGTAGTGCAAATGACTGATTGCATTGTTTTTTCACTAGGTATTCTTGTTAAGTGGTGTTTGGAGTCAGATGGAGGTTACTTCAGTGAATTTCTGGTTGACACTAAGAAGATTCACTCGTTCTCATAACTTTTAATATGGTTTAACCAAATGGTATACAATGTATATTGAATCATAAAGAATGTTGAAGGGTGATCGATAAGGATCCGGAAGCTTTTACATTTGCACATGGTTATCGTAGGTTGTCTAGGTGGATTATGGAATATTAAGTAATGTTGGAGTAATTTAGGGTGATTTGAGAATGATAATAATTATTACATCATTATAAGAACTTAAGGTATTTTTAAACTTGATAGCATGATGGGTTTATTATGTTGTGTCTTTGAAGATCATTGAAGGCATAACAATGTAATTAATAGTTTATAAAAAAATCCCTTAGTTTGTTGAAGTATAACATGGGTGCTACATAATTTTGAATATGCTTTGGGTTTTGGATTATTTTGTGAAAATTGGGAAAAGAAATAAGAGTTTTTCAGCTCCTTCTTAGAGCATTGTTATTATCATTCTGTATATGTTTTGGTTTTGGGTTTTTGTGTGAAATCTAGAAAATGAAATAAGAGTTAGTTACAACTCCTTCTTAGATCATTGATGTTATTATTCTGAATACGATTATTGTGTGAAATATGGAAATTAAAATAAGGAGTTAGTGTGGCATAAAAATGAACTTGTTTAGATTTTAGAGCTCCTTATATCCTTGCTCTTATCTTTTTTATATTTTTGGTTTTATAAAAGTAAGGATTGTTTTGTTTTCTCATGGGATCATCTCCCTTAAGGAAGTATTAGAGTTTATTTTACATTTTGGTTGTTAGGTGATTGAAAACTTGAAAAGAGGAAGGTTATGGAAAATGTAAACTAGACTTACATTTTAGTTGTTTGTTGCTTCAATTTTTGATTATGGGAATATAAGAACAACATTTAACTCCATTGATTGTTTACAAAAGTGAAGGAAATGATATTTTCATTTTGTATGCATATGATTTCAGTTTGGGACAGTTTTTGGGTTATTTTTGTTGGTATATTTTAACAATGGCTCGATTTTGTGATAACCAAGCATGATTGTTTTGAGTTTGTTAGGGGAAATATTAGGAAGGGAATAAAGGTTATGTCTCCTTCTATTACTTATTTCTTATATATGTAATACATTTGATGATTATTTGTTTATTATCGATGGACTCTCTCTCCCTTCTTGGGACTAGACATTTTGGTTAACTTATGTTTCGATTAAATGAGTCCTTGCATGGAATTGTTGAAGTTATGGTAAACAATGATTATATATAGGTGTAGTCAACTCAATAAGGGTCTCTAAAATAGAATTGCTTCACTTGCTTTCGCTTAATTAAGGTTATCATTTTGTTATGATTGATTGTTTCAACCTTATGAAGTTTAACTATTTTCAAATGAGTTGGTAGAAAGTTTGTTGTCATTAATGACCATGCATTATGAACTTTCTAGTTGTTATTAGTAGCGGGAAAGTTGGAAAACATTGTGAGTTATTACATTTTTAATTACGGTTTTTGATGTAGTATATGACCCATTATTGTCTAAATGTATAAGTCATGTTGGCTGGTTGTATATAATAATAGTTGACACAATGTTTTTATTTAATTAAGAGGTTTTGTTAAGATATGTTTCTAAGGTAGATTTCATAATATAAACTATGAATTTTACGATTATAACTTATTGATTAAGAATAATCTTAGTTGATATCTTATTATGTTATTTCATTATAATTACAACATAGAATAAGAGTATGCGAACTCATATCAGTTCATATGAACTAATTCATATCTATTTATCTCTCTCCTACAATTTTGTTGGAAGTGTCGGCATATTTGAAGTAAATGCTTCAATTAGATTTTTATATTGTTTTATGCCTTGAGTTTATTTGGAAATAAATCCGAAAGGATTATTTGTAATCAATTTGATTATGTGATTGAAATATAATCACATCTTAAAAAGGGCATTGTGGTCCAATGTATTATTCTTGTTGAATATTGTAAGTTATTATTAACGAAGATTAGGATATTTTTCCTTATTTGAAATATGGTCTTATGATTTATCTTATTTGAACTAAAAATGTAGATATTTTTCTTATAAATTTGATTGTTAATTAATTTGATAATTTCTTAAGTTATGTGATTATTTCTAATTTCATTAATTCATATAGAATAATCAAAGTAGAATGAATATCGACAGATAAACCAAAAGGAAACATAGAAAATGAAATAAATATGTTTATGTGCCTTATAGTAATAATGGACTAATCACGACAAGAAAATATATTTAAATAAATCGTTATGATAAAATGAATAATTAACCTACACACGATGAAAATTACTAAGCTTCTAAAAGTACAACAAGAGGAACTAATACTAGTTAGTAACTCGTTGAGTTACTAAGACCCTCTTATGCAAACCTATTAAGTGTTGTGAAATATTACTTTTAAAATGACTTTCGAGTTTGACTTAATTACATTATTTAGCTAAAGTATCCTAAATATAAGGAGCATGGGACGTAATGTTCCTACATCATCTCACTAGAATCTTAGCTTCATACCAACTTAGATGACTACAAGAAGGGTATTGAGGATGTAATGGTGGGTAATCCCTACGATTCCCTTAGGAATCCTAAGATGGTATGGATGGGATTATTTTATTTAGGGAAATGAGCTAGTAATGAAATCTCCTTCTTCTTACCTAGTTAACCTTATTAAACAACAAAGAATCCAAATAACTATATTGATATGGTTGTGTGGTGATGGAAGATGAGTTTTATAGGCTAGTGTGTAGTCTTGGAACTAAGCTTGCAAAGAAATGCTTGAAACTTTGGCCAAATTAATGTATTAGCTAACTAGATTATTTGATCACCAATCCCCTAGATAAACAAAGTGTTAGATACCGAGATGGAAAATGCATGAATGTATTCTAGGTAGGAACTTAGGAGATGCACATAGTTCTCATAACATGTAAAAGGTTTAACCAAGTATATAATAGTATACACACTCAATTAGAGTGACTTAAGGGAGATCATGGAGATCTGGATATACCCTTACAGTTGTACATGGTTATTATATGTTATCATATGGATTATGAATATTTTAATTATGTTGGATTATTTAGTAGTAAGATAAATAATAATGTTAATCATTGGTATCATTAATTGTATATTAAGGGTATGTTTTAAAAATCACCTTAATTTTGTTGATCATAACAAGGGTGTTACATTATCAAACATGTTAATAAGAAGTATCTTATGAAACCTAAGCCTTGAAAGAAGAAGGTTCCCAAGACCTTGCCTTGAAGTGATTTCATTCTCAAAATTAGTGACATTATCACAATATTAAGTAGAGTTTTTAGTTTGCCCAAAGCAAGAGAGTTCCAAGGATTGATGTACTAATTTATCACTATCATACACAAGAAAGACTGGTACTTTGATTTGGGTGAATTCATTAGTGATATATAGATAGTCAAGTTTAAGAAGTGATGACAATGGGAAAATTATACATGACATTATATGTTACCTATGCGGTAGCAGTAATGAGAATTTATCCATGATTCACCATCCAAAGAACTAGGTCATCAAATTATGTATACAAATTCTACCCCCAATTGACATTGAAGCAAAGATTGAACCACTTCAGGAGGGTGAATGATGCATTTTTATATAGCATCATCTCTAAACTGAATACATATATTTACATGCATCGGTGTACTTGATGTAACTTGGAATGTAGTATCTCATTGGCTTTATCTCTTCCTATAGTTTCCCACATTCACCTACCTATGAGTAGGAGAATTCTAAGGATCCCCATATCTGCTACCCATATTTCTAAGAAAAAATTGGGTTCTTATGGAGTTGGTTAGACATTTTTGAACTTCCACAAATTCAAACAGAGTAAGCATAAGGCAGAATCCACTTCCCAATATCCATTGGTTGTTACACTTACGTGTCGGTAATCAAGGACAAAAATGTCACTATTAAAATGTAGGAAGTAATCAAAAATTATCTCCATATAAGGCTTGTATTTTATTATTGGGGAATATTAAAGGCTTACTGAGTACTTTAGTTTCATGTCCCGACATTGAAGACATATGGATTGATTTCAAGCATGAGGTAGAAATTAGGAGGAGGGACCACAATCACTTAACTTTGGATGAAGCAACAACATTTAATCTTGTTGACATCCCTTAAGGTGTTAATGATGATGGGGAAATATTAGACCCCATGTACGTAAAAATGAATGTTGAGAGTATGGGTTTTCCTCTATCGATTGGTCAATCAAAGAATCCACATCCATTAAAAATTGAGCTACTCAAATTCTTCTCCAAACCAACTCTTGGATTTACTCAATGAATATTCAACCAAAGGATCCCAACTTCCCAAAAGTGGTAGTGACTTATGTGTCGGAGGGGCCCCTCTCAGAAGATAAATATAAAAATGAAGTACCTAGTAAGAATTTGAAATTCAAGTTCTATACCAGTGGAGAAAATAATCCTCCTCTTTATTTTGTTCCATCTTCAATCACCATTGTCAACATAGATTCCCCTTCTCCTCAAGAGTGTAAGAGATATCAACTAGTACCATGGCTGCCCAACCTCCTCCTCTCTTTCTTCCCTCCTCATCACCCATGTGGTCCCCATTGTGACCTATTTCCCACATGTGACACTTCTTGCCATGTCTCCTCGGTATGTTTCCTCTCATCAACCTGTCCTCTCCTCCTCTTGCTTCATTCCTTCGTCTCTCCTCTACATTTCCAGCCTCATTAATTATCACTTCCACTGTCCCATTTATTCTCCTTCACCTTCATCTCATCATGTGTCACTTATGGCACAAGTATTTTCATCCCTTTCTCCTCTCTCCTCTAGGATAAGTATGACCTTGGGTTCTCCTCACATAACCCAGTTCCCCTCTCCATTCACTTCTTTCTCCTCCACCTTTCTTCCCCTCCCCATATTCAATTATTCACATCTAACTATCTTATCCTCTCCTCCATCCTTGTGACAATATTTCTTACTCATCCGAGTACCACATTGATGATTATTGCTCCCCTCGTAAAAACACCCTCCTCTTTACCCCATCTTGGCTAGTTATCCAAACCCCGAAGAAGAGGAAGAAGGATGTCTTTCCTGAAGCCTTTGATTTCAATATGTTGACCCCTTCCCCAACTCACACATCTAGAAACCCAAGACCGTTTCTCACATCACCATTGATGCATGAGGTCAAATTTTTGTTGCAATTGTTGTGTCAAATATAAATAAGACCAATGAAGACATCATTGCTTTTGATTATCAAATAACCAAGGTGGCATTGGATAAATTCACTATTAAAGGAACACATTAGGATTTGTAGGTGGCCATGGACAATATGTTCAAAAAATTCAAAGAAACTAAGGATACCAAGGATGAGCTGAAAGAAAAAGTGGAACAATTGATAACTATCCTTCAAAGTCTCCAACCTTGATCTCTTCTCTCAGCTCCGTCAATTTTGACACATTCATCCATATCGAGATGGAAAAGATTGGACAAAAGGGTTAAGCACTAGATATCTAGAATCAATGGCTCCTAACTCATAAAATAAAAGATTTTGTTGAATTCCATGATGATATTAAGAGGTAAAAATGACTATTGAAAAAAAAATTAATAATGAGCTCTAAGAAGAATGTAAAAATTAGGATTTGACTTTGGAAGCCATGAGCGAGCTCAAGAAATTTAATTTGTATACCCTTGTCCAGAAAGGTAATTAGTGAAAGGGACATGCATTTTGAGTTTTACAAATCCATTGACTTTTGAGTCGAGATTTTACAAGAAGCTTGTGAAAAGATTCAAAAGGCTTGAAAGATTGGATAGATGCCAACAATGAAATTGGTGATGATTTTGCCAAAAATCACCTTACTGTTTTGGAAGATGAATTAAATGTGTTACTAGATGATGACATCTTCAAGGAATTCAAGGAGTTAGTGAAAAGGATTCCTCATCTGAAAATGTTTTGATTTAAAGGTAATTCATAAGTTTCCTTATGCCAAATTTTTGAGCAATTTATACTAGAGTATTATAAGGCTCTAAAAATCCTGTAATGATGGTTAACATACTTGACACGTAAACTAATTATGAACTAATACTCATGCTGACCCAATGAAAAATAAACACAATAAATGGTTCAAAAATTCCATGAGTATCGTCATAGGCAAGTTGAGAAAAAAACTAAAAAAAAAATACGATTAAGGATTTACCATGTTTTTTCTTTATAACATCAAACATGTAAATTTTTGAGATTTTGATACATCGTTTTAGATTTGCAAGGTTACTTGGTCATTTTGTAAGAAATAGTCAAGGAAACTCTTAATATGTATTTTCTATTTTTAGACTGCAATCCAAACAACTTCTCCTTTCTCTCTTCTCCTTCTCTATAAATGTAAAATGTTGAGGCATTATCAAGGGAAGGGGATTATAAGATGGAATTGTTAAAGACAAGAAAAACTTTGTGTTTTAAATATTTTTTGAGAAAGAATATAAGAGATACATTACAAACTATGTGTTGAAGAGTTATTTCTTTATTTAAATTATTGTTCTTAATCTTAATGCATTATACTATTATTTAGATTCTAGTGTATTGTTCCTTATATCTTTAATCAATTCATTACTATTTTATCTCGTGTTAGTATCTTAATATATGTGTTATCTAGATAGAAATCATGTGTCCACTACCCTTTTCTAATGCGTCTACTCCTAATATCACTCTCTATAACTTTATTCCATTCCCTATCTATCTTGCATTCTACAAGAAATAAATCTACCATGATGAGATCCCACCCCGATGATAGATTAGTGGGAATATGTAAATATTATTTGGTGTTGTTAGAATAGTAATAAATAGGGTGCCTCCCCTTTATTTAAGGAGGGACTTTGTCCCACATGTTGTGGTTGAACCTCATATTTTTCCTTGACAAAATATCCAACCAACAATTTTTACCGACTCTCTTGGGGAATATAGACATGTAAGATGAGCTTTATCAAACTTTTTATGGCTCCATATCTTCTTTTTCATACCATTTTTTTATATATTCAAGTTGGAAAGAAAGGTATTTAATCACACAAACAAAATGAGAGGTGAGGTAGATCATATGTTCAAGTTTTTGCAGCTTGCATAATTTCAACCTTGCTCTTGAAATTCATTCCTCTCGGCATTCAAATAGCTCATCACATGTATGTGCGCAGGAACCACACTACAAAGAGCAAGATACATCATCTATTTGCAAATCCTTATTTTAAGTGGAACTCAAATTCATACATATGCATCCTTCCAATAATGGATGTACCACCTCAACCTCTAGTCTCGTGGGGACCATCCATTGGTCCTCTCGCATTAGCTCAACCTCTACATGATCTACCCCATGGTTTGAGGAAGAATTTTCCAAATTTCAACGGTGATGTGAAAAAACATCCTGAACGAACATATTGTTCCATTTTTTTGGCCTATGGAGTTATGGATGTTACCCATGAATACATATCTATTTGTCTATTTATTGAGACTCTTTAAGGAGCTATTGATGAATGGTTATACCATTTACATCCGCATTCCATTGATAGTTATGCTACCATGAGAACAAGGTTCGAGGAAATATTCAAACATGTAGAAGATGTGCATGTGTTGTTGACTCAACTCACCTAAATTAAGAAAGAACCACAAAAACCTATGCATGAATTCATAGCCAAGTTCAACAAGTTGATTAAAAAAATATTCAATGTGCTACTCCCACCCTTGAGAACCAAAAGTGATTCTTTGTTAATTCTCAACTACCTGAGGTTGGTTTCTTGTTAAGAAGATTGATTATTCTTGATCTAGTTATTACATAAAAACAACCATACAGCTTGAAGATGACCTTATCATGGTTGGTAAGCTAAGACGAGAATTTTCTAATCTTAAGAACTAGATTACTTTGTATACTACTATTGATCCTATGATCTAGAGGTTAGCCAATGATTTATTGGCTTTAAAGAAGAAAATGTCTTAGAACGTACCAAGTGCTCACTACTAATGAGATATCCAAAGTATAAGGAATTGAAATAATAATAATGCTCATGTGAGGGATAGAAATGGTTAGTAATTGTTCATCCTAGGTTGGATATTAAAGATCCTCCTATAAATTTTGTTTTCAAGGTGGTTAATGAAAGATAATAAACACATGATGAATATTCTTATGATGAAGCTAACTACATTGATGAATATTATGATGAACCAATTAGTAATTCTAATATCATGTATTTGGAATATGAAGAAGATGAATATGATGATGTGGTGAATGACATGAACATTCAATCCTTTTTGTTTTTACACATGTCACGTAGAACCACAAAATAGAATTAGAGGATCCCAAAGAAAATTACAAAGAAAATAATATTTGATGGTTATTCCTAATGTTTTTAAAAGAGGTACTCATTTTCGTATTCAACCAAAAGAAAAACCTCTTGTTAAAAATTCTAATCCTTCCTCTTATGTTATTACTAAGGCTAGTTCTCTCCTTGTATAATCAAGTGATTAAGGACATGCACCTTTAGTTACTCCATCCTAAACTTATTTTTACATCATTGGTCATGCCAAGAAAACTAAAATCCATATGTCAAGTATAGTACCTTTAGTCTTATCCCGAGTAATTCAAAAGATTAGATAAGTTTATTAAGAGAAAATTTGTTGTGTCTCCTCTTAATTCCTCCAAGGGACTTCTTCTTAAACCCTCACCTCCATCATCTCAAAATAATCTTGCATCAACCTCCTTGTCTCAGAAAAATAATCCATTTTTATTTTTCGTTGCTCATTAATGGTTTCAAACTCAACAACTACATCACAGATCCAGGAGCATCTAACAACATCATGCATGTGAAGGTAGCTCATGCCTTGGGACTCACTCTCACAAAACATTTATAATGTTGTTAATCAATAGAAACCAAAATTTTAAGTTTCATTGATAGGTCATATCAAATATGTTTAGTTTGAATTCACAAAAATTATCGAGAAGAGAGGTAAGATGATGATCCTAGTTGGAAATATTCCCGCTGATTACATAATATTATTGGGAAAATATTTTTCCGATATGTAGGAGGATAAATTCACATGGATTATTCAAGGCTAGAATACCCATCAATGGAACAATGTGCACACTTGAAACTGAAGTTCAAGAAAAGCACTTGGTTACTAAATTGGATGATCCTAAGGAACGGATTATTTTCGAAGATGTTGGTTTAGTTAATTACTTCATGAATTTGGATCAAAGTTATACTTCTACTTATTTCATGGAAATAGACTCTAATGAAAATTTGGAATTTGGAATTCGATGGTAGTTTCTCCACTTCTAGATTTTGGCATGGTGTTGTGCTCATATTTCCCAATTTTGAGATTTTTCCATTTTATTTTCAACTACAATTTGACAACACTAATAACATAGTTGAATATGAGGAATTATTATTAGGTTTATATATGTAAAAATAAAAGGAGTCAAAATTTTCATAGCAGGAGATGTTGAAATCATTTTAAACTAGGTCAGAATGTGTATCATGTGAATAATTATCTATCACCTAAAACCTAAGGGAATAAGGTTTGGGACTGAATTGAAGACTTCAATCTTTCTCCAAATAGGTAGCATCTAGAGACCACAATGACAAATCTAACTCCATTTTTGTGTATGTGTCACTATTGTAACCACATACGAGTTCAAGGAATATAAACACATAATTGAAATAGTCTACCACCAAGTGTACATGATAATGCTACCCATTGGAAATTATTTCATGACAATCAACAAATCTTGAATTTTCTTGAAAAGTTTAATAACTTTAGCAAACTCTACTTTGAAGGTTCCCGAATCAGATTTCCATGAATCTACCTATAATTCAAGATAATAATTTGATGGATAATTTCTTCATCTCAAAGGGAAAAAATACCAAAAGGTTTGGTGTCTCTAGAAGGATTTTTTGAAAAGTATGATCACTTCATTCATAAAAAGTGGTACGATGAAACCAACTCTTCCGTTAAATTTGAACATAGTAAATCTGGGATTCACAAAGCAACCAAGTATTGTTAATATTGGAAAATGTTGTTCACCCAAAGAAAAGAGAAGGTTTATCATGATTTTAATGAAATATATGGATGTTTTAGCTTGGTCATATGTAGATTTGAAATATTTTAAGGTGAAGGATGTTCAACACATATTTCCTCTCAAGTATGACACTCATTCCTGCAGTAGAAGAAGCATAGTCATTATAATCTAAATATGTCAAGCACAATTCTTGGTAAAATTCAAAAGATGTTAGATGAAAGGATCATATTTATTATTCACCACTCAACATGGGTTTCCAAATTGTCCATATACATAAGAAAAATGGAGAAATATGCATCTACGTAGACTTCCAAAACATCAACCAAGTATTTTAAGGATAATTACCCCTTACCCATTATGGATCAAGTTTTACAAATAAAAACTAGTTCTGAAATTATTTCTATGTTGAATGGATTTTCATGGTACAACCAGGTCAAAGTTGTTGTTGAAGATCAACACAACACAACCTTTACTACTCCTTGGGGTAACTTTGCATACCAAATAATGTCGGTTGGGTTGATCAATGCAAGAGATACTTTCCAAAGTGCAATAGACATGGCCTTTAGTGATTTTATGGGAAATATTATCAAGGTGTATCTATATGACCTCACGGTATTTTCAAAGAAGAGACATGATCATTGTGATCACTTGGAGTAAATCATGATCAGATGTCGAAAACATGGGATTTTGTTGAATCTTAGGAAATCCATGTTTGGGGTCATATAAGGAAAAAATTTAGGGCACATTGTAGCAAAGGAAGGGATGAAAATAAAATTTGAATGATTCAAAACAATACAAATTCTCACGCTTCCTATGAGTTAAACTGACATGCAGTCATTCTTCAAAAAAGTCAATTTTTTTAGGACGTTTGTCCTTGATTTTGCTGACAAGACTTAACACATTGTCAAGATTATGAAAGGAAAAGTTTCATTTTGATGGAATGCTAATGGGAAGTCTTCCTTTAATGAAATCAAAGAATCCATCTCACATGCCCAAGTCTTTGTATGCCCAAATTTTTAGAAATACTTAATCATGTATAGGTATACCTCATCTCACATCGTATATGTCATATTGATGCAAAATAACACCAAGGAGTGGAGTATCATATTAATTTTATGATTTTTACTTTGAAGGATCATGAGTAAAAAATGTTTCAGATCAAGAACATGATTATGTAATGGTCTAGAAGAAAATATTTCAAGTATTACATCTTAAATTCTCATACACTTTTTCTTTCACGACACATTATGAAATCCATCTTAACTCAACAAGAGTTAGGCAGCCAGAGAGGTAATTATACTTCCAAATTTCAAGAGTATGAATTAGACATAAAACCTACCAAGCTTGTATATATAAGGGGCTAATACCAAATCATTTCTAAAAAATAACCCAAAAGAGGAAGTTTTCAATACTCAAGATAGCAGAAAGAGAAATTACCAATGGTGTTTTTGTGAGCACAACACATGAGTGATACTCATACATTGTGTATTTTTCACCTATGGAGAATTTCTTGAGCATCTAAGATCAAAAGAAAAGTGAATTGAGCATCTAAGATCAAAAGAAAAGTGAATTGTGAAGTTGAGATCATATAATTACATGTTTTGGGACAATGGCATGTATAAGAGAGCGATCGATGGAGTTTTTCTCTATTGTGTGGATAAAAATAAAAAGGGTAAGATTTTGAAGCTTATCATAACTTGGATTGTGGAGAACATTTTTCAAAAAAATTCACTGCCCATAAAATCATGTGAGAAATTTATTATTATCCCACCTTATACCAAGATGCATCAAAATGGGTAACAAGATGTGAGGCCTGCCAACAATTTGTTGGTCATCATAAATTGGCAGCATTTCCCCTCATGTCGGTAGTGATCAATGAGCCTTTTTATCAATGGGAAATATATTTATCATAGCATTGAATCCTCTTTCTATTTTCAAGCATAGTTATGTCCTAACAACAATCGGCTATTTCAGCAAGTGGGTGGAATATATTCTTGTGAAACACGCTACCTCTGAATTTGTTTACAACTTCATCAAGGAGAACATAATAGTGAAGTTTTGCATTCCTCATTAAATTATGGCTGACAACACTTCTAATTTAAAATTTTATGAACTTTCTTAATTTTGTTATGGCTATGGAATTACCTTGGCTTATATTTCGATTATTATCCTTAGGGAAATGGTTAGGTGGAATTAAGTAATTAAAAATTGGTGACTTTAATCATAAAGTTAGTTGATGCAAATCAACAAACTTGTCACAAGGATCTCTATGATTCACTTTGGGAAAATTGTATCACTCTTAAATGTGCTATTGATATTTCCCCTTTCCAAGTTATTTATGGTCTCAACGTTAAGATTCCTATCTCCTTAGAATTTCTAGATTTGAAGTTGGCTAAGATGATTAAAGGTGACACATTCCAAAACTCTATGGAGAATAGAGTCATGTATTTGATGAGTTGGTGGAGAATAGATCTAGGGTAGTTATAAGAATCACATAGCACCACGAAAAGGTCAAAATATTTGAAAAGAACACTAAGTAGCAAGATTTTTAGGTTATAGACTTAGTTATTTTATGGGACAAAAGGAGAGATCCGAATGGAATATACCAAAATTTGATTCCTTATGTAAAGGGCCCTTCAAGATTCATCTTCCATGCAGAGAAAATAGAATTTATTTATCATACTTAGATGGAACTCATATTATATTTCCTCGTAGCAGGAAATACCTCAAATTATTCGAAAAATAGAGTAAGTTCTCACATGCTTGTATCATATTTTTCCCTTTCAGTTGTGTGTTTCCCTTTTTGTTTGGTTTGTTTACTTTCATTTTTATGTTTTATTTTTGTGCGTTTGTTTTCTTTTATCGTGTCTCTTTATTTAGATTTTGTTGGAATCTTTAGCCCAAAGGTTAGGCAATTATAAAATTTAGGAGTTATCTTCCTTTGATTTATCCTAAACTAAAGGAAGTCCCAATTAAGACAACTATTATCCCAAATTTTGAGTTTCACAATAAAATTGAGATAACCAATCAAATATTTTTCATCTTTGGTGCTTTTGTACTTTCTACGAAATTATCTTATAATTCCTTTTTAGCCTTGATATAATTTTCTAAGTCATTTTTGGGTTTTTAGGACTAATATACATTTTTGCATGTTAGACGTATTTTGTTTTTCAAAACCCAAAATCCAACACATTGTAGTATTTTAGGTTTTGGGATTTGAAAGCATCGGAACATGGAGGAAAAAAAGCATGCTTCGTGTTTGATGTTTTCAAAACTTGAACCACAAAATATTGTAGTGTAACGGGTTTTCGAATTATTTTACATCGTAACATCTTAAGGATTTGGCATGTCGGTGTAAGATTTTATCCTATATCGAACCCCGATAACCCTAGTTTTTAGGTTTTCAATCTTTCTAAGCATCGAACATCTCATGAAAAAACATATCAAATTCTTCATGTTTTCTAATCCTAATTCTGATAAGCACTTAGGTTTCTTTATGTCGAGTTTTCAGGACCCAATTGCATATAGGAATGTCATGTTCTACGAATCGACTTTATGCCCCGAGTCAACACATTTATTGTCAAGAGGGAGGTTGGTTGTCACACGTGTCATCCTATGTGTAATTAATATTAGAGGGTTTATGAATATTGGGTTTTTTCACATCATTATTACTTATACGAATTTGAATTTGATACCACACTCCTACTTCTAAAGTATGAAAGTATGATTTCATTTTTCTTAGCATTTTGAGTGGATTTCTTAATTTTTTTCAATCATGTTTCATTTTCAGTGTGATTTCTACCCTCACGGATTGTTTCATTTGAATTTTTGTCATTCTTTGGGGATTTTTGGTTATTTTTTACCTCTTCTCTATTTTCCCTTGGCTATGGGGATTTTTTGTTTAGATCTTCTTTTTCTTTCTTCTTCTCCTTGTTTTCCAACATTGGGAAGAAAGATTAAGTTATTAAACTTCAATTTTTTGTTCTTATGAGAGTTTTCACCATGATCAATATGTGATGCCCATTAAAACAACCCACTTGAGACCTAAGAAACAACCTAGGGTTAGTTAGGAAAATTATGGAATATTTTTTTTATTAGAAGTGTCTACAACCGAAAGTTACAAGACAAAAGTTGACACTAATCGGATCGGGTGTATTAGTTATCCTACCCGAGATCTTATAGACTCTTCAGGATGCCAATGCTGCTCTACATAGAGGATTATAAGGAGGACATGCAGCTAGTCATGATAGAGCCCCTTCCATTGAGGGACAGGTATCTCCTCGACCCAACAAGGAGCATAGAGGAGAGAACTCCCATGTAGAGTTAGCTAGAGTAGAGTTGCCACTAAGGGGACAAGGTGACCGAGTTTTAGAGCGTAAAGAGAGGTCTCAGAGCCCTAGGCTTAGGGATGAGCACACCGAGAGACCTAGAGGTCGTCAGACCATAGCTGCAGATCACATCAGGGAGATCCTAAAGCTTAGACCCTCACATTACTCAGGTGACACGGGTGGATTTTAGGTAGAGGCCCGGCTAGTGAGCATGAGAGGTTGCTTCAAGCTTTGTCCTTTTTCTAGTAACATGAAATCTTGTGTTTTGATCCATCTACTGAGGGATGGAGTATGAGTATGGTGGAGGATAGAGGATCAGAAGCTCCATGTAGATTCTAAGATAGTGACCTCGAGCTATTTGAGGAGAGATTTAGGAGTAGGTATTTATCACGGAGGTTCATACAGTAGAGGATCTATGAGTCCCATGACCTTGGACATGCATCTCTTTCAGGAACAGAGTATGAGAGTAGATTTCTAGATCTACTCCAGTATGTAGAGTACATGTAGGATGAGCAGGTGTGGATTCACAGGTTCATCTGGGGCCTAAATTCAGATAGTGGAGGTGTAGTGTAGATCCACTACCCACAGATATTAGCTCAGGCTATCAAGAAGGCCTATATAGTAGAGGAGACTTGGGGAAGACCCAGCAGACTAGAGACTGAGTCTAGAGCCATATATAGTAGATGCATGACAGTAGATCGAGGGGGTTAGTACCTCTCCCTCGTGGTGGCCAAGTTCAATACAATCATCCTTGAGGCCACGATAGCAGATGTCAGCCCCACCCACCTCATAGACCTCCACAGAGAGCCGATGCATGAGAGGTTGGAATATGGGGCCTCCTAAGGGTCCCATCGGACATAGGGTGGACCTAGAACTTAGTCGGTGGGAGCTCACCAATAGATACCTCAATGCAGACCACGGTCGGATCATCGGGATCCATGCCACAGACTTCTAGGGCACCTGTTGGAGGTGTTACACATTAGGGAGGATCATGAGGATGTTTTGGTTGTGGAGTTACTGGACACTTTTGGAGAGACTGCCCACAAAACCCTAACAACAAGGTTAAGACATAGATCTCAGAGCCTATGGTTGGTGACATGAGAAACAGCCACAAGATTTATGTAGTGGTTTAGAACCACTAAGAAAGAGCATCGAGATCACAATCATTGAGACCACAGGTAGCATTGGTGGTATTCCTACCTCTGTATTGTTTGATTCTGGTTCTTCTGATTCATTCATTGCACCATCTTTAGTAGAGTGATGTAGGTCTGGAGCCAAGATCTTTGTAGACTCCTTAGTTAAGGAGTGTGTAGTGGATTTGGAACCTTTCACCACTACCTTAGACCTCTGTATCCTTCCTTTAGGCTCGTATGGAGTCATTTTGGGTATGGATTGGTTATCTGCACACATGGCCAGGATGGATTGTTATCAAAAGAATATATCTTGTATAGATGATTTAGGAGTTGATTTGGTGGTTTCAAGGGTCGGAGACCCATTTATATTCACACCATCTCTGTTATGAAGCTTAAGTAGTGTGTGCGATGGGGTTGTTAGATGTATGTGGTTATAGTTAGTGATGGATCAAAGGATGGGTCTAGTGTACCATTACTAGAAGATCATCCCATTTTGAGAGATTTTGTAGATGTATTTCTAGGGGAGATACCAGGGTTACCACCCCCACGTGAGATTGATTTTCATATAGATCTAGTTCTGGAGCAGAGCCTATCTCACAAGAACCTTATCAAATGACCACCCCAGAGCTCTGTGAGCTCAAGTTGTAGCTTGAGGGAATTTTGGAGAAAGGCCTTATCCTCCTAGTGTATCCCCTTAGGGTGCACCAGTGATCTTTATGAAGAATAAGGATGAATCCTTGCGGTTGTGTATTGATTACCGCTAGCTGAACAAGGTAACGATCAAGAATCGTTATCCCCTTCCATGTATTGACAACTTGTTTGATCAGATTAAGGGAGTCATAGTTTTCTCTAAGATTGATATTAAGTCACGGTACCATTAGCTAAGGATTTCGAGGTGGACATTCATAAGACCACCTTCTACACAAGATATGGGCACTATGAGTTCACAAAGTGGTGCCTTTTGGTTTGACTAATGCCCCACAGTGTTCATGAGTTTGATGAATGGGGTATTCAGAACCTTCTTAGATCACTACGTGCTCATCTTCCTAGATGACATATTCATTTACTCACGTATGCGTGAGGAGCACGAGGGGAACCTTTGTTAGGTTCTTGATGTCTTTGTGAGAAGAAGCTTTTTACGGGAACTTGGAGAAGTGTGATTTCTTTCAGACAGAGGTGTAGTATTTGGGTCATATCATTTCTAGGGAAGGTATCACCATCGATCCTTCCAAGATTAGAGCCATTATGGATTGGCCAGCACCCACTATAGTGACAGAGGTACACAACTTCATGGGATTAGCAAGTTACTATAGGAGATTTGTTCAGGACTTCTCTCGGATTACGCACCCTATCACTTCCCTTCAGAGAAAAGGGAAGAATTTTGTTTTCTCAAAAATATGCGAGCATGCCTTCAGACACCAAGGAGTGCCTCACTATAGCACCTATTCTTGCAGTGTCGATCCACAAGGTGATTTCTTTGTTTGCATAGATGCTTCTTTAGCAGGACTTGGAGGTGTGTTGATACGGAAGGGTAGAGTAGTAGCTTTTGAGTCTCACAAACTCAAGGATCATGAACTTAATTATCTCGACTCATGATCTTGAGCTTACAAGGTAGTTGTGCATGCTTTGGTTAGATGGAGGCACTTTCTTCTTGGATGGAGATTCACACTCAAGATAGATCACTTGAGTCTTCATCACCTCTTCACGTAGCCCAATCTCAACGCTCGCAAATCGGCGTTGGATGGAGTTGCTTTGTGAGTATGACATGGAGATAGAACATGTGAAGGGGGAAGGAGAATGTGGTAGTAGACACTCTCAGCAAATAGAGACATGTGGCTATGGCCACCTCAGTGAGCATAGATTTGCAGAGAGAGATCTTTTAGCAGCTTCCTCTTAACTTCTACATTGTAGTATTAGTAGAGATCGAGTCACGAGACACCTTAAGGGGAATTTTGATGGTTTTTCCTTAGAGGAAGATGGTCTTCTCAAGCACAGAGGCCTGATATATGTTCCCATATATGGAGGCTTGAGGCAAGACATCTTGATAGAGGCACATTGTGCACCCTATTTATCCCATCCCGGGTGAAGAAGATGCATGCCACCTTGAGACAGTTGTACCATTGAGAGGACTTCATCGAGACATGGCCCAATTTTTGTCATGATGTTTAGATTACTAGAGAGTTAAGGTGAGAATCAACATCCAAGAGCCTTCTTTATCCTCATGCTATATCGGAATGGAAGTGGGACACCATTTCCATGGATTTCATTGTTGGGCTATCGATGTCGAGATATCACCATGATGCCATCATGGTCACGGTTGATAAATTGACAAAAGTGGCTCACTTTTCTCCAGTGAAGACCACTTATACAGCTAGAGTAGTGGCATGGGTATATTTGGATGAGATTTTTAGGTTGCACGGGATTCTGGAAAGATCATTTGTGACCGCGATCCTTTGTACACTTCCCATTTCTGGACTACCATGCAGTATGTCCTCGAGATGAGAATCAACTTCAGCACAACATATCACCCTAAGATAGATGGACAAACTGAGTGGGTGAATCATATTTTAGAGGACATGCTCAGGATGTATGTGATGGATCAAGTAGTCTAAATGGGAGGAGTACCTATACTTAGTGGAGTTTTCCTACAATAATAGTTTTCAGAGTTCTATAGGCATGGCTCCTTTTCAGGCTTTGTATGGTAGAGAGTGTAGGACACCTCTTAGCTGGGATAGGTTAGAGGACAGAGTATCTCTTGGACCAGCTCTTTTACAAGACATGGAGCAGCAAGTGGTGTTGATCAGGTAGAGATTGCAGGAGGCACAAGACATGCAGAAGAAGTATGCAGATCAACATAGGATCGACCATAGTTTCGATGTGGGCATGAAGGTGTTCCTTTGTGTCAGGCCACACAAGATCCCTATCCATTATGGAAAATGTTCTAAGTTAGCTCCTAGATTCATTGGTCCTTTTGAGATCTTGGAGCGTATCGGCCCTTTAGCCTACCATCTAGCATTGCCACCCATCTTGTCTCGCATACATGATGTTTTTCATGTTTCAGTTCTTAGGAGATATATTAGATCCTTCTCATGTGTTAGATTGGACATCATTGCAGGTGTAGGATTAGGGGAAGGTGATGGTGGAGCCCGTTCACATCCTAGATCACAGGACCCTGGGCCTTCAGGTAGAGAGGTTGATCAAGTTCAAGTGCAGTGGGACATATATGATGAGACTGCAGCTACATGGGAGGATGTTACTTCATTATGAGTTCAGTTTCCACATTTGTTCCAGTGACTTCCAGGAGGAATTTGAGTCTAAGGGGAGGGGGATGTAGTGCCCACTTCCCTTTGACACCTTTTGATGCTTATTTTGATACTATTGTTTACATTATGGACATTATTATGCTTTGATTTAGTATGATGTTAGACATTTGATCATGGATTATTGTTGATCTTGATTTGGTTATGATGCATGATGATTATTAGAGACACTCATATGTGGATGATGATATACTATTTGACATGGATGTTTTATGGATGTTGTTCGGACATGTGATTTTGGATATTATGAGTAGATCTAGAAAATGGATATTATATGATGATGATATAGTTGTTGATATAAATTGTATGTGATAATGTTAAATTGCCTTGATGTTGTTGTGATTCACATATTTAGATGATTTTGTGATTTTATTTATATTCATTTTGGATGTTCTAATATGGCCATGAGGCCGAAGGAGGTATTTGTGTTTTTTTGGTTAATATCACAACAAACATCGGGGGATTGGAGACCAACCACAATGGAATTCTAGGTGAATTCAACAAGGTCACCATGGCAACTTGTTTTATTGTGTTGTGTTGTTTGTTGTTGTTAGGGATTCCCATGGGGGATCACCTTTATATGTGACCATGGGTTTTGTGTATTTTATTAATGTGGTTATACTTTATTTATTGTTGTATGTATTTTATTAGTAATGTGTCCCTTTCTTTTATTTAATTAAAATTGTGGTAGATTAATGTGAGAAATCATATGGTTAAAATTTAAATAAATCAAATTGGGATATGGGAAAGTAATAATGGAAGTTGTTGGCTTTTGTATTAAATATGTAAGGGATGTGTAAGTTTGTGTAAGTTTGTGTAAGTCAGATTTTGGAGTATGAAACACTCCACCTCCTTGGAAATTCGAATTTGTCCTTGGGGGCTGTTTTTGAGGCTTGTGGGACAAGTAAAACTTGTCCCATACCTCTCAATTTAATTTACCAACCATACTTATGGTTGGAGGGGTGATTTTAGACTTTTATAATGCATTTTATTAATCATGTTGCAAGTTTTGATTGCACTCTCTTACATTTTATTTAATTTGCAGTCCTTTGGGGTGTGGGCTTTTTGGAGTGTGCAAGTAATTTGTCATATTTTCACCCACCTCTTTATTGTGCTTGGGAGAATGAAATTTTGTCTTTTGTGTTGGAGTTGAGGATGTGTGATGTGGCATCCTACATGGATCCACATCATCCTCTTCTCTTCCCTCTTCTATAAAATTCAAACTCTTTTCTTGTTTTGGGTTGTTGAATCATTTTGCAAACTTCTTTGGGGGTGCATTTTTTTTGTTTGGAGCTCTTGTGGATTGTGGAGGAGATTGGAGATAATTTCATACTTGGCATTGTTGTTTTGGGACTGTGTTTTTGGCATTGAAAGCTTATTGTTGGAAACAAAAGCTACCATGGAAAGGTAGGAGCTTAGCTCTTCTTTTGTGATTGTTATTTCTTTTGTGTATGAATGAATGGTGCATGTTTTTGATTTATTTGTTGGCTGGTTGGGTAGACTACCATAGGAATGGTGTAGGAGAAGGCTATGGGGAATTCATGTGGGGGGCATAAGGGAATGCCAATGGCATCATATTTTGTGGAGGGAGTTTGGGTTTGGGATCCACCATGGAAAAGAAATAGCTTGCATTTCTTACTTTGTGGGGGCATAAGGAAATCTGTGGGGGCATAAGGAGGGATTGTGGGGGCATAAGGATATGTGTGGTGAAATTTATTGGCGGTTTGTTCTAGTGGATGCCCAATTCCCATTGGGAGGCATAAGTAGCTTCCCCATAGTCCTTGCTCCTTTGGCTTGCATGATCAAGCTGAGTTTTGTTTGAATGTTTTCAAATGTAGTTGTAAACTGTTGTTTTTGTTTGAATGTGTTTTATATTGAATTATGCATGTTGAAAGAATGTTGTGTGTTTTAGTGGAAGCTTGTTGTTGCCATGGGTTGAATCACACCTCTTATTGTATTATGGTTGGGGCTCGGGGGCCAATGATGAAGGATGGCTTCTCCTTTCATTGGATGTCTTGGTTGGGTGGAGAGCGTTGCCTTTCCCCCACTTTTGTTGTGATCAATTTGGAAGAAAAAAAAAACTTGCATGTTGTTGTTTTGGAGCAGAAGAAGACAGTTTTCCAACCCTTGTGAAACAAATTCATTTGTAACCTTTCCCACTTTGATGTGGATGAAATTGTAATATTTTTGAAAGAAAAAAATATGTATGTAATTTGTGAAAGTTGTACATTCGAATGTGAAGGATATTTATATTCTGTTTTGTTTATTGGAAAGAAATAGAAATGTGTTATTGCATTCAAACATGGAAAGATGTAAAGTTGTATACTTGGAATTAATAAAGAATTGCAAGATCTTCTCTCATTTGCATTGTTGTGTTGAATTGGAATATCAAATTGTGATTGGAATCCTATTTAGAAAAATGGAAAAAGAAGAAATATGTATGAAGGAATTATATTGTTTTGTCTCTTTTTGAAATATATTAAATTGGAAATCAGACTTTACAATTTAGCTTTGAAATGATTTGTTTATAAACAAATAAATGCCTTGGACTAGATTAGAAATTAAATACCACACTTAAATGATGAAATTGATATATAGAATTTCTAGAAATGGATCTCTGTGTAAATTTGGAACTGGAAAATAATTTAATTAAAATGTATAGTTTGGGCCTACACTTAATAATCAACTTGGAAATGTTATAATTTAGCATGCTATGACATCAATGAACTCAAATTGACAAATAACACTTAAGAAAATAATTTAAACATTGCAAAATCGAGCCCAATCCCTTTCACAGTCGTTTTTCATCAATTGTTGAGAAAAATGTTAATTGGAAATCAAACAAGTAAAATTACCTTCCTAAAACATTTAAATCCTTCCTAGAATAATCCTCCATGTCTTTTTGGCATGTTGAGTGAAGGAGGAGATCAAATTGAATCAAATTTATAAGTTAAAATTACCAGTTTGCTATTTAAAATCTTACAGATCATTTTTGTAAAATTGACCCTTAAACTTTATCAAAATGTAAAATTTATGATTCTTGTGAAAAGAGGGCATCGAGATATTTCCAGAAAGTCCTCATTTTCCCAAAACCGAGCTTTCTAGCAAAAGTTATGGCCCTCTGAAGTTTTCTTGCCTTGGCGGGAAAATTTGGGAAAATTTTCCCTGGCGGGCCCACGGCCTAAAATTTTCCCGTTGAAAAATCTTAGAAATTTTTTTTTGAAAATTGTTGAGGAAATTTTTTAAATACCCTTTACCTTTTCTCCGCCCAGCATGCCAACCAGAGGCTACCACGTGGCACCTCATGGGGTGATGGCAAGTGGGGAGAGAACCTTTGTTTTTTCATAAATTTTGTTTGGGAAAATTTCCCTTAAAACCTTCCGTGGCCCCACACTCCCACCCCTACCTTTGGAAAGTCTCCTCCGTGGACGTGTGGACCCGCGGCAAACTAACTCCTTTCCCCTCCCTCCCTTTGGTGAAATTTTCACTCAACCTCTGCCACCCCACACCTTCCTCATTTTCTCTCCCATGTCGGCTTGTTGAGCACCACATGTCCCTAGCGAACCCATGGGCGCATGGGGCGCTAGTTGTCTTTTCTTCCCTTGGGCGGATCTCCCCAATTTTCTCTCGACCCATCCTTCCCTTCCCTTTTCTCCCCCGATGGCTCGAGCCCAAAACGTGTCCTGGTAGCACGGCGGAGGCATGGGCAAAATTAACATTTGTTCCCCATGCAAGGAAATTTCTAAATGCCACCCCGCGACCCGCCAACCCGAGAAGTGGACTTTCTTCCCCACTCGACACATGTCCCCTTGGGGAAAAATTTGACCCCTAAGTCCGCTAGCCCATAACTGGAGTTTTACAAGGAGTTAGGAGGACTTCTTTATATCGTTGAAAGGTGAGAAAATTTCCTATCCAATGGGAATGATTTAGGAAATTTTGAATGCATTAAGTGTGAAAAAATCAAGTTAAAATTCTAAGCCTGATAGAGAGTGGGTATGGTGATATTTTACCCCCTTGAACCTAACTAAAACTTCTAACCCTAAAATTTTGGACATTGTGACCTCTGATAATTGTTAATAAAAGTAAAAGTATGTTCTAGCAGATTAAACTTGTTCGAACCTATTAGTGTCAACTATTGTCTTGCAACCTAGTTGTAGACACTTCTAATAAAAAAATTATTCCATAATTTTCCTAACTAACCCTAGGTTGTTTCTTGGGTCTCAAGTGGGTTGTTTTAATGGGCATCACACAACACGTCAAAAATACATACATATATTTTTAGGAATTTGGACATGTTGATCATGATATAAAACTTGAATTGATAAGAAACGTGTGTTAAATTGCTAAGTTGTAAAACTTAACTCATTTTTGATAAAACATGAGGTGTAAAACAACAAGGATGTCCCACCAAGTGTTTGAGATATTCCAAAGTATCAACAAAGATTAAAAACCCTCTAGTTTGTTAGGGTTCTAAGGTGTAAAGCAAGACCAATTTATTGATAGGTATCGGACTTTTTAAGGTGTCTAGTAGGGAGGAAAACCCAATAGGTGTTTTTCAGACTTTCTAGGGTGTTGATCAGGGAAAATTTTTGGCTTTCACTCCTAAGAATTCAAAGGGTTTCTTATACAATTCTTCTTAATTCTTTCTCCATGTCTAATTTAGGTAAGGGGAAGGGGAAAATGGAATCCTCCAAAGAGATGAAATATAAGTACCAAGGGGTTATGTCCCCTTCAAATATATTTTCTAATATTTATATTATAAATACGAAATTAGGACATGTAGACAGATGACTTCTAGAATAAAGTCAAGGGTTATTCATAAATAGTATGGATGCAATGATCAATAAAGGATTACCTCTTTATGCTACCTTTCCCATATCCGCCGAATGCCCGAGTTCATTCTCACATCACAAAGATCTTGTCACTATGATTATGAAGTTAGGGTTGTCCAAAATCATGATGGGGAGGTGGTAATTCATTTGGATAGCGATTATTTTGATAATATCCTTAAGCTTCCCAACCTCACTACATATGTTAGCAACAACCTCAAGAATCCCTAACAACCTTCGGATAACAACTTAGTTGATTGCATCAAACATGTTAACAAGAAGTATCTTGTCAAACCTAAGCTGCGGTAGTAAGTAGGTTCCTCAAGACCTTGCCTCAAAGTGATTTCAATCTCAAAATTAGTGATATTATCACATTATTAAGCAATTTTTTTGGTCTTCCCAAAGTAAGAGAGTTCCATGAATGGATGTACCAATTTATCACTATCATGCAAAAGAATGACCAATTCTTTGATTGGGGTGAATTCATTAGTGACAAATTAGATAGTTAGTTGAAAGAAGTGTTAGAAATGGGGAAGTTCTACATGACATCATATGTTATCTACATGGGAGAAAGAATGAGAATTTATCCATGGTTAACCACCCAAGGAACTAAATCATCAGATTATGTATACAACCTCTACCCATAGTTGACATTGAAGCAGAGATTGAGCCACTTCAGTAGGGTGAATGACACATTTTTATATAACATCATCTATAAAATGGATAGGGATGTTTCTAGGTGTCATTGCACTGATGCAGCTTGGAACACAGTTTCTCATTAGGGTTTTCTCTTCCTACAGTTTCCCACATTCACCTACCTCTAAGTAGGATCATTCCAAGGATCCCCATATTTCTAATTGAATGGTAGGTTATAATGAAGTTTGTTAGGTAGTTGTTGGATCTCCAAAAATTCCAACATAGTAAGCATAAGGTGGGAATCCACTTCCCAATATCCAATGGTCATTACACTTTCATGTTGGTAATCAAGGCAAAAAATTTGCTATTAAAATACGGAAGTAATAAAAAAATTCTCTCCATCTAAGTCCTATATTTGATTATCAATGAATATTAAATGCTTGTAGAGCACTGTAGTTTCATGTACCTAACATTGAAGATATCTATATTGATTACAAGGGTGAGGTAGTAATCAAGAGGAGGGGCCACGCTTTCTGAATTTGGATGAAGCATCAACATTTTATTTCATTCACATCCCTCAAGGTGTTGTTGATGATGGGGAAATATTAGATCCCATACATGTGCAAATGAATGTTGAGAGTATGGTATTTCATCCTATCGATTGCTTGGTCAAATAATCCACATCCATCAAAGATTGAGTTGCTCAGATTCTTCTTGAACCAACTCTTGGTTGTACTCAATGAATATTCAGCCAAAATATCCCAACTTCCCTAAAGTGGCAGTGAATTCTTCGTCAAATGTGAGCCCCTTTCAAGAAGATAAAGATAAAATTGAAGTACCTAGGAAGAAGTTGAAATTCAAGTTCTATAGTAGTGGAGCAAAGACTCCTCTTTCTTCTATTCCAACTTCAACCACCATTGTCAACATGTATTCCCCTTCTCCTCAATGAGTGCAAGATACATAACCCAAGACCATGGCCTCCCA
Source organism: Taxus wallichiana var. yunnanensis (assembly GCA_018340775.1). Classification (NCBI taxonomy): domain Eukaryota; kingdom Viridiplantae; phylum Streptophyta; class Pinopsida; order Cupressales; family Taxaceae; genus Taxus; species Taxus wallichiana. The sequence goes on along the minus strand of CM031238.1, from coordinate 547,491,867 downwards.
AAGATCCTCTCATTTCTTTCCTCCTCATCACCCATGCGGTCCCCATTGTGACCTTGTTCCCATACGTGACACTTCTCATCATGTCTCCTCTACATGTTTCCTCTCCTTGCATGTCATTTCCTCCTCTTTCATTCATTCTAATATCCTCTTCATTTATTTTCTCATCGCTTATCGCTTCCACCACTCACATTTCTTCTCCCTCACATTCATCTCCTCATGTGTCACTTATGGCATAGGTATTTTCATCACTTTCTCCTCTCTCCTCCTGGAATAAGTATAACCTTGGGTTTTACTCACATAACATATTTTCCCTCTTTGTTTATTTCTTTCTCCTTCACACCTTCTTCCCCTCCCCCATATTTAGTTATTTTCATAGCTATCTTCTCCTCTCCTCTATTTTTGGTGACAAAATTACTTACTCCTCTCGGTAAGACTACATTGATGATCACTACTCCCCCACAGCAAACACCCTCCTCTTTTTTCCATCTTGGATAGCTATCCAAACCCCAAAGAAGAGGAAGAAGGTTGTCCCTCTTGAAGCCTTTTAGTTCAATATGTTGACCCCTACCCCATCTCGCAAATCTAAGAAACCCAAGAAAATTCCTCACATCACTATTGATGCATCAGGTCAAAGGTTTACTAAAATTGGTGTGCCTATTGTAGATAAGACCAAGGAAAACATCATTATTTTTATTATCAAATAACCAAGGTGGCACTAGGGAAAGTCACTACTGAAGGAGCACAATAAGATGTGTAGGTGGTCATGGATAATTTGTTCAAGAATCTCAAAGAAACCAAGGCTATTATGAGAGTTGAAAGAAAAAGTGGAACAATTAAAAGCTATCCTTCTCAAAATCTCCCAATCGACCTTGATCTCTTCTCAAGATCCGGTCATTTTTGACACTTCATCTATATCAAAGATGGAAAATATTGAGCGAAGGGTATAACAATAGATACTTGGATTCAACGGATCCTAACTCAAGGTAAAAGGTTGATCAAGGATGTTGTTGAAGTCCATGATGATATTGAGAGAGAAAAATCAGTTATTGAAAAAATGAATAATGAGCTCCAAGAAGAATGCAACAATTGGGAGTTGACTTTGGAAGCCTTGAGTGAGCTCAAGAAAGTTAATCTAGATACCCTTGTTCAAGAAGGGATAATTAGTGAAAGGGAAAAACATTTTGAGTTTTACAAATCCATTGACTTTCAAGTCAAGATTTTGTAAGAATATTGAGGAAAGCTTCAAAATCTTGAGAAGAAGGGATAGATGCTACTAATGACATTAGTGACGAGTTTTCCAAGAATTTTCTCTATGTCTTGGATGATGAATTAAATATGTTACCATTTGATGACATCTTCAAGGAATTCAAGGAGTTGGTGGAAAAGGAGTCCTCAACCAAGAATTATTTTGATTTAAATGAAATTGATAAGTTGTTCTTGTGCCAATTTTTTGAGCAATTTAGCTAAGAGTATTCAAGGCTCCCAAAACTCCCTGGAAGGATGGTTAATGTACTTGACACATGCGGTGTTCTGAACCAATGCTCATGTGGACTTAATGAAAAAGAAACAAAAGATATGGTTCATAAATTCCATGATTATCGTCGTAGGAAAGCCGAGAAAAAAACTTAAAAGGAAAAATATGATTAAGGATTTGTCATGTTTTTTATTTCTAACATCAAGCATATAAATTTTTGAGATGTCGAGACATCATTTGGATTTGCAAGTTGACTTGGTCATTTTGTAAGAACCATTCAAGGAAACTCTTAATGTGTATTTTCTATTTTTAGAATACAATCCAAACAACTTCCCTTTTCTTTCTTCCTCTTTTCTATAAATGTAAAATGTTGAGGCATTATCAAAGGGAGATGATTTTTTAGAACAAAAGGCTTATAATCTAGAATTGTTAAAGAGAAGAAAAACTTTGTGTTTTCAATATTTTGTGATAAGGAATATAAGAGATACATTACAAACTATGTGTTGAAGTGTTATTTCTTTATTTAAAGTATTATTCTTAAGTTCAATGCATTATACTATTCTTTATATTTAAGTGTATTGTTCCTTATATCTTTAATTAATTCATTACTATTTTATCTCGTGTTAGTATCTTTGGATCTACGTTTTCCAAAGAAAAGGCACATGTCTACTATCCTTTTCTGATCCTTTTACTCCCTACTCTCACTCTTACAAAAATTCTTCCATTCTTGATCTATCTTACATTCTACAAGAAATAAATATACTAGGAAGAGGTCCCACCCCAATGATAGATTATTGTACATATTTTAAATATTCTTTGGTGTTGTTAGAATAGTAATAAGTAGGGCACCTCCCCTTTATTTGAGGAGGTACTTTATCCCACATGTTGTGGTTGAACCTCATATTTTTTCCTTGACAAAATATTCAACCAACATTATGTTGTGGTTATAACAATGATTAAATGGATCATTGTGGGAGCAATCATGGGTTTTTCTTGATCATGTTAGAGCACTAAAATAACCTCCTCTTCATTTCATAGTTTGAAACCATTTTCTCACACAAACCTTTTCCGCTGACTAGATTAGGCACTTTGATATCAACATCATATTCCATCACTTTGGTAATCCAACCAACTCTTTTCTCATTAATATATTTGTTCAAAAGAAAATATTTTACACCAACATGTGAAACCATAAGATGAATCTTATTGTTGGACACTAAATGTTTGAATTTTTGTAAGATTCTTATGACAGCTAAAGGAATTCTTCTAAAAAAAAATACCTCACTTCATAGTCCTCTAGGATTTGGATGAAGAACGTAATTTGTTGCTCTATTTTTTCTTCATTTAGTTGTATAAGCATGGTTGACATTGTGTCTATAACTCCAAAAAAATACAAGGAGAAATCCTTAGTGAAATCAAGATTGATAAGAGTTGGGGCCTGTGAAATTTTCTGTTTGATGGCCTTAAAACTCTCCTTCCCTTCTTTGGTCCACTAGAAGAGCATGTTTTACCTCAACATTGATGTCAATGGCTTGACAAGATTAGTAAAATTTGGAACAAAACACCTAAAAAGTTGATTCTTCCCAAGAAAGTTTATGATTCTTTCTTATAACTAGGAAATGGCAATGCCAGATGACGCTCACTCTTTTTGGATCAATTACAAGGAACTTTTTTAATACAATGTGTCCAAGGATTTTACCTTCGCATTCTATGAAGATACATTTCTAGGGATTGAGAGAAACCCCAAACTATCTGCATATCTCAAATACCTTCTTGAGATGAAGTAGATGATCATTTTCATCCTTTGAGAACATTATGATATCATCTAGGTAGACAAGATTGAATTCCATATCCATGGCTCTTTGAAAATTTTCCCCGCATTGGACAAAATAAATGACATATTATTGTAAGCATATGTTCCCCACTTGGTGGTTAAGGTTATCTTGAATTGATCTTCACCCCTTACCATGATTTGATTGTATTTGAAGTAACCATATAAAAGAGAAATGAAATCCTTTACGATCCTCGCTACTATTTGTAGAATTTTTTCCATAGAAGGAAACAGTAATGATCCTTCAAATATGCTTTATTCAGATCTCTAAAATCAACACACGGTCTTATTTCTCCATTTATTTTCTACACTGGAACTATTTTTGTAACCCATGATGAATGCTTGATGAGGAAAATGATGTTTTCCTTAATAATCTTGTTTAATTCTTTCTTAATGAGATTCTCAATCCATGGATTGGCATGCCTCTATTTTTGCCTAATGGGTTTGAAAATTGGGTCTAATTTAATGGCATGTTGAGATAGACCAGGATCAAAACCCTTAACGTCTTCATAACTCCATGAAAATGCATCAACAAATTCTTAACAAAGGTCTATAAATGCATGTTTCTCTTGTGGAGTACATACATTTCCAATCTTAAGAAATTTTCCTTGCCAACTGAGATGCATTCATAGTCCTCACCTTTATTTTTCATATTTTCCTTCTCCTTCATGAGTTTATCATCATAATTAAAATGGATTCCAAAGTCACTAGGCCTTTGGGGAATTTTTCTTATCCGAGTTGACAATTTGGTCTCCATAATGTTGCTCCAATTTTTCTTGATTCCTTGATGAAAACTCAACTTCTTCTTGGATGAAATTGACAATCTGTTGATCATTCTAAAACACTTGCAAATTTGTATTTTTTTATGGTATAATGAGCCTCACCAATACTTTGGTATGTGGTTATAATCCAAACTTCTTGATATATTGAGAAATGTAAAAAAATTCTCCTACTACTAAATAACTTTCGTCTGCGTACTCATTTTCTTTCCTCGAAATGGTGTAGATGTTGAAAGCTTTTAAATCCTCTAGAATATCCCATACTCTATGTTTTTCAACTTTAAGCATTAATTCATAGCCACATTCATCCCTCTAACATGGTTTACAACTAGTTCACTATCCCCAAAGGTATGCAATTGCTTGATATTTCTATTTCTCACCCATTTTAGGCCATGGATTAGGATTCATACTATACTAAGTTTTTAGAAAAACTAAATTGGAAATTTAAAGAAAAATAAGACCTCGTACCAGCGGGGAGATACAAGTATCACACCTCCTCCTACTCCTTGTCTACTTCTTGATCCATCAAAATACATTTGTAAAATTTCATCATCTTGTGGATATTATTTTAGGACATCGGAACATCCGAATCTTCCTCATCAACATAATAAATTCCTAGGCTTCTTCAATTTTTTTGAACGGTCAAAACCATGGCATTCGGTTCCCCATTTTTCAAGTAGAAAATATGAGATGCCTTTAATTTGAGTATCTACTTCTTAGACACTTAGATGATCCTCTTGATTGAATATTATGCAATTAACATTGATTGAGTTGGACACATAAGGATCTATATGATATGTGGAAATAGGTTCAAACATAATGGTAGCCTTGGTTCCATATCTGGTTCTAAAAATCATGTGAGACCAATCATGCGATAGGTACCTTCCAATCTTAGTAGTTGAATATTGTGAGAGGTGAAAAGTAAATAAGGGGGAAGGTCAATTACAAAAACATCATGTGGAATTGAGAAATTAAGACATGTATGAAATGTGAGGCTTAGACATATGACAACTCCAATAATTCCCACCACAATCCCATCCAATTATATCACTCTTTAAGAGAGTGAATCATATGCAAGACCAATTTGGTCTATTATTTGTTTGGGCATCATTGAATTGCTTTCCCCTGAGTCAATCATGCAATTATGCACAAGATGATTGCCTATTATGAGAGACAAATAGAATGGAAATTTCTTTATTTTCTTACCTAGTTGGTCATCCTTTTCCGAGATATCTACCGGCAAGCACCACTTTGTTATTATTTCCTTATATGAATCATGCATCATGGGGATATCATTCATGGTGGCTTGCTAAACATCTCTTTATTTGGGAATAACCAAATATTCCCACATTAATATGCTCACATTGGTTCTTTTCATCTGCTCTAGAATGTTGAAAGGAGTTCTCATGGATTTCGCAATAGAGGAATGAAATTTTCCTTTTTTGTCTACTCAATTTGCGTTCTTTCTTTTGATGGTGGGATTTCTGCATCCCACATAATCTCCTTGAGTTTTGGATTCTACTTGTGTAGAGGGTATGCAATGTCCCACATATTTTTCATGCACTCGTGGTTTTACCATGTTCCACGCATCACTTTTTGAAGCATGAGATCCACCCAAGCCTCATGGGTTTTCTAAGTTGGGGGTGCAAACTTGATGAAGTAAGGAATGGAGCACTTGGCTCAATTTTCCTTATTTTTGACATGGTGTTTTCAGCTACACTTAAAAATGGTGGTTAATCTATTTTCTAATGTTGATTGATCCAATAGAACTCCTCCATTTTCCAATTTACAAGTGAGGCATCACTTAGCGGTATTTCTTGAGTAGAACCTTATTGTGGGTTTTCTTCCATGGGTTCATTTTAAGAGAGGGATGCACTTTGAACCATAAAATATTTTCTTAGAATTCCATTAGGGTATTTTTTTGGTTGTGCAAAAGATTGTAAGGGAAACACCACTCATAATATTGCACATATTATTCTTTATTGGAACCAAAGCCTTAGATAAAGTAGTTGCATTATGATTATAAGACTGAAATGGATTTGCATGGGTAATTTGATTTTGAGGAGATTCTTAGAATGGTGGTTTTTTTGGAGGATAAGGAAACATATTAAGTTAGTATGGAGGCTAAAAAGGTCTAAAATTTTAGAGCTTTCTTTCTTTAGAGATACTAACTCATTACCAAAATTTTGTAATTATTTCAGAACTTCTTACAACCCACTCAAAGGACTTGTAGAGGTGGATGCCTGACTTTAAATTTGGATTCTTGGGGATGGAATACAAAGTTGATTCAGGGTTTGGTAAGGTGTGGGTTTCACTACTTCTAGAAATAAGGGCATTTGAGCTATAGGGGCAAGTTTTCCAACCTCGAAAAAATATTTTTCTACTCATTTTTATGCTCTAATAGTAATATCATAGGCATCTGCACATGCAGTTATACCCCCATGGACTGAATCATGACTAAGATATTGCTATTTAAAGCCCTTAAGTAATAGAGAAAATCATATTGAGGTATAGGTCTTGTTGGTATCCAAATTGATTCTCCCTTAGAAATTGAGCAACATCATAGATTTAGCAAGACACTGAGAGACAGACAAATTTTATTTTGAGTCATTTTATAGTTGAGGTGAGGATTTGTCTGAATCTTTGTCACTTAGGCATCAAAGAAATGGATAGCACCTTCATTAAGGATTTGATCTATCCTCACTGCTTTAGGTCGTGCCTTTCAACCAGGGTGAGAGGACCCATTTTGTAACCTCTATCGGTGAAGGAGAACGAAGATATCCTTCTTTACACAAATCTGAAAGGAGACCCTGAGAAAATATGATCAATGCACCACAATTTAACTCTCATGAGTTTCCACTTGTAAAGAATGGTGATATTTCCTAGACATGGCTAAGGTTACTAAAGACATTATGGAATCTTGATTGCTTTTACATATTTTGGCAGTAGAATTTATACGTTTGTGGACACACATGGAAAGCAGGGATATTTTAGGATGGATTCATTGTTTTTGAATAATTTTGGTGGGAGATTAAGCAAGATAAAGTTGATTATACCAGATCTTTGAGAGAATTCACAACAATTGGAAATCTAAATGACATAAAGATTTAGAATAGCTAAAATATTCCTTCAACCAGAAGGTGTGCATCAATGGAGGCCCAGATTTGCATGGTTTCACACAATCTCCAAGAATTTAACATGAAGGATCAAGCTAAAGACTCAATTAAACATCAAAGACCCCTGGTTCCTCATGCCTAAGACACACTCGAAGGCTTACATGTAATATTTATCAACAAATGATAGTGAAGTGATTTTAAATTTGTTTATCTCATCACAGGATGAAGGTTCTTCTTGAAATGAAATTGCAAATTCCACTAAACTATTACAGGGACAAGATCCTATGTTATTTGGAGGGACTTTAACATAATATTGCAATAGGAATAAGAAAAAATACTTGCAGACATTCTGAAACAAAGCGGACACAAATTGCTCCAATATTAACACAAATTAACTCGAAATCGATTAGATTCGTTAGCAGGGGAAAGTTCCTCCAAACAATCTCATACTTTGTCAATGGATGTACACTCGCAACCAACTTGACGTGATTGAGATATAATACACAGAAATTAACAGGTTTCTTGGATTGGTCTCTCAGGAAGATGGGATCTCTCAAATTTTCTCTTAAGAATTCAACCCCGACCCTTTGCAATAGTATTCTCATTACATTTATACATTTCACTCATTCACTCATCCCAAATTTTCCCCAAAAAAGAAGAATATTCAAGGGACCTTTGCTTATTACCAATTTTCCTCAGAAAGTGACTTTTAACAAATTCGCATCCCATAGCTACCAGGTGGACCATTTATGAACTAACCATGTTTCTCAAACCCTCAACTAATGACTAGGATGCCATGCCACAACCTTTTTGAAACTCCTTTTAATCATTCTGATTATATCATGTGAGAAATCCCCATTTTAATCATTCTTTAGGCTTTGTACAATTGTATCTGATAGGTAATCCTTTTCACTCTCGAGGAAACACCTTTTTCATCTTTTCACCTACAACCTCCATCATTTCATCCTTTTCCCTCTCTTTCCTCTACAACTCGCCCCACATCCATCTTCTTTGGTAATTCACATTTTTGCAAGTGCTTGAGAAATTCTAATTTCAAAATATCAACCTTAACAATCCTTGGACTCAAAAATTAAGTTCTAAATCCATTCAATGGCACTTTGCAGACAAAAACGACAAGGAATTTCATCAAAAATGATGAAAAACAATGCATATTCACATCTCTAGGAGTGTTGGAGAAAAACTACATAAAAACAGGTGAAATTCATATCAACCGTCGATTCTTCCCCTTCTCAACTCTAGATTAGAGCCGTCCACGTGTTTTCTTAGCACAACTGCAAAGGTGTGGTATAGTAGCAAGTTTCCAAACAATTGTGGGCCTTCCACGTGCCATGGGCCCAAGAAAAACTCCTTTTGGCATTTGAAAAAGTCTCAGTAAAAAAAGGGGCTAGTAGAAGCCTCCAAGTGTCACCTTGGAACACCTTTGGTATGGTCCTAAACAAGTGTGAGCTCACCACGTGTCTCAATCTAGTAGATTTGCTAAACAAGTCAAGAATCGCAGTGGAAGCCACCATGTGTCTAGGGTCCGAGATAGTTTTCCTTTTCCGTTGAAAATTTCAAGAAAGGGTAGAGTGAGCGAAGCCTCCAAGTTTCCTCCAGCGCTTCTTCAAAATAAAATTTAGGGCTAGTCCCCAAATGACAGTACACGGTCCCTCCACATGTCCCAGGCCTTAGAAAATTGCTTCAAAATTTTAAGTATAGAGTGGAGCCAACGGAAGCCTCCACGTGCCTCCTCGATGTAACTTTGAGATGGTCCCCAAAATCAAAGACCCTGAACAAGCATGGGCTCACCACATGTCCCCTTTGGTGCAATTGTTAAGGTGGGACCCTGAGGCGGATCCTCAAATGAGTGCTAGCCCTCTGTGGTGTAGATGGTCCACCAAAGTTGCACCACCACATGAAAAAAATGTCTAAGTCTAGGAAAGGTAGCGGAAACCTCCATGTGTCTCCCCAATGCAACTCCAAGGTCAAACCAAAAGGTGAATTTTCATATGAGCGTCGGCCCTCCACGTGGACAAGCTTTGAGTTGAATCAAGCCTTAGATTTTAAAAGTGCCCCACCAAGCTGCATCCAACTAGAAAGGGCCACATTTCCACAGATGCTAAGATGTAAATTTGATGGGGAAAAACACACCCGTCAAACCGTAAAATGTAGAAAAATCACCATTTACGCCTAGAAATGAATCTTTCTTCAAGGACAGAAAATTTGGAAATGATATAGGCCCAAATGTGATCCACCGAGCTGCATTTAATCACGTTTCCAAAGATACTGGGAAAAAAATTGACAGGGAAAACAAAACATGACTGTGGAAGAATGGAAGGAAGGGAAAAAACTCGATTTTACACCCAAGTTACAAATTCTTTCACATGGACAGAGAAATAGAAAAAAACCTCTGATTTAAAGTGATCCTCAACCAAAGGAAGGGACTGGTCATGGAAACCAAATGGAGGACAAAGTTTTCATGCATCAATATGGGGAGATAGAAAAGACGACAGAGCCCACAAATTGAATAATTTCAAGGACAAACGAGGTGAGATCAAATTGAGCACCAACATCAGCTCCAACTCGGGATGGGCACTCCCTGTGAGTTCCACAAGAACAAATAGCAGACCAAGTGCCAAAAACAAACCATTGGGAAATGGATTCAAAGAATAAGCTTGCAGAGCAAAACAATAATAACCAACTCCCCCAAGGACGAACCGAGAAACCAAAAAAACAGTTGCCAAGGACCAAGAAAAACAAAAATAGAAAAACACAAAAGCATAAAGAAACCAAAAGACTATACACTATATAATGGAGTATACCTTGATTCTATGAAATCAATCAAAGAAATGTTTCAAATGTATGCCATTAACAGGTAATTTAAGAAGTTCCCCGTCTAAGACTTTTAGGAAGAAGGTATTTTCACCAATCCGAATGTCAATTGAATAAGTGCCCATCCACAATGCATCAAACTTTCCATGTTTTCTCTTATCCTTGTGTCTGTTGTCCCATAATAACACAAAATCTCCCACACTGAAAGCTCTTGGAGTCACTTTTTTATCAAATAAATTCTTGAACTTTTATCTAAACTTCACATCTCATTGATGGGATGCCCTTCTTTCTTCATCTAACTCAATAATCTGATTGATTCGAGCATCATATGGATTAACTTCTTGATCTTCAATTTGTTAAGCAAACTAAAATGAAGACAATTGCAAATGAAGGGGCAGCAAAGATAGAGTTCCATATACCAACTCAAATGGGATTTTACCAATATCTCTTTTGACAAAGTGATTCTCACAAATTTCAAACAACAAACTTTAGTTTCTCACCCCACTTATTTTTACTCAACTCCAAAGTTCTTCTAATGATATTCAACAAGTTTTTATTATTGGACTCAACTTGTACATTTCCTTGGGGATTGTAGTTAGAAGCATATGTCACATTGCTTCCATACCCTTTGCACATTGCCACCAAAGGTTTGGCTCGACACTCATGGCATTATTAGCAACAATCTTAGTTGGCACTCCAAATCTATATATGATTTGATTCAGCATGAAGTCCATGATGACTTGGTGTGTTTCTTTCTTGGTGGGGATTGCTTCAACCCACTTAGTGAAACAATCGGTGGCTACAAAAATCCATTTATGACCAGCCTTTGGCCATTCCTCAATAGTGAAGTTGCTCTCAACCATAATCTTAGCTAGGCCCAAACCTCTTATCAATTCCATGGTTTGGATATCCATGTCATATTCTAGAACTTGTTTACCCATCTACATCTTTTTCTCAAGACCTCCATCTCCGAATGTCGAGAGGGTGTGCGCGTGTTTCACTTTTTGGAATAGAGTTGCTTCGTAGAGAAAGATGGAAATATAAAACTTCCTTTCGAAGGTGGTCAGTTCCCTGCTAATATGAATTAACACAAATTATTGTAAAATCACAATTTAATTGCCTCGTTGAAACAAGTAGAGGAAAGGCTGGTTTTGGTTTTGAATCACGGTGACCGATGCTGATCACTCATCACCGTCTTGGTTGATATTAACCGATATCGGTAGGGGGTGTTTTAGGGGCTTTTGGTGAAGGTTGGTTGTAGGGTGGTTGTGTTGTTTATAAGGGCTGGTAAATGAGTGGGGTTAGGTAACGGGTGATGAGAGGGACTCGAGAGTATGGGAGGGTGTTCTTGGGGTAACGTAAGGGTAGAGGAATGACAGTTAGATGTAGTGTGTTGTTGGGTAGTAGATCTAGGAATAGACTTATGATGGCTGTGATTCAGAAGTTCAAGAAATGTTATTAAAAGGACATACAAGATACTACTTACTGGTTATTGATGAGGATGCAGGTCCAAGGACTGTGATGACAAAGGCAGAACTTAGGCAGGATGACCTGACAATCAGAAGATGAGATATCTTCCCTCCCGATGTTCGGATGAGTGTCGCAGGGCTCTGGTTACTCAGTGGCAGCCTCGGCTTGATGTCCTCCTCTGCCAACTCTTCTTGTTTCTTCACTTGTCTCTGCTCGGCCAAGTAAACTCTGGATCCTTTCAATGACTTCTGATTCAGATCAATGAAAATCCCCCTTTGTTTTTGGTTGGGGGAGGTCATTTACAGGGAACCGATGGCGGTTACATAACCGACGGCGGTCGAGTAGGAACCGGTATCGGTCAGGTCAAAGTGGGCTATTTTTAGTAAAATAGCCAACTTTCCCTCCTTTTCTCCCGAGGGATTAGTTGCGGGCTTGGTCAAGTCATTACGAGGTTGGTTTTAGGTGCGGGTGAGGAGTCATTTAGTCATGGGTGTGGATGTAGACCAAGTTATAGGTCTTAATTAGGTTAGTTTAGGGTTAGGACTAGGTCATGATGAGGTGGCGAAATGAGGTGGCAGGTATGGCGATGTGGATTTATTAATTATAAGGTAATTAATAAATAATTGTGTAAGGTTTAGGTGATGAGGTTAGGTTGCGAAATGAGATGCGGGGCACAGGGGGGTAAGACACAAATTTGGTGTCTACATTAGCCCCTTATTGTCGTGTAGCTTGTCTTGTAAAGCTGCACGGACAATAATATGAAGTGGTTACCCCTGTTAAGGGTATAGGTAATCCCCCTCAAATCTATCACAGATTGAGGTAGCGTGAAATCAGGGATAGAGTTGATAAAGGGTAAATGGTGTTGAGATGATGGTGAGATGGTGGGGTAGGTCCAAAGAAGCAGACGCACGTTGAAATGCAGTAGTGCGACGACCCAGGTACATGATTTGAAGAGCAAACAAGCAATTCATAGGCAAAGGTCGATAGTTTATCCAAACAAGGGTGATATAATCCTGGTATCCAAGGCATAGGAAGTAGCTCCAGGGGATATAACGGGTAAGGTACAGAACGTTTAGGCATGTTCAGTAGTACCAAATGGTTGGTTTGGTTGAGATAAACGTCACGGTCTAGGTCTAGGCAAAGTTGGTCGACTGATCAAGTCAAGTACCCTAATCATGCTAAAACACGAACAGGTGAGCTCGATTGAACAAAAAGCTACAGGATGGGTGGGTAAAATTGTAATTTGTTGGTTTTGGGTGAGGTATTTGAGTGGTGCGGCCTTGGGTCGGGCCTGATTTGTTGGTGGCGGCCTTGGGTCGGGCCAAATGATTGTTGGTGGGCCTTGGGTCGGGCCAAATGGTTGGTTGCGGCCTTGGGTCGGGCCAAATGGTTGGTTGCGGCCTTGGGTCGGGCCAAATGGTTGGTGCCTTGGGTCGGGCCAAATGGTTGGTTGCGGCCTTGGGTCGGGCCAAATGGTTGGTTGGCCTTGGGTCGGGCCAAATGGTTGGTTGCGGCCTTGGGTCGGGCCAAATGATTGGTTGCGGCCTTGGGTCGGGCCAAATGGTTGGTTGCGGCCTTGGGTCGGGCCAAATGATTGGTTGCGGCCTTGGGTCGGGCCAAATGATTGGTTGTGGCCTTGGGTCGGGCCAAATGATTGGTTTTGGCCTTGGGTCGGGCCAATGAAGTCAACAAAGGCTATTTAGCAAAGGAGGGTATAGGCGATGTGGTGAGAAAGGGAGATTAGTGAATAAGGGCAGAAATTGGGGAAAAGGTGGTATTAAACCGATATCGATTCTCTATGACCGGTATCGGTTAGATGACCGATACCGGTTCATTAGGGCATAATATAACCGATATCGGTTATAGGTCAAAAACCTATAAAAAGAAAAATACGGCCTGTCATTGTCACATTGTCAATTTGAAAACCAATTTTAGTTGTCTGAGGTGTATTAGTGAGATTGTTTGAATTTGTCGGCTGAGGTGGCACTATTTGAGTGGAGAAGTGAGTGGTTGGTAGGCCCTAGCGAGTAGGAGGCAACATTTGATTGGTGGAGGACCCAGCGAGAGGATTTATAGCCATGGCACAGCCAGGAGGAGCAGGAGGTGCTGGACCAGCTGGACCACCACCACCTATCCCACCACGACGACGTGTAGTCATACCGGTAGGTTCGAAACCTCTCATTATGTGAATTTAATGTTTTTAAGCTAGATTTGGGTTTTGGGTAGGAATCCATGTTTTTAATAAAAGAATGAATAAATGGAAGTTGTTTGGAAAATGGAGAGGGTAGGTAGGTTAGTTAGGCTAAAACGGTAGGGTGGGTAGGTTTTTAGGGTTTTTCAATGGGTAAAAGGGGAGTAATAGGCCAAAAATGGGTTTGGGGGGCCGCGTCGGGTTCGGCTCATGATTTTACAGTGACCGATGTCGGTCACTAAGCGACCGGCATCGGTCACGAATTTTCGGCAAGGTTGGTTTGTGGTTGACCGGTGTCGGTCGTATGTCGACCGGCGTCGGTGGAGAAATGCTGGAGAGAGGACCGGTGGCGGTCATGGGTGACCGGTACCGGTCCTTAGTTAGGATTATTTATTTTGTTGGTTTGGTTTTGTTGTTGTTTTGGGTTTTTGGTTGTTTTGGGTTGTTGTTTGGGTGTTTTGTTATTGTTTGGGTTGTTGTTTGGGTGTTTTGTTATTAGTGGTTTGGGTTTTGTGTTTATTGTTGGGCTTTGTGTTTTGGGGGTGAAGAGGGAAGGGGTAGAGGTTGATAGGAAGGGTGATTGGTGGGTGGGGGGAAAATGGGGCGGTTGTGTGGTTGGTGCGGTTAGGATAGATTAGGTGTTGGGCATGAATGGGGAGGTGTTAAATTGGTAGGGGCATAGGTAAATGGCGAGAGTAGAGCTGAGTGATTGGTAGGGTGCGAGATAAGGCAAGGGGATATCGTAAAGGTTTTATGGTAAAATAGGTGGGTGTAGGTGTGTGTTATAGAGTCGGGGTGTGGTCGGGTGGGTAAAAGGGGGTATAGAAGGTTAAAGTAGTTGTTGTTTGAAAGGGTAGGTCTAATGAAGTGGGTGATTTGTGCAGGCACGTCAGCAGCTGACTATGCGGGATAGGATGCCCCCGCTGTTGAGACGGATGCGGCCACACGTGTCCGCAGCGCAGTGGGCCATTATGCGCGAGGTGGGACTCGGCGGAGTCCAGCGATATAGGGCTATAGATAGGGATCACAGTCTTATGGTTGCCCTCATCGAGAGATGGGATCCGGTGACTAATGTTTTCCATCTCCCGACTGGAGAGATGACTATTACCTTGGAGGATGTATATCGCATCCTGAGACTACCAATCGTAGGAGAGGCAGTATTCCAGGTAGATGCAGAGACTGCTATGGACAACATTCTTCAGGTATTTGGGGATGCAGCCGCTATTGACTTATCACAGCGCGAGCATTGCCTATGGGGACATGTATCGTGCCCACAGACATGAGACACGGCTTGCCGTGTTGATGATGATAGGCATCACATGCTTCGCCCTCCCGGACTCAGAGGGAGGCCGCTTTCCACGTGCGTTGATGGGGGTGCTACACGAGATGGTGGAGGAGCATACGTGCTATGCTTGGGCACCAGTATACCTGGTGCAGCTATACAGAGTGCTGTGGGGCTATCGCCGGATGAGGTGATTCGGATTTGTTCCACATTTTTGTTACACTACTGGGCATATGAGCACATCATATGTATTCGACCAGTAGGGCTGCCCCAGCAGCCAGGGCCACAGGTGATATACAGATATGGTTTTCAGAGGTGGTTGGGGGTCGTGGGCCAGCCACGAGCGGTGCTCGCCGGACGGGATGTAGCTTACTACCATCATTTGCTAGAGGGCGTGACCGCATTGGATATTGTATGGAGGCCTTACAGAGGTCATCAGCCCGCGGAGGAGCCCGATCACAGTTGCGCTGGATCCAGTATACTTTCTGGATAGCAGGACGGAGGCCGGGAGAGTATGAGCGATACCCCTGAGAGAGGGTACGACGGCAGTTGGGGCTACGACAGGATGAGCCACCTCCCTTCCCTCAGTACTGGAGGGAGGATGTAGAGGCCCCACTACCTACACCACAGCCCGTGGACCCAGATTGGGTAGCAGAGAGGCCGGCAGATGATACCGTGGATGACGCCGGCTGCACAGGATCATTTTTGGTATGGTGGGCAGGGGAGAGAGCAGCGAGGAGAGCACAGCCCATACAGCCAGACTTAGCGGCTGTTATAGCAGAGAGGGACCAGCTCAGGGGACAGTGCGGTTATTACGGGGCTTACTTTGCTGCTGCACGACAGCACGAATAGGTGTCTTACGAGGGCAGCTAGCTAGCAGTGCACAGTACGATACAGTACCACAGGTACCACCACAGCACCACCACGAGCACCACCACGCACCACGCACCACACACACAGCCACAGCATGCACCGCACACATGCACAGCACACGTACCACACCGCACCACACGCACACACACGCAGCACGCACGGGTGTACTGGTAGGACAGGGGCCATTGTTATTAGGAGTCGGGACCAGCCCCAGCAGCTATGGTGGCACGGGCCCGCTATATGGAGGCGAGAGCGGAGGCCCGGTATTATCAGGATGTCCTTGATGGTACCGGGGCTGACTATCAGCCATATGCGGCACACAGAGCCGAGACCTCTCGAGTCAGAGATCCCGGGGGGTGCAGCTACAGCCGGTGGGTCGGTGACAGGGAGGAGGCGGGAGCCAGCGCCAGGACCCGCAGGGAGAGGAGCTGAGGGCGGTGGGGAGAGTTGAGACATCCCTGGAGAGCGGAGATAGGTGTTTTTGTTTGTACATTGGATATAGGCACCGGTCTGCGAACCGGTTATGTATATAGAGGCCTGCGTGCCCACATATGATTCATTCATTCATTTATTCATCTTGTTGTATATACCGGCCTATGAGCCGAGTACGGGTTGTATAGTTGATACCGCTGCCAGAGCTATATATTTTTGATATGAGAGACCGGCCTGCGAGCCGAGTCGAGATTTTGACAGTTATTGCGGCCTGCGTGCCGGCTTTGTATTATTATGAGATCACAGAGGCCCCTATGCAGGGCAAGTTGTATATTTGAAACCTTTGATGTATACATATATGATGATTTTGACTCACATGGTTTATATATTGATGGTGTTGATGTCTTTTGTTGATGGCTTTTGAAATGGAATGTGTGTATATATAGATGATGAGTTTGATTCACATGGTTTATATATTGATGGTGTTGATGTCTTTTGTTGATGGCTTTTGAAATGGAATGTATGTATATATAGATGATGAGTTTGATTCACATGGTTTATATATGGATGGTTTTGATGTCTTTGTTGATGGCTTTTTTTTTTTTATTATTATAGATAGATGATGTTGATGAAATTGTGATGAGATATTGATGTGATGTTGATGACAAATATGGATAATGGTGTTGTTATGCAGGAAAAAGAGGCGGGCGCCACAAAAATTGGGTAGAAAATAAAGGAAAGGACTATGTTTAAGAAAAAGTAGGCATGTGACCGATATCGGTTAGATAACCGACGTCGGTAGAGGATAGACCGATATCGGTTAGGTAACCGATACCGGTTATTCCAAAATGAGCTTTTCTAAAAATAGAAAAGCTTGGGTGGCAACTTAAGTTCTTATTTTTAGAGTCATGCAAGAAGTTAAATACGCGAATGCGACGCTGTTTGACGACTGAGACAGGTAATTGCATGAGAGAATTGAGTGATAAGGAGGAAAGAGACAGGTAAAGTGAGTGTGGGCTGAGATTCAGAAGGTAGAAAGGCAAGTTATATTTGAAAAGGGTGGTGAACATGGCTGAACGAGGAGAAGCATCCAGCAGGGAGAGACGAGAGGGAAGACAGGGTCCACCTCAAGCTGCTGCATCCCAAGAGGTAAGTTGTTTGGTTGTAATTTGATTCTTGCATGTTTTGTGAATGGGATGAGGGAGAGTAAGTAGATAAAGATGAGAAAGAAAAGGTGATAGGCAAGGGTTTGGGATGGGGTGAGTGTGATGGGGTAGGTAAGCAGGGGTTTCGCGTATGTTGTTAGGTATAGAGACGAGTAAACGGGAAAAATATTTATCGCAGGTGTATGTTTTGAAGCATGCTGTATATTATTTTGACAGTGACCGGTATCATTTAGAGATAACCGGTATCGGCTAGTAAACCGGTATCGGTTATCTATAACCGATATCGGTTACTGTAGGAATTTCCAGAATGTGAGAAAAACCCTTGGGGATTTGATTTACTGAAAGGCTGTGTGTCGTTTTGATGTGTGCAGGCGGAGGCAGGGCTTAGGATGAATGATAGTGTGCCAGCTTTGTTGTCACGGATCCGAGTGGATGTAACACCAGCTGAATGGGCATTGATAAATCGTTTGGGATTAAGTGGAATCCGCTATTATTCACGAATCGCACGTAACCATGCTATGTTACAGGCGTTAATTGAGAGATGGAATCCAGAGAAGAATACCTTCTATCTGCCAACAGGGGAGATGACAGTGACGTTGGAAGATGTGTTTAGGATCTTGAGGCTCCCAATTACAGGAAGACCAGTGTATCAGGCAGGGCCAAGTGCAGCGTGGGGAGCAATAACAGCAGTATTTGGTCCATACGCACGGACTTGACACAACGAGGTTTGACATTCACTTATGGTATAATGTATGCAGCACACCCTGAGGCAACAAGGTTGGCAGTGGTATTAATGATAGCGGTGGGGTATTATGCATTACCGAGGGCGGATGGGGGAAGATTTCCAAAAGCATTGATGTGTATTATTTGGGAAATGATAGAAAGGAACGTGACTTTTGCATGGGCACCTGCATATTTGGCGGAGCTATACAGGGGTTTATGGGCTTGCAGGTGAAGTCACAGGACGTCACTGGATTGTTCATACTTATTACATTGTTGGGCCTATGAGCACATTGTTTGTGTGCGACCAATAGGCCGACCCATCCAGTCGGGAGAGACAGGAGTGCAGAGGTTGGGATTCAGATGATGGGTCCAGATAGAACAAGAGGCAAGATCCCAGGCCGTGATAGATGACATTGAGTATTATAGGCAGGTATGGGAGATGGTGATGATTGCGGATATTTGTTGGAGGCCTTACGGGAACTATATGGTAACAGAGAACATAGCTGAGGAGTTGAGGGGTGTAGAGCGATTGAGGTGGATCGCGGGGCACAGGCCAGGTGAGTATGAGAGGATTCCTCTAGATCACGTGCGGCGACAATTTGGATTTGTGCAGGATATACCCCTGGCTTATAGACCATATATGAGGATCGACGCGGAGGCATCATTCTCACCTCCCGGCCGACACCTCCAGAAGGACCAGAAGAGATAGCAGCCGATCGCAGGGTAATGGATGCAGGAACGACAGAGGCCTATAGATTATGGTGGGTAGCAGAGCTGCGAGGTGTACGTGATCATCCTGACATATTTGTGATTACAGCGGAGAGAGATCATCTGCAGGTTTAGTTCATCAGCTCCAAACGTGGGTGAATGAGACAACAGGATTGTTAGCGGTTGCGGAGTCACGAGCGGAGAGACTAGAGGCGAGATTCCTCCATGCGAGAGAGCGTATTCATATGTTAC
Organism: Taxus wallichiana var. yunnanensis; assembly: GCA_018340775.1. Lineage (NCBI taxonomy): Eukaryota > Viridiplantae > Streptophyta > Pinopsida > Cupressales > Taxaceae > Taxus > Taxus wallichiana. The sequence continues at coordinate 547,472,738 of CM031238.1, read as the reverse complement.
AGGAGAGATTGGTAGATCAGTGGGCGGTACCAATAGCCATGGTGCCTTTGAGGATGGAGAGGCCCGGCGAGAGGCGTCGATGATCACGATCATCACCAGGTTCGGGATGAGGCGCAAGGGTCTAAGTGAGTTTTATAGAGGTATAAGAATAAATAAGGATGCCGACCTGCGCGTCGATGATAGAGAAGATGTATTTGTTGAACATCTAAATAAAACTGAATATGTATGTTAATTTGAGTTATAATAATAAGAAGGGTCGTTTGTGAATGTTTGTTTTGAAAAAAATGATAAAGATGAATGTTGGCGAAAAGAAATACACTAAAATATGTATATTTACAACACATGATAGGTTATGGTAGGGGATGGTCGAGCTAACCTTGGGAGACACCATGTCTCCTAAGTGCTGCCTACATAGCCCTTTGCACAAAGCAAGGAGGGGCCTCAGACCGATGTAGTTCTCCCTTAGGACCAGGGAGAGGTGAATTCAGGAAATTTAGGTATGGTTAGGCAATTTGTTGGTTGGTAAAAATATTGATATTGGTAGGGTAATGTTGTTGGTGTTGGTAAGGAATTGGCGATGTTGGTATAGGTATAGGTGAAGCGAAAGTTAGCCTACCCAAGTGGTAGGGAACCGTATCCTGATTAAGGTCAACACATAATCCTAGAGTCGAGCAAAAGAGGCAAAAGTGTCCCGTAGTTGAGAAGAGCCAAACAAACCACATAATAACGTAGAATGAAGTTTGAACCCTAGGTACCTTGCATAGACGAGAAGTCGATAGGTGAAAAGAGTGGTATAATCACAATATATCGGGTATACGTCACGTCCCTTGAGGTTCGTTGTTTAAACAAATGGTGAGGTGAGGTGGATCACGTAGCTGAGGCGCAGAGAACTTGTTATAAAGTGAGTATCCTGACGAAAGAGAACCAAACCTAAATAGACAAGTCCATGACTCAAAAGTGCTTTTGAATGTGGCTTTTATTTTGCTGAATATAGACTGATCGATGTGGGAAGTCTAAAAGGGATATGTATTTTGTTACTCTTGAGGTCTTCACGAAGCTGATCAATGCGAGAAGCTTCTGATAAAGGCTGACTGTGTATAGCTGTCCTTCAAGGGAGCAGTCTATTTATAGTAGCAGATGCGGCGTTTGTGTATAGTTGTCCTTCGGGGCAGTCTATATATAATAATAGCAGCAATAGTTTGGCATATAGCTGTCCTTCGAGGGAGCAGTCTATGTATAAGTTCGAGGTCTAGATGTCCGTTGGGCATAAAGCATCTAGTTTTGTAGGAAGTTTGACTCAAGAAAATCCCATAAGTGTTTAGTTAAGAATGTGTCATTGTGATACTTTGAAGTCATGGACTAGTCTAAAAAGGGGAAGGCATCTTTAAGGGGAGGTGATAATCAAACCATGTGAGCTTGATTTGATTTTGAGATGTAGGAAACAAAGTGTATGCGATGGTAAATGAGCTCAAGGGACGAGCGCAAGGTAGATAAGAAGTGATATAACACTAAATTCAACAGTAGAATGGTCGAAGATGCAAGGCATTAAGGGGCTCAGGCTCAGGTTTACCATTAAGCGAAGCTAAATGATAAGTGCCTGATCCATAAGTGTGAGTGATAATGTAAGGCCCAATCCAATTGGGAGCAAATTTGCCACGTTTGCTCTTTTCTAGTTTGGTTACATGTTGATTCTCTTTGAGGACAAGATCACCAACCTTAAAGGTACGCTCATGAAGTCACTTATCATAAGCACGCTTGATGCGTTTTTGATAGATTTGAAGGTGGTCAAGAGCCGTAAGATGACGCTCGTCAAGAAGCTCTAATTGGGCTAACCGCTCTTGGCGGAAATCATCGTTGGTGAGAATGTCCTGAAGAGATATTCTGAGGGAGGGTATTTGTATTTCGAGAGGCAAGACAGCCTCGGTACCATATACCAAAGAAAATGGTGTGGCATTAGTGGAGGTACGAATGCTAGTACGATAAGCCCAAAGGGCAAAGGGGATGTGATCATGCCAATTTCTTCCAGAATCGTTAACAACTTTCATGAGAATTTTGGTCAGGGTTTTGTTAGAAGATTCGGCTTGGCCATTTGCTTGTGGATAGTATGGTGACGAGAAGCTAAGTTTGATACTGAAGTTGTTACAAAGGTCTTGTAACAACTTATTTTTGAAAGATTTACCATTATCTGTTATCAGGCGATGAGGAACACCAAAACGACAGATAATGTGATGGTTAACGAATTCTACGATTTTTTTTTTTTTGGTTGAAATGAGTGGAATGGCCTCCACCCATTTTGTGTAATATTCGGTTGCTGTGATTATCCATCGGTGACGTTGCGAAGAGGGCGGGTGAATCTCACCAATAAGGTCTAAACCCCATTGTGAGAAAGGCCAAAGATCTCGTGCGACCTGTAGCGGATGGCTAGGAGTATGTTGAAGGTTGGCATGTTGTTGACACATAACACAACGCTTAACATATTCATAGCAGTCGTTATTAAGAGTAGGCCAATAATAGCCTAGGCGAAGGATTCATTTGGCCATGGCAAGGCCACTAAAATGTCCACCACAAATACCGTCGTGGACTTGTTGGATGGTATAGGTGACCTCCGCGCCGGTTAGACATCGAAGGAGGATGCCATCAAAGCCACGTTTATAAAGGAGTCCCCCCATGACGACATAACGAGAAACATTTTTAAGAAAAGCACGTTTTCCGGTACTCGTTAAGTCAAGTGGGAGAACAGAGGTTGTGAGGTAGTCGTGAAATTGGTGATACCAGGTATCCTGCGAATTAGCAGACACATTATTTATCATACAAACAACCGGGGCTGAGTAAGATGGAGCAAAGAGTTGTTGGACCAAGATGAATATGTCAGAGTCAGTTGGTGAGGCAGGAATTTGAGAGGCTAAGCAAGCCATAGTATCCACAAATTTGTTAGTGGAGCGGGGAATGGTTTGGATAGAATAACGAGTAAATAAGGTCAAAAGTGAATCCACGTAATGTTTGTACTTTTGAAGTTCCTCATTTTTACATTGGTAGATGCCCATAACTTGGTTGACTACCAATTGAGAGTCACCGAAAATGTTGATAGATTTGACACCTAAGTGTAACGCAACCTGGAGACCCAAAACAAGGGCCTCGTATTCCGCTGTATTATTAGTGCAGGGGAAATCAAGCCAGAATGAAAGAGGCATAGGCTCAGCGTCAAGAGGAATGAGAACAACGCTGGCTCCTCCGCCGCGCTAGCATTTGGATCCATCGAAGAAGAGGGTCATTGGATAGGGCTCCTCCCTAAGTGAAAGAGTGGCGATGAGTTCGTCGGGGAAATTAAAATTGGTAAATTGCTCCCCAGGTAAAGGGGCTTCCGCGAGTTGGTCAGCAATGGTTTGTCCTTTGATTGACTTCTGGTGTATAAATTCAAGGTCGAGGTCAGCAAGGAGCATAAGCCATCGGGCGATGCGTTGGTTTAGATGAGGCTTGGCATACATATAATGGATGGGGTCCGTGTTGGTGATGATGAAAGTTTTGTGATTCAGGAGGTAGTGTCGGAGTTTGGTGGCCACGAATGATAGGGCTAGGCACAACTTTTCTACATGTGTATACCTAGTCTCATAATCCACCAGAGTACGACTTATATAATAAATGGCTTGTTCTCGATATTCGAGTCACGATGTGTGAGCATGGCCCCTACAGCGTGGTCGGTGGCGGAAAGGTAAAGGTAGAAAGGGTGATCGTCCTGAGGTGGGATAAGCACGGGTGGCTGCAAGAGATAGGCTTTAAGAGCCTCAAAGGCTTGGTGGCACTCTTCGCTCCATTGAAAGGCAATGTCCTTTTTAAGGAGGTGATGGAAAGGTTGACATCGATCCGAGAGTTGGGAGATGAAACACCGGATAGATTGGAGTTTACCTTGCAAACTACGTAATTGTTTGAGGTTAGTAGGTGGGGGCATTTCTAGGATAGCTTTGACTTTAGATGGATCGACCTCAATGCCACGCAAAGAGATGATAAAACCAAGAAGTTTTCTGAAAGGACACCAAAGACACATTTCTTTGGTTGAAGACGGACAAAATATTGTAACAGGTGATCGAAAATAATGGTTAAAACATCGAGATGTTCACTGCGATGTTTAGATTTGCCAAGAAGATCATCGACGTAATCCTCAAGGATAGTGTGCATAATGTCATGAAAAATGTAAGTCATAGCCCACTGATAGGTCACACCAGCATTCTTAAGGCCAAACGGCATGACACGATAACAGAAGGTTCCCCAAGGAGTTATGAAGGTAGTTTTATGTTGATCGGCGGGGCTACCAAAATTTGGTTGTATCCCAAAAAGCCATCCATGAGAGAAAGCATCTCATGACCGGCAGTGAGATCAACAAGTTGATCAATACTTGGTAGGGGGAAGTCATCCTTGGGGCAAGCGAGGTTAAGGTCTCGAAAATCCGTGCATATCCGAAGTCCCCCATCGCTTTAGTGATAGGTACGATGTTAGAAATCCATTGAGGATAGTCAATAGGTAAGAATGAAGGAAACAGAAAGGAGTCGTTGAAGTTCTTCTTTGACCAAGAGGGCAATGCGTGGATGCATTTTTCTCAGTTTCTATTTAACTGGCTTGGAATCGGGTTTCAGGGTAATGTTATGGACAACAATGTCAGGATCAATTCCTGGCATGTCAGCGTAGGACCAAGCGAAAGCTTGGTTGCGGGTACGGAGAAAGGTAGTAAAGGTGGCTTGTTCTGATGTGTTAAGGGATTGTCCGATCTTCACAATGTGAGGATCCTCCTCTGTGTGGATGTTGATTTCTATAGTCGACTCATTCAACATGGTTTGAGTTTCAGATGGTAAGGCGCGTTGAATATAGGAGTCATCCGCACCAAGGTAAGTGAGGATAGAGTCGTCATCCTGGCACTCAACAACATTAATTGAAGGTGAATCCTCTTCGATCATGTCTGGATACAGAAAGGGAAGAGAAGATGGGTCCTCATTATCGCGTTGATAAGTGAGAGGACCTAGGAAGATAGCATTTATGAAAAAAAAAAGTTAGGAGGGATAGATTCAGGATCTATCGACTCTGTGGGTGACGATGGCAAAATGGGTGATGATGGTTCGGTAGGGGTGACGTCGTCATCTTCCAGGAGACAACTGACACGAGGTTCCTTCGGTGTAAGTGTTTCAGGAAATCCGAGACCACTACGATCATTGTGCTTGCGTGTAGTTACGGGAATGATTGTATGTCGGCCTTGTTCATAAAGACCAAAACCAAAGCCTTTCCAAGCACAGCGAGTCAAGAAGGTGAGGGCGAAATGACGATTTGTCAGGTATTGAAAATCAGATTGGAAAGGAACCACACCAAGAGGAGGTTCAGGGGTAACGGAGGATGCGTCGACACCCCCATACGTTAGGTTGGTGCGGCAATTAGGTGGTCCGTAAGAGATTACCTCCCCCACGCGACGGTCGTAGGTAGGATGCGCATGTAACTGTCCGTACTCCTGTGGGGTATGGAAAGAACTAACGTTATATAGGTGATACTCCCCCAGCGTAAGGCGTTGAAAAACATCTACTAAGGGGTCGGAGGTTGGGATGTTAGCTGCGGGAAAGGAAGTGGTATTTGTGACGGCGGTTTCATTGGTTGAAGGTGTAGGTGCTGTTGAAGTGGATGGTAGAGGTGTGGTTGAAGTGGATGGTAGAGGTGTGGTTGAAGTGGATGGTTGGGTTGGATGAATGGGTGTCTTGACCGGTACAAGCACATCGTTAGGGCGATATAACATATTACAGGTTTTGAAGGGGGGAGGATCAGCTTTTACGGTGTAGGACTTCCCCTCGTACTCAAATTTTATGCATCTATGTAAGGTGGAGGGAACACATCCCATAGCCCGGATCCAAGGGCGGCCTAACAACATATTGTATTGGAACTCTCCCTCAAGGACATAGAAGAGTTCGGGTAAAGTACGTGGTCCTACACGAATGTTAAGGATCACGGTGCCTAAGGTAGAAGTAATAGCATCATTGAATGACCGCAACATGATGGGGTTGGCACACATGCAACTAGAAGGGATATTCATTTGTTGGAAGGCTTTTGAAGAGATGATGTTTAGACTAGCGCCCCCATCAATCATAACACGACGCACCCGAATGTCCCGGACATAAGCTGAGATGAAAAGAGCAGGGTCAGGATCTTCTGCACCAAAGTCAACAATTTCGTCTTCGAGAAACTGACAGCAGCGGCTTGTTGTACAGAGACAGAAGTGGTTGGGGAGATAGGTTGTTTGGTGAGCGAAGCAACGTGATTGGGTGTTAGAATGGAGGTAACAGGAAAGGTTTCATTAGGTAAGACCTCTATCCCTTGAAGGATTTCAACGAGAGCTTGTCGATGAGATTCAGAAGTCTGAATGAGATCATACAGTGTCATTTTTACAGGTGATTGGTGAAGCTGTTTGATCATGGTTCGGTGGGCAACTCCATTAGAGACGGGGTAGGTGGGTCCACGAATAACCACTTTAGGTGGTGGTGCGATCGGGATGGTGGACGGAGAAAGAGAGGCCGCAGGTGTGCTTTCTTTCACCTTCCCATTGTTTTTCTGCCCTCGAGTGGCAACACTAATCATGTTGATCTCGTGAACACGAGAGGAGGAGGATGGTAGGGATAAGTCATGGTCTTCGAGAGGTGGGGTTGTAATAATGATAGATTTTGATGAAGCGAGGACAGGTGGTATAGGAGAGGAGATTGAAGCTAAAGGTTTCTCCCTTCGTAAGTTGTCTTGTTTAACCTTTCTGTCTGAGAGAGGTGACTGATGAAGTATGGCTTTCAACGCTTTGCATCCTTCTACATCATGTCCTGGTGTGCGGTGGTAAGCGCAGATTTTAGACTCATCATAACCTATAGGTCGAGGTTTAGATGGATCATAAGGTCTAAGTGGGGGTAGGGAAATGGTCGCATTCTCCACCAATATAGCAAGGATTTTGGCGTAAGACCCTTTGAGTGGGTCAAAGTCAGAGGAAGATGAAGCTATTGACTGGGTAGTTTTTGGTAATGACGGGGTATGGTTGATTTGTATGGGTGGCGGTTTAGCCAAGGGATTTTGATAATGGGATTTAACTAAACGTGGCTTCTTTGGCGCAGAAGCTATGTTTAGCTGGTTAGATGATGAGGCCACCGATGATGTGGTATCAGAAAACAACCACGGAGCAATAGGAGTGACAGCAAACAAATCTTTTGATGATGGAATTTGTTTAGGGTTGATAGGCGGACAGGATACGCGGGATGATGGTGTTGATATACCCTTGGATCTCTGTATGGGTGCAGAAGGCGTAGGTCATTTTAAAGAAAACGCAGGAGGTATGATATATTGATGCAAGGTGGAGGGATGAGGTCCCAATATGGAAGGTAGGTGTGACGATGATGGTTTTAGTTGTGATAGAGGCATAGGTTGAGGAGATTGAGTCTGTCTCCTAAGTGGATGGACGGCTTTATTTTTAGATAAATCTAGTCGTTTGGGTGGGTGTGTTAAACTGGGTATTGGTGAGGTCCCAAGCGTAGGGGAAGATTTGGTTAGGCTAATAGAGGTGGATGAGGTACTTGGTAGAGATGAGGGGGGTGAAGATGAGGACATAGGCATTTTAAGCTTCTATAAACACTTCGGGTATATAGTAGAGGCGTCTGGGTCGGTCATCTGCATTTGAGTAGAATAGGGGGTACTCAAACGTTCCCATAGGACTCGTCTATCTTCTGAGGGATGACAATCCTCACGTGTGAATAGGAACTTTTGTATGGAAGAAAGGTGGGTTGTGATTCCGGTCCACTGTGGGTGTGATACAGGGGGTAGATGAGGCACTGTATCAATGGGCGTTAAGAGGTCAACCGGTCGCTGAAAAGATTTAGGCGATGAAGAACTGATAGGTAGGAGGGCATGTTTGAGAGGATCCATCATGATTAAAGAATTTGGTGATGTTGGTGCAAGAGGTTTCTCATCTAAGGATGACAAAAGAAGTGGCGAGCCTTCCTCTTGTACAGCAAGAATTGTAGAAGGAGATGTTTGGGAAATAGATAAGTTAGATAACATCCACTCACAGTCTTGCAAGGATGTGGTGTAAGAAGGCTCATCTGTGAGAAGAGACCTCTGGTGGTTAATTCCTCGATGGGTAAAGGAACGGTAAGAATTTCGTCTTGTCTTGATGGTGATGAAGGGGGTTCGGGTTCCTGCGTTAGTGAAGAGGCTTGATTCAGAATTTTTTCGATAGAGGCTTTTGGCTGGGAGTCGAAAACTGCATGGATTTCATGAACACTCTCCTCGGCTAAGATATCTTGGTTTACATTACTGCTAGATGAGTGGTTCGGGAATGGTTTGTTGAAGATTTTCAAATTTCGGTTAGCGGGGGCATTAGGATTATCGAGGGTTATATCCCCTGCATCAACCATTTCCTGCACTATGTTTTTCAACATCTTGCAGTTTTCGTGACTGTGTCCCTTTACGCGGTGAAAGTTACAGAAGTCATTTTCTTTGTACCAAGAAGGTATGGCGCGGGTGGAATCAAACCCGAGTGAGGTTTAACAGGAGGTAAGGTAATGGCTCCTGCTTTAAGCAATTTTTCCAAGATGACACCATAAGTTTCTCCCAAGGGAGTGTAGTTGATGGGCTCCACTTTATACTTATAGGTGGTTTTTGGCGGGGTATTAGACGGTGGTTGGGATTTGACCATCACCGCGTGCACAGCTCCTTTTGATTTCGAAGCAGTCGATGTGTGAGGATTGGTGGTGTTAGGTTTGTTGGTGGAATCTTGGGTTCGAAATTGGGGTTTTTGTTGCGCAACCGCAATTTCTCTTCCTCTAAGGCTCGAATCTCTAGTTTTCGAGCCATAGTAAAGGCCTCGTCAAATGTGCGGAAAGTTTGAATTTGGAGGGTAGGAGAGATGTGCTTAGCGCAGGCCCGCGTAAAAAGTTTGATAAGTTCGGCCTGAGGCAAGGCATATGTAAGTTGGTTGATAAGGCCCCGCCATCGTCCAACGAAATCTGCGATAGATTCGTCTTCAAATTGTCGGATGGCATAGAGGTCGGTGATAGATACTTTCTTGGCAATGTTAATGGAGAAATGATCCAAGAAAGATTGGGCTAGTTGGTTAAAAGAGAAGATTGAGTGCTGGGTTAAAGCACTGTACCACTCCAAGGCGGGTCCTGATAAGGACATGGGAAAGGTGCGGAGTAGTAAGGCATCATCATGAGCAATTAGATAGCAGGCATGTCTAAATGATCGCAAGTGTTGTTGAGGATCCTCCTTACTATTAAAACGAGTAAATTTTGGTAATTCCCATTGAGGAGGATATGAATGAAGGGGGACAGAAGGGTGGATAGGCTCCCGACAAACTTGCTCGTATGTCAAGGCGCTACGACTTCCTGAAATAGAAGCCTCCAGATTTTGCATTTTGTCCATCATTTGTTTGATGAAATCCGTGGTTGGATGAGATGATGGTGCGGTTGCGGTAAATGGAGGCAGATTGGGCCAAGGGCCTCCACTAGACAATGGTGGCGTTAAATGTTGATAAGGTATGGAGGATGAATGTGTTGAGGCGACCGAATAGGGATGTCCTATATAAGACGTTGAGGTCACCGGATACGTGTGTGGAAATGAAAAGGTGGGCGGAGCTTGAGAAGGAAAGCTCGTGTGGATAGGTGGCAGAGAGCAAGTCATGAAAGGAGCAGTCTGCAAGAGAGACGAGGTAGGAGCAGTCGGTGGTAATGATATGTGGGGCCCAAGATTAACCAAAGGAAAGCCAATCTGTGTGTATGAACCCCTGAAGCCGCTGGATTGGGAGACGGGGCTAAGGATGCAGAAGGCAAAGCGGAGTTATCAGGCGGAGAAGGAGCTAAATGAGCAGCTATACTAATAGGCATGCCAACAAGGAGTTGACCATCGGGCGTACGGTCAGGGGCATGAGACAAATAATATTGTACAGCGCTAGGATTAGCGTCCAAAAATTTTGCAAATTCCTTATCTCCTACAGGGATTTTAGGAACCTCACTGGTGTCCGTAGGGTTCCCCATAGAATGTGAAGGGGGTGATTCAGGAAAAGGCACAGAGCAGGCATGTGAAACCATGGCGGCGGCTTGCTTCCGAGTGATAACAACCATGGACAAGAGTACACAGTAGGGTTTCAATCTATCAGGAATAGAAACAACCTCAGAATGGTGAAATTGGTAGGTTGCTGGTTTGTCAGGGACTGTAAAAGACTGTAACCGATATCGGTCTGCTAACCGATGTCGGTTATACTGTAACTGGCGTCGTCGGTCACTTAACCGATGTCGGTATAATAGGACTGGTATAAGAAACTGTAAGAAGCTGCTGATTTGAGTTTTTAACAATACTTAGTACATCTATCAAACTATTACAGTGATCACAAAAATAGTATAGGATGAGAGAAACAGAAAAAAACAAGCAAGATACACAAGCAAATCCACAGACTAACCCTAGGATTAGTTTTATCAATTTGAGCTTATGCCCTTAGATGCAGAATGATGTCAGAATCCTAAACAAAAGACTTAGGGGAAATGTCAAGTTTGTTTTGGCTTATAAGGTTACCTCAATCGGGCGGAGGAATACCGCGGAAAAAGGGGGATGTTTTGGGCTGTTGTGTTAATTGTGAAGTGATTCGGTATGTGTTGTGCAGTGAAAGTAAGATTAATTTCTTGTCAATACCATGGAAATCACCCCCACGTGTATGACCTATTACTTATTCTACGTTCACTAGAATTGAAAACAACACGCAAAAATGGGATGCACGTGTTTTAAACCCAAATTGAAAATGTTATTCGATGAAGCAAAGAAGATGACTTTCACTAATGCAAAAGCTGGGAAAGCAAGACAAATTCTTTTACCAAATATAACAAAATATCGTGTGAAATTTTTAGAAGAAGAAAACAGCATGTATGCTCCCTATATGAAAGCAAGCAAGAAAGAAAGAAACCCAAAATGGGTCCCACCGGGCGTGCCAAAATGTTTCACACAGAATGTTTCAGCTTTTGGAATAGAGTTGCTTCTATCCTTTCATTCCTTTGAGAAATAGATAAGGGTTAGGGCTAGGAGGAATACCTGTTGAATGTCGAGAGGGTGTGCGCGTACCGTAGAGAAAGATCAGATCGACTGCGAAGAACTCCTTTTTGTCTTGGAAGGACTACCTGCAAGTAAGAATACAAGACCACCAGATTTTAATTAGACAATAAATGAGGGAACTGCCTTGGGCCCAGGAAATATAAAACTTCCTTTCGAAGGTGGTCAGTTCCCCTGCTAATATGAATTAACACAAATTATTGTAAAATCACAATTTAATTGCCTCGTTGAAACAAGTAGAGGAAAGGCTGGTTTTTGGTTTTGAATCACAGTGACCGATGCCGGTCACTGTCACCGGTACCGGTTGATATTAACCGATATCGGTAGGGGCAATGTTTTAGGGGCTTTTGGTGAAGGTTGGTTGTAGGGTGGTTGTGTTGTTTATAAGGCTGGTAAATGAGTGGGGTTAGGTAACGGGGTGATGAGAGGGACTCAGAGAGTACGGGGAGGGTGTTCTTGGGGTAACGTAAGGGTAGAGGAATGACAGTTAGATGTAGTGTGTTGCTGGGTAGTAGATCTAGGAATAGACTTATGATGGCTGTGATTCAAAAGTTCAAGAAATGTTATTAAAAGGACATACAAGATACTACTTACTGGTTATTGATGAGGATGCAGGTCCAAGGACTGTGATGACAAAGGCAGAACTCAGGTAGGATGACCTGACAATCAGAAGATGAGATATCTTCCCTCCCGATGTTCGGATGAGTGTCGCAGGGCTCTGGTTACTCAGTGGCAGCCTCGGCTTGATGTCCTCCTCTGCCAACTCTTCTTGTTTCTTCACTTGTCTCTGCTCGGCCAAGTAAACTCTGGATCCTTTCAATGACTTCGATTTAGATCAATGAAAATCCCCACCCTTTTTTTGGTTGGGGGAGGTCATTTACGAGGAACCGATGGCGGTTACATAACGGTCGAGTAGGAACGGTCGAGTAGGAATGGTCGGTATCGGTCAGGTCAAAGTGGGCTATTTTTAGTAAAATAGCCAACTTTCCCTCCTTTTCTCCCGAGGGATTAGTTGCGGGCTTGGTCAAGTCATTACGAGGTTGGTTTTAGGTGCGGGTGAGGAGTCATTTAGTCATGGGTGTGGATGTAAATGCTTCTTTGATCCCATTGAAATCTTGAATGGAATCTTTTTCCCATTTGATAACTTGGTCTTTCTTCAACATGCTAGTAATGGGGATAATCACTCAACAAAGTTAGACACAAATCTTCTGATAAATTTTATTTGTCAAAAGAAGGATTGAACTCCCTTCTTAGTTCTCAAAATTGGAACCTTGTTGATGGCTTCCACTCTCTTAGGATCAATCATGACCCCTTACTTTGATACAATGTGACCAATTAGCTTTGCCTTTTGCACTCCAAAATGGCACTTCTTGGCATTCAACGATGTGCCTTACTCTCACACTTAACAATATTCTCTCCAAGTGTTGCAAGTGATCATTTATTTTTTAGAAAACATAGTTACATCATCTTGATAAACAACAATGAAATCATTAATATAACTAGCAAATGCTACATCCATTGCTCTTTGGAAAGTTTCTCCAACATTCATTAAGCCAAAAGGCATCCTGACATAGACATAAGTTCCCCAAGGAGTGGTAAAGGAAGTCTTTATTCTTTCTAAATCCTTCACAACAACTTGATTATAGCCGAGAAACCATCCAAAGTGGATAACAATTCAAATTAGTTACCAATTGTATCATATTCTCCATGTTTGGCAGAGGGTAATTATCATTTCAATGATGATTTATTCAAGTTCCTAAAGTCTACACACAACCTTATATCACCATTCTTTTTCTGACAGTACTAAATTTGTAACCCAAGATGAGTACCTTGTGGGCTGAATGATCCCTCCATCCCTCAACTTCTTCAATTCTTCTTGCATCTTCAAAGAAAGGAGCGGATTGATCGGCCTCTATTTTTTTCTTGAAAGGCTTGGCATTAGATTCAAGAGGAATTTCATGTTGGAACAAATCTTCCCTGTATGCCTTCAACTTAGAGTAAGACCAAGCTAGGAAGTCTTGATATTTCTTTAACAATTGAACATATGACTTCTTCTCTTCCTTGCTCAGATTGCTTCCTAACCAGATTTTACGTGGTTTTCCTTTGTGCCCAGGTCATGCTCTTCCACATCTCTTGAAACTGACATACTTATGTTAATAATGCAATCAACATTATCAAAGTTTGATTCAAGTGCCACCAAACCTCTAGGAATCATGTTTGTCTTTAGTTGGATGATGTCTTTTCCAAATAAAGTTTCCTTTCCTTCAAAACACACACCATTGGTTCCCAATCTATATTTTGGTCAAAAAACTCACCTTGGTTCTACAGAAACCATTTCACCTAGGAATCATCATCAAACACTTGCCAATTTTTAATGTTGTTAGGGATAGATGGCCTTGTTAGTATTTCAACATCATACTCACAAAATGGAGATACTTGTACAATTTCCAAATTTGGATCCTAGCACTTGCTAACTTTTCTACAACAACATTAAAATTTCTATCATGGTGCACAATATTAAATGAGTCAAACATTTCAATCAAATCCCATACTACATGCTTGTATTGTTTCATTCTCTAATTTTTAGTAGCATACAGTTTTCTAATCTACTTGACAATCAATTCTGAATCTCCTTTGACAATGATATCCTTTACACCATATTTCCATGAAATTCTCAAACCCAATAATAGTGATTCATATTCAGAAATGTTGTTAGTGCATTCAAAGTTGAGTTTGAAAAGAAAAAACAAACTCTTCCTGGCCTGGAGAAATCAGAACAATACCAACACCATTTCCAAACTTGGAACAAGCTCCATCGAATAACAAGGTCCAAGAAAAACCTACTTGTTCAAGACATTTACATTGATCAATCTTGTGCTCTTTGCCATCAACAAATCCAACAAATTATCAGCATCTACATCAGCATACAACACTTCATAAGAAGCATTATTGGGATCTTCAATGAGGTGTAACATCTTCTTCTCTCCATATAGCTTTACAAGGTTGCCTTCAATTGAATGGTGGGAAAATACATATCCATCTAACACTTCCACCACACTTGCAGCCCACTTTCTTGATAATAACATGCCCCATTTGGTAGGGCAATCAACAATAACAACATCAAGTTTCAAGTTCTTACCCGGATAAGCTATAAGTTGTACCACCAAACCTTTTACACATCCTACAACTGACACCTCTCTAGAATCCATTACAGTACACTTGCCATAAGCTGTTATCACTTTAATGTTCAATTCATTCATGACCTCTAGAGGCATAACATTACATGATGCTCTAGAATCAAACATACAATTGTGTAATAGTCTATCCTTAATAATCAGCATTGTAAAAATGGATCAACATTTAATTGAGACTCAACCAAAGATGTTCCCAAGTAAACTTCAGGTGGTTCACCTATCTCCTCCAATGCTGGTGGTTTTTCTAGGTCTACAATGGTTGGAGGAGGAGTGTCTACATTATTTATATTTTTCCTTGGGTACTCCTATCTTCTTCCAATCCCAAATACTCAAAGGCCCTCTTCTTGTGCTCAAGAATCCTAAGCAGTTCAACAATTGGAACAGAAATATTGATCTAACTCAAGACTTGGGCAATGTCATAAGGAATGTATTTGGGCAAAGCAGCATTTGGAGAAAGATTGACAAACTCATCGATGGCACAAGATTTTTCACATTTTGGGCATGGGTGGGAACACAAGTTCTACTTGAGACAATAAGGCCTTTACCAGATGCATATTTCTTTGGAGTTTCTTTTGGGATATTGGTGAGAACTGGGGTTTTTGGTTTGCTTGAGGCCCTACCCCTTTGACAACTTTACTTCTTGTGTTATACTCTTTTTGTTGGGTAAAAACAACATTCATTAATAGTTTTCTATCCTCTTCTGATGGGATTCCTCCATCATACTTCTTAATCATTAGAGCTCTTAGGTACTCAAAATCATTATTAGGAAGTTCAAAATATTGTACCATATCTATTTCTAAAGTATGAGAGGGAGGAAGAAGAGGTACCCAGTGAATGCAATCCCAAAAACTTGCAGTAGTTCTTGCACTTATTACTTCAGTTGAAGTTTCTCCTTGTTGTGAGCTTGTAGAGAAATCCACCATGCATGCATCATCATCAATGTTATCATCATCATCAACTTCTTCAACTTGCTGATCTACTTCACATGGTGGGTGGGGTAAGAAACATTTGTCACACCAATCAATTTCATTTGTCTCTTTAACAACAATAACTCTCTGGCATTTAGAGGATCAAACACTACTCTATTTTCCCTAGCTTGGGGTTTTCTAGCTCCCATGGGTCCTTTACCTCTATCATCAGATCTCTTGATCATTTCTAGGATGATTTACAAATCTTATCTTGTCCTTGTTTCCTATGCTGACCTTGAGAACCTTGTCCAATTCCTTTCTCTTCCCTGGCTAGCTTGTAAGAGATTTCTTTGATAACTCTGGCCAAAGTCTTTACAACTTCCTCAAGATCCACAACCTTACTTGATTGAGGATTCTCTGGATTGACTAGCTTGATACCTTCCCTCTTAGGAGGCTTACCAAATTCTTTGATATTATTTTCAATCTGCAAATCCATGGTGAAGGCCTGACCTCAATGTTGTTGGGTTCTTGTCTCTTAAATAATAGGCAACTTTCTTATCAAAAGCATCAGAGTATTTTATCAAACAAGAAACATCACTTGGCCTTAGGATCACAAAAGCCTATTTAGGGTCTTATTGAACCTTGTATTGAAGTCATGAACAAAATCATTAGGATTCTTTTTTATATTTTCAAATTCTGATAAAAGAAACCTAGGGTCTATTTTATCTCCATACTGTAATCTAAAAGTGTTCTTCATTTCTATCCAAGAATCAATGGAATTATCTGGAAAAGATTTATACCAATCCCTTGCATCTTCTTCTAAAGTATGGATAAAAATTTAATGTACACATCCTCAAATTCTATTTCAAATTCCTCCATCATATTGAAAAAAAGCTTTAAGTGTTGATCCCAAGATTGGCATTATTTCCTTGAAATTTAGGCAATCTATTTCTAACATCTTCTTGGCACAACATTTGGATATCCAGCATACCTCTAAAATCTATAGGACCAAAAGTGTTCAAATAAATGGAGGTCTCAAAGGGGGTTGGGCCATATTATTTTGGGGAGGTGATCTTATAGGAGAAACAAAATGATGAGGAGTGAGGGTCTATGGGGCATAGGAATGTAATTCTCAGAATGGATGTTCTCTAAAACTTTGTTTCTTGGAAGATCCTATCAACTTTGGAGAATACAGGACAAAATGAGATGCAAATCTTTCAAATACAAAAGAAGGACCCTCTCTAGTTGGAGAATTTGGATTTACAAAGAGACTACCTAATTCAGAAGAACTTGAGGAAGTATTGCAATCTTCAATCACAAGCTGATCAGTTTCACCAATGGAGATCTCTTTTCTTGATGCTTGATCTCCAACAACCTTCCAAATTCTTCTTCCTTCTGAATTAGACTTTCCCAACTCTAGAAACAACCTTCTACTAGGGTCCTTGGTGAAGAAATATCTTTTCTTCCATCTTTTCAGAGAGATTAATGACAAATCTTACTTGATATATGTTAAGACACTAGTATTTATTAAGAATTTAAATAACATGGAGTCACCACTAAGGATTTTCACCTTAGTTTGTGTAAATGCACTATGAAAGACCTATCAAATGTCTGTTAATACCAAATTCATGCAAATCTTACAAGATCTTCTCTTCTTCTACCCAAATTTATCAATGATGATACAAACTTTAGTGTAATAACTATATAAGCTAGAAATATTGCACTCAGAACTTACAACTTTGAACAATTCTTACAGATTTCTAAAAGATAATGATGTTTCAACAATGTATTAGCACACAACATGTAAGAAGTATTACTAGGGTCTATATGTACTACATTTGTAAAATACTTCAAAGAGTCCCCGAAAAGGCATTATTCTGTGTTGTTGATGGGCCAAATGGATATGAATTGGAAACAAATCAACAAATCATCCCCAAAAATGGTGTTGTTTCCATGGTGTTGTGAGATAGGATCTTATTTTGAGTCATTTTGTAGCCAGGGAGATGATTTTTCCTCTCTTTATCACTCGGCATCGAAGAAATGGATAACACCTTCATTAAGGATTTGATCTATCCTCACTACTTTAGGTCATGCCTTTCAACCAGGGTGAGAGGACCCATTTTGTAACCTCTGTTGATGAAGGAGAATGAAGATATCCTTCTTTACACAAATTTGAAAAGGAGACCCTAAGAAAATATGATCAATGCACCACAATTTAACTCTCACGAGTTGTCACTTCTAAAGAATGGTGATATTTCCTAGACAGGCTAAGGTTACTAAAGACATTATGGAATCCTGATTGCTTCTACATATTTTAGCAGTAGAATTTATACATTTGTGGACACACAGGGAAAACAGGGGTAGTTCAGGATGGATTCATTGTTTTTGAATAATTTTGGTGGGAGATTAAGCAGGATAAAATTGATTATACCAGATCTTTGAGAGACTTCACAACAATTGGAAAGCTAAATGACAGAAAGCTTCAAATAGCTAAAATATTCCTTCAACTAGAAGGTGTGCATCAATGGAGGCCCAAATTTGCATGGTTTCACACAATCTCCAAGAATTTAACATGAAGGCTCAAGCTAAAGACTCAATAAAACATCAAAGACCCCTGGTTCCTCATGCCTAAGATACACTCAAAGGCTTACAAACAATATTTATCAACAAATGACAATGAAGTGATTTTAAATTTGTTTATCTCATCACAGATGAAAGCTCTTCTTGAAATGAAATTGCAAATGCCACTAAACTATCACAGGGATGAGATCCTATGTGATTCGAGAGGACTTTAACACAAGATTGCAATAGGAATAAGAAAAACTACTTGCAGACATTCTGAAAACAAAGCAGACACAAATTGCTCCAAGATTGACACAAATTAACTCAAAATTGATTAGATTCATCAACAGGGGAAAGTTTCTTTGAATAGTCTCAGAGCTTGTCAATGGTATACACTCGCAACCAACTTGACGTGATTGAAATCTAAAACACAGAAATTAACAGGTTTCTCGATTGGTCTCTCAGAAGATGGGCTCTCTCAAATTTTCTCTTAAGAATTCAACCCCCACCTTTTCAAGAGTATTCTCATTGCATTTATACATTTCACTTGCTCACTCATCCCAAATTTTCCCCAAAAAAAAGAATATTCGAGGGACCTTTTCTTGTTACCAATTTTCCTCAGAAAGTGACGTTTAACAAATTCACATCCAAAGCTACCAGGTGGACCAATTATGAACTAATCACATTTCTCAGACCCTCGACTAATGACTAGGATGCCATGCCACAACCTTTTTGACAGTCCTTTAATCATTCTTCATGTGAGAAATCCCCATTTTAATCATTTTCCGGAGGCTCTATATATACCGATCTCGATAGGTAATCCTTTTCACCTCGAGGAACACCTTTTTCATCTTTTACACCTGCAACCTCCATCATTTCATCCTTTTCCTCTCTTTCCTCTATCTCAACTCTACCCCACATCCATCTTCTCTGGTAATTCATGTTTTTGCAAGTGCCCGAGCAATTCCAATTTCAAAATATCAACCTTAACAATTCTTGGACTCACAAATTAAGTTCTAAATCCATTCAATGGCACTTTGCAGACAAAAACAACAAGGAATTTCATCAAAAATGATGAAAAATAATGCGTATTCACATCTCCAAGAGTCTTGGAGAAAAATGGTGGAAAAATAGGTGAAATGCACAAATGCAACAACATTGATTCTTCCCCTTCTCAACTCTAGATTAGAGTCATCCACATGTTTTCTTGGTGCAACTACAAAAGGTGAGGTATAATGGCAAGTTTCCAAACAAGCACGGCCTTCCACGTGCCCTGGGCCCAAGAAAAATGCTTTTTGGCCTTTGAAAAAGTCTCAAGTAAAAAGGAGCCAATGGAAGCCTCCACGTGTCTCCATGGCACACTTTGAGATGGTCCTCAAAAGTGAGACCCCAAACAAGCGTGGGCTCACCACGTGTCTCAGTCCGGAAGAGTTGTTAAAAAAAAGTTGAAGGATCAATGGAAAGGCACCATGTGTCTAGGGTCCGAGATAGTTTTCCTTGCCGTTGAAAAGTCCAAGCAAGGGCAGAGTGAGCGAAGCCTCCAAGTGTCCTCCTGGCACTTCTTCAAAATAAAATTTAGGGGCCGGTCCCCAAATAGGTGCGGTCCCTCCACATGTCCTAGGCCTTAGAAAATTTCTTTGAAAATTTTAAGTATAGAGCGAGAGAGCTGGAAGCCTCCACGTGTCTCCCCAAAACTTTGAGATGGTCCCCAAAAGTGGAGACCCTAAACAAGCATGGGCTCACCACGTGTCCCCTTGGCAAATGTTAAGGTGGGACCCTAGGTGATCCTCAAATGAGCATGCCCCCTCCACGTGTCCATGGTCCACCAAAGCTACACCGACCACATGAAAAAAAAAATGTCTAAGTCTTGGCAAGGCAAATGGAAACCTCCACGTGTCTCCCCGGCGCAACTCCAAGGTCAAACCAAAAGGTGAATTTTCAGATGAGCATCGACCCTCCACATGGACAAGTTTTGAGTTGAATCGGGCCTTAGAGTTTCAAAGTGCCCCACCGAGCCACATCCAACTAGAAAGGGCCACGTTTCCATAGATGTTGAGATGTAAATTTGATGGGGAAAACACACCCATTGTCAAACCATAAAATGTAGGAAAATCACCATTTGCACTCCCTGAAATGAATCTTTCTTTAAGGAAAGAGATTTTGGAAATGATATAAGGCCCAAATGTGATCCTCAGCCACATCCAATCATGACCACATTTCCATAGATATTTGGGACAAAAATTGACAGGGAAAACAAAACGTGACTGATGGAAAATGGAAGGAAGGGAAAAAAACCTAATTTTTCACCCAAGTTACAAATTCTTTCACATGGATAGAGGAATGGAAAAAAAAACTCTGATTTAAAGTGATCCTCGACCAAAGGAAGGGACTGATCATGGAAACCAAATGGAGGACAAAGTTTTCATGCATCAATACGGGGAGATAAAAAGATGACAAGCCCACAAATTGAAGAATTTCAAGGACAAACGGGGTGAGATCAAATTGAGCACCAACATCAGCTCCGACTCTGGGGATGGGCACTCCCTGTGAGTGCCACAAGAACAAATAGTAGACCAAGTGCCAAAAATAAACCATTGGGAAATGGAGTCAAAGAATAAGCTTGCAGAGAAGAACAATAATAACCAACTCCCCCAAGGATGAACCGAGAAACCAACAAAATGGCCAAGGACCAAGACAAACAAAAATAGAAAAACATGAAAGCAAGAAAGAAACCAAAAGACTATACACTATACAATGGAGTATACCTTGATTCTAAGAAATCAATCAAGGAAATGTTTCAAATGCCTACCATTAATAGGAAATTCAAGCAATTCCCCATCTAAGTCTTTTAAGAAGAAAGTATTTTCACCAATTCAATGTCAATTGAATAAGGGCCCATCCACAATGCATCAAAATTTCCATGTTTTCCCTTATCCTCATGCCTGCTGTCCCATAATAACACAAGATCTCCCACACTAAAAGCTCTTGGAGTCACTTTTTTATCAAATAAATTCTTCAACTTTTCTCTAACTTCACATGCCACTGATGGGATGCCCTTCTTTCTTCATCTAACTCAATAATCTGATTGATTCGAGCATCATATGGACTAACTTCTTGATCTTCAATTTGTTGAACAAACTAAAATGAAGACAATTGCAAATGAAGGGGCAAAAAAGCTTGAGTTCCATATACCAACTCAAATGGGCTTTTACCAATAGCTCTTTTGACAATGATTCTCATCCCAAAAACAAAAACTTCAGTTTTCTCACCCCACTTCTTTTTTTTCAGCTCCAAGGTTCTTCTAATGATCTTCAACAAGTTTTTATTGTTGACTCAACTTGTCCATTTCCTTGGGGATTGTAGTTAGAAGCATATGTCAAATTGATTCCATACCCTTTGCACATTGCCACCAAAGGTTTGGCTCTAAAACTCATGGCATTATCAACAACAATCTTAGTTGGCACTCCAAATCTGCATATGATTTGATTCAACATGAAGTCCATGATGACTTGGTGTGTTGCTTTCTTGGTGGGGATTGCTTCCACCCACTTAGTGAAATAATCAATGGCTACAAGAATCCATTTATGACCAGCACTAGAAGGATCTGAAATCTCACCAATGAAATCCATTCCCCATTGCTTAAATGGGGCTTCAATTGACACAAGATGCAAAGGAAGGGAACCTGAAGCTTTCATTCTTCCAGAAAAATGTTGGCAACTTTCACATTTCCTAACCAATAGAGTTGTATCCTTGAAAAGAGTTGGCCACCAATAACCAGCCCTCAAGATTTTATGTGTTGTAACTCTTCCAAAAAATTCCCCCACAAAATCCTCCATGGAGATCAGCAATTATTTTGGGGGCCTCATCTTCAGTGATGCATCTCAAGAGCACTCCCTCGGGTTCTTCCAAGCTAACCCAAAATCAGTAATGACATATTTTTGGGAGGCTAACTTAAGAGCTCTTTTCTGATTTTTAGTCAAATGTTCAGGGCAACATAGATGTTTGAGATAAAAGATTATATCTTTTACACCATTCAAAGCTTACCAAATTTTCAAGGACATCCACCCTTTCTCCTTCTACTTCATTCACCTCAATAGTTTGCAAGTTTCTCTCAGCCATAAGCTTAGCTAGGCCCAAACCTCTTATCAATTTCATGGTTTGGATATCCATGTCATATTCCTACAACTTGTTTACCCATCTACATCTTTTTCTTGAGACCTCCATCTCTGATAAGATATCTTTCACCATGGTGTGGGGAACATAAGAAACAACTTTAGAGCTCAAGATGTAAGGTCTAAAAACCTTTTTGCTTTCTTTCACCAAGGAAAATGCTTGCTTCTCCATGATGGTGTACTTCAACTCAGCTCCTTGCAATGCCTTACTAAAAAGGCAATTGGTCTCTCATCCCCTTCATCATCCTTCTACAACAAGACAGATGCAATGGTGTTTTTTGAAGAAAAAGAAAACATTTGAAAAGGCTTCTTGTAATTTGGAGCTGCCAAAATAGGGGCATGCTTTAATGCTTCTTTGATCCCATTGAAAGCTTGAATGGAAGCTTCTTCCCATTTGATAACTTGGTCCTTCTTCAACATGCTAGTAATGGGGATGGTCACTCAAAAAAAGTTAGACACAAATCTTCTGATAAAGTTTATTTGTCCAAAGAAGGATTGAACTCCCTTCTTAGTTCTCGAATTGGAACCTTGCTGATGGCTTCCACTCTCTCGGGATCAATCATGACCCCTTCCTTTGATACAATGTGACCAAGAAACTTTTCCTTTTGCACTCCAAAATGGCACTTCTTGGGATTCAATGATATGCCATACTCTCTACACCTTAACAACATTCTCTCCAAGTGTTGCAAGTGATCATTTCTTTTTCTAGAAAACACAGTTACATCATCTTGATAAACAACAATGAAATCATTAATATAACCAACAAAACACTACATCCATTTCTCTTTGGAAAGTTTCTCCAAGCATTCATTAAGCCAAAAGGCATCCTGACATAGACATAAGTTCCCCAAGGAGTGGTAAAGGTAATCTTTATTCTTTCTTAATCCTTCACAACAACTTGATTATAGCCAGAGAAACCATCCAAAGTGGATAACAATTCAGAACCAGTTACCAATTGTAGCATATTCTCCATGTTTGGCAGAGGGTAATTATCTTTCAATGATGCTTTATTCAAGTTCCTAAAGTCTACACACAACCTTATATCACCATTCTTTTTTTCTAAAGGTACTAAATTTGCAACCCAAGATGAGTACCTTGTGGGCTGAATGATCCCTCCATCCCTCAACTTCTTCAATTCTTCTTGCATCTTCAAAGAAAGGAGTGGATTGATCAGCCTCTATTTTTTTTCCTGAAAGGCTTGGCATTAGATTCAAGAGGAATTTCATGTTGGAACAAATCTTCCCTGTATGCCTTCAACTCAGAGTAAGACCAAGCTAGGCAGTCTTGATATTTCTTCAACAATTGAACATAGGACTACTTCTCTTCCTTGCTCAGATTGCTTCCTAACCATATTTTACGTGGTTTTTCCTTTGTGCCCAGGTCATGCTCTTCCACATCTCTTGAAACTGACATACTTCTATTAATAATGCAATCAACATTATCAAAGTTTGATTCAAGTGCCACCAAACCTCTGGGAATCATGTTTGTCTTCAACTGATGATGTCTTTTCCAAATAAAGTTTCCTTTCCTTCAAGAACACACACATTGGTTCCCAATCTATATTTTGGTCAAAAACTCACCTTGGTTCTACAAAACCATTTCACCTAGGGCATCATCATCGAACACTTGCCAATTTTTAACGTTGTCAGGGATAGATGGCCTTGTTAGTATTTCAACATCATACTCACAAAATGGAGATACTGTATAATTTCCAAATCTGGATCCTAGCACTACTAACTTTTCTGCAACAACATTAAACTTTCTATCATGGTGCACAATATTAAATGAGTCAAACATTTCAATCAAATCCTAGACTGCATGCTTGTATTGTTTCATTCTCTGATTTTTAGTAGCATATACAGTTTTCTAATCTGCTTGACAATCAGTTTGAATCTCCTTTGACAATGATATCCTTTACACCATATTTCCATGCAATTCTCAAACCCAATAATAGTGCTTCATATTCAGCAATGTTGTTAGTGCATTCAAAGTTGAGTTTGAAAGAAAAAACAAACTCTTCCTAGCCTGAGAAATCAGAACAATACCAACACCATTTCCAAACTTGGAACAAGCTCCATCAAATAACAAGGTCCAAGGAAAACCTACTTGTTCAAGACATTTACATTGATCAATCTTGTGCTCTTTTCCATCAAAAATCCAACAAATTTATCAACATCTACATCAACATACAACACTTCATAAGAAGCATTATTGGGATCTTCAATGAGGTGCAACATCTTCTTCTCTCCATACAAATTTACAAGGCTTGCCTTCAATTGGAATGGTGGCAAAAGACATATCCATCTGAACACTTCCACCAACACTTGCAGCCCACTTTCTTGATAACAACATGCCCCATTTGGTAGGGCAATCAACAATAACAACATCAAGTTTCAAGTTCTTACCCGGATAAGCTGCAAGTTGTACCACCAAACCTTTTACACATCCTACAACTGGCACCTCTCTAGAATCCATTGTAGTACACTTGCCATAAGCTTTTTGTCACTTTAATGTTCAATTCATTCATGACCTCTAGAGGCATAACATTGCATGATGCTCTAATCAAACATACAATTGTGCAACAGTCTGTCCTTAATAATCAACATTGTAAAAAATGGATCAACATTTAATTGAGACTCAACCAAAGATGTTCCCAAGTAAACTTCAGGTGGTTCACCTATCTCCTCCAATGCTTGGTGGTTTTTCTAGGTCTGCAATGGTTGGAGGAGGAGTGTCTACATTATTTATATTTCTACCTTGGGTACTCCTATCTTCTTCCAATCCCAAATACTCAAAGGCCCTCTTCTTGTGCTCAAGAATCCTAAGCAGTTCAACAATTGGAACAAAAATCTTGATCTGACTCAAGACTTGGGAAATGTCATAAGGAATGTATTTGGGCAAAGCAACATTTGGAGAAAGATTGACAAACTCATCGATGGCACAAGATTTTTCACATTTTGGGCATGGGTGGGAACACCAGTTCTACTTGAGACAACAAGGCCTTTTCCAGATGCATCTTTCTTTGGAGTTTCTTTTGGGATATTGGTGAGAACTAGGGTTTTTGGTTTGGCTTGAGGCCCTTGCCCTTTTGACAACTTTACTTCTTGTGTTATACTCTTTTTCTTGGGCAACAACAACATTCATTAACAATTGTCTATCCTCTTCTGATGGGATTCCTCCATCATACTTCTTAATCATTAGAGCTCTTAGGTACTCAAAATCATTATTAGGAAGTTCAAAATCTTGTACCATATCTATTTCTAAAGTATGAGAGGGAGGAAGAAGAGGTACCTAGTGAATGCAATCCCAAAAACTTGCAGCAGTTCTTGCACTTATTACTTCAGTTGAAGTTGCTCCTTACTGTGAGCTTGTAGAGAAATCCACCATGCATGCATCATCATCATTATTATCATCATCAACTTCTTCAACTTGCTGATCTACTTCACATGGTGGGTGGGGTAAGAAACATTTGTCACACCAATCAATTTCATTTGTCTCTTCAACAACAACAACTCTAGCATTTAGAGGATCAGAACTACTCTATTTTCCCTAGCTTGGGGTTGTCTAGCTCCCATGGGTCCTTTACCTCTGTCATCAGATCTCTGATCATTTCTAGGATGATTTGCAAATCTATCTTGTCCTTGTTGCCTATGTTGACCTTGAGAACCTTGTCCAATTCCTTTCTCTACCCTAGCTAGCTTGTAAGAGATTTCTTTGATAGCTCTCCAAAAGTCTTTACAACTTCCTCAAGATCCACAACCTTACTTGATTGAGGCTTCTTTGGATTGACTAGCTTGATACCTTCCCTCTTAGGAGGCTTACCAACTACTTTGATATTATTTTCAATCTGCAAAGCCATGGTGAAGGCCTACCTCAATGTTGGGTTCTTATCTCTTAAATAATAGGCAACTTTCTTATCAAAAGCATCAGAGTATTTTATCAAACAAGAAACATCACTTGGCCTTAGGATCACAGGCAACCTATTTAGGGTCTTATTGAACCTTGTATTGAAGTCATGAACAAACTCATTAGGATTATTTTTTATATTTTCAAATTTTGATAAAAGAAACCTAGGGTCTGTTTTATCTCCATACTGTAATCTAAAAGCATTCTTCATTTCTATCCAAGAATCAATGGAATTATCTAGAAAATATTTATACCAGTCCCTTGCATCTTCTTCTAGAGTATGGATAAACAATTTAATGTACACATCCTCAAATTCTATTTCAAATTCCTCCATCATATTGACAAAAAGATTTAAGTGTTGATCCCCAGTAATGGCATTATTTCCTTGAAATTTAGGCAATCTATTTCTAACATCTTGGGGCACAACATTTGGATATCCAACCATACCTCTAAAATCTATAGGACCAAAAGTGTTCACAAAAAATGGAGGTCTAGGGTGGGGGCTGGGGCCATATTGTTTTGGGAGGTGATCTTACAGAGAGAAAAAATGATGAGGAGTGAGGGGTCTATGGGGCACATGAATACAATTCTCAGAATGGATGTTCTCTAAAAACTTTGTTTCTTGGAAGATCCTATCAGCTTTGGAGAATACAGGGACAAAATGAGATGAAAATATTTCAAATACAAAAGAAGGACCCTCTCTAGTTGGAGAATTCAATTTACAAAGAGACTACCTGATTCAGAAGCACTTGAGGAAGTATTGCAATCTTCAATCACAGGCTGATCAGTTTCACCAATGGAGATCTCTTTTCTTGATGCTTGATCTCCAACAACCTTCCAAATTCTTCTTCCTTCTGAATTAGACTTTCCCAACTCTGAAAAAACCTTCTACTAGGGTCCTTGGTGAAGAAATATCTTCTTCCTTCCAGCTTTGCAGAGATTAATGACAAATCTTACTTGATATATGTTAAGACACTGTATTTATTAAGAATTTAAACAACACAGAGTCACCACTAAGGATTTTCACCTTAGTTTGTGCAAATGCACTATGAAAGACCTATCAAATGTCTATCAATACTAGATTCATGCAAAATTACAAGATCTACTCTTCTTCTACCCAAATTTGTCAATGATGATACAAAATTTAGTGCAATAACTATATAAGCTGGAAATATTACACTCAGAACTTACAACTTTGAACAATTCTTACAGATCTAAACAGATAATGATGTTTCAACAATGTATTAGCACACAACATGTGTAAGAAGTATTACTAGGGTCTGTATGTACTGTATTTGTAAAATACTTCAAAGAGTCCCCGAAAATGGTGCCATTCTAGTGTTGTTGATGGGCCAAATGGATATGAATCTGAAAAATCAAACAAATCATCCCCAACAATGACACCATTCTGTTGTTGTTGATGGGCCAAATGGATATGAACTGGAAAAAAATCAACAAATCATCCCCTAGAAATGGTGCCATTCTGGTGTTGTTGATGGGCCAAATGGATATGAATCGGAAAAATAAAAATCAAATCAAAAATCCCCCTCAAAATGGCGTCCATTCTCGTGTGTTGGTATCCAAATTGATTCTCCCTTGGAAACCGAGCAAGCAGCATCAAAGATTTAGCAAGACACTAAGAGATAGACAAATCTTATTATGAGTCATTTTGTAGCTGGGGAGAGGATTTTTCTAACTCTTTATCACTCGGGCATCGAGAAATGGATAACACCTTCATTAAGGATTTGATCTATCCTCACTACTTTAGGTCATGTGTTTCCAGGGGAGAGAGACCCATTTTGTAACCTTTTTCGGTGAAGGAGAATGAAGATATCCTTCTTTGTCACAAAATTTGAAAGGAGACCCTGAGAAAATATGATCAATGCACCACAATTTAACTCTCACGAGTTGTCACTTCTAAAGAATGGTGATATTTCCTAGACAGGCTAAGGTTACTAAAGACATTATGGAATCCTTGATTGCTTCTACATATTTTAGTAGTAGAATTTATACATTTGTGGACACACAGGGAAAACAGGGGTAGTTCAGATGGATTCATTGTTTTTGAATAATTTTGGTGGGAGATTAAGCAGATAAAATTGATTATACCAGATCTTTGAGAGACTTCACAACAATTGGAAAGCTAAATGACAGAAAGCTTCGAATAGCTAAAATATTCCTTCAACCAAAAGGTGTGCATCAATGGAGGCCCATATTTGCACGGTTTCACACAATCTCCAAGAATTTAACACGAAGGCTCGAGCTAAAGACTCAATAAACATCAAAGACCCTTGGTTCCTCATGCCTAAGATACACTCAAGGCTTACAGACAATCTTTATCAACAAATGACAGTGAAGTGATTTTAAATTGTTTATCTCATCACAGATGAAGGCTCTTCTTGAAATGAAATTACAAATGCCACTAAACTATCATAGGGATGAGATCCTGTGTGATTCGGAGGGACTTTAACACAAGATTGCAATAGGAATAAGAAAAACTACTTGCAGACATTCTTGAAAACAAAGCAGACACAAATTGCTCCAAGATTGACACAAATTAACTCAAAATTGATTAGATTCATCAGCAGGGGAAAGTTTCTTTGAACAATCTTCAGAGCTTTTCAATGGTTGTACACTCACAACCAACTTGACGTGATTGAAATCTAAAACACAAGAAATTAACAGTTTCTCATTGGTCTCTCAAGAAGATGGCTCTCTCAAATTTTCTCTTAAGAATTCAACCCCCCCTTTTCAAAGAGTATTCTCATTGCATTTATACATTTCACTCACTCACTCATCCCAAATTTTCCCCCAAAAAGAAGAATATTCGAGGGACCTTTGCTTGTTACCAATTTGCCTCAAAAAGTGACGTTTAACAAATTCACATCCAAAAGCTTGCCAAGTGGACCAATTATGAACTGATCACATTTCTCAGACCCTCGACTAATGACTAGGATGCCATGCCACAACTTTTTTTATAGTCCTTCTAATCATTTTGATTCTGTCATGTGAGAAATCCCCATTTTAATCATTCTCCGAGGCTCTTTATATAGCTGGATCTGATAGTAATCCTTTTCACTCTCGAGGCAACACCTTTTTCATCTTTTGCACTACAACCTCCATCATTTCATCCTTTTCCCTCTCTTTCCTCTGCAACTCTACCCCACATCCATCTTCTCTAGTAATTCACATTTTTTGCAAGTGCCCGAGCAATTCCAATTTCAAAATATCAACCTTAACAATTCTTGGACTCACAAATTAAGTTCTAAATCCATTCAATGGCACTTTGCAGAGACAAAAATGACAAGGAATTTCATCAAAAATGATGAAAAATAGTGTGTATTCACATCTCCAGAGTCTTGGAGAAAATGGTAGAAAAATAGGTGAAATGCACAACAACCATTGATTCTTCCCCTTCTCAACTCTAGATTAGAGTCATCCACATGTTTTCTTGCACAACTACAAAGGTGAGGTATAAGGGAAGTTTCCAAACAAGTGCGGGCCTTCCACGCCCTGGGCCCAAGAAAAACACCTTTTGGCCTTTGAAAAGTCTCAGTAAAAAAGGAGCCAACGGAAGCCTCCACGTGTCGCCTTGGCACACCTTTGGTATGGTCCTCAAAAGTGGAGACCCCAAACAAGCACAGGCTCACCACGTGTCTCAATCCGAAGAGTTGTTAAAAAAATTGAAGGATCGGCAAGGAAGGTGCCATGTGTCTAGGGTCCGAGACAATTTTCCTCCATTGAAAAGTCCAAGCAAGGGAAAAGTGAGCAAGAAGCCTCCAAGTGTCCTCCTGGCACGCTTTTTCAAAATAAAATTTAGGGCCGGTCCCCAAACAGGCGTGGTCCCTCCACATGTCCCAGGCCTTAGAAAATTACTTTGAAAATTTTAAGTATAGAGTGGAGCCTCAGAAAGCCTCCACGTGTCTCCCCGATGCAACTTTGAGATGGTCCCCAAAAGCGGAGACCCCAAACAAGCATGGATCACCACGTGTCCCCTTAGCACAACTATTAAGGTGGGACCCTAGGTGATCCTCAAATGAGCGCCAACCCTCCACATGTCCATGGTCCACCAAAGCTACACCACCACATGAAAAAAAATGTCTAAGTTTGGGCAAGGCAACGGAAACCTCCATGTGTCTCCCCGAGCGCAACTCCAAGGTCAAACCAAAAGGTGAATTTTTAGATGAGCACCGGCCCTCCACATGGACAAGTTTTGAGTTGAATCGGGCCTTAGAGTTTTCAAAGTGCCCCACCGAGCCACATCCAACTAGAAAGGGCCACATTTCCATAGATGCTGAGATGTAAATTTGACGGGGAAAAACACACCCGTCAAACCGTAAAATGTAGGAAAATCACCATTTGTGCTCGAAAATGAATCTTTCTTTTAAAGGATAGAGAATTTGGAAATGATATAAGGCCCAAATGTGATCCTCTCGAGCCACATCCAATCATGTTTCCATAGATATTTGGGACAAAAATTGATAGGAAAAAACAAAACATGACTGTGGAAAATGAAGGAAGGGAAAAAACCTGATTTTATGCCCAAGTTACAAATTCTTTCACATGGATAGAGGAACGGAAAAAAAATCTAGATTTAAAGTGATCCTCGACCAAAGGAAGGGACTGATCATGGAAACCAAATGGAGGATAAAATCAGTCATCATCTCATTAGGTGCCTTCTTTTTGTAGTCATTTTCTCCACTAGGGATAAATGGTCCGACTTATCCTCAAAATGGTTACAAATAACTTCCCACAACTCATTCCAATTATTAATATAATTTATTCTCAAACCATTGTACCATTGAAGATATTTTCCCTTTAAAGAAGCAACCAATAATTTGATCACACATTGTCTTTTGTTACATGGTGTCTTGAAAAAAATATTTACATATATTTGATGTGTTCAATAGGAGCTGCAATATTATCTCCAGTGAAGAAAGGAACAATTTTCAAGAATATAACTAGAATTTCATCATATTAGGCCAAAATCAAAGGGCTTCCTTGATTAAATGTGACAAAATCATGATTCCTCTGATGAGCCATGAATGTAATGGGTCTTAGAACCCTAGAGGACAACAAGAAAGGCCTACTAGGAGGAGGAGTAGAGAGGAATTTATTTGGAGGTGATGGTGATCTTTGAATTGATATGCCTCTTCTTCTTCTCCTTGGTGACAACTACAAGTAGTCAAAAGGCTCTCCACTAGCTATCCTTTGTCTTGTTTGAACTCTTCTCATGAAATTGAGGCACTTGGCTACTTAAACCAGTAGATATGGTGATTGGGAGTCATCACGTGTGTTTATGTGAAGCCTACAAAGGATGAATATCACCAAGGTACACACCAAACTCTCAGTGAAATAATAAGAAATTCTTCAAAGATTCCCATCAAGCATGTCGACACTATTTACACGCAAAATTTGCACCCTCTTAATGATCGTGAATTAACATCAAAACTTTTGGTGAACATGGGATTGTCTTCAAAGTGTGGGACTTTTCTCCTTGAGACAAACCTCCAGAGAAGGTTGGTTCCTTCTCTCCTAGCTCAACACACACTAACCTAAACTACCAAAATGCAACTAAATCTAGAAATAAAAATAAAACATACAATATCCGGGGTTGAGAGATAATGGAAAATTTGCAAAATGAAATAATAACAATGTGCTAACACTAAGGTGGGGTTCAAATCGACCAAAAATACATAGAACAACCACATAAGAAGATATTTTAATGGAAACACATAACTTTGAAGAGCATGAATTAATAAAACTAAAAAAACAAGAGAGTAAACATCCACAAGTTACAACAAATAAAGAGCATTTTGAAAGGAAAACCACACATGTATTGCATCTAATAAGTATACATCACGTTTTCAAAGAAGAGGTTAGGTATCTCTTGTAAAATGCAAAGTTGTGTAGGTCTAGAGGCAAGAGAATGCATTTCTCCAAGACAAAGCATGCAAATTGGACAAAAAGGAACTTGTAAAAACATGCCTAGGCAATTATTTTTAAACCATATCGGAATGGGAGAGAGAGAGAGATGGAGGGAAACTCAAATGTGGACATGCCATGAATGGAGACAATCTGCCGCCCATGGATCCTGTCACCATTAATCTCCCTAGCATACCGCCTTCTTCTTCCGCAACACGCCATTAGGTTTTACAAGTGAGGGCATGAGTGTCATTTGAGCTTTTACTTTGGGTAGGTAAATTGGTCGGGCACTTGAAACAAGCAACTACGTATTCCTTTGTTCCACTCAAGCTCTCACAATTTACCCCAAAACTCATTTCAATCCTGCAACTTTATATTCGAACAAGAAGGATTTGAAGAGATGAAGCAAATGCAACAAATCTCATGCAATTTGGAGCAACACACCAGAAGATAT
Organism: Taxus wallichiana var. yunnanensis; assembly: GCA_018340775.1. Lineage (NCBI taxonomy): Eukaryota > Viridiplantae > Streptophyta > Pinopsida > Cupressales > Taxaceae > Taxus > Taxus wallichiana. Next base: position 547,440,520 of record CM031238.1, on the reverse strand, counting down.
GATCAAAAACATTTCCACCTTGTTCTACGACCTTGGATATTATTTGAATGCTCTATGGCTCCTACAATATCCCGTGGCTTCTTGAATTTGAATTTTCCCATGGATTTAGAAATCCACGAGACACCAATCTCTAACCATTTGTGGAACCTTTCCTCATGAACCACCATGGACTTCTAACTTCCTCGCACTTCACCTTCATGCCGACACTCCAAGCAATGAAGGCTTTTACTTCAATTTTCTTCCTCTATCCCGCGGACTTAACATCTCAGAGAATACTTGATTGGAAAAATCATGGAACACCTGGGAAGTGTTCACGGCTTTCCAGACTTAGCGATTTAAAATCTTCATTTCCTTTGCCACGTGGTGCTTCAACTCTCATCCATGTACCGCGACTTCTACTTGGTGGACTTCACCCTTTGTTGTACAACATTACAATCAATCATGCGGATCAAAAATATTTCCAAGTCCGCATGAAATCTTTGTTTGTCCATGCCGCAAAGGCCTAGACTTTTCGAAGTCCGCGTAGGTCTCAAATTCAAACATCTTCATTCCACGGGTTAGGAGAACGCATAGAACACTAAGTTCCTTCAATTCGTGGGATACTAAATTATAGTATTCTCATGCGACCTTTCAAACAAATTTGCCTAAGTCCAAAATGAATTTTTGAGTTTTCAAAATAGCTTGGGGGTTTATTTTGAACAAGAATACCAAATCAAATATAGGTGTCTACATGTAGTACTTTTTTATTGGGATCCATTAAGATTACATAGAATGTCGGTATCCCGACACATGTGTCGGAATTAATATATAATGAGTTACAATGGTAAGGAAGTGTGCATCTAAACAATGAGCTCCTTTAGCTAAGCAACCATGACTGGGGGAGTGCAATTTATTAAAGTTTCCTAGCCACCGATTTTGGTCCTATTCATTTGACTTTCCATGTCGGGGATTTAGAGGATTTGTACCATGGAAGATGAATATCAACGACTATCATCCTCACCAATTAAACTACAACCCTTTCAATACATGTAGTATTATTAACTATGGGGTTTTAATTTAATTTATAAAAAATTGTAGGGATACATATCAAGAACCATCATTCTCACCAACCAATTAGACTACAACTCTTTCCTCACATGTAGTACTTTTAAGTTATAGTTTTTAAAAATAAAAGTAAACCTACAAGACAACTTTTGACCAGCCCGTGACACTAGTAAACAAATTAATAGTTGGAGCTGTAACTTTTTCAAAATTATAATAATTATTTGGGATAGAAGGAAGAAGACAAATAACGCTGCTTGGGAACAGTTTACTGTTTCAACAACATAAACACATATTTGAGTGTGTGAGTGGGACACTCGGGAGTTGGAGCAGCTCGCATTTGGAAGGAAAAATTGAACGCTAATGCTCTGCATCGCTTGCTCTTGGCCACCAAATCCAACAATATTACATCCTCTTTTCAATTGAGACACGGTTTGATCTCATCCCATACATGAATTCTTCGCTGAAAAAAGAAGTGATAATAGTGGTTGGTGGATTGATTCACCAAACAAACAAACATTATTACTACACATTGTCAATGCTCGTCTGCGTGTGAAGAAGAGAAATGTTGGGTGGTTGAATTTGATTGGGGGCCTCCAGTTGAATTGCATGCACAGTTCGATGTCGATGATGAGGAATATATTCTGTCTAATCCTGCTCACGGGTATGAGTTTATGAACAGGACTTCTCTCTGTCACGGGTCACCATATTCTCTTCTTTGAGACGTGTATGAGCATTTTGTCAGAGATATCATCTCTCTGTTTTTAGGGAGGAGGGAGGAGGCTAGACGCACCAAACAGTAATTCAGTCACTGACATTTTTTTGAGATTTTCTTAATTACCATCTTGAACATGATGATTATTTGTTATTTCTGTAGAAATCAGTCTAGTCTAATGCTTTTGTGTTCTGGATTTGCAGATTTGCATATCAAATGGGTTCTGATAGTATTAGAATCCAGCTGCATCCGGAGACACCCATTGGGTTTGAAAAGGAATTGGAGTGCAGTGCAAGGTCTGAGTCGAACAAATTCTGCTCCAACTCAGACTCGCCCACAGATTCAAACAGCTCCGAAGCAGGCGATGGAGATAATGGGCGATCAATATTAGTACAGCAGGATGCTCCATCAATGGGGAGAAGCAAGTCCTACGAGATCAAAGTAAGAAATCTGTCCTACGCCATTGTTATAAACAAGCCGAGCCCTTACATGTTTCATCCCTGTGGACTGGGAGGAGAAAAGCGGCTTCATCAAATCCTCAACAACATAAGTTGCGATGCAAAACCAGGACAGATTTCAGCCATAGTTGGGCCAAGCGGTGCAGGTAAGTCCACTTTGCTTGAGATTCTTGCAGGTAGAATCAGGGTCGGTAGGAACAAGCTGTGTCCACTAGAGAATAGTATTATGGTGAATGATAAAGCGGTGAATCCTTCACACTTTAGAAGGATTTCAGGGTATGTAACACAAGAAGATGATCTCCTTCCTCTCTTGACTGTGAAAGAAACTCTGATGTTCAGTGCGAGGTTTAGGTTGGCACCTTCGTTATCGAAGCAGGAGAAAGAAGGCAAGGTTGAATCTCTGCTATCCGAGCTTGGTCTTGAGCAGGTCTCAAACACTCGTATAGGCGATGAAAGCCAAAGGGGACTGTCAGGGGGTGAGAGGAGGAGAGTTTCTATTGGGGTGGATGTTATACATGACCCTGCTGTGCTGCTGCTGGATGAACCCACCTCTGGTTTGGACAGTGCTGCAGCTTTGAACGTGGTGGAGATGCTGCATTCCATGGCCAAACACCCCCACAACCGCACCATCATCTTAACCATTCATCAACCTAGCTACAGGATTCTGAGTCTCATAAGCTCCTTCTTGCTCCTCTCAAAGGGCTCTGTAGCCCACCATGGCTCCCTCAAGTCGCTGCAGGATTCTCTCATCTCCGCAGGGAGAAAAATCCCTGCACAGCTCAATGCCCTGGAATATGCCATGGAAATCATAAGTGAAGGCAAAACATTATCACAGGAGGACCATGATGGGAATGAATTTGGTGGTGTTACAGAGCACGGAGTAACTGTAGCAGTTGATAGTGAACCAGCAGCAGACCCAAGTTGCTTGGGTACTTCTGATCCCCAAGACGATGACTTGTATGATGATGGAGGGAACACAGTTAGTTATGCGAATTCAAGATGCTCCGAAATCTGCACCCTTTCGTGCAGGTTCTGTAAGATCATCTACAGAACACAGCAGCTATTCCTCGCCAGAACCCTGCAGGCAATAGTTGCAGGGCTAGGCCTGGGAAGTGTGTATCTGAAGGTTGGCTATAACCAACGTGGGCTGGACGAACGCTTGGGATTTTTCGCATTCACATTGACATTTCTCTTGTCCTCAACAACAGAAGCTCTTCCAATTTTTCTTCAGGAGCGCCAGATTCTGATGAGGGAGACATCGAGAGGAGCTTACAGAGTCTCCTCATATGTCATCTCCAATACACTTGTCTTCCTTCCATTTCTGATGATCATTGCAATATTGTTTGCAGTTCCTGTGTATTGGCTGGTGGGTCTTAGCAGCACATGGAATGCATTCCTCTTCTTTCTCTTCATAGTGTGGCTCATTGTTCTCATGGCCAATTCTCTGGTAGTGTTTCTGAGTGCCCTCGCACCGGATTTCATCACAGGGAACTCTCTCATATTCACCGTACTGGGAGCCTTCTTCCTCTTCTCTGGATATTTCATATCCAAAGATAACATCCCCAAGTATTGGCTTTTCATGCATTATATATCACTCTACAAGTACCCTCTTGATTCCCTTCTAATAAACGAGTACTCTAGCCTCTCAGACAAATGCTTCTCTTGGTATCCTGAGTTGGACCTGTGTGCACTTACAGGCCAAGACATATTGAAACAGAGAGGATTGCAGGAAGGTCGGAGGTGGATCAATGTGGAGATCATGCTAGGATTTTTCATTTTTATCGAATCCTTTGTTATTTTATCCTCAGGAGAAGGGCTTCCAAGGCCAAGCGCTGACAAACATACAAGTTTCTTTTTCATGACTCGTGATAAACAATGCAAATTTTTACAGTGTGATTTTTATGCTTGTGGGAAAAAAAAAGGAAGAAGTAAGATCTCGTAGTTGAATAAATGCAATAAAACTAGCTAAGTAATTCGTTATTTTCCATGGATGTATCAGAGAGTACCTGCCTAAACATTATATAGTTAGTTGAGAAAAGTATATGTGTACAGTCTGCAGATGAAACCTGTACCTCTACACCATGACAAATATGTCCGGAATTTCAGAGGTCATTTTCATCGTTTTAAAGCCATCTTTTTTGGAGTTTTGATTGGAATGGATTTGTCTCTTGTGACCCGTGAACGAGGATGGGTGGTTTCGCGAAACTGGCGATTTCTGTTTTTAACATATTAATTTTGAATTTAAAATTATATAAATATACCCAAACGTTGCCTGGGGTATAATATAATAAAAAAACGTTCCGAGCGGGACAATTCCTTTGCTTTTGGGCTAAAACTCGGACTTGCTGATAGCTAAATATTGCCATCCACCATTAGGTAATTAATTGTATTTGTGTTTTGCTTGATTTTGGGTTGAAATTTAAATTTACTAGGCTACCTACTTACGCATTCTCTTTGCTTTTGCATGTGAGTTGTCACCCAACTAGTTATTATTATTTAGGCTTTCTCAATGTCCTAGTGGTATTGGCTCGTCCCCTTCTTCATCATGTCTCATTAAGCCCTAGTGGTATAGGGTCATTTTCTTCATTATGTCTCATCCATCACTAATTTAATTAGAATTTTAATTTCAATTTCAATTTCAATCATTACGTTTAAAGGTATTATTATATTGAGAGGTGTTATACAATGGTAGTGTGAGGGTAGTGGTGAGTTGTAATTTTCATGACATGCTCATTTTTAATATTGACTCTCATTGAAAAAAAAATCTTTTTTTAAGAGATCATTTGAAAAATGGAGTTTGTAGTTTCTTTTTTCTTCCAATTAATTTAGTCCTATACATTAGTATACCTAGATTGACACAATTTATGATTTTATCATTATTTAAGTGATTTTTTTTCCCATAAAGGTAATAAAGTTATTAATAATCACGGTATGCTAAAATTCCAAGACAAGGTTCTTCAATTTGATATCTCTTCACGTTCATTAGATATATGTATGTAAGCTACATGTCCTAATTTATATAAACACACAAGCACCTTAACTCGTTTAAATATCAACTATCTATCATTTAGTATATATTTTGCAATGTGTTCATTGTTATCAAAGTGTTTAAGAACTAGAGAAGACAACGATTGATAATTTACAAGCATTTAGAGAAGTCAAACATTCATTGAATCATTAATATATTCTTAGTAGAGACATGTTACATTGCACCAATTTTCTTAATTGAAGAATTCTTAGGATCTTTTCAATATTTACAAAAAGGGAGGATTTGATAAGACTCAAGCTAAGTGCAACACAAATAGTTGAAACATATCCCACTTTTTTCATATCTAAGTTCAATAACTTAATTAGGGTTAAGACAAAGAACTATAAATTCCTAGCAATCAAAGTGAAGTTTGAAGACACTAAGAAAGGATTCTAAAATGCATAGATAAGAAAGTTCACTCATCAAAGAAAGTTTTAAGTTTGAGAAGTTTTTTTAGAATGTCTTCTTCACATTTATAACATTATACTTTCTAAACACTATGGTTTGGATAAAGTGACTATTTTCTATATTCCCTTAGTCAATTCTAAAAACCCTAATTTCCATTATCACCTATAGAAAATTATCCATTGATTCTTCAAATACCATTTTTTTCCTATCTCAACTTATTTAAAATTATAAAAATTAAATAAGTCTAAAAACTAGTTAGTATAGTTATGTGTTATGGGTATTTATTTGAATATTATTTTATATAGTTGATGTCTATTTATTTATTACAATTGCATTAATATAAATATGTGTTATCCAAAGTAAATTTGATGTATAGTTACACTTGGACATGTCATGTAACATATCCCAAGCTTATTATTGATGCCAAAGGAAGCTATATATGTAACATCTTCAAATATCAAAGCTACGTTTTACTTGATTATGATATTACTAAATATGTATAATATAGTTTTGGAACAACAAACATAGTCAAGATAGTCCTAGAATTACTTAGGCATGATGTATTTTTCTCAACACAACTTCTAGAAACTATATCCAATAAATTACAATTATGATTCAAAAAAAGTCATCATCCTAAAATAAGTGGGGGTTTTGATAGTAATCTAAAACTTGATGAGGATGTTTTGCATGTGTTGTTGATTTAACAAAATTAAATCTTAATAACATGACTAAGATCAATCGGATAATAAGCAATGGAAAATAAGTGCAAGTAATGAGAGGATGGGAGTGACTTAGCCGATAACTCAATATTTGTGATAGATATAGGCTAGAATAATGTTGGAACATGATAGATCTAGGTTGTATGTGTTTTGTTTGGAAAATGATGATCTACATGTGTTACGGATAGTAAGGGTTGGAAGAGGACAATACTAGCCCAAGCGATAGTGTTCGAATTGGACAATAGTGTCTTCTGCTAGTGAGTGTGTATTTGGTTCTTTCGAGTCCGATCATGTCTCCTTCACTTTTCTTTGTGTCATTTTGACTTCATTGTAAGGTTATTTTCTCACACCTATACCCGTAAAACAAACCCTAGCTACTGCGCACAAGTATCAAACACACATTAGATGGAATAAAATATACATATGCTTGAGTCGCATTGACCTCGGTGGTCACCCCAATATGATTTTCATTGAGCGTTACACTACATTTCAGACTCAATGTAGTTCTGGTGTGTGCATGTGATAGAGTCATGTCCTTGAATCTATGTTTTCCTTGTTCCATTCACACTAAGATAACAAGCTACAACTACTTTACCCCCAAGATCATATGTGTAATAGAATTTAGAATTTTCCCTTTCTATGTAATGAATAATGCAACCCAAATGTAGTCCTCAAGTGTTCCTTTTTCCCAAGTATTAGATAGAAAGTATTATCTCAATTGCCTAGTTTACCTCTTACCCCTTATAATAGTTAGTAATTCATGTGTGTGTGTGTGTGTGTGTGTGTGTGTGTGTGTGTGTGTGTGTGTGTGTGTGTGTGTGTGTGTGTGTGTGTGTGTGTGTGTATGATTATTTTGCTTGAATTTCATCATTAACAACCCTAAAATCCAACCCAAAATGATAAATAAAATTTTAAGAAAAGATAACAATTGATGTGGTATTTTAAACATAAGAAAATAAGGAAAAGGAGCAGAAGCGCCCAAAGGGGATAGTAATACTTGGGCACTCATGTCCCTATTGGGCGCTAGTGTTGAGATAGCTTCAAAGATAAAATAAGAAGTACTGATTTGGGTAACACATTGTGTGATGTCCAAAATTAAAGGGATAATTCCATAAAAGTGGAGAACAAAAGCATGGAAAGATAAAACAATGTCAATGTAAAGCAAAACAAATGTTGTTAATGTCTAGTTTTCATACTCATGAATTAATCCAAAACTTAGGGGTTTTGGGATTAAATGATAGAATAACAATTGTTCTAGATGTAAATGAAAAATATCTCTCAAAAGAGATGTATATTGTTCGAAAATTGTAATTGCAATAGCTATCTCTGCAAAGAGATGTGTGTTTTATCCTTTTGGGTTACATCTACTTATATAATACTTTTAAAAATATGAATATACATATAGAAGAATGTGGATGGTTACCAATATTGAGGGAGATGAGGTGATTCACCTTCCGTGAATTACATATGCGAAAAATTTGTGAAATTACTAATTTTAGACGACACTATAAAAATTACAATTTGAGGCCTTTAGAAGTGGATTTCTGGGGTCAAAATTTTTCAAACAAATTTCAGCACCCTTTAGCCATATTATACATGTTCCAATATTTCTAAAGCATTTTGAACGAAGTCAATCAAAGCTACGGTGCAAAAGTTATGAATCCCGAAAGTTACCGCACTAAAATTGCCACCTGGGTTATTGTCTAGATCGGGAATAATGCATATAATGGCATACTAGAGGCATAATGTAATAGTGCTAAGTGCATAATTTTGTGTCTACATTTTCCCCCACTTTATACTGGTGAATGAATATTCGGTCTCATAAAGTAGATAGGAAGAGTGTACCTTATGAAAAGATGAAGAAGGTCGTAATTAATAGTGTGCCAAATGGAAATTGGAGGATGTGTACCATGGAGTCTCGAGGGGATAAGAACCCTAGGGGTGACATGCATGCATAGTGGAAATGATACTTGCATTTGTAATTGAATAATACCTTTTCTTGAGCATTTTGTACATGAGATTTCTCTATGTTCCATTTGTGTTGCCTTTTATTAGGATAAGGAAGGACTTGCAAGAGAAGAAAACTGTAGTTAATGCTCATGATATATGAAATTGAACTTTAACTCAGAGAAATTAGAATATAAATACATGTGAAAAATAAGTAAATCAAGGATAAAATATACCTAAATGTCACAAGAGAAATGATAGAATTGTTTTTATATGTTTGTTTCCTTGGAGATGATTGGAAGAGTTGAGAGTGATCAATTCTTGAACTGATGTGAATATACTGAGGATTTAGGCATCCTGTCACCAAAGGGAGAGTGGTGGGAGAGCTATCAGATTTTTTTCCACCCATTAACGCCTCCCTATAAATGAGTGCCACTATCGATGGTCACGATTTCAATAGTAACTAGTCATAGATGACACATTGTTCTAGGCATATCATTGTCCCTACATATTCCCTAGGTGTCACTCCTTATTTGAATATCGTAGAAAAGATGTTAACCGATAAATAAGAGTAATTAGTTCCCTTGCTCAAAGTATGAAACATGCCACTGATTTTGTTCTTGTGTACTGGATAGTAAACATTATTTGAGTATCTACTATTGATTTATAAGAAATCATGTTATTGAGAACCTATTGCATCCGTAAAATACCCATTTTTCTCCACCAGGAAAAAACCACCTAGTGGGACACTAGCACCCACCATTCCTATCTAATGTGGGTGCTTTTATCCATGTGTTTTTTTAGATCATGTATGATTCTGAACCATTTCCTTGGCTTGTTTTTGGACAAATTCTATTATAGACCACTTTATATCTAATTCTTGAACAACTAAGAGGGTAAAATAATCACTCGATGATTTCCCCCACTTGTTTGGGGTGCGTGAGATGGATTTAGATGAGTGTGGCCCAAATAAGGGAACCTACAAACCGATGTGCATATTTTAAAATGAACTCTTACAGGAGAATAGGTAATGTCAATGGTAACAACCATGCCACATGCAAAACAATGGGAAGAAGCTAGAAAAAAATTTAGTGACAAACAAAAATGTATTAATATAATAGAATTCGAGATAACTCCCCCTCAGATGAATGCTTCATATGCACTTATATACCTTCAAGAAGCATAGTGAAGGCATAAAATCACCAAGGAGACCTAAAAGAATTTATTTAAGAGGTCCCAAGCCCCTATATGTTCATGAGAAACTCATTCTTCATCTCTTTTTTGACTTGAACATTGTGTTTTTCTCTTGATTACATCATTTCCAGCTCTTGATGAGACACCAAGGTCTCTTCTAGGTTCCCAAGTCTTTCTAGTATCATTACCTTGCACTCTAGACCTTTGAAACCCACTTCTTTGCTCTCTAGGTCCTTGAAAATTCATGTTATGGCCTGAATAAGCTTGATAACAATTTCTTGCAACATGACCAACTCTGTTACAATTATAACATACCACTAAATTTTGTCTCTTGAAGCCTTCATCTTGATTTTGTGATCCATACAAACAATACCTTGCAGTGTGACCTTGTTTATTGCACTTGTAGCATACTATCTTCTTGGAAAACTCATTTCTATTTCCTTTCCATAGCTGAGCATCTCTAGGATCAGATCTCTTGACAAACATCCTCTTAATTTTTCTAGGCTCAAACACTCCTAGATTCCATCCACAATCCTTAGCTTTGTGACCATATTCACAACATGAATTACATTCACCATTAAAGGATCCTACACCATTATTAGAATACTTTGTTTTGCATTTTTTAGCTCTATGACCAAAAACATGACATAAGAAACAATAGCCATTAAATGATATTTCATACCTTGATGCATTAGGCTTCCTAATAGGCTTGGTCTTCTCATGGTCCTTGGTGTGAGTTACCTTCATTTCTTCCTTGGTACTTGGTTCACCATCTTCCTTGCTAGGAACCTTGTCTTCTTTCTTCAATTCCTTGTCCTTGAGATCCTCATTGAATCCCAAACCAGCCCTATCACCTGTTGATCTTTTTTGGCTAAGAAGATTATCAAGGTCACTTGCACTTTTCTCAAACATTTTTAGTTTTCTTGAAACTAGATCAATTCTTAAATGTAGAGATTTCATACCATCTTCATACTTGATGCACTCATCCTCCTTTGACTTGAGTTTATCATTGAGAAGAACAACTTGTGATTTCAGATGAGTAAATTCTTCATCTTTGACTCAGTATAGTTCTTCACAACTCCTCCATTTGTGACTCCAAAATCTAAATGGTATGACTATGTTCATGAGCATATTCCTTGGATTCTAGGTTAACTATAACCCTTTCTAATTGTTCCTCAAGGTGCCTTGTGATCTCATCATGTTCTTTACTTTCATTCTTCAACTTGGCTTCACAGAGCTTAATTTGATCTTCATGATTTCTTTTCAATTCAACAATATGTATTCGTGAGTTTTTCATTCTCATCTATTTCAAGATTAATGTCCCTTTTTACTATTACCCAAGCTGACTCTTCACCATCTGAATCTGAATCACTAAACCCTTCTCCAAATTTACAAGTTACAACTCCTAGAGGAGAATACATTTTAGGAATATTTCCTAACAATTCTTACCTTCACTCAAATTAGAACAAAAATCATACTTGGAGTTATTTTATTTTTGATAATTCTTCTTCTTACCACCCATTTGTGCTTGAAGATATCCCTTAAGCTGTCAAGATTCTCTATAAGGGCTCACTCTGGTAGCAATTGTTAGAATCATAATGGACTAAGAAGGGGGTGGGTGAATCGAGTGCTTACAAAACATTAAATTCAAATTTCAAACTTTCATATACAAATACTCATAAACATTAAACCATCCATTAATGTGTGCATACATCAAATAATCATATGTGCAAGAACCATAAGCAAGATCATCAACACAAGACACAAGATATAAGTGGGAACCCTCAAGGGGAAGAAAACCCATTGAAACACAATCTTATATTTATATGTTTTAAAATTTATGAGGCACCAACCCCACAAGGAGCACCAACCCCTATTTTAGTAGAGCACTAACCCTACAAGGAGCACCAACCCTAATTTTGTGAAGCACCAACTCCATAAGGAGGATACAACCCCCAAGATGATCAAGAACCTAATCAACTACATTATGATGTGTATATATCTGATTTTTATTGCCACAAATGATGGAGATCTAATATTCGGCTCATATTTCTTCACTCAAACCTTAGGTGATCAATCTTCACAAAAATAAGCTCTTCAATCACTCTAAAAATCATGAAACCCTTGCTATCATGTTCTATAATTTTTCTCAACATATAAAACACTTTAATCAGCCTCAAATAATTCTCCAACACTTGCAAATAACATCCACCTAGGTCACTCCACCTTGCACACACTTCACTAGTTCACAAAAGCACCAAAAACATGCTTTTTATATGCTTCTCCACCTTTCTAACCTCATGATTTCGGCCCCCTTGATGAATTCAACCCACACACCTCTATAAAATTCATAAATTTTAATTACAACAGTTACATTTGACCCATATAGGTCGGCCTAGCTAAAACCCCATTACATATGCCAAAAATGGCTCAAAACCCCATGGGCACATTCTTAAAAATGACCTTACATCAAAAACACTTTTTCATGACAAAAACCCTTTAAATATGAGTAATACATCATAAAACATTAAAATATTGTCACACATTTAATCAACCAATCAAATTATTTCATTTATTGGGCCCAGTTCCCTTTACAATTCTCAAAACAATGTTTCCTTCACCCTTCAACACCATGGAAACTTCATCTGGTCACAAAATAACTTCTACTAAACCAAATCATGTAATGTGACCACTCAAAATAAATTTAAGAAATTTTAGAACACTTATAAGTAAGTTATAACTTATGAAACATCCTTCAAGTCAATCCACAATAACATTTTCCTTCACCGAGATAAACCTACCAAAACAATCGTTTCCAAATGTTATCTCATAAAATCAAGTATGCATGCATTAAATATCTTAAAATAGATTCATTTGATGTAAAATTAATCCATATTAACTCTCTATGTGATAGGAAGCATCAAAAAATCCATATAATGCTTCAAACAACATCAAACTTCCACATAAACAGCTCTTATCCCGAATCGCCAAAACCTTATTTATGGAAAAATGCCCTAGAAACCATGAAAAATAACCTCATCATGAGTAAATCAATATATTAATAGAAATATATCTGAATATAATTTCCATCACAACTTGAATCACCTCAAAATTCCACTTGTAGCTCAAGTTATGGCCAAAACACTGGACCCTACTATTTGAGACCCCAAAATTGCCCTTTGACCAGTCAACATGTTTGGACCTCAAAACATCATGAAACTACATGAAAATGTCCTGAAACCTCCATGGACATCAATAAAAACTCTCAATCATCATGCAACATCAATTTTGTATGCTCCTCCTTTAGACCATCTTGTCCTAAAACCTTCTTCTTTAGAAACTGCTATTTTTAGGTGGGGCCCACATATCACCATGACCTCAAACATACATTTATAGAAATATTGAGGATTCCTATATAACATAAAATCATAATTTTTATGAAAAAATCAAAATTGGGTCATGTTGGTTTCTCAAATGTGCACCTTGCTTAGAGCTTGGAGACCATAATGGATCTTATGGGACCTTGCGAGCTTGATGGATCTTCGGAGAAGGTTGGTTCCTTTATCAAGCTAAGAATGCCAAGGGACCAGGGAAAGAAGGATAACATGAAGTAAACTACACTAAAAGGTGATAGCACTAGAAAAGAGGGATGAACACTATCCTGTTTGAGTGAGAATGATAGGGAATGCGTGAAAGGAGGCTAGGCATGAGTAGCACAGTGAAATATGCATTCACCAGATCATTCTCATGGAACACAACCAAATATGGAACTACAGGGGACTTGAAGTAGCACAACCAACACACAATGCAAAAGAAAAGGCAAGAAGAAGGAATGAAAACACGTTAGGATAGAGAATAGTCACAAAATGATGCTTCTATTACTTCCAAAATGCACAGAGCTATTACAATGATGAAGGAGGCCAATATCCACATGCAAGAGCCATACATAGAGGTCTATAACTCAAAATATAGAAAATATGGTCCTTAGCAAAATGCGTAAGGATCCAAGAGTGTCCAACATAACAAATGAGCCTTGCTCTTACATTTATAGATGAATCCATGGAGGAAGAAGGGAAAAGGAGGAAAACTGAATTTGAAACACAACCACCAACAAGAAGCATTCAATGTCTACAAATCCACTTGGAAATCTGTGAAATACACTTCCCCATGCTTGTTTGACATGTTGAAGACAAAGGAGGGTGGATCATACCAAATTGGGTGGTTGGAGCAATCAGATCTACTCATCAATGTTCAGAGAGATGTTTTCCCATTTCTCACCTACCAGATCCCAAAAATTTGAATTTTGAATTTTTGGCACTATAGTTGATGTCAGCAGCTCTCTGACAAGTCCAGGCATGCACACCGATCTGAGCTCTGTAGCAGAAGATATGGCTGTCAAAAGATGTCAGAGTCATCGGCATACGCAAAAACATGGCACATGTGGAATTGGCTGAGATGATGGCCAAATGTACAAACTATTTTCATTTCTACCATGTGTCAATCATTGATTTGTTGCAAGGATTTGGTGCCTATTGGTGTGCTTTGACTGGTTAGTTGCGCGTGACACACTTAAGCATGTCAAAAGATGATCTAGGCATAGAAGGGCATGAGGGAAGGGCACATGGAGAAAATAGAGGAAGGCACGGAGGGGGCACGCGCGTGATGCACGCGGGGGAGATGAAGCAAATGGTGAGTAGAGAATGTATGGTTAAGGCAAACTATTACAAAGTAATGGGCATGGCATGAAGGGCCAAGGACTTAGTAGTAAGTGTGAGGTGCGTGGGGATGGGAAGAAGCTGACTAGGAAGAAGGTGAATGCATGGAAGGTGGGCACAAGGGAGAAGTGGAAGGAGAAAAGGAAAGGGGCAAGTGCAGGTAAAATATGACCAAGGAATGTGCCAAGTGATTTTGAGCATGCGTGTAATTCTTCAATGAATAACTTAGGGCCAGAATGTGTATGTAAGTTATCCAAATCACTAGGAGAGCTATTTGGATAACATTTTGGTGACTTTTGGGCCATCTTCTGCTAGATGAAAGAGATCAGTAGCTGAAGCATCCATTGGGCATGGAGTCTACTTGTTGAATCATGAATCATGAAAATTCCCCTGTGATCACTTGAGAATCATTTCTACACTCTTGTTATGAATCTCACAACTATTGAGAGAAGCTCTACACTCTGGAAGTAACAAAGAGCAGCACGCAGGAAGCACGCGAGAGGAAAGAACTATGTACAAAAAAACAATGTGTGCATGGAGCACACTTGGAGGAATTGAAACTACTCTAATATATACAACATGATGCAACAAACCTAATGGAAGGGTTTGAGATAGATCCCATTTATTGGGATTTGCAACGCGCTTCCATCCAGATGAGTTAACTCGAAAGAGTTAGCTTCTTTGCAGGACTTGATGATGTATGGGCCACTCCAAAGTGCATCAAACTTTGAATGGCACCTTGGCTTAGCTCTGTCAACATCCCATTTTAGAACCAAGTCCCCAACTTTGAAAGCTTGAGGCCTAGCCTTTCTATCAAACCATTTCTTTGTTGCTTTGTTGATGTTTTTCTAGCTTGATCATGGTAGAGTTTCTAGTTCTTCAAGATGAACCAGCTCTGCCATCTTGATTTCTCTCTAATCCATGTCCCCTTCAATTCCAGCTTGTTGGGCAAGTGCCAATGAATTTAGTTCTAGTGTCAAAGGAAGGGCAGCCTCCTTGCCATAGACAAGCTTGTAAGGTGAAGTTCCTATTGCCTTTTTATGTGATTCTATCTTCCCAGAGCGTGCAAGACCTTCGTATGCCACTTTCTTTGGCTGATGTTCATTATGTGCTTCATGATTCTGATCAGGTTCTTGTTTGTTGATTTTGCCAGACCATTTCCTTGAGGGTAATAGTTGGAAGAGTTTTTTAGGTAAATGCCCAGACTTAGAGCCCAATCAGTGATTTTAGCACCAAGGAAGGCCTTTGCATTATCAGAGATAATGGTTTGAGGAATGCCAAACCTTGTGACTAAACCCTCGAGAAAGTCAAGGATGACTACCTCAGTTGATTCCTTAAGCATGCGATAAACTTTTGTCCATCTGGTGAAGTAATCTATAGCTATCAACACCCATTTATGTCCAGTGCTTGAAGGCGGATTGATCATGCCTATGAAGTCGAGACCCCATTGCACAAAGGGCTGATCCACTTGGATTGGTCGGAGGAAGCACTTTGCCAATATTTTCTTTCTTGCAAAGAAAGTGCATTCTTTGCATTTTTGTGACCCACCTATGTGCATCTGCAAATAGGGTAGGCCAAAAGATACCTGCCATTATGATCTTCATTTTGTAGTTTTGGAGAAGTGTCCACCAGAGAATCCATCATGAAATTCTGCTAACACTTTTTCAGTCTTGCGCACACATTGATACATCTTAACAACATGCCATCAAGATTCCTTTTGAAGAGAAGTCCATCAATCAACACATAAGGGATAGATTGTAACCTCAGATGTCTTCTCTTTGCTTTATTTAAACTAGGAGGGTATGCACCCTCGAAAAGGAATGTGATCATGTCCTTCATCCAGTCACACGTGCTAGGGTCTATATTCTATTTAAGTTCTACATGCGGAAGGTCTTCATCTAGAAATAATGAAGCCTCAGGTTCACTCTCTGTGCATCCTCAGCAATCTACTTACAGAGTGCACTACCTCTTACCACTTTGTGGCCTTAATAGTCACATCATATTCCATGATTTTAGTCACCCATCATGCTCTCTTCTCACTGATTTCTACTCCCATGATGAAGTCTCTGATAGATGAGTGGGAGACTAACACCTTGATATGATTTGTGGTGAGCATACTTTTGAATTTCTTGAGCGCACATGATGGAAAAGACTTGCTTCTCCATGTGTGACTATATTTTAATTCATAATCCTTCAGCATCTAGCTGAAGAAGGCCACTGGTTGTTCTAGTCCTTGTTCATTTCTTTGTTAGGACAACAACAACACTTGCATCCATGCCATAAGCATAAAGGATGAAATCCTTTGAATAATCTAGATTGATGAGTGTTGGCACACAAGTAATCTCTTTCTTGATCTTGTTGAAGCTTTCTCTTCCTTCTGTTGTCCATCTAAAGGCTATGTCCTTCTTGAGCATAAGGGTGATGGGCCAAACCAGTCCCGCAAAGTTAGGGATAAAATGCCTAACAAAGTTAATCTTTCCAAGGAAGGACTGTAAGGCCTTTTTGTGCACCAGAGGGAAAGGGCTAGGATGGCTGAAATGTGCTCAGGATCAATCACGATGCCATCCTTTGAAACCACATGGCCCAAGAGCTTTCCCTATGCCACCAAAAAATTACACTTCTTGGGGTTAAGAGATACCCCAAATTCTCTTGCATCTCTCAAAGACCTTTTCCAGGTGTGCCATGTGATCCACACTCTACTTTGAGAAGACAGTTATATCATCAGGTAAACCAAGATGAACTCATTGATGTAACCTTTGAAGGCAATATCCATGGCATGTAAATTGCACCCACATTTGATAGACCAAAGGGCATTTTCTGATATGCATATGTTCCCCACTTGGTTGTAAATGTTGTTTTGAATTGATCCTCTTCCTTGACCAGGATCTGGTTGAAACCCGAATACCCATCTAGCATGGAGAATGTCTGCACGCACCAGCTACGGTCTATAGAATCTACTCCATTGAAGCAAAAAGGATAATGATCCTTTAGAGATGCCTTATTCAAATCTCTAAAATCAACACAGAGTCTGATTTCACCATTTTTCTTGTGCACTGGAACAAGATTCGCGACCCAGGTGGAATATTTGATGGGAAAGATAATTTTTCCTCAATGAGTTTGGATAACTCCTTTCTCATGAGGGGCTCTATTTTTGGATTGATTGGCCACTTTTTCGATGGGGATTTATACTAGGATCAAGGTCAATGGAGTGTTGAGCAACACTTGGATCAAAACCTTTGAGGTCTTCATACTCCCATGAGAAAATATCACTGTATTTTTGAGAGAGAGATGAAGGCCTATTTTTCTTCATGCACACAAGTCTGTTGAGCAACAGCTCTTTTCCACATGTAATAGTAATGGAGGAGCAGTCTCTCTTGCACGCACATGTATCTTTCTTCACCCTTGAACTCATCATCAGGGCTGAACATTTTCTCTAAGGTGACCAGCCCTTTAGGAAACTTATTTGTCTTTAGATTATATTACTTGGTCACCATAGCTATCATGCAAGTCATCTTGCATACTTGATGAAAATTCAGCTTCATTCTAGATAAATTGGATGATCTTGCATCATTGTCAAACACTTGCCAGCTGGTGTTATTATCTAGAATGGATGGTCTGATTACCATCTTAATGTGTTGAGTGTTTCCTTTGACAAAGTCCTCAGTAGGAGAAAATTGTGAACCGAGCACGGCCATTTGGTCAACTTCTTTGTTCATTCATGTGGGACTACCATAGATTAAGGGCATCAAAGCTCTCAAGTAGGTCCCAAACTCTATATTTATAAGCTTTAAGAAGCTTATTCTTTGTCTGGAATTTTTGGTGACCTAGTGGATGATCAATTTTGTGTCCCCAAAGATCTGCAAGTGCTTTAATTTTCTTCTTTTCAGCAATGAGCAAGCCATGCACCAATGCTTCATATTCTTGCCACATTATTAGAGCATGCAAATTAAACTACAGCCTATGCGTGAAGAATAATTTCTCATCCTTAGGGGAAATGAGAACCACTCCTACTCCCATGCCATTTCTACTTCTGGATCCATCAAAGTACAACTTCCATAGACCAGTTTGAACTTTGTCTCCCATGAGCGCACGCGTGGAAGCATAGCATCTTCTTCTAGAATGTAATAAGTACCAAGCCCAGTTTCATAGGCTTCCAGTTCTTCAGCATAGGGATCAAATTTGTGATGCCTTTCCACCCATTCATCAAGCACTAGGTCTAGAATAGAGGGTGGAAGAGACTGCTCTTCAGGAACTGAAACTTGTTCTTCTTGGATAAGACAATTGGCTTGGAGAGGGGATGGGACATATGACTCTACATGATAGGAAAATATAGGCTCAGCTTGTATGGTAAACCGGGTACCATACCTTGTCTTGAGTAACATATGAGACCAATCAGAAGACAAGTAACCACCCACCTTTAGCAGTAAATTCTCTTGATAGACATAGGGAAAACAAAGGAGGTAGGTCAATAATTGACACATCTTGAGTAATTGTTAGGCTTGGACATGCATGGAGGGTTAACTCAAGATCCTTGATGACTCCTAAGGTGGTTACAATTGAGCCATCAAGTTGTAGGACTCCTTTAGACAAAGGGCTATATTTCAGACCTAAGACATCAGCTATCTTCTTAGGCATAACAAAAGTACTAGCGCCTGAGTCAATCATGTAGTTATGCACTAGGTGTTTGCCTATAATCAAGGACATATAGAAGGGTGGGGTTTTAACAAATTTACTTACTTGTTTCTCCTCTTCTTGGAATATTTTGATAGAAGTGTGTGGCTTTTACATAACCGGAGTCAACATGCAGGGAGTTGCGCCAGAGCTTCATGCAATAGATCCCACTGAGATGGAATGGTCAGGGCATCCCACATTGTGATGACGTTTATGTTTGTTCTCTTCATCTAGTCAACAATGTTGAATGGAAGCCCCCATCTTGTGCATTTGGGGAACAACATCCCTTCTTGACTGTTCAGGTGTGGAAGCCTAAATTTTAGTTGGGGTGAGAGGCTTGGCCTACCAAATGAGGGGCACATGTTTTTTCAGATGGAGCTTTACGAGGGCCTCTGCATAGGGATTTGAGTGCCTTTACTGCATGATGCCTTATCTTGATTCTTTCTTCTTCTGAGGATCTACTTGCATTATTAGGGGGAAAACCTATGTGCACTTGACTCTAATATTCTTTTCTTATATCTTGTGTTGTCCACAACTTGGGCACGCGGTCTTTTTATCTTCTGCAGCTTGGTTGATTACAAAGTCCTCCATGCGCCAAAGAACATCAAATTGGACTCGAGGAACTTCTAGTCTATCTTGGATTATCTACTTCATGGGTGCTTGTTGAGGGCTCACAGGATGAAGCATTCTAGATCATGAAGGCTTGGGCATGCACAACATTAGCACAATGATATTGACTATGAGGCATGTTGCAAGGGAAGCACCATTCTGACTCTTGTGCCAAATTGTTCTGAACTAGAACAAGCACTCGGCTCACACTTGGGTGCTTGGGAGAGAAGTCACGGGAGGAACAACTTGCAAGGGTAGATGTGCATTAGGTTTTCATCTATCATTCTGCTTGATTGGGCATATCTTTGATTTCCATATTGATTCCACTAGGGCTGATTGCCTTGGCCATGCGCCTGATTGGAATTGCCTCTATAGGCTTGTGCTGCTTGCTTTTCTAATGATATGACCTTGTTTGATAAATTTTTGATCAAGGCCTTCAATTCTTCATCTTCCTTTTGTTGTGATGGAGAATAGGATGTTGAGGCAACTGGTTGCGCACTTTTCTCAGGGATAGGAATAGGGGCCACAAAAGGTTGGGGGCTGTGTGACATCTCTGGGAACCAGGGCATGGGTGGTCTAGGAGCCAACTTTCCCACCTGAATGAGACTATTTTCTACCCTTACTACAATGCTATAAGTAGTTGGTAAAGTCCTACCTCCCATAGATTGGATCATAACTGAAATATCACTGTTGAGCACCTTCAGATAATAAAGGAAAGCATGTTGGGTTGTAGGTCTTACCACAAGAGGAATTATGTCCCAAGTCTTCTAAAATCTGATGTTGAAATCAGTCATCTACTCATTGGGTGCCCTCCTTGTTGTTGTTAGTTGCTCCACCAATGATAGGTGATCTGACTTATCATCAAAGTAATTACAAAGAGTTGTTCCCAGCTCATCCCAAGTGGTGATAGATCCAAGTCTCAAGCCTCGGTACCATTGAAGTGCTTTACCTTTGAAAGAGGTTGTAAACAATCACTTTATATATATCATCATGTGTGATCAGATAGAGTGAACACACATTTGCTACATCCTGGATATGCTCTTAAGAGGGTGACTTGATTCTCACCAGTAAAGTAAGGAATACTCTTGAGCATGCCATTTGGCATATCATGTTGCACATGGCTAGGAGTAAGGGACTCCCTCCATCAAAGTTTGCAAAGTTTCTTAATGGAGGGGTTGTTGATGCCATTGCAGGGCACACAGTTGTGTGTTTTGAGGAGGAGTTGAATGGGCATGGTGTGCTGGAGATAGAGATGCATGCGTGGGGATTTCTAGAATGAACTCTTCTCGGGGATAGTTGGAGGTATTCAAAAGAATCTTTAGCTGTTGCACTTCTTCTTGTGTGCACTCTTCTCATGAAAGGCACTTAGGACTGCTGAAACAGAGATCTTAAAATATTGGGAGTCACCAGATGTGTTTGAAATGAGCCTCTTCAAAGGCTGAAACACTAAGTTCACACACCAGAACTTAGAGATATGAAATTTGAGCTTTCAATGTTGGTCCCACCGGCATGCTAGAAACTGTTGGTTTCTCAAACATGCACCCACGTCTCGGATCTCGGAAGGGTCCGAGGTGTTTGAGACCACAATGGAACCATCCCCAAGTTGTGGGACCTTGTGAGCTTGGGATGGATCTCCGAGAGAAGGCCGGTTCCTCTATCTATTTCTACTACTACTGCTACTCCTAGTGCTAAAAGGGGAAACTAAGCTAAGAATGCCAAGGGACCAGGGAAAGAAGGATAACATGAAGTAAACTACACTAAAAGGTGATAGCACCAGAAAAGAGGGATGAACACTATCTGTTTTTAGTGAGAATGATAGGGAATGTGTGAAAGGAGGCTAGGCATGAGTAGCACAACAAAATACACATTCACCAATCATTCTCATGGAACACAACCAAATATGGAACTATAGGGGACTTGAAGTAGCACAACCAACACACAATGCAAAAAAAGGAAGAAGAAGGAATGCAAACATGTTAGGACAAGAATAGTCACAAAATGATGCTTCTATTACTCCAAAATGCACAGAATTTGAATGATGAAGGAGGCCGATATCCACATGCAAGAGCCATACATAGAGGTCTGCAACTCAAAATACAAAAAATATGAAGTCCTTAGCAAAATGCGTAAGGATCCAGAGTGTCCAACATAACAAATGAGCCTTGCTCTTACATTTATAGATGAATCCATGGAGGAAGAAGGGAAAAGGAGGGAAAACCTGAATTTGAAACACAACCACCAACAAGAAGCATTCAATGTCTACAAATCCACTTGGAAATCTATGAAATACGCTTCCCCATGCCTGTTTGACATGTTGAAGACAAAGGAGGGTGGATCATACCAAATTGGGTGGTTGGAGCAATCAGATCTGCTCATCAATGTTTAGAGAGATGTTTTCCCATTTCTCACCTACCAGATCCACCAAAATTTGAATTTTGAATTTTGGCACTATAGTGATGTCAATAACTCTCTGAAAGTCCAAGGTGCACACGATCTAAGCTCTATAGCAGAATATATGGCTTTCAGAAGATGTCATAGTCATTGGCATACGTAAAACACATGGCACACATGTGGATTGGCTGAGATGATGGCCAAATGTACAACTATTTTCATTTTTTTCCACGTGTCAATCATTGATTTGTTGCAAGGATTTGATTGCCCCTTGTTGTGCACTTTGACTAGTTACACGTGACACACTTAAGCATGTCAAAATATGATCTAGCACAGAAGGGCATGAGGGAAGGGCACGGAGAAAATAGAGAGAAGGGCAGGGGGGGGGCATGCGTGATGTGACATGCATGGGAGATGAAGCAAAATGGTGAGTGAGAAGAGAACATATGGTTAAGGTGCAACTATTACAAGGTAATGGGTGTGGCACATGCGAAAGGGCCAAGGACTTAGTAGTAAGTGTGAGGCACACGAGGGATGGGAAGAAACTGACTAGGAAGAAGGTGAATGCATGAAGGTGGGCAAGGGAGAAGTGGAAGGAGAAAAGGAAAGGGGCATGCAGGTAAACTGTGACCAAGGGAATGTGCCAAGTGATTTTGAGTGTGCGTAATTCTTCAATGAATAACTTAGGGCCAGAATGTGTATGCAAGTTATCCTGTTAGATCTTCATATTAACAACTTGTGCTAATTAAAATACTGAAATAACTCAAAATGAAACCTCTGAAAATGACCCAAACATACCTCATATGCCATAATACACCTAATATCATGCATCCATGAGCTCAAATGGCTCAAATACACTGTTTCACACCTCCAAGCAAGTGTACATGTTCCCAATGAGCACCCGTAACATGGAGAAGCACTTGCACCTACACTATTCCACTGTTGTGAGTGCTCAAGAACCCTAAAATCATGATATTCATCATGCCAAAATGCTTCCCAAGAAACCAATAAGATCACACATCTAAAAACACCTCCTAGGTACTTGTATATAGTTCTTTAAAGCAAGCACACCTCACCGAATCTCACTATAACAACTTAAACACGTCTCAAACAGATGTTAGTAGCTCAATAAATATCATGAAATCATCCTACAACATTCACTTTGTCATTAATGTGGTTTTTACTTCTTGGTGCACTAGTTACGATTGCATTGGTAGACCCTTCTAGAGGTCTTGTTTGCATATTCACGAGACAATGAGAGCTTGGTTGCATAGCGGAAGATGCAAGGTAGATTTAATCATGTGAGATTTGGTGGTGTTTCGTAGAGACACGGTTATAGTGCACTCATGTAGATCTAGTTAGAGATTTGGAGGAGACACAAGTGGTGGTTTGGAGGCATGGTTGTAGTGCACTCACGGAGATATGTTTAGAGATATGGAGGAGATACTCTTGGAGAGATGCATTGTACTCTTGTGGGAAGATTTGGTTTTTACTCTTGTTCATTATATATATATGAGATCTCTATCTTTGGTGGACGTAGCCCACATTGGGTGAACCATGGTACATGTTGTGTTATGTGTGTGTACTTTGTTTTGATTTGGATTATTCTAGTTTATGCTTCCACTGTTGTAGATTTTGGGGAATTGTTTATATCCTGTGTGCATGATTTTGTTTGTTATTAAATCATAGCACTATTCCGTAGTCCTGAATTCCCAACAACTGGTATCAGAGATTTGGTTATTTCAGAGCAAGGTTTTACTTCAGTATATTGTTAGTGGTTTACTAAAAGGTGTATGAGAGAAGGGTTTGTTTTTCCCGATGTGAAAATCACAGGAAGAGATTTAAATCTCAAGTGGAAGCTACAAATGTGAGGTTACTAGAGAATACAATGACCTGTGTCAGTTAGGTGGCAACCAAGGTGTTAGTAGGGTGACCGTGGTCGATTCTGGTGGCCGATGTGGTCAATTATTAGGAAGCTTTGGTTTTAAATAGAAAACAACATATCCGAAGAAATAGAGATGAATGGAATGCATGTTGTTTGCTTTGAGGTGTCCCTGGTTCTTAGAGGTAAAAACATGGTAGTCGGATTACGATCCGGTTATTAAGGTATGGTTTTATCTTGGTTTTGCAACATATATTTTAATTACACACGCATGGTTTTGGATTACAAATCTAGACAAAGAGAAGGAGAAGTTATGCATCCTTAGTGTAGTTAGATGTATAGGCTTTGGTAAAGAGGAAATAATACAAAAGGAAGATGAGGTTTCCATCAGAGAAGCATGTACTTCAGTTGAAGATGTAGCTGAGTGTCTTGGTGCTGGTAAGGTGATGTATTTAATTTTGGTGCAATTTATTTGCATGTATTATCACTTTTAAGTTTTTGTACAATATTTGGGTGCTTCTTGAAATGACCATCTCAGCACAACTATCAACTTTGGTCAGTGTAGGCACCTAGTTTGGTGTACTATGCCAATTTTTTGGTGTCGGGAACCCGACCTCGGTCACGAGTAGTAATTGATCAGTGCGGGTCGGTGACCAAGGTCGGTCTCTATGGTAGTGAATCTGTCCTATATTTTTGCAGTAGAAGAGGGCATGGATGTTTCGGTTGTCCTTTTTGGAGGATCAATTTTCTTGCACAGAGTGTACATGCAGAAATGGAGTAGATCACTTCAATATTTGGATCAGAAAGAGGACAGAGTTGGCTCGGTTAGTCCAATAAGACTTTGAGTCAGGTATCTCTATATGATTCATGTTTATTTATTTCATTTGAAGAAAATTAAATTATGTTTGGATTGTGTGCACAAGTAAAAATTTGCACCATGGATATTTGGTGGGTTTGAATTTTATTTTCAGGATGTGTTGGAATCTTGAGGAAAAGGGTATTCAATCTAAGGATGAGATCCTCAATGAAAAATCATGTTTAGACACACGGTTCCTGTAAGAGATGTTGAGTACACATGGATGAAAAGAAGGTGGTTCAACCTACTTCACAAGAAGTCCAAACTTCTATGATGTAGAAGTATTCTTTGATAAGAAGGGAATCATTTTTATATTTCTTTCATCCATTTTATTTCTCACTGACATATATACATTGGAGCTTTTGATCTTGTTATCGGAAGCGGTGCGGGGAGTTCATGTTGAGTGGGAGCAAGCCATGGTTTTTGGCATTGTAGGTTGGACACAGATGCAAGTGCGAGTGAGAGGAGTATACTATTATTTTGAGTGGCATGATGCATAAGTTGTTTTAGAGTACAATCATGGTTTTACAAGTATTTTGTGTTTATTGCATGCTGATGTCACTTCGGTTTTATTTTTGGTGCTTGGTTATTTAGCTAGGTGTAGATGATAGAGAAACTTTACTGAGTTTCAAGTGTGTAGAGAAGAAAATATGACCTGATTACGAGAGATCGGTGTCAATTAGGGGTAACCGTGGTTGGTCATCTGGTAATTGTGGTTGGTCAAGAGTTGACCATGGTTGGTTAAGTCACGGGTTTGACAATAGTGTTTATTTATCATTTTTGATTTCATCTTTGTTAATTGTGTAGAGTATGTTGATGACATGTTTGCTAGTATTTGCACTTGGTATTAGTGGCATGGTTTAGCATGGATGTTTTTATTGCCATTGATGAGCACACGATTCATATTTGGCTTTGGAGTTAGTCGGTGGTAGACTTGGAGCTTACGGAGAGCTTGGTGATATGGATGGAT